>JAPYXD010000678.1:1522500-2857500 GCA_030998225.1 Diplolepis rosae
TTGAACGTAGAATTTTCCGCTCTATCGATTGCAGATGTAAAAAAAGGGGGTTTCCATTAAAAACAACAAAGTTGACCTTGAAAAAGATATGAAGGTCAACTGCAAGGTCAAAATGAAGGTCACCATTGAATTCCTCGTTGTAATTTACTTCAGGAATGATCTTCACTTTTTTGAAAAATATTTTACCTGAGGAAATATCCAACCATCCCGGAACTTTTTAGACACCCTGTATACACATATACACATATACACATATACATATATTATATATATACAATATTATATATATATACTATATATATGCAATATTATACATGTTAACATTTTTTCTTTGGCATATTTTTCTTGAAATTTTGTCCCCTGTGATACTTTTTTAGCAAGAAGAACTGAAAAAATTGACAGTTTTTTTGCAATGACAGAGTCCGTAGTGTTATACAAAAGGTTTTTCTCAATCGTGGCTATAGACAATGAGGCTGCCTATTCAGAATGTACACAAAAAAGGACATAAATTTACATATAATATTGTACATAAAGTTTTCTTTGGTGTTAGTCTAGATTTAAAATACCTATGTAAATATTTCTTTGGTGTAAAGCAGTGAGAATAACACTGTGGAAAATACAGTTTTTGAGAATAAATTGCCGATTTTGGCTTAACAAGTGGATGTAAGAAAAAATCTTGTAAACAATTATAAATTGTGTAAAGAAATTGAGATGTAATTGTACATAGAATGTTTCAAAATTTTCCGCCTAGTTTTTTTTTTTTTTGAGTGAAATTTTCTTATTAAAACTGGATGAATTGAGATTATAAATTATACATTTTTTAGAGTGTTTCCAAGTGTATATGAAATTAGATCTAGACTCAAACCAAAGAAAACTTTATGTGCAATATTATATGTAAATTTATGTCCTTTTTTGTGTACATTCTGAATAAGCAGCCTCATTGTCTATACCCACGATTGAGAAAAACCTTTTGTATAACACTACGGACTCTGAGTCATTTAAAAAAAACTGTCAATTTTTTCAGTTCTTCTTGCTAAAAAAGTATCACAGCGGACAAAATTCCAAGAAAAAATGTTAATATGTATAATATTGTATATATATAGTATATATATAATATATGTATATGTATATGTATATGTGTATATATGCATATATGTATATATGTTGTATTCAAAACTACACCACAAAAATTTCAATCTACAATTTCATGTTCGAATGTCAATTTAAAAATATTTTTTATACTTAGACACTTAATTCCAACCTTTCAAAAAATGTTTTCTGGTATCCGGATATTTAGGTTATGTGAATGAAATATTTACCTTAAAGTAATCTCAAAATTTATTTACCTACATGTAAAAACATAATGGTAATTACTTGAAAAAATTGTATACTAGAAATCCTATGGTAGCAAACCTTTTTTATGTATTTTAGATTTAAATAAATCACTGATGAGGGCTCCGATTAGAGCCGAAACGTCTGATTATGTAAAACTCTGAGTTTTTATCAACCTTGGACCCTAAATCCAATTACCAACATCAAGATACATCTTAAATTATTAATTAAGGGTCAATGTAAGTCCAGAATATGAATATTGTTATGAATCTCCATTTAAAAAATTGAAAGTACAAAAAGATGATATTATGATTACTAAATTGTCTGAAAATAATTCTAATAAGTTGAACAATGAATATTATAACCTGGAAAGCAGATTTGAGAAATTCATATTATGAATATGAACTTGCCAGAAACTTAGTGACGCGCAGCAAAAATCAAAACATTCATTCTCGGTTTTCCGTATAATTCGTTTCAGAATGTCGTCCGACTGCTTCCGATGTTTTCCGATTGGCTTCGTAGACTTGATCCAGATCTGTTCAACTCAGTAGTGGCTTATAAGCGAGATTTCTTTCAGAATATGGCAAGCGGGAAGAGCTGAGAGGCTTTAGGCGTTAGGAATGCGTTTAGTTATGTGGATATAGGTAGGTTAGAGGGTTCGAATCCAAAAACGATTCTGAAATTTAATTCGAGCATGTGCAATTATAAATAGTGTATCATCGCGTACTTAAATATGTGCCAAAGACTTCCTCTATCTTTCTCTTGTTTTGCAGGCGTTAGAAAAATACACAAGAATTCATAATCCGGAGCCGTCACATCTAAAGGTCAAACCTTTTAGTGGAATGAATGATTTTTCATACAGTATTCATATGGATTTTATAACAGTTAGTAGAACATACATTTTATTTATTCAAACGAACATATTGACTTCACCGATTGAAAACCACTATATTAATGTCTGATACGTAAACCCTGTTTGCCTCATTTTGAAACAATACCATACTAAAATATAATTCATCTTTATAATTTACTCCAACGAAAAGTCTCTCAGTGTAGCATTAGTACACGTAACGAAAGTATACCCGTAAAGTACAATTGAGGAGTTATATTCAATAAGGCGAAAGGCGCTCGAAAACCTGTAAAAGTATTGTCCGCCTCGTGATGTCATAGTCAAAACTTGAAAATCGAAATTCGAAAAAACCAAAAACATGGTTTTATAGCTCGTCAAAAATGAATGTTAGTTTCCTCTTACAGTTTTTTTATAACGTTGCAAATTTTCGAGTAAATTAATAAAAAGTGTGTTGGTTTTAAAGCATAGAAACCATGTTTTATTTCAATCCACTCGCCTCGAAAAATTCATTAATTAACGGATTGCGAAATTTTTTTTTGCTTTCTACTCGTGAATCTCTGGCGGAGGCGAAAGTGCTTGTAAAAAATTTGTTTGTTCATTTTTAAATGGTTTTTTTTTAATCCGAAGAAAAAACTATGTTTTTCGAGCTTCAGACCGAAAAAGTGAGCGAGGAAGTTTGAGCTACAGTAAACTTCCCGTGAACAAGTTGATCATTAGTATATGGAGCAACTTTTTGGAAAATATCAACTCAATTGAACAATTACTTTCGATAATACAACGAGTTGAATGCAAATGCGAATTAGGTTTTGACGCGATTTTACCGGTTTCGTTACGAGCAATGCAGACGCGCCGATGAGTAGAAGCGAAGGAAGATAGAGAAAGAGAGTAGGAGTGGCATGCGTTGAAAATGAACGTCAAAACCTAATTCGCATTTGCATTCAACTCGTTGTATTATCGAAAGTAATTGTTCAATTGAGTTGATATTTTCCAAAAAGTTGCTCCATATACTAATGATCAACTTGTTCACGGGAAGTTTACTGTAGCTCAAACTTCCTCGCTCACTTTTTCGGTCTGAAGCTCGAAAAACATAGTTTTTTCTTCGGATTAAAAAAAACCATTTAAAAATGAACAAACAAATTTTTTACAAGCACTTTCGCCTCCGCCAGAGATTCACGAGTAGAAAGCAAAAAAAAATTTCGCAATCCGTTAATTAATGAATTTTTCGAGGCGAGTGGATTGAAATAAAACATGGTTTCTATGCTTTAAAACCAACACACTTTTTATTAATTTACTCGAAAATTTGCAACGTTATAAAAAAACTGTAAGAGGAAACTAACATTCATTTTTGACGAGCTATAAAACCATGTTTTTGGTTTTTTCGAATTTCGATTTTCAAGTTTTGACTATGACATCACGAGGCGGACAATACTTTTACAGGTTTTCGAGCGCCTGTCGCCTTATTGAATATAACTCCTCAATTACCATATGCGTGTACTAAATTTCGTGCACGCGTATACTGAATTTAGTGTACGCGTATACTAAATTTCATATACACGTATAATAAATTCAATACACGCATTTACTAAATTTACTATACGCCGGTAAACTAAATTTAATATCCCGAGTCGAACTATTGATTCTCTATTGATTCTCTAAGATGCTCCATTTTCGAGGACTTGAGAGAATCAAAAGAGGCGTATTAGCTGTTTAAATCAATGTAATTTTGATCCTCTGTTGATGCTCTTCTCCTGCAGATATTTCCGTTTCTGCACCTTGGAGGATCATCAAGAGTAGCAACGAAGATTCTCCTTACCTCCTGTATAATTCTCCATTTTTAAAAGTATATAATTCCTAATGACGTCAGGAATTAGCAATGGTTTATTATTATTTTTATTGATCGTTTTGATTAAGAGAGAAACGAAAATATAGTACCAGACTTTTGGAAAATAATGGGGAATGTATCAAAGTATCAATGTCTGGTACATGTCGAATTTTGTTTTGAAAACATTAATTTTGAAAAATTTTATTTTTCGAAATAAAAATCCAAATGGTGCGCAGATTGATTTTTTGATGGATTCCTCATTGTTGCCTACAATTTCATGATTATATTAACATTCCTGTCCTGATCAACCCGATGAATATAAATAATATAAAATGGATGGTCATTTGTGACGTCATTACGCATCACATACCCTCAAGTAACAGAATGAAAAGGATTCAACAAGAGCGAGTCCTCAATTTTTCGAAGACTATTAGAGACTTTAAAACGTTTTTTTTTAAAATAAAAGTACTCTCGAAGGACTACGGCGCTACTATCTAATAGATAGTCCAGTCCCCATCGTTGTCCAGAATGGCCTGGCACCTTTTCGGCATGCTTTCCACTAATTTTTCAGCGTAGTCCGTTGGTAATTCTTGCCATATCTTCCTGATTTTTTGCGAGAGCTGTTTCAGGGTGAACACACGTTTTCCAGCAAGCTTCCTCTTTAAAACACTCCAGACATTTTCGATTGGATTTGCATCGGGGGACTGTGATGGCCAGTCCAAAGTTGTGATGCCATTTTCTGTTTTCCAGGCGGTGCAGAGACGGCTTCGATGTTTCGGGTCGTTATTTTCTTGTAAGATCCAATCGGCCGTATCGGCTCCAAACAGCTTTGTAGCAGACCTTAGAAGACCACGTTCATATATTTGGAGCATTTTCTTAGCATTCAAGTTCTCGGTGAAGAGCTCTAAACACCCAAAACCGCGCTGTGAGAAGCATCCCCAAACATGGACCTTCACGGGGTGTACACAGAACTCATTATGACTCACGTCTGCTCTCTCCGACGATTCGAGCGCTACTGAATCGCCTTGGTAATTGCGCCGTAGTCTATATGTATATGTACTTTCATTAAAAAAAAAAAAGTTCAAAAATCTCTAATAGTTTTCGAAAAACCGAGAACTCGCTCTTGTTGAACAGACTGTATATGACAAATAGAGCAGAGAAAAAAGCAAAAGAGAATCCAGAAAGTATCAAGAGAAGCAAAAGAGAATCAAAAGAGTATCAAGAGAAGCAAAAGAGAATCAAGAGAGTATAAAGAGAAGCAAAAAAGAACCAAAGAGTATCAAGAGAAGCAAAAGAGAATCAAGAGAGTATCAAGAGAAGCAAAAGAGAATCAAGAGGGTATCAAGAGAAGCAAAAGAGAATCAATAGTTCGACTCGGGATATCATATATCTATCCATGTTTTCGAACACTTTTTTCATCTATAGATCAGCTGCTGAAATCGTGAAATCCTAATTCGCACCTATGTACGGTTTATGGGTGCTGGAATAGGTGTACGGTGAGAGGTTTAATGCTAATGTGACTCTAGTGGATATAAATATATTAGAATCATTTTTTTCTAATCATTTTATGTTGTGATCACGAGGAAGAATATTAAAGACTGCACATCACACAAGCTTTAGAATCACATCTTGCTATTTATTAGCTGTGGTGACGTGAGGTTATCAATACAAGAGAACTAAATATCGTATTAATTCATTTTTTGATTTTTGATTTGCAATCAGCGACTCAAAAAACTCCCAGATTCCGAGTTTCATGCAAACCAAGTTATATTTTGTGATTTTCGATCCACCATATTGAATCCGCCATCTTGAATCCGCCATCTTGGATTTTGAAAATATTCAGAATATGACCCCATATTTGTATCACTGACATGATTTCTAAGTTATTTAAGACGGAGAAACCCAAGTTTACAATTTTCCCCAAACTAAGTTTTAATTCAGGAAAAAGCGTTTCACAGTGAGAATATTTCGTGGCGAAATACCAAACTTTAGATAAAATATATGTGTATGATGATTTACTATGGATTGTATTAAAGTTGACTATAATATATACTAAAGTTTTATATAATTTTTCGGATCTGGTATTTTGACAGCGAAAAATTTTCAGTCTGCTAAAAATAATTTTCATTGCATCTAAATTGTCACTAGATTTTAAATATTTTTTTGAATCATCATTATAAAATAAAGCATATATTCAAATTTCAAAAATTTGAAATTTTTCTGTGGAAAAAGAGACGCATTCGACTGTGCTAGGATTCGAACCCGGGTCTTTCAATTCCCGGTCGAATGCGTCTCTTTCCACAGAAAGATTTCACATTCTTTAAATTTGAATATATTTGCATTATTGCGATATAAGGGTTTGAAATTATCTATGAAGACACCTGTCGGCAACGTATTCTATCTGATACGCGACCAATGATCCTCCGATAATGTAGGCAATGGCAAAAATTTCGAACTCAACCATCTAGTTTAAAAACATATATTACTATAAATTTTCTCTGTGACTAATTCCTCCAGGGTTTGCCGAAGTGAAGTTACCTGTTTATGAAGTGAAAAGCACGTTCTGGGATCACTGAGTGAAAATGCCTAATAGGGGTAATCTGTACGGTTGTTGGCCATGAGACAGTGATTGGCCACGTAATTTTATTTATAAAAGAATAAGAAGCAGTAGTAAGATATTTAATATCCCCATATGCAGTTAAGTTCTAATGAATGTAAAGTTTTGACCGCATTACAACTTAAGTAATTTAGAAAATTTTAAAAATCATAATTTCAATGCTATTGACGTCGATGTTGGAATACTCTTGATTTTTCCAAAACAGCGTAAGAAAGTGCATCAGTTTGCCGCTACTACTGCGAGGTTAATATGAAAAAAAAATGATATGAACGTTTTATCGACATGCAGAGACTTCATAATTGAAAATATTAACATTTTCAATACATATTTGAACATTTTAAACAAATTCCAAAGCGTGGCCAACTTTAGCGTCAATAAATGTGTATAATGACAGTCATTGGCCGCCTACACTACCGTCGGAAATTGTGCGCACGGTGCTTGTCATCGCTATTAAAAATCACTGCTGACTTTGAACCACGATATCTCGGTGAAAAAAAGAGATAGGGCATTTTTGAAAATACAGTTGGAAAGCTTATAAAATTCCACGTCTAGTGATGCTCAATAAATATTTTTTTGACTTTCTGAAAATAATACAGCACGTGAGGAGTTAAAAAAAAATTAAAGATTTTTTCAAATATTCTACCTAAACTTCAACGTTTTGCATGACCTAGGAAAATTTTTTCCAAAGTCTGAAAATTATACGACATAAAGTCTAAAATCTTATCTTTAATTTAAGTCAAGAAAACTTGAAAAATATTCATGGGTACCGGAGATACGATTAAAAATGTTCAATCGTATCTGAGTTAAATTTTAATCGACGATCACGGTTCTCGGCGGGTTTGTTGCTCGGCTCCTTAGTTGAGAAAGGACCGAATAGGCCACGCACAAAGGTGGCGCTTACGTGAAGCCCTCTTATATGTTCTTTGATCCAAGAACGTGTTTCCTTTATTTCCTTTCCTTTCATTCTTAGTTGATATTTACAATGACTATTAAAATTTTTATTAATGTTCTAGTTTATAAGAATTTTAAGAAATAAAAAATGTTTACATATCATTGTTCTATTCGTTAATATGGGGATAATATTGGATTTAAATAATTTTTAATAATCACAAATAACAATAAATATTTTTTATACAACACAAGCATGTTTTTCTCGCTTTTTGACGCTTGTTTTGCGGGCATAAAGTTTGTAATTTAAGCCCTAGGGCGTAAATAGGGTTGGAGTGCTTAAAAGTAGTCATTTAAGCACCCCCCACTCCCTATTAAAATTTAACTCAGATACGATTGAACATTTTTAATCGTATCTCCGGTACCCATGAATATTTTTCAAGTTTTCTTGACTTAAATTAAAGATAAGATTTTAGACTTTATGTCGTATAATTTTCAGACTTTGGAAAAAATTTTCCTAGGTCATGCAAAACGTTGAAGTTTAGGTAGAATATTTGAAAAAATCTTTAATTTTTTTTTAACTCCTCACGTGCTGTATTATTTTCAGAAAGTCAAAAAAATATTTATTGAGCATCACTAGACGTGGAATTTTATAAGCTTTCCAACTGTATTTTCAAAAATGCCCTATCTCTTTTTTTCACCGAGATATCGTGGTTCAAAGTCAGCAGTATGACTGTATTCAGACTGTTTAGTGCAGTGCACAGTCATTGGCAAGAAAAAATATGAAATGTTACTGTTTGGAAAAGTAATTTTTCTTTATAAATATCTATTTATGTAAAAATATGTACCAATAAATCGATTTGAGATAAAAGTCTGTTGATAATAATATATGGAAAATATTCGCTGTTTCTTTACAATCATGTAATTGTATTATATTTTTAGGTTAGATTTGATCATCCTTATTCTGGAACCTGCAATGAGAATAAACTTCTGTAATTAAATATGCTCAAAGTTAAGAAAAAAACTAAGTATACAAAAGGTTATTCCGAAAAACATATACAAGATGCTATAAATGCAATTAATAATGGAATGACTGAACGTCAAGCATCCAAGCAGTACGGAATACCTAGGTTCACCTCACAGTTTAGAATGAGCTCTGCATTTATAAAAACAACACCTGGTCCACCTCCTGTTATAGACATTGAGAAAGAAAAAAAACTAGTAGAATGGATTTTTGATTGTCATCAAAAAGAATTTCCTCGAAGAAAAGAAAACATACAAGCAAACATAAAATCTTTCTTCGATCAAAGTAATATGAAAACTCCTTTCAAAGACAATTTTCCAGGAGACGGGTGGTATAAAAATTTCCTAAGAAGACATCCATCTCTGTCAGAAATATTTGCAGAAGGAGTAATGGCAGCTAACTCTTGTGTCAGTGAGAGTGATATACGTACACTGAGAAAAAAAAACGTGACTCAGTAGCGTCCGGAAAGGAGTGGTTCATGTCCGAAGACGAAAATTGAAAATAGACATCACTGTATCCTTGCTAGACATGAACCACTCATGTCCAGAGCGTACACACTAATGTCTTAGGCATTAATAACGCGCACAGGACTCAGCGCTGTCTAGACAGTAGTCAGTCATGTCCAGCACCGGAACGACAACGCGTCGCGAACCTTAGTAGACCAGGTTTTAAAAAAACCTTAGTTAGGGCGACTCGATATCGCGATATTGAGGAAATTCTCGCGTGTAGGCCAGGTCTTACTTAGACCTGAATTTTTTGTTTCAAATATTCTACATTTTTCCCTCACAAAATAATATAGAGTTTCAAATTACGAAACGCAATCTGTTTTGTATAATTATTTCATTTTTTTCATTTTTATATCTTCCTAGTAGTTGGTTTAAAGTTTAATGTCTATAGTTTCATAATATTTCAAATAGATATTTCCATTTAACTGCCGAATATATTTCCATGGCAAACAACGCAGAAAATTTCGCCCGGTTGCTTCGCCGAGTCGCAATTGGCTGCATGCCGCTCTACGCGCAAGCATGCAATGCCACACGGAAAAAATTTGTCGCTTAAAAAGTCATCGACTTTGTATAATACTCGTGGATAGGTTAGAAAGTCGACTAAACATTATGAGCCTCCTTATTGAAGAATATGATAGATAGTCGCTGAAAATGTAAAACGTAAATTCGAAAGTTTAAGTGACAGTCGCGGAAAATTTAAAACACCGTGGGTTGGGTTCCATTGTCTCTAAACCAGGCATCGAAAGTCTAAGTGACAGTCGAAGAAAATTTTGAACAGTGTAAAAAGGAAAATATTATTTTCTGTGATATGATCCTGCACTTATATAGTTAATTATTTTTCACTTTTACATTACAGAAACGCAATTTTTTATAAACACTTCGCAGCACCGAGAATCGAACGCTCGCACGCACGCACGCATCCTAACCTAATTCTAATCGCACGCCTTAACCCGCATATCCGTTACATGTCATGGAAACTTGTGTAAAATATTTCGATCACATTCAGAGTTTGAAGGCAAATCTAAAATAATAGATAAATTTCAAATTTGACGTAATACACTTTATCAAGGTAAACATATACTTACTCGGAACTAATTCTTCAATGTACGCTTCAATCCAGATTCAAACGAAACCAAACGACACGTAATCTCAAAATCTAACCAAAATTATTACAAAAACATAAAGCTGAGCTGCATTGTCTGCTGTGCGATGCTACGAATTACGTTTCTGCGCATCGCTTTTTGCGACTGTCGAAGAAATTTTAGAAGACGGCATATAAAATCTGATGGACTTTAGAATACAATTTACAAAACTATTTGTTTGAATTACTTTCATTTCAAATTATTCGATAGTCTTTTAAAATCTATGACAAATGAATCCAAAGATTATGAAACTTTTCATTACTTCTTAGAAAAGATCAGTTAGTGTTTAAAATACTTTTATAATAGTAAATACGCGACTTTTTTTCTTCGACCTGGTTTTCTAAAAGTTAGTCGACTTTTTTCTACTATTTCCTAAAAGTCATTGAAACCTTACAAGACTTTCTCCGATTTTACTTTCTGTCCACGACTCTTCGAATAGTCTGTTAAATTTTAAGCGACAAATTTTTTCCGTGTAGTCTAGTACATTGTTCTAATCTGGAATTATTAGAAAATGTAGAGAATATTTATATTCAACAGTGTCTAATTATTGATGATTCGAACATCGATGTGATATTAGACAATAACTCTATAGTATTATTGATCTCATTGAGACTAATGATAGTACTAATTATCTGGATACTAATAAAGGTAATGCAACTGAACTGACTGATATAGAAGAAACAAGGCCAGTTAACTTAGATAATATTCCTATGGATAGTGAGTCAAGTACCACTGAGAATAATTTAACTACTATAAATTATAATATAAGTTCTATGGATAATAATTCAAGTGTCATTCGTAGTCCCATAAATCAAGATACACACACTTTGAATAATAGTACTTTAACTTTTGAAGATCAAAACCTATTATGTGATAGAGATGTATCAAACGATGGAGACAAGACTAATACAAATACTGAAATTTTCTGTGATAAGAATGAAACATTAGGTGCTGTACTTGACTTATTTCTTATAAAAAAATCGTACCAAAGCATTTCATGAGTTCCTTGAGAAGCCTCCAATACAAATACAAAAAAATACCAATGTAAACAAAAGTAATGCTAGAAAAAAAGTAAAAAAAAAAAATGATCAAAATGTAGTAGACAAATCTAGAGTTTTAAATGATATCGGTAATCTTGTTGCCAATGACTAAGACAATACGAAAGTAATATTAATCATTCAAATTTAAAGAATTTGAAATCTTTCTGTGGAAAAAAAGACGCTTTTGACTGCGATATAAGAGTTTGAAATTGTCTACGAGGACACCTATCGGCAACGTATCCTATCTGATACGCGACTAGTGATTCTCCGATAATGTAGGCAGTGGCAGAAATTTCAAACTCAACTAATTAATTTGAAATAATATTAATAATATTTAATTGTGAAAAAGCTATAAACATGTTTGTTAGAAAAACGCATGTATGTACCGGCAGGTCGTAAACAAACGTAAGTCGCGTAGTATCAATAAGGCAGAAAGAAGCGGAACTACGGAATAGGAGTTAGCACTAGAAGGAGAGGAAAAGAAAAAGGAACGAAGGACAACGGTCCGAGAGCGTGATGACGCGAGATGAATAAGTGCGGTTGGTTGAGGGTGGTAGCGCGACTATCTTCAGTCCTGGGGGACGAATGTAAAGAGAAAAAAAAGAAAAGTAAGTGGTGTGTGTGAACGGTGCGAGGTAATGCGTGTGATATACGGCACATAATAAACCATTTAAGTTTTGTTTGAAATCAATGGTGTATAGAACGAGTCTAATTTATTCTTCCCGCCCCACCCTACCTTAAGGAATATAACATGTTATTTATTGAGTGACGTGTTTGTTTTTTGGAAAAAGTGATTTTTAGAAAAATTACAATAAAATTTGCAAAATTTTGATTTTTTTTCGTCAAATTTGTTTAAAAAAAGTGGGATAAGAAATCACATTCTCTTATTTCATTGAGGTAAATAATACTTTTTAGAAACTAAAGATGACCATTTTGTATTTGAATTAATTTTAATTAATTATTTATGCACAAACCTCGTTAGAGTATATGCTTACGTGGCCAATAACCGTACAGATTACCCCTACGAAATTGAAACTCTGAATAAAAATCCATTGTTAAATGCCATGCCGTTGAAATTTTAAAATAAATTCAATAAAATATTCCTTTCTGGCTGTGTGGTATATAAGTGCATATGAGTCTAAAGAACCATCTTATTCATAATATTAAAAAAGCATAATTATTACATTATCTTGAAATCTACATTATTTTCTGTACCATATAGAAAACGAAAAAATATACCTCTCGGCTATAAAATAATTTTTTACAACTAATATTAATAGAACCTTCAGAAATATTAAATTCAGTGCAAAATATTAACTCTCTAAGAATAATTACCTTTGAAATTCAGAGAAGCCAGAAGCATATGTATCAGGACAGAAATTAAATGCTTCATTTTCATTGGTTAGTAAAAACTGATAGACACAGAGACACGTTAGAGTATTTTTATTTTGTAATAGTTAATTTGGCATGGGGTCAGTTTTGATACGGATTTATTTTTTAATTAAGTGATAGAACACATAAAAAATACAACAGGCAAACGTTTCGGCCACAAATGGGGGCCCTCTTCAGTGCCAATTAGCTTAATAGTAACCTTTAAATATTTATTAACTAAGACATGCAACTTAATAATTATTGTATTTTTTGTTTTTTTCTTTTTTTCCTTTGCTTATTGATATTAGAAAAAGATAGAATAAACATGCGGAAAGACTTATGGGTAAGCGAGTTCCTAGGTGTGAAGGAACCAGACCGTTCCAAAAACTGTTCCAACGAGTAATCCTCTCCCACAGGAACCGTGAAAAATGCGACCGCGGAACGCACTCTCTCAAGGGCACATATATAAACACAATTATTACACCAAAGAAAGAAACAACACGATGGAGAATATAACGTGGATCCTTGGTAAAGCACGCACAGCAAACCACACACATTCACGAGCACCAGAAGTAAAGGACACTGAAGTTAAAACAATAAGAACGATGTAATTGGTACGGAAAAATTTTTATTTTGTATTTTCTCCGAAACCGCAGAGATGACAGACGAAAGTAAGTCCACCACTCTGCCACATGGCTAAAAGAAAACTGATTTGGGAAGAAGTCGTATTTAGGAAGACAAGTGTTCAGAGTTTGACGTGTATAGAAAGCATTCTCCAGATAGGTCAGGTTCCAACACCAAGGGTTATACACAGTAAAACCTTATTTTAATGTCCCCGGCACTTGAGATTATTATATGCTCAAGCGTCCGACAAAAGCAAAGACCCACCACATGTTCGAAAAACTCTGTAAGGAAAGGCACTCACTACGGTCCCGACGTCGTAAAAATTGTACACATTTCTGTGGATATAGAGAGAAAAATGCAACTAAAGTGGAAATTCACGAAAAATTAATTTCCTGGTTTTTCGAAACCTCTGATTCTTAATAAATGGAACCCGGCAAAATATAATATTAAGTTTATAAGTATGATGTCCGAGTTTTTCAGATTATAAGACTGTTGTAAAGTGGCAAAATATTACGAGAGTTATTCGAACTCTGACTTAAATAGAGTGGCCAATTAATACAGTAGCACTACGGATTCTAAGACTGATAAAAAATGGCCAAGTAATGCGCGAGCACTTCGGACTCTAATTCTGAGTAAGGTGGCCAAGTAATGCGCGAGTTCAATGGACGTCAGGACTGATATTAATGCAAAAATAGCCGCGTAATACGCGAGATCAAACGAAGTCTGACCTAAATAAGGAGGCAAAGTAATGCGCGAATTCTTAGTACAGGATTTTTATATAAAGTGGCCAAGTAATGCGCGAGCTCTTCGGACTCTGGCTTAAGATTATGTGGCCAAGTAATTCGCGAGTTCAATGGACGTCAGGACTGATATAAATGCCAAAATAGCCTCATAATACGCGAGATCAAACGAAGTCTGACCTAAATAAGGAGGCAAAGTAATGCGCGAATTCTTAGTACAGGATTTTTATATAAAGTGGCCAAGTAATGCGCGAGCTCTTCGGACTCTGGCTTAAAATTATGTGGCCAAGTAATTCGCGAGTTCAATGGACGTCAGGACTGATATAAATGCAAAAATAGCCGCGTAATACGCGAGTTGAACAAAGTCTGATCTGAAAAGAGTGGCCAAGTAATGCGCGAGCTCTTCGGACTCAGATTTTCAGTAAGGTGGCCAAGTAATGCGCGAGTTCAATGGACGTCAGGACTGATATAAATGCAAAAATAGCAGCGTAATACGCGAGATCAAACGAAGTCTGACCTAAATAAGGAGGCAAAGTAATGCGCGAATTCTTAGTACAGGATTTTTATATAAAGTGGCCAAGTAATGCGCGAGCTCTTCGGACTCTGGTTTAAAATTATGTGGTCAAGTAATGCGCGAATTCTTAGTACAGAATTTTTATATATAAGGTGGCCAAGTAATGCGCGAGCACATCAGACTCTGATCCTGAGTAAGGTGGCCAAGTAATGCGCGAGTTTAATGGACGTCAGGACTGATATAAATGCAAAAATAGCCGCGTAATACGCGAGTTGAACAAAGTCTGATCTGAAAAGAGTGGCCAAGTAATGCGCGAGCTCTTCGGACTCAGATTTTCAGTAAGGTGGCCAAGTAATGCGCGAGTTCAATGGACGTCAGGACTGATATAAATGCAAAAATAGCAGCGTAATACGCGAGATCAAACGAAGTCTGACCTAAATAAGGAGGCAAAGTAATGCGCGAATTCTTAGTACAGGATTTTTATATAAAGTGGCCAAGTAATGCGCGAGCTCTTCGGACTCTGGCTTAAAATTATGTGGCCAAGTAATTCGCGAGTTCAATGGACGTCAGGACTGATATAAATGCAAAAATAGCCGCGTAATACGCGAGATCAAACGAAATCTGACCTAAATAAGGTGGCAAAGTAATGCGCGAATTCTTAGTACAGAATTTTTATATAAAGTAGCCAAGTAATACGCGAGCTCTTCGGACTCTGGCTTAAAATTATGTGGCCAAGTAATGCGCGAATTCTTAGTACAGAATTTTTATATATAAAGTGGCCAAGTAATGCGCGAGTTCAATGGACGTCAGGACTGATATAAATACAAAAATAGGCGCGTAATACGCGAGTTGAACGCAGTCTGACCTGAAAAGAGTGGCCAAGTAATGCGCGAATTCTTAGGGGTATAAGAATTTTTATAAAGTGGCCAAAAAATAATAATTAACACTTAAGGTCCTTAGACTCTGACCTGAATAAAGCGGCCAAGTAATGCGCGAGCACTTCGGACTCAGATTTTCAGTAAGGTGGCCAAGTAATGCGCGAGTTCAATGGACGTCAGGACTGATATAAATGCACAAATAGCCGCGTAATACGCGAGATCAAACGAAGTCTGACCTAAATAAGGAGGCAAAGTAATGCGCGAATTATTAGTACAGAATTTTAATATAAAGTGGCCAAGTAATACGCGAGCTCTTAGGACTCTGGCTTAAAATTATGTGGCCAAGTAATGCGCGAGTTCAATGGACGTCAGGACTGATATAAATACAAAAATAGCCGCGTAATACGCGAGTTGAACAAAGTCTGATCTGAAAAGAGTGGCCAAGTAATGCGCGAGCTCTTCGGACTCTGGTTTAAAATTATGTGGTCAAATAATGCGCGAATTCTTAGTACAGAATTTTTATATATAAAGTGGCCAAGTAATGCGCGAGTTCAATGGACGTCAGGACTGATATATATACAAAAATAGGCGCGTAATACGCGAGTTGAACGCAGTCTGACCTGAAAAGAGTGGCCAAATAATGCGCGAATTCTTAGGGGTATAGGAATTTTTATAAAGTGGCCAAAAAATAATAATTAACACTTAGGGTCCTTAGACTCTGATCTGAAAAGAGTGGCCAAGTAATGCGCGAGCTCTTCGGACTCAGATTTTCAGTAAGGTGGCCAAGTAATGCGCGAGTTCAATGGACGTCAGGACTGATATAAATGCCAAAATAGCCTCATAATACGCGAGATCAAACGAAGTCTGACCTAAATAAGGAGGCAAAGTAATGCGCGAATTCTTAGTACAGGATTTTTATATAAAGTGGCCAAGTAATGCGCGAGCTCTTCGGACTGTGGCTTAAAATTATGTGGCCAAGTAATTCGCGAGTTCAATGGACGTCAGGACTGATATAAATGCAAAAATAGCCGCGTAATACGCGAGATCAAACGAAGTCTGACCTAAATAAGGAGGCAAAGTAATGCGCGAATTCTTAGGAGTACAGAATTTTTATATAAAGTGGCCAAGTAATGCGCGAGCTCTTCGGACTCTGGCTTAAAATTATGTGGCCAAGTAATGCGCGAGTTCAATGGACGTCAGGACTGATATAAATACAAAAATAGCCGCGTGATACGCGAGTTGAACGAAGTCTGATCTGAAAAGAGTGGCCAAGTAATGCGAGAATTCTTAGGGGTATAAGAATTTTTATAAAGTGGCCAAAAAATAATAATTAACACTTAGGGTCCTTAGACTCTGACCTGAATAAAGCGGCCAAGTAATGCGCGAGCACTTCGGACTCAGATTTTCAGTAAGGTGGCCAAGTAATGCGCGAGTTCAATGGACGTCAGGACTGATATAAATGCAAAAAAAGCCGCGTAATACGCGAGATCAAACAAAGTCTGACCTAAATAAGGTGGAAAAGTAATGCGCGAATTCTTAGTACAGGATTTTTCTATAAATCGGCCAAGTAATGCGCGAGCACTTCGGACTCTGATTTTCAGTAAGGTGGCTGAGTAATGCGCGAGTTCAATGGACGTCAGGACTGATATAAATGCAAAAATAGCCGCGTAATACGCGAGATCAAACGAAGTCTGACCTACATAAGGAGGAAAATAATGCGCGAATTCTTAGTACAGGATTTTTATATAAAGTGGCCAAGTAATGAGCGAGCTCTTCGGACTCTGGCTTAAAATTATGTGGCCAAGTAATTCGCGAGATCTATAGACGTCAGTTCTGATATAAATGCACAAAAAGCCGCGTAATACGCGAGATCAAACAAAGTCTGACCTAAATAAGGTGGCAAAGTAATGCGCGAGCTCTTCGGACTCAGATTTTCAGTAAGGTGGCCAAGTAATGCGCGAGCACATCAGACTCTGATCCTGAGTAAGGTGGCCAAGTAATGCGCGAGTTCAATGGACGTCAGGACTGATATAAATGCAAAAATAGCAGCGTAATACGCGAGATCAAACGAAGTCTGACCTAAATAAGGAGGCAAAGTAATGCGCGAATTCTTAGTACAGGATTTTTATATAATGTGGCCAAGTAATGCGCGAGCTCTTCGGACTCTGGCTTAAAATTATGTGGCCAAGTAATTCGCGAGTTCAATGGACGTCAGGACTGATATAAATGCAAAAATAGCCGCGTAATACGCGAGATCAAACGAAATCTGACCTAAATAAGGTGGCAAAAGTAATGCGCGAATTCTTAGTACAGAATTTTTATATAAAGTAGCCAAGTAATACGCGAATTCTTAGGGGTATAAGAATTTTTATAAAGTGGCCAAAAAATAATAATTAACACTTAAGGTCCTTAGACTCTGACCTGAATAAAGCGGCCAAGTAATGCGCGAGCACTTCGGACTCAGATTTTCAGTAAGGTGGCCAAGTAATGCGCGAGTTCAATGGACGTCAGGACTGATATAAATGCACAAATAGCCGCGTAATACGCGAGATCAAACGAAGTCTGACCTAAATAAGGAGGCAAAGTAATGCGCGAATTATTAGTACAGAATTTTAATATAAAGTGGCCAAGTAATACGCGAGCTCTTAGGACTCTGGCTTAAAATTATGTGGCCAAGTAATGCGCGAGTTCAATGGACGTCAGGACTGATATAAATACAAAAATAGCCGCGTAATACGCGGAGTTGAACAAAGTCTGATCTGAAAAGAGTGGCCAAGTAATGCGCGAGCTCTTCGGACTCTGGCTTAAAATTATGTGGCCAAGAAATACGCGAGTTCAATGGACGTCAGGACTGATATAAATACAAAAATAGCCGCGTGATACGCGAGTTGAACGAAGTCTGATCTGAAAAGAGTGGCCAAGTAATGCGAGAATTCTTAGGGGTATAAGAATTTTTATAAAGTGGCCAAAAAATAATAATTAACACTTAGGGTCCTTAGACTCTGACCTGAATAAAGCGGCCAAATAATGCGCGAGAACTTCGGACTCTGCTTTACAGTAAGGTGGCCAAAGTAATGCGCGAGTTCAATGGACGTCAGGACTGATATCCATACAAAAATAGCCGCGTAAGACGCGAGTTGAACAAAGTCTGATCTGAAAAGAGTGGCCAAGTAATGCGCGAGCTCTTCGGACTCAGATTTTCAGTAAGGTGGCCAAGTAATGCGCGAGTTCAATGGACGTCAGGACTGATATAAATGCCAAAATAGCCTCATAATACGCGAGATCAAACGAAGTCTGACCTAAATAAGGAGGCAAAGTAATGCGCGAATTCTTAGTACAGGATTTTTATATAAAGTGGCCAAGTAATGCGCGAGCTCTTCGGACTCTGGCCCAAAATTATGTGGCCAAGTAATTCGCGAGTTCAATGGACGTCAGGACTGATATAAATGCAAAAATAGCCGCGTAATACGCGAGATCAAACGAAGTCTGACCTAAATAAGGAGGCAAAGTAATGCGCGAATTCTTAGGAGTACAGAATTTTTATATAAAGTGGCCAAGTAATGCGCGAGCTCTTCGGACTCTGGCTTAAAATTATGTGGCCAAGTAATGCGCGAGTTCAATGGACGTCAGGACTGATATAAATACCAAAATAGCCGAGTGTTAAGCGAGTTGAACGAAGTCTGATCTGAAAAGAGTGGCCAAGTAATGCGAGAATTCTTAGGGTTATAAGAATTTTTATAAAGTGGCCAAAAAATAATAATTAACACTTAGGGTCCTTAGACTCTGACCTGAATAAAGCGGCCAAATAATGCGCGAGCACTTCGGACTCTGATTTACAGTAAGGTGGCCAAGTAATGCGCGAGTTCAATGGACGTCAGGACTGATATAAATGCAAAAATAGCCGCGTAATACGCGAGATCAAACGAAATCTGACCTAAATAAGGTGGCAAAGTAATGCGCGAATTCTTAGTACAGAATTTTAATATAAAGTGGCCAAGTAATGCGCGAGCTCTTCGGACTCTGGCTTAAAATTATGTGGCCAAGTAATGCGCGAGTTCACTGGACGTCAGGACTGATATAAATACAAAAATAGGCGCGTAATACGAGAGTTGAACGCAGTCTGACCTGAAAAGAGTGGCCAAGTAATGCGCGAATTCTTAGGGTTATAAGAATTTTTATAAAGTGGCCAAAAAATAATAATTAACACTTAGGGTCCTTAGACTCTGACCTGAATAACGCGGCCAAGTAATACGCGAGCTCTTCGGACTCTGGCTTAAAATTATGTGGCCAAATAATGCGCAAAGTTAAATGGACGTCAGGACTGATATAAATACAAAAAAATTCGCGTAATACGCGAGTTCAACGAAACCTGACCTAAATAAGGGGGCCAAAAATGCGCGAGTTTCAACGAAATCTGACCCAGACAAAGTGGCCAGATGTAAGAACATAAACCGTTAAGGGACGACTGAAACACGGTGGGTCCCAATTTCTCAGGTCACATTTTTTTATGACCCTTTTTTAAGTATAGGGTTGTAAATCTTAGAAAGGTTTTCTATGTCGGTTCTAAGATTCACCGCATCGTTCGTACCTGCAATGTGACACATTTCCAACAGCAACCTTTTTTTGTAGTTTTTTTCGTTAGCTAAGATTTTTGTTCTATCAAAATCGAAGAAGTGGTCTCTTTCAATCGTATGTTTTGTTAGCGCGTTTTGTTTATTGGGGCTTTCTCTAATGTTGTTTTTATGTTCTTTTAGTCTGTTTTTAAGGAATCGTTTCGTTTGACCTATATAGACAGCCTTGCAGTCATTCCCTTTGCACGGAACGCTGTAGACGACGTTAGAAGATTGATCTTTGGGTATTTTGTCCTTGGTGGGTATGAAGATCGTTTTTTAGGTTTTTTTTGGTTTTTTTGTACGCAGTGTTTATGTTGTAGCTATGTAAGATTCCTGATATTCTCTCTGACAGAACTTCAACGTAAGGGATACTAATGAAGGGTTTGTTTTCTGTGTTTATGTCGGCCTGATTGTTACCTAATCGTGTCTTATGTTCAAGGGTAAGAAGTCTTAGATTTATAATCTCTTGCGTGAACTGTTGTGGATAGTCATTTTCTAGTAGTGTATCTATAATTAGTTTAAGGTTGTTTTTGTGAAATTCTTTATCTGAAAGTAGAATTGCCCTGTCAACTAAGTTGTTTACAACACTTTTCTTGTATCTAGGGGGTGATGGGAATTAAAGTTAAGGTATCTTCCAGACCAAGTCGGTTTCCTATACCAATTGAAAGAAAGTTTTTGATTCTGTTTCCTAGTCATAGTGACATCTAGAAAATTAATAGCACCATTTATCTCTTTTTCTAGGGTGAATTCAATATTGAGGGAATTGTTGTTGAAGATTTGCAAAATGTGGTTCACTTGTGTGTCAGGAACCACGATGAGAATATCGTCTACGTATCGAAAGTAAACAGGTACTTCAAAATCAAGATTAGAGAGCCTGTCTTTTTCTAGGTCATCCATCACTATATCTGCAAGGACGGGGGAGAAAGGAGAACCCATTGGTAATCCGCGTTTTTGAAAATAGGTGGTGCCATCGAAATTAAAGTCTGTGCTATCCAAGCATAATCGCAACCCTTCTTCATATTCCTTCCATGGCAATGATACTTTGCGACGAATCTCTTCCCATCTATTTTTTACAGCAGAGATGGCTGCTTCCTTGGGTATATTTGTGAAAAGGGACACTACATCCAAGGAGGCGAGAACAAAATTATCAGGGACACTAACATTTTTAAGTTTCTGGACTAGTTCGAAACTGTTAATGATTTTTGATTTTGGTGGCGTGGTGTTTTTAGATATGGTAGTGCTAAAGAAGGATGCTAGATTGTAGGTAGGACTGCCTACATAAGATACAATGGGTCTAATGGGGTTGCCTTCTTTATGGATTTTGGGTAATCCGTAGAATCTGGAGGGAACAGCATTAGAAGACTTTAAATCCTTAGCTAACAGGTTGTTGATTAATTTTTTGTTTTCCCATGTTTTGACTAGACAATTTACTTTATTTTGTATTTTGGTTGTAGTGTCCTTGGAGCGGACTTTGTATGTGTTTTCATCATTTAGAAGGTTCAATACTTTCTCGTTGTAATCTGTTCGCGTCAAGGCTACTGTGGTGTTACCTTTGTCTGCCCTAGTAAAAACTATGTCCGGGTTATTTTTTACGAAATCCCTAGCTTCTTTAATTTCTTTAACAGGTTGTACGAATTTAGATTTGTGTTCATTCCCATTTTTCTTAAAATTATTAACGACGTTAGCAACTTTTAAGCGCAATTCATCTTGAGATTCAGGATCAATTTTATTAATGTTAGATTCGATGTCCGCGATTATATTATATGTAGGAATTTCCCGTTTTTTTATAGTAACACCGAAATTTATTCCTAAGCTAGCTATTTTTGCGACATTCTCTGGAATTTGGTTTCCTGTTAAATTTTTGAACCACTTTTGGTTAAGTTTACTGTTGGAAACGGTCTTTTTATTGCAATCAAGAGACCTTATCAGTAAGTCGAGTTTCTTTTTGCATTTAAATTTGCTTTCATCAAAACGGCGGGAGACTTTCCCGGATTCGAGCTCAAAAAATCTGTCGAACATGTGGTTTGGAAAAATAGCAACTATTCTACTTTGAAAATACATAATTTGATTCACAAGGTACTTTAAATGTGCACATATGTCACAAATTTCAAGATTCAAAATGGACCTAAGAAAAGTATTATGCAGGTTTGAGAATTTGTTACTCATACTTCTAGAATTAAAACCAATGTGTTGAGATCGGATACCTTGTAAATGTTTGGGAAGAACGTCAAGTTTCCTACACCGTAGTAGGAAAATTCTCTGATTAAAGCTATTCGCATAGTCTAGATTTAATTGAGACCATTTTTTGAGGAGTGATGCCTCCTCATATCCATATGTCTCTTCTATTTGTTTGTAAAAACCCATCCCACTTCTACCATTTTGATTGTTGCCATAAGTAAAATTATATCGTGACATGTTTCCGTACATGTTCAATGTTTTATTGACCCACAATAATAATTTTGTAATAGTTAATTTGGCATGGGGTCAGTTTTGATACGGATTTATTTTTTTAATTAAGTGATAGAACACATAAAAAATACAACAGGCAAACGTTTCGGCCACAAATGGGGGCCCTCTTCAGTGCCAATTAGCTTAATAGTAACCTTTAAATATTTATTAACTAAGACATGCAACTTAATAATTATTGTATTTTTTGTTTTTTTCTTTTTTTCCTTTGCTTATTGATATTAGAAAAAGATAGAATAAACATGCGGAAAGACTTATGGGTAAGCGAGTTCCTAGGTGTGAAGGAACCAGACCGTTCCAAAAACTGTTCCAACGAGTAATCCTCTCCCACAGGAACCGTGAAAAATGCGACCGCGGAACGCACTCTCTCAAGGGCACATATATAAACACAATTATTACACCAAAGAAAGAAACAACACGATGGAGAATATAACGTGGATCCTTGGTAAAGCACGCACAGCAAACCACACACATTCACGAGCACCAGAAGTAAAGGACACTGAAGTTAAAACAATAAGAACGATGTAATTGGTACGGAAAAATTTTTATTTTGTATTTTCTCCGAAACCGCAGAGATGACAGACGAAAGTAAGTCCACCACTCTGCCACATGGCTAAAAGAAAACTGATTTGGGAAGAAGTCGTATTTAGGAAGACAAGTGTTCAGAGTTTGACGTGTATAGAAAGCATTCTCCAGATAGGTCAGGTTCCAACACCAAGGGTTATACACAGTAAAACCTTATTTTAATGTCCCCGGCACTTGAGATTATTATATGCTCAAGCGTCCGACAAAAGCAAAGACCCACCACATGTTCGAAAAACTCTGTAAGGAAAGGCACTCACTACGGTCCCGACGTCGTAAAAATTGTACACATTTCTGTGGATATAGAGAGAAAATGCAACTAAAGTGGAAATTCACGAAAAATTAATTTCCTGGTTTTTCGAAACCTCTGATTCTTAATAAATGGAACCCGGCAAAATATAATATTAAGTTTATAAGTATGATGTCCGAGTTTTTCAGATTATAAGACTGTTGTAAAGTGGCAAAATATTACGAGAGTTATTCGAACTCTGACTTAAATAGAGTGGCCAATTAATACAGTAGCACTACGGATTCTAAGACTGATAAAAAATGGCCAAGTAATGCGCGAGCACTTCGGACTCTAATTCTGAGTAAGGTGGCCAAGTAATGCGCGAGTTCAATGGACGTCAGGACTGATATTAATGCAAAAATAGCCGCGTAATACGCGAGATCAAACGAAGTCTGACCTAAATAAGGAGGCAAAGTAATGCGCGAATTCTTAGTACAGGATTTTTATATAAAGTGGCCAAGTAATGCGCGAGCTCTTCGGACTCTGGCTTAAGATTATGTGGCCAAGTAATTCGCGAGTTCAATGGACGTCAGGACTGATATAAATGCCAAAATAGCCTCATAATACGCGAGATCAAACGAAGTCTGACCTAAATAAGGAGGCAAAGTAATGCCCGAATTCTTAGTACAGGATATTTAATATAAATTGGCCAAGTAATGCGCGAGCTCTTCGGACTCTGGCTTAAAATTATGTGGCCAAGTAATTCGCGAGTTCAATGGACGTCAGGACTGATATAAATGCAAAAATAGCCGCGTAATACGCGAGTTGAACAAAGTCTGATCTGAAAAGAGTGGCCAAGTAATGCGCGAGCTCTTCGGACTCAGATTTTCAGTAAGGTGGCCAAGTAATGCGCGAGTTCAATGGACGTCAGGACTGATATAAATGCAAAAATAGCAGCGTAATACGCGAGATCAAACGAAGTCTGACCTAAATAAGGAGGCAAAGTAATGCGCGAATTCTTAGTACAGGATTTTTATATAAAGTGGCCAAGTAATGCGCGAGCTCTTCGGACTCTGGCTTAAAATTATGTGGTCAAGTAATGCGCGAATTCTTAGTACAGAATTTTTATATATAAGGTGGCCAAGTAATGCGCGAGCACATCAGACTCTGATCCTGAGTAAGGTGGCCAAGTAATGCGCGAGTTTAATGGACGTCAGGACTGATATAAATGCAAAAATAGCCGCGTAATACGCGAGTTGAACAAAGTCTGATCTGAAAAGAGTGGCCAAGTAATGCGCGAGCTCTTCGGACTCAGATTTTCAGTAAGGTGGCCAAGTAATGCGCGAGTTCAATGGACGTCAGGACTGATATAAATGCAAAAATAGCAGCGTAATACGCGAGATCAAACGAAGTCTGACCTAAATAAGGAGGCAAAGTAATGCGCGAATTCTTAGTACAGGATTTTTATATAAAGTGGCCAAGTAATGCGCGAGCTCTTCGGACTCTGGCTTAAAATTATGTGGCCAAGTAATTCGCGAGTTCAATGGACGTCAGGACTGATATAAATGCAAAAATAGCCGCGTAATACGCGAGATCAAACGAAATCTGACCTAAATAAGGTGGCAAAGTAATGCGCGAATTCTTAGTACAGAATTTTTATATAAAGTAGCCAAGTAATACGCGAGCTCTTCGGACTCTGGCTTAAAATTATGTGGCCAAGTAATGCGCGAATTCTTAGTACAGAATTTTTATATATAAAGTGGCCAAGTAATGCGCGAGTTCAATGGACGTCAGGACTGATATAAATACAAAAATAGGCGCGTAATACGCGAGTTGAACGCAGTCTGACCTGAAAAGAGTGGCCAAGTAATGCGCGAATTCTTAGGGGTATAAGAATTTTTATAAAGTGGCCAAAAAATAATAATTAACACTTAAGGTCCTTAGACTCTGACCTGAATAAAGCGGCCAAGTAATGCGCGAGCACTTCGGACTCAGATTTTCAGTAAGGTGGCCAAGTAATGCGCGAGTTCAATGGACGTCAGGACTGATATAAATGCACAAATAGCCGCGTAATACGCGAGATCAAACGAAGTCTGACCTAAATAAGGAGGCAAAGTAATGCGCGAATTATTAGTACAGAATTTTAATATAAAGTGGCCAAGTAATACGCGAGCTCTTAGGACTCTGGCTTAAAATTATGTGGCCAAGTAATGCGCGAGTTCAATGGACGTCAGGACTGATATAAATACAAAAATAGCCGCGTAATACGCGAGTTGAACAAAGTCTGATCTGAAAAGAGTGGCCAAGTAATGCGCGAGCTCTTCGGACTCTGGTTTAAAATTATGTGGTCAAATAATGCGCGAATTCTTAGTACAGAATTTTTATATATAAAGTGGCCAAGTAATGCGCGAGTTCAATGGACGTCAGGACTGATATATATACAAAAATAGGCGCGTAATACGCGAGTTGAACGCAGTCTGACCTGAAAAGAGTGGCCAAATAATGCGCGAATTCTTAGGGGTATAGGAATTTTTATAAAGTGGCCAAAAAATAATAATTAACACTTAGGGTCCTTAGACTCTGATCTGAAAAGAGTGGCCAAGTAATGCGCGAGCTCTTCGGACTCAGATTTTCAGTAAGGTGGCCAAGTAATGCGCGAGTTCAATGGACGTCAGGACTGATATAAATGCCAAAATAGCCTCATAATACGCGAGATCAAACGAAGTCTGACCTAAATAAGGAGGCAAAGTAATGCGCGAATTCTTAGTACAGGATTTTTATATAAAGTGGCCAAGTAATGCGCGAGCTCTTCGGACTGTGGCTTAAAATTATGTGGCCAAGTAATTCGCGAGTTCAATGGACGTCAGGACTGATATAAATGCAAAAATAGCCGCGTAATACGCGAGATCAAACGAAGTCTGACCTAAATAAGGAGGCAAAGTAATGCGCGAATTCTTAGGAGTACAGAATTTTTATATAAAGTGGCCAAGTAATGCGCGAGCTCTTCGGACTCTGGCTTAAAATTATGTGGCCAAGTAATGCGCGAGTTCAATGGACGTCAGGACTGATATAAATACAAAAATAGCCGCGTGATACGCGAGTTGAACGAAGTCTGATCTGAAAAGAGTGGCCAAGTAATGCGAGAATTCTTAGGGGTATAAGAATTTTTATAAAGTGGCCAAAAAATAATAATTAACACTTAGGGTCCTTAGACTCTGACCTGAATAAAGCGGCCAAGTAATGCGCGAGCACTTCGGACTCAGATTTTCAGTAAGGTGGCCAAGTAATGCGCGAGTTCAATGGACGTCAGGACTGATATAAATGCAAAAAAAGCCGCGTAATACGCGAGATCAAACAAAGTCTGACCTAAATAAGGTGGAAAAGTAATGCGCGAATTCTTAGTACAGGATTTTTCTATAAATCGGCCAAGTAATGCGCGAGCACTTCGGACTCTGATTTTCAGTAAGGTGGCTGAGTAATGCGCGAGTTCAATGGACGTCAGGACTGATATAAATGCAAAAATAGCCGCGTAATACGCGAGATCAAACGAAGTCTGACCTACATAAGGAGGAAAATAATGCGCGAATTCTTAGTACAGGATTTTTATATAAAGTGGCCAAGTAATGAGCGAGCTCTTCGGACTCTGGCTTAAAATTATGTGGCCAAGTAATTCGCGAGATCTATAGACGTCAGTTCTGATATAAATGCACAAAAAGCCGCGTAATACGCGAGATCAAACAAAGTCTGACCTAAATAAGGTGGCAAAGTAATGCGCGAGCTCTTCGGACTCAGATTTTCAGTAAGGTGGCCAAGTAATGCGCGAGCACATCAGACTCTGATCCTGAGTAAGGTGGCCAAGTAATGCGCGAGTTCAATGGACGTCAGGACTGATATAAATGCAAAAATAGCAGCGTAATACGCGAGATCAAACGAAGTCTGACCTAAATAAGGAGGCAAAGTAATGCGCGAATTCTTAGTACAGGATTTTTATATAATGTGGCCAAGTAATGCGCGAGCTCTTCGGACTCTGGCTTAAAATTATGTGGCCAAGTAATTCGCGAGTTCAATGGACGTCAGGACTGATATAAATGCAAAAATAGCCGCGTAATACGCGAGATCAAACGAAATCTGACCTAAATAAGGTGGCAAAGTAATGCGCGAATTCTTAGTACAGAATTTTTATATAAAGTAGCCAAGTAATACGCGAATTATTAGGGGTATAAGAATTTTTATAAAGTGGCCAAAAAATAATAATTAACACTTAAGGTCCTTAGACTCTGACCTGAATAAAGCGGCCAAGTAATGCGCGAGCACTTCGGACTCAGATTTTCAGTAAGGTGGCCAAGTAATGCGCGAGTTCAATGGACGTCAGGACTGATATAAATGCACAAATAGCCGCGTAATACGCGAGATCAAACGAAGTCTGACCTAAAATAAGGAGGCAAAGTAATGCGCGAATTATTAGTACAGAATTTTAATATAAAGTGGCCAAGTAATACGCGAGCTCTTAGGACTCTGGCTTAAAATTATGTGGCCAAGTAATGCGCGAGTTCAATGGACGTCAGGACTGATATAAATACAAAAATAGCCGCGTAATACGCGAGTTGAACAAAGTCTGATCTGAAAAGAGTGGCCAAGTAATGCGCGAGCTCTTCGGACTCTGGCTTAAAATTATGTGGCCAAAGTAATACGCGAGTTCAATGGACGTCAGGACTGATATAAATACAAAAATAGCCGCGTGATACGCGAGTTGAACGAAGTCTGATCTGAAAAGAGTGGCCAAGTAATGCGAGAATTCTTAGGGGTATAAGAATTTTTATAAAGTGGCCAAAAAATAATAATTAACACTTAGGGTCCTTAGACTCTGACCTGAATAAAGCGGCCAAATAATGCGCGAGCACTTCGGACTCTGATTTACAGTAAGGTGGCCAAGTAATGCGCGAGTTCAATGGACGTCAGGACTGATATAAATACAAAAATAGCCGCGTAATACGCGAGTTGAACAAAGTCTGATCTGAAAAGAGTGGCCAAGTAATGCGCGAGCTCTTCGGACTCAGATTTTCAGTAAGGTGGCCAAGTAATGCGCGAGTTCAATGGACGTCAGGACTGATATAAATGCCAAAATAGCCTCATAATACGCGAGATCAAACGAAGTCTGACCTAAATAAGGAGGCAAAGTAATGCGCGAATTCTTAGTACAGGATTTTTATATAAAGTGGCCAAGTAATGCGCGAGCTCTTCGGACTCTGGCCCAAAATTATGTGGCCAAGCAATTCGCGAGTTCAATGGACGTCAGGACTGATATAAATGCAAAAATAGCCGCGTAATACGCGAGATCAAACGAAGTCTGACCTAAATAAGGAGGCAAAGTAATGCGCGAATTCTTAGGAGTACAGAATTTTTATATAAAGTGGCCAAGTAATGCGCGAGCTCTTCGGACTCTGGCTTAAAATTATGTGGCCAAGTAATGCGCGAGTTCAATGTACGTAAGGACTTATATAAATACAAAAATAGCCGCGTTTTACGCGAGTTTAATGAAGTCTGATCTGAATAGAGTGGCCAAGTAATGCGAGAATTCTTAGGGTTATAAGAATTTTTATAACGTTGCCAAAAAATAATAATTAACACTTAGGGTCCTTAGACTCTGACCTGAACGAAAAAAACTACAAAAAAAGGTTGCTGTTGGAAATGTGTCACATTGCAGGTACGAACGATGCGGTGAATCTTAGAACCGACATAGAAAACCTTTCTAAGATTTACAACCCTATACTTAAAAAAGGGTCATAAAAAAATGTGACCTGAGAAATTGGGACCCACCGTGTTTCAGTCGTCCCTTCACGGTTTATGTTCTTACATCTGGCCACTTTGTCTGGGTCAGATTTCGTTGAAACTCGCGCATTTTTGGCCACCTTATTTAGGTCAGGTTTCGTTGAACTCGCGTTTTACTCGAATTTTTGTTGTCTTTATATCAGTACTGACGTCCATTTTACTTGGAGCATTAGTTGGCCACATAATTTTAAGCCAGAGTCCGAAGAGCTCGCGCATTACTTGGCCGCGTTATTCAGGTCAGAGTCTAAGGACCCTAAGTGTTAATTATTATTTTTTGGCCACTTTATAAAAATTCTTATAACCCTAAGAATTCGCGCATTACTTGGCCACTCTTTTCAGGTCAGACTGCGTTCAACTCTCGTATTACGCGCCTATTTTTGTATTTATATCAGTCCTGACGTCCAATGAACTCGCGCATTACTAGGCCACATAATTTTAAGCCAGAGTCCGAAGAGCTCGCGCATTATTTGGCCACTTTATATTAAAATTCTGTACTAAGAATTCGCGCATTACTTTGCCACCTTATTTAGGTCAGATTTCGTTTGATCTCGCGTATTACGCGGCTATTTTTGCATTTATATCAGTCCTGACGTCCATTGAACTCGCGCATTACTTGGCCACCTTACTGTAAATCAGAGTCCGAAGTGCTCGCGCATTATTTGGCCGCTTTATTCAGGTCAGAGTCTAAGGACCCTAAGTGTTAATTATTATTTTTTGGCCACTTTATAAAAATTCTTATAACCCTAAGAATTCTCGCATTACTTGGCCACTCTTTTCAGATCAGACTTCGTTCAACTCGCGTATTACGCGGCTATTTTTGTATTTATATCAGTCCTGACGTCCATTGAACTCGCGCATTACTTGGCCACATAATTTTAAGCCAGAGTCCGAAGAGCTCGCGCATTACTTGGCCACTTTATATAAAAATTCTGTACTCCTAAGAATTCGCGCATTACTTTGCCTCCTTATTTAGGTCAGACTTCGTTTGATCTCGCGTATTACGCGGCTATTTTTGCATTTATATCAGTCCTGACGTCCATTGAACTCGCGAATTACTTGGCCACATAATTTTGAGCCAGAGTCCGAAGAGCTCGCGCATTACTTGGCCACTTTATATAAAAATCCTGTACTAAGAATTCGCGCATTACTTTGCCTCCTTATTTAGGTCAGACTTCGTTTGATCTCGCGTATTATGAGGCTATTTTGGCATTTATATCAGTCCTGACGTCCATTGAACTCGCGCATTACTTGGCCACCTTACTGAAAATCTGAGTCCGAAGAGCTCGCGCATTACTTGGCCACTCTTTTCAGAACAGACTTTGTTCAACTCGCGTATTACGCGGCTATTTTTGTATTTATATCAGTCCTGACGTCCATTGAACTCGCGCATTACTTGGCCACCTTACTGTAAATCAGAGTCCGAAGTGCTCGCGCATTATTTGGCCGCTTTATTCAGGTCAGAGTCTAAGGACCCTAAGTGTTAATTATTATTTTTTGGCCACTTTATAAAAATTCTTATACCCCTAAGAATTCTCGCATTACTTGGCCACTCTTTTCAGATCAGACTTCGTTCAACTCGCGTATCACGCGGCTATTTTTGTATTTATATCAGTCCTGACGTCCATTGAACTCGCGCATTACTTGGCCACATAATTTTAAGCCAGAGTCCGAAGAGCTCGCGCATTACTTGGCCACTCTTTTCAGATCAGACTTTGTTCAACTCGCGTATTACGCGGCTATTTTTGTATTTATATCAGTCCTGACGTCCATTGAACTCGCGCATTACTTGGCCACATAATTTTAAGCCAGAGTCCTAAGAGCTCGCGTATTACTTGGCCACTTTATATTAAAATTCTGTACTAATAATTCGCGCATTACTTTGCCTCCTTATTTAGGTCAGACTTCGTTTGATCTCGCGTATTACGCGGCTATTTGTGCATTTATATCAGTCCTGACGTCCATTGAACTCGCGCATTACTTGGCCACCTTACTGAAAATCTGAGTCCGAAGTGCTCGCGCATTACTTGGCCGCTTTATTCAGGTCAGAGTCTAAGGACCTTAAGTGTTAATTATTATTTTTTGGCCACTTTATAAAAATTCTTATACCCCTAAGAATTCGCGTATTACTTGGCTACTTTATATAAAAATTCTGTACTAAGAATTCGCGCATTACTTTGCCACCTTATTTAGGTCAGATTTCGTTTGATCTCGCGTATTACGCGGCTATTTTTGCATTTATATCAGTCCTGACGTCCATTGAACTCGCGAATTACTTGGCCACATAATTTTAAGCCAGAGTCCGAAGAGCTCGCGCATTACTTGGCCACATTATATAAAAATCCTGTACTAAGAAGTCGCGCATTACTTTGCCTCCTTATTTAGGTCAGACTTCGTTTGATCTCGCGTATTACGCTGCTATTTTTGCATTTATATCAGTCCTGACGTCCATTGAACTCGCGCATTACTTGGCCACCTTACTCAGGATCAGAGTCTGATGTGCTCGCGCATTACTTGGCCACCTTACTGAAAATCTGAGTCCGAAGAGCTCGCGCATTACTTTGCCACCTTATTTAGGTCAGACTTTGTTTGATCTCGCGTATTACGCGGCTTTTTGTGCATTTATATCAGAACTGACGTCTATAGATCTCGCGAATTACTTGGCCACATAATTTTAAGCCAGAGTCCGAAGAGCTCGCTCATTACTTGGCCACTTTATATAAAAATCCTGTACTAAGAATTCGCGCATTATTTTCCTCCTTATGTAGGTCAGACTTCGTTTGATCTCGCGTATTACGCGGCTATTTTTGCATTTATATCAGTCCTGACGTCCATTGAACTCGCGCATTACTCAGCCACCTTACTGAAAATCAGAGTCCGAAGTGCTCGCGCATTACTTGGCCGATTTATAGAAAAATCCTGTACTAAGAATTCGCGCATTACTTTTCCACCTTATTTAGGTCAGACTTTGTTTGATCTCGCGTATTACGCGGCTTTTATTGCATTTATATCAGTCCTGACGTCCATTGAACTCGCGCATTACTTGGCCACCTTACTGAAAATCTGAGTCCGAAGTGCTCGCGCAGTACTTGGCCGCTTTATTCAGGTCAGAGTCTAAGGACCCTAAGTGTTAATTATTATTTTTTGGCCACTTTATAAAAATTCTTATACCCCTAAGAATTCTCGCATTACTTGGCCACTCTTTTCAGATCAGACTTCGTTCAACTCGCGTATCACGCGGCTATTTTTGTATTTATATCAGTCCTGACGTCCATTGAACTCGCGCATTACTTGGCCACATAATTTTAAGCCAGAGTCCGAAGAGCTCGCGCATTACTTGGCCACTTTATATAAAAATTCTGTACTCCTAAGAATTCGCGCATTACTTTGCCTCCTTATTTAGGTCAGACTTCGTTTGATCTCGCGTATTACGCGGCTATTTTTGCATTTATATCAGTCCTGACGTCCATTGAACTCGCGAATTACTTGGCCACATAATTTTAAGCCACAGTCCGAAGAGCTCGCGCATTACTTGGCCACTTTATATAAAAATCCTGTACTAAGAATTCGCGCATTACTTTGCCTCCTTATTTAGGTCAGACTTCGTTTGATCTCGCGTATTATGAGGCTATTTTGGCATTTATATCAGTCCTGACGTCCATTGAACTCGCGCATTACTTGGCCACCTTACTGAAAATCTGAGTCCGAAGAGCTCGCGCATTACTTGGCCACTCTTTTCAGATCAGAGTCTAAGGACCCTAAGTGTTAATTATTATTTTTTGGCCACTTTATAAAAATTCCTATACCCCTAAGAATTCGCGCATTATTTGGCCACTCTTTTCAGGTCAGACTGCGTTCAACTCGCGTATTACGCGCCTATTTTTGTATATATATCAGTCCTGACGTCCATTGAACTCGCGCATTACTTGGCCACTTTATATATAAAAATTCTGTACTAAGAATTCGCGCATTATTTGACCACATAATTTTAAACCAGAGTCCGAAGAGCTCGCGCATTACTTGGCCACTCTTTTCAGATCAGACTTTGTTTCAACTCGCGTATTACGCGGCTATTTTTGTATTTATATCAGTCCTGACGTCCATTGAACTCGCGCATTACTTGGCCACATAATTTTAAGCCAGAGTCCTAAGAGCTCGCGTATTACTTGGCCACTTTATATTAAAATTCTGTACTAAGAATTCGCGCATTACTTTGCCTCCTTATTTAGGTCAGACTTCGTTTGATCTCGCGTATTACGCGGCTATTTGTGCATTTATATCAGTCCTGACGTCCATTGAACTCGCGCATTACTTGGCCACCTTACTGAAAATCTGAGTCCGAAGTGCTCGCGCATTACTTGGCCGCTTTATTCAGGTCAGAGTCTAAGGACCTTAAGTGTTAATTATTATTTTTTGGCCACTTTATAAAAATTCTTATACCCCTAAGAATTCGCGCATTACTTGGCCACTCTTTTCAGGTCAGACTGCGTTCAACTCGCGTATTACGCGCCTATTTTTGTATTTATATCAGTCCTGACGTCCACTGAACTCGCGCATTACTTGGCCACTTTATATATAAAAATTCTGTACTAAGAATTCGCGCATTACTTGGCCACATAATTTTAAGCCAGAGTCCGAAGAGCTCGCGTATTACTTGGCTACTTTATATAAAAATTCTGTACTAAGAATTCGCGCATTACTTTGCCACCTTATTTAGGTCAGATTTCGTTTGATCTCGCGTATTACGCGGCTATTTTTGCATTTATATCAGTCCTGACGTCCATTGAACTCGCGAATTACTTGGCCACATAATTTTAAGCCAGAGTCCGAAGAGCTCGCGCATTACTTGGCCACTTTATATAAAAATCCTGTACTAAGAATTCGCGCATTACTTTGCCTCCTTATTTAGGTCAGACTTCGTTTGATCTCGCGTATTACGCTGCTATTTTTGCATTTATATCAGTCCTGACGTCCATTGAACTCGCGCATTACTTGGCCACCTTACTGAAAATCTGAGTCCGAAGAGCTCGCGCATTACTTGGCCACTCTTTTCAGATCAGACTTTGTTCAACTCGCGTATTACGCGGCTATTTTTGCATTTATATCAGTCCTGACGTCCATTAAACTCGCGCATTACTTGGCCACCTTACTCAGGATCAGAGTCTGATGTGCTCGCGCATTACTTGGCCACCTTATATATAAAAATTCTGTACTAAGAATTCGCGCATTACTTGACCACATAATTTTAAGCCAGAGTCCGAAGAGCTCGCGCATTACTTGGCCACTTTATATAAAAATCCTGTACTAAGAATTCGCGCATTACTTTGCCTCCTTATTTAGGTCAGACTTCGTTTGATCTCGCGTATTACGCTGCTATTTTTGCATTTATATCAGTCCTGACGTCCATTGAACTCGCGCATTACTTGGCCACCTTACTGAAAATCTGAGTCCGAAGAGCTCGCGCATTACTTGGCCACTCTTTTCAGATCAGACTTTGTTCAACTCGCGTATTACGCGGCTATTTTTGCATTTATATCAGTCCTGACGTCCATTGAACTCGCGAATTACTTGGCCACATAATTTTAAGCCAGAGTCCGAAGAGCTCGCGCATTACTTGGCCACTTTATATAAAAATCCTGTACTAAGAATTCGCGCATTACTTTGCCTCCTTATTTAGGTCAGACTTCGTTTGATCTCGCGTATTATGAGGCTATTTTGGCATTTATATCAGTCCTGACGTCCATTGAACTCGCGAATTACTTGGCCACATAATCTTAAGCCAGAGTCCGAAGAGCTCGCGCATTACTTGGCCACTTTATATAAAAATCCTGTACTAAGAATTCGCGCATTACTTTGCCTCCTTATTTAGGTCAGACTTCGTTTGATCTCGCGTATTACGCGGCTATTTTTGCATTAATATCAGTCCTGACGTCCATTGAACTCGCGCATTACTTGGCCACCTTACTCAGAATTAGAGTCCGAAGTGCTCGCGCATTACTTGGCCATTTTTTATCAGTCTTAGAATCCGTAGTGCTACTGTATTAATTGGCCACTCTATTTAAGTCAGAGTTCGAATAACTCTCGTAATATTTTGCCACTTTACAACAGTCTTATAATCTGAAAAACTCGGACATCATACTTATAAACTTAATATTATATTTTGCCGGGTTCCATTTATTAAGAATCAGAGGTTTCGAAAAACCAGGAAATTAATTTTTCGTGAATTTCCACTTTAGTTGCATTTTTCTCTCTATATCCACAGAAATGTGTACAATTTTTACGACGTCGGGACCGTAGTGAGTGCCTTTCCTTACAGAGTTTTTCGAACATGTGGTGGGTCTTTGCTTTTGTCGGACGCTTGAGCATATAATAATCTCAAGTGCCGGGGACATTAAAATAAGGTTTTACTGTGTATAACCCTTGGTGTTGGAACCTGACCTATCTGGAGAATGCTTTCTATACACGTCAAACTCTGAACACTTGTCTTCCTAAATACGACTTCTTCCCAAATCAGTTTTCTTTTAGCCATGTGGCAGAGTGGTGGACTTACTTTCGTCTGTCATCTCTGCGGTTTCGGAGAAAATACAAAATAAAAATTTTTCCGTACCAATTACATCGTTCTTATTGTTTTAACTTCAGTGTCCTTTACTTCTGGTGCTCGTGAATGTGTGTGGTTTGCTGTGCGTGCTTTACCAAGGATCCACGTTATATTCTCCATCGTGTTGTTTCTTTCTTTGGTGTAATAATTGTGTTTATATATGTGCCCTTGAGAGAGTGCGTTCCGCGGTCGCATTTTTCACGGTTCCTGTGGGAGAGGATTACTCGTTGGAACAGTTTTTGGAACGGTCTGGTTCCTTCACACCTAGGAACTCGCTTACCCATAAGTCTTTCCGCATGTTTATTCTATCTTTTTCTAATATCAATAAGCAAAGGAAAAAAAGAAAAAAACAAAAAATACAATAATTATTAAGTTGCATGTCTTAGTTAATAAATATTTAAAGGTTACTATTAAGCTAATTGGCACTGAAGAGGGCCCCCATTTGTGGCCGAAACGTTTGCCTGTTGTATTTTTTATGTGTTCTATCACTTAATTAAAAAAATAAATCCGTATCAAAACTGACCCCATGCCAAATTAACTATTACAAAATTATTATTGTGGGTCAATAAAACATTGAACATGTACGGAAACATGTCACGATATAATTTTACTTATGGCAACAATCAAAATGGTAGAAGTGGGATGGGTTTTTACAAACAAATAGAAGAGACATATGGATATGAGGAGGCATCACTCCTCAAAAAATGGTCTCAATTAAATCTAGACTATGCGAATAGCTTTAATCAGAGAATTTTCCTACTACGGTGTAGGAAACTTGACGTTCTTCCCAAACATTTACAAGGTATCCGATCTCAACACATTGGTTTTAATTCTAGAAGTATGAGTAACAAATTCTCAAACCTGCATAATACTTTTCTTAGGTCCATTTTGAATCTTGAAATTTGTGACATATGTGCACATTTAAAGTACCTTGTGAATCAAATTATGTATTTTCAAAGTAGAATAGTTGCTATTTTTCCAAACCACATGTTCGACAGATTTTTTGAGCTCGAATCCGGGAAAGTCTCCCGCCGTTTTGATGAAAGCAAATTTAAATGCAAAAAGAAACTCGACTTACTGATAAGGTCTCTTGATTGCAATAAAAAGACCGTTTCCAACAGTAAACTTAACCAAAAGTGGTTCAAAAATTTAACAGGAAACCAAATTCCAGAGAATGTCGCAAAAATAGCTAGCTTAGGAATAAATTTCGGTGTTACTATAAAAAAACGGGAAATTCCTACATATAATATAATCGCGGACATCGAATCTAACATTAATAAAATTGATCCTGAATCTCAAGATGAATTGCGCGTAAAAGTTGCTAACGTCGTTAATAATTTTAAGAAAAATGGGAATGAACACAAATCTAAATTCGTACAACCTGTTAAAGAAATTAAAGAAGCTAGGGATTTCGTAAAAAATAACCCGGACATAGTTTTTACTAGGGCAGACAAAGGTAACACCACAGTAGCCTTGACGCGAACAGATTACAACGAGAAAGTATTGAACCTTCTAAATGATGAAAACACATACAAAGTCCGCTCCAAGGACACTACAACCAAAATACAAAATAAAGTAAATTGTCTAGTCAAAACATGGGAAAACAAAAAATTAATCAACAACCTGTTAGCTAAGGATTTAAAGTCTTCTAATGCTGTTCCCTCCAGATTCTACGGATTACCCAAAATCCATAAAGAAGGCAACCCCATTAGACCCATTGTATCTTATGTAGGCAGTCCTACCTACAATCTAGCATCCTTCTTTAGCACTACCATATCTAAAAACACCACGCCACCAAAATCAAAAATCATTAACAGTTTCGAACTAGTCCAGAAACTTAAAAATGTTAGTGTCCCTGATAATTTTGTTCTCGCCTCCTTGGATGTAGTGTCCCTTTTCACAAATATACCCAAGGAAGCAGCCATCTCTGCTGTAAAAAATAGATGGGAAGAGATTCGTCGCAAAGTATCATTGCCATGGAAGGAATATGAAGAAGGGTTGCGATTATGCTTGGATAGCACAGACTTTAATTTCGATGGCACCACCTATTTTCAAAAACGCGGATTACCAATGGGTTCTCCTTTCTCCCCCGTCCTTGCAGATATAGTGATGGATGACCTAGAAAAAGACAGGCTCTCTAATCTTGATTTTGAAGTACCTGTTTACTTTCGATACGTAGACGATATTCTCATCGTGGTTCCTGACACACAAGTGAACCACATTTTGCAAATCTTCAACAACAATTCCCTCAATATTGAATTCACCCTAGAAAAAGAGATAAATGGTGCTATTAATTTTCTAGATGTCACTATGACTAGGAAACAGAATCAAAAACTTTCTTTCAATTGGTATAGGAAACCGACTTGGTCTGGAAGATACCTTAACTTTAATTCCCATCACCCCCTTAGATACAAGAAAAGTGTTGTAAACAACTTAGTTGACAGGGCAATTCTACTTTCAGATAAAGAATTTCACAAAAACAACCTTAAACTAATTATAGATACACTACTAGAAAATGACTATCCACAACAGTTCACGCAAGAGATTATAAATCTAAGACTTCTTACCCTTGAACATAAGACACGATTAGGTAACAATCAGGCCGACATAAACACAGAAAACAAACCCTTCATTAGTATCCCTTACGTTGAAGTTCTGTCAGAGAGAATATCAGGAATCTTACATAGCTACAACATAAACACTGCGTACAAAAACCAAAAAAACCTAAAAACGATCTTCATACCCACCAAGGACAAAATACCCAAAGATCAATCTTCTAACGTCGTCTACAGCGTTCCGTGCAAAGGGAATGACTGCAAGGCTGTCTATATAGGTCAAACGAAACGATTCCTTAAAAACAGACTAAAAGAACATAAAAACAACATTAGAGAAAGCCCCAATAAACAAAACGCGCTAACAAAACATACGATTGAAAGAGACCACTTCTTCGATTTTGATAGAACAAAAATCTTAGCTAACGAAAAAAACTACAAAAAAAGGTTGCTGTTGGAAATGTGTCACATTGCAGGTACGAACGATGCGGTGAATCTTAGAACCGACATAGAAAACCTTTCTAAGATTTACAACCCTATACTTAAAAAAGGGTCATAAAAAAATGTGACCTGAGAAATTGGGACCCACCGTGTTTCAGTCGTCCCTTAACGGTTTATGTTCTTACATCTGGCCACTTTGTCTGGGTCAGATTTCGTTGAAACTCGCGCATTTTTGGCCACCTTATTTAGGTCAGGTTTCGTTGAACTCGCGCATTACGCGAATTTTTTTGTATTTATATCAGTCCTGACGTCCATTTAACTTTGCGCATTATTTGGCCACATAATTTTAAGCCAGAGTCCGAAGAGCTCGCGCATTACTTGGCCGCGTTATTCAGGTCAGAGTCTAAGGACCCTAAGTGTTAATTATTATTTTTTGGCCACTTTATAAAAATTCTTATAACCCTAAGAATTCGCGCATTACTTGGCCACTCTTTTCAGGTCAGACTGCGTTCAACTCTCGTATTACGCGCCTATTTTTGTATTTATATCAGTCCTGACGTCCAGTGAACTCGCGCATTACTTGGCCACATAATTTTAAGCCAGAGTCCGAAGAGCTCGCGCATTAATTGGCCACTTTATATTAAAATTCTGTACTAAGAATTCGCGCATTACTTTGCCACCTTATTTAGGTCAGATTTCGTTTGATCTCGCGTATTACGCGGCTATTTTTGCATTTATATCAGTCCTGACGTCCATTGAACTCGCGCATTACTTGGCCACCTTACTGTAAATCAGAGTCCGAAGTGCTCGCGCATTATTTGGCCGCTTTATTCAGGTCAGAGTCTAAGGACCCTAAGTGTTAATTATTATTTTTTGGCCACTTTATAAAAATTCTTATAACCCTAAGAATTCTCGCATTACTTGGCCACTCTTTTCAGATCAGACTTCGTTCAACTCGCGTAACACGCGGCTATTTTTGTATTTATATCAGTCCTGACGTCCATTGAACTCGCGCATTACTTGGCCACATAATTTTAAGCCAGAGTCCGAAGAGCTCGCGCATTACTTGGCCACTTTATATAAAAATTCTGTACTCCTAAGAATTCGCGCATTACTTTGCCTCCTTATTTAGGTCAGACTTCGTTTGATCTCGCGTATTACGCGGCTATTTTTGCATTTATATCAGTCCTGACGTCCATTGAACTCGCGAATTGCTTGGCCACATAATTTTGGGCCAGAGTCCGAAGAGCTCGCGCATTACTTGGCCACTTTATATAAAAATCCTGTACTAAGAATTCGCGCATTACTTTGCCTCCTTATTTAGGTCAGACTTCGTTTGATCTCGCGTATTATGAGGCTATTTTGGCATTTATATCAGTCCTGACGTCCATTGAACTCGCGCATTACTTGGCCACCTTACTGAAAATCTGAGTCCGAAGAGCTCGCGCATTACTTGGCCACTCTTTTCAGATCAGACTTTGTTCAACTCGCGTATTACGCGGCTATTTTTGTATTTATATCAGTCCTGACGTCCATTGAACTCGCGCATTACTTGGCCACCTTACTGTAAATCAGAGTCCGAAGTGCTCGCGCATTATTTGGCCGCTTTATTCAGGTCAGAGTCTAAGGACCCTAAGTGTTAATTATTATTTTTTGGCCACTTTATAAAAATTCTTATACCCCTAAGAATTCTCGCATTACTTGGCCACTCTTTTCAGATCAGACTTCGTTCAACTCGCGTATCACGCGGCTATTTTTGTATTTATATCAGTCCTGACGTCCATTGAACTCGCGAATTACTTGGCCACATAATTTTAAGCCAGAGTCCGAAGAGCTCGCGCATTACTTGGCCACTCTTTTCAGATCAGACTTTGTTCAACTCGCGTATTACGCGGCTATTTTTGTATTTATATCAGTCCTGACGTCCATTGAACTCGCGCATTACTTGGCCACATAATTTTAAGCCAGAGTCCTAAGAGCTCGCGTATTACTTGGCCACTTTATATTAAAATTCTGTACTAATAATTCGCGCATTACTTTGCCTCCTTATTTAGGTCAGACTTCGTTTGATCTCGCGTATTACGCGGCTATTTGTGCATTTATATCAGTCCTGACGTCCATTGAACTCGCGCATTACTTGGCCACCTTACTGAAAATCTGAGTCCGAAGTGCTCGCGCATTACTTGGCCGCTTTATTCAGGTCAGAGTCTAAGGACCTTAAGTGTTAATTATTATTTTTTGGCCAGTTTATAAAAATTCTTATACCCCTAAGAATTCGCGTATTACTTGGCTACTTTATATAAAAATTCTGTACTAAGAATTCGCGCATTACTTTGCCACCTTATTTAGGTCAGATTTCGTTTGATCTCGCGTATTACGCGGCTATTTTTGCATTTATATCAGTCCTGACGTCCATTGAACTCGCGAATTACTTGGCCACATAATTTTAAGCCAGAGTCCGAAGAGCTCGCGCATTACTTGGCCACATTATATAAAAATCCTGTACTAAGAATTCGCGCATTACTTTGCCTCCTTATTTAGGTCAGACTTCGTTTGATCTCGCGTATTACGCTGCTATTTTTGCATTTATATCAGTCCTGACGTCCATTGAACTCGCGCATTACTTGGCCACCTTACTCAGGATCAGAGTCTGATGTGCTCGCGCATTACTTGGCCACCTTACTGAAAATCTGAGTCCGAAGAGCTCGCGCATTACTTTGCCACCTTATTTAGGTCAGACTTTGTTTGATCTCGCGTATTACGCGGCTTTTTGTGCATTTATATCAGAACTGACGTCTATAGATCTCGCGAATTACTTGGCCACATAATTTTAAGCCAGAGTCCGAAGAGCTCGCTCATTACTTGGCCACTTTATATAAAAATCCTGTACTAAGAATTCGCGCATTACTTTTCCACCTTATTTAGGTCAGACTTCGTTTGATCTCGCGTATTACGCGGCTATTTTTGCATTTATATCAGTCCTGACGTCCATTGAACTCGCGCATTACTCAGCCACCTTACTGAAAATCAGAGTCCGAAGTGCTCGCGCATTACTTGGCCGATTTATAGAAAAATCCTGTACTAAGAATTCGCGCATTACTTTTCCACCTTATTTAGGTCAGACTTTGTTTGATCTCGCGTATTACGCGGCTTTTTATTGCATTTATATCAGTCCTGACGTCCATTGAACTCGCGCATTACTTGGCCACCTTACTGAAAATCTGAGTCCGAAGTGCTCGCGCAGTACTTGGCCGCTTTATTCAGGTCAGAGTCTAAGGACCCTAAGTGTTAATTATTATTTTTTGGCCACTTTATAAAAATTCTTATACCCCTAAGAATTCTCGCATTACTTGGCCACTCTTTTCAGATCAGACTTCGTTCAACTCGCGTATCACGCGGCTATTTTTGTATTTATATCAGTCCTGACGTCCATTGAACTCGCGCATTACTTGGCCACATAATTTTAAGCCAGAGTCCGAAGAGCTCGCGCATTACTTGGCCACTTTATATAAAAATTCTGTACTCCTAAGAATTCGCGCATTACTTTGCCTCCTTATTTAGGTCAGACTTCGTTTGATCTCGCGTATTACGCGGCTATTTTTGCATTTATATCAGTCCTGACGTCCATTGAACTCGCGAATTACTTGGCCACATAATTTTAAGCCACAGTCCGAAGAGCTCGCGCATTACTTGGCCACTTTATATAAAAATCCTGTACTAAGAATTCGCGCATTACTTTGCCTCCTTATTTAGGTCAGACTTCGTTTGATCTCGCGTATTATGAGGCTATTTTGGCATTTATATCAGTCCTGACGTCCATTGAACTCGCGCATTACTTGGCCACCTTACTGAAAATCTGAGTCCGAAGAGCTCGCGCATTACTTGGCCACTCTTTTCAGATCAGAGTCTAAGGACCCTAAGTGTTAATTATTATTTTTTGGCCACTTTATAAAAATTCCTATACCCCTAAGAATTCGCGCATTATTTGGCCACTCTTTTCAGGTCAGACTGCGTTCAACTCGCGTATTACGCGCCTATTTTTGTATATATATCAGTCCTGACGTCCATTGAACTCGCGCATTACTTGGCCAGTTTATATATAAAAATTCTGTACTAAGAATTCGCGCATTATTTGACCACATAATTTTAAACCAGAGTCCGAAGAGCTCGCGCATTACTTGGCCACTCTTTTCAGATCAGACTTTGTTCAACTCGCGTATTACGCGGCTATTTTTGTATTTATATCAGTCCTGACGTCCATTGAACTCGCGCATTACTTGGCCACATAATTTTAAGCCAGAGTCCTAAGAGCTCGCGTATTACTTGGCCACTTTATATTAAAATTCTGTACTAATAATTCGCGCATTACTTTGCCTCCTTATTTAGGTCAGACTTCGTTTGATCTCGCGTATTACGCGGCTATTTGTGCATTTATATCAGTCCTGACGTCCATTGAACTCGCGCATTACTTGGCCACCTTACTGAAAATCTGAGTCCGAAGTGCTCGCGCATTACTTGGCCGCTTTATTCAGGTCAGAGTCTAAGGACCTTAAGTGTTAATTATTATTTTTTGGCCACTTTATAAAAATTCTTATACCCCTAAGAATTCGCGCATTACTTGGCCACTCTTTTCAGGTCAGACTGCGTTCAACTCGCGTATTACGCGCCTATTTTTGTATTTATATCAGTCCTGACGTCCATTGAACTCGCGCATTACTTGGCCACTTTATATATAAAAATTCTGTACTAAGAATTCGCGCATTACTTGGCCACATAATTTTAAGCCAGAGTCCGAAGAGCTCGCGTATTACTTGGCTACTTTATATAAAAATTCTGTACTAAGAATTCGCGCATTACTTTGCCACCTTATTTAGGTCAGATTTCGTTTGATCTCGCGTATTACGCGGCTATTTTTGCATTTATATCAGTCCTGACGTCCATTGAACTCGCGAATTACTTGGCCACATAATTTTAAGCCAGAGTCCGAAGAGCTCGCGCATTACTTGGCCACTTTATATAAAAATCCTGTACTAAGAATTCGCGCATTACTTTGCCTCCTTATTTAGGTCAGACTTCGTTTGATCTCGCGTATTACGCTGCTATTTTTGCATTTATATCAGTCCTGACGTCCATTGAACTCGCGCATTACTTGGCCACCTTACTGAAAATCTGAGTCCGAAGAGCTCGCGCATTACTTGGCCACTCTTTTCAGATCAGACTTTGTTCAACTCGCGTATTACGCGGCTATTTTTGCATTTATATCAGTCCTGACGTCCATTAAACTCGCGCATTACTTGGCCACCTTACTCAGAATCAGAGTCTGATGTGCTCGCGCATTACTTGGCCACTTTATATATAAAAATTCTGTACTAAGAATTCGCGCATTACTTGACCACATAATTTTAAGCCAGAGTCCGAAGAGCTCGCGCATTACTTGGCCACTTTATATAAAAATCCTGTACTAAGAATTCGCGCATTACTTTGCCTCCTTATTTAGGTCAGACTTCGTTTGATCTCGCGTATTACGCTGCTATTTTTGCATTTATATCAGTCCTGACGTCCATTGAACTCGCGCATTACTTGGCCACCTTACTGAAAATCTGAGTCCGAAGAGCTCGCGCATTACTTGGCCACTCTTTTCAGATCAGACTTTGTTCAACTCGCGTATTACGCGGCTATTTTTGCATTTATATCAGTCCTGACGTCCATTGAACTCGCGAATTACTTGGCCACATAATTTTAAGCCAGAGTCCGAAGAGCTCGCGCATTACTTGGCCACTTTATATAAAAATCCTGTACTAAGAATTCGCGCATTACTTTGCCTCCTTATTTAGGTCAGACTTCGTTTGATCTCGCGTATTATGAGGCTATTTTGGCATTTATATCAGTCCTGACGTCCATTGAACTCGCGAATTACTTGGCCACATAATCTTAAGCCAGAGTCCGAAGAGCTCGCGCATTACTTGGCCACTTTATATAAAAATCCTGTACTAAGAATTCGCGCATTACTTTGCCTCCTTATTTAGGTCAGACTTCGTTTGATCTCGCGTATTACGCGGCTATTTTTGCATTAATATCAGTCCTGACGTCCATTGAACTCGCGCATTACTTGGCCACCTTACTCAGAATTAGAGTCCGAAGTGCTCGCGCATTACTTGGCCATTTTTTATCAGTCTTAGAATCCGTAGTGCTACTGTATTAATTGGCCACTCTATTTAAGTCAGAGTTCGAATAACTCTCGTAATATTTTGCCACTTTACAACAGTCTTATAATCTGAAAAACTCGGACATCATACTTATAAACTTAATATTATATTTTGCCGGGTTCCATTTATTAAGAATCAGAGGTTTCGAAAAACCAGGAAATTAATTTTTCGTGAATTTCCACTTTAGTTGCATTTTTCTCTCTATATCCACAGAAATGTGTACAATTTTTACGACGTCGGGACCGTAGTGAGTGCCTTTCCTTACAGAGTTTTTCGAACATGTGGTGGGTCTTTGCTTTTGTCGGACGCTTGAGCATATAATAATCTCAAGTGCCGGGGACATTAAAATAAGGTTTTACTGTGTATAACCCTTGGTGTTGGAACCTGACCTATCTGGAGAATGCTTTCTATACACGTCAAACTCTGAACACTTGTCTTCCTAAATACGACTTCTTCCCAAATCAGTTTTCTTTTAGCCATGTGGCAGAGTGGTGGACTTACTTTCGTCTGTCATCTCTGCGGTTTCGGAGAAAATACAAAATAAAAATTTTTCCGTACCAATTACATCGTTCTTATTGTTTTAACTTCAGTGTCCTTTACTTCTGGTGCTCGTGAATGTGTGTGGTTTGCTGTGCGTGCTTTACCAAGGATCCACGTTATATTCTCCATCGTGTTGTTTCTTTCTTTGGTGTAATAATTGTGTTTATATATGTGCCCTTGAGAGAGTGCGTTCCGCGGTCGCATTTTTCACGGTTCCTGTGGGAGAGGATTACTCGTTGGAACAGTTTTTGGAACGGTCTGGTTCCTTCACACCTAGGAACTCGCTTACCCATAAGTCTTTCCGCATGTTTATTCTATCTTTTTCTAATATCAATAAGCAAAGGAAAAAAAGAAAAAAACAAAAAATACAATAATTATTAAGTTGCATGTCTTAGTTAATAAATATTTAAAGGTTACTATTAAGCTAATTGGCACTGAAGAGGGCCCCCATTTGTGGCCGAAACGTTTGCCTGTTGTATTTTTTATGTGTTCTATCACTTAATTAAAAAAATAAATCCGTATCAAAACTGACCCCATGCCAAATTAACTATTACAAAATTATTATTGTGGGTCAATAAAACATTGAACATGTACGGAAACATGTCACGATATTATTTTTATTCCATGAAAAAACAGATTTGATCAAACAGAATAATTTCCTTAGCCCAATTTATTTTTAAGGTCATATGATAGCGTCTATTATAGCAGTCACTTAACCAATTATACATTCAACTTCTCAGAAAAAAACAAAAGATGGAAGTTTTCGCGGGTAACATTTGTAAAGAGGTAATAATTGTTTTTAATTAGGCGGATGTTGAATAGACACAGGAAAAAAAACTCTTGAATGCATTACGTCTAACAAACAATTTCTACTTAAAGGAGGATACGCTAAAAATAGGCCATTTTTGGCTATCTGGCTTAAATGTACCTTTCTTCATCCCTAGCGGACCCGTGTGAGAGAACGGTCATAGAATACTCTGACCGTTCTCTGACTGTTCTATGACCTCGCATTATTACGGCTAATAACGTTAAAAAAGATATTAAAAGCTTTGCAATTATGATTCTGTGGCGAAATTTGGATTAGAAGGTGAAGCAATAAATACAATTATCTTATTTTTCAGCGATAAAAACTAGGAATACATCATGTACCTGTCATTGAAGTGTATACTATTGTATATATATACTAGTGTATACTATTGGTGGACACGTTTCGCAAATGGTGAACCACTGCACTGCCTTCAATGACAGGTACATGATGTTTTCCTAGTTTTTATCGCTGAAAAATAAAATTATTGTATTTATTCCTATGCCTTCTATTCCAAATTTCGCCACGGAATCATAATTGCAAAGCTTTTAATGTCTTTTTTACCGTTCTTAGCCGTAATAATGCGAGGTCATAGAACGGTCATAGAACAGTCAGAGAACGGTCAGAGTATTCTATGACCGTTCTCTCACGCGGGTCCGCTAGGGATTCTAATTATGTTCTTTTTAACTATATAGTACACTAAAGGAATAGTTAGTTGTACCTACTATTTCTACTCGTAAAATATCCCGCATAGTTGTTTTATTGGGTAGCATAACTACTTTTCTAGTTGATTTTACTACCTGAGTTCTTGCTATAACAATATGTTAATGTTTTACATTGCCACATTCTCTTCAAAACTTCTTTGAAAAACCAATTTGTGAAAGTATGCTGAAAATTCAACACGTTTTTCAAATTAAAAATATTTTATGTGTGCCCAAGGCACAGATTACTTTCATTCGTTCCTGCATGAATAAGTCTTGCGATTCACGGTTTACTCAATTCTCGATTGAAGCGTAGAGTAGAATGAACGGAAAGATCTACTATTTTTGTGATTTAATAAAAGATTAGTTTTTTATAATTATACTAAGAGTAATAATATATATATTTAGAAATTTTTAATGCATGCTTTCATACTTCATCCTAACCTTCTGAATTTTACTCAACTTTTATTCATTTTTGAACATTTAATATATCACAAATAATTACAATGATACTAAATAACTTCTAACTCGTCCATATGTCCAAAATTTGATCGGAAGTTGAGTAAAATTACTTCAACTATTTTTCTCCGTGCACATTTTTTTAAAGTGATCAAAAAATGAAATTTGGGGGCACTTTTGCATACAAAATTTTTAAACAAAATTTTTTAATTAGTAATCATTTATTAAGTAATCATTTATTAATAAGCGTAAGAAAAGTATACATTTAAAATTTTCCGAAAACGTTCCGGAAACAGCCGAATGTTTCCGATGATACGGTAACATCACGTCGTTGTGTACAATCGCTCCGAGTCACATATTTGTATAGAAGACCAATTCAAAATTGTGTAAAATGTCGAAAAAAAGGCATATAAATGGTGTTTTGTCGATGAGTGTCATAATTCGACAACCAAGACATCCGACAAAATTTTTTCTTCGGTTCCGGTAAATCCGATTGTACAGGGCCGAATTTACTAACGAGGGCGCCCTGGGCAAACTAGAATAACCACCCCTCTCCTCTATTACTTCAACAAATATCAGGGGTGTTAGTTGAAATTTGCCGGTTTTACTCATAGATGTCGCTAGAGATATGTATACATTTCTATGATTTGGCATCTATGTCATATTTTTCTATGGACAATAACCTTCAAAAATACACAATTGCATTCTGCCAAAATAATAGCATCATAGTTGTTTACCTCAGTGAATATGTCGAGTTTCGCTCCAAGTAAATCGCATTTGCGGCATCGTTGCTTTTCTTATTTCATCAAAAGAAAAAAGCAGTTGAAGCTCATCGATTGCTGGTAGAAACTTATGGTGAACATGCTCCAGTTATTAGAACATGTGAGACATGGTTTCGTCAATTTAAAAGTGGAGATTTCGATTTAACAGACAATGAACATCCTGGTGCAGCGAAAAAGTTCGAAGACGAGGAATTGCAGGCGTTATTGGTTGAAGACCCAACCCAATCGCAACAACAATTGGTACAAACACTGAATGCGACCCGAGGAGCAATTTGCCAACGTTTAAAAGCCATGAGAAAAATCCAAAAGTATGGAAAATGGGTACCACACCAACTGAACGATAGACAAATGGAAAATCGAAAAACCATTTGTGAAATGCTGCTTCAACGGTTCGAAAGGAAATCTTTTCTGCATCGAATTATCACGGGGGACGAAAAATGGATTTATTTCGAGAACCCGAGGTGGAAAAAATCATGGCTTTCACCTGGTGAGGTCGGCCCATCGACTCCAAGGCCAAATCGCTTTGGCCGTAAGACAATGCTCTGTGTTTGGTGGGACCAGTGTGGTGTGGTGTACTTCGAGTTATTAAAACCTGGTGAGACGGTGAATACGGATCGCTACCGACAACAAATTATCAATTTGAATCATGCGTTGATCGAAAAACGACCGGAATGGGCCCGAAGACATGGCAAAGTTATCCTATAACATGACAAAGCATCGTCTCATACCGCTAAAGTGGTGAAGAACACATTAAAAGCATTGAATTGGGAAATATTATCGCACCCGTCGTACTCTCCAGACGTCGCCCCGTCCGACTATCACCTTTTCGCATTGATGGGACACTCACTCGCAGAGCAGCGCTTCGCCAATTTTGAAGAAGTCGAAAAATGGCTCGTCGAATGGTTTGCTTTTATAAGAGAAAAAGTTTTTTTGGAATGGTATCCGTGATTTGCCTGAAAGATGGGCAAAATGTGTAGAATCCAATGGTCAATACTTTGATTAAAATTTTGTTGAGATTCCCTTGAGAATTAAGTGTTTTCTTTATTGAAAAAACCGGCAAACTTCAACTAACACCCCTGGTATTGTCAAGGCGCCAGTTTAAAAAAATAAAAACAGTGATTACGTTCTAATAAGATTCATAAAATAAGAGATCTAGATTTTTTGGTTTTTAAGTATTGAAAATTTATATTTAAGAATTTTGAAGAAAAATGCACATAAACCCTCATTTTTGCCGCCCTCTTTGAGGCGCCGACCTGGGCAGCTGCCCATGTTGCCCTTATGTAAATTCACCCCTGCGATTGTGTGAAATAAATGGTTTGAAAATGCACAACGCCGAGATAAGCCGGGAACTAGTAACATGTTTTACTGCCAATATCATTTTGATGTTATATAAGTATTGTTATTTCATGTTTATAATATTGTTATCTGTGAATAAACTATAATTGAAAAAATATATATTTATATTTATAGCGCTCAATTCTAAACTCAATTTGTCGAATGAGTATTCTCTGACCGTTCTCTGACCTCGCATTATTATGGCTGAGAAAGATTAAAAAAACATTTAAAACATTGCAATTATGATTCCGTGGCGAAATTTGGAATAGAAGGCATAGGAATAAAGACAATAATTTTATTTTTCAGCGATAAAAACTAGGAAAACATCATGTACCTGTCATTGAAGGCAGTGCATTGGTTGACCATTTGCGGAACGTCTCCACCGATAGTAAACCTTCACGGTGGAGACGTTTCGCCAATTGTGAAGCACTGCACTGCCTTCAATGACAGGTATACGATGTTTTTCTAGTTTTTATCTCTAAAAAATAAAATTATTGTATTTATTCCTACATCTGCTAATTCAAATTTGATCGCAGAATCATAATCACAATGTTTTAAATGTTTTTTTTATCGTTCTTAGCCATATGTTACATCCTACATAAATTTAAGATATTTTATTTTTATTTTTAAGTAACAAGTAGAAAATAGTAATCCGTGAGAAAATTCAATATCCAGTATATACAGGAAATGAGCATTCGTATGCAACTGACCTAGAGTCAACTATACAAGAAGGGTCGCTCTCCCAATCTCAAGGCACTGCACTTAGAATGACTACAGATTTTAGAATTTTCTTCCAATACTTGGTTTGAAATTAAAATAGAATCTAACAAACAGGAAATTGAAAGAATGTAAAATCAAACTAGAGTGTTATAATGTAATAGATGGTTGAGTTTTAAATCGTCATCAATGTGTACCTTATCAAAGGATCACAGAAAGATTTCAAATTCTTGAAAGTTAATATAATAATTATTTGTTGACCTTTAATAAATTTAGTTATGATAAAATATTGTAGAATACATGATTTGCAGTCTATTAACTTTTACCAAATATTTTGTTTTACGAACATCACTAACCGATTTTAAGGGGGTCCTACCATGTAAACGCCGTTTCTCGAGGCGTTTTTTGGGATCTTGCGGAAGGAAAAGAATTCAATATTTTCCAATGCGGTTTTTTTAAAAAATTTTATTGGTCCTTTGAGAATAAAAAAAATCGAAGTTTAAGAAATAAGTGTTATGCTGTAGCCACAGCACCCCTGCGAAATTAGGCCTTCCAAAAGTATGTGGGTTGATGGTACACACGATTTTGCAAAAACTGTTCGTCTGAAACACAAAAGGAAAAGTTTTTTACAATCTGCAGACTTGTCGCTATCGTTCGTTACAAGATGAACTTCCAATTGTTATAAACAAATATTAAAAAAATTGCTTTTATCTGCTTAAAAAACCGAAAAATGAGATTTTTTTTTCATGATCCACCATTTTGACAATTGTAAAGATAATTATGTGAATTATTATCGTGCGATAGCGGCAAGTCTGCAGATTGTAAAAAACTTTTCCTTTTGGGTTTCAGACGAACAGTTTTTGCAAAATCGTGTGTACCATCAACCCACATACTTTTGGAAGGCCTAATTTCACAGGGGTGCTGTGGCTACAGCATAACACTTATTTCTTAAACTTCGATTTTTTTTATACTCAAAGGACCAATAAAAATTTTTAAAAAAAACCGCATTGGAAAATATTGAATTCTTTTCCTTCTGCAAGATCCCAAAAAACGCCTCGAAAAACGGCGTTTACATGGTAGGACCCCCTTAAATTAGGTATTACAGGTTAGACTCCCAATACCAGGGGCCCGGTATTGTGAAATCGTCGCCCAATATTTTCACCCATAAAATTTTTCCAACAGATGCTTCTCTATTGCAGAAATTAAAAAATAGGATTCCTTTCCATACACTTTCAATGGAAACAATACCACCACTTTCGAATCCTTGAAATTTTTAAATTGAAGTTAGCTGTTTATAGAAGCGAAAATGCTTAATTCGCGTATTTTGAAGATCACTACTAAATCTTATTCAATTCGAAATATTCTAGACATAAATACCTGCTTTCATTAAAGAAAGCAAATCTCTTCTGGTTAATCACAATAAACCGTGTCGAATAAAAATTCTCATAAATTCTCGAAAAGAATAATGATTTTTATTTTTTTAATTATGAATTTCAAGTATTTTTAAAATTTTGAATTAGCCCGCCAAATTATATGATTTGCTCACTTTTCTTCCTCACGCTTGCGTAGTAAAAAATTGGAGCAGGTTTTAACGTCACTGTGCGCCACGCAATCGCGGTTACGTCAAAACGCCGCTATTTCTTTGTTATTATTTACTCTCTTATTATGTTGAAAGAAATAATCTACAGTGAAACTTATGGAGTTGTTAGGACGAATTTTGTCAAGACTGAAGGTAACTTCAAATTACTATCTCTGGTGGAAAAGTATTTTATTCACTATATGTACCTTTATAAACATAACCTTTTGTGCAAATTAGATTGCCGGATAAAAAAAGTTCCAGTTTCAAGAACAGATTTACTAAGCTCTTTGTTTTCATTTATTAAAGAAGTATTTTTACCCCAGGATTTTCCTAAAAGCGTTCATCCAGATTATATTCCGTATCAAATATGGGATACAATTCAGGTTTGTATATTATGTTTACTGTTTGAGATTTTTCATTTGAAACTATCAGATTGTTAATTGAATTTAAATGTTTATAGGCATTTGCGAGTACTATAATGGGAATTCTAACCACTCATTCGATTATGCAAAGCGTAGGAGTTGGGGAATCAACTGCAACACCCTTAGCCGCTGCAATCACTTGGGTTTTAAAAGATGGAACTGGGATGATCGGGCGTATTGCATTCACTTGGTGGAAAGGGTACTAAATTAGCTATTGTATTCATTTTTCAGGATCTGAATGCAATTATAATGTTAATTTAATTTTTAGGCGTGATCTCGATGCTCAGTGCAAACAATGGCGACTATTTGCAGATATTCTTAATGACGTGGCAATGGGAATAGAATTAATTGTTCCTTACTTTTCACATAACACTATGTTAATACTTTGCGCATCAGCGTGCATGAAATCAATTGTTGGGGTTGCTGGAGGAGCGACAAGAGCGGCAATAACGCAGCATCAAGTTAATCACTTAATCTTTTTCAACGTTATATGAAAGTGGTAGTCGTGCTGCAATATACAGATATACACTTATACTACGATTTTCTAAATTTGCGTATGCATCGAACCTTGCCCACAGTCAATACTTTATACAATTATTAATACAAAACAAAACGGTTAATTATTTTAATTTTTTTATCATATCTAACTAATAGTCTCCTGCTGTCTGTCTGGTAATTTCATATTAAAATCTGGTGAACCATTTGATTGTTAAAGTTAAAACAGTAACACAAGTTTGATAAAAGCAAAGCGTTCAAAACTCGTTAACTTTGTTCGCAATTATTTATCATTTGAAATGGTCGATCGCCTTTAAATGTCATGAATAGTTAGCTATCACTGTTCTTATTGACTGAAAACTTGAAAAACAACTGTCAAAACGTTAAATCGCACGACAATTACCTTTATATTTTAACTTTTTCTTTTTAAATCATGGTTTAAGTATTTAATATAATTCTAGGCATTACGAGGAAATATGGCTGACGTTTCAGCAAAGGACGGTAGCCAAGAAACACTTGTAAATTTAGTTGCTTCTTTGCTAGGAATATGGATAATCTCACATTTACCTAAAGAGTAAGTACTGACAATAAATTCAAATAAAACTTTTTATCTGAAAAATAAAACGATATTTATAGTTTTGGTTACAAACAAAATTTCAGGTTTTTCATCATACTGTACGCTTTTTTAGTGTTCGTGCATCTTTTTGCTAATTATTTTGCTGTAAAAGCATTACGCTTCCAGTCCATGAACGAGAATAGATTGGCTTTAATCGTCATAACATATAACGAGGAAAACCGAATCCCTACACCAGAGGAAGTTAATAAACATGAGCCTGTGTTCTTTACCCAAAATCTAAGTAAAATTCATTAATATCGACTACTTATGAAAATTTTTTTTTTTTGTAATCTTATTTATTATTATTACAGTGAAAGCAAAATATAAATTTCGCATTAAAATGGGCTATTCTTTTGAAAATGTGTCAACAATTGTAATTCCAAATGAAGGGTATATTCGATATTTGTCGAGTTTCATCCGCCGAGAAAAATTTTTCACTTGCATGGATGTCAAGCGCAATACAAATTGGGTCTTTTTAAAGAGAGAAGCAAATTCGAGTGACATAATAAGAGCATATTTTTACAGCTTTTGTATTGGAAGACATTTTTATGATTGGTTTCCTGAATATAAAAAGAAGGTGAAAGCAAAATATACTTTATATATTTTATAAATAATAGGAAATTAACGCTTTCTAAATATTTTTTTTTGTTAATGACAAACTTAAATTACAGAGTATTTTTTCATATAAAAGTGACCATCATGATGCTAATAGTTTTGGCGATCATCTGTTGATGAAGTATTTAGAGTCTGAAGACGAGATCTTTCGAAATTGTGAAACTTTTATTTCTCGGCTTCAAAAATCAGGTTAACTAAATTGTTTTAGATGATATGAACTGTGTATAAAAATTCTTAAAGTGATGAAAATATAAAAATATAATTTCAGAATGGTTGATGGATTCTAATATGTTGCCAATTGGACCATGGAGGGGCTCTTGGGAGGATGACAAAGTTTTATAAAAAGGAATCGATATGAAACCCCATTGGTAAGATTTAAGAATATTTGATACATTGAAGTTGGATCCAAATTAACTAAATACTTATTAAATATTAACAGCAAAAGCGTATTTTAAGATAAATATCGAAGAAAATTTTATTTTCAACAATTTAAAAATATATAATACACCTGTAACATGTAAACAAATGATACATTAAACTTTAACTATGATTCTTGATTATCTTTAGAACCAGTTTGAGATAAATGTTTTACAACATCCACCCAATCCCAACCCCGAGGTTTTTCGCCCTTTCCATCTGTGCGATTCCACTGTCTTCTTTTCTGGGATTTAGTTAATTGCTCTTTTTTTGGTTTCTTTGAAGTCTCTTCCTACATACAGAAAATATTAAGAAAAAGTTTCGAATTTATTTATTCAAAAATAAGTATTTCGATACAAAATATAGTCTAAAATTGTGGAACTCGTTTTCTTACCTGACTGCCAGTCGAAATTTTAAGGTTACATGTCTCCGATTCAAGTTGACTGATTGTATCGGGCTGAGCTGCCAGCAGATCCATGAGATTTTCTTGGACAGACTGGAAAAGTGTATAAGTCATGGCACTACCCAACCACTGTTCAGCTTCAAATTCGACATGTTCGATTATTTTATCTTTGACTTCTTGCACGCTGTGGATTCCAAGCATTCACCTTTAATAAAAGCAAGTAATACTGAAGCTTGCGTAATTTTTAGTTACAAATGTGTACTCACATATGCTTATTGTAGAAAGTATTCAAGTTAATAATCGGCTTTTCTGACGGATAATTAGGGCCCCACGAGATCTCCAATAAAAAGGATTTAATATCGTTGTCCTCCCCATACTATAGGAAAGAAAGACAAGTTTAATTTTCTCAATTTCACCTTTTATAGGCTTCCAAAAAATAAAAAATAGCATAGTGACTATTGAAATGGATAATGTAGGTAAAGATATCTAAATTAGAGGAATATAAAAAGGTATATGCTTAACGTAATAGCTTAAGCTGATATTTTAACGTAAGTACAGAAATGAAATAAGTAACTTTACTTTGCCAGTAATAAATATTAAAAATTATGCCTTGTATTGGTATGTAGTTGGCGTCAGCTGTTTAAAAGATGAATCTCCCTCATATATCGAAAGTAAAACTTCTCGCTCTTCAACTTGAGCTTCGGCATCACTCATTTCCACTTTAGAAGTATACGTATGTATATTTACTTTATAAGAATAAAAATATCTAATGTGTACACTTCCAGTATTCGTTCAGTCATATATGTTTATGTAGCCGATATCAATGTCAAAGACGTCAAATCTGTTGAATTGAGGTTAGAATACTGTGTCTGAATGTCTGATCCTCTGATGACTCTTGTAACTTTGTCTCTCTTCCTATGTGGGAAAGAAAAGAGTCTCTGATTGTCTCTGATCTGATCAGTGCTGGTCAGTGAAGACAGTCCTGTCAGTCTCCCCTAGAGTGCCTAGTAGCGTTGCCACTGCCACCGGCCGAGACAAAATTTCAGAAGCTTTTTAATAGAAGACTCACTAAAAAATCAGATGATTGGACAAATTCAGGATTCATCACTACGATAAATAATATACTGTTTCTATTACATAAAAACAAAATGACACGAAATTCAAATAATAAATTATTGAAACTATGTTAGGTTACTTGTTATGTATGCAAATGCAAACAAGGAATTGATATGAGTAGTCAGTCTTAAAATTCAGTAGATCTCCTGATAAATCAAAAGCAATAGCAACGCTGGTCCCTGTACTCCCTATCCCTAGAGATCATCAAGGGAGGATCAGGGAGGATTAGGTCCTGGTTAGGTTACAGACGTTAAAGATCACAGAGTCACAGACCATGAAATTTTTTATCAGACGGAGCGGCGGAGCCACGAAGTAGTGTTACCATAGTAACATAGTGGGAAAGAAACAGGGAAATTGTCAGTCTCTTTCTCTCTTGTATGTTACCATGGTAACCTGCATGCAGAGGTGTAATTCTTCCTTAAGGCTATGTGGTATAGTCTGGCGTCACCAATTATATACGGCCACTTTATTAATGAAATAATAATTTTCAGAAATTTTCCAGAGAAGTCAGCAATGTGAAAAACTGCAACAAATTGCTGTCTTCTTTAAAAAATTGGTAAAAATTATTATTTTGTTAATAAAGTGGTTGTATATAATTGGTGACGTCAAGCCCTACTACACAGTCTTAACATTTTCTATGAATAGGAGATAGATGTGCGCATGCGAATTAAACTTAGAATTTGTTGCATTTCTTCGAGCTTCGAGCTTGTTACCTATTATATAGGCACTGCGACAAACTCGAATGTATCATAGAGATATTACAGATAGAGGAGACATGCCAGCCAGAAACCTGTCAGCTCGGGCGAGAGAGAGTGATATGGAGGGATAGGCTGTTTCTCTCTAACGCGGTACGCGTAGACAAAGACAGAAAAAACCTCCCATCGTCTCTCTCTTTCGCTCTCACCGAGTTTGCAGACTGACGTTGCGGCCTATGGCTTGTCTCCTCTATCTATAATATCTCTATGGAATGTATGGAGTTCGACCTCCTTAAGGTGTTTTTATACCTCTCCAGCTGCGGGCTATCAAATTTATCTACAGAAGTTGATTGGTTCATTCAGTTGAATCCTGATTTTTTTTTTTTTTTTGAGGAGGAAACATGGCGAAATCTTTTATAGACGTTGTGCAGGACTCTCCTAGGACGGGTCTAGGCATACCTGTTAAAACCAAAAAACCCCTCTCTCGAACCAATACACCGCACGGGGAACCGCCTTTCGGCTTTAAACTTCTGCATGTCCATCGAGCTCCCTCGTCTTCATCACCAGGGTGACGAATGACTCGATAAGCATCCATATCTTTTTAGACTGGAGTATGAGAGAGACCATCGTGTCAGGAATGAGTTGTACGCCCACTGCCCATCCGACCTAGCCTCCCTTTCCGCGCCCCACTTGGTACAGACAAAGAGTGTGTACTCTGCATTTTCCACAAGGGAACCGCAGTAGCGACACGACTCATCGTCTCTTTTCTTGAAGCGCTTCAGGTACGCATTAAAGCAACCATGGCTTGTCAACTGTGGACCTGCCTTTCCGAAAGCCAAACTGGTTTTCCGAGAGACCATTCTCGCGGACCATGTGACCTTCTAGTCTTTGTAGGATCATTTTCTCCAGAAGTTTCCCCATCGTATCCAATAGACATATTGGTCTATACGATGAGGCATCCCCTAGAGGTTTGTTGCCCTTCCTCAGCAGAACCAACCTCTGCTTCTTCCAGTCTGCGAAGAATCTCCCCTCCCGAAGACAGGAGTTAAAGACTTCTAGGAGGATCTCCGGGTATGCCCCGATCACCTCTTTGAGGATCTCGTTCGGCAACCCGTCGATCCCCGGCGCTGTATTTACCCTGAGCCTTCCACCCGCTCTCTTTAGTTATTCGAGAGTGAAGAGTTCTTCGCGCCGGACCACGCAGGAGCTTCGGTCCTGTCTTTGGAACGGCTCTACATGCGGAGACAAGCTTCGCACGATGTACTTGACTCGACCGGGATTATTCAGGCCCAGGGTCTTTCTTCTAGTCACCAATCTCTTGGTGACTATTTTGAAGGTGAGAGCCCATGGGTCCTTCTCGACCTCGCCGATCAAGTCTTTCGAGCACTGAAGTCGGCTTTTCTTTATGCCTTGCCTCAGAGCTGATTTTGCTCTTTTCCATGCCTCGCGCAGCAGAGGATCACCCTTTGAGCGGGTAAATCTCCGCAGCGCTGTGAGGCATTTTCGACGCAGGACAGACAACTGGTCGTTCCACCAGTACATCGAGTCCCCGATACGCCCGTGCCCGCTGTTGAATCCTGATTGTTAATTAACGGAATGTGCCAATAAAGTACATTAAATGAATTTCTCGGCCTGCAGCCGGAGAGGTATAAAAGCACCATTTTACTACTTCGTGGTCAGAGCTAAATCGAAACGATCGAAACATTCGGAACCTAAAGGTCTGCAAAGCGCGCGCCTATTCAAACTCTTTATATCAGAAGAAAAGTGAAAATCAATTGAGATAACCAAGTTGACGGCCCAGGCCATGTGGTAGGGATAGACTGTAAGTTAGGTTGGTCTTGGGCGAAAGAAATATATGGGAATCATTGGGAAATTGATGAAACAAAATTTTCTAGCGTAAAAGTAAGTCATAAATTTATTAATAATTATATTTTTCAAGTGCAAAATTAATTTCCGCCTATTTTGAGTACCTACTTGTCGCTTGTCATTCTTTTAATTTTTTAATATAAAATAAAATGTCATAAATTTGTAGGTTAAGCGGAAATGAATTTTGCACTTGAAAAATATAATTATTAATTAATTTATGACTTACTTTTACGCTAGAAAATTTTGTTTCATCAATTTCCCAATGATTCCCATATATTTCTTTCGTCCAAGACCAACCTAACTTACAGTCTATCCCTACCACATGGCCTGTGACGTCAACTTGGTTATCTCAATTGTGTAGAAAAATTGTCCAAGAATTAAATGCTAAAGTCTCGTTATGGTGCATACTGCATTTATACCTTTGTCTGCCTGACCAGTGCGGACAGAAAATACATAAGAGCAAAAACGACACCATTAAACTCACTAAATGTTATTTTATTAGGAAATGGAATATAATCTGGTATAAAAAAATTATAGAAAATAGAAAGAAATTCACATAAAAATCAATAAAATGCAATGTAATGATACAACGTTTAGACGCCTTAACAGATTAAAATTCTTATATTAATTAAATTAAAAATTAACTAACTCTTAAACAATTTTAAACTTAATCATTGCAAATTTTTTCATTAAAAAATCTTTCAAGATTGGATTTGAACATTAAAAATAAATTCTTTTCAATCTCATTGGTTGCAAATCAGTTGAAAATTAATCCGTCTCAATTCTCAATCCGGTCAATCCAAAGTTTCAATCCAATGAATCTGAACCAACTTTTCAATCCGATTAATCCGAAACAGATTAGTCTAATCCTAACTTTCAAACCATATGTATGCGATTCGGTTTCATTCGGTTGAAAAATTCGGATTGAGATAGATTAGTTTTCAACTGATTTGCAACAAACGAGATTGAAAACTGTTTTTGGATTGGCTCGGATATAGACTTCGGATTACCTCGAAATGGTTCAGAATGATTTTCTGTCCGAAACTTTCGCTAAAGTGTTAGACTAAGGTGGTTAAACTGGAGTCCCATGAGGAAGATTAATAGAATAGTGGCATAGTCAGTGGCCAATAATATGATTGCTTAATTAAGAGTTTGACGAACTTCTCAAACTCTAACGCAATCACATTATTAGTGAACTTGGTGAATGACTATATCACTATTCTACTGATCTTCCTCATAAGACTCCACCCTTATCGAAGGTTCCTCATCGTTTCAAATTAGGATCCAATGATCCTTGCTCAAGGATGAGGATGAGTCAGTGAAAGACATAATGGTTATAAAAGTTGAACAAATTGTATTTTTATTGTATATTATATATATTATTATATTATATAATTATGTATTATAATTGTATTTATAAACAATGAAAATCAATATTTACAGCACAGGCTAGTTAGTCAATAAATAAAGAAAGACAGAGATAGAGAAGTTTCAATACCTTTAGTTGATCTTGATTCGATTTTAAATAATGATGATCTCCACAGGCGGGACAGCATAGTGATAATCCCCATAGATGTACCTGCGTTAGAGTTGTTGTTCCCGCGAGTGTGACCGAGACAGAATGATTATCCTCACGGATATGAGATGGACAGAGCGACTGTTCTTCTCTGAAACTAATCTAAGATCTTTTAAAAAGATCTTGAAGCAGACTACGACGATTTTATGACTCTAAACTTAGAATTGTAGATTAGTATCCAGTCAAATTTTATGATCCAGCTTTTTTAAATTCCTTAGAGTTTTAATAGAAGCCGCACCATTCTTTTGCTCACAAAACGTAGTCAGTAGTCAGTTTTCCTGGAAATTTCATGCAATCCTTTCTTTGTAAGGAAGAGAAAAAGTCGGAAGTCAACATTTTTAAAGTATTATTACAATGAAAGGAATATTTTCTTCCTCTGTTTTCAATTCTCGCAATTTTTTTTTTTTGAAAGAATATTTTTTTGAATATAAATTTAGCAAACATTCTCCAGTCTAATTGTATTATTTAACAATTAATATATAACCATAAAATAAAACATTTGTTTGTGAACATGTTTAATGATGATGTAGTCGAAAAGACTGTAAAACATCGGTTTTTTAAATTCTTATTAAATATGGGAAGGTATTAAGATTTGTGTATCCGACCAAAATTTCGAAAATTAGATAAATTGTCCTTATGAAATTTAACAATAAAACCAAAAAAATAGAAAAGTTACATTATTTTAAAACTTGAAAAAAATCATTAATAAAATTTTATTTTTCAGTCAAACTACATACTATACAAGATACGAAAAAACGTTATGACACAAAATTGTTTACTAGAAAAAGATCTAAAAATTTTAATTTGAAAATTTTCTTATAAAATATATATTTTTCATTCTAATTTTAAAAAATATTATGGAATGTTTTGGAGCGCGACAACCGAATCTTCAAAGAGGAAAGCATTGAAAAAAGCACATATTGTGTTTTATTTCATAGCTAATTCCCCACATTTTGAACGTTAAAATACTTTAAATTGATTTAAATTTAATTAAAATCGTTAGAAAATGATTATTAAATAATATATCTAAAATTGGATATATAATTAAATAAACAGAGTAATTTCAATATACCGAATTTTATTACAAAACGTCTGTAATTAGGCTACAACATGTAATATAATAATTGCGTTTGGTCTAGACCCTTACTGAAACAACAAAAATCAAACTGCACCATATTCTCTGTTGCTACGACAAATTGTCTTGTACGCTTACGCTTCAGGGAAATATCGGCAGTAAATGCACAAAAAAGCATTCATATTCCTAACATTGCAAAAATTATAAATGGAATTTAATTTTAAAATAAAAGTCAATAGAATATAATTAGGCTATATTTAAAGCATAAGCACATTGTGTATAAATTTAAGCCACGTAGAATTTTAAATTCTAAACCTTTAGGCAGGATCCAATAGGACCGATCAATTAAATGTACACCAAATGTAAAAGCAAAGATCTTTTGAAAATGAACTTTCGATGCTTTATAAATATTCAAGAAAATATTAGAGAGAATTTCTCTGAAGCATAATCGAAGTCTAAACGACAAAGACTCGCTGAATCAGACGTAAAGGGGAAAATTGTACATTATATAGATACAATTGAAACACATCGCAGAGGTAAAAAATTAATAAAATATCTTGATTACATGATTTACGCTGTATTGAAACGTCATGTGTGAACATTGAGTTGTCGTGCAATAATTAACGTTCGAAGTAAAGGAAACTATCCCAAGCTACTAATCCTAGGATAATGTAATATCTTTCGTTTATTTATATAATTCCTATTTATATTAGGTATGTATGTACGTGTGATAACTAAACAGATACATAATTTTTTTCTGTTACGCGTCACCAATAGGCTTGCAGACGTCGAAGATCAAGAGACTGCGATTTTATTGAGGGATTCTAAATTTTAGTAACTTTTGTTTTTTATTAATTTAAGTTTTCTTAATCTTAAGAAAAACTCAAGTCAATGTTTAAAGTATAAATTAAAGAAATGTTCAAGCAGAAAAAATATTTGAATTTAAATCTACAATCTAAAGAAATTTTAATTAAGAAGAATTGAGTATCTAAATTGAAAAGAAACCAAATTTAGAAAAATTTCAATAAAAGCTTAGTTGAGGAAAGGACTAATATTAAATTTTCGTCAATTCAAGTCCTTATAAATTTGAACTTTTTCCAAAATTAAAAATTAAGATATTTAAAATTTGAGTTTTTCCCAAGTTATCTGACGTCTTTGTTTCGTCTTTTTCTCAATTTTCCCCAATTTAACTTTGATAAATAAACAATTTTTAACGTTGCTTGCCTGATAGTACGCCAATTGTGAAATTATAGATATTATTCGCTGGTCAATCCATAGAAAATTTTGTACATAAAATTGTAGTATATTGCACATCAAAGAAACTTGTGGACAAAAATAAAATTTATCTATTAATCTATTTTATAATTCCTACTAGCAGCCTCGTGCTCTTCGATTCATTCTAGCTATGCATACTGATTTTATTTATATAATGATAATTATAATCAGCATTATCAAGTAAAATTTGTAAAATACAATATGCTGCCTATTATAAATTCTAAATCTTTCTTTATAAATAATTATAGTAGTAGTAGTTTTCACACCTTTTGTTAATTTATTATAATCAGATGCCGTTCCTTTCCACTTTTTTTTAAAGGTAAATATTACATTTGTGCCCTTTGCACTAACTCATTTTAAAGTATTCGTTCTGCTTGACTGTGTGTATATAATACATATACAATATAATAATCTAAAGAATTCGTATTATTTACATATTTACACTTAACAACGGTTTGTTTAAGATTTACTCGTTCATTTAAAAATCAAAACTTCTAGCGTAGAGGTCTTCAGGACTCGTTTCTAAAATGAAACACTCATTTTCAAAAATATCAAAACAATTGTTTTTTCTCATTTTTTTCATTTCTTTTCTTTTTCCAAAACGAGTCTTTTTTACTGGAGCTGAAAAATCCGTGTAAAGGAGCGCATCAGATCTGTAATCAATTTCCCTTTACCAGCTCATCGTCAAACTTACTCTCATCTCGATTATAAAAGCCATTGTTCTTATAAAAATTCAAATAAAATTGAACTATCTTCGGAAATTGTTATAGCTTACAGTGGAAGTTGGCATTAAAACCAGCGCCATTACTTGGCCAACCGTGGCTTTGCCTTGGGCAGTCTGTTAACACAAAGGCGATTTCTTACCGCAGAGACTGGAGGCGGAGAAGGCGTCAATTATCCTAGTATATTAAATTTTCTTTCAGTATCAAAGTTTACTCCTATGTCAAAGTGCGTTCCAGTATCAGAGTTTGTTTTATCACATACATACAAGAACTGGAAATCTACCTTGTTATATAAACCGCTTATAAAAACGGTTCGAAACTACATCACACACCAATTTTAATTCCTCCGACTCTCGATACGACAGTAAAAAGGGCTCGAGGGTTAATAAAAAGGTGGAAAAATGCCTTTGCACTAGGTTTCACGTAGTGTGATCCGAAGCAAGACTTAAGGTTGGCCAAGACCTCACTCTTGCTACGACTCAAGATCATCTTCCCGTTGACTGCTAAAGTATGAAACAAGGCCTCCAAATTCACCAGAGCCTTCTTCATCGTTTGGGTTATGCTGAGGATGAGGCTGCTGAGTTTGAGCAACTGTTGGTGCTTGAATGTTGGCCTGGTTTTCAGCAGAAGTTGAGAAGTGCTCAGCTGGGTAGGGCGAGCCCTGATAAGCTGCAGCGTCGTCAGCAGTGGTCATTGGCGGTGGCGGTGGGTAGGCACCGTAGTGATAATTAGGAGGCGGTGGAGGATGATAGGGTGAAAAATTACCCGGGGGTCGACTTGGTGGAGGCGAGGGTTGCTGCAACGAGTGATTCCCAGGAGATGCGCTCGAGAAGGGAGGAATCTGGTGCCTGACGCCCAACTGTGGATTTTCAGGGAACCTAGACATTAGTGGTCCCCGAACGTAAGGCGGGGGTGGTGGCGTTGGGCCTCCTTTTGCAAGAGGACTTCCTGCAGTGGGAGGAATCATTGCCGGACCATGCCCAAGAGGAGAACTGCGGTCTCGATTGTTAATAGAGATGGGTCCGCCACCTGAAGGTGATGGGTCCATAGGAAGATGAGAAGTATGATACATTTGAGGACCTGGTACTCTGAGCCTCATAGGTGGGGTTCCAGAACGAACGGCAGCAAAGTGTGGAGGTATAGATGGTTGACCCGGTTGTCTATACGGAGAGGGAATCCGTCCGCGAGGTTGAATTTCATAACCTGGTCTGGGGCCTCCTATCATTGGACCTGCAGGATTTGGGCCGCCGAAATATTTATGACCCATGGCTGCTGCAGCTGCTGTGAAAGATTGTGGACTTCCAGCAACTGGTTGAGACTGGAGCATCCTCGTGATCACGGAAGACTGTTGACTAGGTGGCAAAGATTGCTGAGAGTAGACCTGTGGAAAAACATTTTGCTTTAGATAAGAAGATTGTAAAAATCCCCTTAAGGCCATGGATCAATCGAACCACGTGACTAAATTAAACATTTATTCGTTCATGTAAGATAACTTTTTTAATTTAGAAAAGATCTTTCTGAAAATTTGTTAAATGTGACAAAAAACCAATAAAGCACGTCTGTTAACTTCGTTTTAGCAAAAATTTTGAAAAAAATTGGAAAAACTATCGATAATTACAGGTAAAACTAAAAATTTTCAATCGAACGAAGTTGACAGACGTCCTGTATCGTCTTCTGTTATATTTTCAAATTTTCAGGAAAATATTTTGTGAAATGAAAACGTTATCTTATATGAAATTTTACAGGAATTTGATCATGTGACCTGGTTGATCCATGGCCTTAAAGAAAATCAATCGATTGAGGAGTCGGATGTAATAAACACAAATAAATTTACTGGGATCCTCTTGCTTTACACCCTACTTTATGTCAAATACTCTTTGCAAATATTCATTTTTGAAAGATAGATTGTAATAGCCTACCGAAATTTCTATTCCAAACGTTAACATTTAAAAAAAATTAATATAGTTAGGGACTAATGAGCAAGATTCCATTAATTTTATATGCCATTATTGCATTCAACGCCTGAATTGAAAAGATTAGTTAGCATAATACCGACCATGTTGAGTTAGTTCATTTTTTTAAATCCCAAGGATAGTTTATCTACCAGTGTCTACATATCTTTTATAATTTCCCAAAATTTCAGCATAAAATATTTATTATTTTAGAAATACATTAACTCTAAGAAGTAAAAATGTTTTATTGATCATGTATCTTAAGTCCATATCTCTCAAACTTTTCAAATGATGAAATAGGGCTCAAAAGAATTAATATTTTAATAGTTTAGTTGCCGAGAAGGATTTATGTATCTTTATAATGTGCAGTTTCATTTTTATGTTTTTTCATCTTTTGTTTCTATGTTCCTTTTTTTATATTGCAATATTAATTTCAAAGATTTTTTAAATACAAATAGTACATATTGGCCACTGACATTCAAAAATTCTAAAGCAAACTTCACCAAACCAATCTGTTTAACATAATTTCCTTTCTTCCAATCCTTCTCTTGCTCATGTCGTTAAAAAAATTATCCAAGTATATCTGATGAGTCTGACAAAAGCGTATGAAAATAAAAATAAATAAATATGTTAAATGTGGAAACATAATTAAAAATCGAATTTAAGAGGATGGATCACCCTAGCTGAGAAAGCAATAAAGGGAACCATGATCTACATATTATTTTATATTCTATTATGTTCAGTTATAAAACACTTTTCTTTTTAAATTATAAAATCTACAGTGGCTGTCAAAAGTATCCGGACACTTGTTTTTAAGCCATTGTCGAAGTGTCTCAATTTTTATAAAAACAAATTGAAAATGTTCTTTCGATAATAACATGAATGCTGGTGAAATTTTGCTTCTAATCTTAAGTTTAAAGCAAAATATTAATTTTATGAAAATATAATTTTAAAAAACATAAAATTTCGATATTTTTGAAACGTGTCAATAACTCTAAAAATAATTAACATGTTTAAAAGTTTTCGGTCTTGTTTTAAAGGTAAGTCTGTAGAGTAATTTGCCAACTGATCAAGATATTTTTAGAATTTTTTCCTAGATTGTACCATTGGGTCAAAAATGATAGGAAATAGTTGTAAAATTTCAAATAAAAACTGTACTCTATACATTGTACAAATAAATACAAAATTGTAATTTTTAAAAGTAAGGAGGTCCACCCACTTAACAGTGACAAAAATGATAATAATGTAAAGAAATTTATCAATCATACCTGAGAATTGGAAGATTGGGTTGAAGGCGAACTCCCTTGGATGCCAGGTCCACTAGCTGGAGGCGTTGATGGTGCCGATCCGGAAGTGCTGCTACCTGGAGTAGGAAGCACATTTGGAATATCGTCAAATTTAGATGCAGGGTTCGAATCGGTGCCCATGCCAATGATGCCAGCCTCGGCAGCGGCTTTTGCCGCTGCCTCCGCAGCTCGAGCAGCTTCCAGCGCAAGAGTCTTCTTACCCTTGCCACGACCTCTTCGTTTAGGCTTCATCGGTGATCCCTCAGGACTAAAAAGTTGACCCTCTGATCCGTGTAACATAGGCAGTTGCCCCTCATTTTCTGAAGTTATGATTGAGGACATAGGTGAAGTTAGATTGGAAGAAACCCCTGGTGCCATGTCTGGTGCTCCAATTGGAGTAATTCCGGGGAGTCCCAAATCAGAAGCGCCATCCCTTCGCATCTGTTCTGCAATAATTTCCGCCTTGCTGCGTCGACCACGTTTTTTCTTCTTCGGTACCTCTCCATCGAAACCCTCTGGTGCGTTTTCCCTTTCTCGTTCAGCTGCCAAGATCTCCAAAGCTTTTAAACGAGCTTTCTCCATCTTTTTGGCCTCTCTTTCCTCTTTTTTTTTCTTTTTCGCAATTTCAATAGCTGCCAATTCAAGCTGTCGCCTTCCATACTCTTCATCTTCCATCATCATTTGCTCCAGTTGTTCATCATCAAGTTCCGCTAATTCGCCAGGTCCAAGACCCGTGAGAGAACCTTCAGCAACCTCTCCAGTAACTGAACCAGAAGCAGAAATAGTTGATCCGTGGATTGAAACTCCACCATCTACTTTCTGCATCGCCATGTCCATCGGATTTGCCATTGCTGCAACGTCAACTCCTTTTAACATTTCCTCGTCATCCATTGGTCTCATTAGGGGTGTCAAGGCAAGTTTTGGAGTTCTTGGCTTGTTTTTACTCCCTGGTTTAGGCCCTGGTTTTTTTCTCGGCTTTGGAGTCCCGTCGTCGTCAGACATTTTCTTCTTCCCTGCTGGGCTTTTGCTTTTTCTTTGCTTCCTTATTTTGGGCGATTTCAATTTTGGTTTGATACCGTCTTTCTTCGGAGAATACGTGTCTCCTGAAAAACATTCTTTGTATTATTATTGTTTTCGATTTCACTTCAGCATCAAAGCAAAAGGATTAAAGATACCTGAGTCGTTCTCAGCATCCTCGATCACATCCTCGTTCTCGTTGACCACAAATTCGTCTTCGCTCTCTTCTGTTTTCCTCAAGGCTTTTTTCAATTCCTGTAAATTGTTTTCTGTTAAAAAGTTACATGAAATGAAATATAATAAAGCTTATAAGTAAAATATGTGAATATATAACTAACCTCTTCACTATCGGACGCCATCACCTCTTGATAATTTATTTTACGACCCCGCGTTCGTCTTCCAAGATTTTCCTCATCTTGCAATGCATTTTCGTCTGGTAAACCTCCGTAAATAATCTGCAAAATAAATTCACAATAATGAATATTTTTGATTCTCTCAAATTTTATGATTTCTAGATAACACTATAATTTACCTTCCGCCTGATTTTCTTTTGCTTTGGTACGATTTCCTACAAAAAATATATTCATTTATTGTTTAATAAATTTGTGACATTAAAAAATTTAGTTTGAAGAGATTCAATTTCAATCTAAGCGCACCTTTTTCCTCTTTTTGGATTGGTCTTCAACTGGAGGAAAGACTACTTCTTTTTCAAGTTCTTCCAGTCGTTTTTCAACTTCACTTGAAATAATATTTTCCTGAGGAATTTCTTTTGTTTCTAGTAAAGCGGGTTCAGCAGAAATTCCAGGTTCTGGTGCCGGAATAACATCTGTCTCCGCTACGTGTTCGATCTCAGCTATATCTTGAGCAGCTTTTACAGTAACTTCAATTTCTTCACTCTCCACAACATTTTTATTCTCCTGGTTTATTTGATCGTCCGGAACTTTGTTGATGTTTTCAATGTCCACATTGTTGGCTCTTATTTCTTCTTCTTCTTCATTTTCACTCTGATTGTCGGAATCCTCAATGATACGTTTCCTTTTTTTCTTCTTTCTGGATTTCGACTTGGGCAGTGATCGAGGTTTCGATGGTATTGTCCTACTTCTAGAAGAACATTTTTTTTTAACATTGAAACTTGACTATTTTTTTCTTAATATTTTTATTATAACTCTATTCATATATTTACCTTTTCTTCCGTTGCCTCCAAGAATTGTCACTCTCTTCACTTTCCAAATCTGCCCCCCATCCTCTGTTTTTCTTCCTTTTCGGACGATCACTGTAGTCACTATCGTCATTAACTGAAAATTTATTAAATTTTTAAATAAAATAACATAAAGAACAAAAGTGATCAAGGAATTTGAAAAACTTACTGAAATCTTCATCGTAACGTGTGGTCCTTGCCCTTGTCGACCTTCTCACAGGTCTTTTTTCCCCTTTTCTGCCCTTACGTCTTGTAGAAGAATAAGACTCGTCAGAACTACTGTTTCTATCATCAAACTCTTCTTCTTCATCAGAGCTTGATCCCTTAAAGTCTTCATCACTATAAGGATCATCATCCTCGCTACTAATATCCAAACTGTTTAGCTTTCTGTGTTTTTTCCTTGATAGTTGTTTTCTCACAGCGATCTTCTTTTTTTCGTCTTGATCAGCCTCTTCATAATCATCTTTCTCTTCCCTATATTCCTCATCACTTTCTTTTTCTGATTTCTCCTGATTTGCACCCTCTTCTTCCATTTGTTGCTTTAAAGCATCAGCTTCAGCCTCAGCCTCTTCCTTCTCAGCATTAACAATCGTTGCGATATCCTTCCCTCTACCTTGATTTCCAGCTCCTTGGACGGCCTCAACTTCTTCCTGAATCGCAGCATTGATCATATCATCATACTCATTAAATTTGTAAGTGTTTGCACACCTTCGTTCCCTTAGCTGATAAACTGGCTCACTTTCTTCACTGCTAGAATTACCTGAACTTGATTCAGAACCTGTTGATGATGATGATTCATCAGATTCCTGACTCGACGCTTTCGATCCATCGCCTTTCTGAAGAACATTATCTAAACTGATACCAACATAGGCAAGTCTTTTTTTTCTGAGGACTTCATTTTCGTGTCTTTTAGATAGACTGTCAAAATCTTTGAGTCTCTGTTGAAGTTTTATAACCAAGGACGTGTGTTGGCAAGGTGGACAAAACCAATCACCTTCTGGGATGATCATTAAAGCTGGTCTCAAACATGAGCAATGCCAGCCCTTATCACAACCATCACACAGAAGAATCCACTCAGGATGATCAGCCTTACCACATTTCTGACAAGCATACTCGTCATCCGCTTCCTCAACATCGCTCTGCGATTTTCTGGCTGTTCTAGCTCTTCTCAGTGGTTCAGCTTCACTGTCTTTCTCCAAATCACTTTCGGGAGAAAATTCATGATCGCTTTTAAAGACTAAGGATGCGTCACTTTCGATCTCCTCTTCCTCTTCCTCCTCTTCAGGCTCATTTTCCTCGTCACTGCTAGAGTCAGTCGAGCTCTGCCAAGGTTTTGATTCATTGAATTTTCTGTCTTTCTTTCTCCTCTTCTTCTTTCGCTTTTTCTTCGATTTTATTTCCTTCTCAATCTCTTTAATGATAACCAGTTCTTCTTCACTCTCCTGCTTTTGCTTTTTCCTTTTTTTCTTATCGGGAGAATCCTCACCTTTTTTGCCTTTTAGTGTCTCATCTTCTATCCTTCTTTTGTCAGCCTCTTCTTTTATTTTCAATTGTGCTATCCTTCGAGATTGCCTCACTGGCATCTCATCATTTGCTGCTGATTCAGAATCGGGCATGTCTCTACCTATCATTAACCCTAAAACCATTTTCCGCTTCTTTCTCTTTTTCTTAGAATCTGGAGTACTTTCATCAGCTGTCTTGCTTGTAGATTTAGTGATATCTATTACTTCCGATTCTTCAGCATTCTGAGATTTATCTTGGGTAGACTTGGTTTCCTCAGATTTTTCATCCACGATCTCAGATTCCGGTTCTTCAGATTCAGGGTCTAAAGTTTCTTGAGAACTCTGTCCTAGAATACTTGACTTGTGTCTCCCTCTGAATCCTCCTCTTTTCTTTCTTCCACGAGGCCTTCCCCGCGGTTTCTTTGAAATAGATACTTCACTTTCTATCACAACCTCATCATCGTTGCTTTCCTTATTCTCTTCTGGAACGGAAATCACTGGAGTGCTGCTTTTTGCAGTTTCGTCCTCCGAACTAATTGCTATCACTCTACTTTCTTCAACTGATTTTCTCAACTGCATGTTTGGAACTCGCCTCCCTCTTAATCTCATTCGCTTTCCATCTTGTTTTTCATCGTCTTCAGTATTCTTCGTATCTTCAGAATTAACTTTAATACTTGTCTTCCGTCGCTTTCTAGACGCTTTCGGAAGCTCTGGGCTATCTAGTTTACGACCTGTGAGTTCAGTGAAAGATTTTACTCGAATACTCATTCGATGAATGGGAGATTTTTTTGTTGGAGATCCAAAATTTTTTTTGGATGGGGATTCTGCAGAGTTAATTTTTAGAGACTCTTTCTCAGCTGTAAAAGAATCTGATTCTTCGAGAGGATTGACAGTATCTTCCGAATCAAACGGCATTGAGTTGTCTGATTCGACTGTGAATGTATTGACATTGACTTTCTGGATTTCAGCTTCTACTTTTTGTTTCTTTGATACAGTGGTTTCAAGGTCTTCAAGAGATTTACAAGCATCGGCGACTTTAACATTTTCAGAAGCCTTAATATTTTTAACACATGTGCTATCTTCAACATTCTTAATATCTTCACTTTTATTAAAGGCTTCACTTTCAATATTAATAGTTTCTGAATTGAAACTCTTCAAATTCTCATCAGTCACAATTCTTTCCTCTTTACTTGGAGGCTTTAATTTAGTTGGTGGACTATCTTCAGAATCAGAACCAATTCCAGATCTCTTATTAACTTCTCTTCTCAACTCCGTTTTTTCTAAAACCTTTTTCAAACTCACTTCAGAGGTGATAGCTTTATTACAAACAACTTCTCGTGTGATTACCTCCAATTTACCTGCTTTTTCTTCCTCTACATCTTTTGATTTACCAATAGTTAAATCTTCGATAAAGGAATCAGACTTCTTTTCAGAATAGAGAGTTTTATCAGAAGAGAGAGCTTGTTCTGCCTTGAACCCAGATGCCGAATAGTTTTTCAAGTTTTGTAGACTTGGCACTTCTTTTTTACTTATTTCTGTGAATTCTTTAGTTTTAATCAAAGATAACTCATAAGAGGGGTCGTCCATATCTTCTTTTCGTCTCTTTGAAGGTTGAATTATCGGGCTTGAATCTTCGAGAGAAATATCTCCTTCGTCGTGCAAAGAGTGAGATTTCCTGCCAGAAGACTTTTGTATTTCTTGGTTATAGCTTGTATTTTGAAGAGATAGCTCTTCTGGTTCATTTGAACGTTGTTCATTTTGAAGAGTCTCTGACATCTCTTCCTTTTCTTTCGAACGCATTGAATCTAAATTTTCCTTCATTTCTCGAACGTCTTCAATCTCAAAAGCTTCTTTAGTCTCCGTAACATTTTCAATTGAGGAAACGTCTTCATTTTCTGTAACCTTTCCAATTTTTGCATCTTCTTTAACTTCTTCAGCATTACTTTCAACATCGTTTTCTCTTTTCTCAGATTCACTGCAAATTTCAATAATTTGAGTCGTCCTTTTACTTCCTGTTACATTGCAAATAATTTTTGATTTTTCAGATTCAATGAAGCTTTCCATTTTTTCTGCATCAGACTTTTCAAATAGTGTATTCTCGATTTCATTGCAAAGTTCATCTACTTTTCCGGATGCAATAAAAGCCTCTTGATCTTCTGAATCATCAGCCATATCAATACTTTCACAGACAGTTTTTTCGACTCTGTTACAGATAATTTCGGTTTTTCTAAAATCCATTAATGTTTCTTGATCTTCTGTATCGATGTTTGTTACATCTTTTGCAGAAATAGGATTTTCGTCTCTGCTGCAAAGATTTCCCACTTTTTCGAAGTCGCTCAATTCTTCTCGATTTACGAAGACATTAATTTCGTCACTGGTTTTCATTGGTTGTAAAATTGATATATGTTCAGGTTCAGGTTCTGGTTCAGACACAGTATTTTCTTTTACTATATTCTTGTCAAGTTCTATGTCATTACTAGGTTCAATTTCCTTCAGACCTTCAATCTTATTACCTTCGGCTAAAACATTTGCAGTTTCCTGTATACTTTTAGGGCCCTCAAAATTCGTTTCTTTACTAATACTTGATTCTGATATACCAAGTGCATTCTTTTTATTCACTTCATCTATTTTTGATATAGTCTCCACATAATTACTCAACGCTTTTTCTTTCTCAACATACGATTCTTCATTTACCGTTTCTACTTCGTCATTCTCTTGCTCTTCACATAGATTTTGAGGATAGTAACTTTCGAAATTATCTTCACCAAAATCGTCATCACTCACGATCTCTTCATCACTTTCATAGTTCTCAACAAGCGATTTATTTTCAATTGCAGTATGAGTAGATATTACTGCATCAGTTTTTGAAACATGCGACACTTCTACGTCACCTGAAGGAACAAAATTTGTTAATTTGAAGTTCATTTTTTCTTCTTGTAAAAATTCTGCTTTTTCGTTGATACTTGAATTTTCTAAAATAACCTCTGGAACGATTTTAGAATTCATTTGCTTCTTCATATCTACATTTCCTAAATTTTGTGGACAAAGAATTTCATTTCCCTTTTCTTGAGATGACTCGGAAATTCCTGAAACATCTAAATCTCCAGAATTTAAAGAAGAAACAGAAATTATAGGTTTCAAATTAGCTTCCTGTTCCTGAGAAGATTCTGGTTCAGATGATACTTCAGGTTTAATTAATTTTATACATTCTTTTTCAGTTTCCAAACTGAGAATTTCAGGCTCACTAGAATCTTCAACATTAAGTTCTGAAAGCTCTTTTTCAGTTTCCAAACTGGAGCTTTCAGACGCACAAAAATCTTCGATATCGTCTTTAAGATTCTGTTTTTCAGGTTCTAGTGGCTTTACAATTTCCTTTCCAATTTTGGAACTGAGACTTTCGGACTCACTTAATTTTTGTAAATCAAGTTCTGAACGCTCTTTTTCCATTTCCAAATTGAGGGTTCCAGGCTCATTGAAATCTTTAGCAGCGAGTACTGAACGCTGCGTTTCAGTTTCTAAACTTCTACTTCTACTTTCAGTTTCAAAACTGAAGCGTTCAGGCTCACTAAGATCTTCAATATCGATATCTGAATGCAGTTTATCAGATTCAAATGGCTTTACGCTTTCTGTTTTAAATTCTAAACTGACGGTTCCAGTTTCACTAAAATCTTCAACATTAAGTTCTACAGGTTGTTTTACAGTTTCAAAACTGAGGCGTTCAGGCTTATTAAAATCTTCATTATCAAGTTCTGAACGTTGTTTTTCAGTTTCAAATGGCTTTATACCTTCTCTTTCAGATTCAAAACTGAGTCGTTCCGGCTCTTTAGAATCTTCATTATCAAGTTCTGAACGTTGTTTTTCAGTTTCAAGTGGCTTTACACTTTGTTTATCAATTTCTAAACTAGAGGTTTCAGGTTTACTAGATTCTTCAATATCAAAATCTGAACACTGTTTTCCAGTTTCTTGTGGATTCACACATTCTTTTTCAGCTTCCAAACTGAAGGTTTCAGGCTCACTAGAATCTTCAATATCGATGTCTGAATCCTGTTTTTCAGTTATAAGTGACTTTATACTTTCTTTTTCAATTGCTAAACTGGGAGTTCCAAGCTCAGTAGAATCTTCAATATCGAAGTCTGAATCCTGTTTTTCAGTTATGAGTGACTTTATACTTTCTTTTTCAATTGCTAAACTGGGAGTTCCAGGCTCAGTAGAATCTTCAATATCGAAGTCTGAATCCTGTTTTTCAGTTATGAGTGACTTTATACTTTCTTTTTCAATTGCTAAACTGGGAGTTCCAGGCTCAGTAGAATCTTCAATATCGAAGTCTGAATCCTGTTTTTCAGTTATGAGTGACTTTATACTTTCTTTTTCAATTGCTAAACTGGGAGTTCCAGGCTCAGTAGAATCTTCAATATCGAAGTCTGAATCCTGTTTTTCAGTTATGAGTGACTTTATACTTTCTTTTTCAATTGCTAAACTGGGGGTTCCAGGCTCAGTAGAATCTTCAATATCGAAGTCTGAATCCTGTTTTTCAGTTATAAGTGACTTTATACTTTCTTTTTCAATTGCTAAACTGGGAGTTCCAGACTCATTAGAATCTTCAATATCGAGATCTGAATGCTCTTTTTCAGTTACGTTTGGCTTTAAACTTTCTTTATCAGCATCCAAACTAAAGGTTGTGGGCTCACTAGAATCTTCAGTAACGAGATGTGAATGGTGACTTTCAGTCACAACTGACTTTATACTTTCTTCTTCAATTTCCAAACTGGGAGTTCCAGGATCATTAGCATCTTTAATATCGAGATCTGAATGCTCTTTTTCAGTTGCGTGTGACTTTATACATTCTTTTTCAGCTTCCGAACTGAAAGTTTCAGGCTTACTAAAATCTTTAGCACCATGTTCTGAACGCTGTTTTTCAATTTCTAATTTGAAAATATCAGGATCATTAACATCTTCAACATCAAATTTTGAATACCGTTTTTCTGTTCCAAAACTAAGGGGTTCAGGCTCTCGTAAATCTTCAGACTCATTAGAATCTTTAAAATTAAGTTCTGAACACTGTTTTTCAGTTTCTAAACTCAAGGTTTCAGGCTCATTAGAATCTTTAAAATTAAGTTCTGAACGCTGTTTTGTAGTTTCTAAAGTGAAAGTTTCAGGTTCATTAAAATCTTTAACATTAAGTTCTGAACATTGTTTTTCAGTTTCCAAACAAAGAGCTTCAGGCTCACTTAATTTTTTAACATTGAGTTCTAGACGCTCTTTTTCAGTTTCCACACTAAAGGTCTCTGATTTATTAATATCTTCAATATTTAGTTCTGAGAGCTCTTTTTCAGTTTCCAAACCTATGGTTTCAGGCTTACTAAATTTTTCAACATGAAGTCCTGAACGCTGTTTTTCTGTTTCAAGTGAGTTTACACTCTCTTTTTCAATTTCCAACCGGAAAGTTTCAGGATCACTAAAAGTTTCAGACTCATGTTCTAAACACGGGTTTTCAGTTTTAAATGGGATTACTTCGGGTGAAGTACCGACCAGGTTGGTATCCTTTAAACCTTGGCTATGCTCTCCGTTAGTATTTTGTAAAAAAACTGCTTGGTCTAAAGTTTCTTCTGATCTTAATTCTACAATTTTAATATTATCTGTATTTGTTTTTTCAACATTAGTAGTTTTCTCCAAATTCTGGTAATTTCTGCTCGTTTCATTCAGGTATTCCACTTCTAAGTTTGCTTCATTTTGATCGCTTTCCGTTTCTTCTAGCGTTGCTGTCTCTCCAGAAATTTCTATTTTTTCTGCTTTCTTCGATTTATCTTCCATTTCCATTTCTTCCAATTTTCCTTCTTTTTCATAAAAATCCATATTTTTAATATTTAATCTTTCGTCTGATTCAGATCCTTCTGGCTTGATCAATAAATTAAATTTATCCAGATTTTCTGAAAAATCTCGTATACTCCTTTCTTTATTTTTATCACAATTCTCTAAAAGGAGAATATTAGAATCAATTGTTTCAGTGCTCTCCACATATTTACTTATATTATTCTTTACATCTTCCACATCTGGATCTTCCGTAAAATCCTGAAAAGCAGCAGAACTGTTTTTTTGATCCAGAATTTTAAAACCTGAATCTTTCTCAAAATTAGTTTTACTACACTCTGGTAGCATTTGAAATTCTGTTTTATCGGACTCAGGTTCAGCAGATTCTTCAATTTTATACGTATTTGAATCATTCGTAATTTTAGAATCTAAATTTTCTTTCAAATCAGTTACTTCGGAATTTTCTATAGTATCACAAATAGCATTTTCTGAACCTTCACTGGCACTATAAGCCTTTTCCTCATCTTCAAAATCTGTTAATTCTGGTTCCCGAAACATGGGAATTATTTTTTCAGATGATTCAGCCTTTAAATTTTGTTCTTGATTCGAATCCAATTTCTCGGAATATTCAACATTTTCTAAGATGTTATCCGATCTGCATTCGCTTTCAACATATATTTCCTTCTCATTACCATCTTCTTTATCGTTCTGTTCTTGAAGATTTTCCTGTACCGATTCCAAATTCGAGGTAGGCTTAACGTTTCCAAGCATATTGATGTCCCTGGCAGTAAGTGGAGAAATTTCTTCAAAATTTTCACGTTCTGGAATCACTTCTTTCATTGACAAATCTGAAATAACAGAAAGGATTTTGGAATTCTCAAACTCTTTTAATTCCTGAGAAACACAGGCTTGTTCAGACTTTTCTTTATCTTCCTGAGACTCTTCATTTTCTAAGAGCTCTTTATTTTCAACAGACTCGTTTCTCTTTAGAGTCTCATTATCTACTATAGAAACAGGAGTTAATGTTTTACAGACATCCTCAGCTTCTTTATCACTTTTTTCAATCGATTTATCCAAATTATTATTGTCCTTAGAAATATCAAAATTTTCTCTGTATGTCTCTACCTTCTTTTCTTTCTTTTCCTCTTTTTCGAAACTCAAATTCTCTCCAAAGACCGCCCTGTCCAATTCGTCTTTTGTGTCTTTTGAAGAATATGAGATGCAATTGGGCCCGAAAAAGAATCTTGGAGGCGACGAACGATCCTTACAATCCTCAGTATTTTCTAAAATTTTTGAATAGACATTTTTATCATTTCTTGTTTCACTTTCCTCTAAATTTAAACCACTATTCAAATTCACATCCAGGTCATTACCAGTTACTATATCGCTTACATTTACTATATTCACATCATTTTTTCCGTCTATACTTTCATTTCCTTTTGATATGTCCTCTTTATTCGATATCCCACTAGACTCGACCTTCTCAGGTCCTCCTACATCCCATCTTGATATCCTCTTCAAAGGCGAATTCGAACTCTTCGAGATAATTTGTACTCCCAAAGTTGGCTTGAACTTTGGCTGAAAAGTACCTCCATCCTGGGAAAAATTTCGATTCACCTTAACGCCTGAATGAAAAACCTCGCTAATATTACTGCTTGGCAAGATATTATTCGCCGGAAGATCATTTGTCGCAGAACTGCAACCTTCATTCTTTGATTTGTTGCTTTCTGTATTGTCAGGACTCTCATCCCCGGGGTTTCCAGTATCGCAATCGACTCCAGAACCCTCGCCATAGAAATACAAGGTTGGTTCTTCTATTGCATCCTCAATTATGGGATTAACAGCGTCACAATCACTCCCTGATCCTTCGCCCTGGACAATCACCAATGGCTCTTCGATCGCTTCACCGACTCCTTCTCTCCATTCTGGATTAAAGCCTGGTCTTTTTTCTGAGGATCGGATTGGGATTACATCCGCTCTAAATCTCTTCATTATCTCGACCTGAGAAATTTCTTGATCTAAGGTTCTTTTCATCGGTCCAGTTCCCATTCTCATTGCTGCAAGCTTGCTAGGATCATGAACGATACTGTAGCTTGGTAATCTGTGTTCTTCTTTTCCTGGTGTTCTTCCCGAACTGTGGTAAGCAGCAGACATGTCATAGTTCGTGAAAGTCATTTGCCGCTTGCTGAGATCTGCTACCATTGCGTGATTACGCATCATTACGGCTCGAGCATCGTAAGCAATCGGGACTTCCGTTTTTGTTTTCTTCGTACTCAGATCCATTTCCTTGTGTTGAAAGTCCTGGGATCTATAGTTTGAGAGATCTGAAGGTTTGGAAGTCTTGCCAGAGAAATCGACTGGCTTGTTATGGTCGTTCGCCATATCCCAACCTCGAGGAGAAGTCGATAAGTCTATACCTCTTCGACTTCTCAAGGATTTATCTGAGCTACGAGCGCAGTAATCCTGAGGCAAATCTTCTCCGTTGTTCAAGGCCGCTTGGTTAGACTTCGCAAGATTTTCTGCAATTTTCTCAAGAGATTTTGTGGGCTTTTCTAACTTCTCAGACTGTATCCTCACTAAGTTGGCAGCTAATTGATCAATGGGTTTTACTGATTTGCTGTGGAGAATCGGAGAATCCGGCAAACTGCTTTTGCCGGACAGTTTTTCAAGAGACTTCATCAGAGAGTCAGTGGTTTCCTCTACGAGAGGTTTTAAAAGTTTATCTTCGGATTTTTTTACTTCAACGTTGAGTTTCAAAGGCGAAGTGGTTATCACAGGAGTCTCAATAGCTCTAGGTTCTTCAGAGTTTTTATTGACTTCGGATTTATAGGATTTATTCAAATTTTCAGGTTCTATGACTCTAGTATCTGCAAATTTCGACTCAACTTTTGGTAATTGATCATTCTGAGTATCTTTTTTATTGTCTTTTTTTAGAAATTCGGTACTCTTCTTAAATGGAAGTTCATTTGAAGTTTCGAGATTCTTAGTATCATCGTTAGACTTATGGAGAACAGTTTCTGGATTGCTGTCCTCAGATTCTGGTATGTTGTCGACTTTTTCTGAGACAGAGGCTTTTTGTACTTCGTCATCTGCTACGGGCTGCTCTTCTGATGTAGCGTCTTGACCTGTGTCGATAGTTGGTTTCTCCACTGTTTCAAAACTATTGCTATCTTCGTTGAGGGGAATTACTTCTCCATTTGATAAAGTGCTAATTAGGTTTAACATACCTTCGCGATCCCTAGAATATAAAATATTTAAATTAATTAATTAGTTATACTATATTTTAAAAATGAGATATTTTTAAAGAAAAGTGAAACATACCTAACAACAAGTTCCCAGTTTTCTTCATCCAAATCTTCACGATAAACTCTAATGTTACATTCCTCATCGAGTTGACACCAATACGACAATCCAGTTTTGTCTTTTCCCAAGGGTTCTAATCGCAGCTCATTAGCTGTTAATTTATTCACTTCATTTTTGAATTTTTGATTGAAGTCGAACTGTGCCTCCAGAAGAACCTGAATGATATATTAAATTCTATCAATTTTTTTTTCATCAACTTATCAATAATATTTATCTAAAAGCGTCCAAAAATAAACTGAAGAAATAAATATTTTTATTGGCGTAAGTTCTACCTTAAGTATTTGTAGCTTCACACCAATACGTGCTTTCTTGTAGCCAAAACGTTCAAGTTCCCAACCATCCTGATTCGAATAGGTATGGCAAAACTTCACTAAAGCCTTTTCCCACTTTTCAGCCGTAACAGATTTTCGTGTTTTGCGCAATAATTTTATATGCAAATCTATTAGAGGCTGTGACACTGTAACAGATAAATTTAATTATCATTTATTGAAGATATTATTCAACGCATTTTAACATCTGGGATTTATAACGCTTGAATTTTAAAAGACACGGTTCTTCCAGACAAATTGAAAAACGAGAAAAAATCTGCCTAGGCCCAGATAAATTTAAATAATTTTGAAAATTATCATAATAAAGATGAATCTAAAAATGTATGATAAAAATTTTCAATTCCAGATTTTCCAAATTAAAACTTATTGCAATTGAAAGCATATCATTCTAAAAGAGTGATTTGTTAACAACACTCGCAAAGGCTAAATCCAAACGTTCTTACTAGTTATTATGTATTATATGTCTATAACAGGTATTTATTTCATTTATAAAAAATTATCATCGAATTAAATCTTCTTTTCTCAAAGATAATTCACAAATCTCAACAACATTTTTCCCTAATCTAATTTTCCTAAAAGAAGTCGAAACTATACGACTAGACGTATTTGCGTCATGAAAGCACGATTGTGCTTTGGAGTAAAAGAGTAGCCTTGTTCTAAGAAAACGTCGAAATCAGTATAAAACGTAAAAAAATTGTGTAGAAAAAAAACTTCTTAATAATCACGTGCACTGGACAGCAACACCCGCGAGGTTCAAGGAGCGAAGAAGGGGACGATCGGAGGGACAGCATGGAACAAAATAATAACAAGAAACAAATAAGAATCTATCCGTCAATACAGGCGGCAATTTACGAGCTTACGTGCCTTTCACCAAGTATCCTTAGAATTCTCAGAATTTGATGAGCTGTCATAAAATTGTCAAAAAGAAAGGCCGAAGATATTTACAACCTTGCGGCGGGACGGCAACATGATAAAATTTACATTGCTTTTGTTAAACACAGCGACAGCTCCCGGAAGGAGAGGAGGGAAGGAAAAGGAGCGCCCCGATCCTTAAACTTAGTTCAACTCACCTTCTTGGGTATTCTCCAGCATCTCCTGAAGCTGCGCGATGTCCGGATATTCGACGCCACAGCTTTTGCCAAAACACTCCAGAAAGGAGCAAATCACAGCAAAATTTGGGTCATTCACGCAGGAGGCTTCGTTATCGGACGCCATTTTTCCGCCGCTCTTACCCGTCGCCACCGCCACCACCACCACCACCACCGCACTCACTCACTCACTACGTTAAGCGACCTAGCGACTCATCATCACAAAACACTCAACACGATTCAGTATTCGGTAATCCGTGATTACTGACTACCACTCGATGTTCCTCGCTGAATCCAAAACCGAAGCCACTCGACGGTGCCTGGAACGCTTCCTGAACGCTCGACACCGTCGCTTGAAAACGAAACGCACACCGCAACACAACACACTGACCCCTCCCACCCCGCCGCCAGTGTCAATGAAATTACTGACACCTCTAGCTTTTTTCGTTGGTTCTCTATTTTTTTCACGATTGAGTGTTTAAAAAGGACTCGTATGGTTTTCACTCACATTGTAAGCATGTAGGTAGTTATACAAGGGTTTATTTGGGGTTAGAAAGTGCACCAAGGGATGACACGGTAGATGATTGGAGTTTACGTTGTTAAGCACTGTTCAAGAGAGGAACTAAAACAAGTTATAGCTCAAAGGCTCAAAGAGCACAAAAATTCACCACTACTCCCCTCGCCTAAACGCGAAACAAGCACTATGTGAAGCACTCTGGACAGTGCTTTCGGTGTTGTTCGGTCTGCGGCAACACGGCATGCGACATCAGCATCGCAATCAAATGGATCGTCAACCGGTTGAGAATCACTGCTCAGGGTTATGAATAATTTTTCGGGGCCTAGGACATATGGTTCTCTCTCAATTTTCAATAATTTCCTTTTATCCTTTATAGATCCTTTATGGCTTTCCTTCTGAGAATTTTCAAACTTCAAAATTTTATTTTATGCTATTTCTACATTATGAGCTTCACTTTAATTTTTCTGATTACTTTGTTCCAAAATTGTTAACTTTATTTCAAACTATACTATTGAATTAAATAACATTATTATCATAATGTTGAGGTTATTCTATAATATTGACACATTTTAAAAGCAGATTTTTATAACATGACAGGGGATGGAAATCAGATAATTGTTTAATTTGAAATTGTTTATTTTCAGTTTACAATAAAAATAAATGTTTTTGAAAATGTAAAACTGTTGAGAAATTTATTTTTATATCATAATAAACTTCTAAACATAATACTTCTCAACATCCAAATATCATAAAAGTTTGTACTTATTGTCTCAATAAATAAATATTTTTAAGTAATACTGGAAACAAATCTTAATATAATTTTATCATAGAGCATTCTTTCTGAAAATAAAAAGAAGCAGAGAGTATTATTACGAGGTAACCAGTAGCGTATGATCTAAAATGCAGCCCTGCATATTATCTGGCTACCCATTCTCTTCTCTATTCCTTTCTCTTCATCACTGACGCCTAGTATAGCTTAAAGCTTAGGTCTGCTCCTAATCATCATAGATTTATATAGTTTTACCAAAAGCTGAGTTCTGTAGAATGCAATAAAAAATTTTTTTTGAAGCCTGTCAAACCTGAAGCTTGATTTCCTCTAGACCAAGTTGTAATTCTTTGTACATGTTTTGTAATTGTCTGTTAAAAAACTTTTGAATCCTAACATCAAATGCTTTCTACCTAGTCACAATCGATCGACAACCAGATACAAGAGAGGGTGTTTCCCTTGCTTGCTGTGACATTCAAAGAATGTCTTCTAAAGATATTTTCTTTAAATCACAAAATATACAAATATATTCACTTTTTGACTCCAAACATAATTTAGCTTCAAAATTATCAGGAGTCATCAATAATTACTTTGATTTATTTATACGCCAATTTAAAAATATTTGAAATTAAATGTTAGATAAAAAAATTGACAAAAAAGAAACTTTTTGTTTTAATGCACTCATACCTAGAATAGAAATGAAAATGATTTTGGAGTAAAATTTTCATTTGTACATATATACATATATGTATCTATGATAATTTTGATAAAAGTCAAAGTACTGGATAAAATGAATCTCTGCTACGTATTAGTGCAATGAAGGGTGGTAGGCGAAAGTGTACTTAGTGAAAATATCTTCATAATATGCTAATTCAACTTCAACAACTGTTGCATTCCCACTGGCTGAGCGCCAACAAGTATAACGCACATCAATCTATATTTTTATGAAGTATAAAAACTATTTAAAAGTTGAGTATAAAGTACGTTAAAAATATCAATACTAACGATGATTCTGAATTTTATAACGTTAATTGTAATTCTAATATCGAATAAAACAATAGCTAAAGTCATAATTAATTTTATGTGTTTATTGTAGCTCTGAAAACTTTAAAAATCAGATTATACATTTCGATCCTATTTTATGTACAAATTTTTTAAAATTTATACAATTGAGCTTCTGTCATAATTATTATTAATTGGATAAGAGTGCTTGTACTATTTTCAGTTAAATTTAACATTAAGGTAAAGCTATGTATCACGTCTAGATATTTTCCAATCCTTCTTACTTATACAATCAAATTATATACACCAGCTTGAAAAAATTTTCTTTCAATTTTCCAAAGTTTAGGATTTTCAATCTTGATGACAGTGTAGAAATAAAGGTTAGTAAACCTAAAGACAATCGTTACAGTTCTAGAAAGTTGAAAGTAACTTGAATGATGACACCTCAATGCGCATTTATATGAAGCATGCAAAATATATATTTTTAAACACTTTTAACAAAAATAATCTCCACGAAAGTGTATTGCATGAGATACTTAAATTCGTGCAAATACAATGACGCCCAGTATGTAGATTATAACATCCTCTTTTGAGATAATTGAAATGATATACATATACATTTATGTATTTTATATTTAACCTTAGGTTTAAAGTAGTAACATTTTCATTTATATAAAATACCTTACATTCTTCTCTATACAAAAGTATTAAACTAAATTATTTTCTCTCTTCACTAACATTTCTGGAATCTGAGATGTCATTCAAAATAGTATATCACTTTATACTGTAGTATGTTGCATAATTATGCTTTTAATCATTTAAAATAAAATTCAGCCGTTATTCTGTGAAAGTAGAAACTTTTTTTAAAGAAATAAAAAAGTCTACTAATGTTCTTAAATCTTTTGAATACTCTATACTGTAATTAAGTAAAAATACGTAATTCTATAGAAATTGTGACAATGTTCACTGTAAGTTATCCGACTGAGGTCTCTTGAAAATTAACATATTAATGTTATATTTGTAATCATATCCCAAGAAGTTCAATTAAAAAATCACTGTTTTGCTTTTTGCGCTGTGAAATTTTTTATCTGTTGCTTGTATACTTCCGCTTCCTCTGCCTTTTTCTGGAATCGCTTTTTATACTCAGCGATTTCTCTTCTAGCCTCTGCTAATTGCCTGTTAAGCACCGCAATATCCGTTACTGGTTCAATACTTTCTTCCAATCCGTTATCGTCTTCGGTTATTTCTTCTATGTCGTCATCCGGATGTAATGTTACTGAATCTGATAGTCTTGATGTCTGTATTATCACTTTATTCTGAAAATACAATGAATATTAAAATATTTATAAATATTAAAACACGAGTTTATTTTAATTTATTCGATTTACCTTGGGTGTCGAGTTTTTCGACTGAGTAAGAGTTGGGACACTTGACGTGGAATTGGCAAGAGATGTAAGAAATATCTTCCCCGTTTTACTGTCATTTGAACTTCTTTTGAGAATATTAGGCGCTCTCGGGGTTAAGTTAGGGAGATTCTGTCCCAGAAGTTGATCAGCTCGGATAGCAATCACTTTCCTAGAGGCACCTTTCTTTGTACCAACTTGCAACCGTTTTATACTAATTGGCGGTGATCTCGTTAAATTTAGAGCCAATTTTCCCGCTTCTGTAAAAAAATTATTTTGTGCATGATTTTAATTCTAAAAATGACGTGCTATACTTTACTCTGTGTTCAAGTTATTTACCAGTTAGAACAACAGTCTGCCCACTTTCCATTGCATTCTCAACAATAGTATCATTATCCATCATCATGGTAATCCCATGCGCTTGAAGTAATCGCAGTGGTTGATCCATTTCCATCCCTTCTAAATCTTTCTGCCTTTTGTTACTACCTTGTCCTGCGTTGTTGTTGACACCAGTGAGTTTCCCTAAATCAAACTCCTGATCTTCTTCGCTAGCAGACGAAACGCGAACTTGTCGAAAGACAAGTCTCTCCTTTTTCCCTGAGGGTCAGAGTCCAATTAGTAATTTAAAGATACTTCATATGACTGTATCAGAATAATAAGTTTAGAATACAAGAGTCCTACCAGCATTCCTTTTATGTTTCTGTATATGCTCGTGTACTTCTATTTTCTCTTGCTGTTCTTCTTGTCTGTCGGTTTCGAGTTCCATTAAATTTTGAGTAGCAACTTCCAACTCAACTGCACAGGCTTGACCTTGGTGAAAGGGAAGCCCTCTTTCTTGTTGCAAAATATCTACCAAATCAAGACGATTATGCTCCAGAGCTATACTAATCGGCGTCTTCTCAAACTTGCTGGTTGCATTCGTGTCAGCACCGTATTCTAATAAAATGTTGATCACTTCCACATGTTCTTGCTCTACTGCCCAATGTAGTGGAGTCATTTTCAACTAAGAAAATTTTTTATTTAATTCTGCTAATTAATTTAATTATGCTCTACAGAGCATAAATTCAATCGATTATATTTAAGTTGCGATAATCTCTATTTTTAGGAATTTATTGTTTACCATATCTCTGCTGTCTACGTCAGCTCCGTATTTTAAAAGCAATTGTGCCATTTGATGATGTCCTTCGTACGCGGCCATATGGAGTGGAGTTCGATCCACTTTCGTCCTGGCATCTCTTGATATCCCTGCTCTAAGTAAAACTTCAGCAGTTTCGGTGTGATTATTTTGAGAAGCCAAATGCAATGCACTCGTTCCAAGCTGGAAAATTTGAAAATTGTTTTATATTTCTTAAAATGCGCAATATTGCCGGATCCACACTTTATTCAATCAATTTACCCAATCGGTGGTGAATGGTGCACCTCTGCACATGAGATCTCTGACCATTTCAGTCGATCCATTTTTTGCACATTGAAGTAATTGCTTTCCTAGTTCTACTATCGACAAGGCATCCTGTGAACGACTTCGCTGTGAAACATCAACGGGCACAAGTTCTACCTAAATTAAAATTTCACATTAATATTCATCATACACTGAATGTTTTTTATATTTTTTAGAAATATTTTTTATACAAAAAGTTCAATGTAGTAGAATAATAAATTAGTATTAAAATAATTTTAAAAAACTGGTAAGCTTTCAAAATTGAATGGATCCCTGCACATACCCAAGCGGTAAAGTGAAAACCCAGTAGAGTAACAACAGTAAGATATTTTTTGTTTAATTTTCCAATCTTTCTTGTTCACTTATTCTTCTGGGGGTTTCTGCTTACTTTTGAACCACAGTCAAAGGTGTAAAAAAATAAATAAAGCAAAAATAATAACACAAATACAAATCAGTACTTACAGGAATGAGTCCGTCAGTAAATCCATCGATATCATTTGCACAAATGCTCTCTGCTTGCATTTTTATACTTCAAACTCAATCCCTTTTTCGATGTACGCTGAAAAAACATGAAATATCTCATGTTTATTATTATTTAGAAGTTTAGTTGTAAACAATTAAACAATCAATTTCACGAAATAGCATTTGCGCTTGGCCTTGAATCCCTAATATGATATTTAAGTAAAGATGATAGAAATGAAAATTCAGCGTGTTTGGGAATAAACCCGTACATAACCCTTAAAAATACACACGAGCATTTTTCGAAATTTCCTTCTGTACAGGATGTTTTTATTTTGCCATCTCGGAAAGACTTTAACTTCCTGTTCCTGTCCATTAAACGGAAGTCCCTTGCCATAGGCCACGCGCTTTAGCTCAGAAAGCACCGAAATCAGGTAAAAAAACAATAGCTAGCGCAAGTGTACTTACGAGAGACGCATTATTTCCTCTTCTTACCGGAATTTCGAATGATTTTCTGCAGAGCACAATAAGTTTCTCCTAATTTTTGTGTCCCACAGTCTGCTTGATTTACAGACACGACACACTTTAATGAAAATGGCGTCTGCTTGGCGCCATCCTTTAGACACTTTTGTATTCAGGTTGAACTTCATGAAGGAATCCAGGAAAGCTAATTGCTAATTATCCTTTTGTAAAATAGTTACAAAAATTCTTCAGATGTAGCTATTATTTATTTTAGGATAAATTAAAGTAGTGAATAAATTTTAAAGCCCACATGACTGACAGCGCTGTGCTGCGGTGTACATGCAAAACATTACTTAATTAGGCATTTTCATTCCTATTCGTACCAAAAACATCGATCACTGGGGGGAACAAATCCACCTGACTAATGCTTTTCTTATGAAGTTTAAAATTTGAAGAGTTTTAAATTAAAATTATGGTGCGACTATGATTTATTAAGAATTTTTATACTGTTATTGTGAAGAGGCCGCATTACTGTCAATGATTCAAGCAGTGAAAAGTAGAAAAAGCATGAAATATAGAAGCAATACAGATAAAGAGTTCACTAAAAAGGTTATGCAGCTATCGAAAAGGCGACAAAATACATAGATGAATGCAATAAAGTGTTTTTAAAGTACATTTTAAAGAGATTTTTGATCAATTAAATCATAAACATTAATATTTTATGATATAAAATAAATATTATTAATCATGTAGGTTTGCTATCCCCCCAGTGATCGAGATGTTTTTGGCCCGAATAGTAGAATTGAAAATGCCTAATTTTTCCGTGGTTAAGTTAGTTTAAATAACAAGTGAAACGATTTGTTCAATTGCTTTCTTTTAGGGATTTTCGGTATGAAGTCACATGAAATAAGTATTGGAAGGCTGAAAACGAGTTCGGATATATGCAGTTAACAATAGGCAATGCGTTTTTTTGTTTCTTCTAGTTTCGTCTCTATTTGCTCTTGTTTGATTTAGATTTATTAATGTTTGCATCACTTTCACGTGTAATACATTCTTTGAAATTATACACATAATTTAAATATTTGTATTCCAGTTTGAGATCGAAAAAAAACTTCTCAAGTATCCAAATTAAACAAAATCTAGAACATTATATAGTTTTATTATGAAGTAGAACTTAATTTTGAAAAATCAAATAAATTTTCATATTATGTAAAATTATAAACTTATCCAGGAAACCAATAGATGGCAGATGTATGCAAAAATTGTAACGATAGCCGATTTCAACGCTAGAGGCGTCTCGATCCGCGCGCGAAATGTTCAAATTAAGATTAAAAATCAAACAACAAAGGTAGACAAGATAGTTTAGAAACACCCTAGAAATAAATATTTAAAATATAATGTGATGAGATTGGCATAGAATAAGAGCGATTCGACATTAAGAAACGTATATTGAATTCGAATGAAGCATGCTAATTTAATAACAATAACCACGTTTCTATATGTATTTGTAGCTAGATTTATAACGAACATAGAATCGCAGATGTGTCACAAAAGTGAATAGCAATAAGCAACAGATGTTCGAAGAATTGTAAAACCTGGAACTTAGAAGGAAAATCTGAACATTAAAGCAATTTGTGTTTTATATACATAAAGTAAATACGATTTTCTCAAGCCGTGTTAAAACGCGATTAGGATACTCAATAACTGTCCCTGACAGTAAAGGAGAAATGTATTTTACTGTTAAGTCCTTTATTAAACTTTATTGGTTTCGCCTGTTGACCATGTGGCTCAGGGCCTCTCAACCGTTCAAAACCCGAGTTCGGGGGTTTTCCGCCTCGACACCTTCCGCCAGTAGTCAGAAGGAAAAGGGGCCTGATTTTTTCTGGGAATCAAGAAATCGCCTGCGGAAAAATCCAAATAGCTACGAATATCAGCTCGTACGAAAAACTAACCGCGCGCCTAGACAAGCAGGGATTAAGCATCATCGCCAGACAAAATTCATTAATGTTTGAGCAACTGACATCCAAGCACTGTCGAGAGTCAGTTACTATGTACAACGGTTTAATAAATCTAACTTTACGTATTGTCAAATTGAATTGAACCGGTATTCGTTTTTTTTTCATTCCTTCCACAGTATTATACCTTTTATTTGTGTTCGTCAAAAATATACTTTGCTCATGGTGAGGTGAGTTTCCACCAGTGTTCGCAGAACGTGGACGTAAACGGCCCCCACCATAGATGCTTCGAGCTCATTGTGTCTTCCTCATTCAACCAACCTATGGCAGTGGAGCGAGGAAGAAGCCATGAGCTGGTAGGGTCCATGGTTGGGGCCGTTTACGTCCACGTTCTGCGAACACTGGTTTCCACTCTTTAACGTGGCGAACTTATAGCCGGATTTAATTTCGTGTAAAACAATTTAAATTTACCGACAGTTCGCGCTCAAACTGATTCGGTGCGTGACAAAATGTTGATGAGCGTACCTGGTGGTCTCATCTGTAAATTCGCAAACTATCTTTGACCTGAGGTCAGTAATGTAGGATTCTTTGGTTTCTTGAAAATGATAATGGATTAAATCTAACGAATAGCAGATGAATACTCTTATGATATATTTGATTCTTAAAATATGTAATGTGCAGAGAGAATTAAGGTAAATGCCTGCGTGAGACAAAAGATAATTATATTCTCTTTTTGGGGAACGTGTGAAACTAGTAATTTTAGTATTGCAGAATTGACTTTTCAGCTCTGCAAGAAATGCCCATTACATCCCTAGCGGACCCGTGTGAGAGAACGGTCATAGAATACTCTGACCGTTCTCTGACTGTTCTATGACCGTTCTATGACCTCGCATTATTACGGCTAAGAACGGTGAAAAAGACATTAAAAGCTTTGCAATTATGATTCTGTGGCGAAATTTGGATTAGAAGGTGAAGCAATAAATACAATTATCTTATTTTTCAGCGATAAAAACTAGGAATACATCATGTACCTGTCATTGAAGTGTATACTATTGTATATACTAGTGTATACTATTGGTGGACACGTTCCGCAAATGGTGAACCACTGCACTGCCTTCAATGACAGGTACAGGATGTATTCCTAGTTTTTATCGCTGAAAAATAAGATGATTGTATTTATTGCTTCACCTTCTAATCCAAATTTCGCCACAGAATCATAATTGCAAAGCTTTTAATGTCTTTTTCACCGTTCTTAGCCGTAATAATGCGAGGTCATAGAACGGTCATAGAACAGTCAGAGAACGGTCAGAGTATTCTATGACCGTTCTCTCACACGGGTCCGCTAGGGATATCATGTTTATTAGAATATTAATGTTGTCAAATTGATTTAAATTAAATAATTTTGTTTATTTAAAGTCTCTAAGATACTTAGACATAAGAAATAACTTTAAGACTTATTTTCATATCTTCAACAAATCATGTACATATAAAAGAATATATTCCACTAAATTCTTGATGCAATTTAGAAATGAGAAATTAGTATAAGATTTATCGAACAGGTCTACAAAAAATACCCTCTGCAAATCATGTACTTTTATAAACTAGTTTAGATTTTAGTAGAAAAGGAATTGAAACCAGGTCTTGAAACTGTAGACTTTTATTAAATGATAAATTGTAAAACAAATACGACTCTAATTCACATACACTCAACTTCCACTTATTTTTCCGCTTGGTTATTTTGCGCCGCACCGCTTACTTATTTTGCGTTTATGGAGGGTCGGATATCCCCTCCACGAACCATCGAAATGCAGACGATTTTCTAACTCTTTACAAATAATCAATAAAAAAACACGAATCGCGAGAAAATACGATCGCGTAAGAAGTAGTGGGAATAAGGGGAAATGCAAAATAAGTAAGTTGTTTTCGTTTCAGAGGGCGCAAAATAAGTGGAAGTTGAGTATAAAACCAAATTATTAGTACTACTTCAATGAAGAAAAACGCGTTTAAAGTTTGAAAACAAGAAAAGTGACAGCCAAACTGATGCTACACTAATACACTACCTGAAATACAGTTCAAATCTCAACTAGAAATACCTGTAGATACTTGTGTATACTATTTACTATAAGGTATAGTCAGTAAGAGATATCTGCTACGGATAAGCATTTCGGAGCGATGAGCGCTCTGAGCGGGCCCAATCACGTAGCGGGGTGCCATACGCTTGAGGCTCGTAACTCCATGAAAACATTTTTTTTTTTGGAAAATCGCTTTGGGACATCATTTCTAACATAATTGTCTACCATTTTAGCCAAAAACAAAAAAAAAATTGATTTTTTGAGAATTCTAGATAGGTGTTAATTACCCCTTAACAAGATTGCATTTTTACGACCTTCCTCAAGTGCAGATGGATGCGAGTTCTCGGAACGTTGAGCCAGCGGATTATTGAAATGGACCATGTGGGGTGCGTGAGAAAATAGAAATGTCACGAAATCAAGGGCATTTTCATTGGCAGAAAGACTATAAAAACCATGCATACTTGGTCACTGTAAACACCCTTATTGGTTAAAGATCATCCCCAACTATTTCTAATTCTTTATTCTTTATAGTGGGGATTTTAATTCTGAGGTTCCGAGATCGCGCTTTCACTTTTGGCTAAGTCAGTATTGTTCGTTTTTTCAGTGAATTTACTTTTCTTCTTCTCGTAGAAGAAAATAGCGCCGGTCACTGAAAACCTTCTAAGTTTATTTCACCTTAATAATTTAGTTCTGAATTCAGTGTATCTTTCAAATATTTCTTTGTTGTTTTGTGTATCAAATAAATCGCATTTATTATATAATTAATAATTATAAAAGAGTGTTTTTTTCTTTTCACATATGTTAGTATTAAAACCTGAAACCCATCTTCATAGGCGACTAAAAGATACCCGCGCAATTTTAAACTAAGTGAGCTTCACGTTCACCAATCAGACAGTATCGGCGCGCGCCTGTCAACCACGGGCGTGACAAAATTGTTACGGGCGCACAACGTCCAATTTACGCGACGCGTGTGATTGGTGGATTCTTCCTCGGTGTGAATCCTTAATAGGAACCGGGAAAATTCAAAGTTCGGACCAGTTAAGTCTGGACTTCTACAGAATTTTATAGATTCTACGCGAAAATTCACAAGTATCTGGAAAGATCGGCTAACGTCGGAAGTTCGTTATATTCTGACCTTTTCTTCTTCTTCTTCTTGTTTGTGGCTGGGAGTCTTAAAAGAGACCCTGTCGAAGTAGCAGTTATGGCCAGACGAAGGAGCTAAGAATGGCCACAGTCGCCAACACCAAGACTGGTGGCCCCGCTCAAGCAACAGAAACAAATACTCCCTTGGGACACCACAGTGAAGAACGAAGAGAAGGCTCGAAGTAGACCTGGCGACGGAGTCAGCCATCTCATTTCCCGTCATGCTAACATGCTACGGCACCCAGGCAAATCCAACCGAGCCCTCACGATCCCGAATGAGTGAAGCCAGGTGCAAGATCTTGTATGCGAAGGGAGACACAGAAAGAACGAAAGTCTGTCCCTCAGATGATAGAGGGAGAACAGGGAATCGGTGAAGATCACAGCCGATTGAGCTTCCAACCGATAGACATGCTTCAATGCGCAGAATGCCGCATAGAGCTCAGCTGAAAGAGCGGAAGTAAAATAGGAGAGGCGGACCCCAAATCTATATCCACTTGCCGGAACGCAGAAACCCGCACCCACCCTCTCATTGGAAGGGTCCCGGGCCTCATCGGAAAAAAGAAAAACTGAGTCCGGATACCTGACATGAACAAGTTGATCAAACACCGCACTCGGCTCCACGGAGCCCTTAACCTCACCGCCAGTCTCAAAATCCCGCAAAACGGGGCCAGCAATCTCACCCCGCGCGCAGTCAAAGTATCGAGGTCGAGTGGAGCGGAAACAGAATTCCGATACGCCACGGGCGCCCTCGTAGGCAGCCAGAAGACCACACTTCTCAGGATTTAGCCTACAGCCCTTCCACCTCGCCTTCTCCAAGAGGAGGCGCAGCCTGGGAATCAGAGGACTGTCCCGCCAAGCCGCATGGCGCAGGATGAAGCCGCAACACAACAAGAAGCCACAAAGGACGAGAGGAGGTTCGTTTGCCTGAGATAGCAGAATTGCAACCGGTATCGAACGCATGCAGCTCGAAACAACACGCAAAGCCTCATACTGCATCCTATCCAGTATGCCAAGTATCGAGCGACTGGCAGCCATAAAGAGTACCACTCCAGGTAGGACCTGATCAAGCCACGATAGACAAGAAGCAACAGTGATGGAGTCACACCCCAGGAAACCCTGGACAAAACCCTGAGCAAACCTACCGCGCGCAGAGCCCTGCCCGCCACATATTTCACGTGTTGCAGCCATGTAACCCGCGCATCTAGGATGACCCCAAGATACTTAAGTGAGTCACAGCACCGAAGACGAACCCCATCAACCTCCAACACAACACCCGAGAAATCGTGACGAGCCCTGGTGAAAAGACACATCTGAAATTTAGGAATGGAAATCGAAAGTCCCAAGCTGCGTAGCCACGGGATCAGAGAACCCACATCACGCTCCAGATACAGTAAAGCCTGTTGAGGGTCGCTATGCCTAGAGTATAAAAGAAGGTCATCCGCATACATGGGAGCCCTAACTTCCGCCGGGAGGATCTCGTTCACCCTCCTCAGGTGAATGCTGAAATGAATGGGTGAAAGAACGCCGCGCTGCGGAACCCCCACCCCACACAGTCTAGGTGACGTATCCCCGTGAGAAAAATGCAGCATCCTTCTGGTGGTGAGAAAATTGACAAAGTTAATGATTCTCCCCGGAGCATCCAGCTCAGAGTGTTGATGGAGAAGGACGCCTGGAAGAACCGCATTAGACGCCCCCTTCAGATTCAAAGCCAGCGCCAAGGTACCCTTAGCCCAACCGAAGCCCTGAAGAACATCAGCAACCACCGAAGCCACGCAGTCTATAGATGATTGGCCCCTCCTGAAGCCAAACTGATTAGCTGGTACCCACCTGTTTTTTTCCATGAGGAATTCTAGACGCTTCTGGACCATTCTCTCGAATGTCTTGTACAACGTGGAGGTCAGCGAAATGGGCCGAAACTTTGTGGATCCAAGCTTCGGCAATAAGGTCACCAGGGTGTCTCGCCAGGAGTAAGGAAATCTAGATTCGACGAACATACGATTGAAGAGAGAGAGGACAAAGCCTCTAGCCTGCTCCGACATGCCCCAAAGCAGTCCGTATACTATGCCATCCAACCCAGGGGCTGAGCGAACATTGTAAGACCCCAAGGCAGCCGAGAACTTCGAAGCCCGAAGGGCCCATTCATGGGATCGGTCTCATCCACCTCCAGCAGCATCGGAACAGAGGCCGGGGCTATGCCGGGACTGACCAGCTCCTCCTTAAGGGCCTGCATAGCTCGTGAGTCCGGGTCAGAGCACAGGTCCATGCGGCCTCTTCTTGCCCGCCAATAAAGAGACCTAACCGACTCGCAAAAGGCAACAAAGGAAAGATGCTTTTGCCTCCTAAGGAACCTTTTAACCTCACTGTCGACCCTCCTACACCGGACCCTCTCCTCCCTGGTCTGGCATGCAGTATATCTCCTAAGTGCATCGCGCCTCCTGGCAATAGCATTATCACACTTCGAGTTCCACCAAAGCGGCTGAACCTTCCTCTTCCCAGGTAGGGAGGAGGGACAATAGGCCCCACAACGCTCCAGCAAACAAGTGGTTAAAGCCAGGAACTCGGCACATACAACAGCCGGATCTTGAAACCCATCCGTAGCCCAGGAACAAGTCGACAACAAGTCGTCCAGCTGCTCGCGGAATCAGCTCCAGTCCACGTTCTTAGTATTTAGGCGATTCGAGTTGGAGCGAGTATGAAAGAGGGAGACACTCAAGTCGCCAAGCAGAAGAAAATGGTCCGAACCATGAGTGCCACCGGTGACCTTGAAAGAAGCAGTGCCAATCCTCGAGGTCGGGTAAAAGACCAGGTCCAAGTTGTCGGCCGACCGCCCCGTAACAGGCAGAAGAGTCGGAAGAGAGTAGTTCAAAGGAACAAGGCCTCGGTCAAGGATGACAGATCACAGCTCACGTCCCTGGAAGTTGGAGAAGCGAGACTTCCACAGAGGGGAGTGAGAAACGAAGTCGGCACACAATAGAAGAGAGTCACCGCCCCCCCACAGAATCGATGAGTGAGGACCAGATAACACATCCAACCTGAGTATTGGGGGGGGGGGGGGGGGTAGACAGCCAGGATGTTTAAAGGACCAATAGAGGAGGAAACCCTAATCCCCACCACCTCAAACAGGCCCCTCCAAGGCCCGTCGGTCGATAGGGGCGTGATGACCAGCGAATACCGGGCAAGGATGAGGGATCCCCCTCCCCCCAACTTGGTCGCATCTATACGTTAGGTACCTGTAGAACTCAAATACGTCGTCTGAGGCAAGCCAAGTATTCGAGATGCAGAAAACATCCAGATCCCACTCAGAAAGGATCGACTCAATTTCAGTTCTCCTGCTCCTCGCGCTATGTGCGTTCCAGACAGCAAATCTAAGACCACGTCCCGATGAGCCCATCATAAAAAGTCTGTAAATGAACACAAATCAACAATAGAAAGGGAACAGAATGCAAAAAAGAAAAAGAGAAAAACAATCAAGACAAATCAAGAACAACTAGCCTAACTTATAACTGAGAACACTTATAAACGAATAACAAACTGATGTAACAGATAAGGAACTTTTAAAATAAGGAACTAAGAAAATAGAGGACCTAAGTAGACAGCCGGGGTAAGCCAGAGTTGAGCACCGCCCGAGCCTCAGACAGGCCAGCCCCCGAGCCCGACGGAGAGCAAGACAGAGTAGCCATAGATGGAACAGGGCACTGCATACCACCAAGAGCGTCAATGGGCGGGTCCGCCACTGGGGGCCAACCAAGGTCCAAGAGGGACCTGGTGACCTCCAGAGCCGATACCTGACCCGATGCAATCGAGACTGAAACTGAGGGTCCCGGATCAAGACCCAAGCCCCGGAGAAACGAGGAGGGAACACCCAGAGAGGCTCGATCAATGTCCGCATTGGGCCCTAGGCCCGGTCTAAGTGTCCCCCGCTCCCTCAAGCCCAGGTCCGCCTCCCCAAAACCACATCCATTCCAGCAGCAGTACTTGCTAACCTCAAACTCATACTGATAAACCGGGCAGTCCCTAGAAGACGCCAAATGATCCCCGCAGCAGTTGGAGCAAAATGCCGATGGCAGCCTGTTAGGGCAAGCGTCTGTATGGTGATGCTCCGAGCAAAACTCCATGATGGGCCGCGAGCTGCGGCATTGATTAGAGATATGGCGGAATCGTTGACAGGCGAAACACCTCCTAGGCGGTGGAATGACCGGGGTCAGCGGGTAGGAGTAGCCCATGATTAGAAGATTGTGAGGAACCCGGGACACAGCCATGGTGAACTCAACCCTAGCTGAGGTGGAGCCGTCCTCGTTAGTTCTTCTCCTAATCGCAACAACAGCCTCCCGAACAGCTGGATCCAGTTTGCACACAATATCTGCTGCCGAATATTTGGGATCTATGGGGCCCGTAGATGTTTTTTTGCGAAGTAAGGAAGAGGGAATGAAGAGCTTAAATCCACCGCGCATGAGTTCTTGTGAGCGAACCAGAGTGTTGGCATCCTCTTTGTCCTCACATTGAGTTTTGACCTGGTTGACACCATTGTAAAATATATTTTTCGTCCCGCGGACAACCAGGTCTATGCATTCGGCCAAAGCAAGCCGATCGTATTTGCCTAAGTTCTTCCCGGGCTGCAAGTTTTATGGTTTTATGGTGCTTGCAGTGAAAGCGCAAGAGAAGGCAGTAAAACAGTAAATATCGAAGGATTACTTTCCACTTCCTTCTGGCGACCAGACATGCTATTTTAAATCTTTTTAGGTCTACGTGACTAACTAGTTTTTATACCCATTTACCTGGCCATTCCGTTTAGTTTTTCGCCTACCTAAAATAGAAATGAATATTGCCTCTATAAATCCCTACTTCTATCTTAATCTAATTTATTTAGATCCTATCGTCCAGACTTAACCTTTTCTTATCCTTAAAACTAGTATACAATATATAAATATAATTTACAAAAGAATCTTAAAACTAATTTTACAATGTCGAGTTTCTCACCGAGTAAATATGTAGAACACTCGAATAATATTCTTAAGTTTATTATTTAAAGATAGTAAATCTAGCTAAGGAATTTGTACACTTTTCTCAAATTCCCAAGGTCTTTTATGATTTTCAGCTGTATTTTGTGAGAGCTGTAATCTTATTAATTAAATGGGACTTTCCTGAAAATAAAATACACTTAGATATGAATAAAGCACTGTCAGCCTGATTTCCATTTTACTTACAAGGTGAGTGCGTCAATCTTCTCTCAGCTTTCTGCACGAAACTTGCAGTACCGAAAGTTCGATATGAATAAGTAATAATGCCAGAGTGAAAGGACCCACTACCTCAGTTATTTCAAGAAATTGAGTTTTGAAAATTGAGGTTTTCGCACGCTCCGAGTGAGTAAAGGCCGGTGATTCCTTCAGCACAGTGAAGCGGTGGCGTAGTGGTGATGGCTATCGGCATGCATGCTCGCGGGCGCGAGTTCAATTATTTTTGCCGGTGATTTTCTTTTTTAATTTTTATACATTGTTAATTATTTACAATGTAATTAGTATAAGTTTTGATCATTTGTAATGAATTTAATTTAAATAACAAATACTAAAAATTATAAGTTAGCGATGTTAGGGATGCATATAGGTGTACAAGATAAAAGAACTGATTTACAGTATATTGCTTCTGCAAAGGCTGCAAATGAGGCAGAAGACTCATTATATGGTCGTGGAATCTATGACTATGTAAGTTGAAAAAAAATATTTTGTTTACATGTCTGTCATTACCAATTATGTACGACCGCTTTATTAATAATATAATAATATTAAAACATTTTCCGAAGAAGACAGCAATGCAGGAAAATGTAACGCATTACTGTCTTCTTCGGAAAATTTGTCTAAATTATTATTTTAATTATAAAGCGGTCGTATATAATTGGTGACGGCAGAGTCTACCATAAGGCCTTAAGGGCATGTGATACTTGAGGAAAGTATCAAGTTCGTGTGAACAATTTGGTCCAGTTTCTATGTTTGTGTTCAGAATACATGAAATTTCGTTTTTAAAATATGAGGAATAATAGAGAAGATAAAAACGGACGTAGATAGAATACTTTTAGTTTTGACAATTAAAAAAAAATTCCGATATATTTTGCTAAAATTCAATTTTTTTCAATTTCTAAACCAAAAGTAGTCTATTTACGTCCGTTTTTATCTTCTCTGCCATTTCCCAATTTTTGAAAAGGAAATTTAATGTACTTCAGACATAAATATGTAGAAACCTAAAATCAATTTGCTAATTTCCTAAGTATCACATGCCCTTAAGGCCATGGAAAAATCAGACCATGTGACCAAATTCCTGTAAAAGTTTATTTTAGATAACTTTTCTATTCACAAAATATCTTGCTGAAAATTTGAAAAGTGCAACAGAAGACGATGAAGAACTTCTTTCAATTTCATTTGAGTGAAAATTTTACAAATATTTTTACAGTTATATGGAATTGTCGATAATTTTAAAAATTTTTTTCAAAATATTTACTGAAAAGAAGGTAACAGACGTGCTTTATTCTCTTTCATTACGCACTGAGAGAAAATATTAGTCGTGGCTACCTATTTTTTTTGTAAAAAAGGGTCACAAGTATGTTTTTTAGTCTGTATCATCTAAGCACCTTAGTTCTTACAGCAATATTAAATGAGTAGCAATGATTAAAATTTTTAGTAAAACTTACAAAATCCGATTAGTCGGTCCGTTTTGTAGCCGCGAATATTTTCATACATTCCCACATTGTATCGGGCTTATAATAGATGTTTCCAATACGTTTTTGTAAAACTTACTAATTGTGTTAATTGCTTTTACTATTTGTCCAGTTTAGTTATTACAAAAATATATATTTTTTTGACATAATGGAGAAAAGTTGTATTAAAAACTATTCCAATATCTTAATTAGAAACTGATTATTTTTTCATCCGTACATGATTAAAATAGTAACAGAGGATGATAATTGTTAAGAGGTTTTTCATCAAAAACTGCACAACAGTTTACAATTATACTGTAAAATTACCATGATTTTATTTTTCTCATTTTGATGAAGAACAAAAGCAAAATTTTAAGAAATCAATGTATGTAACGATTTCAAAACGATTCAAAACAGTTGATAAGCATGTAAAATCTAATTCGTCTGTACAATTATTTCTTGAAGTTTACTATTACCAAAGAATTGAAAGTCATGTTTACACACGAAATATTTCATATGGAAATAAAATATTAACATTTCTCAAAATAAATGAACTTGATCAATTTTACAAAAAAAAATTAGTAACATTTAAAAAATTTTTGCTACTGCTTACTAAAAATATATAGTTGTGACCTTTTAGTCAGCACAACTAATAGGATTTCTCTCAGTGCGTTTCCTAAATTTTCAAAAAGATTTTCTGTAAATTAAAATTTATCTTACATGAACGAATTAATGTATAATTTAGTCACGTGATCCGATTGATCCATAGCCTCAAAACTATTAATCTTATTCAATCATTCAATGCTGGCATAATCAGATAGAAAATTCTAGTTTTCTTGATATAATTAAAAGTTCAATTAAATATATGTATTTACCTTTTATCCATATAGTCACAGACATTAAAAACAAATAGTTTACATACGTGCCACCTATTTGAAAAAATTTTAAGTACCATAAAAATTAACATACACCGAAAAAAATTCCTTGTACCCGTATAATATTTTGCCTAGTTAGGACAGGCGCCAACTTTGCAATTCTAGTTAAAATGACAAAGTTCAAGTTTAGTAAGAAAAACAAAGAAAGCAAGTTGATTAGACGGACAGATCCTTCCAGGCGCATGTATTAAACGTTACCATAAAACAACTTTACGATTATGATCTACTAGAGCAAAATTTCTATTGATAAAAGTGGGTCTTAAAGAATTATTGACAAAAATAAATTTTTGTTTACACAGTGAAAAAGTAATAAATACAGAAGATATTCTTTTTACAGCGGAGTTTTGTAATAACAGCATAGCAATATTGATTGAATTTAATTGTTAATAGAACTAGAATTCTTTATTTCTCTGTAACAAGGTTTATATTAGTTTGTTCAACTGTATGTACGTGATTATCTTAAACAGGAATCCGTGTTATTTCAACTAGGTTAGACTTAACTATGGGTGATAGTTGACTCTCGGAAAAAATTTTTTTCGGTGTATAGCCATCGTTTTGCTGCATATAAGGGTTCCATCCCTTCAGTTACACGGAGAAAAATATCCATAAAACCAGACGTGGAGTCCACATTTTGCCCATGGGATTGTGTTCGAAAAGAGTGGGTTAGAATTGCGTTATTTTTGACTATTATGAAAAATTTTATCACGATTTTCGTGCGCGGACAATAGTTTTCCGCGATATTGAGCGTTCGGCGAGTTATTACTGGTGGCCCTTCATTTAATCTTGAATCGATTTCAATAGCAGGAAATTAAAATTTAAGTTTCGTGAAATGTAGCCATTTTATGATGACGAAGAATATAATCTAATAAAAAAGTACTTTATAAAAACATATTGAAAGTATGTTTGGAATATTAACTCTGCAGACAAAAGGTCCGTGAGAAAATTTTCGTGTGTTAATTGCAGATGGCTTTTAGACAGGAATATTCTCAAAGATTTTGGAATTCATCGGGGAAATTTTCATGGATTCGAATTCTTTATGGTATATAATTGTTAAATCTACTTCTAATTAACGTCTGAAATATGAGATTGTTGAAATTCATAAAATTTTCTGATTTTAATAAGGACGAGGGAACGTAGGAAAAAATAAGGTACCGATGAGCTAATAAATTTCTGTATAATGGGAGCTAGAATTGGCAAAGCTTATCATTTTCAATGAAGACTCGAGTCCCTTTCTATCTGATTCTGTAAGTTATCTTTTCAGAAGGGAAGGATTCTTAGGGAAGATCCACTAGTTGCTAAGACCGTATAAATGTCTATGTTGCTATTTTTACCAAACAATCTTTTAGTTTTAAGCCTGAAGACCTAATCATATCTTAGCTAAAAGGATATTAGAGTCGCCTACATGTATAATACTTATCCCTAGCGAAAGTTTCGGAAAGAAATTTGATCCGAATGAATCCGAGTCATTCCGAAACCTGTTTCAATTAACTAGTGAATTTTTTTTCTTTAGCCCGCACTCTTAGGGTGTAGGGTTTTTGATCAATATTTGCGGAGTCGCTTTTCTCCTTTAAAAATATAAAGTTTTTATTGAGGACATTTTTTTCGCATGATGCGTATGTCTTGAGATATTTCGATGTTTCAAGATAAAAAACTCACCTTTTATATCTACAACTCTTTGTGTCCTTTTTAGTAAAACTCAGCTTTTTGTTCTCTTTCTTCTGACAAATATTGTAGCTCTCATCAAAATACATATTTTATGTTTCATAAATTTTTTCGATAGCACTAATAGTTTTCGAGAAATTCGATGAAAAAGTTTAAGATATGAAACATTTCCGCGCATTGGACGGTTTTTTTCAAACACGATGGGAAAAACCTAACGCTCCTACTACTCCTACGTTTATCAAAAAATTACAATATCTCGAATTCTCCCCATATTTACCATCGGTCTTTTGCGTGAAAAGTTTCCGGGCCGAGTGATTTCTCGAAACGGCGATTACAATTAGTTGTTGATGTTTATGTTGATGTTCCTCAGTCAATTTAAGAACTCAAAGAGAAGATTCGTGCCGTTATCGACGAAATAGAGCCCCAAATATGCGAAAATGTAATGGAAAATATCATGAAAAAAGCATGGTCCTGCAAACGTAGCCTTGGAGGTCATATCAATAATATTGTTTTTCATTATTAATGGAAAACCTTCTGCTATTGAATGAAATAAAAATCAAATGATTTTTCACAACAAAAAAAACGCGTTTTTCTTATAAATTAAAATAAAACCTCTAATTGGAAAACCCTTTATATATGGAAGAAATATTTTTTTACATTCTCATCATGGATGAGAAGGTATTGGTTTTATGTGAAAAATGACTTTTGATATTTTTATCAAATCTTTACGTTTTGAGACCCCCTGAGTCAGAAAAAACTGTCTGTAGGTCGTGTGCGGCATAACTCTCGATAGAATCATCATATTGAATTGAGCTTTGGTACACTTTATCGGAACCGAAAAAGTAAGGACAAGTTCGTTAACCAGCCACATCCAATAAAAATTGAGGGATTGAGCACTACTTTTGTGTTTTTGAAAATAACTTTTTGAAAAAATAAAAAATTTCAATACTGATTTTTGATAGTGCTCATAAATCTCTACAAATTATCCTGATAACATTTTTTGATTAAATCAAAATTAGAAATGTTACAGCATATTCAAATTCGAAAAAAGTCAATATCAAAATTCCATTTTCCAGTTAAATTATACGAGATACGAAAAAACGTTATGATACAATATTATTATTTACATAAAGAAATACAAATTTGAATTGTAACATTTTTTCATAAGATGCATATTTTTCTTTTTAATTAAAAAAAAAAACTATTGAAAATCCAAAATTCAATTTTTAACAATAATATGTAAAATACGAAAAAAACGTAAGAATACAAAGTTGTTCGTTTCAAAAAGATTTACAAATTTTGTCTGACGCAGTTTCTGGTAAAACATATATTTTTCGTTTTAATTCCAAAAAATACGTTTAAAATTCAAAAATTCCATTTTTTAGACAAAATATGTGAGATACAAAAAAACGCTTATCTGGAAAATTGTTTGCCTAAATGAGGTTTACAAATTCTCATTAAGACATTTCGGGACAGGATGTATATTTTATGTTTTGATTTTTAATATTAAAAAAATTCGATTTTTTTCACCAAAATATGTGAGATACGAAATAAGCGTTGTTCTGTAAAATCGTTTCCTTAAATAAGTTCTACGATTGTTTTTTCTTTTTTAGAGATTTGGAAGAAAATAAATTATTTTAATCATGTAATTTATTAAAAAGTGACTGAAACGTATACAGAAAATCGAGCGCGAAGCGCGAGCGTCATGATGAGAATGTGTTCCTTAAGGCTGATAGAGCCTTAAGTAAATTGAATTTCCTGTTTAACTTAAATTCAAAAAGAAATAGAGTGACTTTGAGAAAATGTGTAATTTACATCATCTGTAATATAATTATAAAATTAGTTTGAGCTTCAGTATCAAATTATAAGAAATAAACTGAAATGTATGCGGAGAGCACAAGACCGAGTGCGAAGCGCGAGGTCCAGAAAGAACGGTGCGCGAAGCGCGACGATCGAATCGCGCGTTCTAGGCGCGCTCAAACTTGCGCGCGAAGCGCGTGATGAGTATGTACCCGCGAAGCGGGCAGATTTTTTTCTATAAGAATCTTCCTTTTTTATTCAAGATATTCTAGATTTAAAAGCTTTCATTACATTACTCTCAGTTATAGAATAATTACTGTAGATCATGAATACATTTCTAATGCTATACGTTTACTGGCAGGTGTGATTTTTACAATTTCAGAAAGTTATTTCAGAGAGTTATTTCTTCGTCTTAGCCGCGCGCTTTTTTCTGTCTTCCGGTCGATAGGGTCCCAGTTTCCGGCGCACCATAGTGCCTTTCCACCAAGCTTGAATCTTAATTAAACTATTCCGTACATGTTCCTCGTGTTTCTTTTTTTCCCGGATGGCTTCCTTCTCCGCAAAGTACGTGTCTATGAAGGCTTGCCTGCTTTCATACTGCAAATTCATAGTAATTTTTTCATTCTTTACCCTTTCTCCTGAGAGTTTGTTTCCAATCCCATGGTTCAACAGGAGGACGTAATAAAATGATATGTTAATTCATTCCCGTAAGACTACTTACAGTTTACAAAATATCTTTCTGAAAATTTGGTAAATATAATAGAAAGCAATATAAAACGTCGGTTCATTTTGTTTGAATAAAAATTTTGTTAAGAAAATTTTTAATGAAAATAAATGTAAGAGTTATCAGCAATTTCAGTAAACTGTAAAATCTCCTGCAAGTCTTTTACTAATTTCCTAAAAATTTTTTTAAACTTGGAAAATTATCTTACAGGTGTATATACTTAAAGAAATTTAGTTACGTGGCCTGGTTAGTCCTTGACTTTAAAATAAATATTTTTATCGTTATATTATTATATATTGATATAAGTTTCTTTCAGAACTAGATTTACATTTAGAAAAAGCAAAAAGAAAAAAAATATGACAAAATTTTAGATAACTAATTAACTAGATTTATATTTGTAACCAGGACCAGAATCTATGTTAGAGTAAAAAACTGAAACTTTAACAAAGTAAATAGTTACTTAAAATGATTATAATATCGAACAATACTTTTGTGTTTGTCAAAAGATCTATGCTGTTTTTTCAGTGTTTCTCAGATTAAACATACCTCACGTTTGAGTTGCTGAAGAATGCTTCGTCGAGTTTCTATCTCGTTTCTCAGTTGACGAATTTGAGCCTCATACATCTCCGACTCTTTGATGCGTCTTTGCTGCCAATATAGCGCCTGTTTTTCGTTAATCTGCGGAAAAAATCAGGAAATATCTTTCAATCTTGAATAGCAAAGATGAACCTCAAAACTTAATGAACAATGCAATTATATAAAGGTATAATTTTAAAATAAATACTGCTACACACGATCGTTATTCTTTTTGATTATGGCAAAATGTGATGCAGCTATCACTCGCTTTTTAAAATTTCGTTATCGTTTTGATGCTTTCGAGAAAGCAATTGCAATTTTACTTACAGACAGACATCGCTGAAGAAAAGCTTCGATATCCTCAGTTATACAACGTTCATTTTTCTCGCGAATCAAACAGTGCCTCAGGGCTATGTTCAGATGGCTGAACGCAGTGCTGCAACGAAGTGTGCTATCTTGGCAACGTGTCTTCTCCAGATTATCTATGTATTTTAATTCCACTTGTGACTTTCTGATCATTTCTTCCATTTCATTCTGGAAAATCAAATTTCTTTGAGGCGATGGGTCAACCAGACCACGTGACCAAATTCCTGTAAAAGTTCGTGTAAGATAACTTTTTTATTTTACAAAATAGTTTCCTGAAAATTTGAAAAATATAACAGAAATTTTGCAAAATTTTCTACAATTAAGGAGGTTTGACTGTAGCTAGAAAGTTGTTGAAAAACTAAATTAATTACCATTTTAAAAACTATTTAATCTGTTATTTAATACATATTCTAAGAGGAAAATGTTCATTTCATCAGGGGAAAAATTAAAAATATACTAAATGTCTTTTCTTATAACAATTATTGTTGGTTAAAATTTAATGCATTTTCTTCCAAATTCAATCTTTAAAAATGATTAGATTTTAGGGGATTATCGATCATTCCTTCGTCAAACAATTTTAAAAGACAACACCATCTTTTATAAACAAATAACTGCAGTTAGAAAATGAGCGAATAATTAAAAAAGTTGAAAACGGTGGAGTCTTTTAATATTGTTTGAAGAAAATGAGCCATCATTCCTCGAAATCTGATCATTTTTAAAAAGTAAACTTGGAAAAAACTGCATTAACTTTTCCAAGGGCTTCCTAGCCACGGTCGAACTTCCTCAATTATAATTGAGGCGCTTAAAGCAAAAGGAAAGTAAATATTGTTGTCATAGAAAAGTGAAAGATGGAAACGGTTCGAGCAAAAGGAAGACAATTATTCTTCAGCGGTAAAGCGCAACAAAATAAAGTTGGAGCAAAAGAGAGACAAATCTTTTTTAGCGATGAAGCGTAACAAAACAAAGTTGGAGGAAAAGAGTGACTCGGTTGTCTCGCTTTTGCTCCAACATAAAAGCAGGACAACCGAGTCGCTTTTTCCTCCAACTTCATTTCGTTTGGCTTTACCGCTGAAGAAAACTTGTCTCTCTTTTGCTCCAACTTTATTTTGTTTCGTTTTACCGCTGAGGAATAATTGTCTTCCTTTTGCTTCAACCCTTTTTATCTTTCACTTTTCTTTATCATCAATATTTACTTTCCTTTTACTCTAAGTGCCTCAATTATTGATAAGTCTTTCAATTTGTTTAAAAATGTTTACTAAGAAGTTAACAGACGTCCTTCATTGTTTTTTGTTACGTTTCCCAAATTTTCAAAAAGATGTTTTGTAGATTAAAAGAGTTATCTAACATAAATGAGTTAATTACAATTTAGTCACATGGTCCAATTGAACCATAGCCTTAAAGAATAAAAATATTTTTTATTAACAAAATTAAGATAAATTTAAACTTAATTACATTAACTTGATGCAATCTACTTGTTAATTTTTCTTCCTCCTCTCTGTTAGAATCAATTTCTTCCCCCCTAATTTTTTGTAAACTTGATAACTCTTCTTCCATTTGTAAACTTTCGGATAACAAAGATTCTTCCTCCTTTTTTTCGGACCATGCTCTTTTGACTTCCTTGGTCAACTCGTTTAGGCATTGATCCCGCTGAAAGACTTTCTTTGATGCTGCTATTAGTCTCTCCACGTACAAACTGTGCAAATTCACAGATATTTGTTCGTTTATAGACACTTACATATAAATTACATAGAAACAACATAACAGATGGAAAATTATCAAATTAAACCTGTCTCGTTGAAACTTATCGAATCTTGCATGCTCTTCCAAATACTTTAGCACCACGTTGGCGTCGTTCCTGAATATCTGAGACCTTATTACATTTGAATATCTAAAGATAACAAATTAATGTCATAATAATGGTCTGCAAAACAAGTTTGGGTCGAGTTGGGTTCCCGGGTTGTCCCGAAAACCCCCAAATCCACAAACCCGCAATAAACTTAAGGGGGTATTCTACTGTGACGACCGAAAAATTTAAGCTTTTCTGACGAATTTTCTCTTAAAATGTCTTTTTTTCTCAAATGTCACAGCACAAAGTTTATTTCCGCTGGAAGGTGTACTCTAGGAAAATAGAAAAAAATGTTGATAGTATAAAAATATGTATGGGGCATAACCTCTCAAGTGATACCACCCCAATAAACGAAGTCGTCCGATCGGGCTCAAAGTTTGACTGATTGGAGTCCTATTGGATGGTACTTAGTTCGAAAAAAGCGAGGGTAACAATCACACGAGTAAAATTAATTTTTTTCCTGTGTCGCACACGTTTTTTTTCTACTAGAGAGTCAAAAAATGGATTTGTTTGCCCCATGCACACGGAGCAGTAAAATCCACTTTATGACCCTCTAGTAGAAAAAAAAAAAATATTTTTCGTTTTGACAAATATTTTCCGAAGTAAGGGGGGTGTAATTTTATAAAAATTCTCTTACAGTTTGGTGGTTTTAAGATGCAGTGTATGAAAAGTCTGTTGAGTTTCATTATATTAAGAAAAATTTCAGAAAATTCAGTACGTTTTTCGTAATTTTAAGATGCATTTACTCAAAAACATCATAAATATCGTCAAATTTTACGTTACCAGTGTAACATAAAAATGTTGTAAATTTCCGAACATTTCTAACAGTGTACATTATAGAGATGAAGTGTAAGGACTCAAAACGACAAAAATTATTAAAAAATAGCAATTAATCTAATATTTATTTTTTTATTAAATTACCAAATTGAGAAGATTTGTAATGTAGCTCTTATACACTGAGAAAAAAATGCTATTGAATCAATAGCATTTCTTTTGAAGCGAGAATTTTGATTTAAATATGTGAGCTTAAACGTCAAGTATGACGTAGCCGATAATCGGTAAGTGGGAATGGACCAGGAACGAGAAAAGCTTGGCGTCATGAAAATCAATTTAATAGGTAATTTGCCATTGAACAAACAAGTCAATTTCTTATATTCTGTTTTGATCAAGATTTTATAACGCCACTTTCTGGCAGAGTGAAGTTAAGATACCACTACTGATCAGGTAACTGTTTCTATAGAAATAATACAGTGCGCGAGTGATAGGTAACTGCATAATAGTTTAAAGTTGTACACTAAGAGAAATTTCGGGTTTCACAAACCAAAGTTTTTTTGTTAAAATCGTCTTTACAAGAAATGTTAAAGTTGTCATGACAATCATGGTAGTGGCTGTCATACTTTGGAAAAATGTTTACTCCAACTGCAAGGAACGTTACTGAGACCACGATTCTGGTAGGCCGAGTGGCAGAAACTTGATTAATGTGTTCAGGGTAACTGCTCTTATGTACTTGAAATACCGTAAGAGCTGCGGTTATAGGAACCAAAGTCCATCGTAAAGCCGCGCATAATGTTTAGTTAAAATAAACAAGTACAGTTCTTATTAAATTGCTTTATTTATAGAATCTACATTATTTTATGAAAATTCATCTTTATTTTTTTAATTATCATTTTCTAAGATTAACTGTGTAATGAATTGTCTATGGACAGTAAATACCCAGCCAAAATTATTTTTGAGGTTATAGGTATGGTTCTCCTAGTTATCAAAATACGAATTCAATTTGATTAGAAAAAATAAAGTTTCACCGAATAGATCTAGAAAAATAATCCGGTATAATGATATTTATGATAACTTTCGTCAATTAAGTTAAAGAATTGTCACTTTTTTCATCACCATAAACTTTTTTTGACTGATTATAGTTTTCACAAAATATATCTTTTTGGAAGTAACTACTTATCTCCAGTGCAGTGCAAGTTAAATTGTGTAACTATTACAAGATTTAATAGTTGTCACGGCAGGCTTACCTCAATATAAAAAATGAAAGTTATACTTGATTTGTCTAGCGCAACAGCGAACGCTGTGGTTGTAGTACCCAAAGGAGCTTGGCAGTACATATAAAGAAAATGTATGTGTACTAACCGTTGGAGTACGTATAAAGCTGATTCTAATCATTCAACTTTGGTCACAATAACCGAATACACAAAAAAGTCCAAATTACTGTCATGATAACTATAAAAGTAGTAGCTTGTCTGAACTTTTTTGTAATGAAATTTAATTGGTGATCGCAGGTCCCATTTATTACACAAATTCTTATCATATAAAGGGTTTTCCAATAGGGACATAACAATTTTATCTATGAATAAAACACAGAAATATTTGAGATATTGAGTTCAAATTTATTGTGGGTGTAGTGCAAGCATTACATTTTATGAATGAAATTCGATATCGGTCATATGACCACCACGAGTCCGTTTACAGCGGTCGATTCTTTGGACCCAATTTTCCACCACTCTGGCACACATTTCGACTGGAACGTTGGCAATTTCGCGTTGGATATTGTCTTTGAGGTCGTCTAAAGTTGCTGGCTTGTTGGCATAGACCAGTGACTTGATATGGCCCCATGAAAAAAATCCCATGGCGTTAGATCGCATGAACGAGGCGGCCATTCGACCGGACCATTTCTCGAGATAACACGTTCACCGAATTTGCCTTTCAATAAATCGATTGTGACGCGTGCTGTGTGGCTAGTGGCACCGTCTTGTTGAAACCACATATCGTTGATGTCAAGTTCATCCAATTCTGGCCACAAATAATCTTCCAACATAGCACGATAGTGCTTTCCATTGATGGTAACATGAGGGTCGTTTTCATCCACGAAAAACTATGGCCCAATCACACCTCCGGCATGAAAACCGCACCAAACAGTCACTTTTTGCGAATGCAACGGTTTCTCAAGAAGCACATTTGGGTTTGTTGCTAACCAATAACGCATACTTTGCTTGTTAACAAAGCCATTGAGCCAGAAATGAGCTTCATCGCTGAAGATGATTTTTCGATGGAATTCTTCATTTTCTTCAAGCTTTGCCAGAGCCCAATTAGAGAAGTTTCGGCGTTTCAAATGATCAAGTGGCTTTAGTTCTTGAGTCAATTTAATCTTGAAAGCATGTAGGCCAAGATCTTTTCGCAAATACGCCACAGTGTCGTTTGAGCGATGCCCAATTCTTGAGAACGACGAGGAATCGACTGATTTGGCTCATTTTGAATCGATGCACTTACGGCTGCGATTATTTCTTCGCTTCGAGCAATACGACGTCTTTTTGGCACCGGAACGTCCAATAGTGTAAATTTGGTCTCGAATTTATCCACTATAGCACGCACAGCCTGTCGGGTGAGACGATTATTACGGCCGAAAATTGGAGTAAGCGCTCTTAAAGTTGCAACCACCGACTCAGAATTTAGGTAGTAATTTTTAATAATTTCCAAACGTTGCTGGTTCGTGAACTTTACCATGATGAAAATGTTGACTTTAACTAACGTTTTGACATTGACAGTTCATTAAAAAAGTTTAAGGGTGCGTTCATATAATGATACGAAATTGTTATGTCCCTATTGGAAAACCCTTTATTCAAATTGTGTAAAATAAGATGTTTTCTGCTTTTATTCAAGCATTTATAAAAACATAATAATCTAAATATTATATTATTTATCATTTGAGGACTGCGATTTAAACGATTCGCTAATCCTTGTGTTGACAACGATCAGTTTGATGATATTAGAATGGATTGTATTCTGTGAAGATCGATTTATACTAACGACTCACCTTTGAATAAATATTCTTATATCATTTATATATTGAACGCCTGTTTATATTTAATTGAAAAATTTTGATAGTTTTACTGTTACACTTTCCAAAAGCATGTATACTATTAATTCATAAAAATATACTACAAGAACCAATGAATATGTTGCTACCATAATTCTATAGCATATTGATTTGAATCCATGATATACATGCTTTTGGAAAGAAATGCTTTTGATTCAATAGCATTTTTTTCTTAGTGTACACATATGTAGGTTTATAGCTAGGACTCAAGATTATAAGACGGACTATTCAAGATAGGAAGATAGTCCTTATGGCAGGTTGGGAGGAAAGTGAATGCATTTTAGAAACTGGTACCTCACTTCCGGTGGTATGCAGTCGATATCAATGCCCTTATGCACCGGTGGCTTCTTCAGTGTGTACTGGTATATGGCTAATGCGTCTGTGCATTCTTCCAATACTGATAGTACTGCTGCTCGCTCCAGAAAATAAAATTCTGATTCCATCAAGTCCTCAATCTTTATTCGATTTTTTCAAATAATATACAGATATGTAGATTCGATGAAGAGTATAAAAATGATTTAGCAAAAATCACAATTAAAAGGTAAAAACAGGAGAAATACACGGATAGAAATTTAATGGTTGAAAGTACCATTTTTGACGATAAACCAGAACCATTAGGAATTTCTGTCACTTAGTCCCAAAAGTATGCTACTTAATATAACACGTTTCGGGAAATATCACCAAGAATGATGGCAAAAATTGAAAATCCATATGCCAACTTTTTTTTGACAAAATATACCTTCAAAGATATGTATGCATATCTTTCGGGTTTACATTATTAGACATTCCATAGGTTGAAATATTACTTTCACGCATTTACGGAATATTATAATCGTAACGTGCGAAAAAGTTCCCATCAGAGTTCAAACGTTGGAATCGTAGATGGTACTTTTTCTCCTCCTTAAAAACGCGTCGGTCATTCAGCGAATAGAAGACTTCTAATACAAGTTCCAAAATTTCGAACCGCAATTGCGAGAGTAGTCTAGTGCGTTAGTTCTAGGACGTAGGTGCGTTAAAAGCCGTAGGTCGTAGGTTCAATTCCCCCTCGGTCGGATCCATTTAGGTAGGATTTTTTCGGCTAAAATGTTTGCCACTTGGCAAGTAAATGAAGGGAATTGACAAGGAGCAATGAAGGTCAACAGTGGTACTACGATATGATGAAATGAAAAAAAAAATTTTTCTTCAATTTGGAATTATTACCATCGGAGATGGTAAAATTCACTTTTATTAATTTAACTTTCTAAGCCTTACTGTAGTCGAAATATGAGAATGCCCGAAAGTGAAACGTACCCCTCATATACTATGTCCCCACCGTAAGGATTAAGATCGGAATTAGCCATTAGTTAGAATAGGACATAACTACTTTTTTCTACTAGCGGGCAAACAAATCCACTTTCTGACCCGCTAGTAGAAAAAAAATCGTGTGCAACACGGGAAAAACATTTATTTTACTCGTGTGGTTGTTACCGTCGCTTTGCTCGGGCATCAAACTTCACACTCGCAAAATAAATTTTTTTTTCCCCAGTTGCACAATGTACTATTATCTCACTCCAATCAATACTTAATCCCGTTCTCAATCCTGACGGTGGAGACATGGTAATAGATGGTAAAAATTTGCATCAATGTTTTCATTTTCAAAGACGCGCTGATTCCGAAACTCTGCTCTATATGATGACGTATATTTGGATCATAAGATTCGGTAAAATGATATGAATGCTGCTATTATGTTTCATTATTAGACTCAACTTTTAGACAGACAGCGAGTAATGATTGGCATAATAAACTTTACCATTATGATGGGACTTTTTCACAACTTTTTCCAATAGTTCTGGTTTACTCTCTAAAATGTTACTTCTTCTCACGAAACGTAATACATTCAGCCATCAAATTTCTTTCCGTGTAGAGTTAGATTAACTATAAGTATATATACTTTACTATATATAGTGTCAGTAATATATTTTCAAGTGACAGTAACTTTTAACAACAACTTTTAACAGTAATTACCTCAAAAATTGTTTATTATGAAGACCCCCAATTTGAAAGAATCATTGCATTAAAGGTATGAAAAAACTTGGAACAATCGTTCCTGTAAATTTAATGGAACTATTCCACTTTACTACGGGTAGGTATTGCGTTCAATGTGCTCACTATACAGAGTACAGAGCCCTAAAGAGGTTTGATCCATTTTAGTTTCCGTAGAAACGGATGTTATATTGATGGTGTAGTTAAATGACCCCACCTCAAGCAGCAAATATATCCTGAATTTATGTTCTTGAAGGTTCAAAACAAACTTTCACGACGTTCATAAAGGCACAAATGTTTACAATTCCGTGATTGTAGGGCATTTATTCCAATTATTTCACGATTTATATGTGTATTTGATTTACGCATATACTGTAACGATGAAAGCAAAGCCTTATTTAAAAGATATAAATCGACTGATTTTACGAGATGTAATCAAAAAGAGATGTACTTTTCAAGATAAGGGGTCATCCATAAATAACACTGTACAAATAAAAACTTATTTTAAGCCTTGAAATCGACTGATTTTAAGATGCAACAAAAACAAGAATATTGGGCTGAAGATTGTGACGTTTCATGTGAAGAAATTTTTTTTTTTCGTCGTACTTATGGTCCCTAAAACAATCAAAAATGTGCAGAATAATGATTTTTGATAAAAACAACATATTTTATAATAAAAAATAAATTTTAAGTTTGACGAAAACAAACTATTTATTGACGAGCACGTTTAACTATCTTGGAAACTAAAAACGAGACATATATGGGTAATTCTCCAAAAAAAAGAACTTCTTAAAGTGTTCTTGCTACAAACTTATTTGGAGGATTTTGTGTAGATTTTTAACATCACGCATTATTCAATTTCTTGTAATTCAAATTTAAACCTAAGAGGAGGAGGAGAATGAAATAAAATTTTTAAGAATAAAGAGAAATAGAATATAAAATAATGATCAAATAGAATAAACGTAAAAATAATTATTTTTCTTTTGCATTTATTAATATTAAAATTATATTATTTGTTTATCTCAATATATTCTTAAGTAAAAAAAACAAAATTATTGATCTAAAACTCTATCCTTGAATTGCTTTTTGGCAATACTTTTTCGGAAGGGTGCTATTTTTTGTTTCTTTTGTTATTTTCTGACAAACCAGGAAATTCGGTTACGTCGATTGATGTTACGTCGATGGAAAAAAACACAAAAATTGATCCTATAGCTTCAAGGCAGAAGGCAATGAAAAACCCTTTGGCAAATTGTTTCATACGTCTCAGTTTTACATTTTTATTACCGGTACATGAACTTTTACTTAGAAATATTATCGATGAATACTAATAAAAATACGCAATTTTTTCTTGGACTTTTTCTTTATCTATAGTTTTTACTTTGAAATACATTAAATATAAGGCAATAAATAAAGACCTTCACCAAGTTCTATAACGTATCTACCTATAATGAAATAATGAAATGTTTGTTATCGTCGGTGACGTGATGTATCTTTTGAGAAAAAAACCGCAGTGAAGTCGAAATGTAGAGAAATGAGATCTTTCTCTAAATAAAATAACTACTCATACATATTGGGCATTTGGACCGTAAGACCGACGATATACCAACCATTTCATTATTTCAATATAACGGTCGAAGAAAGGAAGAAAAGTTTGATTACTGTTTATGATTCATATTGTATTTACCTAGAGTTTAAATATAATATATCCTTTAGCCACAAAAGTGCCCTCCATTTGGAAAATTGCCCATATAGGGTCTTTCGTTTTTGATTGCAGTCACATAGTGCTACAATAAAAAAAATATAAATTAAAAATTGAGCTTGCGGAACGAGACCAAAATTAGCAAAGTTTGATAATTTAATGTGTTTATCTATAAATGACTTGCTTTGGTCAAACTTTTCTAATTTTGGTCTCGCTCCGCAAACGAAAAACTGCATGATATTTTCTGTTTTTCCGATTGAATAAGAAATGCTTCGCTTGCGACGTTTTTATATATAATTGATTCTGTATATTGCCTGATAGAAGAAGTCTTTTGATTTATCTTTACATGATCATAAAATAACATACTACTTCAACTTTTCCTTCGAAATGAAAATCACAGTTATTTATTAACGAAATAAGAGAAAAAATGACGAAAATGTGTCGAAGACTTTTTAAATTGCTTGTGGTACAAGTGATAAATTAAAATTAATATATTTGTATATTATGAAATATTAATATACATTCATATTAAATTTAATAACTTTTCAATAAAAATATATTCAAATCAACAAAAATTATTAAAATATATACACATGTGTATTAAAATTCAAATAAAAATTTGTTTTTTTGAAGATGAAAGTATTTTAAATTTAATATACGTTACTAAAAAAAACGTCCATTACATTTAAAGGAAGTTTGATACAGAAATTTCTAAGAAAATACTTAAAACAGTGTGAAATCGTTTATCTGGATATAAATTTCGGATAGTATTTTATTTCCCAGTATTCTGTCCTATCCCACAGCAATAAAAAACAAGTTTTAAATCTTACCTGACGTAAATCTGTTGAAAATTAATCCAACTCAATTCGAAACTACCAATTTAACGAGTCCGAACCAAGTTCTCAATCGGATTCAATTCGAGTTCTAAATGATTCGGATTGGAGATTTTGTCAGATTATTCGGATTGATAACTTAGGGCAAATTCATTCAGATTGAAAGTCATTAATTGAGCTTGAACCGATTTGCATGAAGCGAGACAGAAAACATTTTTCGGATTTACTCGGAATGGCTCGGGTTGGCACAGAAACTAAGTTGGGATTAGATTTGCACCAAGGAACCGCCCATGCAGAAATTTTTTCGTAGCCTAGTTTAGGCTTCAGGCTTGAAAAGACTCTTCTTGGCATGAAACGTGATTCAGAACTGACTAACTATTGCCACGCCAGATTAGAGTTTCAATGTCTCTGAACGGAAAAAATTAGGTACCGACTTTGTTCCGAAGTTGAGGATATAATAAAAAGTTGATAGATATTCAAGGGTTTTCAGTAAAGTATCTCAAACTATTCAGGCCAATTTACGGACTTTCTGTAAGACTTTTTATTATTGCTCAACAATAAAAACTTTGATTCTTGGTTCGTGGAAATGATCAAACTCGGCAGTAAAATCAGTTGCAAGCTAGGGTTCGAATTCGCACTCTGAAGCGACCAAGAAGTTTTTTATATTGACAAGGGAGTTTTTGAAACTTTTGTGAACTGATCTATAAAATAAACGGGTCAAGGTTCCGGAATTCTTCAATAGATTATCATCTGAAAAGTTACTGCAGGACTTAAGAATATTCATTATATTTATTTTTAATTTTCCTGAAAGAAGTTTTGTAACATTTTCAAGCCATTAGGTGTGTAATTTTCATTGATGTTTTCTTATACCTTCAATTTTCGAACAAATTCAGTAATTTATAAAAGGATAATTTTTCCCGTGAACCGAATCCAGGTCCGGTATGATATTTCATTACAGGCAATGCTTAGGACATCAGGGCAAGAAATTTTTACAGTCACTACATAGTGAATTTATATAAATGGAACTACTACTATTAGAAAACTTCTAGTTATTAGTACTCTCTAAATCCAAAATAGTGGAAAGCCTCTTTTTTCTAGTGGTTATCCACTATTTGAAAAAATGCGAAGTACGCCACACTGGGCTAGTGGATAATCACTAAAACAAGTAGTGGTTAACACTGCACTGAGAAAACGGTTTTGCTTGACCAACCAAAATTTTGTTGCCGCAACAAAATAATTTTGTTGTTATTTGTGCAACAAAAATGTTCTGTCGATGCAACAAAAATATTCTGTTGGTCTAACAAAATGCTTTTTTTGAGGCAAAGAAATTTTTGTATCAGCCCAATAAATCATTTGTCGGCTCAAAAAAATTCGCTGGTTACCTTGCTCTAAAAAGCAAAAAGTTAAGTCTTAATATATTTAACAATTTAATTTGGGATATATATAATAAATATTTAAAAATAATACAATGTATAACCATGAATATATCTAGGTTTACATTGTGACTATACTTAATACTCACTTTTGAAGGTGTCAATGAGGCACCTTAAACCCCAGTCCTTTAGAAGTCATCTTGTTTCCTTGTCTGTCACATTATTTAAATTAAACACATCACATACAATCGACTAACGAAAATATATTTCAATCGAGCATAGAGAACAATAGTAGCAGCCGTCATATTAGACATGAACGTGCTCACGTCTCCGACTAATAATAAGTGAACACGCATGCGTGATCGCGTATCTAATTAGTCTAACTAAACAGTTTTGTTGTCTCAAGAAAACTTTGTTTAGGCCAACAAAATAATAATGAACAAAATAATTTTATGTCAACAACACAATATTTTGTTGGCCCAACAAAATAATTTTGTAATAACAACCAACATTTTGTAATGGCAACAAAAAAACGTTTTTGTTGTCTGCAGTGCAGACAAATTCCTGAAATCACTAGTTTATAAGTGGAGTCCACTATATATCTTTGCCACTATTAAGTAAGTGGTTCATCACGGCACTAGATAAAACAGTGGCTGTTCCACTATTTTGGATTTGGAGAGTAAAAATGCTCAGTAAAGGAATCGGTTAACCATTTCGCATTTATTTAATTAGTACTCTATAAATCTGAATCGGTTAGTGTTCTTAATAAAGTCAATCATAGACGGACTTCTTCCTTCACAATCATTCATTTCCAGCTGACAATCAATTATTTTCAACTAAAAATCAATCACTTTTGATTGATTAAAGAGCAAGGAGCCAGTCACTGCTTAAAATTATTAAAAATTCTAACCGATTAAGATTGAAAAAATATTTTTCTTCTATCAATAAGTACAACTTTTTTTTGTAAGATGTATATTTTTTTTTTTAATTCAAGAAATTACTATTGAAAATCTAAAATTCAGTTTTTTAACCAGAATATCTGAGATACGGAAATAACGTAGGAATGCAAAATTGTTCGCTTCAATAACATCAACAAAATTTGTCTGACACAGTTTCTGATAAAATGTATATTTTTCGTTTCGATTTAAAAAAAAACCAATAAAATTCAAAAATTCCATTTTTCAAACAAAATATATGAGATTTGAAACAAACGTTCAGATAGGAAATTATTTACCTTAATAAGGTTTATAAATCCTCATTAGGACATTTTTTTACAAAATGTATATTCAATGTTTTGATTTTAAAAACACTATTGAAAATCAAGAATGTGAATTCTAATTTTTGATTTCAGATTAAAAATCAGCATTCCCAAAAATCCCAAAGTACAATCATTATTCATACCATATCTTTTGAGAATTTGATTTGATGTGTCAAGCGGGTCGAAACTGTGATTTTTAATCCTACTTTTAAAGTTTCAAACCGCTCTACAGATACCGAAAATCAGATTTTCAAAAGAGGTGCTATGAAAAATACAATGTTCCACGTACACGGAAAAAATAGTATAGCTGAGAAAACTATACAGAATTTTCGTTCAGCAAAATACCGGTCGTGGCTATACGATATTGGTATCACACGCGAAAATTCACAACAGCGATGGACGAGTGGATGAAGAAAAAATTGACTGATTGGGGGTTAAGAAAATATATTGAAGCTTTCGAAGGTAAGTACTAACATAGTTACAATAATTTGACCATCATTTTTTCATTTCCTATTATTTATAATTATAAATTTGAAACTCAATATACTCACGTATTTTGAGGCGATGATTATGAATATGGTGATGAAAATACCTGCAAATTTGATTTTCAAGGTCAAAACTAATAAAAAATGTTTTTAAAAAGTTTTTTCATTTTATGTTGATAAATATTGATCCAGGAACAAAAATATTTACTGCAAATGTTGTGGTAGATGAAATATCTATCTTAAATGTTCTATACATGTATGTCCTAAAATCATTATTTTTCGAGAAAAATGAGATTTAAAAAGAAAAAAAACTGCTAAAACCCATTAAGCGTGCAATTCCGAATAGGTGAACCTTCCGATTTACATCAAACTCCCTATATTTATGTATTTTCATGCGCTGATTACGAATATAATAGTGAAAATTGCCGACTAGTCGACTTTCATGATGAAACCATAAAAAAAATCACACAAATCATGGTTGATTGCGTTTATCTTAACCAATATGCAAAATTTCGCAAAATGTTCCACATATAACTTTTGTAGAACTCATCGTGATACATATTTGTTGTCAAATCCATTTCTTTCAACGATTGATATTTTCCGAGAAAAATAGTGATGAATTTGATATGAAATTTAAATACCCAAAAATAATACCGGCTACACTTCATGTAAAACCAAGTATTTTATGTTTATTCTCCTACAACTGTGGGAAAAAACTAAGGTGAATTTTGTTATAAAATGAAAAATATTTATTTATTTATCCAAATCAATTTCATCCCCTTCAAAGTAATCCCCTCCCGATATAATGCACTTATGCCAACGTTTTTTTCAATCGTCGAAACACTTGTTAAATTCGATTTCCGGAATTGCCTTCAAAGCCTTCTTCGATTCGGCTTGTATCTCTTCAATCGTGTCAAAAGGGTGTCCTCTGAGTGGTCTTTTGAGTTTGGGGAATAGCCAGATGTCACACGGAGCCAAATCAGGCGAATATGGTGATTGTGCAACGATTTGCTTTGAGTTTTTGGTGAAATGTTCACGAAGAACGAGTGCAGTGTGAGACGGCGCATTATCGTGATGCAAAAACCACGAGTTGTCTGCCCAAAATATCTTTTGAAACGGTGTTGAGTGATCCTCTTGAAATGACAATAGTGTCAGCAAGGTCTCTAATTGTCAATCGACGATTTTTGTGCACTAATTCTTAGATTTGATTGACGTGTTGCTCGTCAGTTGATGTTGATGGTCGTCCGGGGCGTTCCAAGTCATCAACACATTCTCTGCCTTCTTTGAAGTCTTTGTACCACTTATAAACATTTTTCTGCGACATGCTCAAATCACCGAAGGCCTTCTGCAACTGAAATTTCATTCCGCAAACAAAATTTAATAGCACTTCTTTGTTCAACAAATTCAGATATTGTAAAAATCGAAAAAATCACTTTTAGTCGGTTAGAAAACACAAGCATAATTATGTAACAAATGATGACATTGACATGAAATTTGGCAGAGATGTCAGTAGCAGTAGGACCATCATAAAATAAAAGAGTTTGCCCGAATCGGTGAGCCCGCGAAGTTTAAATTGAAAATTCACCTTAGTTTTTTCCCACAGTAGTATCTCATGCATCTTGTTATTCTTACACCGTTTTTTCGCTCTGCAAACCTGCACTTCTTGAACTTTCAACCCTTCATTTTTTAACTCCTCTTTATGACTTATCTACCTGGCCCAAATCTCACATCATGTGGCTCACAAAATTTCAACTTAATGGATCCCAAAGTATGCATTGTTTGTTTCCACTTAATAGGGGATGATTTGAATCGAGATAAACTCCCCATCGTGTGCCTGTGTGGCTGATTCCATTTAATAGGGGATGATATGAATTGAAGAAAATGCCCTATCGTGTGCCTGTCTGTTTGATTCAATTTAATGGGGGCTGATTTGAATTGAGAAAAACTCCCCATCGTGCACTCTAAACAAAAGTCTATCGATAGTGAAATTACGTTCCTTTTAGAATGCATTCATCGATATTAAGCAGAGTTCTTTTATCTAAAAACAGAATTGTTTCACTGTTAAAAAACTCATCTGTAAAAATCAAAACGAAAATAGTTTTGCTGATGAACGATTTCTCTTGACTCTGAAAAGAAATCATTTAACTATTAAAGGATTGCATTTGTAGGCTAGCAGACGAATTGCGCCTGTGCATCAGTGAGTGTACATCGTCTAGTGTTTAACATTGCATTATGAACGAGTAATTTTTGTGTTGCGCGATATATTCTTTTAACATCGCGATTATCTAACGTGGACGCGTCAAGGAAATGGATTTCTTTAAAATGTTAGGAATCCTAGAGTGTGACGTAGAAATTTTTTAATGTACGTATACCAAAATAAACAATTTTTACTCGCATAACCTCATTTTTCATCGCTTCTGACAATCGAAGCATTATAAATTTAGTAATTTGGAATGCTTTTTACCATCAAAGGGTTATCAGTCTTACTTTTTCAAAATGATTTTTTAAAGCGTGCTTGAATTTCAATGAATATTATGGTTTCCATCAAAGTTGTATCTTAAAATTTCTTTAAGCGGAAATCTAAGGCAGGTCATTATTATAGTACTAAAAATGATTGATTTCATATTCGCATTTGTCAAAGTTGGGCTTGTGTACATTTCTTATTAGGTTATATCATACAATTTTTTTTCTTTTATTCTCGAAATTAAATTTCCTTCGTACGATAAAGGATTTGATTTCCAGACCAAAGGAAATATTTTGACAGTAAAAGTACATCATTTAAAACTATAATCCTTTAACTGTTAAAGGATTTCCTCTCGTGACAATTTTGAATAGAAAATCTTTTAATAGTGAAAGGAATCATTTGACAGTCAATAGTCTGTTTATAAAGTTTGTGCCTGTTTGATTCCATTTAATAGGGGAGGATCTGAATTGAGAAAAACTTTCCATCGTGTACCTCTCTGTTTGATTCCATTTAATAGGGAATTATTTGAATTGAGAAAAAGTCCCCATCCTGTGCCTGCACTCGAAAAACAAAATATTGACTGTCAAACGATTTTTTTCACGATTAAAGGATTTTCTATTCAAAATGCTATCTTTTTACTTTCAAAGTATTTCCTTTGGGCTGCCCTACTTTGACAAATGCCAATAGCAAATCGATCATTATCAATACTACAATATAATAACGATCCGTCTTGAATTTCAGCTTAAAGAAATTCTAAGATACAACTTTAAAGAAACACATAATATTCAATTAAATTCAAGTACGCTTCACAAAATCATTCAAGAAAGGGACGACTGATAATCCTCCGATGGTTAAAAGCATCAAAAATCAATAAATTTAGAATACTTCGATTGTCAGAAGCAATGAAAAATGAGTTTAAGCACTGTTAAGAGTGTTAAGCACAAGACGATGTACACTCACTGATGCGCAGGTGCACTTCGCCCACTAGCCTACAAATTCCATCCTTTAATAGTTAAAGGATTTCTTTTCAGAGTCAAAAAAGTCGTTTTCGGTAAAACTATTTTCTTCTTGCATTTTACAGGTGTGTTTTTTATCAGTGAAACGATTCAGTTGATAGACAAAAGAAATCTGTTTAATTTCAATGGATGCATTCTGAAAGGAACGTAATTTCACTATTAATAGACTTTTTTTAGAGTGAATCTGTTTGATTCCATTCAATCTCATTTTTATCGAATAATAATGGTTTTAGGGCAAAAATTTGTGAAACATTAAAGATAGGTCTTTTCATCCGCTAAAAGCTTTATAGGAATTTTTTTTTTCTAGACCAATATTTATTGGCATAGAATGAAAAAACTTTTTAAAAACATTTTTTATTAGTTCTGACCTCGAAAATCAAATTTGCAGGTATTTTCATCACCATATTCATAATCATTGCCTCAAAATACGTGAGTATAGTGAGTTTCAATTCAATCAAAGGTAAGTGTTTTTCGGAAGTTTATCCTTTTTTTTCACTTACTAGCGTTGCACTAGAGTTAAAAAAAAGTTTCAAGATATCTTAATTTTGTTAAAAGTTATGAATGTGTAAAGAAATTTATTGTACAGCATATGTCTCACCGGCTAATAAAAAGGGTTAATAAAACTCCGAAAAATAACTGATCAGCTTATGATTATTATATACTGATTGAATCGGTTAAATTTCAACCGATTCAGATTTGAAGAGCACGCAGATCTCTTAGAACGTGGTAAATAAAGAAAAGCTTAGATTGATTGAAAAAGCATTTGATTTCTCGTTCTTGACACAAAGCCGAAAAAGAGCTGGAAGAACGTCTTCCTCTAGTGACGAGAGTGAAAAGCTGAAATGGACCAAACCGTAGTAGAGTTTCTGTTTGCGTTTGCGTATTCGAGGAGAATTGCGTCGGCGCGCCCGTAGAATTTTGCGCGAGGGCGGTGTCGCTCTAAATCCAAACCCGTCGCCGTCGTCGTCGCCGTCGACGTCGTACTCCGTCGTACGACGACTCCCACAAGCTCGAAAGCTCGTTCAATGTTTCTTCTCTAAGCCGTCCGTCTAGTATTGATAAAGCCTCGGTCTCGGATGCTCCGCGTTACGCGATATCATGTTTCTACTTCCTAAATCCGTGTGTTTTTAAGCCTCTTGGCTCCTTGGAAATTCTCCCTAACTCACCTGCTGATTTAAGGTTAAGCTTTTTACTACATCGCCTACTCGAAGCACCGGTGAGTACCTAGCTATTCAATGTCCTCTCATATTTCCCATTCCCAAAAATCTTGCAAAGTTTATGATCTTTTTTGTCAGTGGAGTCTTTCTCCTTATTGGGTAATCCAATCAATGATAAAAAAAACAAGGAATCTGAGTGGATAGTAAAAACATTGACATAAGCTGTAAACATAGGTTAAAAAGTGAACGACCTCTTTATGAATATAGATTGCTTCCAATTGTATGAGATGCTTCTATTCTCTTTCAAAATTTTATTATATATCCTCGTTATCAGTTATTTATTTGTTAAATTAATTATTTTTCTTTATTTTAAAGTACGTATGATCAAATACAGAAGACTAAATGAGTAAAAAGCAACATTGATTTTCGATGAGAAAATATATTTTTATCATCTTCATTACTCGTTACATTATTTTCAATTTCAACATTTACGTCTATACAAGGTGATTTTTTTATCTTCAGACATCGAAATATCTCAAGAAATATGCAAAAATTCCAAATAGGAAGCTCTATTTTTTATTACAGATTTGGATTCTCTATTAAAAAATACGTAAGTTTTATTCGAACTTCACCCCCCTCCCCAAAAGCGTGAGCTACATTTTTGCGGGTCGCTTTTACCCTTTGAAAATATAAAGTTTTAATTGAGGACATTTTTTTTGGTGTGAAAATTGATAGAGGAAATATATAATTTCATAATTAACTTATTGTTATTTAAATTTCGCACTTTATTTTAAATATCGGTTGTTTATTTGGTTTTGGAAACAGCAAAAAAAGCAAGAATTAGGGAATTTTATATAACTACTGAACATTCTTTTTTTTCACTGAAACGAAAAAAAGTTTAAATTATCAACTTCAACTAGTTTTTACTTTCTTGTGAAACCCCGTTGCGTGCTGCGGCTATTCGTTCCTGCGTACTTTATAGTCTTAGTCTTAGTCTTGCAGGAAGTTTTCAGATTGAGTACTTGCACCTTGCAATGGAAAAAAACGTAACTTTCGCTGTGCGCTCAAGTACTTTTAAAACGTTCGATTATACTTGAGAATCTGCAAAAAAAACATCGATTTCAAAAAAATCTTTCAATTTAAGTGAAATGGAAAAACTGATTTTCATTTGAATATTATTACATACAATAATCTTGATGAATTTCCGTTCGCACTATAAAGTTTGTTTATAGTGATATTATTGTTATGTTTAAAATTTAAACTGATTTCAAAATGAATGAAATTGGTAGTTTAATTGAAAACTAAAATTTTTAAAAATAATTTATTATTATCATTAATAGAATGATTTGAATTTAAAATTTATGTACTAAGTGAGTTTGAAAAAATTTAAAAATTAATTCTGGATTGTTTTATCATTTAAAAATAACATATCAGAGAATCAGAATGGAATTTTGAGAAATGCCAAACAGGCAAGTTGGCAAATATTTTTCCAGTAGATGCCTGATAGACTAAAATAATTTTCCATTTAAAGTAAAATAAAATGATTAATAATTAAAATAAAACAATATACTTATTATTCAAAATGAAATAATGAAATTAATATAAAACATTTTGAAAGATTTAAATTTGAATATATTTGAAAGAATTCCATGAATTGGTTATTTTCAAAATTTAAAATAATGATACCCAAAATTACCAATTTAGTAAATTCATAATTCTCTCAAAAATTCATATCTTTTAAAAAGATTTCAAAAAAATCAAGAAACGAAATATTTTATATTTTTAAAAATTAATTTAGATTTTAAGGAATGGATATATCTTTTATAAATTTAAAAATCATTGGTAATTTTTCACGTTTGCTTTAGTGCTTTTAATAATTCTAGTAAATAAATGAAATAAAAATTGTTTCTTTGAGGTTTGAAATCATTTTTTTAAATTGAATTTTCTGTACTATTGTCCAATACTTCACATATATAAAGTTTTACGTTTGTGTAAAAATATACATTTAAAAATGATTTTAAAAAGTTACTGAAGTTTACTTTGTTTTCAATTCCCGATGCAAGCCTAATTTTAAAAAATCAGAGCTGTAACAGAGCCTAATTCCGCGCAATTGAAGTGATCAATCCGTAGGTTGAGTCAGCCAGTTCGGAAATTCACTCTAGATTCTTATCTGCAAGTGAAGTGAATTTTTAAAAATATTTAATCCTCAGTTAATTTACATCAATTTCAAATTTCTTTCGGTAATTTTTTTTTCCATTCCATTAATGGTCTTGAAAAACATTATTTAATAATTTTATAACATAATCCTTACAAGTTTAAATATTTTATTTGAAGTGTAAGGATCGTCATTAAAAAGTTATTAAATTCAGTCCCACCAGTTTTCTGCATTTCCATTATTATTATTTTTGAAAATAATACTGGGCTAAAGTATTTATCGAAGTACTTACATTGAATAAGTTTTCAGTAATGTTCCAAAATTATAGATGCTTTTGTTTACAAATTAAAAAATCAAATATAGCTAAAATCTGTGCTTAGTAAACTGTCCCCTACCATTGATTTACAAATTAAAATTGAGAAATAATCAGTAAAGAATTTTATAAGAAATAAATGCACATAAATGAATATTATATAGTTTCAACCCTGCGAAAAAAATTGAAAATTAATTTTTCCAACTAAAAAAATTTTTAAATTAGAACATTTTGACAGCTCACTATTGTGCTGGGGGAAATTTGAACATTTTAACTTAAAAATCATCAAACTACGTCTTTTCTCTTTAAAATAATTACTTGATGAAAAAAATCATTCCAGTAGTTTTCATGGAGAAAGTTCTTTGGTTCAGGGCAGACATCAACATCCAAGGGATATTATATTTTTCATTAAATGCACTTTATCTCAAAAACCAGAGCTAATGAAAAAATCTGAAGTCATATTTGTTTTTCTCAACCGAGATTGAGTCAAGTTAATTTATTTTAAAAACGTATTCAAATTAAAAACATTTTGTTGTTGTTCATAGTGATAGATAATTATTTGTCTTTAAGGTCATGGATAAATTGGATCACGTCTGTTAACTTCTTTTTAGTGAAAATTTTGAAAAAAATTCGAAAACCTATCGACAATTACAGTTAATTATAATATTTTTTGCAAAATTTTTACTCAAACGGAGTTGATAGACGTTCTCTATATCGTTTTCTGTTACCTTTTACAGGAATTGGGTCACGTGATCTGGTTGATTCATAGCCTTAACAAAAAAAATGATTTGTGATTTGTGTTATTAGTATTTTCGTTATATTGTAGATTATGAATAATTAAATTAGAAAATACTTTGGTTGATTCTGAAAGCATTTTTTTCGAATAATCGATAGAATTAAAATTTCAGGACTTTTTAGCAACGTCTCATAAAGTCGTGAGGAAGTTGTTGTTTAAAACAAGTGAATTTGAGAGAAGGTAGGTTTGAAGATGTCTCGTTAGAGTTTATCTTTACTACTTAGAATCTTGCATTATACATCATGAATGCATCCACTCATCTCATTTCCAACGCAGCTACGGCAATTTCGTTGCGCCTCTCACTACCGCTGTTAGACTTTATTATTAATTTAACGTCACAATGGGTCTTGACAATCCAGTTCCAAGAGTTTCAACAGCACGAACAACTAAAATTCTAACTTGAAAATCAGAATTAAAATAACTTTTGCGACTCCTTGAATAATTACGAATGGTGCTTTCGCAAGCCTTCCACAGTTTAGCGCCATGTCTTTTCAACCAAGAGGATTTCAAAGTTCTTATTTTTTTCTGTGGTTTTCACCCTCTCTTGGCTTAGTTCACTTCTACAAGCAACTTTCGATCGCAGTGTCTGGAATACGGATTTTCCTAAAAATAAGATAGTTTTAAAATAAGAAATCATGCAAAAAATATTCTGGAATAAAAAATTCAAGTAATTACAAAGTGCAATATTTATGGAACATTTATAAAAGGTCCACATTTTTTTTCCTACACGGAGAAACCCAAGATTACAATTTTTGCTAAACTAGGTTTCAATTTACGAAAAAATGTGTCATAATGAGAATTTTTCGCTGCGAAATATTGAACTTTACACTGAAAATAAAGATTTGATTGAATGAAAGAAAATAATTTTTTTAAAGGCTTTTTTTGATTCAAACAAACGATTTATTTGAACTAAATAAAATATCTTTGGGCTAAATAAATATTTGTTTAAATCAAATAAATTTTTCTTTGAAGCAAAGAAATTAATGCATTAATATATGGTCAATGATATAAACTTATGAATTTTAATAAACCTGAATACAAGTGGTAAATTGAAATTAATAGATTTGTATATTATGAAAAACTAATATGCTTTCATATTAAATTTAATAACTTTTCAATAAACATATATTAAAATTAACAAACATTATTAAAATATAAACACATGTGTATTAAAATTCAGATATTGAATTTTTACATTCTCATCATGGATGAGAAGGTATTGGTTTTATGTGAAAAATGACTTTCGAAATTTTCATCAAATCTTTACGTTTTGAGACCCCCTGAGTCAGAAAAAAGGGTTTTTACGAAAGTGTCTGTCTGTCTGTCCGTCTGCCTGTCTGTCTGTCTGTCTGTCTGTCTGTCTGTCTGTCTGTAGGTCGTGTGCGGCATAACTCTCGACAGAATTATCAGATTGAATTGAGCTTTGGTACACTTTATCGGAGCCATAAAAGTAAGGACAAGTTCGTTAACCAGCCACATCCAATCAAAATTGAGGGATTGAGCACTACTTTTGTGTTTTTGAAAATAATTTTTTAAAAAAATAAAAAATTTCAATACTGATTTTTGATAGTGCTCATAAATCTCTACAAATTATCCTGATAACATTTTTTGATTAAATCAAAATTAGAAATGTTGCAGCATATTCAAATTCGAAAAAAGTCAATATCAAAATTCCATTTTCAAGTTAAATTATACGAGATACGAAAAAACGTTATGATACAATATTATTATTTACATAAAGAACTACAAATTTGAATTGCAACATTTTTTCATAAGATGGATATTTTTCTTATTAATTTAAAAAAAAACCATTGAAAATCCAAAATTCAATTTTTTAACAATAATATGTGAAATACGAAAAAACGTAAGAATACAAAGTTGTTCGTTTCAAAAATATCTACAAATTTTGTCTGACACAGTTTCTGATAAAAGATATATTTTTCGTTTCAATTCCAAAAAATACGATTAAAATTCAAAAATTCCATTTTTTAGACAAAATATGTGAGATACAAAAAAAACTTTTAGATGAAAAATTGTTTGGCTAAATAAGGTCTACACATTTTTATCGAGAAATTTTAATTTTTTGATTTTTAATATTGAAATAATTCGATTTTTTTCACCAAAATATGTGAGATACGAAATAAGCGTTGTTCTGCAAAATCGTTTCCTTAAATAAAGTCTACGATTGTTTTTCCTTTTTGAGATATTTGGAAGAAAATAAATTTATCAATAATCATGTAATTTATTAAAAAGTTACAAAAATGCATACAGAAAATCGAGCGCGAAGCGCTAGTGTCATGATGAGAATGTGTTCCTTAAGGCCGATAGAGCCTTAAGTAAATTGAATTTCCTGTTTCACTTAAACTGAAAAAGAAACTTAGTGAATTTGAGAAAATGACTAATTTACATCATCTTTAATATCATTAAATTGGTTTGAGCTTCAGTATTAAATTATAAGAAATAAACTTAAACGTATGCAAAGAGCACAAGACCGAGCGCGAAGCGCGAGGTCCAGGAAGAACGGAGCGCGAAGCGCGACGATCAAATTGCGCGCCCTAGGCGCGCTCAAACTTGCGAGCGAAGCGAGCTGCGCGCGATGAGAATGTGCCCGCGAAACGGGCAGATTTTTTAAGATGAAAGTATTTTAAATTTAATGTACGTTACTGGAAAAAACTTCCATTGCATGTAATGGAAGTTTGATAGATCAAAGATACTTTGTTTAAATCAAACAACTTTTAATGAATTCAAATAAATCATTTCTTCAAGTCAAAGAAAGTCTTTCAAATAAATAATTTTCTTTAATTCAATCAAATCTTTTTTCTGAGTGTAGATGAATAATATGATAATCTACTATAGATTGTATCAAACTTTACTATAGCCAATATCAAAGAATCATATCATTTTTCGAATCCTTAGTATATTGACTGGGAAAAATTTCCAATCCGCTAGGAATAATTACCATTGCACCTCGGTTTATCCTAGATTCCTAATATTTTTTATAATTAACATCATAAAATAAAACATACATTGCTATAAAAAGTTTCTTTATTCAGTGCCAGGAATTTTAATTATACTATTTTTTACATTCTCATTATAAATGAGAAGGTATTCGGTTTATGTGAAAATTAACTTTCAAAATTTTCATCAAATCTTTACGTTTTGAGACCCCTAAGTACAATATTATAATATTTACTAGAGCTATAATATTTACTAAATTATTTATAATAATTTACTAATTACAAGAAATAAACTTATATTTTGAAATATATTTATTCAACTTCTGTGAGATTAATCCGCCTTAATGGGTATTTTCTGTTAGCTGGATTAGCTGCGAATAATCTCTTTATACGGGTGTTCGCTTCTCGGATCTAACTTTCTGTACAATAAATTTGATATCCAACAATATCCCAGTTGATATGGTTTATGAGGCATGATGAATCAAATTCTATAAGCTGTACATTTGTTGAGATAAAACCAGTGTCGCAATAATAAATTATCCTCATTTTTGTTTATGAATGCTAATCATATAACTTAAAATAAGAGACCCTTATGCATAAAATTGTATATTAAAATTGCACGCCACCCTATTATTTTTACAATAATTATTTTTTCAACATTTTTTAAAACAACTGTTCTTAGAAAAAACAATTGACGAAATTTTCACAGAGTAGGGAATTATATCATTTTTAAATAAATAAAAAATAACTATCATTTTTAGTATCTATATTAAAAATTTATTTGGTAATAAATAATTTAAAGTCGGACAATTTTGTCTGAATAAAATTTATTTAGAAAAACTTTTATATTTCAAACTTGAACCCGAACCCGTATCACTACTAACCCGGATTCCTCTCAACGTCCAAACAAAAGCACAATTAAAAATTTCAAATTTTTAATTGAACTTTTATATTAAACAAAAAATTGACAAATTGATGAAACCAAAATGTGTAGAAATCATTGTTGGGGTATAGTGTCCCCTTAATATTTAATCACAAATAGCCAAAAAGTGTGTTTTACACAGAAATAAAATTCTGGTATCAGTAAAATTTGTCCTGAAGTGCATGTGATACCTGAGAAAAGTGACAAGTTTATGTGAACAACTTAGTCCAGTTTCTACATGTTTATGTACAAAATATATTAAATTTTGTTTTCAAAATTTGAAAAATGGTAGAGAAGATAAAAACGAACGTAGATAGACTACTTTTGGTTTTGATAATAAAAAAAAATTTGCGATATATTTTCCTAAAATTGTCCTTTTTTTTTTTTTTCTTAAACCAAAAGTCGTCTATCTACATCCGTTTTTATCTTCTCTACCATTTCTTAAATTTTGAAGTCAGAATTCTATGTATTTTGAACAGAAACATCTACAGAGACTTAAAATCAAGAATTTTTTCTAACTTTCCAAGTATCACATGCCCTTAACTACATTTATTAGGTCGAGGTAACTGGGAAAATAGTTATTCTTATTAGATTTTTGGTTGCCTTAAGGTAGTTTTCATCCACAAAAATTAGACCTCAGGTAAAAATAGATAATTTTCCTTTCAAGAATAGCAATATTATTATTGAAGGGCTATTTTAAAAGATAAAAGATTATTTTACAGGAAAAAAATTTGAAACACAGATAAATAATTTTATTAATAAATTTTATTTTTGACCCAACTTTTTTTCTTATTGCTTCTTACCAAATTAAAAAAAATTATGCGATTCTAATAAATCATGAATCATTTTTTCAGAAAAAAGATTTCTCACAACTTCACCGTTTCTGATTTATAAAAATATATTCTTTAATGGCTGGAACCATTAAAAAAACATTTTCCAAAACGAAATTTTTATAAACAAATTGCTGATTTTGATAATAATTTATTCATTTTCGAAAATTGGAAATGGTTAAGTTGTTGGGAATCTTTCTCTTGAAAAATCGATTCGTAATTTATTAAAATCGCATAATTTTTAAAATTTGTTAAGAAGCGATAAGAAAAAAAGTTGGGGGGAAAATAAAATTTATTAATAAAATTATTTTTCTGTGTTTCAAATTTTTTTCATGTAAAATAATCTTTTCTCTTCCAAAATAGCCCTTCAATAATAATATTGCTATTCTTGAAGGCAAAATTATCTATTTTTGCCTGAAGTCTAATTTTCATGGATCAACTACCTTAACTAAAAACGTAGTCGAATATATATGCATATAATGAATTCCTTTAATTAAGAGCATAACCGTAGCCTTCAAATGATGTCAACTCCGCTATGTTTCTTGGCCTATTGTTTTGATGCAGTACTATCTCCCCCCTCTCCCTCTTTCTCTCTCTATTGCGCTAACAACCTGCTTAACTATTCCAAGAACGTCTCACCCAATGAAGAGGTGAGTGCTTTCATGCAACGCTAGGTTAAGACTTTACTTAGAGATGGGTTACCTTACGAGCAACCGATTTTCTCAAAGCGACTAGGCGGAAAAATCGGACGTTAGCCAGTACTTATAACTGGCCTGGTAGTTCAAGCAACAGGAAATTTGTTATGACATTATTTATTTCAGAAAACGGACTGCGCCATCAGAAGAAAGGTTGGACATGGAGTAATTATGTCATGTTTTGGACAACGAAATATGATTTATAAATTTTTTATTAACATTTAAGACCAAAAAATCGCATTTTTTTTAGTTTTTTGCTTATAACATTAAAGGTGATTATCCAATCTCAATGAAATCAATTGAAAATTTGTATACAATTGAATTGCGAATAAAATGAGCTGTCGCTTGATCCGATTAGATAATTAGAAGCGGAGAAAATTGGAAAAAACCGATAAATTTAGCTTTTGTTAAACAAATTAATATCTCAGTTAATTTATAACTTTTTAGGTTGAGGTTTGGTGGAAAAGTATCAGACTTTATGCTCTTCAAATGTATAAAAAACGGACACTTTAAGATAATACGTTTCTGCGCTATTGACACTTTAATTTATTCAATGCGTTAATTGTAAAATGTCTGCTTGCCGCAGAGGTAGTCCGATATTTATTTTGAAAACGGCTTTTAAAAATATAAATCAAGCATAACAGAACGTCAATCTTGGTTTTTCGCTAAAAGGTTGCAAAGTTTATTAAAAAACGCCCTAAACATGGCTTCAAACGCTTGAACGCAGCAAAGTGACAGTGGTGGGGGGAGAAGGCGAGTAGGCTCACTGAGTCACTTTGCTGCGTTCAAGCGTTTAGAGCCATGTTTGGACCTTTTTTTAATAATTTTTGCAACATTTTAGCGAAAAACCAAGATTGACGTTCTGTTGTGCTTGATTTATATTTTTAAAAACCGTTTTCAAAATAAAAATCGGACCACCTCTGCGGCTAGCAGACATTTTGCAATTAACGCATTAAATAAATTAAAGTGTCAATAGCGCGGAAACGTATTATCTTAAGGTGTTCGTTTTCTTATACATTTAACGAGCATAAAGTCTGCTACTTTTCCACTAAACGTCAACCTAAAAAGTTATGAATTAACTGAGATATTAATTTGTTTAACAAAAGCTAAATTTCTCGGTTTTTTCAAATTTTCTCCGCTTCTAATTATCCAATCAGATCAAGCGATAGCTCATTTTATTCGCAATTTAATTGTCTACAACTTTTCAATTGATTTCATTAAGATTGGATAATCACCTTTAATGTTATAAACAAAAAACTAAAAAAAGTGCGATTTTTTGGTCTTAAATGTTAATAAAAAATTTATAAATCATATTTCGTAGTCCAAAATATGACACAATTACTCCATGACCAACCTTTATTCTGATGGCGCCATCTGTTTCCTGAAATAAATAATGTCCTAAATCATTCATAACAAATTCCCTGTTGCTTGGACTATGGTATTCCGCGCCAGTACCAACCATTGAGTAATTCCAGCACTGGCTGTTATAATACCGCACCAACTATTGAAATGATACCGGCATACTACTGATAATTGTTGACCAGCAACCAACAAACAATATTATTGATCTATTGCGCCAGTTTTGAGGCAATAATGTGCCAGTATTTTGCGTGCGCTAGGCTAGTATTTGAATCTCTCCAGCGTTGAGTGTAACATTTTGTTTCTGGAATTTAAGCGTTAAAGATTCACAGTAAATGTAGTTCAGAAATTAATATAACTACAAACTTTATATAAAAACAATGATGTAATTATTATCAGAGTAAATAAATAATACAAAAAATAAAGAGATCCGTAATAAAAACTTAATTTTTTTACTATAGCAGCAATATTTCTGCTGAATTGTCTATAATATTTTGTTGAATTACACGGAGAATATAGTATATTGTGCAACTAGGGTAAATGATTGTTTTTCCCGTATTGCACACGATTTTTTCCTACTGGTGGGGGGGTCGGAAAATGGATTTGTTTGCCCCGCAGAGAGCAATAATTTATGACCCGCTAATAGAAAAAAATATTTCTCAAAAGTTACCAAACTATATTTGGAAACGCATGAAAAATTCCTAAAGCGTCGTACTTTTCTCTAATAATTCACATTTATTAGAATTTCTATTATAAAATGCCCTAAATTACCAATAAGAATTCCCATCTAGATGGTAAATAAATTGAATGATTAAAAAGGTTTTGTAATAATTCAATTTATTTTACCATCTAGATAGGAATTTTTATCGGTAATTTAGCGAATTGTATAATGGAAATCCTAATACAGTAAAACCCCGTTTATCGCAACACCCGTTTATCGTAACTCCCGTTTATTGCAACTTGTCTCTCCCGTTTATCGCAATAAACTTTACCATTTTTTTCCCCCTCTTATTAGTAAAAGGAGTGGTCACGTGATTTTTAAGGATAGGCGGGAATACCCCTCACTTTTAAATTTGTGATGCATATATTTATATGAATTTTCGTATATTAGGGAGATATGAAATTATTTGTAGCCATTAGTTTATTAAAAGGATTTCATTACATTTTTTTAAGCGTCTTTGGAATCCGTACTTATTTTGAGAGGCACATTTTTTTTCTCATGAAATGCATAAATGTTTTTGAAATTCTTCATTTAGCAGTTCTTTCCAAACTATCGTTTATGTATATATTGCTACATATTTGTGTTTTACTATATATGTAACAGAAAAATATATAAATTTTTCACATTTCAATGTATATTATTATGACAAATTATAGCATGAATTGTGCCTGGTACATCAATCGCTTTACCAATTGCGAGTCAATTGTTTTACAAAATGCGGGAATATTTCTACTGAAAAAAATTCAATCATGCATTCGAAAATTATGAGAGAAATACGTAAGCTTTAAAGTAATTAAAATGTATTGTTTGTACTAGTCGTTTACGTACCATCGTTCGGTTCCACGTTTTCACTCATTTATAATTGCACATATAATGACAATAAAAAAACGCATTCGAGGTTATTGGAACACGACTGTAAACAATGATAAACAGCGAAAGCGCGTGAAACTATTCGTTTAGGCGCATGTGCTGATAATCATTTGTTCAAGCTGGTGGCGAAGAAGTGGGAACCCCTCCGTTTTTGCGATAAACGGGAGGCATTTGATTGGAAGGTGTTGTGATAAACGGGGTTTTACTGTAAATGTGAATTATTAGGATAGCTACGTTGCTTTATGAATTCATTATGCGTTTGCAACAAGTTTGGTAATTTTTGAAAAATATTCTTCTATGTGTATACACGGAGAAACTTTTTATATCAATTTTTATTATAGTATTTTTCAATTTAGGGAAAAACGTATCACTTTGAGAATTTTTGTTAGTAAAAATTCCAACCTTTATAATAATGATATGAAACTTCAGCATAGTTCATAGCAAATTTTACTATTGTTTATACTAAAGTTTCATATCATTATTATAAAGTTTAGTATTTTTACTAACAAAAATTCTCAAAGTGATACATTTTTCCCTAAATTGAAAAATACTATAGTAAAAATTGATATAAAAAGTTTCTCCGTGTATATACCGAAAATAGCCATAAATTTAACCAAAAATTTCCAGTCAACATTATCGCAATATTTTCTTTATGTATGGTGACACTTTAGGAATATTATTTAACTTCATGTTAATTTGTATATAAAATTTAATATCTCTGTATACCATTTGTGAAGAAATACACTGGTATATTAAATTTAATTTATCAAAATTGGCAACTCACATAATTTGATTTAAGGGGTCTACCCACATTAGACGCTGAAAAAAAGGCTTTTTTCATGCATTTTTTTGAGAGGTTTATATTATAGATATTGATATGAAAATTGTGAGGTTAAGTAAATACACTCTTACAATACATAAATAATTTTTTTTGAATTTATTTTAGACACTTATTATAGATGAAAATGGTGGTGAATCATAGATCCTCAAAAAGTAGATAGGTGCCCGTGTGGAAAAACTTCATGGCGCTGGCCAGCGCCAGACCAGACTGTCGGGTTTCCAGTTCTGGCGCTGACTATAAGACCTGGTCTGGGCTGGCCAGAATTGTAACGTTCTTGTACGATCAGCCGCTAGTAAGCGGCTGGCCAGCCACAAGCCATAGGTTGCTCAGCCTCAAGCCAGCGACCGGTCAGACACTAGTCAGAAGCTAGACAGCCACAAGCCAGCAGCTATTTAGCCACTAAATCGCGGCTGGTTAGCCACTAATTGCTGCTCAGTTAATAAACTCTTGGTTGCAAACCCATTTTATTTGAACATTTATCGATTTCGATTAAAAATCCTAACCTCTCAAAGTAATTCAATCTTCTTTTATATTCTCCTTTATTAGATACACGAGGTTTGTACTTATCTTTTAATTAAGAAGTAGACTTTTTTGCCATGGAATGCTGACCAGCACCAGATCTGAGCCAGACAGAAATTTTGGAGATGGATTGTCTGAAACAAAAAAATCAAACGGTTTTAGATTCAGTATGTTATTGGTAAAGCGCACATCATACGATTTTTTATTTTCGCAAAAATAACAAAATGACTGACATTTTTCGAAAAGAGAAAAAAACGTGTTTTTTCACCGTTTTTTGCACAGAAAAAATATCAGTTAAAATCAAAATTTAAAAAAGTCTATGATATGCGCTATTGTTATAGTTGTAAAGAATATGTAGTAACAATTTCATAAGGATCGGTTCATTATAGTTTCGGAGATTTTATCAACAATGCGTCGAAAAAAGTTGTTTTAAGAAAAACCTGTTTAAACTTTTCTAAAATAAAAAATCGTGAAAAAAACTCACCTGGGTTTAATCAGCGATGCCTGCACCATACTTCTTATAAATTTCCATTGAATTTTGGTGATCATTAGCGAACATTTAGTATGTGTCATTACTTGGTCAACCACTTCAAACTAAAAAAAATTTTTTTTTCTATTTTATTTAAACAAAAAAGAGCGAATTTTAGGGCCGAAATTGACATTTTCCGCTTTTTGTCAACGATTTTTTAAAATGTCAACTTTCGTGTCACTTTTCGGTTGTTTACCTAGTAACTACTAGTATAATCTTTGAAAATATTTCAAATAAATCCTTAGAGAGTCAATAAGTTCCATTGTTGCCCTGTCTTTGAAATTATCCTACAAAATCACTCTCATTTTGAGCCCTCCACACCAGACGACCCCCTTGATAAATGGACTTTCCGGTGTTGTAATGATCTTTAATTATTATTTGTCGACATTTCGACTAAAAACTTGGTCCTTATTAAGACGTAGAAGTTTTCCTTTTAGAAGATAATTCGATATTATAAATCCATCATTTGATAAAATGGATGAGAGAGATCAAAATGATATATTAATTATAAATGGGTTGTGTAAAAAATTGTTACATTTTCCTTGTTTATTTATAAACTATATCCATTCAAGTTGAAATTGTTGAGCGTTTATCAAAGTTTCGAGTAAGAATCATTTCTACTTGTCATTGTTAAGTATTTATAAAAGTTTCTAACAGAAACATCTTTTCATGTCGTTGTGTTGAAAATTTTATAGGTTAAAAGATAAAATTTCGACATGCAAGTGTTGAACATTTCAATAATTTAAGAGGAGCTTTCTTCTTCATTGTCCGTTACATTTTTCTATCTGTTTATTATGTTGACATGTTAAGTGTTCTTAAGACTTTTTACTAAATTATTAAAATGTTGAACACTTGCATGTCGGAGTTTTATCTTTTAACCTAAAACAATTTTCACACAACGACATGCAAGAAGGTTCTTATTAGAAACTTTTATAAACACTTAACAATGACAAGCAAAAATGATTATTACACTGTTAAAAATCTTATTAATTTTAATAGACTTTAATATACAAGTGGTAAATTAAAATTAATAGATTTGTATATTATGAAAAATTAATATACATTAATATTAAATTTAATAAATTTTCAATTAAAATAGATTAAAATTAACAAACATTATTAAAATATATACAAATGTGTATTAAAATTCAATTAAAAGTTTGGATTTTTAAAGATGAAAGTATTTTTAATTTAATATACGTCACTGAAAAAAACCTCCATTACATGTAATAGAAGTTTGATACAGAAATTTCCAACAGTGTACTTGAAACTGTAATAAATGCTCAACAATTTCAACTTGAATCGATATACACGCAAAAAAAATGCTGGTGATCAGTATTTTCGTGCTGCTCAGGAGCAACTGAGATGCTTAATTTTGCTTTCGCAAGGAAAAATGTTGATGTATAGTATCTCCGATTCTGAATAGAAGTATTCTAAATTTCTACAATACAGCAAGCTGCTGCTTAGCAGTAACTCGCTCGTCGTAACGCAAGACTCGAGTTGCTGATGATCAGTATTTTATCAGACAAAACGCAGCACTCGAAATGCTGAAAATCAGTAACTCCAATCTCTACAGCACCTCGCTAGTTGAATCGCAGCACTCGAGTTACTGATGATCATTGAGCAGTATTTCCTTAGATGAGACGCAGCACTCTGACTACTGAAACTCAGTATGAAAATCAAAATGGAAAAATCAATATTATGAAAATTGAAATAAAATTTTTTTTTTTTTTTGTAACATTTTTGCCATTTGCACTTTTGTACACCTTTTTATCACACACACGTAGGCCTTCTTACATTTTTACCCTGAAAAAATCCTAAATTACATCAAGCAATTACCTCCGCTGAGGTTTGAACCTGCATAGCCGGCGTGAAACGCTCGCATCTTATCAACTACGCTATTGCTCACATGCTTTCGAAATCCCGTAAAAAATTATACGAATCACATATTTTAGTTTACTAATCGTTTATTTCTGCAACTCAGTAAGAGATGTGCTGAATACTAAAAGCCTTGATACCTGTACTGACAAGGAAAAAACAGTATAGCTGAGAAAACTATAGAGAATTTTTGTTCAGCAAAATACCTGTCGTGACTATACTATATTGGTATTGTAGCTAATCTAAATGCGTGACGCACCGAAATGCGTTTTTTGCCATCGTACCATTATAATTTCGTTCGTGCAACGATAGAAGTATAGCTTTCCGACCTATACCGGTATATAGTGCCTCTGGTATAGGTGAGACAACTATACTGGTTTGCCGCGCTACCTACCAGAGGTGTTAGTTGAAGTTTGCCGGTTTTTTCAATAAAAAAAACACTTAATTCTCAAGGGAATCTCAAAAAAATATTATTCAAAGTATTGACCATTGGATTTTACACATTTTGCCCATCTTTCAGGCAAATCATGGATACCATTCCAAAAAAAACTTTTTCTCTTTCAAGGCAAACCATTAGACGAGCCATTTTTCGACTTCTTCAAAATTGGCGAAGCGCTGCTCTGCGAGTGAGTGTCCCATCGATGCGAAAAGGTGATAGTCAATGGGCCGACCTCACCAGGTGAAAGCCGTGATTTTTTCCGCTTCGGGTTCTTAAAATAAATCCATTTTTCGTCCCCCGTGATAATTCGATGCAGAAAAGATTTCCTTTCGAACCGTTGAAGCAGCATTTCACAAATGGTTTTTCGATTTTCCATTTGTCTATCGTTCAGTTGGTGTGGTACCCATTTTCCATACTTTTGGATTTTTCCCATGGCTTTTAAACGTTGGCAAATTGCTCCTCGGGTCACATTCAGTGTTTGTGCCAATTGTTGTTGCGATTGGGTTGGGTCTTCAACCAATAACGCCTGCAATTCCTCGTCTTCTAACTTTTTCGCTGCACCAGGATCTTCATTGTCTGTTAAATCGAAATCTCCACTTTTAAATTGACGTAACCATGTCTCACATGTTCTAATCACTGGAGCATGTTCTCCGTAAGTTTCTACGAGCAATCGATGAGCTTCAACTGCTTTTTTCTTTTGATGAAATAAGAAAAGCAACGAATACCGCAAATACGATTTACTTGGAACGAAACTCGACATATTCACTGAGATAAACAACTATGATGCTATTATTTTGGCAGAATGTAATTGTGTATTTTTGAGTTAAAGCGCGTACTGCGCGCCAGTGAATAGTAGTTGCTATTATTAGGTATCGCCTTTCTTTACTTCAGAATGCGAGTTGCTGCTGAGCAGCATTTTTTTACTGACTCGCAGTAACTCTTTTCGGCTTAGCATTGGCCTTTAGTATATGCTCGAACTGACCCGCAGTACAAAAATGCTGCTCAGCAGCAACTACCGTTGCTGACCGACGGGCGTACTGATAAACAGCAATCGATTGCTGATCACCAGCATTTTCTTTTTTGCGTGTAATTTATAAATAAAGAAGGATAATGGAACAATTTTTAACATAACCTTTTTATAAATAATATATAATTTGGATCTCTCTCATCCATTTTATCAAATGATGGACTTCTAGTATTGATTATCTTTTAAAAGGATATAGATTATATATATTTATTGAATATGTATATTTTGATTGAAAAGTTATTCAATTTAATATGAATGTTTATTAATTTTAATTTACCACTTGTATATTGAAGTCTATTAAAATTAGTAAGATTTTTAACAGTATAGTTTTAAATAATAAAGTGTATTTTTTTCATATGGATACAAATTCATTTTTAACGAGTTATCAAAGTATCTATCAAATATTTTGTTTTATCGACACTGATGCATATTAAATTTCATAATTGCGTGTATTAAACTCCATATACTATGTATGCAAAATAATTCACGTACTTTTATATATTAAGTTTAATACAAAAATGTTCAACAATGTAGTGTTGAAATCCGTTTGCCGTACTGGTCAATATATACTGTTGTACCGGTGTATTGGTATACCGTGCCAGTATAATAAATTTCCACCTGGGTCATTGGTCACTGCATCAGCATTCGTTTTAGGAAATTTAAATTCGACGACTAAACGTAATCAACCAAGAGCAAAAATTGTTGATGTTAAAAGCATTGTAGTAAGGCAAATCATTATGAACTCTCGATAAAAGTAGTAAACATTCATCGCTGATAACATAAATTTACTACTTTAAACTTTATTAAAGAGAGAATTCCTCATTTGCCAAGAAATGTCTACTTCCAATTTTTCTTACTGAAAATAGAAAACTAAGACGTTGGATCGTAGTAATTCATCAAAGAATTTGAAACTCTAGGAATTAGTAAAAAATATTTTCACTTCCTATTATTTTACACTTTTCATTTCTGATAAGGCGAAATACGTCGGATTCATAACGAGGGTTTAAATGCCCCTGTCTCCAGTAGCCAGCCTCGCGTCTTTGGCAACATTTCAGAAACTTGAGAATTCTCGCGGAAACCCGGTCATATTTTTTCTAATTATCGTTTAATAATTTCCCAAGATTAAATAGAAAGAAACACTTCAAAAAACAATTTCAGTGATTCGCATATCCAGAAAAAGCACTTTCTCATTGATATCCTCTCTTCTTTTAAAAGTATTATCCAAAAATTAAAGTCTGCTTTTTTAAATTGTCTGAATCTAAATGTTTTGTATACGAAAATGTCAGGCAAACACAAGTCTTCAAAAAGTAAGTAGGTCGCTTGCGCAGATGATTTCTCCATGAAGAACCACCTGAAACAGATAAAGCAAAGAGTTTTTTACAAGACGTATATTTTATGTTTTGGTTTTAAAAAAACACGTTTGAAAAAAAAATTCCATTTTACAACAATAATATGTGAAATACGAAAAAAACGTTGAGATAAAAAATTATTTGCCTAAATTAGGTCTACAAATTCTCAGTAGGACATTTTTTGACAAGATGTTTATTTTATGTAATGCGGTTTTAAAAAAAACACTTTTGAAAATCAAAAATTTCATTTTTCAACAATAATATGTGAAATACGAAAAAAACGTAAGGTTGAAAAATTGTTCATTTTAATAAGATCTACAAATTTTGTCTGACAGTTTTTGATAAAACGTATATTTTTAATTTTAATTTAAAAAAATACGATTAAAATTTAAAAATTCCATTTTTCAAACAAAGTATGCAATATATGTTTTATTTTATATTGATAATTCTAAAAAATGTTAGGAATCTAGGGAAAATGAAGGTTTAATGGTAATTATTCCTAGCGGACTGAAAATTTATCGCAGTCAAAATACTAAAGATTTAAAAAATGATATGAAACTTTAGTATAGGTTATAGAAAAGTTTGATACAATCTATAGTAAACTATAATATAATTCATCTAAAATTCAATATTCCGCTGTTAAAAATTCTCATTATGACATATTTTTCCCTTAATTGAAACATAGTTTAGCAAAAATTGTAAATTCGGGTTTCTCCGTGTACACAAATGTATACAGAAAATTAAGCGCGAGTGTCATGATTAGAATGTGTTCCTTAAGGCTGATAGAACCTCAAGTAAATTGAATTTCCTTTTTCACTTGAAATAAAAAAATGTATTAATTTTGTGAAAATGTGATTCACATCTAACAATCTTGTTTTTTTATGTTTAGAATTCAGCACTCTGTGGATTACTTTTGATATTTTATTTTACGTTATATTCAGAACACAAATTGATTGGAAGCGGAGCCCTGCTTTCGTTTCAAAGAATGTCGTATAATCCTTAAAGTATGAGGATATTAATTTTTTTGAAGAAATGTATTGTTGCTTTTTTCAAAATACATTACAATTAATTTTTATCTTACTTTTCCTGCTTCTATAAACTGTTACATATTTAAAGGTCTTTTCAATGGATAAACCCCTTTAAATACTCGTTCATCACACGGAAAAAAATCTGCCCGCTTTGCGGGCACATTCTCATTGCGCGCTTGGCGCGCAGCTCGCTTCGCTCGCAAGTTTGAGCGCGCCTAGGGCGCGCGATTCGATCGTCGCGCTTCGCGCTCCGTTCTTTCTGGACCTCGCGCTTCGCGCTCGGTCTTGTGCTCTTCGCATACATTTAAGTTTATTTCTTATAATTTAATACTGAAGCTCAAACCAACTTAATGATATTAAAGATGATGTAAATTAGTCATTTTCTCAAATTCACTAAGTTTCTTTTTCAGATTAAGTGAAACAGGAAATTCAATTTACTTAAGGCTCTATCGGCCTTAAGGAACACATTCTCATCATGACACTCGCGCTTCGCGCTCGATTTTCTGTATGCATTTTTGTAACTTTTTAATAAATTACATGATTATTGATAAATTTATTTTCTTCCAAATCTTTTAAAAAGGAAAAACAATCGTAGACTTTATTTAAGGAAATGATTTTGCAGAACAACGCTTATTTCGTATCACATATTTTGGTGAAAAAAATCGAATTTATTTAATATTAAATATCAAAACATAAAATATACATCCTGTCGAGAAATTTATCGATAAGAATGTGTAGACCTTATTTAGCCAAACAATTTTTATCTCAAAGTTTTTTTTGAATCTCACATATTTTGTCTAAAAAATGGAATTTTTGAATTTTAATCGTATTTTTTGGAATTGAAACGAAAAATATATGTTTTATCAGAAACTGTGTAAGACAAAACTTGTAGATCTTTTTGAAACTAACAACTTTGTATGCTTACGTTTTTTTCTTATTTTACATATTATTGTTAAAAAATTGAATTTTGGATTTTCAAAAGTTTTTTTTTTAATTAAAATGAAAAATATGCATCTTATGAAAAAATGTTACAATTCAAATTTGTAGGACTTTATTTATTCAATAACATTGTATCATAACGTTTTTTCGTATCTCGTATAATTTAACTGGAAAATGGAATTTTTATATTTACTTTTTTCGAATTTGAATATGCAGTAATATTTCTAATTTTGATTTAATCAAAAAATGTTATCAGGATAATTTTTAGAGATTTATGAGCACTATCTAAAACCAGTATTGAAATTTTTGATTTTTTCAAAAAATTATTTTCAAAAACACAAAAGTAGTGCTCAATCCCTCAATTTTGATTGGATGTGGCTGGTTAACGAACTTGTCCTTACTTTTTCGGCTCCGATAAAGTGTACCAAAGCTCAATTCAATCTGATAATTCTATCGAGAGTTATGCCGCACACGACCTACAGACAGACAGACAGACACTTTCGAAAAAACCATTTTTTCTGACTCAGGGGGTCTCAAAACGTAAAGATTTGATGAAAATTTCGAAAGTCATTTTTCACATAAAACCAATACCTTCTCATCCATGATGAGAATGTAAAAATGAACTGTCAACTTGAACATCTGGAGTGTCAAACTGATTATATTGGAGTTTTAACTATGGGATAACATTCTAGATGGTGTAAAGTACTATCTGTGAAGTGTAAAAACTAGATGTTCAGCTTGACTTTCCCAGAGTGTATGAGAATCCTCGAATGTAAACCTGAGTATCTCAGGAGCGTTAGCTCCTAACTAGTTCAGAATGTAAACTCCCTGACTATCAAGAAAAAATGATAGATAGTACGTGGTACTATCTGCAATATAAAACTGACATACCTAAATTTTGACACTCCATTTTTCTCCGTGCAGTATTAATAATTACTTCTTATCCAGGGGTTAGCTATTCTTTTTATTATTTAGGAATTCCTAACTGTTTTTGGTTTCTGTTATCACCAACCTAGTTTAGCAATACTATTTCATGAGCTTCGGCACACGTAACTTCGATAGTAAATTATAACTTAAAAAAAAAATATTATTATGAGGACAATTTTAAATTAATAATATATCAATGTTGTAATTTATGTTTACTATATTTTTATTGAAAATTCACAATATACTTTTTAATAGGAAAAATGTTATAATATTATTAAGACATATTCATGAGCAGATAAGGCTTGATTTAAAATTCCGGTGAAGTATCTTGCTTTGTAAAAGAAAAATTCTCTTCTCTTCATTTCTAGAAAATTGGGAGTTTTTATATGCACTATTGCCTCCCTATAGGATCATTGTAGTTCTCACTTTGTCGAATAGAAGAGTCACGTATTATTTTCTTTGGGGATTAGTATTTCCCACTAGAGTAGAAATGCTTCACTTGAAGAGACATCGTTTCGTAATTCTCGAACTTCTCAAATACGAAAAAAGAGGTTCTGAAAAAATGAATAATGAAAACAAAGAAGCAGCCAAGAAGAGATCCTTGGATGACCCTATTTTTTCTGGAATGAGATTCAAGACTCAGAATAACAAACAATCTTTGAAGATTTAGTTAACAAAAATATTTTTTTAGTATTTGTGTAACTATGATTTTGGCCCCAACAAGACATTTTGTTGAATTAAACATTTTTTGTTATTCCAATGAAATGTTTTATTGGGACACAAATAAAATTTGGTTAGACACATTTTTTTCTCAGTATGTTAGAAATTTGAATTTACGTATAACATATCAAGCTACAGACGTACAAACGTCTTATATTTCCCCTATACATTAGTAAACTTCCCGTGATTCCCTAATAAATTATACAGCCCCTGCTGACAAGGTGATGTTTGTATGAATTGTTGAACAAAAGTTAGGATTTAGTTTCAACTTTCAGAAAGTTAATTAGAACCCGAGAATGAGGGATTAATTAAAGATTTATAGTCAATTAACCTCAAATTCTCACACTATAAAACCCGATTCCCCTATTGGAACACATTTTTGACTTTCATTGATCCTTTGTACCATATCCCTTTGCTTGCGCAAAAGAACACATTTTTGAAAAAGATTGATTTTTAAACTGCGAAATTGAATTACCTACAACTCATCTGTTGCCACACTAGATTGCTCCCTTTTGTTTTGATTAATTACTCGCAAATTAATGGCTAAATCGATAACACAAACAATCAAGTCTAAACTTCTCTAATTCACGATAATCGTTGCATTTACAGACCATTGATCTGTAATAACTATTAAGATTACAACGTGCGAATATAATCATCAGATGAGGTTGAGGAAAGGCGAAATTTCACGATTATTTTCACTTATTATCTTTGAATTAGTCATCCAAGAACGGCAGCAATATTAGGGCAATTATCTGGTCAAGTAATTGAACATAGACGTGAATACATAACATGATTTGTCTCCTGAGACGTGTTCTACACAAGCAGCTGTCAAAGGGGGAATTACAATAATTTCTACTTGTACTGAAACACTAAAACTAATCAGCTATTCCTCATTTCACGTAGGCGAGGTTAAATCAAGACAAATCCTATTATGTAAAGGTTAATTACCCAAGTAAAAAACAAATGCAGAATTCTGCTATCTATATTTCTGCAGAATTTCTGTACTTTTTTTATACTTGGGCAATTTCGGAACTATATGTGGGCCTCCGCATGAAAAGGGCCCTTATGGCCGGTATGGAGTTACGTATAGGGCCATATAGTCGGATTAAGTCACGACAATTTTAGCCCAAGATAAACAGTTTATGTTGAAAAACGTGTCACCGGGGCACTTTTGAAGTTGGAAATTCATAAAATCTTATTTCTGTTCAAATTTAGGTAAACAAAAAATACACTTACAGTCGGAAGTTAAACACGTTTTAAATTAAGTCAAACAATAGCATCACAAACAGTAAACAATTGCCACAGTGATATTATTACAGCATATAATAAAAATTATAACAGTGTTTCTATGATGACCATCCATAAGGGCCTTTTTACCAAACAATTTTTTTTTTAAAGGTTCGATTTTTTTTATGGAGTTCAGTTCGGAATCGTATTCCTGGCAGACTTTTGAATTTTTTTTAAAAATAGTGTATTGTGTATCTAGGAGGTAAGATAGGTCTTTTGGGGGCGAGGACCGATGTATTCAGGCCGAGTAGTAGCCGAGGGCTGAATACATCGGTCGAGTCCGAAAATGGCGGACCTCCGTGGCACACACGATATTTTTTGCAAAATACGTCCTAAAGAAGTATTTCGAATATCTGTAGAGTGGTATTGAGAGTGTCCAATTACGACTCGGTGGAATAGAAATATGTTATAACAATAGTATTGATAAATATGGTACGATATGTGGTGAAAAGGGAAATATAATCCAATTCTCGCAACGTTTAGAGGACGTAAGGAATAAAAGTAGGACATAAGGAACGAAAGTAGGACTTAGGAAGAAAACAGATACAATATGAAACATGCTGGTCGTAAATGGACGTCCTTACAGCCGCTCTACAGTGGCTTGAAGTACTACTTTAGTGCCTGTTTTGCAAAAATACAATTTTTTACATTGAAAAATAAAAAAATGTATGACTTTTAAAAGTTGAAATTTGAAAAAAAAAACGTTTGCAAAATTAATCATAGCGAAAGTATTCAAATGAAATAAATAAATTACAAATAGAGGAATCATTTTTGATAATTTTTATTCACGAACAATTAAAGTTATTAATATTTTAGTTTAATCAACAATAATATTTTCAAGAATAATCATTTTAATGGTCATTACAATTATTATTTTTAAATATGCAAGTAACAACTACAATTTTTCATAATAATATTTTCAGTTTAATTGAAATTATAAGTCTTATAAACAATTAAGATTCTTAAAATTGGAGATAAGTCAACATCAAGATTTTCATTTGAACTGAAATTATACCATTTATGTACAATATTATAACAATATGAATCCAGACAACTATAAAATATCCATTTAAACGGAAATTATAAAATTTCTAAAATTTTAGAAAACCTTTTCCACAGTTTTTGATAAAACTTTGTGTTATTGTCACATAGAAATATAATTGATTAAATTCGATTGATCTATTTATATCAATGTACCTAAATTCTCGCATAATAATTTATCATTCTTAGTAGAAGAGGGTAAACGTGTATTAATTTTTTTTCCTTTTTAATTATTTAGTATAATTTTAGAGGGGTTTACAAAAATCACAAATATTCTTCGGTTAAGATACTATTTTTTTAATACCCGCGCGGAAAATGCGATTTTGAGGCCTTGGCGCGAAACAACAAACAGATCGAATCCACAATCGATGATAAGTCAATGTGATAAATTTCCCAGATCCCTCACTTGGTTAACAATGTTCTATTTTCTACTAGCGGGTCATAAAATAGATTTGTTTATTGCCCTCCACGGGGCAATAAAATCCACTCTATGACCCCCTAGTAGAAAAAAATCGTGTGCGACACGGGAAAAACATTAATTTTATTCGTGTGGTTGTTATCCTTGCTTTGCTCGGGTATTAAACTTCACACTCGCAAAATAAATTCTTTTTTCCCTAGTTGCATAATATACTATTATTTATATACTGCGAAGGAGAATGCGATTTCAGGGCTTGGCACGAAGCAAAAAAATGATCGTTTCCACGATCAACTAATGCAACCATGAGATCAACAAGTACGTGGCATTTCTCTTAAGTGCACTGAAACAAATTTTCAGTCAAGAGAACTGTAAGAAAAGAATGATCCCAACTATAAAATACACTTTGGTTTTGGTGACTACTAGACCTTTGATAGTTGGCCCTACTGTACATTATAGTTGTCCCTACAGTACAGTACAGATGAAGAGATTGAATAATACTGTTCTCACAACTATAAATCGTAGTTGGAGCATCTTGGAAATAGTTTTGTTCTCTCAATTATAAATTGCAGTTAAAAATAAAAATAAACATAAAAAAATGAATATCTGAACTCAGCATTTATAAATGATATTTTTTTCTGATGGATTATGAATTATGAATATACACTCGAGATTCCCTACAACGAGAAGCTCGAGCATCGGAGACCTCTCTGCATCGAGCGCGAGAGGGATCCCCTCCATATCCTACTTGTTGCTATGCGCATTATATGATGCGTGCAGTCAGTCTGTCAGTGATGCCATGTGAATAATTGTATGTACATAGTAAAAAAGCGTATAAAAAAGATTTTTGCGAGTATTCAACATCGAATTGACTCATTTGACGGTATGTACTCAAAATACTAAAAATATAATAATATAATAATAAAAATATCTATGCTTATCAGGTGTATTTTTGAATATTTTCAGAAAAAAAAGAAAAGCCTTGACAATGAATAAAAAATGGAAATTTTGACAAATTTGGAAAACGGGATGAAAAATTGTGAAATTTGCCAAAAATACAACGTTTCAAATTCGAGCGCGCTTCATTCCGTAGTAGTGGGGGAAAAGGGGTCGATCGTCTGCTCGTTATGGGGAACCGTGGCGCGCTCGTAAAAGGGAGGCCTTGTTACAGGGAATCTCGAGTGTACAATTAAAACTTATCTCGATACCAAAGAATTAATGATACGAAAACTTTTTACAACACGTTTCCTCGTTGAAAAACGACTCCAAGTTTTTTGTTTTCATATAAAAATACATCTAACTGTAAGCCAAACAACTGTGTAAATATAGTTGCCACAACTATAGCCGATTTTTTTCAGTGTAGAGCACATATTATTTTGTCCAATAAACATGTGGAATGATGACATTTTGTGTCTGAAAAAAATGAACAAAACAAGCATTCGATGAATGATCGTCAGTTATTGGATATGAAAAAACAAATGAAACGTTGATGATCTGTTTTGACAAACGAAAAGCGGCTGTTTTTTTTTCTTCCACTTCTTCTGCTATTTCTTCACTGTTTTTATTTACTATCCCTCACTAGTTGAGGAATATAACGCTCCTTAACAGTTATAAGAAACAATCGAGAAATCGCTTGTTTTGTTCATTTTTTTCAGACGAAAAATGTCATCTTTTCCACGTGAGTGTTGGCTAAAAGAATCTTTACAACGAGCGTGGAAAACTGTTGTGAAAGACGCTTGGAAAACTGAAGGTAAGGAAAATAGAGACGGAAATTTTATTACCCTCGCTACCTGCTTCATGCAATTTCTCAACATTACCATCTCCCCATGAAAAACATAATCCAGCGTGACACGTTTTAATCCAACCTATTTTTTCACCCACGTCAAACTACAAAGCTGCGATTTAACCAGCGGGACAATCTCAGGCTTGCCATTTTTTCATATATAACATAGATAATTTTAATCGAAGAAAATAAAAAGAAACTGAGCCTATGCCAAAGAAATGAGAAATTAAAAGAAGTCTTGTGAATTTTGTGTCAATATAATAACGGACATGTTATCAAACATGTCACTTTACAATTTAAAAATGGCACATTCAGTATAAAGGTGGAATATCTCATAGTTCTGACTATTTTCAGAACTAATTAAATTTAATAATACTTTTTAAATGTGATACTTAATGTCACAAATACTAAAATACAATTTTTTAAAGTTTCGTTTATTAGTATTTTTTGAAACATCTCAGAATAAAACTAAATTCAGAAATAAATAACTTTTCACTTTTTCGTTATTTCTGAAAATATTCAAATAATTTTCAGTAAAATTACATATATAGATATTATAATAATTTATAATTCTGTAAAGCGTGGCTTGCAAATCCAATCGAAATTGCATTGTCCGTGAAACTGATATACAAAATCTTTTTTATCAAAAATACACACTTTCGTCCACTCATAAGAATCACCATAATCGTCTCGAATTTCTTAGCTAGGTTTAGGACAATAGTCTTCTTCAAGGAGGAAAAGAACCTCTCAGGATAGCATTTATAAAAAAAAAATTGTTAGTCAGCAAAGCCACATGTCCCGAGTCGGTTTTTAAAACAGTTCAGATCGATCGTTGAGAGACTTCAGTAACAAAGTTCTCAAGAAAAGTTTTCAAAATTGAAAACTGTTCGCGTTTTATCATTAATTACCAATTGGGCATCCTTCTTTTATAAAAAAAATTTCGGGCCGGATTGGTTACAAATTTCTAAGTTTTTTTATTTACTCTATCCGGTTTTCCATATACAGTGAATTCTACATATATATATATATATATACTTTTTTTCAATTCGTATTGTTGCATACTGCATTTCTTCATCTTGAATTGCAAGCGATGAGATAAGTTTTTGAGTTTTATGATTATCCTTATTTTAATTATCTCCTATATTTTTATCTTTTACAAAAATTTTGAATTAATCATTTAATTTATGGCACTGAAGAGGGCCCCCATATGTTCCCGAAACGTTTGCCTTTCTTTTTTGCGTTTTTTTCATAGATAACATTGATAATTTTAATCGAAGAAAATAAAAAGAAACTGACCCTATGCCAAAGAAATGAGAAATTAACAAAAATTCTGTGAATTGTGTGTCAACATAATAACGGACATATTATCAAACATGTTACTTTACAATTTATATATACAGTTCACATCAACATTTATTCATAGAACCTGAAATGAAAGCAAAATTTAGATCTACTGTTTTTCCAGGCAACTTAATTATTAATTATCTACAATCATCTTGTTAAAGGTTTCTGTTGAAGGAATTTTGTGGAAAATTTTCTTTTACATAATAAATTACATGGTACATAATTTTGTATTCTACCATACGTAGGTTTTTAATTTTAATAAAATATGTTCTTGTGATCTCTTTTAAAAAATTAAATCGACTTTTTTAGCTTTAGGGTTTCTTGTCATTATGACGGTACATATCGTTTCGGTTTTATAACATGGGTTGACCCCGTAGACAATATCCTAGAACTTCCAAACACAGTTCACAGCATTCGAGTTTAGAAAATTTACTAAAATATTCATCGGTTTACTTCAATGATAATAAAATTTATAAAATAATTTATTAAATTTTGTAACTACGGTTTTGAGAGTTTCAATAAACTGCCTCCCGTATTCAAAATTTTAACGAGAGTTCTGTAATTTTTCAAGAACAAATTTTTTTCATATAATAAAACAAGTTATTATTTTTACTTCAGATATTGTGTTGGGAATATAAAAAATAACAAATTCGTTACTTCAGTTAATGTTTCAAGATTATTTAGTTTGAAATTATTTGGTTATAAACAAAGTGGACCAGAAATTAGTCTGTTTCAGTTACATTTTGTTATACGAGTTTTCCTAGAAAAAGTAAATATAAAGTTCGTTTTGAATAATATATGCAGTGAACAAGAAACTCTTCTATAGCATGGTAGTTCTTACCTCAATCATAGATAATTTACTGGAAACTTTCTTCGTTAAGTTGAAAATTTCATGATATTGAAAGTGTAGGGAATATATGTATGGTCTGGGTAAAACTTCAGACCATGATACCTTACATCAAATTAGGATGACGTAAATCTAATTATTGGAGAAACGAGAAAATAAAGGTATTTTCAAATGCTCACGCTTCTTAAACGAAAAGTAGTGATCGATAGAGAGAATAGATTTGAGTTCACTGAAAAACAATTAAAACATTTTATTTACATCCTTTTATTCACAGAAAAAACCAGGCGTTATATTGTTCTGGATTATGGACAAACTCTATATTTTACCTTACACTGAGAAAAAGGTTCGGTTAAATTTACTAAAGATAATCGGTTAAAAAATTTACGGTAAAATAGTAAAAGTAGCTTTAAGATACGCGATTGACAGTGTTACTCTCTACACAATCTGGCACCTTTTCGCAATTTTTGGGCAGAAATTTTGTGTTGTAGCTATTGTCTTAGCCCGAACAGTTCCTCCTTAGACCGTAACCATTACTCCGCGAAATCATAACGTGATCTGGAGGAATCATATCATACACCACCGGCCGCAACATAAACGAATAATAATGTCCGACAGTGGTATAGATTCATTAACGTTGACATATGGAAATTTAATATTATTCTGCCAATAAACTTAATAAAAGTGTTTTTAAAAGAGCATATATCTTGTGGCCTATCTATCTTAATTCATTCCTCTTGAGTTTTCAAAATGGAATTTTCACCTCAACAGCGAAAATCGGAGTGCAGAACAAAATGTTGTGTAAAAGGTTGTGACTCGAGAATGAACAAAAATAAGAACTTAAGTTTCCATGAAGTGCCAGAGAGTGGAATTAATATTGAAATCAAAAATTTGTTCGGAAGCCTTGAAATTGTCGACAAAAAAGCAAAGTGGCTTAGAAGATTAAAAATAAAAGATCAGAGCAAGCAAGTGGTAATTTGCTCAATGCACTTCGGTCCAGATAATTATTGTTCAAATCGTTGATTTTTAGTGTGCCAGTAATTGAGTGTGGCCCTGACGTTAATGCACTTGTTTGAAGACATAATGCGAACAACTCAATGCTTTCATTGCTTCTGCTAGTCACGCCACTCATTATAATTATGTCAGAATTCGCCACTTTCTGACCTTCTATTAGGTTTCTTGAGGACGGTATGGCATTCGCAAATTCACACAGTGTATGTAGCTGCAGAGTTAACATTTTTTAAAAACTTAACCATTTTCATTATATGTTTTTTGTGAACTTATCCATATGCAGCTGTAGAAAAATGTATACCACTGCCGTTTTCATTGCCAATACCCTAAGCGTTTCTCCCGGCGCAGTTCTCGTTGCATATAATATCGGCAGGAGCGCCACTCAATATAACAGTTGAGCGCATTGTGCCGAGTTTTTCAGATAAGCGTGCCATGTTTGTTATATACCGAAAACCGACATTAAAAAGATATTTGAACAGAAAACTGCGCTGGCGGAAATGTTTGAGGATCGACTGCAGTAATAGTTACTACCAGGACCGTAATAATTACTGTGATTCCCGTTCTGGTCTTGCACCGTAACAGTTACTGCGCCGTCCAAAACCGCTCACGCTTAAACAGTCAACGCTACTGCTTTCTCCCGCTACGTGAAACCGTTGCGGTCTTGAGAGTAATCATTAAGGTTTACCTTTCTCCGTGTATACATCGATGGTCCCGAGCGATTTTGACTTAACTCGCAAACAAGTGAACAAACTGTCCCAACTGAAAATCTTCGTTCCATTTTAACTCAACTGAAAATTTCAGTTCTATTTTGACTTAACTGAAATCGGTTGTGACATTTTGTTGTAACTCTTATTTGTCAGTTTCAGAGAACATGCTGTATCAATTTTGCGAGTCATTTTAAAAATATTACTTTTATAAATTTTCCTTATTTAAAATATAATTATAAAAAAGCGATACATCAAAGATTGTGAAAAAACAAATATTACTTTAATACACAGAAGTGAAGAGTTGAAAATCAAATATTAAAAATCGATTGCCAATCCGTCATTTAAAATTTAAAACAAAAATTCGTGAAAATTAAATTTTTTTTCGTTACACAAAATTATTTTATATTTTTTCTGGTCGTAATCATTACTAAAGATAAATAGATTATCATGTCAAACTAGAATATTGATGTGCATTTGAGTGCAGAAAAAAAATCAAAAAAAATAACCAAAAAGTTATATTGTGATGCAACATTAAAATGAAACATTTTTAAAACCTATAATTTATGTAAATTATATGATATGATTATATGATAATTTGCAGTTACAATAAAAGGAAACATGCCCTTGTCTGAATGAAAAATCGAAATTTGCTTCTTTACACTCTTATGTAGGATAGGCCTTTGCCTCATTATCATTTTTATCCCAAATTTAAAAAAAAAACAGTTACAACAAAATATCACGAGTTATTTCAGTTAAGTCAAAATCGAATTGATATTTTCAGTTAAGCCAAAATGGAACGGACATTTTCAGTTAGGACAGTTTGTTCATTTGTTTGCGAGTTAAGTCAAAGTCGCTCGGGACCATTGACAGTTGATACCGGTTTCTTGTTAGTTATGTTGTGTATTAGGCCGTTTGCAACAACAAGCGAAAACGAAAAAAAGGTAGAGTCTAAAAGAATCTTAAAGATCTCGCGTCTCGAATTGTTTTTACAAAGTTTCAATGAAATGGAGAATGAAGTGTACAAGATGTTAAATGAGTGGAAATTAGATAACATAAAGGATAAATTCAAAGGTAAAGAAATTTATATATTGTAGAATTATATGTATTCAAATGTACATTTTTAATAATAATATGAATAAAATAATTCACCAATAAATATATATTTCTTCATTTTAAAAATTATAATTCCCACGTCTTTAAATCATTATTTATTTTTAAGGTTGTGTTAGCATTCAGAAATTTTAGTTAAATTTAAATTTTTAAAATTAATTAAATTTTTTAAAATTTTTTAGTAAATTTAAGTAGAAATATGGCAATGTTAAATGTACTAAAATAATTAAGTTTACTGAAATATAAACGCATGGATGTAACGAGAAATTTTTTACCTGAAAAATTACGGTGATGTCAACTAGAAAATTTTATTACATTAACTTGGATAAAAGATCAAAACAACCGAAAAGTGTTAACTAGAATTTTTAAAATTTTTAACGGGAATTACTAATACGGCTCTTTGTAACATTTTTTTCCAGTTGGAATAACCGGAATTCTGGTTATTTTAACCAGACTTTTTTCTGAGTTTAGATCTCGATCAATATAACACTAGATTTTAGTATAGAATCTAAATTCTACTCCAGAATTTTGAGTTAGCTCTGTGTTAGCCATGTGTCAGCTATAAACAATTCTTTCTAAGATTATTAATAAATTTAAAAATTTTATAGTCAAACGTTAAAATATATTTTTTAAATTCTTCATTTAAACTTGAAGAAAGGACAATATTTTTCTTTATTATATAAACTCATGGATTACTATATCGTAATCATACATTTATTCTTATTTTTTTAAACCAAATGAACAATATTTTTTTCTTTTCAGAATTAGACTGTTAAATTGAATACAGATATTGATGGTAATTTATCCTTTAATTAATTTATAATTATTCAAAAACATCGCATTAGTCTTCACATATTAAATAACATTTTCGGAATTAGTAACACAATGCTTTTACTGTGAACGATTCGTGAATCACATACAAATTGGCCGCAAACAATATAACAGATTCTCTTTTGTTTTATATAGATAATGTCGTTCTGGTCGTTCTGCACCAAACTCCACTATACAAAATATATTGATAATATGAATAAAAAATTTTAAAGAATAGATTAGACTAAACATATGCTTCTAGTTTTGACGCGGAGTTTGAGGCTCTAAAAGGGTATGTCGCCATGTTTGTATGTTATTAAACTGAACAGAAGTGAGTATGAGAAAAAGGCAGTATTTTTTTGAACGACTTTCTTTGATTTAAAGAAATGATTTGTTTAAGTGAAATAAAATTTGTTTGATTTAAACAAAATATCTTTGAGCCAAATAAATATTTGTTTGAATCAAATTAATTTTTCTTCAAAACAAAGAAATTAATGCATTGATATATGGTCAAAGATATAATTTGTTTGATTTAAGGCAGAAATTAATTTGATTCGAACAAATATTTATTTGGTTCAAAGATATTTTGTTTGAATCAAACAATTTTTTTTTCATTTAAACAAATCATTTCTTTAAATCAAAGAAAGTCGTTCAAACAAATTATTTTCTTTGATTCAATCAAATCTTTTTTCTCAGTGTAGATCATATGATCGATATACGGTGATTATTTTGTCTGTAAACTTTTGTCCGCATGCAAAATAAGATATTAAGTGACAAATTTGTCTCACCAATTTTTGACTTGATATCTTATTTTGCATGGACAATAGTTTACGGACAAAATAATTACCATATATATCATATGGTCTGGTTGATCTATGGCATTGGGCCACTAATTTTCACGGAGAAAAATGGAGATCATAAGATTATGAACAATTACTAAAAAAGAAAAGAGAATATTAAACTGTACAGAACTCATTCCCAAACTGCTCAACACTCTCTTTTCTTATCTATGTAGTAGTCATTCCTGGTTTTTAGTAATCATACACATTCTTTTGATCTGCATTTTTCTCCGTGGTCTATCGCGGTAGGAAAGTTGAGTACGAGTATATACTGCACGCATACATATAATGTATATATATATGCGTTGCTTACATCGACTTACGAACAATTCGTGAAGGTGTTACTAGTCGTTACTTTCGCAAAGCAATTAATGGTGCAAGAGAGATAGTAACGTGGATTAGCATCGTCCGGCACTACTGGAGAATGTGAAATAAATTTTTAATTTACTGAAAATACGTTCGATGTTGCAACGTGACGTTGAATCGGTATTAGGATAGCCAGACACGTGTAAAAACATGATTAAATAAAATTTCTGATATTTTCATTGTATGCATCTTATACTTATTATGAAAAGGATTCGTTTTATACATACATGCAACTTATACAGAATGTTGACGTTTTTCCGAAACCTAATTTCGAACCGGAAGTAATGTATTTATGAATGTTATTTCACTTATACTACTTTCTACAAAAGATAGGGTGACTTTTTATTTAAACTTCGCAAGGATTCTGAAATCGTGGAATTATTTTTTGTTGGTTGGTAGCATTGTCTGTGACATCTGTCTCCAATTTCATATCCATATCTTCAATAGTTATTGAGATACGCCTCTTTTTCAATATCCAAAAAATTCAAATTACTTAAGGCTCTATCGGCCTTAAGGAACACATTCTCATCATGTCACTCTTGCTTCGCGATCGATTTTCTGTATATATTTAAGTAACTTTTTAATAAATTACATGATTAAAATAATTTATTTATTTTCATCCAAATATCTCAAAAAGGAAAAAAAATCGTAGACTTTATTTAAGGAAACGATTTTTCAGAGCAACGCTTATTTCTTATCTCACATATTTTGGTGAAAAAAATCGAATTTTTTCAATATTAAAAATTAAAACATAAAATATACATCCTGTCGAGAAATTTAGGCTAATAATTTTTCATCTAAACGTTTTTTATGTATCTCATATATTTTGTCTAAAAAATGGAATTCCTGAATTTTAATCGTATTTTTTGGAATTGAAATGAAAAATATATTTCAAATTGAGTTTTTTCAGAAACTGTGTGAGACAAAATTTGTAGATATTTTTGAAACGAACAACTTTGTATTCCAACGTTTTTTTCGTATTTCACATATTATTTTTAAAAAATTGAATTTTGGATTTTCAATAGTTTTTTTTTAAATTAAAAAGAAAAATATGCATCTTATGAAAAAATGTTACAATTCAAATTTGTAGGTCTTTACGTAAAAAATGTTATCAGAATAATTTGTAGAGACTTATGAGCACTATCAAAAACCAGTATTGAAATTTTTGATTTTTTCAAAAAGTTATTTTCAAAAACACAAAAGTAGTGCTCAATCCCTCAATTTTGATTGGATGTGGCTGGTTAACGAACTTGTCCTTACTTTTTCGGCTCCGATAAAGTGTGCCAAAGCTCAATTCAATCTGATAATTCTATCGAGAGTTATGCCGCACACGACCTACTACAGACAGACAGACAGACATTTTCGTAAAAACCGTTTTTTCTGACTCAGGGGGTCTCAAAACGTAAAGATTTGATGAACATTTTAAAAGTCATTTTTACAAAAAAACCAATACTATACACGGAGAAAAATAGTTGAAGTAATTTTACTCAACTTCCGATCAAATTTGGGACATAAGGACAAGTTAGAAGTTATTTAGTATCATTGTATTTATTTGTGATATATTAAATGTTCAAAAATGAATCAAAGTTGAGTAAAATTCAGAAGTGTAGGGTGAAGTATGAAAGCGTGCATTAAAAATTTTTAAATATATATATTATTACTCGTAGTATAACTATAAAAAACCAATCTTTTATTAAATCACAAAAATAGTAGAGCTTTCCGTTCATTCTACTCTACGCTTCAATCGAGAGTTTAGTAAACCGTGAATCGCAAGATTTATTCCAACAGCTACATCTATTCACGCAGGAACGAATGAATGTAATCTGCGCCTTGGGCACACATAACAAATTTTTAATTTCAAAAACTTAAATTCTTAAAATTAAATTGATATTATGAAAATTTAAACAAAAAAAAGTCGATAAGTGTATTACATAAAATATGAAATATCACATAAATTACTCAGGCAGAATAATAATTTGGAATTCGCAAATGTAAAATCCATATTTTGAAAATATAAAACACAGAAAATAAAAGAACCTTCTTTTAAATGTTTTTATACAAGATACTTCTTAATAATAATGCAATTTTTTAATGTACATTTAAAAATTTAGTTTCACTAAACTTCATACGTTGTTATAATAAAAATGTATACTAAATGTAATTTAATAATTATATTATATATATTAATCATCATAGTTATAATAATTGATTAATTATATTAATTTTTAAAAATATTTTATTAATCATTTATGAAAAAAGTTGATTTATTTTTACTTGAGTAAGGCTCAAAAATTTTATTGATGGCACTTACTCTCACAAGCTTTGAATAATTCAGGCAGTCACTATATAAGAAAGTTCCAAGTTTTATATCTCAGCATTGTAAGCAAGCGTGTGCGTGATTCGACGAAAGCGTATCGTACTATATATAAGTGTAGTTATTAGGTTTATATATGTAAAGTTATATGTTTAAATGTATTTGTAATTTGAAATGTGATTGGCTACGTCTGAATGGTGTGAATGTATTTGTAAGTTGTTTATGTATGTACCGGATGACTATTGGCAGGCTCGAGGTAAGAATTTTTTTTTTATTTGAGAGGACCATACCATTGCCAGTTGAAATAATACGCCCGATGCTCATTTTACCCAACTACGGTTTGAAGCACCTCAAGCGTCGGTGATATACTTATACCCATATCGTTCCACAACCACTGTATTCACCTGATGACACCGTTTCGGGCCTATTGAAGAGATTCAACGTAAATCGCTGCGCGCTTTGAAGGCCATAATACAAAATATTAGGAATCTATGGAAAATCAAAGTGCAACGGTAATTATTCCTAGCGGACTGGACATTTTTCACAGTAAAAATACTAAAATTTCGAAAAATTACATGAAACTTTAGTATAGTTTTTGGTAAAGTTTAATATACAACCTACACTGAGAAAAAAGTACATCGATCAGAACTGTAATAATACGAGTTAGCCAACTATAAAATTATAGTTCGTTTTGAGGACAACTGTGGTAACATATTTGAGAAGACTATTAAAACTTAATTTGAATCAAATGTAGGTGAAAACTGACCCAACTGTAAAATACAGTTGGACCAAATGAATGATTATATTTGTATCAGCTCTTGAAAATTTGTTATTTCAACTATTTTTTTTAGCTTTGGTAACTGCATTATGTTCCTATAAATAATAATAAAAATTTTTTTATTATTGTAAGTGAATAAAAATTAATTAAATAATGCACAAATTTTTGCTTTGATGATTTCTTTTATTTTTTCTTAGAACAAACTAATATCTAATTGAACGAAATATATGAATACAATTTCTAAAAAAAATTCGATTTTTATGTTTTTTAAGAGAATACAATGAAACGTTTATCTAAAACTAAATTTGACTTGTAAGTTTTCATCAGATATAAATCTTTCAGGTTGTAAAATTTATGCTCGTCTCCCTCACTAATTTCATAAGCTTGGAAATTTTCATTGAATGAATTACTTAGTAATTCAATTTTAACAGCAAAATGTTCTATTTCAGTACCATCGCACTTTTCTTTGATATATAAATATTCAATTTTTCCAAACAGTGGATTACTATTAGCAACATTATTGACAACCACAAAAGATTCAGGGTGTAGTAGAACATTCTCTACAATGATGTTCTTGACAGTACGATAAATTTCACTTCCAAGAACTACATTGCAATTATTGTTTAAAACATTATGCAAGTTAAATCTTATATCTATGTAGCGCTTTGATGGAGTAAACGCTTCAGAGGCTGCGAACGAAATTAACATAAAATTAAAAGTAATACAATAATTATATAATATATTTACAAAAGCACCTGGCCTTTCCTGTCACTTCTGCAAAAATAATTTGTATTGGCGATTGTAGCAAGAGGAATGAGTTAAAGAGTAACATGACCTTGAAGATCATCAACAATAAAAACTTTCATTTCATTTATATTTATCGGATCTGTCAAATTCTCAGCCACCCGAATTTCTTGATTATCAATTACATTTTGAATGTTAGCATTGTCTCCTATATTTTTATTAGTGTGCTATTATTTATATTGACCTTAAAGTTGATATAAAGTTTTTTAAATTTGTTAAACAAAATTAATTCGAACTAGCTACTCTTCTGCTTACAATTTCGGAAGATTGATTTAATTTTCTGATAAGTTCCTCTCGTTTTATTAGAAATTTGTAAAAATGAACTTTATTTTTGATCAAATCGTTGATGGAGGACTCAGAAAGGGCCAGGAAATCCTGTCTGCTAATATTTTTACCTTTATAAATATGAAGTTGTAAAAAAATTCAATAAATTAATGATTTGAATATTTTAAACATAAAAGTTTTTGTTTTAATTTATTCTCTGTAATTTTTTGTAAGTTATATTTAATACATTCTAGAAGAATAATAATTATTGTAAAATCATAAAGTTTGAACTTACTTTTGAATATTTCAATATAATCTGAGAGTTCAAAATTCTGAAGCGTTTCCTCAATAAAAAAATCCATGTTTGGAAAATTTGAGGTTGAAATTTTCAATCTGGAAAAAAACCAATTTTTTATTTAAAAAAACGCATATAGAAATTGATGCCACCAGAAATATTTGCTAATTTAAAGTTTCGGAACCAATGCATCGCAATCGATCGTGAAAAAGAATGTTAACTTACTTGTCAACTTTTCAGGCTACCTTCAAACTTGGAATCTTGAAAAAGAACTCTTTTTTCTACGTAAAATGAGTCGAAATCATTCAAAAGTATACTGTTAACGTAAAACGTCATTTACCATCTTGTATCACCACATATATATATATGAAATAAAATATATGAAAACGAAAAACAGATACATACCTAACAATGCGCGCGCACGCACACGTGCAAGTATATGCATTTACACAATTCTGCAAGTATTTTCACAATTTTGACAATTCATATTTTGGCATAAACGGCTTAACCACAAAAAACCAATGCAACTATTGTAGATTATGCAGTAAAAATTATTGAAGCGAAATAAACACCCCAACAAAAATTTTACTGACACGTAGTTAAATAATATCGATTTTTTAAAAAAAAATTGATGATTAATTCGAACGATCCTTTGAAAAAAAACACTGAAATTTGAAGAATTAGTTATTATTTTTAACATTATAGCACATTCTATCATATAAAATCTACAAGTGCGCGAAATAAGTTCAAATTACTTTTCATACAAAATTATCATAATTATGGTTCATTGTTTTTCTAACTACGAATTGCATTGGAGATAACTGTGTGACTTTAATTGTCCCCGAAACGAACTACAAAAAACAGTTAGGTGTTGTATAGTTCTACTAACTATAATTATATTTGTTCCAACTAAAAATACAGTCAAAGAAACTGCAACAGGTTTAACTTTACAGCTAAAGTTGCTACGACTACTTTCCTTTTCTCTCAGTGTATAGAAAATTATCATATAGTTAATCTTAAGTTCAGTGCATTCTTATTATGACACGTTTTTCCCTAAATTGAAACGTAGAAAAAGTTTTATAACACTTTTTCTACGTTTCAATTCCAGTTTTAATTTGCAACAAACAATTTGCATTTCAGTTTCAAACCGAAGGTTACAAACTTCGGTTTCTCCGTGCCCTATTTATTATACGCGAGGCTTAAGTCGTTAGGAATGAGTTAGGGTTCCAATCCGCACTCTGTGGCGAATAAGAGTTTTGAATATTGACAAGAGAGTTCTTGAACTTTTCCTGAACTGGTCTGTAAAATATACGGATCAGGGTTTTGTAATTCTTCAATAGATTCCCTTCGGAAAAGTTACTGCAGGATTCAAGAATATTTAATGCAATTTTTTTATAAATTCCATGAAGAAAGTTCTGTAACATTTCCAAAACCCATTAGGTCCGTAATTTTTATTGATTTTTTCTCATATCCTCAATTCCGAATATAAATTCGGTAATTTTTAATAAACTAATTTTTCCGTATATATAAGGGAGATTCTTCATTGACTAGGTATTTTTGGACATAGTTTGATTTTTTAGAGATTTTCCCAAAATTATTACACGGAGAAACTTTTTACATCAATTTTTAATATAGTATTATTCAATTTAGGGAAAAACGTATCACTTTGAGAATTTTTGTTAGTAAAAATACTAAACTTTATAATAATGATATGAAACTTTAGTATAAACTATATTAAAATTTGCTATGAACTATGCTAAAGTTTTATATCATTATTATAAAGTTTAGTATTTTTACTAACAAAAATTTTCAAAGTGCTACGTTTTTCCCTAAATTGAAAAATACTATAGTAAAAATTGATATAAAAAGTTTCTCCGTGTAATGTTTTTAGAGTAAAAATTAATTTTTTTGTCATTAATTAAGCATCTGTGAAAATATTTCCCCTCTTCAAAGTCTCTGCTTGTTTTACATGAATATAAAGCAGATTTGTAACGAAGCGACTTGACTATAGAATAAAATGAGTTAATAAAATTTAATTAGTCTCAACGATTCACATGCAGACAACTTTGCCCCAGATAACAAGGCAAAGTTGTTCGCAGTTTTTTTTTTATAGAAATAGGATTCTTAGGATTGAAAAATTCGATAGTTTTATTCATTTCCATTTTATTTATTGGAAAAATACCCTTAAATTATATGCAACATGAAATGAAAATATTTAACGCCATGTACAAACTGGACTACGTGAATAGATTCTTACCTCACCGGAATTTAAATCTGTGTAACCTCGATTCCATGCAAAATGAGATACCGAGTTTAAAAATTGTGAAATTTGATAAAATACACTAAAAGATATGTCTATTCAGTCATAAATATTTATAATTATAAAATAAATTACTCTTTTTGAGAAATTTTTTCTTTTCTACAGGGAAAATTTATAAAATTTTTGTTTATACTCTTACACTCTTACACTGTAAAATTAAAGTATTATTTTAAGATGTAATCAAAACAAGGTTTTCATAAAAGAACATACTTATGCGCTTATACATTGAGCACCTAATTTTAAGACAAAATTTTGTATCAGATATAACCAATTTAAGACTTTTTCTTTACTTTCTACAAAATAGATTTACTTTATGCGAAAAAACACAAAATTAATTTAAGAATAGTAATTTTTTATATGCATAAACAAATATTACTACTATACACCACTGATTATAATCAGCTTATATACGCTAACGAATCAGCGGTATGTAGCTTCGTATCAGTAAAATTTCACTGGTTCATCAGCGTATGTGCGCTGATTGCAATCGGAGGTATACCTAAAGCTGATTATTCAGCGAAATATTGCTGATTTGGATTTAGAGCGTGAAGACCATTATGCAGATTTATAGTTGTATAGGCATCCAATGAATGGAACATTTTTGAATGTCAATACAAATTTTAATGAGATATGTTATCGTCCCAATAAATTTCTTTCTTATTATACAAAATTTATTCCTGATATTATCTGTAAATTCTCAAATTAGTGAAATTCTACTGATTTTTCAGCGAATATACACTGATTGAAACCAGTGACAAAAATGTGGAAAATAAGAGCATTTTTTGTGTATACGATTATTTTTCCTTTTTGAGATTTAACAATATTTTTCATTAATAAACAAAGGACATAACTTCTATGTAGGTCAACATTACAGTTGTAAATCTTTTTAAAATAAATAATTTTGTTGTTTAAAATTTTTCCATATCTCGTATACTTTGGCGGAATAATTGAATTTTTGATTTACATAAAAACGTTCTTAATGGATAAATGAAAAGCTATAACTCTTTTAAAAAAATAATCAAAAACTAATTCGTAGATCTTTTTGAAAGGAAAAATTTTCATTCTTGACAATTTTTACCTATCTTGCGTATATTTGGTGCAAAAAAGAATTTATCATTTTTGATAACGTTTTTTACACTAGAAACGAAATTTACATGTTCGATCAAAAAGTGCTCTGAAGTAAATTTGTATATCTTGTTGAGATGAAGAATTTTGTCTGGAAATTTTTTTTCGTATCTCCTATAGTTTTTTTGTAATCCAAAAGTTTTTATTTTTAATACCATTTTTCATTAATAAACAAAAAATATAACTCCTAAGAAAAAATGGTCAACAGCAAATTTGTAGACCTGTTTGAAGAAAAGAATTTCGTTTCCTAAAATTTTTGTTGTATCTCGTATATTTAGTCGGGAAAATGGAATTTTTGATTCTTACAAAATGTTTTTTTATGGATTAAAACAGACAGAGAGACAGACATTATCGTGAAAACCGTTTTTTCAGACTCAGGGGTTCTGAAAACGTAAAGATTTAATGAAATTTCCGAAAGTCATTTTTCACGTAAAACCAATACCTTTTCATTGATGATGAGAATGGAAAAATATTTGTTGTTTTTCATTGTTGTAAAACAAATACTTAGATATGTTTAAGGTTCCTCCAGTGCTGAAACGGCCTATTTTCACTCTCATCCTCAGTGAGTCTCGTAAGTCGCTGGCGTGGTTACTTTTGTTGTTCTCTCTCTTTTCATCTCATGCGCGCGTTGCGGATTGAGGTCAGCTGGTCGTTGCTTCTGCAATATTGCCATGTATACACCCCTTTATGCGAACGAAAATCAAAACTGAGCCCGTATTTATCTTGACAATGTGTGAAAAGCGTTTTATTTGACAAATTGCCAGCAAAAAAATCAAAAACTTTTGCAAACTTTTTCCACTCCGTAAAGGAGTCTCCATCGAAAAAAACCTATAGATAGTCCCAAAACTATGTTTCAGTTATAGTAAGAGATACTTGAAGATACATAGGGATTATTCATGCATTTTCCAATCACAATTGGCTATGAATAAAATTTAGTTACATATATATTTCCATGTAAATGCTTAGTCAGTCAGAATTAGAATTTTCTCAGATTTCCCTATTGTATACGCATTTGTGTCACACAGGATCAGAAAAGAAGAAAATTTTAGTTAAAGTACCGGATTAGCTTTTATCGATTTGTATCTTAAATATAATTTAAAGTAATCAGCAAATTTCCTTCCATTTCTTTCTACAGGGTTTTCCAATTAGAGGTTTCATTTTTATTTATAAGAAAAACGGAGGTAGAACGATTCTTTTAAATAAACTGTGAACTTATCATTATTTTCTTCATAACTTTAAGGTAGTTGATCCACGAAAATTAGACCTCAGGCAAAAATAGATAATTTTGCTTTCAAGAATAGCAATATTATTATTGAATGGCTATTTTGAAAGAGAAACGATTAATTTCCATGAAAAAAATTTGAAATACAGAAAAATAATTTTATTAATCAATTTTATTTTTGCACCAACTTTTTTTCTTGTCGCTTCTTACCAAATTTTAAAAAATTATGCGATTTTAATAAATTACAAATCACTTTTTCAAGAAAAAGATTCCCTACAACTTAACCATTTCCAATTTTCGAAAATGAATCAATTATTATCAAATTCAGCAATTTGTTTATAAAAATTTCGTTTTGGAAAATGTTTTTTTAATGGTTTTAGCCATTAAAGAATTTCAGTTTAAAAATCAGAAACGGTGAAGTTGTGGGAAATCTTTTCTCTGATAAAATGATTCATGATTTATTAGAATCGCATAATTTTTTAAAATTTGGTAAGAAGCGATGAGAAAAAAAGTTGGGTCAAAAATAAAACTTATTAATAAAATTATTTTTCTGTGTTTCAAATTTTTTTAATGTAAAATAATCTTTTCTCTTTCAAATTAGCCCTTGAATAATAATATTGCTATTCTTGAAAGCAAAATTATCTAGTTTTGCCTGAGGTCTAATTTTTGTGGATGAAAACTACCTTAAGAAATTTGATAAATGATGCAGTGCTGATAAAATAAAATATATTTTTATTTCATCCAAGCAGCTAGCCTCGTTATACAATAGTCGTTGGAATTGCGGCAAACAGAAATCAGAACTGTGGCAAATTGATTTCAGTTTCGGCCGCGGTCCCCAAACTCCACTCGAGTGGAACGAAAGACATCTGTATTCGATTCAGGATATCTCATGGGATGTGGCACCAAAAACTGCTCTCTTTTCTCGTAAAGATGATCCCTTAACGCTTAGCCAACTTGATGCTAGAGAGGCTCAAAAGAGATTTTCCATTCCTTTATTTCAAAAACTATTTTTATTTTATGTCAAATTCACTGCCTATAGATAATCCTTTCCACTTAAATAAATAAAACTTACTTTTATGTAACCATACAACACTTTCATTTCACCACTGAAAAAAACTTGCTAGGTCCAAATAATCTGTTTATTTATTTCCCATTCTTTATAGAAAAGATATTTTATTGATACAAGTAAATATTAATTTCCCATATGAATGTGAAGCAATCAACTACTTTCTAAATCTGAATAAGTTGAAAATTTTTGATAATTTCGATTAGAGACTAGTGACTGATCTAGTTTTATTGAATCTCATTCGTGTACTGAAATAAATATTTTATTATTTTAAAGAACTGTACTTTTTAAAGTGATCAACAAGTTTTTTTAATTAAAGGATTTATCCATGCGTAAATCAAGCATTCAGGTTTTTAGTAATGGAAATCATCACTTTATTGATGAAAAAAATATTTATTTGTGTCGATGCACATTTACTTAAAGTACGTAAATATTTTCTTAATTTCGATTTTTTTTTCCTCTACTTCAAAGATCTATAATTTTCTTTAACATATCTCTATTTTCTGTGAATCAATAACAAGTTTCCTTTGAAATAAATGCCTGAATCACCATTTGTAAATTTAATAATTTAGATTTTCCATAATCTCTTGTGTCATGGTATTATCTTTTGAATAATTATAATTGTGACTGATGACAATGAAAAGTTGAACATTGTCAGCTGTGACTCGAAATGGCGTTCCACAAAGCGAGTGCACTGAGAGAATATCAATTAATTTGTTTCCGCTTAATCTCGAAGCAGTGACAACCTAGTGACATTAAATGTCGAGATATAAAGATCGAATAGTTGCGCAAATTGCATTGGGTATGTTATTGTAACGAGTCAATTTTGCGGTGACCACTGGAAAGACAATAGATGTTGTGTTGCTCTACCAATACGCGTGACATGCAGTCGATACTAACCGTATACAAGTATAACGGATCCAATCATACGGCCGAAATTGAAATCACTCTAAAGTATCTTTTCAGTAACACAGAAAAACCCGGCGTTATATTTACCCGTATTCTGGATAAAATCTATATTTACCCTAGAACTTGATTAAGGGGGTGGCCTGCTTTATAAGGTCAAAACAAGCTTTTTTCGGAGATTTTTTTGAAAGCGAAAGAAACAACTGAGTTTTGCAAACTTTTAGGTATATTTGAATATATATTTAAAGTGTACAAAAGAGTTTTGTTCATATAAAATTACTGAATATGGCGGATTTATCTTCTGATTCCTGGGAACGCCTTGAAATTGTAGACTCTAGTTTGCGGGAAAGATATAGCTCGTAACTTATGTCTGAAATTAAAAACCAGATAAGATTTTTAATTTTCACACATTTTTCTTCTATGTGAACCAAGGAAAACCAGAAAAAGGCACGAAGTTACAAAAAATTTCAGATTCAAAAGAAAAATGTGTATTTAAAAAAAATGGTTACTTTAAGGTGCACTGAAAATAGATTAAAAAAACGTTTTTAGCAATCTTTTAGGTTCGAATAGAAAATAATTTAATATTGAAGAAAATAAGCTTTAGTTTGGTTTAATAGATGACTTAGTTTTTTTACTATCACGTCCGTATATTTTAAAAAAATCGCAAAAGTTCAAAGTACGGACGAGCGCTCACAAATCGGCTGAACGCTTGCCTGCATTCGGTTCAGTATCTTTGAAAATACTTCGAATTAGCATCTATAAATTGGGGAATATATTCTTGGATAGTTTATCTATAGATTTAGGCAACAAAACAAAATCGATTTTTTCGATCTTATAAAGCAGATCACCCCCTTCATATAACACCAGACGAATACGTTGTCCAATTTCTACCAGCAATCTAAGATATCTTACCCTAAAAGTGCCAAAATGGCTATTTTTGGCTACCTTGACATGCTCGGGAAATTTGAATAACGAATTAGTTTTCAAGACATTTCTTTTTGTTCAAATGCGGCAGTTTTTTTACACTTGCGCCGTTTAGTTGATCAAGTAATGATGTGTACCCTAGCGAACTAGCTGAACGGTAGCTTTACTCTGTAGCGTAAAGCTATCGTAAAGTAGCATTATAACTCATGAATGAGGCAAAATAAACATTCAAAATGTTTTTATCCTTATTCTACGTTGAAAACAACGTTAACTGGTAATTGAAATATGCAATAATTTTATTTATTTACGCTAAAAGTTAAAAAAACATAATACCTGTCATTGTAGGCAGTGCAGTGGTTCACCTTTTGTGGAACGTCTCCGTTAAAGTTGACCATTGGTTGGAGTGAGACACAACTATACTTTCATCTCACTCTAACAAATAGTCAATCCTGATGGTGAAGACATGGAAAGTGATGAACCACTGCACTGCCTTCAATGACAGGTATTATGTTATTATTTTCAACGTAGAATAAGGATAAAAACATTTTGAATGTTTATTTTGCTTCATTCATGAGTTATAATGCTACTTTACGATAACTTTACGATAGCTTTACGCTACAGCGTAAAGCTACCGTTCAGCCAGTTTGCTAGGGTATTACTTCCCCGTTATTGTTTTACCTCTCTTAAGATAGTCGATGAACAGAAGCTAAGCTACGAGTATCCCAAAAAAGAGTCGTTATAACCTTCCCGGCCGATGAAACTGTCTTTCCCTTCTTTGGAGTAGATTCACCTTTCGCAATCCATTGTTTTGAGTGTTCTTTCATCTCAGGAGCGTAGTGGTGGATCTACGTTTCATCTACTAGAACCTTGCAATTGTTCATTCGAACACATTTTTGGTCCAAAGTGAGGTTACGCGGCGCCCAACGTGCACTCAACTTTTTCATCCCCAATAAATTCTTCGTGCAATGTATCTGACCGGGACAGTTAAAAGGGACCTATCGTTCGAAAAAATCAATTTTCACTTTTTTGGCGATTCCGATAGAAAAAAGTACGCTCTTTTTAATAAAACAAACTGTATATTTTGAACTGCATTCTTTATTTTACAAATGCACTTCAGAGAAGAACACAGTAACTTAAATGATGTAAAACAATTATAAGTAGATACAGTCAGTTGTTCTTACTGTACATGAATAAATGCTTAGCAATTAATAACTTTAAGAAATCCTTAGATTAATTTTACTTACCAATAGGGGCAGATTTACATAAGGGCAAGATGGGCAGTTGCCCAGGGCGGCGCCTCAAAAAAGGCGGCAAGAATGAGGGTTTATGTGCATTTTTCTTCAAAATTCTTAAATATAAATTTTCAATATTTAAAAAGCAAAAAATCTGGATCTCTTATACATGGAAAAATTTTACGCTTAAAAAGTCATCGCCTTTGTGTAATACTAGTGGATAGGTTAGAAAGTCGACTAAATATTATGAACCTCCTTATTGAAGAATATTATAGATAATCGTCTGAAATATGTACAAAAGTTGAGAAAAATTTCAATTCTAAAATTTAAAAGTGAACGATATAAAGTCTTCTTGATAATCGCTGAAAATGTAAAACGTAAATTCGAAAGTTTAACTGACAGTCGCGGAAAATTTAAAACACCATGGGTTTTATTTTCTCTAAACCAGGCATCGAAAATCTAAGTGACAGTCGAAGAAAATGTTGAACAGTGTAAAAAGGAAAATATTATTTTCTGTGATATGATCCTGCACTTATAGTTAATTATTTTTCACTTTTACCTTACCTATATAATCCTAACATGAACTTACTATTACATTTAATATACTGTACATTACAGAAACGCAATTTTTTATAAACTTACTTGTGTAAAATATTCGTATCACATTCAGAGTTTGAAGGAAAAACTAAAATAATAGATAATATTCAAATTTGACATAATACACTTTATTCTGAACAATGTGCAATTAACAAAATTCTTAAAATGCCTTACATTTTTAAAAAGTTTCAACTTAAACAATTCTTTTTATATTTCAATACTCGTTAAAACTTTGTTAATGTAAAAAAATAACTATAATTTCTACTTTTAATATTTCACTTGTGAAAATACATAACCTTAATTTTTTGTTTTATTTAAACATTTCTTTTTTTAATCCACATACTAAACATTTCTATCGGTAAAATGGTATATTATTTGTAAAAATAAACAAAATTATCAAAACAGAAAATCTATAAACTTCTAACATTATCATGTCACTTATATTTATAGCTATAATAGAACAGTATAATATATTAAATGATAAATAACTTATTAAATGATAATATTTGTTGAATCAAGGTAAACATGAATAAATCCAGATTCAAACGAAACCAAACGACACGTAATCTCAAAATGTAACCAAAATTATTACAAAAACAAAAAGCTGAGCCGCATTGTCTGCTGCGTGATACTACGAATTACGCTTCTGCGCATCGCTTTTTGCGACTGTCGAGAAAATTTTAGAAGACGGCATATTAAATCTGATGGACTTTAGAATACAATTTGCAACACTATTTGTTTGAATTACTTTCATTTCAAATTATTTGATGGTCTTTTAAAATCTGTGACAAATGAATCCAAAGATTATGAAACTTTTCATTACTTCTTAGCAAAGATCAGTTAGTGTTCAAAATACTTTTATAATAATAAATACGCGACTTTTTTTCTTTAACCTTGTTTTTTATAAGTTATTCGACTTTTTTCTACTATTTCCTAAAAGTCATTGAAACCTTACAAGACTTTCTCCGATTTTACTTTCTGTCCACGACTCTTCGAATAGTCTGTTAAATTTTAAGCGACAAATTTTTTCCATGTACTATGAATCTTATTAAAACGTAATCACTGTTTTTATTTTTTAAAACTCGCGCCTTGACAATATTTGTTGAAGTAATAGAGGGGAGGGGCGGTTATTCTAGTTTGCCCAGGGCACCCTCGTCGGTAACTCCGGCCCTGCTTACCAATTAATATAATAAATAACAATTTATATAAAAATCAAATAAAATTTTCAAAATTCGTCTGCTATGTTAGATCCGACATTTTGAATTTTGAAAAACTGGCATCGGATTCGTAACCTCTCTTGAAGAATATCTTCTGGCTTAAAATGCTTTTCGCAAATCGCATGACCTGCTTTTAATTCCATATCATCCCGAAAGATAGCAATTTGCCATAATTTTATTGTATTTTCATCCTTCGGTACAATGAAAAAACGAACTTTATCGGAGCAAAACTTATATCCGGATTTACACCCAAAACAGACACATTTCACCATTTTTTCCACCAATTTTTTTAGACATCTGTTTCTAGACTCGCGGAATTTATCTCATTACCGTTCAAGAACTCGAAAATTTGAAAATTTACAGGGAAACGCTTAAAAAACTACATTTTATAATGTGATTTCCGTGTAAGTCGGCCTAATGAACAGTCAGCGCCACCATGGCAGCCAGTCACATCTTTTCATTTGCGCAGGCGTATGGCCCTTTTTTAAATTACGACATGATATTACATTTTTTTCATTTTTAGGAAAACATTAACACCCACTGACATGGACGACTGAGAGTCCAAAATGTCCGAAATGTTTAAAAATATCTTCCAAAGCATGTAGAATTGTAATACTAGAATGGAGGAAACTAGTAATGCCATCTTGAAGTTGAGGCTCAAAACTTGTCAAACCACCCTTGTAATATAATTAATTATAAACGTCGGCAACACGTCTCCAAAGTAAGTGTATAGATACATATAAGTGTATAATATGTAGAACCGCGCAGGGAGTCAGAACTTGGCATACCATAAATTACGGGTAAATTTTACAATTTATCGTGAAAGAGAATAATTTTCGAAGCGCATGGGGTATGAAAGACGAGTAGTTGCATTTCTTGAAATACTGCACCAGCTGAGGACAAAATGGAGAGTACGACAAAGTGGGGCGAACAAGAGATGTATATTCCCGCATTACTTTTGCCAAACAACCTGAACGAGAAATGTCAAGCAGCTAAAGAAAGGCTAATGACCCTTCTTTTGATAAATAACCACTTTCTTTTGAATTGCACGTTTACACCAATGGCCATTATTATCAAACCACTCGATAAACAACCACTTGTAATGCATTCATCAAGTAAATGATTCTTCCATAAAAAAGTGTAATAACTATTGTTCCACTGAGTTTGATTTGTTCATAAAATAATATCTAAAGTTAAAATATTTGGATAAAACTTATCTACCGCATAAAAGGTACTTTTAGATAAATTTCTTGACTCACATGCATAAGCAAGATGAGTATAGGAATTACTTCTATGAAAATGGAGGTGCGATAGGGGAGTTGAGAGTTCGTTGAATTTCTATTATCATCTGTTATCATCGACCTTATCCAGAAGACATCCGTTCCTTTCGGCTTCCGACGGATAACTTTAACCTCTAACTTGCAAGCATAGAATGAAATATCCTTTATGTGTATCAAAGATTCTATACGTTTGATTTTTTTGGTTTTATCGGGGGCATGTACACTTTATAAAGAACACATCCTTGAACTTTCAATGGCATTTTCCTCAAAACGACTTTTTCGGGTCTGGTGTTAACGATAACTCAATCTGTAATAGAATGATCGTAAAAACTTGTTTACAAAAATTTTCATAATCGAAATGAGAAAAGATTCATCGCACATATTTTGATTTTTTTTTTAAAATTATTACTTTACGAAAAATTAATTTGAAAAATGGCTACGTTGAATTAAAACTATATTTATAAAGTTTCAAAAAGTCTTTGACTTCTATTTACCATACTAAAAATATTATTCCCACCGTTAGAGGAGAATTCTTTTACAGACCGACATTTATTTATTTAATTTTTTCTTTTTATGAACATTTTTATAAAATTACTTTAATATATCCTGAATAACATCACTTTCCAAAACGTGTACCTTTGCACTTGCTTTTTTTTGAAAATCTATCGAAAACCAAATTCAAAAAATACTCAGATGAATGGTACTCGTATTTATCCACATATAATTCAAAATGGACAGATTCGCGAGGGGTAAATCACTCTAAAATCATGATTTTTTAAAGTTAAAAATCTGTAGATGGTGTTTAAATAAGCGTAGCTTTATTCTGCTTAACGCAGTGTAATTGTCGATAGAATTTTTTTGTTATTCCATAAAATGAAATCATTCGCATACGAATAAAATCGTTCAAATCAACGGTTAAGGAAAGAAATGATAAGTGTAGCTATACATAACACGCCGCGAAGAGAAATAACGATGGGATAAGCATCGAATAAGAAAAAATAACATTCGATCGCTTCCCTGGCGAAAGAATCAGATAGGAATTCATTCCGAGCCAATTAGAACTATTCCGATTCATTCCAATATATATACCTGAGCTAATTCGAATCAATCCGAACCAATCCGAAAAACGTTTTGTAACTCGTTTCAAGAAATCCGAATGAATCCGAGGTCGGAATGATTTGGATTAATTCTCATTAAAATTCGGTTTGGATCAATCGAAGCTCGGATTGAAAACTTGGTTTCGGATTCATTCGGATAGTTGCCCGGATTAAATCGGATTAGGTCGGATCGATTGTTTACCGTTTCCCATCAAACAAGTTACAGAACGTTTTTCGGATTGGTTCGGAATGATTCGAATTGGCTCGGATACAGATATCGAAATAAATTGGAATAGTTCTGATTGGCTCGGAATGAATTCCTATCCGATACTTTCGCCATGGTTACTACAGCGTGTGGATTTCTCCGAGTCTTACTCTTCGTGACGAGTCGGCTAAATTCGGAAGCTACCGGACTAGGCGCTTCTACCACCGTTAGCGTCGACGAACTTATCGCTAGATTATAAGAAAGAGAGAGTAACTCCGTCGTTACGAATAACGATCGCCTTATTGCGTTGGTACTACTCTAACAGGCTCATAAGACAGATTCCATATTTTAATTACTTTAGCATCACCGATATTGACAAAACAGAGCACAACATCCATATAACGATGAACGTTGTCTCGCTGGTTTTAGAGTGGTTTACCCCATGCAGATTCGTCTCTGATAAAGTTTTTGTGTCCGTCACCAGTGAAAAATGATCATGCTTCTTAAAAGTATAACTTTGCATTTCATCAACGTCGAATAGAAATTAATTCTCCTGTTAAGCCCTGAATAACCCAAAATCCATTAATCTTATCACACAATGTATTTAATCAAAGTATTAGAATTGTCTGAATTTAAATTCAATCAGAGGATATCATATCTCACAGAATTTTCCTTGCACATCATATCATCCCATTTATTATTTGGGTCGAAAATTTTGTTTGTCATGTGAGTATAGATCATGACTGATCAAGTGTATTAAACAACCAAACTGCAGTTGTAAAATTGACACATAGCTTTATAGAAGGATGAGAAATAGATATATCGTTCTAGAAAACAAAATTTTCATCAGTTTTCTTTCCTATAGCAATATTATGCTTTTACGAAAGATCGTCCACTTTGTCAGAGTTAACGTAAATTAATCATGTGCTCGTCCCCACAAATTTCCAAAAGCAAACAGAAATGAGATAAAATGCTTTATTTTTTTCCCTTCTATTTCTATCTCTTTCTTTCGACAAAAGAGGGATGATCGATTTATGCAACTCTCCTTTTGTCTTGTATGCCTTTATATTTCTTGAGTCTTTCAGGATGTTTTGAGAAAATAAATAGTAATTTTTTTTATAAAATTAATGGTACAGTTATATTTTTGTATCAAAATCTTACATAAATCTTGAGTAAATTATTTTAAATCGATCCAGTTGGGGGTTAAAAAATAATTGAAATACTTATTTTTTATTAGTCATGAACATAACTTTTGAATTCACGAATTCAAATGTTTTAACTAGACGTTACATAATATAATTATACACAATAATAATTACAATATAAAGTAATAATTACGTAATTTCTTTTTATATAGTGTTGTTTAACCTAAAATAAACGAGTTCATTGATCGATAAAGTTAATTTCTGGTTTTATTATTCCCACCTGAAGATTTCACTGATTCAATAAGTGCGTTCAATCTATTTCATTAATTCATCAGTCGAATTTTACTGATTCTCAGTGAAGGACTTATAGCTGCTGCCATCAGTGAATAGTCACTGCGAATCAGTGCATCAGTGGCCGTTCACTGATTGCTAAACCTATAACACTGGTCAACAGCTATTTTGCTACAGGGTAGACAACAACTCTTCTTGGGTAATTTGAACACGCTAAATCCACAAATTACCACCATTTTGCTCAATCAAATCTTATTTCTGCGATATTTCAAAAAAACCGTTTTTTCCGATATGCAAAAATTTTAATTCGTATAATTTTTTTAATCAAATACTTCAAAGACCATTCGTAATGTAGCTATGGATCCTAATTGAACTGAAAAAACTTAAATTATATAGATTCATAAGGTTATTCCCTCCAAAAATCATATTTAAACAAACAAAACTCGATATTTTAGCCAAAATTGGGCAATTATCAAAATTCAAAGTGCTCTTACACAAACAATTTTTGTCCAATTTTAACGTAATCAAATAAAAATTGGCGAAATGCACAGAGAAAAATATAGAACTGACAAACTTTTTTTTGCTGTTTCAACAAAATTTTAGTTCTCCTTACGAAAATTTTCGTCATGCAAAAAACAATAATAAACTCTTTTGTTGGTTCAAAAAATAGGCTTGTTGGAAAAACTAAAAATCTGTTGGGACCGCAAAAAAATGTTTTCAGTTTTATATCAACAATCCTGTTGATTAATACAATAATTTTTTTTCGTGTGGTACTAAATATTTAACAAACGGGTTTTTTTTGCAATATCGCAAAAGCACACTCTAAAAACAAGTGTGTTACTTCTACAGGTGAATCACGATAGTAACTTTTTAGGCATTTGAAGTGTGTATTTCTAACACATATTTTGGGTACAAAACGTTAAAGTGTTTGAAAATTAAACGTTACGTTTGTAATGTGTATTAAAAGTATACACTTCAAATGCCTTAAAAGATACTATCGTGATTCACCTGTAGAAGTAACACACTTGTTTTTAGAGTGCAAGAGCTGATTGAGAAAAATGATGGTCATTTTTGGTTTCAGCGTCACCAAATCATCCTAAAAAAGTTATTGGATACTTTACAGTAAACAGAAATTTTTTTGAGTAGCCCAGTGTAATTAATGAATTAATATATATATAAATAATAAATATTTCAATTTTATTTTCGAATGTCTTTTTATAGTAAATTAGTAGGTTTGAGAAACACTATAGGCATGCTTCTTTTGCATGATACATTTTATACAGTTACCTTTACTTTTAATGAAATTTTAATTGAAAATAGAAAAGACGAAGTGTATGTGAATGGGAAAAAGGGGATGAGGGATTCATGCTCGAAGTTTATCTTAGAACATTTTTGGGTTTTGTTTCTGTGGAACGGACATTCTGGTATTAGAGCACTGCTGAGGTACTGCAGTATTGGTGGTAATGCATGCATGTTACGAGAATCGTGTACACATGGATTTTGCCGGTTTAGTTGCTTTCGTACGCCAATAAAGTCTATCGACCCGCAACGCTCCGTTAATTCCATTCCGCAACTCGAGGAATTCGCGAGCTGGTGCGATAATGCAATTGCAAACAAAGATGCCCATATAACCATTCTTTTAACCACTCACTAATTTTCCAGCTTTTAGATTTATTTTTCTCATTTAACTAATAAACATTTAAACGTGGAGCATCAAATAAATATTCGTAAACGAAACTTTGGCCACATGAATTCTCATTACAGAATAAAGCTTTATACTTCTGAATCCAATATAACTTTTTAACTTGTCAGCACAATACACGACAAGTGGGTCATCACAAGTTTAAATTACTTCAATAAAACAACAAAAAATCTGCCCACTTCGCGGGCACATTCTCATCGCACCCGTCGCGCGCAGTTCGCAAATTTGAGCGCGCCTCTAAGGCGCGTGATTCGTTCGTCGCGCCTTGCGCTCGGTCTTATATTCTTCGCATAGATATAAGTTTATTTCTTGTAATTTGATACTGAAGCTCAAGGCAATTTAATAAAATTGTAGATGTTAATTACATTTTCTCAAAGTTACTAAATTTGTTTCTGATTTTAAGGCCATGGATCAATTGAACCACGTGACTTAATTATACATTAATTCGCTCATGTGATATAACTTTTTTAATTTACAAAACATATTTTCGGTAATTTAGGAAACGCAATGAAAGGCAATAAAATGAAATAAAAAAGTCATCTTACACGGAGAAACTCTTCCCCAGGCGGAAAAATCGGTGTACTGCCAATCCTAACAACCGGCGCGGTACCGTTCCGGTTGTAACCCGTGAGTAATGCCAGTGCTGCCGATCAGCACTGTACCAAGCGTTGGCACACCGCTGGCGCGGCACTGGCTAAACACCGGCGTAGTACTGCTTTTCAGTGCTGGTAAACAACCAACATTTGTGTATTGCCAAGCATCGGTGCAGCATTGAATCAGCACCGGCGCAGTACCAACATTCAGTGTTGGCAAACAACCAACTTTTGAGTAATGCCAAGCGTCGGTGCAGCACCGGCGTGATACCGCTTTTCAGTATTGACGATCAACAAATATCGCGTAATGTCAAGTATCGGCGCAGCACTGGATCAGCACCGGCGCAGTGCCACCGTCCAGTGTTAGCAAACAACCAACTTTTGAGTAATACGAAGCCTTTTTATCGTCTTTCATTGCCGACAAACATATTAGTAATGCATGAGCAGTACTCTAAAAAAAATCAATTACATTCTACACATTCGTTTGTGTGCCCGCATTGGTGTGATAGTAAGTATAATTTCGCTGATCGAAAAACATTTTTATTGAAGTAAACCAAAGTAATTTTCTTGATTCCAAAATTTCATCATATTTTTGAAATTGAAAAAACTCAAAATTTTCAGATTCTGAACATACGTTGATTTTACTCTTGAAAACAAGAATTAAAGGAAGCATAACCTGTATAAAGTATCACTAATATACAATAATAAAAGTTAATAAATCTAAAATGTATATAAATCTTTTTATTATGTAATTTTCTTTAATTCAAAAATTTGATCGCTTTCTTTCAAAAATATTTTATTTTATAGAAAATCGATTTAATAATTAAAAATCTTAAAAATTTTAATCAGAATCATAAATTGCGATAAAATCTAAAAATTCCCGATTACACGGGGCCTATACACTTCTTACACGGCCCTGCAGTAGTTGAAGGTTCTATAGCGCTATTTTCTTTCTTGTATTCCATGCGTGCGCAGCCGAGAAGCTTAGTCGTTAGGTTAGTAATGCGTTAATTGTAAGTACAGAGGGTTCGAACCCGCGGCGTTAAAAATAATTTTTAATACTACCTATACGAGCGTTTGTGTAGTGTAAAGGGGAATGTGTGTTTGTAGGTAAGTATGCATATAAAAATAGTAAGTTAGAGACTGCTTGAGAGTAAATAAAGTTTTGAAATGTACTAAGAATATTCATCGATTCAATTACTGTTCTTATTTGATTTACCTATGTTCCTGCAGTTCACTTAACTTCAAAAATGACACTGGGGCCTTTACGAACTACGGAAAGTAAGTTAAAAAGTAGTCAAACCTACTGAAATTTTTTTTCTGTGTACGTGTAACGAAAAAGTATTGTCAATTTACTCAGAAAAAATTTTCTAGCTTGAAAACAGATTTTTTACTGTGAAAACAGTAAACTTAACCTTCCAAGCGAATATCCCTCCGTTGCCGTTAAAAACGGTAAATATTAGAGTCTTAACTCGAACTTTCCCTGTACTTTTTATCTAAGTACATTACAGATTTTCGGTACATTTTCCAGTACCGCCCCAGTACTAAAAGACAACTCCAGGCCGAGTGACATTTTGTACTAGTGCCAGCACCGCACCAGCACTGAAGGACAGCGCTAGCGCAGTACCGCTGGTCAACACTATGCCGTTGTTAACTATCGGAGTTCAGAGCCAGCACTGAAGGTCAGCGCTAACGCAGCACTGCTGGTCAGCACTATGCCGGTGTTACCTTTCGAAGCTTTGCCAGCACCGCGACAGACTTCATGAGGATCTACTGCCAGCACTATGCCAGCGCTGGAAGTCCGCTAGCAGTGCTGGCGCGGTGCTGCGCCGGTTGTAAATTTCCGCCTGGGTCATTGTAAAATCTAGTATTATTATATTTGTTTTTACTAAAAGTCAATAGGAAGCGAGAATATAGTAACAAAACTAGTTTTATTTATCATAACGATAGGAGGAAATACTTTTTCTGAACCAATTGTAAATATAGAACAACTTTATAAATTACCATTGAGAGTTGCAAAGATTAATATCTTTGATGGCAAATTGAAACTGGAAATAACTGATATCTATATGAATAAAAAGTAAAACTATATGAATGCAAGAATTGGTCTTTTGAATAATATAAATTGCAAAATAGTTTAGAGAAATTACCAGTGTCAATAGTAATGAACAATACAGAGAGAAAGACTTGAACATTTTGCAATCGAATACTTCATATATTGGAATAATAAGTTGTCAAAATTCCCATTGGAAATAGTAAATGTACTGCCGAGTGACGTTAGATACGCAAAACGTTCCGTTATTACCCGAGAATCACTCCATGTGTTCGTTATGATTATTTGGCGGTACACGATACAGTGATATATTTTTACATTCTCATCATATGATTGGTATATATTATCTGTATGTATTCTATGTATTGGTTTTATGAGAAGAATCACTTTCGGAATTTTTATATCTTCGCGTTTTAAGACACCCTAAGTTAGAAAAAACGGTTTTTACGAAAGTGCATGTCTGTCTGTAGGTTGTATACTCGAAAACTCGATAGAATTATCGGACTCAATTGAGCTTTGTCATACTTTATCGGAGCCGCAAAATTACGGAAAAGTTCGTTAATCAGCCACATCCGACCAAAATTGTGAAAATAAGAGCATTTTTTGTGTTTTCGTAAAAAACTTTTTGAAAAAACCCAAAATTCCAATACTGGTTTCCGATAGTGCTCATAAATCTCCACTAATTACCTCAATAACATTTTTCGATTAAACCAAAATTAGGAAAGTTACAGTATGTTAAAACTTGAAAAAAGTCAATATCTAAATTCCATTTTCCAGTTAAATTATGCCGTGTAGAGATTTCGATAGGGGCCTAGTGGGGCCCTGACAAGTTTGACCTATTCCTAGTCGGAATCTACCGTGGAAAAATAGTCATGGCCACGTCGGTAACATTTAGAGCTGAAGTTGATGTAATTAGTTCGATGGAACTAGTTAATTCATCTGAAAGTATGAAAATAATGAAGTCTTTTTAAATAAAACTTTTAATTAATAAATTCCCTGACGAGTACTGAAAAAAGAAAATTTTGAACCTACAATTCTGATACATTTCTATCATTTTTATCGAAAAAAAAAATTTTGTTCTTAAATTACATATTTTAATTTCCTTCTATTATTTCTCTGCTACATTAAAAAACACTGTTGTACTCATTTTTTATTATATCTATATTAATTACCTTCTGAGCTGCCCTCTGTATCAATGTGCACTGATTCAACTTCAATGTTTTTTGCATTCTCACCTTAAACGCTATTAAACAAATCAGATATTTGGAAAGATAATTATACAGTAGTTATATGATTTCATTTTATTATTTTATACTGTTAAATTAATTATAAATTTATTCAAGATATATTATTTACCTTTCGGAATAGTCCATGACTGACATATCCTCTACAATGTTTTCATTTTTATCGGAATGTATTCTTTGTCCAATTTTTTGCATTAAGCGAAACTTTCTACTCCGCAGTTTTCCTTGAGCCTGCTCCCGCCTTTTTCTTTCCGTCACGATGCAAAAAAATAGATAGCAGTGCACAACCAAAAGATATTTTTCACGAACAAAGGTTATGTTGTATCTAATGGACCTAACCTCAACCACAAATATTACAAGTAGGGATTCTCTAGTCGGGGCTCCGCCAGATACAAATAGATTTTCCATACTTAAGCGAAACAAGGAATTCCTCACTGGCACCTAACAGAGCCTCTATCAGTTTTTTCTATCCTAGAAATACTAATCGGGTGCTAACAGCGCCCATATTAGTTTTTTCTACATTAGGAAATTCTAGTCCGGGCTGCACTATAACCCAACGTGAAATTCTGTTGAATAATTCAACTTTGGCGCTTTGTGCGTCGCGCGCTTTTTATTGACAACCCTCTCAATTCTTTATTTTTAGTACGAATAATTTGAAATTTTCCAAAAAACTTCTTTGGATACAAATAAATAACTCTGTCACTTCATCTTTTTCGAAAAATAAAATTTATTCGTCACTTTTTCACTCCGAATCGCGAAAAACAAAGAATTGACAGGTATTGATTTGTTATTGAATAATATCAAATGTCGATGGTATTTATTGTTTTTAAATGACTATTCGGCATCAGCAATGAATACTGAATGAAAATAAGCAAAATTTAATCCATTGCATGCAGTACTTGCTAAGAAATCGCAATTTATGTTTTTTGAAACATTGATTTTAGGTTATTCAAAAAATACCTTTCATGTTTCTTTTTTTGTAATAATCATATTTGACTAAAAAATACTTGGGGAATAAAAGTTGTATTTTGACAAGCTCTATGAGCTTATATTTTTTTATTTTGAGTTTTTACAACTTTATATTTTACTTCAATTTTAGAAAGTGGACAATACTTTTCCCCTTTTTCGAGCGCTCGGCGAGTTCTTCTTCCTGAGGGCTCAATTATTTCACCATTTTCTCCAATATTATCAGTAACTCTGTAGTTTAATATTCAAAATAGCGATTCCTAAAAAACTGACGTTGTATCCTCGTTTCCTATTGATTTTAGTAAAAATAAATGTAATAATACTAAATTTTACAATGAAAAATTTCTCCGTGTACATGAAGTTTTACAGGAATTTAGTCGTGTAGTCTAGTTGATCCATGGCCTTAAGAGTAATATTTTTCATCTAAAAATTCTTCGTCCCTAAATCCCATGACGTGAGGTTTTATATTTTGACAGTGTTTGGTGTCCTCTACGAATATTTTTGAAAATCGGCGTCAACAATGGACACCACACTGCAAAAAGAAGTGTCTTAATTTAAGATACTTGTGTAGTCATATCTAAGATGTTTCGGTAGTTACTTTTAAGTTGCTTAAAACATCTTATTTGAATACACGTAAAATATCTTAAGTTGAGCCATCGGTAACACAGATTACTTAAGTTACCGACAGTTTATTGTTCCTATAACCTCTACACTGTGAGAAAAAGCTTACGGCATACCGGTGTATGCTACGCATGTGGTGGCTTACATGGCTGTACGCACTTTTTAAAAAAAATAATTCAAGTAAATGCTCTATTGGAAAAGGTGACAAGCGACTTAGCAAACGTATCCAATACGTTAAAACAGAAGGTATACCTGATATCGAGTCACGTGTTGCTGATACGACTTAAACTTTTTACATGTAGCTCCACATACGTCATATGTAAAGTTTGATTAAAGAATCATGTCGATTAAAATGAATAATATATTCCTCTAAATGAATTGATATTACACCACAGAAGAAAAACATGGAACAGTCAAAACGCTCCATTTCTTGAGGTTATGAACAGTAACTATAACCCTATAAGAGATTCTATCTTTCGACCACTACTTCTTTGACACTTTACGCATCTTAGTTTTTGCTAACTTATTGACCTGCTATATCTTACAATTCAGAAACATCTTATGCCAGAACCATCTTATGACATCCTAAGCATTTTAAACTAAAACACATTATCTAACTCAATCAAGTATCTTATTTTGTAAGACGGAAATTACATCTTTATTCGTATCAAAATACGTGAGTCGTCTTAATTTTGAATAAGATACTTCGTGAAACATCTTATTTCAAGACAGAAGATGGCAAATTCCCATCTTATATCTTACAGTAAGATACCAGGTAAGACACTTCTTTTTTCAGTGCAGATTTTCAAGAGTGTAAAAAAATTTTTGAAGTCCAAGTTATCATTTAGTCATTCTATATTAAAATTTACACTATATAACTGCTATCGTTAATTTTGCAACTTGTCCACTAACGATTCGTTCAAAATTGATTCCTGTTTTCATTTGTCATAATGGAGTTCAAATTGCACTCAAACTACCACCAGGCAATTCCATCAGCTCCGTGAAATTCTGGTTTGAAACTTCTCTTTTTCTCCTAACGGCAAATGCCCCCAAAGAGGAAACAATCGTCGAAGCAAACAAGAATATTGGAAAAGTAATGAATTTTGAATAGTTCTTAGAGAACTCAAACTTTGACAAATTGTTCATTATGTTTCATAGTAAGAGTTCAAATTCAATTTTTATTTCTCGGTTGCATTCAGTTGACCTAATGGAGGTCTAGATAATTATGTTTTTATTTTATCGGTTCAGTTTTAGCAGTTTTTAATGAAGCTTTCGTGAAAAAAGTTAAAATAAATTAAAATAAAATTCCAAGAGGAGTGGCTGACTGAAAGACATCCCATGATTGAACTTTGAAATTAGTTCTGATTCTGTTTTCTGTCGTGGCAACTGTTACCTCGAGTGTTAACTTCCTAGGTCGTGAACAGTGTCTATTCTTCTCTTGAATTTAAGTTTCACAGCTTCAATAAAATTCTCAAATAAAATTGAGAAAATAATTCACGACTCAATGGAACTTCGCTGACTCGTGAATTATTTATAAAGATGGCATTTTATCGTTAGTATAATTGATATAAAGGAATTAATTTTGATTGAAGTCACATGGAATACTAAATTTAAAACTTTGAATGTTATATGTAGATATAGAAATTGTTTAAGGTAATATACTTATACAGCATATACATATTATATTTGGATGTCACCTTTTACATTTATACAATGACCATCCTTGCTTCCCCTAGCAGTTATTTAATGAATTTAAGTTCGATAGAAAATATTGTATAAGATTTATTTTATTTCGAACTTGAAACACAAAACTAAGCATTTTACAGCAGGTTTTAGATATGAGCCATGAGGAGTTCAAAATCTGAGTTGCTGTGTCATAGTTATATCGACAGCTCAAACAAGTCTATCACGCTCTCTTTTGAAAATTAAAAATCAATTATAATAATATGAGAATAATCCGTTGATTTAATTTTAATTGAGGATAAATTTACGTATTTCTTCTACAATAATAGATGAAATTGACTTGAGTTTCATTATCAAATTACAAGAACTAAACTTTAATGCATGCGACGAGTATAACACCGAACGCGAAGCGCGACGTTTGAATATTTCGGATGTAATGTAATTTTACATGACATGATGTATCGTAATTTCACAATTTGTGTAACCCCATTTCTGTAAAAAATGAGATAACAAGTTGAAAATTTGTGCGAGTAAATGAAATGCACTGAAAAGTCTGTCTGGTCATAAATGTTTATAATTATAAAAAAAAATGTCTAAAGAAATTTTCTTTCATAATTATAAATATTTATGACCAGACAGACCTATATTAATGCATTTTATTCAATTCTTTAAATTTCCAGTTACCTGTCTTAATTTTTATAGAAATGGGGTTACACAAACTGAAATGCCGGTAAAGTAGGAATCTTGTCACGTCACCAGGTTGGTCTACGGCCTTAACCCTTTGAAGCATACATTTTTTTGATTGTCCAATGATCGTGCAAATGTATACTCGGCGGTTTTCGAGGTCGCTGATTACGAATCTAAAGTCAGATTTAAAAAATTCAAGATGTCGGATCCAATATGGCGGATGCTGAAAGTAAATTTTCAAGAAAATTGATGAAAATATTTACTAAGGGGTTTTTTGGGTCGCTGATTACGAATTCGACGTCAGATTTTCAAAATTTAAGATGGCGGATCCAATATTGGATTTTGAAAATCTGACGTCGGATTCGTAATCAGCGACCCAAAAGACCTCTTGGTAAATATTTTCATCAATTTTCTTGAAAATTTACTTTCAGCATCCGCCATATTGGATCCGACATCTTGAATTTTTTAAATCTGACTTTAGATTCATAATCATCTTGATCCTTAAAACCTACTCTCACCGAATTTCAAATTATTATCTGGGATAGATTCTTCAAAAATGAATTTTTTCGAAAAAAGTACAATTTTTTCAGTTTGTTTATTTATAAATCTAATATTATTAGCAATTTTGCTAATTTGACTGTATATTTATGTTATTTCATCATTTAAATATCTGAAAATAGCAAAAAACCAGATCTGAATACATTAAAAAGTATTCGAACAGCAAAAATAAAAAAAAATTGAGGCGGTAACGTGGGTTACCACCATGCTTCAAAGGGTTAAAGTATTGTAAAATCACAAAAATTTTTAACCGTTTATCCACTTCTCGAAAAATTAATAAAGGTACGCGATTTTTTCTTATTTTTATAATTTTAACTCTTAATTATGATGAAAAGTATATATCATTTGTCGGCTAACTATCAAGATAAAAGATAAAAAAGAAGTGGAATAAAAGGAAGGTTAATCGGAGCATAGTTGAATCGCGACCGCGACAGGCTTCCACTGGTGTCGAGAAAAATATATAGCTGGATTAACGCCGTATAGCAAGCAAAGAGCTTTTTGGAGAGTAGAGGAGTAGGATTACTGTCCTTTTCTAGTATTTTTCCTTTTTCACCTTTACACTTCCGTTTCTTCTACTAAATGCTTCATCTAACAGCCAACTTAGGTCGCTATATAGAGAAGCTTGACGGATACTATTCCCTGGAATCTTATCTCGGATCTCTTCTCCCGGGAATCATTGTTGGACAGAAAAATGTGCTTCGAGGCTTGTTTTAAACTTAAACGAATCTAGAAATGTGATTGGTTGGCTGGCTTGCTTTGATGAATAATGTGTAAAAGAAATTACGATAAAAGGAAGTAATTCTCTATATGAAAAAGTCATTACTTTTCATACTTCAGACGAACATTTTTATTGAATTGATGAATTCCTGCAAGATATAAGATTTATTTCTATTATACTAAATTATGACATTAAATTAATTACTTGAGGCCATGGATCAATCGGACCACGTGACTAAATTATACATTTATTATTTCATGACTGTTAATTTCTTTTTAGTAAAAATTTTGAAAAAAATTCGAAAACTTATCGACAATATTACTGTTAACTGTAAAATTTTTTGCAAAATTTTCACTCAAACGAAGTTGACTAACGTTCTCTATCTTCTGTAATATTTTCCAAATTTTCAGGAAGATATTTTGTTAAATAAAAAAGTTATCTCACACGAACTTTTACAGGAATTTGGTCATGTGATCTGGTTGATCCATGGCTTTGAATTATCATTTTTAATCAGCAAGTTATAATATCGATTTATAGGGAAGAGTCGGGCACAACGTGACGAGCAAACACAAAAGAGCATTATTTAATTATGAGGCGCATGAATATTCCCCAAATTCTATATTTCCTAAAATTTATTTTATCGAAATTCATTTAACCGAATTACCAATTTCTCTAATTTTTATATTTCCAATTCATCACATAACCTAATGTTTATATTTCCAAATAAATATGTATCCGAATTCTTATTCCTCCGAATCATTATTTGACTTAATTTTCATATTATCAAAGCCTCATTTAACCTAATTTTTATATTTTCGAATTACTATTTCTCTTAATTTCCACTTCACCGAATTTTCATGTCATAGCAAAACCATTTGACCTAAAATACGCTCGGCCGAAAAATAACGGCGCCAAATTTAAATGCAGCGAATAAAAATTTATAATAATTTTAATCAAAAATTTCGATTGGCTGCATTTTGAAATTAATACCTGTTATATACTATTTTCCATATAATTCAGAAATATTAATAAATACATAAACAAACTATTTGTGTAATAAGCTATAATTTTCGCTAAAAACGCGTTATTCGTAAATCGTGATAACTTTTAATTTTATTTCTTTTTTTAAGAAAAAACAAATCAGATTGCCCTGAAAATTTACACACATACTCAGAAAAGTATAGAGAATAAAAAATAACATTTTTGGAAAATGTCAAAAAAATCAAAAATATACTTCCCTTAAGTTCGTATTTTTTCCTTGATATCTTAACATAATATATTATTGTAAAATATACCAAAATTTAAGAATTAGTAATAAAATTCAAATTTGTGTCATTTTGCCGGCACACTTATCAAAACACATGAAATTCACTTTTTTAATTTACTCTTTATTATTAATTGAATTTCTGTTCATTTGCAGTGCTACATAATATATAATATAACCATCCAAAGTTAAGTGCCACATTATGGCCGACACTCCTCTATATAATTTTTAACGGTATGTTTTTGATTAAATATTTCCATGTTTTCGATATACATTAGTTGATAATAAATAATTAATAAAACGTAAAGTAAAGTAAAAGAAGAGAAAACTTTTTTCTAATAAAAGTTGTTTTGTCAAATGTTTTCTTTAAAATGTAATTAAGTTTTGAAACATAAATAGCGATGCTTAAGAAATCACGGTAAAGTTAAAAATACTCTATTGTTTAATAATATTTAATTGCAAAATGAGATAAATCGATAGTTGCGTTTTTTTAACCCCGCCGATAAAAATCATTGAGAGAACATTAACTTCTAAAAAAACTTTCAGTGAGTGAATTGTTTATCAATTTTAAAGAAAGCTTTTTGGAAAGTTTGATATCGATTAGTCGAAAACTGACTGAAATATTCAGATTTAAAGAAGATACTGAGCGTCTGCCGCACTGTTGACTATACTTAGAAATATTATTCAAATTCATATACATATATAATTATTTAAAAAAATGTTGTTCTTTTAGTTGCTTTAACAATTTCAGCCACTGGAAACTTCACTATTAAAATTGAAAACAATAGAGCTGAATCGAATAATTTCCCGGAAAAAATAAGCCCTAGTTTATGAAAATCCACACGGAGAAAAATGGATATTCAGGATCAATATCTAGATATTCAACTATGTGAGAAGCATCTCATATATTCAATTGAAATATCTAAATATTCAGCTGTAATATCAGAGATATTCATATTAACCTATTTCAATATATACATATAAGATATCTTTAGTATGCAGAAATTGGTAAATATTTCTTTGGCAATGAAACTTTGAGACAATTTTTCACGGTACACAACATTCCCACCTGACACTTTGAATGTAAAAATATGAAGGAATTGGAATACACTAGAAGACATAATATTGTATTCGAACTGCATGCAAAATTTTTCGGTCTTAGAAGTGGTAGGGAGAGCTTATCTTTATGAGGAAAAAATACTCAGAACCACCTTTGAAGGTAGTTTTCATCCACGAAAATTAGACCTCAGGCAAAAATAGATAATTTTGCTTTCAAGAATAGTAATATTATTATTGAAGGGCTATTTTGAATAAGAAAAAATTATTTTACATGAAAAAAAATTGAAACACAGAAAAGTAATTTTATTAATAAATTTTATTTTTGCCCCAACTTTTTTTCTTATTGCTTCTTACCAAATTTTAAAAAATTATGCGATTCTAATAAATTTTGTTTCTACTAGCGGGTCATAAAGTGAATTTTATTGTCCCCTGCGGGGCAAAATATAATAATAATACATCCAAATACATCCAACTTACTACGTGAAAATATTTTCATTTAAGGCCATGGATTAACCAGTATACAGTTGACTAAATCAATAAAATCAGTTTTTCCCAAAAATTTTCCTCAATAATGAATTTTTTTAACTAAAACTTTAGGACATAATAAAGCAAATATTAGCGGATAGCTGTAGACTGTCATTTCAATTTTTAATGTCGGTAAAGCAAGAATTGTTTTTTTATTGCTTAGAACTAATATTGAAGTCTAAAGCCATCCGCTAATATGTCCTTTATTATGTCTTGAAGTAACAAATAAAAAAATGAATTATTGTGGAAAAAATGTCTGATTAAGGGTACGTGATACTTAAGAAAAATAGAAAGTCCATGTGGCCAATTTAGTTCAGTTTCTACGTTTGATGTGTGTCCAAAATATATAAAATTTAGTTTTCAAAATTTGGGAAATGTTAGAAAAGATAAAAACAGATGTAGATGGACTACTTTTGGCTTTAATAAGGAAACCAAATTTTCGGTATAATTTGCTAAAATTGAACTTTTTTTCATTTTTGAAACCAAAAGTAGTCTATATACGTCCATTTCTATCTTCTCCACTGTTTCCCAAATTTTGAAAAATAAATTTTATGTATTTTCGACACAGACACGTAGAAATAAAAAAAACAATCAAATTTGTTAATTTCCTAAATATTACATGCCCTTAAATAGACTTGTTTATTCATGGACCCTAAAAACCAATTCTTTCTTTAAAACGTACCCGTATTATTAAAATTGAGGTTCAATACAACTTCCGTTTTTTATTATATTGTTTATATTATTTCATTTATTTAATGACTTATTTTGAAAAATAAACCGAAATAACTTATTTTACTAGCCAATAAATACTGAACTTGCCATGAAAGTGAACAAAAAAATTTGTCATGTTACAAGTTATTTTTTAATTTACTTAAAGTTTTTCGGTCTTCAAGTTAGCATCAGAAGATTCTCTGGCAAGCCTTGCGATAGTAGACTGCCAGGAGTGGGTATTAATCATTGATCATATCCCAGATTCATCATATGCTAAGAGGATCAGTAATGACCCTACTGAAGACAGTTTTTCCATTCTACATTCCTCTTATATGTAAGCTAGGGGAACCAGTTCTATTGTGGGCGAAGCTAAACATGAGCGCTAGCTATCGGGAAAAGGAGGAAATGTGTCCCCACCAGTCCACCTTACCGTACCTTACGCTCAGCCGCGGAGCCGCCACGTCCACGTGTTAGTTGATGTGGACATTGTCGATTCAGTTCGTGACTCGGTAGTCATTTCAGATAAGTATCACTACTCCACAGCATTCGAACTGCTGACGACTCCTACTTCCTGAAACGCTTTCAAATACAAAAAACATGACGGGAGAAGAAAATACTTTTATTTAGTGAAAATAAAAAAATGTAATGCTTCAAAAATAATCTTTTTCTTTCGATATATCAAATCGATAAAATTATTTTCGGGATTTTTTAATTTTAAGAAACAAAAAACACGCCCCCGGGTGGGCTCGAACCACCAACCTTTCGGTTAACAGCCGAACGCGCTAGCCAATTGCGCCACGGAGGCAGTTGATTTTTAACCCGTTAAAGTCGTTCATAACTTAGACATGATTTTATCATTCTAAAATTATTAATTTTTTCTAAATAAAGTACTAGAAATACAAAAAAAAATATTTCTAATCAATTGAAATCTTTTACACGGTCTGGAACAAACATTTTTAAACAATTTTAATTTAAAAAAGACTTTTCTAGTTTCAAATAAATTGCATAGAAAATCGTATCTTTTTTCACAGAGAATATTTTTCGAATTTAATAGTTTCCTAAATTCGGGAACACATACGGTTTTAAATTTTTTCATCTTCATACGCAATGTAAGGAAATGCGAAGTAGGTCAGAATTAGAATTAAGCTGTATAAATAAATGAAATTCTGGAGATGATATCATGTCAAGCACTGATTTTAAAAGATAATGTCGGTTTGGGAATAACACTGAGCAATAAATTATTTTGCAGTTTAGACGCTCTGGACAAGAGCCTGTATATAACTTTGTTGCTTAATATTTTACAACATAAAGATCAGTGCCACATATGAGGTCATTATTTCTCAACGTATTTTTCGAATATAAATTCCTTCAACCCTTTATAATTTTTAAATTTTTTCAACATGAAAGTAGCAGCATATGTCTTATTAATTGTATTGCTTCAGTAAAAAAAATACATCAATAATAGATATTAAATTTCATGTAAAGATTTGAAAAAATTTTTAATCTATATTTCTCTTTCTTTGGTACACTTAAAAAAATAATTGATTAATCCAACCAGAATTTAATTGGATCAATCTAACAATTTGTTTTATTTAAAAATAAAAATGGTCTTTCTTGTTACGATATGATTAAGTCTGACAAAAATTTCAGTTCAACCAACCAAATCTTGATTCACTCAAACAAAAATTTTAGTTCATTTAAGGTAGTACACTCACAAAAATTAGGAGTCTGGCAAAAATAGATAATTTTGCTTTCAAGAATAGCAATATTATTATAGAATGGATAGTTTGGAAGAGAAAAGATTATTTTGCATGAAAAAATTTGAAATACAGGAATATAATTTTATTAATAAATCTTATTCTAGCCCGAAATTTTTTTCTTATCACTTCGAGCCAAATTTTAAAAAATGGTGCGATTCTAATAAATCACGGATCATTTTTTCAGCGAAAAGATTCTCTACAACTAGACGTTTCCAATTTTTGAAAATAAATTCTTTAATGGCTAAAATCATTGAAAAACAATATTCCAAAACAAAATTTTTATAAACAAATTGCTAAATTTGATAATAACTGATTTATTTTCAAAAATTGGAAAATGTCAAGTTGTAGAGAATCTTTTCGGTAAAAAAATAATCTGTGATTTATAAGAATCGCATCATTGTTGAAAATTATATTTGAAACGATAAAAAAAAGTTGTGTCAAAAATAAAATTTATTAATAAAATTATTTTTCTTTTTTCAAATTTTTTTTTATGGAATATAATCTTTTCTTTCTTAAATGATCCTTCAAAATAATATTGCTATTCTTGAAAACAAAATTATCTATTTTTTCCTGAGGCTTAATTTTTGCGATTGTACCCAGAGAAAAATAGCACCTGGCCATAGGGACTAGGAAAAATGTGGTTGGAAAAGAGAAGTGACTTGAACGAGGGAGACTCGTTGTTGCTACTTGAACCATTGCTACAGCAACATGATTTGTAGCCTTGTTAGACATATTCTGAATACCTGGTCGTGGCGAGTATAGTTAACGTCGTTGAAATTGTCCTCAACTCTTAAACCTCGCTATGAGAACTTCAAACATTGAGATCTCATGGCTACAATAACTTAGTCGCTATAACCAGGCAAGGACAGACAATTTTGATTATTAAGGCCATGGATCAACCAGATCACGTGACCAAATTCCTGTAAAAGTTCGTGTAAAGATAACTTTTTTCTTTTACAAAATATCTTCCTGAAAATTTGGAAAATACTACAGAACACGATAGAGAACGTCTGTCAACTTTGTATGAGTGAAAATTTTGCAAAAAATTTAACAGTTAACTGTAATTGTCGATAAGTTTTCGAATTTTTTTCAAAATTTTTACTAAAAAGAAGTTAACAGGCGTGCTTTATTATCTTTTGTTACGTTTCCCAAATTATCAGAAAGATACATTGTAAATTAAAAAAGTTATCTTACATGAACGAATAAATGTATAATTTAGTCACGTGGTCCGATTGATCCATGGCCTTAAGGTAGTTTTCATCCACGAAAATTAGACCTTAGGCAAAAATAGATAATTTTGCTTTCATGAAAAGAAATATTATTATTGAAGGGCTATTTTGAAAGAAGAAAGATGATTTTACATGAAAAAAACTTGAAACACAGAAAAATAATTTTATTAATAATCATTTAGAACAGGAATTATATCGACCTTCAATAATAATATTTGCAATGTTGGATAATTGGCTTTAATCACTGATTTTTTATTATCGCTTCTTACCAAATTTAAAAAAATTATGCGATTCTAATAAGTCATGAATCATTTTTTCAGAGAAAAGATTTCCCACAACTTCACCGTTTCTGCTTTTTCAAAATAAATTCTTTAATGGCTGAAACCATTAAAAAAACATTTTTCAAAACGAAATTTTTAGAAACAAATTCCTGAATTTGATAATAATTTATTCATTTTCGAAAATTGGAAATTTTTTAGTTGTAGGGGATTTGTTTCTTGAAAAAGTGATTTGTAATTTATTAAAATCGCATGATTTTTTAGAATTTGGTAAGAAGCGATAAGAAAAAAAGTTGGGGCAAAAATAAAATTTATTAATAAAACTATGTTTCTGTATTTCAAATTTTTTTCATGGAAATTCATCTTTTCTCTTCCAAAATAGCCCTTCAATAATAATATTGCTATTCTTGAAAGCAAAATTATCTATTTTTGCCTGAGGTCTAATTTTCGTGGATCAACTACCTTAAGAAATCATACCAACGATAACCCTCTACATTTAGGGGTCATCCATATACTTCGTGGACACTTTAGGGGCGGAGGGGGGTATCGCAAAATTCCACTCTTGAACCGGGGGGGGGGGGGGGTAGAATTCACGTGAACACACGTTCTGAGTGTTTAGCCAATTTATCGTTCTTTTTGGCCTTCTTGCTTTTGAAGACCAATAATATCTATATTTTCATAAAATATGTCCACGGGGGGGGGGTGTTCGTCAAAATTCCACGGATATCCACGAGGGAAGGGGAAGGGGGGTCAAAAAGTGGTAAAAAATTGCCCACGTGGTATATGGATGGCCCCTTATGGAAACGAAAAAAGACTAGTGTCAGTTACACTCCGTAAGAAATAATTTAATAATATTGAAAGCAAATGGTGTTAGGTTCAAAGCAGGTAATTTAGAGATCATTCATGTATAAACTCAATTTTTCATCCCTTATCAAGCTTAAGAACAATATTACTTTACCCTTTTTCTATTCTTATCGTTTATTCTAACCTCAAAGTTAACGAATTTTGTTCGATTCATTGGATGAATAGAAATGGAATTGAAACAGTTTCATAATTTTCCTAAATTGTTTTAATTGATAGTTATATCCTCATTTTAATAGTTTCTAGTTTAAAATGTAACAAATTCAAGTTATAAACATGCAAAGTTCGTGGTAATTTTACAGAGTAAAAATTATAAAGACAGAAATATAACAGGGATGAATACTTTTATAGGAGAGAGTAATGAAAAGTTGATAAATTTACTTTTATATTATACAGAGCTGTGACATATTTTGTGTCATTATAATATTTTTTATTGTGATCAATAGTTTTACAATTATGATGTTCAGTACATTTTCAATTCTTATTTTTTAAATATACTTGAAATGAATTAATCATGTTTTAATTAACGTCATTGATGTGCAAAGGTACACTGGAAACAAATTTCGTACAGTTTTCCCACGTTCAACGTCGACTCGATTATTACCCACACCCAATGTAGTAAAAATACAATGTTCCACGTAGTGACTTAAGGCATTTAATTTTACATAACCTTAAGGTACACTGAGAGAAATCGGCTTTGGTTCCTGTGCACATAGCACATAAATTTTTTGTACAGTAGTTGCCTTGACCAAAAAAGTTGAGAGAAGCTACTACTTTTATAGTTATCATGACAGTAATTTGGACTTTTTTGTGTATTCGGTTGTTGTGACCAAAGTTGATGATTAGAATGAGCTTTATACGTACCCCAACGGTTAGTACACGTACATTTTCTTTATGTGTACTGCCAAGCTCCTTTGGTTACTACAACCGCAGCGTTCGCTGTTGCGCTAGACAAATCAAGTATAACTTTCATTGAAAGATATGCAGCCTAAGTTGAATCCTGCCAATTCTCGTTCTCGATTCCTGGACTATATTTCACCGTGCCAAGCATTATCAGGTAAATAATTCTATTATAAATATAGTTTGACAATTCTTTCTAAATGATAAACGATTTTGTTCGGGGACAATGCAATGCGTTCCAATTTTGCTGTCTCGTCGTATTTTGTCAAAACTATAGTCAGTCAAAAAAAGTTTATGGTGATGAAAAAAGTGACAATTTTTTAACTTAATCGACGAAAGTTATCATAAATATCATTATACCGGATTATTTTTCTTAGATCTTTTCGGTAAAACTTTATTTTTTCTAATCAAATTGAATTTGTATTTTGATAACTAAGAGAACCATACCTATAACCTCAAAAATAATTTTGGCTGGGTATTTACTGTCCGTAGACTTAGTCATTTCAACTAAACTCTATGCGCGGCTTTACGATGAACTTTGGTTCCTATAACCGCAGCGCTATGGTATTTCAAGTACCAGAATCGTGGTCTCAGTAACGTTCCTTGCAATTGAAGTAAACACTTTTCCAATGTATGACAGCCACTACCACGATTGTCATGAGAACTTTAACATTTTTGTAAAGACGATTTTAACAAAAAAACTTTGGTCAGTGAAACCTAAAATTTCTCTCTGTGTAGTTGATCCACGAAAATTAGACCTCAGGCAAAAATAGATAATTCTGCTTTCAAGAATAGCAATATTATTATTGAAGGGCTATTTTGGAAGAGAAAAGATTAATTTCCATGAAAAAAATTTGAAATACAGAAACATAGTTTTATTAATAAATTTTATTTTTGCCCCAACTTTTTTTCTTATCGCTTCTTACCAAATTTTAAAAAATCATGCGATTTTAATAAATTACAAATCACTTTTTCAAGAAACAAATCCCCTACAACTAAAAAATTTCCAATTTTCGAAAATGAATAAATTAGGGTAAGTGTGGGTATTACTGTGGATGCCCTAGTTACTGCGCTTTCAAATAAAACTAATGATATACAATGTTTTAAAGATATATAACGCTGCAGAACAATTAAAAACAATCAATTTCTAATCCAAGCATAATAAGTATCAACGAATTATCAATAGTTACGATATTTGTAGCTAATTGATTGCAATTTAAAACTTTCATGTACCCGATTCCCATAGTTTTAATGCTTAGATTTGTTGAAAGGTCATGAACACGTTCTGAAAAACTTGTTATAATTCCGTTTCTGAAAATAAAATATTTCTTGTGATATTACTTTCTGCAAAGTAAATATTTTATTTTTCTAAATATTTATGCAAAATAACAAAAAATACGTTTTTTAATCATTTTTTTACCAAAACAGTATTTGGTACATGATTTTCATAGGTGTATGAATTACTGCGATCTGTCAGGCGGCACTGCATAACCTTTCAATCTATTACAAATGCTTCGTTATGCTTACTTTTTATAATTGAGATTAAACAAAATGTTGAAAATTCCAAAATCGTTGCTAATGAGAGAAGAGGAAGTCAAGTAATATAATTTTAAGGTAAATTAAATAAGAGTTATAATATTATTTAATCTTAATTTGTTAAAAATGCTTCATGTTCACTTTTTATAATTTAGTTTAAATAAAATGTTCAACACTCCTTAATCGTTGCTAAAGGTGCAAGAGGAACTCAAGTGATATAATTTTAAGTTAAATTAAATAAAATTAATAAAATTATTAATCTTAATTTGTTACAAATGGTTCGCCGTGTTTACTTTTTATAATTGAGATTAAATAAAATGTTCAACACTCCTAAATTAATTGTAAGTTCACTCAAAATAATATCGCAGTATTACGCGCGCAGAAATTGGGGTTTCCGCAGAAATTGGGGTTTCCGCAGTAATTGGTGCGCAGTAATTCATGCAAACCCGCAGTAATACCTACATGGAACATTTTTTTTAGATTCGCATTTTCTAAGTAAATCTGGTTTCTTTTCAGGGTTTAAGGACTGCATGCTACTTACTTAATACCAAATACTGCTTTAAAAATTAATTCGTGACGACTTTTTTATCTCAAAATCTTTTTTTTTTAATTTTAAAAGCCGTCTTGATTTTCGATCCGCAGTAATTGGCACACTTACCCTATTATCAAATTCAGGAATTTGTTTATAAAAATTTCGTTTTCGAAATTCGAAACTTTACTTTATTTGTTTTTGATTTCAAATGAAATTGGAAATTCAATTTACTTATGGTTCTATTGGCCTTGAGCAACACATTTTCATCATATACTCGCGCTTCGCGCTCGATTTTCTGTATACATTTCTGTAATTTTCTAATAATTTACATAATAAAACAATTTGGTTTCTTCTAAATATCTCAAAAAGGAAAACAATCTTAGACTTTATTTAAGTAAACGATTTTGCATTTCAATGCTTATTTCGTAATTTACATACTTTGCTCGAAAAATGGAATTTTTGATTTTCAATAGTGTTTTTTAAAATCAAAACATAATTCATACGTCTTGTCAAAAAATGTCCAAATGAGAATATGTAGACCTCATTTAGGCAAATAATTTTCCATCTTGAAGTTTTTTATCGTATGCCTCATATTTTGTATAAATACTGAAATTTTTTAATTTAAAATCGTATTTTTTGAAATTAAAATGAAAAAGATACGTTTTATCAGAAACTATGTCAGACAAAATTTGCAGGTCATATTGAAACAAACAATTTTGAAAACTTACGTTTTTTTCGTGCCTCACATATTATTGTCACTCACATATTTCGTATAATTTAACTGGAAAATGGAATTTAGATATGAACTTTTTTCAAGTCTTAATATACTGTAACTTTTCTAATTTTAGTTCAATCGAAAAATGTTATTAAGATAATTAGTAGATATTTTTGAGCACTATCAGAAACCACTATTGAAATTTTGGATTTTGTCTTGAAGTATTTTTTAAAAACACAAAAAATGCTCCTATTTTAACCATTTTTGTCAGATGCATCTGGTTAACAAACTTGTCCTGACTTTTTGGGCTCCGATAAAGTATGCCAAAGCTCAATTCTATCGAGAGTTATCGAGTATACGACCTTCAGACAGACATTTTCGTAAAAACCGTTTTTTCTGACTCAGGGTCTCTCGAAACGTAAAGATTTGATGAGTATTCCAAAATTGATTTTTCACCAAAAAAAAAATACCTACACATATAATGAGAATCCTTTCTAAATCTAAATCAGTGAGATTCTTACAGAATTGAAAACAGTGGACCACTTCTGACTGGGAAATCAGTGATATCTTACTGATTTTCAATGAATTTCAATTCAATTCCCCGGTCAGAAGTGGGTCATTGTTTTCAGTGATTCAGATTTAGCGATTGTTAAAAATACCATTAATAAAAAACAATTATATTTTTTCCATTGAATCGCGATTCTCGCGATTCCTTCTATTCAATTTTAAATATCGAGCGCGAAGCGCGAGTGTCATGATAAGAATGTATTCCCCAAAGTCGAAATAACTTTTTTTTTTTTTTTTGGTGAGGAGGAAAAATGGCGAAATCTTTTATAGACGTTGTACAGGACTCTCCTAGGACGGGTCTAGGCATACCTGTTAAAACCAAAAAACCCCCTCTCACGAACCAATGCACCGCCCGCGGAACTGCCTTTCGGCTTTAAACTTCGCGGGCAGTTGGTTCCAGCTTAAAGTCGCGTACGACTCTTCCGTCGTCCGTTCGCCCGGGACTCCCATCCGCGGGCATACGCCCGCTAGGCAGGCCGGCCAACCGCGCCAACCAGGAAAGGAATAAGAAGATTCCTCCCCCGGTCGACGCGAACAGCCAAGTCCGCCCAAGACGCAGGACCGCGGGTGTAGGCCCCGATGCGATTTCTACTGGCCCCCATTGTTGCCGCGCTCTGTACGCTCATCGAGCTCCCTCGCCTTCATCACCAGGGTGACGAATGACTCGATAAACATCCAAATCTGTTCAGACTGGAGCATGAGAGAGACCATCGTGTCAGGAGTGAGCTCGGCACCCACTGCCTGATCAAGGGCCTCCCTTGCCGCGCCCCACTTTGCGCAGACGAAGAGTGTGTGCTCTGCATTATCCACAAGGGAACCGCAGTAGCGGCACGACTCATCGTCTCTTTTCTTGAAGCGCTTCAGGTACGCATTAAAGCAACCATGGCCCGAAAGCGCTTGCGCCAAGTAAAAGCCGACTTGACCGTGCTTTCTATCCAGCCAGGTGGCGAGCTCCGGGATCAGACGGTGTGTCCATCTCCCGGTTTGGTCACCATGCCATCTCGTCTGCCATTTCTCGACGAGTCTGCGCCTTCCATCCTTGCGGATGGCCTCCTTCGCGCGAGCGATTTCCTGCAGGTCGGCGCAGGTAAGCTCCTTGCGAAGCTGAAAGGTCTCCTGCCTTTCCTCCGCCAATAAATCTATTGGCGGGACGCTCGCCAGGACCAGCACAGCACTCGTCGACACAGTTCGGTATGCTGAGACAATTCTCATCACCACACCTCTCTGTGCCGAGAACAGCTTCTTCAGGATAGCATGGTTGTTAAGGGCACTTGTCCAGACCGGAGCTGCACAAAGCAGCTTCGAATTTACCACGCTCGCCACCAGCCTTCTCTTAGCTTCCCTAGGACCACCAATGTTGGGCATGAGCCGAGTCAGGGCGGCCCCACACTGGATGGCTTTGGCAGTCGCGATCTGCAGGTGTTCGCTGAAGCTAAGCCTTCGATCCAACTACACACCCAGGTACTTACTGCTCTTTCTCCACTTGATTTCATGTTCCCCGAGAACGATCCTCGGGTATTTGAAGGATCTCCTGTCTGTGACCAGCAAAGCCTCGGTCTTCTCAGGGGCCATTTTCAGGCATCTGCTATCCAACCAACGCTTTGCCCGCCACAGACTATCATTGATCCTCAGCTCCAGGATTTTGACGTCGTCAGCGGCGCACACGACAAGTGCTTCATCCGCGAAGCCGATGATGCTCGTTCCAGCAGGCAGGTCCATGCGCAGGAAATCGTCGTACATGACGTTCCAGACGAGTGGACCTACCCGCGACCCTTGCGGGGCGCCACATGTCATCTCTTCCTTGAGAGACCATTTGTCGCCCTCGTATATCACCCACCTGTCGCTCAGATAGTCATCTATCATTCGTAACAGGTAGTCTGGAACCTTTTTCCGCACCATCGCCTCGATGCAGATGTTCCATCTAGCGGTATTGAACGCATTGCGTATGTCAATGCAGATCAACGCGCAGAATCCCTTACGCTTACCAGTTCCTCTTCTTGCTTTTGTGTCGATGTCCACCACTGCCTGGATGGCGTCAACTGTGGACCTGCCTTTCCGAAAGCCGAACTGGTTTTCCGAGAGACCATTCTCGCGGATCATGTGACCCTGTAGTCTTTGTAGGATCATTTCCTCCAGAAGTTTCCCCATTGTCTCCAATAAACATATTGGCCTATACGATGAGGCAGCCCCTAGAGGTTTGTTGCCTTTCCTCAGCAGGACCAACCTCTGCTTCTTCCAGTCTGCGAAGAACCTCCCTTCCCGAAGACAGGAGTTGAAGACTTCTAGGAGGATCTCCGGGTATACCCCGATCACCTCTTTGAGGATCTCGTTCGGCAACCCGTCGACCCCGGCGCTGTGTTTGCCTTGAGCCTTCCACCCGCTCTCTTTAGTTCTTCGGGAGTGAAGAGTTCTTCACCCCGGACCACGCAGGAACTTCGGTCCTGTCTTTGGAACGGCTCTACATGCGGGAACAAGCTTCGCACGATGTACTTGACACGATCGGCACTATCCAGGCCCGAAGTCTTTCTTCTAGTCACTAATCTGTTAGTGACTATTTTGAAGGCGAGACCCCATGGATCCTTCTCGACTTCTCCGATCTAGTCTTTCCAGCACTGAAGTCGGCTTTTTTTTATGCCTTGCCTCAGAGCTGATTTTGCTTTTTTCTATGCCTCGCGCAGCAGAGGTTCACCCTTTGAGCGGGTAAAACTCCGCCGCGCTGTAAGGCATTTTCGACGCAGGACGGACAACTGGTCGCTCCACCAGTACATCGAGTCCCCGGTACGCCTGTGCCCGCGGCGAGGCATGGAGTGGTCGCATGCTGCGACCACTTTCCGCCTCGCCGCCCGCACAGTGTCCTCCAACGACCCAGCAGACCTTGCCCAACCAAGCTCATCTATGAGCCTGGTTTCTTCAAGATGTTCGCGAAGCTTGTCTTTGCTGAGTCGTTTTGTGTTCCAGGAGGGGCTCCTTACCTTGCCGCCCCTTCCCGTATTCACTGGGTGAATACTGGATCCTGGATGCTAAACTCAATGTTATCACATCGAGGACGCACCAGTCGCCTATCCTGGAGGCAAGACGGGGCACGGCAATTGTGAGGTCGATAATCGACCCCCCCGCTCCTCGTCTGAACGTAAAATGCCTGCCCCGATTCAATACAATCAGGTCATTCCTGGCGACCATCTCACTGACCAAGATTCCCCTCCTGTCCAGACGGGCTTCTCCCCACTCGGGCGACTTACTATTAAAGTCACCCGCAATAAGGGACCGCCCACTAGCCTCTTTGAGGCTTTCCTCAAGGAGGAGGATCTGGGTCTCGAAGATCTCGAAAGGATCGTTGGGGGAGAAGTAGCAGCTGTACACACGTACCCCCGCCACCTCTACCCAAACGAACCCCGCGTCGGTCTCCAGGAACTCCGCGATGCTCAAATCAGGGCTGCAGACAAGGATCCCAGCCCTCCTTGATGCATCCTGGTACCAAGCAGAGTTTTCGGACCATTTGTGTTGCTCACTAATGAGCAACACATCGGCTCTCCTCTCCCTGGCAGTCTGCATCAGAAGGTTCTGGGCTTCCTTCCCTCTCCCGAGGTTGAGCTGTAGAAATTTCACTTTCCACCTCTCAACCTCCGGAGCTCCGCCCTGAATATTGGGCAAGAACCGCTCCCCGAAGCATGGGCGACATCTTTTTCGCCCCTATCAGTACAAGTCAGGCACCAAGGGGGAGCCTTGCACTCCTTGGCCACGTATGACGCGCCCCCACACCTCCAGCAGGCATCCTTCCTGCCTGGAAGCGTGCAGCCACGCGACACATGGCCGTATCCCTGGCACCTGAAGCACCGGGCAACCTCGACATGCTCTCGGATGCGGCAGTTCACCCACCCTACCCTTAATCTACCAAGCCCGAGCAAGCTCCGGGCGTCCGCCTCGGTTAAACGGACCACCGCAGTCTGCACACCGCAGAAGCGTTTGTACAGCCTGCACTGGTCCCCGAGGTCTGGCTTGCCCAGTGCGATGCAAAGCGCGGCAACAACCTCTTCTCTTGTGACTGTCTCGTCGAGGTCCCTAACTTCAAGGGACCTCTTCGAGACCAAAGATTTAACTTCGGCCTTCTCTCCGACCGCCTGGTCGAGCGCCTTTTCGAAGGTCGAGACGTCACCTCCCTTTCTGAGGACCAGGAGAATCTCCTCCCTCCTGGTTCTCCGAATGGAGAGGACCTCCGCCCCTGCGTTTTGGGGGTTTACTTTCGCCTTCATAGCCTTCAGGATATCGGCGTAGGACTCTCCATCCTTCGCCGACACCCTGATAGCGTCGCCCGACCGTGCGGCCGGAGAGCGCCTCGCCAACTTCACCTTTGTTTTAGGTTCCTGCGCAGATGGCACAGGAACCTCTTTTTTCTTCTCTTTTTTTATTTTTTTCTTTTTTTTCTTCTCCACCAGCTGCCATTCCCCATCCTTTTTGGGGGTTTGGCTTCTGGTGGCCGCAGCGTAAGTTGGCGATATGCCGCCCTTCCCTTTCTTGGCAAGCCGATCTTCGGGGGGAGAAGGAGCAACCCTCTTCTCCCCCTTTGTCAGCTTTTTTTGTGGTATCTCCCAGAGACGCAGAGCGCAGTCTCCGGAAGATACCCATCTTTTTGACGGCGGGGTGGGATTCCATCCTTTTCTGGATTTCCACCCCGCTCTCTAGTAAGCACTTGTGGGTGTTCAGCATTCCGCTCAACACCTCCGTAGCCTCACTCACACTGTCCTTAACATGGCCGGGTAGATTAATTTTTTTATTTTTTAGGTGTATCATTAAGCGTGAAGCGGCGCGATTTTAATTGGCAGCAATTTTTCTTCGTTTCCAATATCCGCTAAGGACTTTAATACCGGATCAGATGGGTGTTATTAACAGGGATTTGCCGGAAGGACAATTTAATACTTTGAGAAACTTTTTATTTCAATAAACGTGCAAAACCATATTCTAAAGTTTTAGTATTTTACGTTTAAATGTGCGGAAAACTGTGATTCTCTTTTAAAAATTAATATTTATATTAGAGTATTTTATTGTTTGATCAAAAAATTCAATAACATTTAGAGCGCATCATATTAAAGTTGAATTTTCAAATTAATGTTAAAAAATAGCACCATCTATGAATTTTATAAAAATTCTTTTACACCTTGGTAGTTTTAGGATAAATTTTATTGAAATTCAGCTGTGTTTCTCAATATTAAGAAAAATTTCAGAAAATTCAGTTCAATTTTCACAATTTTAAGATACCTCTACTCAAAAACATCATAAATATCGTCAAATTTTACGTAACCTTTGTAACATAAAAATTTTGTGAATTTCCAAACATTTCTAAAAGTGTACACACAAATATGCATAAAAATCAGGAGTGGCCACGATTGGGTTGTAGAATAGGGCTATAAGTAAGTGCAAGTGTGACAGCAATATGTCTTAATTTATTCAAGAGAATATTAATTTTCCCTACGGTAAATCTTCTGAGAAAAGAATCATGATATTTCCGATACTAATTTTTGCTATTTTTTTTTAAAGACTGGTATAGCGATATCAGATTTAGAAATTATGATAGGAATAATTGAATTTTCACCCTGATCAGTTTCGCACTTCCAAACGAAAAATACTAAGCTTTGGTATAGTTTTGCCATTTATTAAAATATAAAGTCGCTCAGTGTAGAAGTTATTCCATGACTTGTATCGAATTGGGTCAACTAGGCACGGCCACGGGCAATTGACCCAGAATAATTAATTGCGTGCAATTAGTTAACTACAATTGATTATATTTCAACGCATCAAAATCATCAATGTGATTCAAAAATACACCCAGAAAAAAGTTTCTTTGAATCAAACAAATTTGTGCATTGCTATACTGTCAAAGAAAAGTTTCTTTGATTTAAAGAAATTTCTTGATTGTTTTTTTTCTTTGAATTCAAGAAATAAATGTCTGCACTCTAAAAACAAGTGTGTTACTTTTACACGTGAATCACGATAGTAACTTTTTAGGCATTTGAAGTGTGTATTTTTAACACACATTTTGGCTACAAAACGTTAAAATGTTTGAAAATTAAACGTTACGTTTGTAATGTGTATTAAAAATACACACTTCAAATGCCTAAAAAGTTACTATCGTGAAATATTTTCTTTAATTTAAAATTTGATTTTCTTCGCTCAAAGATAATAAAGTTAAATAAATTATTTCTTAATTTTTTCCCAGTACTGTATTTGAATCGAAAAAATATTTATTTTAATCAAATAAATAATGTTGAAAAAATAATTTCTTTCATTAAAAAAAGTCTGAAAAAGTGATTTCTTGTAATCGAATAAATTTATATTTGTTCTAAAGGCGTGTTTACTTCTAATTGGAGAAATGAAGTTAAAAAAACGATTTTTTAAATTTAAATAAAACTTTTTTCTGGGTCCACGTTTCATGACTGCTTGAATCCGAAAGAAGGGTTATTTACTTTCGAGAAACTTATCAAATTATCAAACGAAAATTCAAAAAATTTGTCGATTTTCAAAATTTTCGATAAATTATTATTTTTCAATCTTGGATTCTGGTATTACTCAAATAGCTTCACAAATTATATTCATGACTTTTTTTTATTCGACATAAATTTGCTAAGATACAGCGTTTGAAAAATATTAAAAAACAAAGTTTGATTTTCCAATCAAACTATATGCGAAATTCGAAAAAAGTTAGGGAACAAAATTATTTGTTTGAAAAAAATGTACAAACTTTTATTCAAAATTTTTTTACATAAGACGTATATTTTTCACTTTAATTTTGAAAAATTGCATTATACAAATCCTATCTTTTAGGTAAATGATTTGATGTACAGAAAAAAGTTCAAAATAGTATTATTTTACTAAAAATGTTATTTTTAAAATGATCTTTTTCTAACTGAAATATATACGCATTGTAAATGAATGTTAAAAGAGGGGAAATTCCACGAAATTTTACCCCACATTGATTAAAAACACAATGTGGTATTTCAGGAACAAAAGGCTATATCTATACCTATAAAATATTTATAATATCTATAAAATGAATTTGAAATTGGGGACCATATGCAGTTTCAAGCAGCTATATACAAGCATAACTGTCGCACCCATTACGTTTTCAAAAATTAATATATAAAAGGCATTGAATATTTATTGCTTTTAAAATGCCTCATATCTAGGATTGCTATTGTAGTTTGACATAAAATCAATATATGATTTTGTGAAAAATTTTACAGAATCGTGTCTAGAAATGTATTCCGCACTAGTCCAATACAATTACCCAGAGGAAGTTGTTCTTTTGAAAAAATTCTTCAATTTTTTTCTGGAAAAGCTTTTAATTACAAATATAGTTTCAGTTTTATTAATTTTTAAAACACAATATCTTTTGAAATTTAAAGGTCTGCCTGCTGCGGGAATATACATTTTGGTGATGTTCGATACGAACGTCACCCGAGAATCATCTTTAGCTTCATATATGCCAGACATTTCAAATCGGAACATTACGTCTCCACATCACGTGAAATCAACACTTTTGGAAAATATCAAAGACACTCATAATAAATGGACATTCTTGATAGTAGCTTGTTTATGTTGTTTAAATCCATGGATCAATTGGACCACGTGACGTAGGTAATTGCAATTATACAGTATGTAAGGTTATGTAATTGTAATTGCAATTATCGACGCCACGCGGTCCAATTGATCCATGTCCTTAAAGTTTTATATAGGACTTCATTTCCGATACTCTTGTATTGATAACATGACTGTGAGAATTAGAACTGGATTGGTATTATTATAAAGGGTGATCAATTTAGAGGTAGGGGAGAGTCGGGTAGTACCGGCCACTTAAGCTTTTTTGATAATAACTTGGCTTATAGGGAACAAAATTGAAATTTAGAAGGTTATTTATAATGTCAATGCTTCTACTAACAACCTAAATAGAGACATATAAGAAATAAACATATTTTGGAAAAAAACAAAGCGATTGAAGTGAGATTTAAAATAGGTTACTAAAAAATAGTGTCGGGTAGCCCCGGCCATCGAAAAAACCGAAATATTTCACTGAGAAAGAAATGCTATTGAATCAAAAGTATGTACATATACTATTAATTCATAAAAATATACTACAAGAACCAATAAATATGTTACTGATTCTATAGCATATTGATTTGAATCCATGATATACATGCTTTTGATTCAATAGCATTTTTTTCTCAGTGCAGTATTCTTGCGCATCCATAAAGCACACTTTTCCGAATATGCTTGTTAAAAAGGTTTCATGAATTTTCGATCAAGAGGTTGCAATTATCTGTGACTCGTGTGTGGGGGTAAACTTAGAAACTTAGCAGAAAAATGTGGCCAGGGCTACCCGACACGAAATGGCCAGGGCTATCCGACTCTGACAAGTTTCAATAAAACTGCTGTAAATAAAAAAATACGCAAAAATATTAAACAAAAATTACAGGTCACATAGTTAGAAAGTGAATTTATATATCCCAATCAGAACCAATCTGATATTTTTTTTAGCTTTAGAAATATTTGATAATAAAGATGCTACATATTTCTCAAAATGCACCTGTTTTCTAGAGATGAAATATTTAGACCGGATTTTCTTTTAAGCTGATGAAAGATATGGGTCCATATCTTTAAAATTACACTTTGGCACAATTCTAAAAGAGAAAAATGTTAATTTATTTTCGCAGAGAGTACAATTTATTCAATGTCATGAGTGGCCGGGGCTACCCGATGGCCGGGGCTACCCGACTCTCCCCTATAGGATTTTAAATTGAAATAAAACAACGAAAATTCAAATTGATAGGGCAATCTTTTTTATTTTTGTGTAGAACCATTCACGACATTTATTTTTTAAAAATAACCCCTTTCAAATGTTGGCCGCAACTGCGCTTTAAGGGGGTCGTCTACCTTCGCGCCTGAATTTCGGGCGTATTTTTGACGATGGATTGCGAAAAAACTACACATGATATTGACATAAAGTTTTTTGTATTTAATTAGTACATTATTAAAATTTAAAAAAAAAATATTTTTTTTTTTCGTTATCTTGGCCTTGACGCGTCCTTGAATCGATCTCTGCCGGCGCGACATATTAGACTTTGTGGCACGATTTCTCAGCTTCAGAACCTTGAAACATGAAAACAATCATATTTTTTTACTTTTTACTAATCCGACTACGATAAGACACAAGCTTTTTGAATGATTTTAAAATTTAACAAAATGGCAGCGATTTGAAAAAAAAGTTCTATTTTCTACCCTATTTTTCTAGCTTAAAGAAGCTGTAAAAAATTGAAAAAAAATTTTTGTTTAAAAAGCTCGTGTCTAATCGTAGTGAGACGTTTTTTGAATACGAAACAATTTACAGATTTCCAATATCTTCGATAGTTCTGTCAAAATCGTGGCAACAATTTTAAAAAACACTACTTTCGAGAAAACGCGTTTAAAGATAAATGATGAGGTCGGTAGTATTTGAACCAGTATGTTTTCGAATAAATCCTTCATAAGGCATGTTCCTTATAGTGTCTAGATTCGAAATAAGCAACAAAAAAAAATTCGAAATAAGCAAAAAAAAAAATTCGAAATAAGCAAAAAAAAAAAATTTGATTTTTTGAAATGGCGAAGGTAGACAACCCCCTTAATTCGTCCATCCGTAAATACCAATTTTGAATGACTCGCTCGAGGACTTCGGTCGGTATCTCGCTAATAACTTCAGTAATGTTGGCTTCCAATGCCTCAATAGTAGCTGGTTTATCCACAAAACATTTAGACTTTACATACCCCCACAAATAAAAGTCCAAAGGTGTGATATCACACGATCTTGGAGGCCAATCCACCGGTCCGAGACGAGAGATAAATTGCTCACCGAAACGACTACGCAGTAAATCCATTGTTTCACGGGCTGTATGACATGTAGCGCCGTCTTGTTGGAACCAAATGTCGTGGAGATTACGGGCTTCAATTTCCGGCATCAAAAATCGCCCAAGTAGTGCCATAAGATAGGCCAAGTTGTTGAGATCGGCGCCGAATCGATTCTTCCGGGTCTTCGGCAAAACTCTCATTTATAGCCGCAATATTCTCTACAGTTCGGGCTGTGCGTGGTCTAATCGGTCGAGTATCATCCAATAATGTTAAATCATTCTCGAGTTTGCCGATGGTATGCCGAATAGTGCGTTCGGTAGGAAGATTATGTACACCATATGTAAATTGGCCTGAGCGCGCGATAAACACTTTTCACAGAGCGTCCATTTTCGTAATATAATTGTACGATTTGTAAACGTTGTTGAGGCGTAAGTCTTTCCATGATGAAATGTCAATAAAAACTGAATAAAATTGTGTATTTAGTATGACAGTAGTCACGCGTGACATGTCAATAAAACCTTATGGGAAAAAGTACCTCCAATTTGATCACACTTTATTTATTTTTGCTAAAAGTTAATAGGAAGCGAGGATATAGTAACAAAACTAGTTTTATTTACCATAGCCATAGGAGGAAAGACTTTTTCTGAACCCATTGTAAATATAGTGTAACTTCATAAATTAACATTGAGAATTCAAAATTCAAAATAGTAATAAGTGATACCTATATAAATAAGAAGTAAAACTATCAATGCAAGAATTGATCTTTTGAATAATATAAATTGCAAAATAGTTTTGAGAAATTACCAGTGTCAATAGTAATGAATAATGAAGAGAGAAAGACTTGAACATTTTGCAATCGAATACTTCATGTATTGGAATAGTATGTTGCCAATATTCTAATTGGAAATAGTACCTTTCCGATATTATTCAAGATTAACTCCATGTGTTCGTTATGATTATTTGACGGTACCCGATACAGTAATATATTTTTACATTCTCATCATGGATGAAAAGGTATTGGTTTTATGTGAAAAATGACTTTCGAAATTTTCATCAAATCTTTACGTTTTGAGACCCCTTGAGTCAGAAAAAAGGGTTTTTACGAAAGTGTCTGTCTGTCTGTCTGTAATAGGTCGTGTGCGGCATAACTCTCGATAGAATTATCAGATTGAATTGAGCTTTGTCACACTTTATCGGAGCCGAAAAAGTAAGGACAAGTTCGTTAACCAGCCACATCCAATCAAAATTGAGGGATTGAGCACTACTTTTGTGTTTTTGAAAATAACTTTTTGAAAAAATCAAAAATTCCAATACTGGTTTTTAATAGTACTCATAAATCTCTACAAATTATCCTGATAACATTTTTTGATTAAATCAAAATTAGAAATGTTACAGCATATTCAAATTCGAAAAAAGTCAATATCAAAATTCCATTTTCTAGTTAAATTATACGAGATACGAAAAAACGTTATGATACAATATTATTTTCTACATAAAGTCCTACAAATTTGAATTGTAACATTTTTTTATAAGATGCATATTTTTCTTTTTAATTAAAAAAAAACTATTGAAAATCCAAAATTCAATTTTTTAACAATAATATTCGAAATACGAAAAAAACGTAAAAATACAAAGTTGTTCGTTTCAAAAAGATCTACAAATTTTGTCTGACGCAGTTTCTGGTAAAACATATATTTTTCGTTTTAATTCCAAAAAATACGATTGAAATTCAAAAATTCCATTTTTTAGACAAAATATGTGAGATACAAAAAAACGTTTATATGGAAAATTGTTTGCCTAAATGAGGTTTACAAATTCTCATTAAGACATTTCGGGACAGGATGTATATTTTATGTTTTGATTTTTAATATTAAAAAAATTCGATCGCAAAGCGCGAGCGCCAAGATGAGAATGTGTTCCTTAAGGCTGATAGAGCCTTAAGTAAATTGAATTTCCTGTTTCACTTAAATTCAAAAAAAAATTGAGTGACTTTGAGAAAATGTGTAATTCACATCATCTGTAATATTATTATAAAATTGGTTTGAGCTTCAGTATCAAATTATAATAAATAAACTTTAGTACGCGAAGAGCACAAGACCGAGCGCGAAGCGCGACGATCAAATCGCGCGCTCTAGGCGCGCTCAAACTCGCGAGCGAAGCAAGCTGCGCGCAAAGCGTGCGATGAGAATGTGCCCGCAAAGCGGGCAGATTTTGTTACATTTGAATGTGAAGGCTTTCTAACTTACGATTTTTTTTATTGGGTTGTTCCAGAAGTACACTGATAGAAATGGTTCGGGAGTTTTAGCCATTCGGTTGTAGGTTGGGAATTTATAATTGTATTTATAAAATAATATTTCTCTCTGAACAACGCAGGATGTTTAATACAGAAATCAAAATATTGTAAGTGAAACTGGTCGAATCAGAAATATAATATGGGAAAGCGAACAATACATTTTTCCATAGCAACCAATAATATGGTTGATTCGTTCATATTTAATCAGTTATAATCGGATGGTTAAAATACAAATCTCATATTGCTGTATCTATGCCAGCAATAAGGTAAGGTTAAATTAATCATAAATATCGTTGTAACAGCCATTCCTTTCTATCAGTGTAACTGCCGATTTCACATATAGATGCCTTTGACCATCTTATTGAATGGCTTCTTTCAATGTCATGATTTTTTCCATCTGGCATTTGTTAGCTGTCACTCTTAGCTTGCTTTACAAACAAATTTCACGTAATTTCGTTCACAGTTGTTAGTTTGGCATCAACTTTAAGATGGAGTGTAAAAACGAGCATTTTTGTCATATTTTGCTTTTTTATTTCTGTAAAGGAAAGAACACAGAACAGGCTGCTAAAAAGTTACGTGATGTGTATGGTAAGGAAGCCTTAAAAGACAGACAGTGTCGAAATTGGTTTGATAAATTCCGTACTGGGGATTTATCACTCAAAGATGAGCAACGTTCAGGTCGGTCAAATCAAGTTGATGATGACGAAATCAAAGCCATAATCAAATCGGATCGTCATCTAACTGTGCAAGAGATTGAAGAAATGTTAAAAATACCAAAATCTACAGCGTCATATACAGCGTCTTGGACTCATTAAGAAACTTAATATTTGGATTCCACATGAATTGAAAGAAATTCATTTAAAACATCGCATCAACGCTTGTAATTTGCGTGCTAAACGCAATAAATTCAATTCTTTTTTTAAACGAATTATCACTGGTGATGAAAAATAGATTCTTCATAATAACGTCGTACGAAAAGTAGGCAAAAGAGGGGATACCGCAATGCACGAACTTTTTTTTTCATTTAAATAAAAAATTCGGAAAAATGGTCAGAAAAACGTGGCAGTACATGTTAAATGTCATTTCACATATTTTTTCCCCCATACATTTTTGTATCAGAACTCTAGTTTTTTTTATAAGCGAAGAAAACCGTATTTTTTGAATGTACGAAATCAATCGATTTTTTACAATCAACTGGCTATTTTTCGTACAAATGTACGAAAACATCTCAATTTGTTAATAACTTTTATTATAACAGTTGCGGCTGGCAAAATTCTCATTTTTCATCTTCAAAGAAAAAAAGTATGCGAGGAAGTTTAGAGTTGAGAGAACTTTCAGCAAAAAAGTTGTTCAGCAGGATTTCAGGCATTTTTTAAATATATTTTGAGATTTTTTAATCCAAAACTGCGGCCAGGGTGGGAATTCCTTTGACTGCGTTCAAGCGCACCGATACCGTCAAGAGATATATCGATCGAACGCGGAGAAAAAGAGATGCAAATATGCCGAGAGAACGCGATTCGACAGAGTTGCAGCATCATTTTTGCCAATTCGTTTTCTTTATATCTATACTGTAAAAATTATTTAGAAACACTCTAATAGACGAACGGGAAGAAATGATCTATATACACTTTATATTGGCAATAATATAACAAAGTTTGATCATTTATCGTTAAATATACGTAAAAATAATCGTTATTATAGGTTTGGTAGTTACATATTGAACATTAGCTCAAAATTTGTCGGATTTTTGAGGACTAATACATTTTGTAAGATAAATACCCGAAATGTTCGTGAAAATGGAAGACAAGTAACCTATTATTAAAAACATTTCATTTGACAGATCAAAATTATATGAATCAAACATAATAGAATTATGATGCTGATAATGTTATTTAATTGTTATTCGAATATTAATGCTTTTTCGCAGGCTCAATAATAATTTGTACCAAGTGTACCTTATTTCTGGCTTTCTTCCCGATATTCCGGCTCCAATTTTCAGGATTCTTTGATATTTTCCTTACCACTTGAGGATTTGTCTCTTGGGACATTTTCACGACCACAGTAATAAATTTTTGAAATTTTTTTAACTTATTCAATGTAATAAGTTACCGTTGTTAGCGATTAATTACATGTTTCCTCTTCGAAGGTAAATCATGAATTGACTTAAAAAGAATAAAAACAAAGAAAAGCTTCAGAATATTTTTCAAGAAATTTGATTTCAAACCGGCGTAAGCACACAGAGAAAATTCATTTGTGAAAATTTAATCAAAAGTTGATTAAAGCTGGGACATAGTGGCTTTTCGAGAAAATTAAAATTTTTTTGCGTATTCATTCAATAACGAATTATAAAGTTTAATCAACTGTTGAGTTAACTCTAAGACAGTTTATTAAACTTTATAATTCGTAGGGAGAGGGGGGGGGGGGGGGGGTCAAAAAGTGGTGAAAAATTTTCCACGCGGTAAATGGATGGCCCCCATCCGGGACCTAGGTGTAAGTTCCGTGTAATACTATGCATATACATAAAATATTTTTTACATTTTCCTAGTTAATTACATTTTGACTATCATAATAAAGTTAGAAACAGTGATCTATACTGAAATAGGACAATGTAATTTCATTTTTGAATATCAGAGATTATGAAAACTACTGATGCTATGATAAACCCCATTATGTCAAAAAGTATTTATGGTTTCAAAATTTATGAATATATAGAGATATATGTAAGTCTCTCGCGGTAAGTTTCCATGAAAACATAAAGTTTGAAGTTGGTAACAACGGTGAGGTCAAACGGCACGGTGAGTTACTGTTTAGAAGCTCGAAAGTTCCAAGCTTTATATGTAGTTACGCTATTCCGTTATAGAGGAAAAGAGAAGCCGAGCTTGAGCAACTTATAGTTATATAGTTATATATACATAAAAGAGACCAGCTCATTTGGTTTCTTATCCTGGTCAATTTGCCCTAGAACTTCTCGACAAAACAACTGTGATATATATTTTCATTCAGGCACCGATCGACGGAAATTCAAATTTTTATTAATTCCGCGTAGAATTTTGCTTAGAAAGATTTTTTATTTTTATTTTTAGTAATATTTTCCATTAATAAACGTAAGATATAACTCTTATGAAAAAACGTTCAAGATCAAAGCTATAGATATTTTTTAAATAAACAATTTTGTTTTTCAACATTTTTTCAATATCTCGTATATTTTGGCGGGAAAATTAAATTTTTGTTTTTCATTAAAACGTTTTTGATGAATAAATGAAAAGATACAACTCTTATAAAAAAATATTCAAGGGCTAATTTGTAGATCTTTTTTAAAAAAACAATTTTCTTCCTTAACATTTTTTTCGAATCTTACATAGGGTAAATGTGCCAATTATTGCGGGTCGAAAATCAAGACGGCTTTTAAAGTTAAAAAAAATGATTTTGCGATGAAAAAGTCGTCGCGAATTAATTTTTAAAGCAGTATTTGGTATTAAGTAAGTAGCATGCAGTCCTTAAACCCTGAAAAGAAACCAGATTTACTTAAAAAATGCGAATATAAAAAAAATGTTCCATGTAGGTATTACTGCGGGTTTGCATGAATTACTGCGCACCAATTACTGCGGAATCCCCAATTACTGCGCTCCAACTACTGCGGAAACCCAAATTTCTGCGCGCGTAATACTGCGATATTATTTTGAGTGAACTTACAATTAATTTAGGAGTGTTGAACATTTTATTTAATCTCAATTATAAAAAGTAAACACGACGAACCATTTGTAACAAATTAAGAATAATTTTATTATATTTTATTTAATTTAACTTAAAATTATATCACTTGAGTTCCTCTTGCATCTTTAGCAACGATTAAGGAGTGTTGAACATTTTATTTAAACTAAATTATAAAAAGTGAACATGAAGCATTTTTAACAAATTAAGATTAAATAATATTATAACTCTTATTTAATTTACCTTAAAATTATATTACTTGACTTCCTCTTGCCTCATTAGCAACGATTTTGGAGTTTTCAACATTTTGTTTAATCTCAATTATAAAAAGTAAGCATAACGAAGCATTTGTAATAAATTGAAAGGTTATGCAGTGCCGCCTGACAGATCGCAGTAATTCATACACCTATGAAAATCATGTACCAAATACTGTTTTGGTAAAAAAATGATTAAAAAATTATATTATATTATTAAAATTATAATATCACAATAAATATTTTTTTTTCAGAAACGGAATTATAACAAGTTTTTCAGAACGTGTTCATGGCCTGTCAACAAATCTAAGCATTAAAACTATGGGAATCGGGAACATGAGAGTTTCAAATTGCAATCAATTAGCTACAAATATCGTAACTATTGATAATTCGTTGATACTTATTATGCTTGGATTAGAAATTAATTGTTTTTAATTGTTCTGTAGCGTTATATATCTTTAAAACATTGTATATCATTAGTTTTATTTGAAAGCGCAGTAACTGGGGCATCCACAGTAATACCCACACTTACCCTAGAATTGGTGACAAATAGAATTTTTCATTTTTAAAACGTTTTATACAATTAAAACAAAAACTGCTTGTCCGATAAAAAAGCGCTCTGAAGTAAATTTGTATATCTTCTTGAGATGAACAAATTTGTCTTGAATTTTTTTTTCGTATCTCGTATAGTTTTTTCGGAAACCAAAAATCTTTATTTTTAATAAAATTTTTCATTGATAAACAAAAAATTTAAAGATTTGATGGGAATTCCAAAAGTGATATTTTACATAAAGTCACATAAATTCTCATTTGATGAGAATATAAAAAGTTAATATTTGAATTTCATTTTCCAGTTAAATTACACGAGATACAAAAAAACGTTAAAATACAAAATTGTTTCCTATAAAAAGATCTACAAATTTGAAACGTAACATTTTTTTATAAGATCTGTATTTTTCTTTTTAATTTAAAAAAATACATTTGAAAATCAAAAATTCAAGTTTTTAACCATAATATGTGAAATATGAAAAAAACGTAATTGTCGGAGGATCACTAGTCACGTGTCAGATAGGATACGTTACCGACATGTGTCCTCGTAAACAATTTCAAATTCTTATACCGCTACAATGCAAATTAAATTCAAATTTAAAGAAATTAAAATCCTTCTGTGTAAAAAGAGACGCTTACGACTGTGCCGGGATTTGAACCCGAGTCTTTCGATTACCAGTCGACTGCTCTAACCAACTGAGCTACACAAGCGTCCGACATATCCTTCTTTACGGGAAGTCGACCAGCAATCGAAAGACCCGGGCTCGAATCCTATCACAGTCGTAAGCATCTCTTTTTTCACAAAAGGATTTCAAATTCATTTAATCTGTATATTGATTTTTAAAAAAACTGTTGAAAATAAAAAATTCCATGTTTTAACCAAAGTTACAGAAATGTATATAGAAAATCGAACGCGAAACGCGAGTTTCATAATGAGAATGTGTTCCTTAAGGCTGATAGAACCTTAAGAAAATTTAGTAACTCTGAGAATACGTAAATCACATTTACAATATAATAAAATTGACCTGAGCTTCAGTCTAAATTTAGAAGAAATGAACTTAAATGTATGCAAACAGTATAAGTCCTAGACGCGCTTAAATTTTTTCTATTCGGTTCGATTTGTCCTTTTATGGAACGAAGGCTACAACGACTACGACATTTTTAGAAGTTAGCAGAGCAACGAGACAAGCAAGAAAGGTAGATAGGTAAGACTGTTGTAAATAGGTCGCCTTCAGCGGCTCAATATCGCCAAATACTCTTTGTCTGTTTTCTCTCAATTGGGTTAAGGGAGGAATAGAGAATAGGGCAAAAGATACAGAATAGTAACGAGAAAAGGCGGGTGATGTTGTTCTAAGCCCGTGGAATTTCGATATTATCTTTTCTCATCGAATCGCTCGCTTCCTCAATGCCATTTTCAGCTAATCCTTCTTTTCTCTCAACTACCATTGTTCTTAACTTATACACAATTTTCCTTCTCTTGAAATTTTTTTAAAAGTACTCTGTTGAAATAACTTTAAATGTACATCAAGTCTAATCCTTCTTACACAGTTAGAATCAAAATCAAATTTTTACTGTCCTAAAAACATATTTTATTATTGTAACTTCAGTGATACGTTATTCCAAAAAAATATGGTAATCCAGAATAAAGTAGCAACAACTTTAATTTTTCCCGAACTAGCAGGAGTAAACATTGTTTTCTTTATCATTATTTTATGTCCATATTATCATAACAAAAGTTATTAAATGTTACAAAATACAATCGTAAGTTTTAGTACTGCCAATGCTATAAATTAATAAATATCTATAAATAATTCTCATCTTAAATAGAAATACATAATGACTGGAGATAACTGGGATTTATTTTAAAAAAAGAAAGTATATTTTCCTAGCACAACTGTAGAAATTTACCAGCTAGGATGGTAAAATTATCATAGAGTGAGCTTCGGTTTCTTCATCACTCTGTCGATCATCTCCGATGTTAGCCGGACTATGGTTAGCAAATAGAAATTTACCTTTTGTGCGTTTTAGGTTAGGTTTATAGTATTAAGATGCACTGTATGAAAAGAAAAAAAATATTACAGAGCGCGTGTAATTTTCCGTATAAAATTTGGTGTAATATTACCACATTCAATGCAGTAACTTTCCCACATTGAGGTTAAGGATTCTACACGAGCTTGTGAAATTACAACTCTCAACTTAGTGAATGAACCTTATGCTGTGATGTCTCTAATTTTAAAGTGGGTAAAAATCGTGCCCCCGCTGAATGTAGTGAGTTTACCGATGCTAGTAAAATCGCAAGGCGTTTGTTAAAAATTCAAATTGATGCGCAGATTCACATTTACACTTTTAAAGTTCCAAATTTTGTGTAATATTATTTCCGAAAGTGGTAAATTTGCGATTTGACTGTGTAAAATTATACGCAATTGTAAAATTAGAAAAAGAGATTTTTTATTTCAGTTTCTAGCGTTCTTTTCTTTATGTTTAATTTTAATTTTTTGAAAATAATGTCTGCCTTTTTTTGTCAATTTCATTAATATCATTATTATTTTAAATATCCCGCGAAATAATGAGCGAAAATGATTCGTCTTTGTTCTCAAAATAGGCCTCAGTTTCGGCAATCACTTCTTCATTGGAGCCAAATCTCATTCCCTGGAGCATTTTTTTCAGGTCAGCAAAGAGCCAGTAGTCGTTGGGGGCCAGATCTGGAGAATACACTCTAAAAACAAGTGTGTTACTTCTACACGTGAAATACGATAGTAACTTTTTAGGCATTTGAAGTTTGTATTTTTAATACACATTACAAACGTAATGTTTAATTTTCAAACACTTTAACGTTTTGTACCCAAAATGTGTGTTAAAAATACACACTTCAAATGCCTAAAAAGTTACTATCGTGATTCACGTGTAAAAGTAACACACTTGTTTTTAGAGTGTATGATGGGTGATGAAGCAATTCGAAGCTTAATTCATTCCTTTTGACCATCGTTTTCATGGACTTGTGGCACGGTGCATTGTCTTGCTGGAATAGCACTTTTTTCTTTTGCATGTAAGGCCATTTTTTCTTGATTTCTGCGCTCAATCGATCCATAAATTCCATCTAATAATCACTATTAATGGTTTTACCTTTCTCAAGATAGTCGATAAACAAAATACCATGCGCGTCCCAAAATACGGATCCCATAACCTTGCCAGCCAACTGTTGAGTTTTTGGTCGTGCTCCAAACAGCGCTTTGAATCCTCGACGCGTTGTTGTTCTTGGTCGGATGTGAGCAAACGCGGCGCACACTTCAAAAACAACTCACGCATCCCCAAAGATTCGTGGGCAATTCTAATCACAATACCTTGTGATATCTTTAAGGAGGTTGGGTAGATCACTTGCGGGGCAGGCGGTGAGAGGGATATGCCTATGCTTATACACGTGCGTTCGGTAGTGTGACCAACCTTAGATAAAAAAATTATATGATTTTTTTTACGCTATTTTCGTATCGATGTGCAATAAAGTGTAGTGTAAATATCTTGTTTTAGTATTAAATACCAGAAAATTCATGTTTTATGTGCAATAAAGTTAATTTTCATCAACTTGAAGTTCTTTGAAATAACGAAAGACGTTTGGCAACGTTGTGTTGTTTGAACTGGTTTTTTGTATGCATATAAATAATTATTCTATTTAAATATCAGCTCCTTTTTTTAAAAATTCTACCAGAGATCGTTTTTTTTACACACAACCTTAAACACTACAATCAACCGAACATTGATTAGTCTGTAAGTATTGAAAAAATGTTCTTTAGTTTATAATACGTTATTTTTGATATTTTTTATAATGAGATTGTTTGTACAGCGTTCTAATAAATAAAAGTGATTAAGCATGTAATGTTTCATAAGTACGTTGTTTATTTACAATGAATCCTGTGAATCTGTATTACTATTATAATATAGCAGATACCGCAGCGTTGCCACACTTCTTGATGACGGCTGACCGTTTGCCCCAGAATAACGAATATATTTTCTTCAAGTTCAGTTATCTAAATAACTACATTGTAAGTGCACATTTTTTTGTTTCAAAATATTCAGAAATATTCAAAGTTCATATTGCAACCGAGCTTCCAATGAGTTTATCATTTTTAACAAAAATATTGAAGGGAGATTGATGGAGTTCAGTTTTCTCCCATAAGAGCCCATGTATAAGAGGACTATTTTGACATTGATTTTCTCGAAAACCGCATTGTCAATCCTTTTAAAATTTTTACGTGATTTTCCTTTAATATTAATCAGTGGATTGTGAAAGTTTCAAAAGTTTTTAATCATTTTCATTCTACTACCCAACCTCCTTAAGGTGTCAGCTATCTCACGCAACTTTAATTTACGATCGCCCAAAACTATTTTGTGGACTTTTATTATGTTTTCCGGAACAACTGCTGATTGTAAGTGACCAGAGCGTTCAGCATCATTAGTGTTTGTACGACCGCGTTTAAATTCGGGATACCAGTCGATGATTGTTGATTTCCCTCCTTAGCGGACCCGGCTGAAAGAACGGTCATAGAATACTCTGACCGTTCTCTGACCGTTCTATGACCGTTCTATGACCTCGCATTATTACGGCTAAGAACGGTAAAAAAGACATTAAACGCATTGCAATTATGATTCTATGGCGAAATTCAAATTAGAAGGTGAAGCAATAAATACAATTATCTTATTTTTCAGCGATAAAAACTAGGAAAACATCATGTACCTGTCATTGAAGGCAGTGCAGTGGTTCACAATTTTCGGAACGTCTCCACCGTGAAGGTTTACTATGGGTGGAGACGTTCCGAAAATTGTGAACCACTGCACTGCCTTCAATGACAGGTACATGATGTTTTCCTAGTTTTTATCGCTGAAAAATAAGATAATTGTATTTATTGCTTCACCTTCTAATTTGAATTTCGCCATAGAATCATAATTGCAATGCTTTTAATGTCTTTTTTACCGTTCTTAGCCGTAATAATGCGAGGTTCCGCTAGGGCTGGTTCAGAATCCCTATAACGCCTATCAAACCACTGCTTTGCTTCAACAATATTTTTGTCTATTAAAAAGCAATGTTTGATTAAGACTCGAAACTCTTTTTTTATCCATTGTTTTGAAAATGACAAAAGTTGCTTCACCAAAACCTCTTTAACTTCTGAACTAAACGCCAGATTGTCATGAAATTTTGACACTTAACGTTTAAAGGTTGGCAATATCTTGAAATCATATGGATTTGACAACAGTCGTGCCATCTATATGTCAGACCGGAAACTTATTGAGTGATGCGCTATATCAGTATATCTTGAATTTATTTAAAATAAAATTGGTAAAGATATTTCGAAGGTGGTGAAATATAGTAATATGCGCACTCAATCAATAAAAATTCATATAGCATGTCATGTTATGACAGTGCCGGCGTCAATTCTATAAAAGTGAGAAAAAATGTGGAAGAAATACACCTACATTCTGATCTAATTTCTCCGTAGGCGGCGCCTTCAATTTCCACTGGGACCTTACATAACAAACTTTTCTTTTATTCTTTTTTTGTTTCTCCCCTCCTACATCTGTGCCCATCCAGCCTTAATCTACGACGAAAAATCGCATCAAAGATCTTTCATTGTTGCGCCATTATTTCAAAGTCTAGTTCAAAGCCTAGTTCAAATTAAAGTGCATTTTTTAATCTAAATTGTTATAAATCCCAGAAGATAAAATGCGTTCAATAAAATCTTCAGAAAATGGTCATTTCTGTAATTATACTACATTTAAATTCCAATATTTTTAATCAATAATATTATTTATAATTTATATTTAATTAATAATTTTTATCAAACATACAAATTTGAGTGCAGCTGGGCCGCGCGTTTCGCTCATCGCGCTACGCGCTTCGAAACGATTGGATCTCGCGCTTTGCGCTCGGTATTCTATGTCCTTTACATACAAATTACTAAATTTTTCCTCAACATTTTTCTCGCATTTCGTGTTGAGTTCTGCTTAGAAAGAGGTTTGTTTTTATTTTTTTTATTTTGAAGTCCAGGGGTCATACAAGTCACGTGACTTATTTAGTCCCTGGCTATCAATTTTTTTTCCATATATAAAATTTTGAATGAAAATAAATCGGTCAAAATTTAGAAAATGATAAATAATAGCATATAGAAGGAATACGGGAAGGCATAGTGTGTTGAAATAAAATTTTTTGAACATTTTTATTAATAATACAAACTGAGTGTCTTGAGTTATGCCGCACTAGTTTAACGCTGTCGGTAATATATATACTCTGCAAATTGGCTAAAATTACTTGTTTATATAAAAAATTTTGTTTCGACTTTGATTGGAGTCCTCATCAGTGATCTTTATTTCCAAACTATGAAAATAGTAACTAGTAAATATTGCACATATGAGTCCTATTTTTGAGTACAACTTTGGTATTGTGAAAAAAATAAAAACATGAGAAAATTTACATAAAATTATACAAACATTTTTTTTTTGAGAACATATGAAAATTCTTAAGGATTAATATTGGATATTAGCTCACAAACTTTAAAAACACCTAAGCTAAAAAAAACTAGACCATGTTTATGTATAAGTGTAACTGAAAATATAGATGCGAGTACATAAGTATCAAAAAGGAGGTAGGGGGGACATAGCAAACATGAAACATATTAAAATTGTAGTGTTTTATAATGCGAGAAAAAAATAATGTTATTGAGAGTCAATATAATTCCTATTTTTAAAATTTAATTTTTGATTTTCAATAGTATTTTTAAATTAAAGAGAAAAATATACATCTTATGAAAAAATGCCACGATTCAAATTTGTAGATCTTTATGCAGTAAACAATTTTGTATCATAACTTTGTCTTCGTATTTCGTATATAATTTAACTGATGAATGGAATTTAGATATTGACTTTTTTCAAGTTTTAACATACTGTAATTTTTACAATTCTAGTTTAATCGAAAAATGTTATTAGAATAATTAGTCGAAATTCATGAGCACTACCAGAAACCAGTATTGAAATTTTTAAAAAGTTTTTTGCAAAAAATGATGAAAATTTCGTAAGTCATTTTTCACATAAAACTAATACTTTCTCATTTAAGATGAGAATGTAAAAAAGTTACTTAGGTATTAAGGTCTGGGAAAGCATTTGATCGAAACTAAACTTCAGTTTTATCTGTTTGGCGGAATATCTGGTTTCCTTAAATGAAATCCTCCATCCAGATTTTGCGTTTTGTATCTGATATTTTTATTATTTTTGTCTCCTCTTGTCAATTGACAGCCGTCCTCTGTAATTTCTCTTTCTAAAACAGGATATCGCAGTGCTTCCATTCTTTCTGCAGTACGTTGTCGAAGTATAATATTTGGGCGTTCTCGATAAGTCTCTGTGGAACCAGAAGAATGACTCGGATTCGCAATATTATTTACATCAGTCACACCTTCTGAAGATTCTGTAGTAATTGAAGAGCGAACCCGATTCTCAACATTGTTTAAATTTTCCATTTCTTCTGAAGAAGACATTTTGCTCGTTAACATAGACGACTCTGCAAGAAATCAAGGCATTGCAAACGGATTTTAAAATTGTATTTAAATAATGTTTTTTCGGACTTGAATAAACAATTGCGAATACTCTCAGTGCTCTTAACAAAAACCTATGAAAGCTGCAGCACACGGAAAACTCCATATTGCTGTGACAGTGCTAAAGACTTATTAATTTTTTTAAATCCTACGTGAGGTATACTACTGTGGGCAAAAACTAAGGTGGATTTTGTTATAAAATGAAAAATCTTTATTTATTTATCCAAATCAATTTCATTCCCTTCAAAGTAATCCCCTCCCGAAATAGTGCACTTATGCCAACGTTTTTTCCAATCGTCGAAACACTTGTTAAATTCGATTTCCGAAATTGCCTTCAAAGCCTTCTTCGATTCGGCTTGTATCTCTTGAATCGTGTCAAAACGGTGTCCTCGGAGTGGTCTTTTGAGTTTTGAGAATAGCTATAAGTCACACGGAGCCAAGTCAGGCGAATATGGTAGTTTTGCAACGATATGCGTTGAGTTTTTGGCGAAATGGTCACGAAGAACGAGTGCAGTGTGAGACGGCGCATTATCGTGTTGCAAAAACCACGAGTTGTCTGCCCAAAATATCTTTTGAAACGGTGTTGAGTGATCCTCTTGAAATGCTAATAGTGTCAGCAAGGTCTCTAATTGTCAATCGACGATTTTTGTGCACTAATTCTTTGATTTGATTGACGTGTTGCTCGTCAGTTGATGTTGATGGTCTTCCGGGGCATTCCAAGTCATCAACACGTTCTCTGCGTTCTTTGAAGTTTTTGTACCACTTATAAACATTTTTCTGCGACATGGTCAAATCACCGAAGGCCTTCTGCAACATTCTGAACGTTTCCGCAACTGAAATTTGATTCCGCAAACAAAATTTAATGGCACTTCTTTGCTCAACAAATTCAGACATTGTAAAAATCGAAAAAATCACTTTTAGTCGTTTAGAAAAGACAAGCGTAACTACCATGTGTAACAAATGATGACATTGATATGAAATTTGGCACGGATATCAGTAAAAGTAGGACCAACATAAAAATAAAAGAGTTTGCCCGAATCGGTTAGCCCGCGAAGTTTAAATTAAAAATTCACCTTAGTTTTTGCCCACAGTAGTATGTATCACTATTAGAACGATATCAGAAAGCTAATACAGCGAAACTGTCAAAATAGCCCCCGTAGCGATACAGTTCCGCTCTAGTAGCAGTATACGTATCTCTACGGCAGCCACAAAAAGTGTATCGCTCTGACACCCATACGGTAGAGCTGCGAAAGCGTTACGGTGGCGTTGCAGCGTCTGTACGTAAGGTCTATCTGCGTAGGTAAATTTTCGCGTAACCTCAAAGTTTGCCTCATTTTGACATAGTTATGTCATTATGACAATACTGTTCTCTGTAAACAATTGCATTCGTTGAATTTGTTACTTGAGATATAAATTTAATAACAATTATTCCAAAATTGTCATGTAAGCTTTTTTGTTCTTTTACGCATTGACAATTATGCTGAAAAAATCGTTTACGCGACACGTAAATGCATATATCGTTCTCATAACTATTTAATTCTTATAGCTGAGATCCTTATGCAGTGTATCGCGATCGTAGCGAAGTGTGTCGCTCTGACAGCGACACAGCGTTTTATAGTAAGTAAAGCGCTGTCAGAACGCTACGTGTATACTTCCGACCACGATACTCTTTGTATCGCGTTGACAACAACAACATAACCTTGCGACCTCTTTAATATTGCCACCCTAGCAATATGGAGTTTTCCGTGCAAGAATGTTATAAATTATATAGTTATATAATTCATACTCAAGATACAATGTACAATTTTTTAGATGATGTAATCTAATCATTTTTAAAAACTCAATATCTGTTTGTTGAAATATTGTATTGTTGGGCAATTGTTATTAAACTTTGTATAACTAAAATTTAATATGTTGAACAAGCAATTTGTCTTCTAATCGTCAAGTAAATTAAAATAAATGAAGTCCGCCATATAATTTATGATAAACAAAAAAAAAGAGAAACTGACATAACTAGCTGAATCTACCTACTGAAAATAAGTGATTCATGACTTAATTAATTAAATTTGTTTAAGTTAAGAAATAGTTGTTATCTGTAGGCAAAAAAGGCCATCGGTGTAATATTTACAGTTGATTCTACTCAAAGAAATGAAACTTATCTACTAAAAATAGTTCAAATTATACATTCAAAAAATTCTAACATTGTTATCACTCAGGTAGAGATCTATTTTTTGATTATTGAAATGAAATTGATTATTGAAAAATGATTCCCAAACAATAATAAATAATTCCCAAAATAATTCTTATTTATACGCAATAATAAATATCCTCCTAATTTTTAATATTACACTCTCGTCATAAATAAGAAGCTATTAGTTTTATGTAAAAAATGACTGTCGATATTTTCATCGAGTCTTTACGTTATAAGATCCCCTGAATCAGAAAAAGCGGGTTTTACGAAAGTTTCTGTATGTCTCTTTGTCTGTAGGTCGTATACTCGATAACTCGTGATAGAATTATCGGATTGAATTGAGCTTGGAATATTTTATCGGAGCGGAAAAAAGTAAGGACAAGTTCGTTAACTAGCCACGTCCGACAAAAATTGTGAAAATAAGAGCACTTTTTGTGTTTTTTGAATGGCATCTTTTCATAAAATCTATATATTTCTTTTAAATTAAAAATATTATAAATCGAAAATTAAATTTTTTAATTATAATATGTGAAACACAAAAGAAAAGTAAGAATGCAAAATTGTTCATTCCAATAAGGTCTACAAATTCTGTCTGATACAGTTTCTGATAAAATGTATATTTTCCGTTTCAATTCAAAAAAATACGTTAAAAATGTTTAAATTCCATTTTTCAAACAAAATATGTGACATACGAAAAAAACATTGAGATGGAAAATTATTTGCCTGAGGTCTACAAATTCTAATTAGGACATTTTTCGACAAGATCTATATTTTATGTTTTGATTTTAAAAACACTATTGGCTATTCCTAATTCTATACTAATTCCATTTTTTAACCAAAATATGTAAGATACGAAATAAGTTTCGGAAGAAATAAATTATTTTCGTCATGTAATTTATTAAAATGTTATAAATATGTATACAGAAATTCGAGCGCTAAGCGCGAGTATCGTGATGAGAATGTGTGTTAAGTAAATTGAATTTCCTTCTTCATTTGAAATCAAAAAGAAATTTAGTAACTTTAAGAAAATGTAATTGACTTCTACAATACTATAAAACTGACTTGAGCTTCAGTATCAAATTACAAGAAGTTAAATTAAATATGCGAAGAATATGAGACCGAGCGCGAAGCGCAACGAACGAATTGAACGCCTTAGGCGCGGTGAAATTTGCGAGTGATGAGAATGTGTCCGCGAAGTGGGCAGATTTTTTTCTATACATCCATTTGTAAAAGTAAAACAGCAAACCAAAAGCTTCTTATTGATGATGAGAATATAATAGTACATTATTTAACGCGGAGCCAAGCTTACAAGGGGAGTGCGTCAATCTTCCCTGAGCTTTCTGCACGAAACTTGCAGTACCGAAAGTTCGATATGAATGAGTAATAATGCCGGAGTGACAGGACCCACTTCCTCTGTTATTTCGAGAAATTGAGTTTTGAAAATTGAGGTTTTCGCACGCGCCGAGTAAGTAAAGGCCGGTAAGTCCTTCATCACAGTAAAGTGGTGGCGGTAATTTATTTTTCATTTAATTTGTATACATTGTTAATTATGTACAATGTAATTAGTATAAGTTTTGATCATTTGTAATGAATTTAATTTAAATAACAAATACTAAAAATTATAAATAATAATTAATGCTGTCAATATATTTTGCATAATTTATATCAATATTAATTATTTGAAAGGTACATTTATTTTACACTTTATTTATGCAATAATAAACATTAAAAAAAAACATAAAAGTGCTTCCGTTGTGTAAAAGCTTAAACCATCGATCTAAGTATCAAGAATCATTTGATAATTACGCATATATATATATATATATATATTATTCGATATTTACCAACTAAAGATATATAAACGGTGAGCGAAACAATAATATGGATTCTCATTTTAGCTGACTTTCTTCTCTTGGAGGTTTTTTTACTTTAAAAAATGAGGTGCAATTTTTAATTACAGTGTTATATCAAGTTGTTCTTTTTAGGTTCACAATACAAATTTACTTGAGGAGGATTTAACAACTGACTTAATACTCAAATACTATCCCCACTACCGCTCGATGGTAGCGAGATATCGTCTGGAATCTGAACAGTTTTAGTTATCTTCCTTATTCAAAATAATAACGTTAAAACCCATATTAGTTCCAACCTTTCCAACGTCGTGATCATAAAGAAATTGCTTCATTGAAATTCATGGTAGAAAATGCAGCTGAAAAATTTATTCTCAAACTTTGAGAGCTGCGCAAGTACAATGCCGCAAATTACAAAATTTAGGAATGCATAAAGTATCGCATGCAACTTAGATCCAAGCGCGTACTCGGCCTCGGACGATTTTTTTCATACTCGTCTGCTCCGCTACGGCTCGTACGAAAAACATCGTCCTCTGCCGAGCACGGCAAAGCTTGGCTTCGCGTTACATAATGTACTATTATAAGAGGAATCATATTATAAACGAACATTTTGAAAATTTACGCTTCAAAAAGAAAATTCATGGAAAAAACATTTTTGATGACGAATGGACGATTCGCTGACCGAAATATTTGATATGATGAGTCGATATATTCATAGTATAGAAACTTGATATTTTGATAGAAAAAAATCTGCCCGCTTCGCGGGCACATTCTCATCGCGCGCTTCGCTCGCAAGTTTGAGCGGTCGACTGCTCTGCTGGAATAAATATGTAATTAATGTTGTTTAGAAAAATGAAGTGAATATCTATTGGTACGGCAGATATAAATGCTCGTAATCCTCAAAAACCGAAACTTACTGAATAATAGATTCTGCTACAGATATAATTATTTTTAACGAAAAAACGATCCTTATTTCTTTTTGCATACACTGTTAGAAATTACGTTTTGGATAACTAAAGTTTTATAGATTTAAGGTAAATTTTATAAAAATTCAGTTGAATTTAATAATATTAAAAAGAATTTCAGAAAATCCAGTACATAAAATGGTAATAAATAAAACTATAAAATTGTTCTAATTTTTTATTTGCAGTATGAGTGATGTTTTTTTTGAACAATTAAAATGTCATCTTTGAGAAAGACTATTCATAACTCACTATTTTTATTTATTTTTCCCAGATTATCAAATATAATGATAACAATGATAAAGAGGTTATTCAGATGAAAAACGACATTCTTCAGACATAGAAATGGAAGTAAGGCATCAGCAAGAAAATTCCTCTTTTCTTTATTCTGTGTCAAGACCAAAGATTTTTTTTTAATAACAAAGAATAGTCGATCAATAGCATGTTCAAAGGAACTTTTCAAATTAATTAGGTGAGTTTGACATTTTTGTCACTGCCTACATTATCGGAGGTTCACTAGTCGGGTATCAGATAGGATACGTTGTCGACAGGTGTCCTCGTAGACAATTTCAAACTCTTATATCGCAAATAATGCCAATGAATTCAAATATTAAAGAATTTGAAAATCTTTCTGTGGAAAAAAAGACGCTTTCGACTACGCTAGGATTCGAGCCCAGGTCTTTCGCAGTCGACCGGCAATCGAAAGACCTGGGCTCGAATCCCAGCGCAGTCGAAAGCGTCTTTTTTTCCACAGAAAGATTTTCAAATACTTTAATATTTAAAGGAAATTTTGTTTAAAATAAATAAATAACATTAACTTTGAGCTAAACAAAAGCATTCTGATATATATGATAACAATAAATTTTGAAAAATGTCTACGAAAATCACTTTTTCAATTCACTTATCATGGTTGATCATATAATCCCTAAATCTTACTTTATAACAAGATCCTCAGATCTCATATTGCACCTGATCAAGAAAGACACTTGAGATCAGGTACGACTCTAGAGATCACTCTTCCTGCCAGCTCAACTCCCTTCACTTCTTTCTACGAAAGTATTCTTTCTCCTATTACCACTTATCATTATATCATTCTAGGTACTCCACTAAAGTTACAATTTTTGAAGACTATTAGTCGTTTCTATAAGAAACACCTGGCAGTGATAATGCATCTAAAAGCAGACAAACTACACGGAAAGAAATGAAATGTCTGCTACTGCTAACTGCAGTTAGCTGTCGACTAGTTAATTGTGATTGATAAAAAGTTTGCTGGGACAGTTAAAAAATGTTAGCTGCAATCGAAGTTGAAAATTTGCATTGGACTCCTTAGCGTATTAAGAGTTGTAGCTAATCATATGGTTGTTGCTGCTAAAACAGTTTACTCTCCTAGAAACTCTCAAAATTCGTACTCGCAGCATTTAAAATTTTGCGCTGATATGTAAGAAGTTAGCAGCGGTTGCTAACGGCTGCTTAGACATCCCGCGTTTTATGTGCTGCTCATGCGCACAAAGCGCGACTAGTCAGATATTATGCTGTAAATGGTAAGTTGTACACCTGCCGCGTTGTTTTAAATTTAATTTATAAATAATTCGACGATTCGCGTTAATTTATAATGCAAATGACTGATTTGTAACTGATCTCTGAAGATTGCATTGTAGGTTTTGTAATAGGTTCTTTATTGTGCTATTTATTATCTTCTTACTGAGGTTATCTTAATTCTAAGTGTTGTATACTTGTACAATTGAGAGGCTGGACTAGCAAGTAAGTCGCTACTGTTCCCGGTAATGTTTCTACTTGTAGCTATAAGTTTGGTTATCAAAGCAGCTCACGTTTTATTCTTATTCTTAAAAATTATGCTGTGATTAAGGTTAGAACTGAATCAGTTTTTTTTTTCGTTTTTAATTTTGCAGGTTACGATATGTCGCAAGAAATTAGTTGTTTTGATATAACTTGCCAGCAGACTTTTGTGAGTATAGAAGGGCTACGAGATCATTTTTTTCTTAAGCACCCAGGTATAACTGTATTTAAATGTAGGTTTGGAAGTTCAAAATCAATGATTTTGAGTGCTACCTCTATTTGCAGCAATTGCTAATAAAATTAACTAGTACTTCAAACGCTGTTAGAACAGGAAGATAACGCGACCGATAGGCTACTGCTCACAATCGTTGTTACCAGTGCTAACGTAAATTAGCTGGCATCGCTAAAGTACTGTAGCGAATAGACGTTAGTATTAGCAGCTAAGACATTCGTTGTCCGTATATCAAGTAACTTTCTTAGCTGTGGCAGCGAATATTTAGCTAATGTAGCTAATTATTTTTTTCCGTGTATAGAGTGAGAGCACCAATAGTTGGAACCTTAGGGGATTAACCTAGTCAGAATTTTCAAAAAAGCGATTTTCCAGTTTTTACATTTTCATTAAGTGCATACTCTCGAGTTTCAAGTAGACTCTAACTTACTATTTTTATATACACACCTACAAAAACACACCCCTCTTCTACACTACACAAACGCTCGTTCAGGTGGTATTAAAAATTATTCTTAACGCTGCTATATTACAAATAGGGATTCTCTAGTCGGGGCCCCGCCAGATACAAATAGATTTTCCACACTTAAGCGGAACAAGGAATTCCTCACTAGAACCTGACAGGGCCCCTACCAGTTTTTTCTAGATGAGGAAATTCTAGTCTGGGCCCCACTAGAACCCAACTTGAAATAAGGAAAGATAGGGCAATTTCTACACGGGATAATGAATGCAATGGGAGTCACACTTGGACCGAACTCCCATTTATACGCCCAAAAAGTGGATGCCTCTTTTGGAATCTGCAGATAGGAATGGAGGACTTATTGTATGGTCCAGGAATAAATGACTCCATGTAAGTGGAAAAAAAAACTTTTTACTAGATATAAACTATTTTTGAAACTTTAAACGCGTTTTTCTCAAAACTATGTTTTTTAAGTCGGTGAGCAAGATATTTCGGGAACGACTGAACCGACCGGGCTCAAATGTTTACACAACCTCTAGAACTTTATATTTCAGTACTTAATCGAAGATTTTTTCAATCCAATCAATATTATTCATTTTATAAAAACTTAAAGCGAAATTTTTCGTCAAAAATTAAATTTTTTTTTAGGAAGCTGCCATTTTCTTCAAACGTGACATTTTGCTTATTCCCTCAATTAAGTTCCACATTTTACATTATATTAACTAAATCTTCAATGTTTTTTTATTTTAGATGATCCAGTACAGAGATATCTTGCTCACCGTAAGATGCCTTTTTTTGGAGGTGCTCACGGAGATCGGCCGTAGAAACTCTCGACAAATCAATATTAATATAAAAAACAAATATGAGTGTATACGTGAAGATCAACTTAATTAAATGTAAAACTATTTATTAAAATAAATACAAACGCCTTTTCAAAAAAAATTCTTGAAAAATCGTATTTTCGCACAATTAGTTTGAAATTTTGAAAATTTGCAGCAGCTGTAACTTGATAACAAATCATCCGATCGACTTGGGTCTTTTTTTAGCTTATTGTGTATTTGTTTTTCCATACAATGACCCTTCAGTTTTATGATTGGATAAAAAATATAATTTTTTCAGGCTAAAAACCACCAGATTTTTTAGCAAATTTTGATATTTTTTTTCAAAAATCCGCCATTTTGTTGCATTTTAATTTTTTTTACAATTGAGGGTCATTGTATAGGAAATATATTCTAGTTTAATAAAATTTTTGGTTTTTTATATTTCAGGCACTGTGAAGGCTACAATCACTGCAGCAGTGGGAGAACTTATTTTTTTAAAGATTCGGGAGATGGTGGATAACTTGCTGAAAATCGAATTTTTTCATTTGAAAACATTACTTTGTACTCATTATTTATGCACAAATATATCTGCAAAATTTCAAAACATTCGATGCAATACTTTTTTTTCTTAAATTCTCAAAAATCACCTTTTTTCAGGCGGTCAGACTAGTTGTGCCTCTTAAGAGACAATTCATACTTTAGGAATTAAATTAACTTACAAAATATCGAATATTAAAAAGGTTATGGTGACATATATACACGACATTTGATGCAGAATACAACAACTAAATATCCCTATTCCTTTATTATTTTGAGAAAACTAAAGAGGGGTGCCAACGACTGGTGCTCTTACTCAATGTGACGCGATTTGAGAAAAGGGACCTTAACGTCCCAGCGAAGATTTTACAGGAAAAGGAAAAGAATAGACAACGAGCCGATTAGAGCTTCCGATATTCTTTACTCTCTCTTACGTCTCACAAACACGGTGGAAGTGACTTTATGAGAGGAGAGAGAGAGAATTCGAACGTATTTCGAACTGCCGATGGAAAAAGTCTTACCAAGCGAAAAATATTGCATAAGAAATTATTCTCATTTCATAATATTAAAGAGTGACATTGAATTAATCTGAAATGATCATAATCCCGAAAATAATTTTTTGACGCTAAAAGGTTCATTATCTCAGATCACGTCACATATGTATTTTGAAACGACATACAAATTTTTTTGGATGTTCGAAGAACCTTAGGGATTTAAACCGATAATCAACCGATGATGGTGGTGATTGATTATGGAAAAGTAATTTTTGACATTCTCATCATATGAGAAGGTGTTGCTTTTATGTGAAAAATTACTTCCGGAATTTTCATCAAATCTTCATGTTTTGAGACCCCTTGAGTCAGAAAAAACGGTTTTTACGAAAGTGTCTGTCTGTATGTCATCTGTCTGTCCGGCGTCTCTGGACGCAATACCTCTCGATAGAATTATCAGGATTGGATTAGAATAGGGCACACCTTCTTGGGGCCCAGAAAGAAAGGACAAGTTCGTTAACCAGACATTTTTGACCAATGAAGAAATGATAGTGTCACCCTCCATATTAATATTATAAAAGAAGCTGGTTTGCGATCAATGAGAGTCAAATATAAAGAAGAAAACTCTTCATAATGTCATAATTGTTGCGACGTTTCGTTGGCTATGGGTTTGCCAACCTCATCAGGCTTTATAAAAGAAGGTTAACTCATGATGTGTAATGTCGAGAATATAAAATTATAATAAAAGCCTGGTGAGGTTGGCAAACCCATAGCCAACGAAACGTCGCAACAATTATGACATTATGAATAGTTTTCTTCTTTATATTTGACCCTCATTGATCGCAAACCAGCATCTTTTATAATTTTTGACCAATGGTTTTGGTTTTATCCATAAAAAACGTTTATGTAAAAATAAAAAATTCCATTTCCAAAAAAAAAAAGATATAACTCGTATGAAAAAATTGTCGAGACCAAAGTTGCAGATCTTTGTAAAATAAACAATTTCGTTTTCTGACATTTTTTCCGTACCTCGTATAGTTTGGCCGGAAAGTTGAATTTTTTATTTTCGTAAAATCCTTTTTGATGAATAAATGAAAAGATATAATTCTTATGAAAAAAGAGTCGAATGTTAATTTGTAGATTTTTTTGAAATGAACAATTATTTTTCTCAACTTTTTTTCAATTATAGGAAATGCTGAAAAATGTGTGATTGATGTTAAAATGAGACTGGTGTTTTATATTGATATTTCATCCATAATTTCAGGTGCTAAAATAAAAAGATGTGAGGGTAGATATATATATTATATATATATTGGTAGAATGTAGTTGATCCCTCCTGAATCATGTGTGAATGTTTGCCTGTCATCTCTCAACGGAATTTAGTCCAGAAGGTATTAATTAGTTGGATTGCACCTTTTGCATTGCTCTGTAATAACTTATAATTGTAGTCAAGTATATAAAATATTTCTGATAGAAATTTTTCGGTAAACCTAAAAAATAAACCAAATGATAAGCAGATTAGCAAATAAATAATTAAATATATATATATATGTACATATTTATATAATTTATATAATATTTATTATAATAAATAATAATTAGCATGAATTCCTGTCTGCATTGTACTTTTAGCCAAAATTTGTATGCGTTTTGTTATACTGTTAATATATGTATGTAACAGAACAAATATGAGCAATTTAAGTGAGCCTACTTATTCAAATAAACCGAAAATAATTATAGCAAATAAATAAGGTAAATTGAAAGATACAGTCTGCAAACACTTGAATATCGTACGTGTGAGTTTGAAACGTGCTGATTATCAATTATAGCCATAAATCTGTTTTATATTTACAGCTATAAACAGCCATAAGAAGTTAATGCAATGAGAAAGAAGGTTGGCTATTTCATCCAATTTATTGGACTCTTGGGTGACATCCAATTTATTCGTTAGCATAACCAATTCTCTGATTATGAGATCAGATGTACTTTTTGTGTATGTACTTCCATAGTACTTTTCATGACATTAAAGAAAGTTCAGGAAAGTAGTGAAAGTATATGTAAATGAGCAGAAAGTGTTCACAGAAGTATTGCAAATCTCATCTTCCAAAACGAGCATTCCTTTCTTGCGAATAATTTAATATCAAAGGAGGATCTGGTAAAGGTGAAAAGTGGAACGTACGTCTGTAATTTCATGGGAATTGTGGCCTATCAATTATCTAGCTCATTTGACATGTCAAAATATTCGTAATTCCTTTTTCATTCCCTCCTTCTTCAAACTTTGTTCGAATCTCTCGGCATTCTATATTCTTCAAAAACTTTTTAAATAATTAATGTAAAAAGAATTTGTATTTTATTCTACCTTCGAAAGTAAACTTAAAAACCGTTTTAACATTCTCATCATATGAGAATTGATTGGTTTTATGTGAAAAATGTCTTTCATAATTTTCATCAAATCTTTACGTTTTGAGACCCCTCCTGAGTCAGAAAAAACAGTTTTTACGAAAGTTTCTGTCTGTCTGTCGACTGTCCGGCGTCTGTGGATATGATAGCTCTCGTTAGAATTATTAGATTGTATTTCGAAATTTGGCACACCTTTTTAGGGCCAAAAAGTAAGGATGAGTTCGTTAACCAACCATTTTTGACCAATGGTTTTGGTTTTATCCATATACAAACGTTTTTGTAAAAATAAAAAATTCCATTTTCCCTCCAAAATATACGAGATACAGCATTAATGTTGCAGAACAAAATTCTCAATTTAAAGAGATCTACAAATTTCTTACTGACCATTTTTTCATATGAGTTATATTTTTTTGTTTATTAATGAGAAATTTCATATGATGTTGTTGTTAATAATTGGCTTTAGGGTCCAGAAATGATAACTCAGGATATTAATGAGAAATCTTATTAAAAATTAAAACCTTCAGTTTCCAAAAAAACTATACAAAAAAAAAAAAGTTTTCAGGCAAAATTTTCCATCTTGACAAGATATACAAATTTACTTCAGAGCACAAGTTGATCGGACAAGTAGTTTTCGTTTTACGGTAGTTGATCCACGAAAATTAGACCTCAGGCAAAAATAGATAATTTTGCTTTCAAGAATAGCAATATTATTATTGAAGGGCTATTTTGGAAGAGAAAAGATTAATTTCCATGAAAAAAATTTGAAATACAGAAAAATAGTTTTATTAATAAATTTTATTTTTGTCCGAACTTTTTTCTTATCGCTTCTTACTAAATTTTAAAACATTATGCGATTTTAATAAATTATAAATAAATATCACTAAAATTGGAAGCTCATGACCACAGCCATTTACTATTTTCTATAGGAAAAAATGTTCAACTTTTTGTATAATTACCTGAAAAAGATTAAAGTATTTCTAATCGACTATAGTAAACTTAAAAATCCTCGAGCGATCAGAATTACTATAGACCTTTGCAAAAAGTCCTATAGTCGAAGTAAGGAAGAAAAAACGTAATTAATGAATTGTTATAATTATACACTTTTACCACAAATTTTTTGTCAAAGAAAACTTTTCAGACAGTCGATATAACTTTTACCTTTTAATTATACCTACGAAATACTTAAGATCTTACGGTTTTGATATTCCGACTCTATACAATGAGGTTTCATAATTTTACTTTTATCATAATGACAATTAGAAAAAGGAATACAAGAAAATACCGGAAATTTTTTTTATTTCATTTTCACAGCCCTGTTCAGCTCGAAAAAAACTTCGATTATTAGTTACATGACCCACAGCCTGAGATGCCCCATTTTCTTACGAGTTTTACTTTGAAAAACGCTACTGTTGTAGGTGAAATCGTTTCCCAACCGTAAAAAAACAAATTTTTTTTTCTAAATGTAGATTCTACATAGCGATGTACAGATGATCCTTATTAATTAAAAACTTTATAAAACCACTTTTTTAAAATAAAAATTTTATAAAATTAGTGACTTTTTATGAAGTCAACTTTATGAAATTTTTATAAAAATTGTCTTTATGAAATACGTTTTTTTATAAAAATACAAAACTTTATAAAATCACTGACTTTTATAAAGTTTTGTCTTTTTATAAAGGTACGATTCTTTATAAAAATTCTCAACTTTGTAAAATTTTCATATAGTTTTTTTATAAAGTGAACATTATAAAAAAATGTATACATTATGAGTATTAATAATGTAATTTTATGAAAACTGAATAAATGTACCAATTTTGTATATAGTAAACCTTATGAAAGTTTTATAAAGAACTTTTTTTTATTAAAAGACTAAACTTTATAAAATTTGTGTATAGTTGACTTTATGAAAAGTCAGTATTTTTATGAGGATTGGTTTTTTCATAAAAAATCGCATTTCATAAAAAGACCGGACTCTATAAAAAAAATTCAAAGTTGACTTCATAAAAAGTCATTAATTTTATGGATTTTTGTGTTTTCATATAAAGTAGCGTTTTATAAAAAAAAGCAAAAATTCATAAATATTTTTTCAAGTTCACTTCCTCAAATAGGTACGCGTACACATGTACGCTAAGTCACTGTTGTGCCAAAAATACATTACTACATTCGAGCTTGACGCACGTCTGTATACACATGAATACAAGTACACTGCTCACGTGAACACGCCGCACACTAATGCACAGAGTCGTGTATAGTTGATGCCATCAGTCCGAAAAAAACCAGTAAAATCTGCCTTGAACTTGAATTTTGTTATTCTGATGATTTATCGGAAATCTGACAGACTATAGAAAGTCCCATAATTTATCGGACTTTTTTAGATTCAGTTACTGTACATATTTTCTTTAAGTAAGGTACTATTTCCGTCAAAATTTGAATAACAACTTTCCTATAAAAAAAAGTAAATACTTTCATTTTTTATCCTCTTATTCCACTTTCGCAATAGTATATACTTCATTTCAAATAGCAAATTTTCCTATTGTCTACCCCCTAAGGTAGAATTTCCATAAAAAACAGGAAAAATTCAGATATATTTTTCTCAGTGTGGAAATAAAGTTACAAATATTTTCTTGAGCTGATAAAAAGTTTGCTTTGGTTACATAATTTATTTTCCCATAAGTATCAACGGAGCATATTTATATAAAGCCCAGTAACCTAACGTCCCAGCTAAAAAATGTCACGTCTACAAATACGTATTTTTTCACGTCCAAAAAGGGTGTAAAAAAGTACGTCGTAAAGGTCGTGCTTTTTCACGTTAAAAAGGACAGCTAAAAGGGCGTCCGAAATTGGGAAACTAAACAACGTGCTTTCGTGCGTCCTTTTTGGCGTGAAAAAGTACATCCTTTCTGACATATTTTTTTACTCTAATTACTTTTTTTTAAATTTTTTTTCTAAGTATAAATTATAAAAACATTGTTAAATGCGATAAGTATGCCACGAAAGATCGCATTATATACTTAATTTTATTTTTCTTAAACACATGGAATTAGTAGTGGCATGTTTATCGCATTTAACAATGATTTTATAATTTATACTTAGAAATACTTAAACTCAGAAAAAAAATTTGATTAAATCAAAGAAAATAATTTGTTTGAACGACTTTCTTTGATTTAAAGAAATGATTTGTTTAAATGAAATAAAATTTGTTTGATTCAAATAAAATATCTTTGAACCAAATAAATATTTGTTTGAATCAAATTAATTTTTCTTCAAAACAAAAAAAATTAATGCATTGATATACGGTCAAAGATATAATTTGTTTGATTTAAGGCAGAAATTTATTTGATTCGAAAAATATTTGTTTGATCCAAAAATATTTTGTTTGAATCAAACAAATTTTGTTTCATTTAAACAAAACATTTCTTTAAATCAAAGAAAGTGTTTCAAACAAATAATTTTTTTGATTCAATCAAATCTTTTTTCTGAGTGTATTATGCGATTTCGTTTACGATGTCGTATACGAAGTCATAAACGATTTGCTAATTTTTAAAATAAATATTAATTAAATAATATAATTAACTCTGTAATTGAGTATAATTAAATTTAAATTTAACAATTTGAAATCTGTCTGTGAAAAAAAAAAGACGCTTTCGACTGCGTTGGGATTCGAGCCCAGAAATATTTATTTAAAAAATTATCAATTCATATATGACGTTGTATACGACATCACATACTATCCCAAATTACGATGTCGTATATGACGTTATATATGACGTCATATGCGATGTCGTATTCGCACTGAGAAAACTGGAGTGTCAACCTAAACATTTGGAGGGTGAAGCAGACTATATTTGAGGTTAAACTATAGGACAGCCTTCTAGATAGTGTAACTTATTACCTGTGGATTGTGAAAATAAGATGGTCAACTTGAATACTTTAGAGGGAAAAGTTGATCATCGCAGAGAGAAAAATAGATTATCGAAGAGGGAAAAATAGACTATAATCTACCTCTATATGGCTAACCTCAAAACTATTACCTTTAAGCTTTCACAATTATTATGTTATTATAGCAAGTGAAATAGGTACTCGCCAATTAGTTGGCAAAAATAACCCTCGTAACACTTTAACACGTAAAGGACGCGAAACCGGCAATGAGGTTAGAGTCCACGCTGGTGATATTCGAGGAAAAATAGGCGAACCCACGTGACTTCACAATTTTGGCGCGTATTTCGCCAATCGACACTCTTTATAGTGATTCTGACACTCTGGTAACAGTTAAGCAGAATATCAAATGAGTGTCTCCCTGACCAAAAAGAAAAAATTTCGGAAAGAGAGTTGTACTATCTAGAAGTTCAGACTGACTATCTAAATTTTGACACTCAAAGTTTGACACTCCAGTTTTCTCAGTGCGATGTTGTATACGATCTTAATGACGTATTTTTCACGCCCTTTTTGACGGGAAAAAGTACGTATTCCTAGACGTAACATTTTTTTAACCGGGGTGTAACAGCATATCATTCACTGTCACTCTCATTAAGGAAAAAAAAATTAAACTATTTTATCTTGAGGAATATAATCTCTCTGATCGATGTCCAATTCTCTTGCAGTAATTATTATGTCACTCACAGGAAACTGCTCGTTGACAAAATGGTTAGTAACTTTTTGTCTTGGGACGCTGATGGATGAATCGCGTACTTGAGAGAAAAAGTAATAAATCAAACCATTCGGATAGACGAAATACTGCATTCAATTAAACAAAGCAAACCTACTTTTAATTCTACGCTTATTCTAATTGCATTTCATGTTAACTCCAATCAAATAAGGTAAATGCCCTAGTAATCGGTATCTTAATTGCAGTAATCGACACACAAATAATCTTACAATTTATTGGATAATTACACAAGACGACAAAATTCGACAAAGTTCCTGAACCAAAAACGAGACCTTACCTCACCGAAGGATTCTGATGCGATAAATCCGAAAGCGGGCTCGGAATTTACCATATACGTCAGGTTACTGAGATATTCTAACCTAAAAGTGAGAAAAACAGTGTTTTTTGCTATATTTGAGATTATATAACATCACGAATTAATTTTTTTTCGGAAAAAGGGTCAATTCGTTCGAAAGTACCAGTTTTGCCCTTCAGAAAAGATTTTTTATTTTTCAGATATCATTTTTTTCACGGAGATATCGTTCAATGAAGTCACTGAAGTTTACTAACTTTAGAGCGCTGATTTTACAGCATGACCAAAATAAAAAAAATCTGCTCGCTTCGCGGGCACATTCTCATGGCGCGCTTCGCGCTCCGGAATTTTTGAACGTCGCGCTTCGCGCTCCGTTCTTTCTGGACCTCGCGCTTCGCGCTCGGTCTTGTGCTCTTCACATACATTCAAGTTTATTTATTATAATTTAATACTGAAGCTCAAACCAATTTTATAATAATATTACAGATGATGTGAATTACACATTTTCTCAATGCCACTCAATTTCTTTTTGAATTTAAGTGGAACAGGAAATTCAATTTACTTAAGGCTCTATCAGCCTTAAGGAACACATTCTCATCATGGCGCTCGCGCTTCGCGCTCGATTTTCTGTATACATTTCAGTAACTTTTTAATAAATTACATGATTATTGATAAATTTATTATCTTCCAAATCTCTCAAAAAGGAAAAACAATCGTAGACTTTATTTAAGGAAACGATTTTCCAGAACAACGCTTATTTCGTATCTCACATATTTTGGTGAAAAAATCGAATTTTTTTAATATTAAAAATCAAAACATAAAATATAAATCCTGTCCCGAAATGTCTTAATGAGAATTTGTAGACCTCATTTAGGTAAACAATTTTTCATCTAAAAGTTTTTTTTGTATCTCACATATTTTGTCTAAAAAATTGAATTTTTGAATTTTAATCGTATTTTTTGGAATTGAAACGAAAAATATATCTTTTATCAGAAACTGTGTGAGACAAAATTTGTAGATCTTTTTGAAACGAACAACTTTGTATTCTTACGTTTTTTTCGTATTTCGAATATTATTGCTAAAAAATTGAATTTTGGATTTTCAATAGTTTTTTTTTAATTAAAAAGAAAAATATGCATCTTATGAAAAAATTTTATAATGCAAATTTGTAGGTCTTTATTTATTTAATAATATTGTATCATAACGTTTTTTCGTATTTCGTATAATTTAACTGGAAAATGGTATTTTGATATTGACTTTTTTCGAATTTGAATATGCTGTAACATTTATAATTTTGATTTAATCAAAAAATGTTATCAGGATAATTTGTAGAGATTTATGAGCACTATCAAAAACCAGTATTGAAATTTTTGATTTTTTCAAAAAATTATTTTCAAAAACACAAAAGTAGTGCTCAATCCCTCAATTTTGATTGGATGTGGCTGGTTAACGAACTTGTCCTTACTTTTTCGGCTCCGATAAAGTGTACCAAAGCTCAATTCAATCTGATAATTCTATCGAGAGTTATGCCCCACACGACCTACAGACAGACAGACAGACACTTTCGTAAAATCCATTTTTTCTGACTCAGGGGGTCTCAAAACGTAAAGATTTGATGAAAATTTCGAAAGTCATTTTTCACATAAAACCAATACCTTCTCATCCATGATGAGAATGTAAAAATTCTTTAAAAAACAGACGTAATCTACTACTATGTTTTTTGGGATATAGCGTCGACGGTTACAGGTCTTGATGGTTAAAGGAGAAGTTCCATCCTGGTTCTAGCGTTAGTCGATTAGACGTAGATAGGTTAATTGCCTTAATGTTGCTAAAAAAGTGTATTTTCGGCTTTTAGGTTAGGATATCTCGAATAGTTTAGGTAGTGGAATAATATAGAGGATAGATTCGGATTCAGCGACCCAAAAACATAGATTTATAAATAAATAAATAAAAGTACGTCCAAAGGGACGTACCAAAGTACGCACAAAAGTCCGTACAAAAGGAAATGCCAAATTGGTATACAAAAAGACGTCCTTTTGTACGTCCTCTTATACGACGTCATTTCCTACTTTAAAAAAAGTTTTTAAAGATCATTATTTTTTCAATTTAGGGTATTAAAATGCGTGTTATGAACACAGTGTGCTCATAAGACAAATAGCCTAATGTTATATAATTTATTCATACTGTTTGTTGCTAAATAAAACACCCGATACCGGATACCCTAAACTGGAAAAATAATGATCTTTAAAAACTTTTTTTAAAGTAGGAAATGACGTATAAAAGGACGTACAAAAGGACGTCTTTTTGTATCCCAATTTGGTATTTCCCTTTGAACGGACTTTTGTGCGTATACTTTGGTACGTCCCTTCCCGAGTCGAAATTTCGAGGGCCTCATATGAGCCTCTTGGTGATGTTGAAGCTCATTTGAAACATTTTAAGCCTCCACAACCTCTTTAAAACCTATTGATAATCGTTAAGTCACCATTTAACCCTCTTTAGCCTCTGTATTTTATTTTTCAACTTCCTTTAACGCTCAGGAACCTCTTCGATCGAGAAGAGCCTCACAGGCACTTTTCCCGTCGTAATGTATGACCTCCTTTGAACCTCTTGAGCCTAAAACGGACGTAAGTCAAGTCTGGAGGCTTAAAAGAGGTTCAAAAATATGAACAAGAACCTCTTTTACACTCTTCAGCCTCAAAATTACGTCACAGAGGCTCAAATGAGGCCTTCGATTTTTCGACTTGGGTTTGGACGTACTTTTATACGTCCTTTTGCACGTACTTTTATACGTCCTTTTGCACGTACTTTTATACGTCCTTTTGTACGTACAATTATAAGTCCGCTTTTTCAAGTGGGTAAACTTCATTGAACGATATCTCCGTGAAAAAAAATGATATCTGAAAAATAAAGAAACGTTTCTGAAGGGTAAGACTGGTACTTTCAAACAGTTTGACCCGTTTTCCGAAAAAAACTTAATTCGCTACGTTACATAACCCCATTTTTGAATTTTAATCGTATTTTTTTAAATTAAAATCAAAAATATACGTTTTATCAGATATTATGTCAGACAAAATTTTTAGATCTTATTGAAAGGAACAATTTGTAAACTTACCTTTTTCTCGTATTTCACAATTTAGTGTTAAAATTTTGAATTTTGAATATTATTGGTAATTTTTTAAATTAAAAAGAAAAGTATACATCTTATGAAAAAATTTGGCGAAGCAAACTTGTGGATCTTTATGTTTGAACAATTTTGCATCATAACATTTTTACGAATTTCATATAATTTAACTGGAAAATGGAATTTAGATATTGACTTTCAAGTTTTAACATACTGTAGATTTCCTAATTTTAGTTCGATCGAAAAATGTGAATAATGAGAAACAATGAGAACTATCAGAAACCAGTATTAGAATTTTGGATTTTTTCATAAAGTTTTTTTCAAAAACGCCAAAAATGCTCCTATTTTTTACTTTTTGGGCTCCAATAAAGTATGCCAAAGCTTAATTCATTCCGATTTATTTCATCGAGATTTACCGAATATACGACTTACTACTATTACAGATGACAGACAGACGGACATTTTCGCAAACACCGTTTTTTCTGATTCAGGGGTCTCAAAACGTAAAAATTTGATGAAAATTTCGAAAGTCATCTTTCATATAAAACTAATATACCTTATCATATGATGAGAATAAATTTATGTATTTTTTTATGGAGAATCCGAATCTGTAATAAAAAAATAGAGGTTCCCATTCGAAATGCTAATGTTACACTTCCTCGCATAACCAAGGTGTGAAGTGTGGGTTATTTTTGCGGAGTCGCTTCTTTCCCTCGAAAATAAAAACTTATTATAATGGATTTTTTTCCGTACGATGCGTATTTCTTGAGATATTAAGATTTCTTAAGTTGAAGAAGATAAAAAATTCACCCTAATATAATTAGAATATAAAAATAAATGAAACTGTGGAGTAGTGAGTTTCAGAATTCCTGTGAAAGCAGAAGTATACCTACGTATAATTTGCCAGTAGAAAAAATTGTTGAGGGAATCCGCCAGCTTAAATATTTTTATTTTTTGAGCTTAGACCTTCCATATATTTTATTTTTTTTTATGTTTAGTACCTTTATTTAGAAAAGTTTTGGGGTTTTTATACATCTTATGAAAAAATGTTGCGATTCAAACTTGTAGATTTTTATGTAGTAAACAATTTTGTATCATAACTTTTTTTCGTATTCCCGTGCAGAAATTTTGGTGGGGCACCGATCGGGAAAAATGTGGCCCCGATAGGGTAGTCTGTCTAGCGCCAGATCAGTAATGAAACGCCCTACCCGATCGGGCCCAGATCTGGGCTTGTAAAATGGGGGCCCGATCTGGTCCAGATATAGCCCCTTCTAGTTTTGTATTTTTAAAAATAGTAAAATTTAAAGGCTTTTCGTTTAATAACAATAATTATAGTTGGTTCCAAAAAGTTTATTTCATTAATTCAGATTAGTAATGCAACAGTATAATTAAAAGTATAAAAACAGTATAATCTTCAAACCCATTTTCGTAGTCTGTAGAACTATTCGATTCTTCTGTATCTAAAAATAAATTACATTATTAATCATTTTCTTTCTAAAAAATTCACTTTGGAAAATTGAACATACGATATAAAAAATAACGAAACACAATAACGTTTTACACTTAAAATTAAAATTTTCTTTTCAAATTACCGTTAATAAAAAAATATTTCCGAACTCGCCATGTACTTTTTGCTTTTGGCATTTTGATATCAATATAGTCACTATACAATATCAGGACCACAACACAAAATTCGAAAATAATCTTGTCTATCATATAATCCGATGTGGTTCCAACCCGGGCCACACCATGTACCCTCCTGCGGCCACATGTGGAAAATCCGATCGGGCCCGGATCGGAACTTGGAAATAAATTGGGCAATTTCTGCACGGGGTTCGCATAATTTAACTGAAAAATGGAATTTAGATATTGACTTTTTTCAAGTTTTAACATACTGTAACTTTCCTAATTTTAGTTTAATCGAAAAATTTTATTAAGTTAACTAGTAGATATTTTTGAGAACGATCAGAAACCAGTATTGGAATTTTGAATTTTGTCAAAGTTTTTTTCAAAAACACAAAAAATGCTCCTATTTTGACAATTTTTATCGGATGTGGCTGGTTAATGAACTTGTCTTTACTTTTTGGGCTCCGATAAAGTATGCCAAAGCTCAATTCAATCTGATAATTCTATCGAGAGTTATCGAGTATATAACCTACAGACAGACAGACAGACAGACAGACAGAAACTTTCGTAAAAACATTCCAAAAATGATTTTTCACATAAAACCAATATTTTCTCATATAATGAAAATTTAAAAATAAATTTAAATGAGCTTTATACCAAAACGTAAAAAATCATCTGATTTTTCGTAAAGAAGATTCTTTTCTGGTGAAGACAAACGTTTCTTTTTTTTCTCTTCGCTATTTAATTGCTGGAAACCCTCCACCCATCGAATTCCTACTGGGAATTTTGCATTGCCTATGCGAATAAATATGCAATATTTTAATATGCCTATGTACGTTTTATCTCTATAAAAATTCGTGGCATTTTTATTTCTGTACATCGCTCAGGAAGGATGTAAAATATGAAAAATGGACCGTCTGCCTGCTATTCATGATGGAAACTATTATTTTAAGTTTAAATATCAGAGAAAAATTCTAAATTCACCTGAGGCATAAAAATAAATTTTTAATTTTCCACATTCTTTTCAATGTAATTTTATAACTCGGAATTGATTTTAAGTTTATTTTCATTTACAAAATTTGAATTAGATTAATATAAAATAAAAACACCAAAATCAAATCAAAATCTCATTTATCTTCCCTTTATTTCTGCAAATTTTACTATTTATCTATCGAAGCGTGAAACAAAATGGTAAATAGTACAATGCAAATGATATCACTTTCGGAAATAGAATGTAACTTCCATCATTTCATCTTCCAGGGATCCAATCAAACATTTGATAGTACTTTGTGCTATTTTCATTTTTGTGCAAGCTGATGTTGCCAGGATTTTAACGGCACATAACCTTACTCATTTGAATAAATGTATATCATTATAGGAACTTTCTGCAACATTTTCGTTTAAGATTTATTCAGAATTTTCAAACAATGTACTACCCACGTGACAAAAGTCAAAGGAACTGAATGTTACTAGATTTTTATGTAATTTCAGAAAACAGAAATATTCAAACACTTGTCCTACTTTATCATATTTGTTATATATAGGGTGAGTCTTTTATCTTGAGATATCGAAACATCTTAATAAATACGCATCGTACAAAAAAAATTTCCTCAATAAAAAAAATTAATTTTCTAGGGGGAAAAGCAAAGTTAAAAAAAAAATAACAAATTTAAAAAAAAATTTTGAATAAATTTATGTATTTTTTTATGACAAATTCAAATCTGTAATAAAAAATACACTGAGAAAACAGTTTGGTAGTGCCAACAAAAATTTGGTTGTCGCAACAAAATAATTTGTTTGATATACAGCTGACAAAATGTTTTGTTGAACCAACCAAATTTTTTTGTTGAATTTTTAGTTTCACTCAACCAAATAATTTTGTAGTGATAACAAAAGTGTTTTGTTAGTATGACAAAACTTATTGTTGATTCAACAAAATTATTTTGTTCCAAGAAAAAAATTATTTTTTTGAAAGAGCAAAATTATTTTGTTAGGAGAGCATACTTTTTTTCGTAGAAAAAATCGTTTTTTTGAAGGAAATTCATAATTTTGTTAAATTAGCAATATTTTTTGCACAAATAAAACATATTTCTATGCACGGAAAGAGAAATATGAATTTCCGAGGTTATTCGAATCTACAAATCATAAAAGTAAAAAAAAAGTCAACTACACGTATCATTATTTACATTGTTAGAATTTTCTGAACACTTTCTGGTAAGATTTTTAACAATCACTTTGCAAGACTCTGCCATATTGATTTTAATCCCAAAATAAAAGTGAAAAATGATAAATGAATATTTTTGATTAAATGCACTATTAGGGTTAGATTAGGGTTAGATTTACCTTTGAAGGTATTTATCAGGCCTGGTAAGCCCCATTCCTCCAAGAGTTGCTGCATTTTTAAGTCAGACATCAATAAATATGAAGTCGCGAATTCGATTAAATTAAATTTCGGTGAACGGCGAAAATGAAGACATGTGGTTTCTCGGCAAAGTTTGCTACATCGAATCAAACAAAAGAGCCGCGTTACAGACCTGTGTATCGAGGAATTGAAATATGTCACCAGAGTTCAGGTGTCGCTAGTAGTAACTTTGCACTGTCAAAGCACGTAACACATGGAAAATAACACAATAATATGAAAACAGTTTAACTACTAGTTTAAAATAATGTTTACTCTGCAACATGGTTTGTTTAGAAATTAATTTGCCACTTTTTCGTATTTTTTCTGTGCATTATGTGGTCTAGCAGAACATAATTAATACTAGCGCCACCTTACGCCCTAGTTTAACTCTCATAACATATTTTATGAAGAGGAAAGATAGGATGATGTGCCGGTTGCGTGTGACGCGAACGAAATACTGATATAAACAAAACAATACACATGAGTGGTAATACATTTTGTCGGGACAACCAAATTATTTAGGTGGTTTAACCAAGGCATTCAATCAAATTATTTTTTCGAACCAAATAAATTTTTTGGTAACATTAACCATTCTTTTTGTAATGCCAACCAAATTTTAGTATTGACAACAAAATCTGTTTAACAAAACTATTTTGTTGCGGTGACATTATTTTTTCTCTCAGTGTAGATTTATCGGGATACCTGTTCTATACTATTTTCCATATAATTCAGAAATGTTAGTAAATAAATAAATAAATAAAAATAAATAAATAAATAACGCGTTGTTCTTAAATAGTATTAACTTTTAATTCCATTTATTTTTCCAAGAAAACATATCAAATTGCTCTGAAAATTCGTACACATATTCAGAAAACGTGAGATGTAAAACAAATAAACCAAAACAAATATTTTTATAGATTTTTTATTGATATTATTAAAGTTAAAATTTAGAAAAACAAAATAGTGAGAATACAAAGTATTATTTTTAAAATTTCTTTCACAAATAATTTCACAAATTTGAAGTTTTACAACTTTTTTTTCTGAGCTCAGATTTTGGCTGCATTCAAGAAAAAATGACTACGATTTACTTGTTACATTACTGAAGATTAACGAAAATCTTCTCTTAAATGAATGGCTTGGAGCTATTTTATCATATTTTTACGATCTCATCATCAATGAGAAGGTATTAGTTATGAAAAATGACTTTCGGAATTTCCATCAAAAAATTAAAAATTAAAAAAAAAACCTCTTTCGAAAAAAAACTCTACGCGGAATACGGATGTATATAAAGGACATAGAACATCGAGCAAAATGCGCAAGATTCACATATTTCGGAGCGCGATGACCGAAACGTGCGCCCCAGGCGTACTTAAATTTTTATAACACCGGAAAGGCCACTTATCTGCCTTACTTATTTATAAATTTACCGGGAACAACTTTCACTATACTCAAATTTTGATCTTTAATGCAAATGTGACTAATGGATATAAAGTAAAGCATCGAGCGCTAAGCGCAAGTGTCATGATGGGAATGTGGTCTTTAAGGTAGTTTTCATCCAGGAAAATTAGACCCTTGGCAAAAATAGATAATTTTTCTTTCAAGAATAGCAATATTATTATTGAAGGGCTATTTTGAAAGAGAAAAGATTATTTTACATGAAATAAAATTGAAACACAGAAAAATAATTTTATTATTAAATTTTATTTATTACCCAACTTTTTTTCTTATCGCTTCTTACACTGAAAAAACAGTATAGCTAAGAGAACTATATTTTGGTCCTCAGAACCAGAAAATATTGCTAACAGACCAATGCTACGGTATGGTCCTCAGAACTATACGAGTATAGGTGAGACGGCTATACAAGTTCGTTGATATGACAATATCATGTGTAGCGATCGTAAACAAAATATTATGCCATCGTTATCGCTCTTGTGAATTTTCGCGTGTGATAAAACAATACGCGATACGCAAAAATGATCTTTCAAAGAAAGAAAAAATGCTCCAAACAAATCGACAAACGCTTCGAAAAAACACCTCGAAAAAATGACACTTCTTGCTCATTTCGAGGTTAGAGTCGCGTGCATACGAAGCAATGTATAGGTCGCGCGGCAAACCAGTATAGTTGTCTCACCTATACCGCATGTGTCGAGACACTATATACCGGTATAGGTCGAACAGCTATACTCTTTTTTCCGTGTACCAAATTTTAAAAAATTACGCGATTTTAATAAATCATGAATCATTTTTTCAGAGAAAAGATTTCCCACAACTTCACCGATTCTGACTTTTAAAAATAAATTCTTTAATGGCTGAAATCATTAAAAAACATTTTCCAAAATGAAATTTTTATAAACATATTGCTGAATTTGATAATAATTTATTCATTTTTGAAAACTGGAAATGGTTAAGTTGTAGGGAATCTTTTTCTTGAAAAAGTGATTTGTAATTTATTAAAATCGCATAATTTTTTAAAATTTGATAAGAAGCAATAAGAAAAAAAGTTGGGGCAAAAATAAAATTTATTAATAAAATTATGTTTCGGTATTTCAAATTTTTTTCATGGAAATTAATCTTTTCTCTTCCAAAATAGCCCTTCAGTAATAATATTGCTATTCTTGAAAGCAAAATTATCTATTTTTGCCTGAGGTCTAATTTTCATGGATCAACTACCTTAAGGGCAATAGAGCCTTAAGTAAGGCCATGGATAAATCGGACCACGTGACTAAATTATACATTAATTCGTTCATGTAAGATAACTTTTTTAATTAAGAAAGTATCTTTCTGAAAATTTGAAAAACGTAACAAAATACAATAAAACTTTTCAAGAAGATATCTTGTTAAATGAAAAAGTTATCTTACACGAACTTTTACAGAAATTTGCGGTCACGTGATCTGGTTGACCCATGGCCTTAAGTGAATTGCATTTCCTTTATCATTTGAAATCATAATCAAATTTAGTAACTTCAAAAAAATATAATTCACATTCACAATATAATAAAATTATATTCAACTGTAAATATATCTGAACAATTCTTACTAAAACCTACGAGACACACATTCTTTATTGTATTCTATCATACCTTCCAATTTGTTAGAAAGATATTTTGTACACGAAAAAAGTTATCTTACATGAATATCAATTAGAATTAAGTGACCTGGTCAGACTGGTCCATCGCCTTAAATCTGTGAAACTATCAGATATTTAACCCTATACGTTATTTTCTCAATTCATCTCAGTTTGCATAAATTAAAAAATTTCTTGATCTCTTGACTTTTTTCTTGAAACTTTGAAACTTTTAGTTTTGCGAAATTGGTCTCGGGTCTCGGGACGGATCGATTGACCTATTTATAAAGTTTGCACGACCAAAGATTGATGAATGACGATATGCTTTACCTTTTTTAATATTATGTGAATGAAGCCTCTGATATGATAGAAATATAACACTGATTATATATTCTTATAAAATGTTTACAATTTTTACTTAAGGGCATGTGATACTTGAGAAAAGTAGCAAGATAATGAGAAAAATTTGCTCCAGTTTCTACATGTTTTTTTCCAAAATACATACAATTTTGTTTTCAAAATTTGGGAAATGGTAGTGAAGATGAAAACGGACGTAGACTACTTTTGGTTTCAAAATTGAAACAAATTTTTCGATATATATTCCTAAATTTGAACTTTTTTTCAATTTTGAAACCAAAAGTAGTCTATCTACGTCCATCTTTAGCTTCTCTACAATTTTCCGAATTTTGAAAACAAAATTTCATGGACTTTGGACATAAACATCTAGAAACCCAAAATCAATAAAATTTGCTAATTTCGAAAGCATCACATGCCCTTAAGAATAATAACTTACCTATTTATGTCAATTTATTGACATATACCATACATATACATATGCACATTAGGTATATATGGAAAAATTGTATAGATACATCAGCACAAGTTACCACTCTCTAAACCTGAATCAGTGAACGGCCACTGATTCGCAGTGACTATTCACTGATTGCAGCAGCTATAAGTCTTTCACTGAGAATCATTGAAATCTGACTGATAAATCAGTAAAATAGATTAAACTCACTTATTGAATCAGTGAAATCTTCAGGTGGGAATAATAAAACCTACAATATATTTTAACGATCGATGAACTCGTTTATTTTAGGATAAACAACACTAAAAACAAATTACGTAATTATTATTATGTATAGTAATGATTATTGTGTATAATTATATTATATATAATTAAAAATTAAAGAAATTAATCGAATTCAAATATTATGTTCACGTGATTCATCAGTTGATATCTCACTGATTCAGGTTTAGAGAGCAAGTTATTGTGAATATAAGAGTCTTTTCAGTAAATATTAGCGAAATAGCTGTAAAATCAAGAGAATGAAAGAATAATGGTTGTTGCAACCATGAGTTGGTTGGTGTTACTATTAAAGATAGTTACACCAACGAGGTCGTGGTTGTGTCAACCAATAGATTGGATGGCGCCCCATCAGAGTCTAGCGAATTGGTTGCAACAACCATCAATCATTGTTCTCGGTGTACATTTACAAAACATTGATAAATTGTACTAAAACGTCTGTAAAATTTATGAAGTCGATATACTGTCAATAATATTTAAATTCTCTGAAATTTGAGCTAATAATTCAGATTTAGAGAGCATCACTGTGAAAAAAGTAAAGTTAATCCTAGTTGGAATAGACTACAAAAATACCACTATTTAGGGATAAACAATTTTTTCCACAAGGAATCGAACAAAATGAGTTTAGATCCAAAAATGTCTTTCAACTTTGAATTGAATTCTGAGTTGATGTAGAACTAGTGAACTTGTTTGCTAGCAGGATTACTAGTTTTTCTCCTGTTAAATTAACCGAAAATTTAGATGATTTTGCTATTCCATTTTTTGAAGAAATTTTCTGTGAAAAAAGGAACGCTTCCACTCCGCTGGGTATCGAGCCCAGGTCCTTTCGATTGCCGGTCGAATGCTCTGTCATCTGAGCTACGGAGGTTCCACAACTTTTCTCACAGAAACTTGTTAACGCCAATTAGTTTCTGTGAGAAAAGTTGTGGAACCTCCGTAGCTCAGATGACAGAGCATTCGACCGGCAATCGAAAGGACCTGGGCTCGATACCCAACGGAGTGGAAACGTTCCTTTTTTCACAGAAAATTTCTTCAAAAAATTATATTGAAAAATTTCCATCTAGCCTTACGAGACGTTAAAATTATTTCTAAATTGCAGGTTGGTAAGGTCGATATGGTAGAGTTCTGATATCACGTAGAGTGATACACACTCTTCTAATGATCGACATAATCGACTGAAATGATTTAGAAAAATTGATTAATAGTTCTTTGCTATTACATTCACATCATATGAGAAGGTATTGGTTTTATGTGAAAAATGACTTTCGAAATTTTCGAAAATAACTATGCAAAAATCCAACATTGCAATAGTGATTTTTGATAGTGCTCAAAAATCTCTACTGATTATCCTCATAAGATTTTTCGATTAAACTAAAATTATAAAAGCTACAGTATGTTAAAATTTGAAAAAAGTCAACATCTAGATTCCATTTCCCAGTTAAATTATACGAAATAAGAAAAAACTTTATTCTGCAAAATTGTTTACTATGAAAAGATCTACAAGTTTGAATCACAACATTATTTCATAAGATCTATTATTTTATTCGGAGGAAGAATGTGGCTTTATACAAAATTAATTTTATATTAAAGCAATGGCCAGAAAAAGTTTTATGTAAATTTATCAAATTGTAGTTTTAACTTCATTTCTTCAGTTTGAAGTAAAAACACCTTTAAAACAAATATAAATCCATTTCATTTTAAGAAATCACTTTTCAGCGATTTTCAAATAAAAGAAATTATTTTTTTAACTTTATTTATTTGATTCAAATACAATACCGGCAATAATTTAAGAAATAATTTACTTTATTTTATTACCTCGAATGAAGACAATTTTTTCTTTAAATTAAAGAAAATATTTCTTTAAATCACATTACACATGTACTTATGCGACTGCATAGACATTCATTTCTTTAATTAAAAAAAAACAATCAATAAATTCTTTTAAATCAAAGAAACTTTTCTTTAACCGTATGCACACATTTTTTTGATTCAAAGAAATTTTTTTTGAATCAAAGAAAATTTTTTCTGGGTGAAATCCGACTCCTTGAGTTACTTAAGGTAGTTCGTTCACGAAAATTAGACCTAAAGAAAAAATAGATAATTTTGCTTTCAAGAATAGCAATATTATTATTGAAGGGCTAATTTGAAAGAAAAAAGATTATTTTTCATGAAAAAAATTTGAAGCACAAAAAAATAATTTAATTAATAAATTTCATTTTTGTCCCAACTTTTTTTCTTATCGCTTCTTACCAAATTTTTAAAAATTACGCGATTCTAATAAATCACGGTTCATTTATTGAGGAAAAAGATTCTCTACAACTTGACCGTTTCAAATTTTTGAAAATGAATTCTTTAATGGCTGAAATTATAAAAAAACAATTTTTCAAAACAAAATTTTTATAAACAAATTGCTGTATTTGATAATAATTAATTCAATTTCAAAAATAGGAAACGGTCATCTTGTAGAGAATCTTTTTCCTAAAAAAATGAACCGTGATTTATTAGAATCGCATCATTTTTAAAAATTTGGCTCGAAGCGATAAGAAAATAAGTTTGGGCAAAAATAAAATTTATTAATAAAATTATTTTTTTGTGTTTCAAATTTTATTCATGAAAAATAATCTTTTCTCTTTCAAATTAGCCCTTCAATAATAATATTGCTATTCTTGAAAGCAAAATTATCTATTTTTGCCTGAGGTCTAATTTTCGTGAACGAACTACCTTAATGTATTTGATATAATGCCTTTGGTTGGATAATATTTTCCTTACATTCGTTTTTGCTTCTGATATGTTTCAGTGTGAAAACTAAAGGATCCAGAGAACATAAAGAGGTTGAAATGAGGCGGACGTGACGTCACAATGACATGATGAAGAGCCTGGTGGGGATCATGTGGATAGTGTTGGTGCTCATATCAGGTACTTGCAATTCAAATTCTTTTTTAACTGCATTATAAAAAACGAACACTGAGATCAACTACTTCTTAACAGGAATTTAATATAATAAAACGTCTACTTCTTATCAAATGAAATCTAAATCTTCCACCAATTTACTAAATATTGGAGAGTATCGAATTCTTTGAAGTCTGGAGCGTATAATTGTTTTATAGCCATTAATTAAAACCACAGGGAGTAGATATCGAACGTGGCTTGGAAGTATAATAAAACCTCGGGGGATCATTTCCGGCTTCCCAAAAGTAAGGGTCGATAGTCGTTGCTTTTCAGGAAGATAAACATCTCTAGGGACTACAGCTATCTCTTTGCAGTCACAAACCCACCCATTCCTGTGGTCCATGATTCGTTACTTATCACCTCAATTACTCTTCTCCTTCTTTTTTCAACTCTTTCTTTCAACTTGAATTATTACAGAATAAGAAATCTGTGAACCATTTAATTTTGTTCTGGTTCTGAGTCATAATATTGGATAATTAGATTCATCTCATAATTTTATCTCGCCATTTATCGATTGACTGAAATTCTTTATGAAATTTCAGAACTTGACTAGGAATACTAATATTATATCCTGTGTATGTGAAATAAATAGACATTATCTATATGAAATAAGTACATATATTGGTTTTAGGTTGTTTAAAAATATATCTTGTCTTGCATTCAAATTTTTGTTTACTAAAAATTCAATAAATGCAATATTTAAATGGAGTAATAATAATTCAATTAAATTTGTCTGCAAAAGACATCCTGAGGTAAAGATTTATTTTATTACAAGTTATGAGGAGTTCACTCAACTTTCACGGAGAAAAATGGATATTGAAAAGTAGATATTCAAATAGGAGATATTCATCCATAGTATCTAGATATTGACACGCAATATTAAATTTTTTTTTTTCAATATATAAGATTTTTCCGAGAAGTAACATTTGATATTCAGATTCAATAGTTTAGATATTGAAGCATGAAGTGCGCGCGCATATATTTAAAGGTCATGTGATCACTTTTTCGCTCTCATCGAAATCTAAGTGAATCTAAGATTGCATGCTTGCAGCGTTCCGGGAAAATAAATTTTGAAAGTTTATTAAAGTTTCCTTAAATTCTAATAAGTGTTTCTAATATGGAATAAAAGTGATCGGGTCTTTAACTTGAGATGCAGTAAGTAAAACATATAAGTTATATATTTTCTCTATATGTGGTTTATAGCCGAGAATGAAATCTAACCTCAGTGTTAAGGTTAAGTTTCTAACAAGAACATTAAATTAATTTTAAACATGCCAGATAATGAAAATTTTGTTTAAACATCTATATTACTTTTACAGAAAAGAACATAATAAAATATAATTTGACTTTTTTCTAAAAGCTGAATATGTGGTTATTTTATAACCTTTAAAATAATTTTTTGAGTATCTTAGACATTGAGCTGTAACATCTATAACTTACCTTTTCAGTATATCTGATATTGATGCTAAATATCTGAGATATTCAACTTTAATACCTCAGACATTCAAATTTACTAACGAGGATATTCAGAAGTTTAGTATCTTGAATATTCATTTTTAATATCTGAGATAATCAAGCTCAATGTCTGAGATACTGGTGGTTAATATCTTTTTTTCAATACATTCGAGATTCCCTGTAACGAAAAGCTCGAGCATCGGAAACCTCTCTGTAACAAACGCGAGAGGGATCCCCTCCATATCCTACTTGTTGCTAAGCGCTGTTATGCGCATTATATAATGCGCGCAGTCTGTCTGTCAGTGAGGCTATGTGAATAATATATTTACATAGTTAAAACGGTATAAAAAAGATTTCTGTGAGTATTGAAGATGGAATTAACTTATTTGACGGTATGTACTCAAAATACTAAAAATATAATAATATAATAATAAAAATATTTATGCTTATATCAGGTGTATTTTTTAATATTTTCAGAAAAAAAGAAAAGTCTTGCCAATGTATACAAAAATGGAAATTTTGACAGATTCAGAAAATGGGAAGAAAAATTGGGAAATTTGCCAGAAATACATAATCAACAATAACAGAATCAAGAATAATGAATAACAATAAAATGAAAGACAATTACAAAATCTTATTAATATTTAAAATTACAGATAAACAATAAGAAATCAACGATTATTAAATTAAAAACAATAAATAAAAATTAGAATCAAAAACAACAAGAAGACAATAATCAAATCAATTAACATGAAATAATGATACGTAATATAATTTTCAGGATTCTGTTGTTACTTGATAATGCTCCAACGCATCCATCTGAGGAGGAATTGAACGAGATTGATCCGAATGGCCGAGTGATGTACCTTCCACCGAACGTCACGAGCTTGGTGCAACCGATGGACCAGAGTGTCATTTCGGCGCTAAAACGTCGTTACAAAACGGGATTCTTGTACGAAATGCTATCTCGCAATCACAAAACAAATGCAGAATTTGTCCAATCTGTTAAAAAATGGTCGATTTTGAACTGCATGTTTGTTTTGAGGGAATCGTGGGGCGCGTTGACACAGAGCACTCTTCGCAACGCTTGGAAGAAGCTTCTACCGAATCATTTGCCCGATTCTCTTAGTAATTGTCCTTCCAACAGCGAATTGACCTCCCTGCTCAATCGCGTTCCTGGCGGAGAAGTTTGTTCAGCAGCTACCGTTATCGAGTGGCTCGAACACGAAGGCGAAAAGCCTGCTTTTGAAGTCATCACTGACAATCAGCTTTTAAACACCTACGCTGGACTGGACTTGCCAATTGATGGAGATTGTCTTCAAAGTTCAAACTCCAATGACATGGAAGAAGACGAGGAAGTTGAGACAAGTCCAAATGTGAGCCGAACGAAAAAAAATATCGTGAATATGGCACAAGGTTTAGTCGATTTGACCAGGGGAATCGACCAATTCACCGATGAAGAGCGACAAGTATTTTTGAAGGCTCGAAATATTGCCCTCAATGAATTTCTTTCTCCTTAATTTATTTTTAATAAACGTTTTCGACATTAAAAAGACTGAACATGTACCCTGGCGAAAGTATCGGATAGGAACTCATTCCGAGCCAATCAGAACTATTCCGATTCATTCCGATATCTGTATCCGAGCCAATGCAAATCATTCCTAACCAATTCGAAAACGTTTTGTGACTCGTCTGATGAAAAGTGGTAAAAAATCGATCCGACCTAATCCGACGCAACAATCCGACTAAATCCGAGCCAATCAAAAACCAAGTTTTCAATCCAAATTAATCCGAGCTCGGATTAATCCAAACCAAATTTTCAATCAGAATTAATCCAAATCATTCCGACCTCGGATTGATTCGGATTAATTCTGATTGAAAATTCGGTTTGGATCAATCCGAGCTCGGATTTATTGGGATTGACCTCGATTGAAAACTTGGTTTCAGATTGGTTCGGATTCATTCGGATAGTTGCCTCGGATTAAATCGGATTAGGTCGGATCGATTTTTATACCATATTTCATCAGACGAGTCACAAAACGTTTTTCGGATTGGTTCGGAATGATTCGCATTGGCTCGGATACAAATATCGGAGTGAATCGGAATAGTTCTGATTAGTTTGGAATGAATTCCTATCCGATACATACGCCAGAGTACTTTCAATAGTTTCTCAAAAGTAGAAAAATGTACCGTTACATATTTTTTCAAGGTGTTGATGGAAAGTATTTTTCTAACACAATTTAATTGTTATTCAAACTTTTAATGTAATAAACAGTACTATAAATGTTAAAATGTTGCTGTTGGTTTTCATTTATAAAAAATGCGTTTCGAAACACATGTAGTATTGATCACAATAATAAACTGCGCAGAATTATATATACTGATTAATTGTAATTATATAAATTTTTTATACATATTGTTTAAAAAGGAACAATTTTAGTTATCTACAGTAATGTGTGGAATATCAAAATTTCAAAAAAAAATTATGCAATTTTAATGTTCGATAACCGACTTTACTTCAAAATATTGAAAACTCCAGATTGGAAAAATTAAATATAAACTTTTTTATTTCAAATACTGTAAAATTACACTATCAAGTAATTTTTCAATAATTGACAAATAATTTTCTCATTAATTTGTGATAAAAGCCATCAAACTCATTGATTACTTTTTCAAATTCGAGCACGCTTCATTCCGTAGTAGTGGGGGAAGAGGGGTCGATCGTCTGCTCGTTATAGGGAGGCGTGACGCGCTTGTTACAGAGAGGTTTCGTCACAGGGAATTTCGTTATAGGGAATCTCGAGTGTATCTGCAGCCATTGAAGTAGAATATCTAAATGCTTGTCACATAGTTGAATGCTACTGACATTGTGCCTCAATATCTAGATATTATCGGTCAATATCCATTTTTCTCCGTATACGACCAACATGTACAACAAATTCTTTGATAATTTTACTAAAATTTAGTTAAAGGGTTTCATCACCTTTGCATTTTCAAAAAATAATTTTTTTTTTATTGCATAAAAAGGTCCCTTAGGGTACTAAGAATGATGCTCAATAGGTTATAATCTTGGGTACTTTACATGTATATACCACCAGAACCGCTTCTTTTTAAATATTCTGCTATGTATCTCTGTAAGGGGAAGTTTGCAATGTGTGAATAAATATGTATATGCGTTCACTTTAATGGATCTCACAGGTGAGCAAGTTCCCATAGAACTCTCAAGAGAAACATACGAACTAGTCTCAGAAATATGTCAGCAGGGCATTCATGTCCGATTTTCTTCGCTCCAAAAGTATCAATATATCAGGATATGGTCGTATTATCATTTCTGAAAGTCATCACGATTTAGGAAATATTTTTACATTCTCATAATTTCATATTGCATATTATTCTTTTTTTTAAATAAACGTTTTCGTTATTATTAATTTAAAAATTTTTAATATCAAAGGAGTCATGTAAGACTCCAAATTATTTTAGAAACAATCATTTGGTCTCTGAAACCTGAGGGCTCCATGAGATCAAATTTAGACTGAACACTGTAGAGTTCTCCCTGAATCTGAATCAGTAAAATTTACTGGAAAATATTGCATATACACTGATTATTTATTAATAAAATTTCAAAAAACAATGTATTTTAATACTCTATTTAATTACTCGTTGGAACAGTTTTTGGAACGGCCTGGTTCCTTTACACCTAGGAACTCGCTTACACATAAGTCTTTCCGCATGTTTACTCTATCTTTTTCTAATATCAATAAGCAAAGGAAAAAAAGAAAAAAACAAAAAATACAATAATTATTAAGTTGCATGTCTTAGTTAATAAATATTTAAAGGTTACTATTAAGCTAATTGGCACTGAAGAGGGCCCCCATTTGTGGCCGAAACGTTTGCCTTTTGTATTTTTTATGTGTTCTATCACTTAAAAAAATAAATCCGTATCAAAACTGACCCCATGCCAAATTAACTATTACAAAATTATTACTGTGGGTCAATAAAACATTGAACATGTACGGAAACATGTCACGATATAATTTATACAGGGTGTCCATCTGTTACCGAGTTTAATGACACATCATGTCTGTGTTATGTCATTCTCTCTGCACATATGAAATGTCAAAACTATGCCATTAATAAATATGGATTCGTTCACGATGCAACAACGCATTTTGGCAGTGCAAACTTATTACGAAAGTTTTTTCAAAAGTAAAGTGTATGCCAATGCCACACAAATAAATCAAGACCTTAAGGCTCACAGATCAATAGGACCACGTGACTTAATTATACATTAATTGGTTAATGTAAGATAACTTTTCTAAATTACAAAGTATCTTTCTGTAAATTTTGGAAACATAACAAAAGAAAACAAAGCACTTCTGTTAACTTCTTATAAGTAAAAGTTTTGAAAAAAATTCGAAAAATTATCGACAATTACAGTTAATTGTAATATTTTTTGCAAAATTTTCGCTCAAATGAAGTTGACAGACGTTCTCTATCGTCTTTTGTAATACTTTCCAAATTTTCGGGAAGATATTTTTTTAAATACAATAGTTATTTTAGACGAACTTTTACAGGAATTCGGCCACGTGATCTGGTTGATCCATGACCTTAAGGTAGTTTTCATCCACGAAAATTAGACCTTAGGCAAAAATAGATAATTTTGCATTCAAGAATAGCAATATTATTATTGAAGGGCTATTTTCGAAGAGAAAAGATGAATTTCCATGAAACAAATTTGAAACACAAAAAAATAATTTTATTAAAAAATTTTATTTTTACCCAAACTTATTTTCTTATCGCTTTGAGCCAAATTTTAAAAAATTATGCGATTCTAATAAATGGCGGTTCATTTTTTGAGGAAAAAGATTCTCTACAATTTTATTGTTTCCAATTTTTGTAAATGAATTCTTTAATGGCTGAAATTATAAAAAAAAACAATTTTTCAAGACAAATTGCTGCATTTGATAATAATTAATTCAATTTCAAAAATAGGAAACAGTCGTGTTGTAGAGAATCTTTTTCCTAAAAAAATGAACAGTGATTTATTAGAATCGCATCGTTTTTAAAAATTTGGCTCGAAGCGATAAGAAAATAAGTTTGGGCAAAAATAAAATTTATTAATAAAATTATTTTTTTCTGTTTCAAATTTTTTTCATGAACAATAATCTTTTCTCTTCCAAAATAGCCCTTCAATAATAATATTGCTATTCTTGAAAGCAAAATTATCTATTTTTGCCCGAGGTCTAATTTTCGTGGATCAACTACCTTAAGAACAACATTCGGACTGAAATTGAAGTCGTTGACCCCGTTTTATTGGAGTCATCGAGAATTTCGACATTCGGATGCAGGCCTTTAAAAAGAGCGGAGGTGGGCACATGAATGATATCATTTTTCATTTATAAATGGCATGGAACCACCTTTCATTTTCAATAAACTACACTATTTCGATTTTTTAAATAAAAAGTGTGCTTTTTTTCAATTCAAAAATCGGTAACAGATGGATCAACCTGTATAATAAAATGTAAAAAGTCTTATTTCTTTTTTTCTTCAGGATGTTCAGGAAATCCAGATGCGAAACGACTGTACGACGATTTACTCTCGAATTACAACAAGCTTGTGCGCCCTGTCGTCAACGTAACAGATGCCCTGACAGTTAAAATCAAGCTCAAATTGTCCCAGCTCATCGACGTGGTAAGTTCTTATCATCCCCCAAGATAGATTGCTTCTCAAATACTTGAGGATTAGTAGCAACTGATGGCAAATGTCCACAATTTGATACATCTCAAACCAAAGAGAATTTTATTCTCCCATCACATAACCATCTGTTTAAGGGGATCCACCACCATTAACATTTTTATTTTTTGAGTTTAGAAATTCCATATAATTTTTTTTATGTTTAGTACCTTTATTTAGAAAGCTACTGGTTTTTTTTTATTTCAGCACCTTTATATATTTTAAAACTTAATATTTTTAATTTTTTGGGCATTTTTTTGACATTTTTTGAGTTTGAATTACTTTTTTGTTTTTTAACCAATTGTCATGATTCTTTTTTATTTTGTTCCTTACATTGTGTAACAAATTTTTGAGTATATAAAATAAAAATAAAATATTACGGAGAGTCATACTAGTAATTCCGGTTAAAAATGTTAAAAATTCTTGTAAACACTTTTCGGTTGTTTTGATCTTTTATTCCAGTTAATGTAATAAAATTTTCTAGTTGATATTACCGTTATTACCGTAAATTTTGGTAAATTTAATTAATTTAGTCTATTTAACATTACCATATTTCAAGTTAAATTTACTAAAATTTCCCGGTTGAATGCTAACATAACCTTAAAAATACATAATGATTTAAAAATGTGGGAATTATAATTTTCAAAATGAAAAAATATATATTCATTTGTTGAATTATTTTATTTTGTTTATATTATTATTAAAAATGTACATTTGAATACATTTAAATATAATCATGAGCACATGAGGCGGAATGAGATCAATAAGATAATAAAAGAATTTAATATAACTCAATAGAGTTGAATTTTTCCTTTAATTTATCTAACTTCCATTTACTTAACACCTACACTTTATTCCCATTTCTTTGAAACTTTTTAAAAATAATTGGAGACAAGACGCGAGATCTTTAAGATTCCTTTGGACTCTAATACCTTGTTTACGTTTTCACTTGTTTTTGCAAACGGCCTAATACATTTTAAGTACGCGAAAAATTAAAATAAACTTAAAATGTTGCTACACTAGTGCGGGAAAATAAACTTTCCGCACGCAAAACGACACTGACTTGGCTAACTTTCGGAACACAGCGAATAAGAAATATCGTTCGTATCGCGTGCGGAACGTATTTTAATTTTGCATTAAAATACGTTTTTCCGCACTTGATACGAAATATACTATTTCTGGTGAAATTAACTAAAAGTTAGGTCATTTTGACCGAAAATTTTTTAACCAATTAGCTTCAGTAAATTTAACCGAACCTTTTACAACCTTTTACAAATAAAATAAAATTTTAGGATATATTTTTGTTTTTAATTTAATTTTATTTGTAACTTATTTTACAGTCATGTTACCTTATTTTGCATAACCGAAAAGTTGCTGCACATTGTAAGGAACAAAATAAAAAAAGAATCATGACAATTGGTTAAAAAACAAAACAATTATTCAAAGTCAAAAAATGTGAAAAAAATTGCCCAAAAACTCAACATTTTTAGTTTAAAAATACATAAAGGTGCTCGAATTAAAAAAAACCAAAACCTTTTTAAATAAAAGTACTAAACATAAAAGATATTATATGGAAAGTCTAAACTCAAAAAGATAAAAAAATTAAAGGTGGCGGAGCCCCTTAACATAAATAAAAAATATGCCGGCTAATAAATTTTAATTTTTTAATTTTTCCTTCATTTTTAAAAATTATATAACTCCTTTCTGTTTCAGAATCTGAAGAATCAGATCATGACGACGAATCTATGGGTCGAACAGGTAATCATCAATAATTTTCTAGTAAAAATCTATCTCGAAAACTGTTGATTTCCATTTATAGAGAAACAAGCAAATATTTAAGCTTGAATTTGGAATTTTACTATCACTTTTTTATGACATTAAGAATCCAAGTTTTTATGATTCTGACGAGCGTAGGATCATAAAAAACATGTTCCATTGGTAGATAATGATCAAAATAAAACAGAAGTCATAGTTGTGATTAGGAATAACTGAATGTAAAAGAGGGATTTTTTTATTGAGATTTTTATTTTTTTTCAATTAGAATTAATACCATTCAATGTATGGTAAAAAGGCTTTCAGGATGAGCGCATACAGGAACACAATACCGTGTAATTGTCAGGAGGAGAACATTTCGCAGAAGCAAAATCCCTAAACAACAGTTTTATCTCTAGAGCAGTGCATGCACGACTAAAATTTTTCATCCATACATGTAAAGCCAATCTGCAATACTATATATATATATATATATACATACAAGAATAACTTCCTCTCTTATTATTTTGACAGTTTGTATCTTTCACCGGGCATGAGTAAACTTGTGTCTAGTATTGTTCGTTATGATCCGATTTGAAGATTCGTTCCAATCCTTAAAAATGGAATTTGTCACAAAAGAGAAATTGACATGTTATCTTTCACTATGTGTATGATTATATTTTATCTAAAATACTGACAATAGAATCAGTTGGCTCAAATTTCGATATCATATTTCACATATTCAACTTATGCAAAAACTTATTGTAAATATGTAATCATTTTTCGTAGATTTTTGTATTTAATAAAGAGTAGGAGAAATTGTGAGACACTTTTTCCTAGCTCGATAATTTCCACAAAATTCGAAACATTTGCGAACTTTAAAATGGTATTTGTTACTAAGAGGAAAAACCTAACTTTTAGCTAAGGAGTTTTTTCAGATTATTATCTGCCGAAAAAAATCTGAGTGTTGGCAAAAAACATGCGTTTTTGAGTTTTTCAAAAATGTTGGGGAATTGTGAGACACTGTCTAAATTAAGTCAAAAACGAAAAATATTGATGGAAAATGTTTATTGAATGGTTTTAAATGACATAAAAATTAATTTTAAAAAAAATGAAAAAGAGATTGGAATTATTGGGATTTGCAATTTGGGCATGTGAAATAGGCTTGGATTCAGCGACAGATCGGATTGAGTTCTTATGGATTTTGATCTGCCTAATCGCTTCCAAAACAACGGTAAAGTCAATCGATGGCTCATGTTTAGAACAAAAACATGGCATGGGTGGAATTTTGACTATAAAATTTTTAAAAAACCGAAAAAATCCACTAAATTGATATTCTGTCGGAATTTTCCATAAAAAATGATAAACGCGCATAAAACTGTGATATTGAATTAGAAAATGCCAAAAATGTTGTGTCTTACAATCCCCCAAACGTTTTGGTTAACAAGATGGCTGTGCATGATTCACTTATTTAATGTTTATGCAAAGTTCCTTTTGAGAGTTGAAATATCAATTCCACACGATAATTACAAACATATTTACCAGAGTTGATTTCTCGAAAATCGTTGTAAAATCAATGCAAACACGAATGCACCAAATAAATATTTTGAGAACATTTTTCATGTTAACTAATGGGAAAATGAGCTTGATCAAATAAAAGACGATAATAGTTATATGTAGCAAACTTTTCAACTGTGGTGAAAAATTGAGGTGTCTCACAATTCCATAATTTCCTCTACCTTAAGGTAGTTGATCCACAAAAATTAGACCTCACGCAAAAATAGATAATTTTGCTTTCAGGAATAGCAATATTATTATTGAAGGACTATTTTGCAAGAGAAAAGATTAATTTCCATTTAAAAAATTTGAAATACAGAAAAATAATTTTATTAATAAATTTTATTTTTGTCCTAACTTTTTTCCTTATCGCTTCTTACCAAATTTAAAAAAATGATGCGATTTTAATAAATTACAAATCAATTTTTCAAGAAAAAGATTCCCTAGAACTTAACCATTTCGAATTTTCGAAAATGAATAAATTATTATCAAATTCAGCAATTTGTTTATAAAAATTTAATTTTGGAAATTTTTTTTTTAATGGTTCAAGCCATTAAAGAATTTATTTTTGAAAATCAGAAACGGTGAAGTTGTGGGAAATCTTTTCTCTGAAAAAATGATTCATGATTTATTAGAATCGCATAATTTTTTAAAATTTTCTAAAAAGCGATGAGAAAAAAAGCGAGGGTAAAAATAAAATTTTGTTAATAAAATTATTTTTCTGTGTTTCAAATTTTTTTCATGTAAAATAATCTTTTTTCTATCAAATCATCCCTTCAGTAGTAATATTGCTATTCTTGGAAGCAGAATTATCTATTTTTGTCTGAGGTCTAATTTTCGTGGATGAAAACTACCTTAAGGGGTCTACCCAAATTAGACGCTGAAAAAAAGGCTATTTTCATGCATTTTTTTAGAGGTTTATATTATAGATATTGATATGAAAATTGTGAGGCTAAATAAATACACTCTTACAATACATAAATAGATTTTTTTAAATTTATTTTAAACACTTTTTATAGATGAAAATGGTGGTGAATCATAAGTCCTCAAAAAGTAGATAGGTGTGTGCTGTTGATGAAATCTCGGAGATGGATTGTCTGAAACAAGAAATCGAACGGTTTTAGATTCAGTATGTTGATGGCTATAGCGCATGTCATACGATTTTTTATTTGTGCAAAAATAACAAAATACCGGAAATTTTTCTAAATGAGAAAAAGAACGTGTTTTATCAACAATGTGTCGAAAAACGCTGTTTTGAGAAAATTCCGTTTAAACTTTTTTTTAATGAAAAAAATTGGTAATGTGGGTAGACCCCTTAAAGAAGCTGGAAACCCATTTTATATATGTTACAGAAAGATATAAATCTACTTAATTCCTATGGATGGTTACAAAAGTGAAGTTAACGTTACTTGAAATAGACTCCATAAAAGTCCCATAAGTACTTGAGAGTTAAATAGAAGTTCCTATCGGGAGTCGAAAGAACGCAATAGAATTCTCAAAAAATCTTTTCACTGTAAATTGACTCATTTTTACTCCAAATAGACGAAAATCAATTCCGGACTCCATAAAAGTCCAAATCGCTCACTCTACGTAAATTTATAATAGTGTAATATTTTCGTAAAGATGCAATTCCATTGCTTTGATTTCAATTAAGGTAGTAGATCCACAAAAAATAGACCTCAGGCAAAAATAGATAATTTTGCTTTCAGGAATAGCAATATTATTATTGAAGGACTATTTTTCAAGAGAAAAGATTAATTTCCATTAAAAAAATTTGAAATACAGAAAAATAATTTTATTAATAAATTTTATTTTTGTCCTAACTTTTTTCCTTATCGCTTCTTACCAAATTTTAAAAAATGATGCGATTTTAATAAATTACAAATCACTTTTTCAAGAAAAAGATTCCCTAGAACTTAACCATTTCGAATTTTCGAAAATGAATAAATTATTATCAAATTCAGCAATATGTTTATAAAAATTTCGTTTTGGAAAATGTTTTTTCAATGGTTTCAACCACTAAAGAATTTATTTTTAATAATCAGAAACGGCGAAGTTGTGGGAAATCTTTTCTCTGAAAAAATGATTCATGATTTATTAGAATCGTATAATTTTTTAAAATTTGGTGAAAAGCGATAAGAAAAAAAGTTGGGTCAAAAATAAAATTTATTAATAAAATGTTTTTTCTGTGTTTTAAATTTTTTTCATGTAAAATAATCTTTTATCTTCCAAAATAGCCTTTCAATAATAATATTGCTATTGTTGAAAGCAAAATTATCTATTTTTGCCTGAGGTCTAATTTTTGTGGGTAAAAACTACCTTAACATAGGGACGTTTTATTTTTTTTCTTCGCAATTTTTAAAAAAATTATATTTAAAGAGATCAAATATTTAAAGAAGGTGGATAACTTCAAAATCAAAACCTTTATTACTACTTTCAATTGTTATATTATATACTTCTTCGTAGAAAGGGGAACATCTTTATTCCTCCTTATTTATCAGATGATAATAAATTACCCTATACTTTTTCATAACAGTGAGCAAGAAAAATTATTTTATGAAGAAAATTCTAGTCCTTCTTCCAACCTTTAATATGTTTACAGTTTCACCGCACTCTACAGAGTCTTTTCATTAATATCAGATATCAGAATTGCTTTCGCCCTTGGGAAGTCGTTAGCTTCCTACTCCATCTTATGGCCCTTTACCTCTTCCAATATTGATCATTTTACTATTTACATTACAGATTATTCACTTTTTTCTTACTTCATCAAGACTCATTTTATAAATTTCTTTAATTTATCATTTTTTTCCTTATTAAGAAAACATAAAGAGCTTCGAGACTTCTAACTTATTAAGTGAATGAAGTTAATGAAAAACTGTCCTCAGATTTCGTAATAAAATAAGAAATTCCATTAAGCTTTTTTGAGAAAAAAACGAATTATGAAAAAGGGTCATATGAATGAATTTCCAGTATAACAGTGCGAGTTTCTATATTAGTATAGGTATAAAAAAAGTAGAATGAAAGCAATCTGAAAGTGTTTCGAATATTAAGACTACAGTTCTAGGAAATATTTCTCTTTTAAAGAAATTTAAAATTTCTCATGTAAAATGATGTTACATAACATCTGCATTCAGAAAAAAGATTTGATTGAATCAAAGAAAATTATTTTTATTAAAGACTATCTTTGATTTAAAGAAATGATTTATTTGGATTAAATAATATTTGTTTGATTGAAACAAAGTATTTTTGGACCTGATAAAAATTTTGTTCAGATCAAATCAATTTCTGCCTTTAATCAAACAAATTAGATCTTTGACCATATATGAATGCATTAATTTATTTATTTTGAAGAAAAATTTATTTGATTCAAACAAATATTTATTTAGCCCATAGATATTTTGTTTGGATTAAACAAAATTTATTTTATTCAAGCAAAATATCTTTGGGCCAAGTAAATATTATTACATTACATTATTACAAATTAGATCTTTGACCATATATGAATGCATTAATTTCTTTATTTTGAAGAAAAATTTATTTAATTAAAACAAATATTTATTTGTCCCAAAGATATTTTGTTTGAATCAAAAAAAGCCTTTCAAACATATTATTTATTCCATCCAATTAATTATTTTTTCTCAGTGTGTGTAATTAAATTATAAAGGAAACTTCTTTCTAAATAATTAGATTCTCTTTCATTTGTAAATGCATGTTAAACTTCCCTTCCATTCAGGATTTTCGGGAACTCGAATTTTCTATAAAATTTCAGAATTAATTAGCCTACCCTCAATTATTTTACCTAACTTGATAAAATGCAATTAAGGTAACTAATTATTTAACCGAAATTCCTGTTTTTTCATCAAAAATTCATTTGGGATAATAGCTTTATTTTTTGAAAATGCAAATTTTTTTTCCTCCTTATCTATCCATCAGAACATTTCCTCGAGGAGAAATGCCTCGAAGGGAAGCCAGCCACGAAACACTAGAATGCTTGAGTTACGACTGTCGAGATACGAGTTGCAGATACAGTTACAGGGTAGTTCCAAAGTGCTAGACACCCTCACAGACGCTACATTATTCCTTGTAGCTTATGCTTCACGTAAAAGCATATACGAAACTATTGTCTCTCACGAAATACCAAATGCACTCCGAACAAAACAAATATAACTTCTTTAATGTAAAATTTACCCTCTCTCGAATTCCCAACAACCTTTTACCTAATGCACATTTTCAATCATTTCTAAATGGGTTTTTCTTTTTTTTTCATACAATGAATTCTATTATTGCTTGAATTATTTATTAACGAGCCTTGTTATTTCTTGCAGTCGTGGTACGATTACAAACTGAAGTGGGATCCCAGGGAGTATGGTGGAGTGGAAATGCTACATGTACCCTCTGATCATATTTGGAGACCTGATATAGTTTTATATAACAAGTAAGATATATAATAATATCCTTTTACCTCCTAGAATTGACAATAGGTTAGAAAGAACCAGCGTTGCCAGACCGTACCATAATTATTTAATCGTACCATAATTTTGACTCTTGTAACATGTACCATTCCTCCTGTACCATACCTCTTAAATGTACCATAATTTTAAATTATTTCTATTTTTTATTTTTCATTAACCGAAATGAAATGAAGACAAAAGCAGAATAGCCATTATACAATGAGAATTTCATTTGCCCTATATGAAGCATGTTTGACGAATCAATCATTTTTTTAAGTGAAGGCTGAGTAGAGTTAATTTTCATGTGATTTACGTAAAGACATTCCAAAGACAATTACATATTAAACTTAAATTTTATAGATTATAAGCTGTTTTATAAAAAAAAAATGTTCTTTAATACGAGTTACATCAAGTAAATTTTACAAAATACAAAGACTTGAAAAAGTAAAAACTGTGTTATAATCATTATTTAAATAGTTTTATTAAAACATAATATTATTATATTTATTAACAGAATTTTATTAGCATTTTATTTATAAAAAATACTAAACTTTGAACTATGTAAAGATATATTAATTTGAATTTCGCGCCGCGCATGCGTCTTGTAAACATGTACCATAGTGTACCATAATTTTAACATGCCGATTCCATAATTTCGCTCTGTGTGTCTGGCAACGCTGGAAAGAACATCAAATGATGTATAAAAATTGGCCCGCTACGCGGGCACATTCTCATCGAGCGCTTCATTTGCAAGTTTGAGTGCGCCTAGAGCGCGCGATTCGATCATCTCGCTTCGCGCTCGGTCTTATATTCTTCGGATAGATTTAAGTTTATCTCTTGTAATTCGATACTGAAGCTTAAGTCAGTTTTATAATATTATAGATGTGAATTACATTTTCTCAAAGTTACTAAATTTGTTTTTGATTTCCTATGAAAAAGGAAATTAAATTTATTTAAGGCTCCATCAGCCTTAAGCAACACATTCTCATCAAGACACTCGCGCTTTGTGCTCGATTTTCTGTATACATTTCTGTAACTTTCTAATAATTGACATGATCAAAATTATTTATTTTCTTCCAAATACCAGGGGTGTTAGTTGAAGTTTGCCGGTTTTTTCAATAAAGAAAACACTTAATTCTCAAGGGAATCTCAAAAAATTTTTATTCAAAGTATTGACCATTGGATTCTACACATTTTGCCCATCTTTCAGTCAAATCATGGATAACATTCCAAAAAAACTTTTTCTCTTTCAAGGCAAACCATTCGACGAGTCATTTTTCGACTTTTTCAAAATTGGCGAAGCGCTGCTCTGCGAGTGAGTGTCCCATCGATGCGAAAAGATGATAGTCGGACGGGGCGAGGTCTGGAGAGTACGGCGAGTGCGATAATATTGCCCAATTCAATGCTTTTAATGTGTTCTTCACCACTTTCGCGGTATGAGACGGTGCGTTATCATGTTGTAGGATAACTTTGCCATGTCTTCGGGCCCATTCCGGGCGTTTTTCGATCAACGCATGATTCAAATTGATAATTTGTTGTCGGTAGCGATCCGTATTCACCGTCTCACCAGGTTTTAATAACTCGAAGTACACCACACCACACTGGTCCCACCATACACAGAGCATTGTCTTGCGGCCAAAGCGATTTGGCCTTGGAGTCAGTGATCCCAGAACGTGGGAGCTGGAGGCCCCCACCATTGATGCCTCAAGCTCATTGTGTCTTCCTCATTCAACCAACCTATGGCAGTAGAGCGAGAAAGAAGCCATGAGCTGGTGGAGTCTATGGTGGGGGCCGCCAGCTCCCACGTTCTGGGATCACTGCTTGGAGTCGATGGGCCGACCTCACCAGGTGAAAGCCATGATTTTTTCCGCTTCGGGTTCTCGAAATAAATCCATTTTTCGTCCCCCGTGACAATTCGATGCACAAAAGATTTCCTTTCGAACCGTTGAAGCAGCATTTCACAAATGGTTTTTCGATTTTCCATTTGTCTATCGTTCAGTTGGTGTGGTACCCATTTTCCATACTTTTGGATTTTTCCCATGGCTTTTAAACGTTGGCAAATTGCTCCTCGGGTCACATTTAGTGTTTGTGCCAATTTTTGTTGCGATTGGGTTGGGTCTTCATCCAATAACGCCTGCAATTCCTCGTCTTCGAACTTTTTCGCTGCACCAGGATGTTCATTGTCTGTTAAATCGAAATCTCCACTTTTAAATTGACGAAACCATGTCTCACATGTTCTCATCACTGGAGCATGTTCACCATAAGTTTCTACCAGCAATCGATGAACTTCAACTGCTTTTTTCTTTTGATGAAATAAGAAAAGCAACGAATGCCGCAAATGCGATTTACTTGGAACGAAACTCGACATATTCACTGAGGTAAACAAATATGATGCTATTATTTTGGCAGAATGTAAATGTGTATTTTTGAAGGTTATTGTCCATAGAAAAATATGACATAGATGCCAAATCTTAGAAATTTATACATATCTCTAGCGGTATCTATGAGTAAAACCGGCAAATTTCGACTAACACCCTGGTATCTCTAAAAGGAAAAAGTTCGTAGACAGTTTTTAAGCAAACGATTTTATATTTGAACGCTTACCTATTTTGTATCTCACACGTTTTGGTTAAAAAGTGGAATTCTTGATTTTCAATATTTAAAATCAAAACATAAAATATACATCTTATAAAAAAATATCCTAATGAGAATTTGTAGACCCCATTTAGGCAAATAATTTTCCACATCAACGTTTTTTTCATATATCACATATTTTGTTTGAAAAATGGAATTTCTGAATTTTAATCGTATTTTTTGAAATTATAATGAAAAATCTATGTTTCATCAGAAATTATGCCAGACAAAATTTTTAGACGTTATTGAAATGAACAAATTTTCAAACTTGCGTTTTTTTCGTATCTCACATATTATTGTTAAAAAATTGAATTTTGGATTTTCAATAGTATTTTTTTTAATTAAAAAGAAAAATATACGTCTTATGAAAAAATGTCACAATTCAAACTTGTAGATCTTTACGTATTAAACAATTTTTTAACTTAACTTTTTTTCGTATTTCGTATAATTTAAGTGGGAGATGGAATTTAGATGTTGACTTTTTTCAAGTTTTAACATACTGTAAATTTCCTAATTTTAGTTTAATCGACAAATGTTATATTTTATTATATAAATTAAATTTTTTAACTATAATATGAGAAATGCGAAAGAAAAGTAAGAATGCAAATTTGTTCGTTTCAATAAGGTCTACAAATGTTGTCTCACATAGTTTCTGATAAAACATATATTTTTCGTTTCAATTCCAAAAAATACGATTAAAATTCAAAAATTCAATTTTTTAGACAAAATATGTGAGATAAAAAAAACGTTTAGATGGAAAATTATTTGCCTAAAAGTAATCTACAAATTCTCATCAAGACACTTCTCGACAGGATGTATATTTTATGTTTTGATTATAAGAAACACTATTGAAATAACTTTTTTTTATATAATGATTTGGACATAACACAAGTTTTATAGATGTTATATATAAATTTTTCCCAATTTTTAAAATGTCGATGTCCAGATATTCCCTGTACCAACTTTGTTAATCACTTTAAAATAAAGTAAAAATATCTTTCTCATTCTGCAAATGGTTCGATATGTAAAATGGCTAAAGCAATCAGAAAAGTCAATTTCGAAAATTGCATGGGTTATTCCCTTATGAAATCTCGTCCTTCATTTGATGTTTATTTTAAGAAGTAGGATAAAATTTCGAAAAATTAGATTCTTATTGTATTTACTATTTAGATGTATGATAAATCTGTTTGCTCTATATTTTAGAAATAATTTTTAAATCATTTGGCTGCTTAAGTTTTGATTAAATATATTTTTGACATCTTTTAATAAATTATTTCTACAATGAGAGACGTTTTGTTTCAGTAAACGGTATAACTATATTAAAATTTAGTATTTTACGTTTGAAAGTGCGAAAATCAGGGTGAAATGTTCAATTATTCGTATCATAATATCTGAATCTGATATCGCCATATTGGTCTTTGACAAAATAAATTTAAAAATTAATGTGAGGAATGTCAAATATTATGATTCGTTTCTCAAAAGCTTTACCTTGTGAAAAATTGTTTATTCCTTTAATTAAATTATGGAAAGAGTCATTTCAATAAAAAAACACAGTGAATACCATAAACGCAAAGAATAAAAATTCTATATGTTTTATTTAATAATGTTAATTCTAATAAATAATAGGAAATTTATGGAAAATCGAGGTGCAATAATAATTATTCCTCGCGGACTGGAAATTTTTTAAATTATGTTAAATTTTAGTATGGGTTATAGCAAAGTTTGATACAATCTATAGTAAACTGTCATATATTTCTCCTAAACTTCAGTATTTCGAAGCGAAAAAATCTTTCTATGACACATTTTTCCCTAAATTGAAAATTAGTTAAAAAATAATTAACTAAAAGGAGAATAATTTTTCATCAATTTCAACTCTAAAAATACCATTTTATACAAAAAACTAAAAAAATCATAGATTTCCGCAATTTCAAACATAAAATAATAAACTTTAGTATAGTTTTGACATTTATTGAATCATAAAGTCTTTCATTGCAAACGTGCAAAACCTCCCGAACATCGAAATCATCAAAATACGTTTTTCATCTTATGCTTACTGCTAGATCTTTATTTATGTCCTTGTATCAAAACCTCCTAAATGTCAAATTTTAGAATATACCCTATTGTAATTACGACTGAAAATGATTAAAATAGATTAGAATTCTATTAAATTTTACCAATTGAAATCGCTGTTTTGTGTTACAATCAATTTTTATCATATTTTAGCAGTGTTTGCCTATTGAAAAACTTGATTTTAAAAACCATGTCCAAAACAAGATGAAAAAGGTCGTCAAAAGGGAGATTAAAAATTTCGTAAAAAATTACGTGAAAAAGGATGTCAAAAACATTGTCAAGAATAGGGACACTTTTTGATGTGGTTTTTGACATCATTTTTGACGTCCTTTTTCACGTCATTTTTTACGTCATTTTTAATCTCCTTTTTGACGACCTTTTTCATCTTGTTTTTGGCATGGTTTTTGGATTCAAGTTTTTTTAATAGGGAAGAGCACAAAAGACATTTACATTGTTTTAATTATGATTTTGTGGTACATTTGTGAGTTGACCATTAGTTGAAGTGAGACACAACTACTTTCGTCTCGCTCTAACAAATAGTTCATGGAAATTGATGAACTACTGCATTGCCTTCAGTGACAGATATTATGTTTTTCTAGTTTTTATTGCTGAAAAATAAAATAATTGTATTAATTTCGATAGGATTGTGAGTTTTTTGCGCTTGCACCCATTAAATTCAGTTGGTGAGAAAATGTTCTATAACTTGTAATTTTGATTTTTCTAGTGCCGATGGCAATTTCGAAGTGACACTGGCAACTAAAGCAACTTTGATTCACACGGGTAGAGTCGAGTGGAAACCACCGGCCATTTACAAGTCTTCCTGTGAAATTGATGTCGAGTACTTTCCCTTCGACGAACAAACATGCGTTATGAAATTCGGTTCATGGACGTACGATGGCTTCCAGGTAAGCTCAAAACACCATTTCATAAAACAGAATACAATTTCTAACAATTTTAACTAAAAAATTACAAGAATTTCGAAGAGGAATCCTATGAAAATTAGTATATTGGGTAACTACACTGTAAAAAGTATCGGTAAATTTTTCTACTATGTACTAGGAAATTTTTCCTAAATCCTTAGGAAGCATAGATTTTCCTACAGAAAGCGGAATTATTTCATAGATTTGAGGAAAATTGACCGAATTTTCGGATTTATTTCTGAACTATTAGAAAAAATATATCAAAAAGTTGAGAACATTTCACAAATCTTCTAAGCTTTAGGAAATTTTTCCCATGAAAAGCGGAAATTATTCCACAAAAACGGAAATTTGTTCACTTTTTTTGGATCTTTTTCCGCTTAAATTATGAAATAAATATATACTATACTATACTAAAGGGTTTCCCAATAAGGGTGATATGTTTTGAAATTGAAAAAAAACACTGAATATTCATTCGGAATTGATCGAAATCTTTTTTATTATATTGGATATTCTATGCCATTTATGATTTAAAGAATATATCGGCCAAATGTCCCCCGAGACTTGAGCCAAAAATGCGCCTCATCAGAAAAGATGATTTTTTGATGAAAATTGGGATGATTTTCAATTGATTCCAGAGCCCAATCCGCGAACTCCCGACGCAAACGATGGTCATTAGGCTTCAGTTCTTGGGCCAGAATCATCTTATAGGGATGCAGGCCAAGATCCAATCGCAAAATACGCCAGGTAGTCATCCTGGACAGGCCCAATTCTTGAGATCGGCGTGGCACGGACAATTCACGGTTTTCCTCGATACTGGCCTGTACGGCGGCTATATTCTGTGTAGAACGTGCGGTACGCATACGATTTTTAGGCTTAGTATCCAATAGAGTAAATTCACTCTCCAACTTATCGATTATTCGACGAATTGAGAGCGCGGATGGAGCAGAATGACGACCATATTTTGCACGATATGCTCTTTCAACACCGACAAAACTTCTCGAATTTTGATAAAATAATTGGACAATTTCCAAACGTTGTGGAAGCGTGAAACTACTCATGATTAAATGGCAAACCTTACTGATCACAACTGACAGCAGACGTCAAAAATTTCAGTTCAAATGAGCCCGATAGGGACATTCAAAATCATATCACCCCTATTGGGAAACCCTTTATTTCCAGTTCTATGTCGGAAATATTTCCGACTATATCTTTGAAAAAATTTACGACCCATTTGTATTTTAAGTTGTCCAACTATTTTCGAAAAATTTCCGAATATTTTTTTACAGTGTAGGGAAAAAAAGTTTATTTTGTGAATGTGAAGTTTGAAGCCCGAGGAAAGCGAGGGTAAAAACCACACGAGTAGAATTAATGTTTTTCTCGTGTCGCACACGATCTTTTTCTACTGGAAGGTCGAAGAATTGATTTTTTTCCCCGCACGGGGCAAAAAAAATGCACTTTATGACCCGCTAGTAAAAAATAGATATTAAAATTGCAGATTTAATATCTTGGTTCTTTCTTGACTATTTATTTTTTTTTTTTTAAATTGAATAGACGGAAAGACTTTTTACTAACAGTAGTTTACATTGTAATATTTATAATTCATTCAGATTTAGAGAGTAGTATGGCTAGTAAGAAAAAAGTAATATTATTGATATGAAATTGAAGATTAATAAAAAGTAAAACTATATGACACCAGCATTAAATAGTCCTTAAATAATTGGATTGATATACTTTTGAGGAAAGTTGGGACACATAGATAAGTTGGAGTTTATTTAGTATTATTGTAATAATTTATTATACACATTTTGAAACTTTACTCTACATTTCTAAAGTTTACATAACTGTGATACATTCTTTAAGATTTGCTATGTCACAAATTATTACAATAATAGTAAACTATCTCCATCTTATCCATATCTGTCTAGCGCCAGACCAGTAATGAAACGCCCTACCTGATCGGGCCCAGATCTGGGCCTGTAAAATGGGGCCCGATCTGGCATAGATATGGCCCCTTCTAATTTTGTATTTCTATAAATAGTAAAATTTAAGAGGTTTTCGTTTAATAACAATAAATAGTTGGTTCGAAAAAGTTTATTTCATAAATTTAGATTAGTGATGCAACAGTATAATTAAAAGTATACAAACAGTATAATCTTCAAACCCATCTTCATTGTCTGTAGAACTATTCGATCCTTCTGAATCTAAAAATAAATTGCATTATTAATAATTTCAAATTAATTAGTTGAGTTTGAAATTTTTGTCACTGCCTACATTATCGGAGGATCACTAGTCGCGTATCAGATAGGATACGTTGTCGACAGGTGTCCTCGTAGACAATTTCAAACTCTTATATCGCAAATAATGCAAATAAATTCAATATTTAAAGAATTTGAAAATCTTTCTGTGGAAAAAATGACGCTTTCGACTGCGCTGGGATTCGAGCCCTGGTCTAATAATTTTCTTTCTGAAAAATTCACTTTGGAAAATTGAATATACAATATAAAAAATAATGAAGCACAACAACGTTCTACACTTAAAATTATAATTTTCTTTTTTTTTCAAATTACCGTTTATAAAAAAATATTTCAAGTAATAATCTAGTTCATTACCTGAATCTGAGTTGCTGGGAGACTTGTCAAAAGCAATAGGATTTTCATTTTCCTCTAAAACTTCTTGAAAATCCTCGGGTTCCATTTCTACTGGAATTTCCTCTTTATTAGCCGCTTGCAAGATAGGAACTTCTCTTCCTTCATCTTCGTTATCAGCATCTACAACTATTTGCGATATTATTAACACAACAATTATCAATTTATGCTACTTCATGTTTATTGTAATGCAATGCTTCTCATTATTATTTACCAAATTTAAGTTTTAGAACAAAATGAAAATATTTTTAATAAATTACGTACATTAAAAATTTCTTTCTTTCTTTTATTTCTTTCAAATATCTCAAAAAGGAAAAAAAATTGTAGACTATGTTTAAGTAAACGATTTTGCATTTCAACGCTTATTTCATATCTCATATATTTTAGTTAAAAAATGAAATTCTTGATTTTCAATATTTAAAATCAAAACATAAAATATACATCTTATCAAAAAATATCCTACTGAGAATCTGTCGACCCCATTTTGGCAAATAATTTTCCACATCAACGTTTTTTTCGTATATCACACATTTTGTTTAAAAAATGGAATTTATGAATTTTAATCGTATTTTTTAAAATTGAAACGATAAAAATAATGCGTTTTATCAGAAACTGGCATACAAAATTCGTACACTTTATTCATACAAACAGTTTTTATTTCACATATTATGCTTAAAAAATTGAATTTTCAATTTTCAATGGAATTTTACTGGAAAGTGGAATTTTGATATTTACTTTTTTTAAGTTTCAACTTACTCTACCTTTCCTAATTTTGATTAAATTGAAAAATTTTATGAGGATAATTAGTAGAAATTTATGAGCACTATCAGAAACCAGTATTGGAATTTTTGATTTTTTCAAAAACACAAAAAATGCTCCTATTTTGACAATTTTTGTCGAATGTGGCTGGTTAACGAACTTCTCCTTAATTTTTGGTCTCCGATAATGTATGCCAAAACTCAATTTAATCCGATAAATCTATCAAGAGTTATCGAGTATATGACCTACAGACAGGCAGTCACTTTCGTAAAAACTGTTTTTACTGACTAACTGGGTCTCAAAACGTAAAGATTTGATTATGTCAAATAATGATATGGAGAAATAAAAATTTGGACTAATCGATTATACTTAGCGACTTTGATTTAATTAGCAAACAAGTGAACAAACTGTCCTAACTGAAAATCTCCGTTCCATTTTGACTCAATTGAAAATGTCAATTTCATTTTGACTTAACTGAAATGACTCGTGATATTTTGTTGTAACTGTTTTTTTGTGGTTTTTTGAAATTTGTGATAAAAATGATAATGAGGCAAAGATCTATCCTACATGAGAGTGTAAAGAAGCAGATTTCGATTTTTCATTCAGAAAAGGGCATGTTCTCTTTTATTGCAAATGCAAATTATCATATTTGTTCCATTCTACTTTTTTTCAACTCGATCGACGTTGAATGTTTTTTGTCTTCTTTGCGAAAAAGTAAGACAATCAGTGGATTTTGACAGACATTTTTTTAAAGCTACGAAATGGAGGTAGTCAAAGAAAGTGATTTTAATCTAAATATTTCCAAAGGCACGTATAAATTCGTACTGTCAACAAAAACTTATATGAAATATCCTTCCAATTCCTTTTTAAACAAAGTTTAAAATCTATACTGAAATTTACATCAATTATAAATTTAAAAAATGTTTCATTGTAATGTTGCATCACAAAGTAACTTTTTGGTATTTGTTTTTGATTTTTTTTCTGCACTCAAGTACACATCAATATTCTAATTTGACATGATAATCTATTTATCTTTAGTAATGATTACAACAAGAAAAAATCTAAAATAATTGTGGGTAAGTAACGAAAAAAAATTCAATTTTCACGAATTTTTGTTTTAAATGTAAATGGCGGATTGGCAATGAATTTTTAATATCTGATTTTTAAATCTTCACTTCTGTGCATTAAAGTAATTTTTGTTTTTTCACAATCTGTGATGTATCGCTTTTTTATAATTATATTAAAATATGGAAAATTTATAAGAGTAATATTTTTAAAATGACTCGCAAACTTAATACAGATTGTTATAAAAACTGTCGAATAAGAGTTACAAAAAAATGTCACAACCGATTTTAGTTAAGTCAAAATAGAACTGACATTTTCAATTGAGTCAAAATAGAACGGAGATTTTCAGTTAGAACAGTTTGTTCACTTGTTTGCGAGTTAAGTCAAAGTCGTTCGGGACCATCGTAATAGTTATTCGACAGTATAAACACCAAGTGATATTATATATCGAAAATATAAAAGTTAAAGGAATTGGTAATTAGTTTACACGAATGTCGAAAAATAAATTTTAGGAAATATAGAATCTGAGGAATATTCTTGCGCTCCATCTTTAGTCTTAAAATTCATAATAAAGAATTCAAGTAACAGCCCTGGAAATTCCTGTGGATTGTAGTGTACTTGTCACGTGCGAAGGTTTTTCCCAAATAAGGAAGATATTCCAATTTTGCATTCCTTTCATCATCAATGTTGGATAGGCATTTCTCGTAAACGCGGTTACGTGCCTAGCCTTCTACCCAGATCCACATTAACACCATTTTTCTTTCCGATTTTTATTATTATTTTCTAGCCTGTTCCTATATTGTCCTGTAGTACACGCGATAGTACTTTGACGTGATCTCATTCTGTTTTCATAGCCTTTTGTCTCGTTGTAAAATGAAGAAATCGCAAAGATTCCCTCGGGCTTGTTAGATCCCGGAGAGAGTCACTTGAGACTCATTTGCCAATCTTCTACCCAGGACTTTAAGCTCTAGGAGCTTAGAATGTCAATTATTTACATGCTCTTGGCATTACTTTTATCGCAAGAGAGTAAACAAGTTATAGGTATTTGCTAATTTTATTGAGCCAATTTTAGTTAATAGTTTTGGTTCTAATAATTTTATGTTTGGAGATGCCTTAAGGGCATGTGATACTTGAGAAAAGTAGTAAGTTTATGTAGTTTATGTAAAATTTTGGCAATAATAGAGAAGATGAAAATGGACGTAGACTATTTTTAGTTTTGATAAAGAAAAAAATTTTCTGACAGATTTTGCTAACATTGAACTTTTCCTCATTTTCAAAACTAAAATTTATCTATCTACGTCCGCTTTTATCTTCTCTGCCATTTCCCAAATTTTGAAAACAAAATTTTATTTATTTATGATAAAAGTATATAGAAACGCTCCAAATGCCCCTTAAGGGCATGTGATGCTTGAGAAAAAGTAGCAAGTTAGTGTGAACAATTTGGTCCAGTTTCTACATATTTGTGCCCAAAATACATAAAATTAGGTTTTCAAAATTTGGAAAATGGTAGAGAAGATAAAAACGGACGTAGATAGACTACTTTTTGTTTTGACAATGAAAATGTACTTCAAGTGCATGTGATTCTTAGGGAATTAGCAAATTTTATTGATTTTAGATTTCTTAATATTTTTGACCAAAATATATAAAATTTTCATTTCAAAATTTGGGAAATGGTAGAGAAGATAAAAACGGACGTAGATACCTTACTTTTGGTTTCGAAATTGAAATACAGTAAAACCTCATTTATCGGGACGCCCTGGAAATGTAAACACCTCGTTTATCGGGATTTGGAGGGGTCCCCCACTACCACCTACAGCCTGATGGTGGGTTGCCATGACTATTGTTGTTACCCCACTTTATATGACTATGTACAAGGAGTGATGGTTGGAGGCGGAACAAAATATCCCGATAAATGAGTGTCCCGATAAACGAGGTTTTACTGTAAGTTCAATTTTATCCAAATTTTTTTTCATTGTCAAAACCAAAAGTAGTCTATCTACGTCCGTTTTTATCTTCCCTACCATTTCATAAATTTTGAACAGAAAATTTTATGTACAGCCGGGACTCGTTTATCGGGACGTGGTAGGGGCTCCCACCTATTGGGGCTCGTTTGAGGGGAAGCGTTTGATTGGTCCGTCGAGTCAATCGCGGTCACCGCTGTGTCATTGTAATTGGTTGACGCGTCGCGTAGCTTTTCATTACACGGAGAAAAATGGAGATCAGGAGAATACGAACGATTACTGAGAATTAAGAATGATTACTATAAAAGAGAAGAGAGTATTTGACAGCACAAGACTGATTCCCAAACAGTGTAACACTCTCTTCTGTCATCTAATAATTTTTCCTATTTTCCAGTAATCACCCATATTTCTCTGATCTCCATTTTTCTCCGTGTAGTGGGTGTAAGGGGAACAATCTAACGTATCGACAGACCAGTCTCTAATGTTCCAATAAACGAGTCTCCCTATAAATGAGTCCCGAATGTACTTTAGACACAAACACGTAGAAAATTAAAATCAATAAAATTTTCTAATCTCTTGAGTATCACATGCCCTTAAGGAGGATCTTGTCGTTCCTAGGAAGCCTTTGGAAAACTTAATTAGTTACCACTTCAAAAAATCTTAATGCTGTTATTCAATACATACTGTAAGAGAAAAATGTTCGCTTTGTTAAGAAAAAATAAAAAAATATAATAAATGTAGTTTTTAGTAACAATTACTATAAATCGAAGTTCAATGCAGTTTTTTCAAAGTTTACTCTTTAAAAATGATTGAATTTTAGGGAGTGATTGCTCATTTTCTAGTATAAACAATTTTAAAACTCTCCACCGTCTTAGAATTTTTAACTAATCTCTTATTTTCTAACTGAAAATCAGAAATATTGAAAAATTAAATACATTTTATAAAAAAATAGCTGTAGTTAGAAAATGAGAGATTAATTTTAAAATTTAAGACGGTGGAGTCTTTTTAAATTGTTTAGAGAAGAAAATGAGCCATCATTCTGTAGAATCTGATTATTTTTAATGAATAAACTTGGAACAAACTGCATTGGACTCAAAATACAAAAAACGACCAGATTTGGCCCAAAAAAATTTTCTAGAATCAATTTTGGAAGTGTGTGCTAGTGATTAATCGTTGATCCTAGAAAATTTTTTTGGTCTAAATTTGGTCGTTTTTCATATTTTGAGATTTCAAACGGTTTCGAATTCTTGAAATTTTGAATTGCACTTTTGTTTGGACGTTGAGATGAATTTTAGTTTATAGTGACATGGGTTCGAATTTAGTTTTGAAGACATTTTTTATTTTTTCTCAGTAATTATCCTCCTTAAATTAAATTTTAGATGGAAAAGGGAATCGAAGTTGTTTGAAATGTCAAGGATAAGAGTTAATAAAACTAGAAATAGTGCACATTTTTGGCACGGATTAAACTCAAAGGCAACTTTCCTTTACGGTGCAATACAAAAGTGCTTCGTTTAGCTCTTGGCAGAGGAAAAGCACTAGTATCGAGAAACATAAGTGGTTCCGCTTTTTCCACTATTCAGCATTCAAGTCACTAAAAAAGAGAATATTTTTAAAATCAAAAGCCTTTTTTCGATTGCTTCTTTTGTCAGAGAAGCAAAAGCAAGATACGTGAATGAAATCAATAGCCCTCAAGCAATTCGATTGTTCCTTTTCGTTTCAATGCCTAAAAACTTTCCAGCAGCGCTTCTGTATTCATATTTATATTATAATTATTACTATCCTAGCTCTCTATAAAACATTTTCTATTAAAATTACAATCTAAATTTCAATGTTGTTTATTAAATTCTCATTATAAATGAGAAGGGATTAGTTTTATTTATATTATTATTATTTAATTTATTTTATATTATATTAGAATTTTAAATTTAATTCTTATTGAGACCATTGACTAATCGGATCACGTGACTGAATTATACATTAATAACACAGGTCCATAAAAAAATATTTTTTTCTGCACGAAGTATGACACTATGATATTCCCATGTATTTTCTAATCACTGAAGCCGAATTCGTAACTCGTTTGACCCCAGCACGTCAGGATTTCGTCCTAACCTCAAAAAACACTTCGAAAAATTACTAAATTCAATATACCTACAGGGTGGGCCATCTAAAATTATCTAACATAACGGCCAGCCGTGGCAGTCATTTAAATGAGGTTGTGTTTCATTTTTAAAACGAAAGGTTCAATCTTTCTGGTAAAATCATACTTTTGAAAAAATATACATAAGTTTTTTTTTATAGCCGATTCAAATTCCAAATGTTAGATGGCCCACCCTGTATAACCCCATAACCAAATAAGCCCTAAAACATGTAATTTCTTAACCCCATAACCCCTCAACACTATAACCCCATAATCTCTCAATCCCGTAACTCCATAACCCTGTACATCGAAAAGGTCATGTACTGCAAAACCGAAAATCTCGTGTATGATTCTTTTGGGACTTGCAGTGATGGGTGATTTTCATAAAATAAACTTAAACACCCATCAACCTATTACCCCTCTACCCCATTACCCCATAATCCTGTATAATGTCGTGTATGTTTCTTTTGTGACTTACAGTGATGAGTGAACTTTATATTCTGTTACATCTTTTGGCAGTCCCAGCTCTCTGATCATACAATCTTATTCCACCGTGAAAATTTTGTTAGTCATGAGGATATGGATATGAGGTGTATGTTATGAGGTTAGGGGATTACAGGTTGATGGGTGTTTGAGTTTATTCTAAGAAGTTCACTTATCACCAGCCCTATCCAACCCCTCTATTTTTGCATGGAACGCGTCTGTAAATATGTGACCCTCACATGGCAGTTCCTTAAAATCTCGACTGAGGGCGCTATTGCGCTTCAGCCTGACTTTAACATTGTTTCTTATGGGATAAAGTTACAAATATTCAAAACATTAATAAAAAGACGATAATCAAGTGATAGTTTGTATATTAAATAAAACTTTGAAATTTATTGTAACTGTTTAGAGATTTGAAATGGGCCGTTACAAAGGCTCTAGGTGTATAGTACCTAAATGTAATTCGGAGTACGATTCCAACACAGAGAAGTGTCACCGGTTTTCTGTCCCATTTGAAGAGGAAGTTTTATTAAAATGGGTAAAAGCGATTCCAAGGAAAGATTTCGTTATAAAAGGTGGTATGGTAGTGTGTGAGAAGCATTTCCTGCACAATTTTTTACGGATTCGGTTCCAGCGGGAAAAAATCCATATGAAAATCATAGTGACATTCTTCGCGCAGAATAGTAGACATGTTCTTTTTTTTCGATGTTTGTCCTTCCGTCCTTCTTTTTCAAGATTTTCATTGTATTTCGCGTTTTTTAATGCGCGGACCTAAATTTTGTTCAGAATTTCTGGCGAACCTATTTCTTCTCTCATAAATAGTCAGTGGAGCGATGAACGTAATCGAACGTCACTTGAAACAGTTAAAAAATTAGAACTGTTCAGTTCAACTTTAAAAACCTGCCATGTCTCGAATTTTACCAATATTTAAAAAAAAAAGAAAATAGCAATTTGTTAAAAAAAATCGGCAGTTCTGAGAAGTATACATAATAATAATACAATACAACAATGTACAATAATGTACAATGTAATATTACTATATTGTTTAAATAAAAATGTTGATCTCGAAATAGTTATTTGTATTATAATAAGTTGTAGCTAACGATGGACAATACTTTGAATAATTCATTTGTAACCATTTTTTCAGAATAAAGTTGCATTTTCTTTAAAAAAAACAGCGGCAACTTAGTTGCGCACCTAATACATTCGCCTAAAATTTGCAACTTTCATTCCCCGAAACGGGCTTGAAATACAACGATTTTAGTGGAAGTATTGGAAAAAAAATATATAAAAAGCTTCAATGTCGAAATTTGTTCAAACAACTGACAGTTGCGTTTAAATTTGTATGGATAATAACATTTCTTTTTAACTTTTCAAGCCGAAGTTATGACTTTTAAGACTAGTCCCTCCTCTTTTCCTCGCAACTTTTATAAGTTTTCTACAATCGCCGAAAATTCGCAATTTTCATTCCCCGAAACGGGCTTGAAATACAACAATTTAAGTGGAGGTATTGGAAAAAAAAAATTTTGTGGGCCTGTGTAATTGGCACGTTTTTTAACTTTTTTTTTAGAAAATGTTTGGAAAAAAATGATAAAACTTATCGATAATTAGACTTAACTACAGAAATTTTTGCAAACATTTCGCTCAAACGAACACTGTTAAAAATCTTATTGATTTTAATAGACTTCAATATAGAAGTGATAAATTAAAATTAATAGACTTGTATATTATGAAAAATTAATATACATTCATACTAAATTTAATAACTTTTCAATCAAAATATATTAAAATTAACAACCGTTATTAAAATACATACATATGTGTTTTAAAATTCAAATAAAAGTTTGTATTTTTTTATATACGAAAGTATTTTGAATTTAAAAACCGTTACTGAAAAAAACTTCCATTACATGTAATGGATGTTAAATACAGGAATTTTTAACAATGAAGTTGACAGACGTTCTTAATCGTCTTATGCTGTATTTCCAAATTTTCAGGAAGATATTTCGTAAAATAAAAGTTACCTTCTATGTACTTTTACAGATGTTTGTTCACGTGGTCTGGTTGATCCATGGCCTTAATTTTTAACTAATAACAGTGTGTAGAGTCGATAAGAGGATTTGCTTTTATATTAAAAGCGTGGATGTCAGAGTCTCCTGTCGATAGCACTTTGTACTGAAGGAATTTTATATTTCAGGTTGACCTAAGGCACAACGACGAGATCCGAGGAAGTAATATTGTGGATATTGGTGTTGACTTATCTGAATTTTATCCTTCTGTGGAATGGGATATCTTAGAAGTTCCAGCTGTAAGGTAATATGACTTTAATTATTATTAATTTATTTTATAAGCGATTTACAATATTCTTCTAAGAAGCGATCGTTTCCTACTAGCGGGTCATAAAGTGTATTTTATTGACCCCTACGGGGCAAAAAGTCCATTTTCGACCCCCCAGTTGGAAAAAAATTGTCTGACATATAGGAAATAGTATATTGTGCAACTAGAGAAAAAAAATTTATTTTGCGAGTGTGAAGTTTGATTCCCGCTCTCTAAATCTGAATCAGTCAAAATCTACTGATTATCAGTGAAATTTGACTGATTCAAATAGCTAAAAAGAGGTTACTGTATATCGGTCAAATTTCACTGATTACTTCAGTGGAAATCAACTGATTTAGCAGTGAAAAATATTTTTGCACTGATGAATCAGTGAAATGACAAATTACTGATTCAATCAGTGAAAATTCGACTGATTCAGATTTAGAGAGCGAGCAAAGCGAGCGTAACAACCACACGAGTAAAATTAATGTTTTTCCCGTGTCGCGCACGGTGTTTTTTCTACTACGGAGCCAAAAAATGGATTTATTGCCCCGCACGGGTCAATAAAATCAACTTTATGATTCTAAATTCCCGAATTTTTCAAAAATTGAGGATATGAGAAAAATTTCTTAGAAATTACGGACTTACTGGTTTAGAAATATTATAGAACTTTTTATAGAAGAATTAAGAATAGTTTAGTTAAAATTTCCGAATTGTGCAGTAATATTGTTAACGAGAATCTATTGAAAATTTCCAGAAACCAGTGCAGCACAAATTATAGTAGTAGTCTCCGAAACCTTACGGGATTATGTACAGTGAGAATCCCACTCTTAACAACAGTAGAAATTCCAGTGTAGTTCGGGAAAATTTCATGAATTCAGTTCAGTAATGATTATAGTGATCGTTATAGATTTTATGGGTCTATGCAGTGAGAATCCCACCGAGTTTGGGAAAAGTTCCAGTCATGTTTTCCTTCATGCTTGTGGCGTCGAAAAAAATCCAAGCTGGATGTCATAACCATTAATAACTTGTGTTTTGCAAATTTTACTGTCTTATTCATCTGAACATATACATCTAAAAATTATTTTCGTAATTTTTTACCTCTTCTTCGAAATTTGCCATGATATGTCTGGAAAGAAACGATAAGATAGTAGCAACACGTGCGTAGGGTGACCATCCGTCCGGATTTCTCCGGACATGTCCTCATTTTAGGGCTTGTGTGAGTTGTCCTACAGGATTTTTTACTTTGTCGGGGTTTTTATCCGGATTTTTCAAATGATAAATTTTTATTTTTTAATCAACCTTTGGATCTTTTTTTTTGTACAAAATTTTATCATTCAATGCCATCTAACGATTTCTTCGTCAATTCATATGTCTCAACAACTCAAAAATAATCTTTCAATTCAATAGATTATTGATGAGAATGCACCAGGGTTCAAAAATAAAAATGTAAGATGTTAAGCGTTGATAAGATTTAATAAAATAGTTCATTTGAAAAAAATGTTTGAAAATTCTCTTTTTTTTTAATTCTATGTATTCTACTGTGCCCTATTTTGTTCTGCCTTCAAACTATTTTGTCTAACTTTCTACTCTGTCTTCAAACTTTTCTGTCCTAACTTCTCCCCTTTTCAAGCTTTTCTGTCCTACCCTGTCCTCTTTTTCAAACCTTTTTGTCCTACTCTGTCCCCTTTTTAAACACTTTATACTATATATATAACAGCTAACAAAGCAAATGCCGATCCGCGGCGAGGTGTAGCGCAATGTTCGGGAATTTTTACTGACTGACAACCGTAATTCTCACGGTTAAAGAATTATGAGAATTTATTTTAGAAGAACTATAAATTTCCCTGAGGCTTCTTGAAAGAAATATCGTATTATTTTATATTTTCTCTCAAAGACATTCGTAATGTTCGAATAAAAGCTTTACTGCACAGTTCAGTAACTATCCCGTGTAGAAATTTCAATAGGGGCCTAGTGGGGCCCTGACAAGTTTGCCCTATGGACTCCTATCAACATTTAGAGCTGAAGCTAATGTAATTAGTTCGATGGGACTAGTTAATTCATCTGAAAGTATGAAAATAAAGAGTTCTTTTTAAATAAAACTTTTAATTAAGAAATTTCCTGACGAGTACTGAAAAAAGAACATTTTTAACCTACAATTTTGATACATCTCTATCATTTTTCTCAAAAAAGATTTTCTGATTATTCCAAAACATTTCCGTCGATTATGTCAATCATTAAAAGAGTGTATCACTATCAGTGACAACGGAACTCTACTATATCGACATTATCATTCTGTGATTTAGAATTAATTTAACGTTATTTAAAACTAGATGGAATTTTTCAATATAAATTAAAGAAATTTTCTGTGAAAAAAGGAACGCTTCTACCCCGCTGGGTATCAAGCCCAGGACCTTTCGATTGCCGGTCGAATGCTTTATCATCTGAGCTACGGAGGTTCCACAAAACTTTTCTCACAGAATCTATTTACGATTTGGAAAAATCAGAAAATAGTTCCTGGCTTATCCGTAGCCACATGAGGCGTAAATAGGTTCTGTGAGAAAAGTTGTGTGAAACCTCCGTAGCTCAGATGATAGAGCATTCGACCGGCAATCGAAAGGTCCTGGTCTCGATACCCAGCGGAGTGGAAACGTTCCTTTTTTCATAGAAAATTTCTTCAATTTATATCAAAAAAGATAATTTTGTTCTTAAATTACATATTTTAATTTCCTTCTATTATTTCTCTGCTACATTAAAAAACACTGTTGTACTCATTTTTTATTATAGCTATATTAATTACCTTTTGAGCTGCTCTCTGTATCAATGTGCGCTGATGTAACCTCAATGTTTTTTTCATTCTCATCTGGAACGCTATTAAACAAATCCGATATTTGGAAAGATAATTATACTATATTTATATGATTTCATTTTATTACTTTATACTGTTAAATTAATTATAAATTTATTCAAAATATATTATTTACCTTTCGGAATAGTCCATGACTGACATATCCTCTACAATGTTTTCATTTTTATCGGAATGTATTCTTTATCCAATTTTTTTCATTAAGCGAAACTTTTTACTCCGTATAGTTTTCCTTGAGCCTGCTCCCGCCTTTTTCTTTCCATCACGATGCAAAAAAATAGATAGCAGTGCACAACCAAAGATAACACTTCACAAACAAAGGTTATGTTGTATCTAATGGATCTAACCTTAACCACAAATATTACAAGTAGGGATTGTCTAGTCGGGGTCTAGCCAGATACAAATAGATTTTCCATACTTAAGCGAAACAAGGAATTCCTCACTGGCACCTGACAGAGCCCCTATCAGTTTTTTCTGGCCTAGAAATTCTAATCGGGTGCTAACAGCGCCCCTACCAGTTTTTTCTATATTAGGAAATTCTAGTCTGGGCCCCACTACAACTCAACTTGAAATAAGGAAAGATAGGGAAATTTCTGCACGGGATATTGAAACCATTCGAGTTATTTAATTGAAAAATCATTGAAGATCTGCCGAATTTTTCTTATATCCTCAATTTCTGAACAATTCGAGAATTCTTCAAGAATAAATTTTTTCCGTGTAGTTGCACAATATATTATTCCATTATAAAGTTCTCTTAGGTCTGACTTTCATTGGCATTTACTACTGAAACCATTCATTTTATTGCAGGAACGAAAAATTTTATACGTGTTGCGACGAACCCTATCTCGACATCACTTTCAACATTACAATGAGACGAAAAACGCTCTTTTACACTGTCAATCTCATTATTCCTTGTATGGGAATATCTTTTCTCACGGTCTTGGTCTTTTACCTTCCAAGCGACAGCGGCGAAAAGGTAGGTCAAGAATTAATTTTTATTTCAAAATATTTTGAAACAATTGATATTTCAAATTGAGAGTTAAGTCGAAAGTAAATGAAAGGAAGAAAATAATATTTGAGAGGGGGACATCAATATCAGTTTGAGAAGAAAGGTCTAAAGAAAGAGCAGGAGTCTGCTTTTTTCTAAGCTGCATGCACTTTTTAGTGTTATCACAATAGGTTTGCATAACTTGGCGACCTCTATTTCACAGACTCTTGACCTCAGACCGATAGCCAGAGTGCTTGCTGGTTACTTTATTATTCAGTTAGAACCATTGTTATAACACCTTTGAATTCCAAGCTCGTATAAGAGAAGGTCAGAAGTTGTAATAAGACGAACAAGTACTTTTATAAGCACCTACTGACACCCTTTACTTCAAGCTAATTTTCACTATATATATATTCGTCGATATGGTATGCGATTCTGAAATATGATCGATCTTAGGCAATACCCTCCTCCTCTTTTATCAAACTTTTTTTTCAAAAATGTCACGTAATTCACAAAACTCCCACTGATAATATTATTCTTACATTATTATTAGAAAAATGCCGTTTTGCACATTCGAGATGCACGCTTTAAATTATTTAGTTTCCAAAATTCAGCATCTCATTCCCATTATAATATTTACTTGATATCAATAGTATTATCGTTGACTAAAAACTATCTATAGCAAATCTCAAAGTTAGGATGTGAATCAACTCTTTAACCATTTGGTGCCTGCTCTCTAAACCTGAATCAGTGAGCGGCAACTGATTCACAGTAACTATTCACTGATGGCAGCAGCTATAAGTCTTTCACTGAGAATCAGTAAAATTCGACTGATGAATCAGTGAAATAGATTGAACTTACTTATTTAATCAGTGAAATATTCAGGTGGGAATAATAAAACCAGCAATTTAACGATCAATGAACTCGTTTATTTTAGGTTAAACAACACTCAAAAGAAATTAGGTAACTATTATTGTGTTTTTTACTTTATATCCATTTGAGTCACATTTTCATCAAAAATAAATATTTGTCCCCAACATTTTTTTCGTATTCCGCGTAAAGTTTTGCATCGAAAGAGGTTTTTTTTTATTTTGAATAATATTTTTCATTAATAAACAAAAGATATAACTCCTATAAAATCTCGTATATTTTACCGGAAAGAAGGAATTTTTGGTTTTTTCAAAAACGTATTTTACGCATAAAACAAGAAGTATTGATCAAAAATGGCTGGGTAATGAACTTATCCTGTTTTTTTGGGCCTTCAAGAGGTGTAGCAAAATTCAGTCCAGTCCTATAATTCTATCAAGAGTTCTCGTGTCCACAGATACTGGACAAACGACAGACAGACAGACATTTTCGTAAAAATTGTTTTTCTGAGTCTCAAAACGTGAAGATTTGATGAAAATTCTATTAGTGATTTTTCACATAAAACCAATACCTTTTCATATGATGAGAATGTAAAAACATGATTCTTATAAAGGGTGATCAATTTAGAGGTATAGGATTTTAAATTGAAATAAAACAACGAAAATTCAAATTGATAGGGCAATCTTTTTTATTTTTGTGTAGAACCATTTACGACATTTATTTTTTAAAGATAACCCCTTTCAAATGTTGGCCGCAACTGCGCTTTAATTCGTCCATCCGTAAACACCAATTTTGAATGTCTCGCTCGAGGACTTCGGTCGGTATCTCGTTAATAACTTCAGTAATGTTGGCTTCCAATGCCTCAATAGTAGCTGGTTTATCCACAAAACATTTAGACTTTACATACCCCCACAAATAAAAGTCCAAAGGTGTGATATCACACGATCTTGGAGGTCAATCCACCGGTCCGAGACAAGAGATAAATTGCTCGCCGAAACAACTACGCAGTAAATCCATTGTTTTACGGGCTGTATGACATGTAGCGCCGTCTTGTTGGAACCAAATGTCGTGGAGATTATGGGCTTCAATTTCCGGCATCAAAAATCGCCCAAGTAGTGCCATAAAATAGGCCAAGTTGTTGAGATCGGCTCCGAATCGATTCTTCCGGGTCTTCGTCAAAACTCTCATTTACAGCCGCAATATTCTCTACAGTTCGGGCTGTGCGTGGTCTAATCGGTCGAGTATCATCCAATAATGTTAAATTATTCTCGAGTTTGCCTATGGTATGCCGAATAGTGCGTTCGGTAGGACGATTATGTACACCATAAATTGGCCTGAGCGCGCGATAAACACTTTTCACAGAGCGTCCATTTTCGTAATATGATTGTACGATTTGTAAACGTTGTTGAGGCGCAAGTCTTTTCATGATGAAATGTCAATAAAAACTGAATAAAATTGTGTATTCAGTTTGACAGTAGTCACGCGTGACATGTCAATAAAACCCTATTGGAAAAAGTACCTCCAATTTGATCACACTTTATATGCTAGTCCACAGTAGCTCCACGTCAGGGGGTGGTTTTCTAAAACTGTGGTAGTTTTGCAACGTCTCCATCTTCGATCACCTGAAAAGCAGTTTCCGATATTTTTCTTAGTGAACACTACATGAAAAAAATAATGAAATATGATCCTCATGCATGATATTGCGGCTTTTTTACGTCAAGTGGTGGTTTTTTCCAAAACTGGGGTCGTTTCTTGGGAAATTTCTCATGCAAATACTTGTGCTATTATTTTTTTCCGTTACTTCAAATAGTTTTGATGTAACACAATGAAGATACTCAGAATCCGATGAAAATTAACTTATTGTAGCACTTCAGGGGGCGATTTTTTATGATGGGGTGATTCTGGTTATTTTATTGACTTTATTCTTTTTATTATGTACTTTCCTATTATTTTGTGATTTTTCTCACGAGTTTCAGACGCGCATGCCAAAAAACAAATTCTTTTTTCTGTGGGATGGGGGGAGGGGTCATGGAAAGGGGTTGTTGGAAGGCAAAAGAAGTTATGAAATATTTTTTTCCCACATTTAGAATCCAACACTCACCTTGTTGGTAATCTCCCTGAAAAAAAAAACAGATATAAAAGAGTTAACGGCTGAATTTATATATATAGGTATTCAACGTGTAAAAAAAATTTCAGAACTATTCTATCCGTATAAAACAGTCCAGATGTGAAAGTCACTCCTGAAACATAAAAAACTTGTAATATCACTTCTTGTTACTTTAAGTTGCCCTAAATCAAAGAATAACTATTTTAGAATACGTAGGTATGCTGCAAGAAACTAATAGACGTTGCTACCCTAATAAACCACCTCTAAATTTATAAATAGGATTTCTAAAATGTTAAAAATTATAATTTTACTTCCAGTTATTTTTCCTGATGTGAATTGAAGAAAAGATACCTTAGAATCAGAAATTAATATAGTGGTTTTCAAGCGACAAACTTCATATTTTCGTTTGAATAAATGGAATATATGTTCTTCTAATTGTCATAAAAGCTACGAGAATTTGAAATCCAATATATATAAGTTTTCTAACGCGTGCAAAATAAATGAAAGACCCTGGTAAAAGCTTAATACAGTAAAACCCCGTTTATCGCAACACCTTCCAATCGAATGCCGCCCGTTTATTGCAAATGCGGAGGGGCTCCCACTCCTCCACCGCCAGCCTGACCAACTGGTTGTCGGCGCATGCGCCTCAACGAGTAGTTTCGCGCGCGTTCGCTGTTTATCACAAATTTAAAAGTGAGGGGCATTCTCGCCTATCCTTAAGAATCACGTAACCTCTCCTTCTCCTAATAGGAGGGGAGAAAAATGGTTGAGTTTATTGCGATAAACGGGAGAGACAAGTTGCAATAAACGGGGTTTTACTGTAATTAATCTTTCTCAATCTGAATCAATCCACATGAATCCAAACCAATCCGTGCACGAATTGGTTCGGATTTATCGGATTGAGGTGAATTAATTTTCGACTGATTTGCAATAAACGAGATTGGAAACTTTTTTTTGATTCGCTCGGAATGGTTCGTAATAAATTTCTATCCGAAAATTTCGCTACGAAAATTTTTTTGGAATTGATTTTTGTATATACCCTTGTAGAAGAAAATAATTGGACCCGATTGGGACCGATTAGCCCCATCTCAGAAACATCATTGAAACCGATTTATTAATCTGATTCAATCAGGCGAGACCATTTTGAATCCATTTAATAAATCGGATTCAATGATGTTTTTGAAATGGGGCCAATCGGATCAATCGGGTCCAATTATTTTCTTCTACAAGGGTATTTACATTTATTGATATTTTTCATAAAAATTTGTTTTTATGATTATAGGTTAGCCTTTCCATTTCGATTTTGCTCTCACTGACTGTGTTCTTCCTCTTACTTGCTGAAATAATTCCACCTACTTCGCTCGTGGTACCTCTTTTGGGGAAATTCGTACTCTTCACTATGATCCTCGACACATTCAGGTACTGCAATTTTTAATAATAAAAATTATATTGAAAAATGTAATATTAAAATTTATTTCAAGAGAAAATGATTTATTAATCGGATGATATTTTTCAGCATATGTGTAACTGTGGTAGTCCTCAATGTACACTTCCGATCGCCACAAACGCACGTAATGGCACCATGGGTCCGTCGTCTTTTTATTCACGTCTTACCCCGGCTACTGGTAATGCGCAGGTAATAAAAACTGTTGAAAAGCATAGAATCACGAGAGCGCTCAAAGAAAATGCTGCCTGGGGGGCATTTATTTTCAAGTATTCACTTTAAAGTTGAGGCGAACGAAAAATCGTCTGTTATAATGTATAACCTATATCTCTAATGTAGTTATAGTAGTTCTCTTTGAATACATATACCAACTTACTTTTTCTAGTATTTTTCATTCACAATACTTGTCTTGGATTTCATTTTTCTTTTTACTTCTTATCACTGAAAAATAATCATATAAACACAAAAGAAAACCTTGCGTCTTTTATATTTATATATTATTATATTTTATTTTATGCATGTGCATTTTTTCTAAGAGGCTTATCCATTTGTATTCTTTCAAGGACATAAAAGAGTTTTGTAAATTAAAAAAGTTATCTTGCATAAACGAATTAATGTATAATTTAGTCACGTGGTCCGACTGAACCATGACATTAAATTTCCATTTTTAAAATCCTAAAATTGATGTCAAAATTTAATAAATATTTGTTCGACTTGAAAAAGGAAGAAATTTATTTTCTAATGGCAAATTTTAAACGTTTCCAGGCCACAATACCAAATAGATAAACGAAGCTTAACTGGCCATTCCAATCATAGACTGATGGTTAGGACATGCAATGGGCTTGAACTTCGAGATCCTTCCATTTTCGTGGATGCTTCAGCTTCAGAACTTGTTGAGTCTTCAGTCCTCTTTCCAAGCCTGGACTCTCGAGACGAGCTCAATCCTAGGTATGTATATTAATTTTCGGATTCTCCAAATTTTATAGATTTTTTCCTGAAAAATACATATTTAAATAATTCTTCTGGTTTTTAATTTAGAGAGATGGAAGGAATAAATTTGGGAAGTTCGTGTCGCATTCATGGGACTCCAACGAGTACGCCAGCTCCATCTCAGCAAATGCCTACCGAAGAGAGCGTGGATGCACTTTGTAAATCCCTTCACCACTGGCATCACTGCCCTGAACTATATAAAGCTATTGAAGGAATTCGTTTCATCGCTGATCACACAAAGAGAGAAGAAGACTCTAACAGAGTACGTTTTTCAACTCAAATATCTACAGACTTTAAATCAGACAATATTAGCACACAAATTTCACTATATATCACTCGAGAGTGATTATCCTTTTAACTTATGAGATTGAAAGTAAATGAGTTGCAGGCGTCACTACTTTAGACAATAGGATTGTCATTAATGAAACAAAGTTGCTATATTCCAACAATTCGAAACCCCGTTGGTTTTCACATTAACTTTGTTCCTTTAAGAGCATGCGATACTTAGAAAGTTATCAAATTTTATTGATTTCAAGATTCTACTTGTTTATGTCGAAAATAATTGCAATTTTCTTATTAAAAATTTGGGAAATGTTAGAGAACATTGAAACGGATGTAAGTAGACTATTTTTGATTTGCATTATTGAAAAAGTTTAATTGTAGCAATTTATCAACTTTCCGAGAAGTATATTTGTTTTCATTATCAAAACTAAAATAGGCTATCTACATACGTTTCAATATGCTTTAGCTTCTCCCAAAATTTTATTCGATAATAACAAAAATTCAATCCGAATTATTCCGATTTCGAATTGAGTTGGATTGATGTTGAAGCTAGATTGAAATTTTTTTCTCAGATTGGCGCGGGATGAAATCCTGTTTTAAATTCACACAGGAACCAATTCAGACTGATTCACATCTCAATCGGTTTGAATAGAACCCAATTACATTCGTCTAGAAGGAATACCTATTCTTTTGTAACTAATTCAAAAGAAACAACATTCTATTGTCTATTATTTATTTTCAGGTCAAGGAGGATTGGAAATACGTAGCGATGGTACTAGACAGGTTATTCTTGTGGATCTTCACTCTGGCCGTGGTCGTTGGTACAGCAGGAATTATTCTACAAGCCCCAACGTTATACGATGATCGCATCCCCATCGATGTTCGACTTTCCGAGATAGCCTCTACCACTGCCAAACCACACATTGTTCCAACTCTTTGAGAAGCACTCAGTGCTTTATAGTCTCCTCGAAAGATAGCATTATTTCACTATCGGAAGATAGATCTCGTCTTGATCAATCTTCAATAGTATTAATCGCAGAATAATAAACTTGTCTGTTGAAGATTGAAATTAATTCTCCTGTTAAAACTGAGAAATTGCCCGAGCTAAAAATTCACAGCTGGCCTAAGATCCTCTTTTTTAAAAACAGGATAAGCAATTGTAATGCACAGTATAATAAGGGAGTAATTTAGAAATAAATAAACTTAGAATCTATGGCACTTAAGGATTTCTAACAATTCTTGTTAAAAATTCCAAAACTGCCAAAGACTTTGTCCCAGTATCATATTAAGGAAAATGTATGTTATAGAAGCTGTTATATACCATAATTTTACCCAGAGAGCTCATATTATTCAAGTTACTCAACTCTGCATATCACCTTCAAGTGATACATGTACTTATTCATTAAGAGGTTTTATTAAAACTAAAATCTATTTACAGAGAAATTAATTTCTTTCAGAAAAAATTTATTTTTTAAAAAGTGTTACAGTTATGAATTTTTGAATATTTCGAAGATTTAGAAAAATATATGAAAAATGGAGATTTGCAGAGTTGGAAACTGCGAGATGCCTGTTGCAGACTCAGGAAGAAACTGAACTGAATTTGTTTTGAACGCAACATTGAGCCTGTAACAAAGGGGCCATATTTTCACTAAGAACACAGTTTCTCATACAATGAAATTCTAAATATTTGCATCGACACGAGGCAGAACGAGTCAAGCTGAAAGAAGCAGGCTCTACTTTTATTGCTCATATATATGTTTCTATAAGACATTATTCATAATAACATTTGTTCCATTTCCACTATGAATAATGTGGATATTTACTATAAATTTTAAAGAGAGCATGCATGAAAGAGTTATGGCTTTTTTAATTGCGGTATTCGCAGTCTTCCTCCTTTTACTGTGTTTGAAAAAGCCACTGCTAAAAAAACTACATCAAAGATCAGAATTTATTTCATTATTTCTGCTTCTCTTCACTTTTCTTTGAGAGCTTATACAGTTCTTCCACTTTTTTATACTTCGCGTGGCTCTCTAGTTTAAAATTTTATAAATTAGAGTATTAATAAATATTTGTTATAAATTTTCATGAGTCATTTCTTGAGATTCGAGAAATGACCTTGGAAATTACGACTGGATGATCAGTATTATATTTCCTTTAGAATATTTTTAGTCAAAAAAGCTCTTTGCCCATATGGAAGTTAAAAGATTTCTAGATACTAGAGTGATTTTGAAAAAAAAACTTTTTGTAGGAGCATCTATTTTGCTTCTTTTAATGAAAAATAGTATTCTATCTGCTTTCATCAAAAGAATTAGAAGATAAAGTCTCCAAAATAAATAGAAAGTTTTTCAGAATGACCTTAATGAACATTAATTTAAGAAAAATTTTAATTGTTTTGTAATTTTAATATAAGAAACGAAAGGTGTGCGAGTGTGAGATTAATTAAGAAAAAAATTATTACGTGTTACAGAAATATGTAAGCACAGTGATAGTTACTTAATATAAATAATATTTAATGATGATATTACATAATAATTAAACATACACAAGGTCTTTACATCAGCGATTGCATACATAGATTTACGTAGCCTATGTAATTATTACGTGAAAAGAAATTCTATAGGGAAGAAAACCCTGTTCAAGGGGTAATAATCTCTACTCGGGGGGTATCTTTGGTAGAATTTTTCTCCCAGGTATACCTTTGCTGACGTAATAACTCTCTGTGTAACAACTGATAACCACGCGACAAAAACATCATGGCAAAATATTTTGTGAGTGCATCTACGACTCAATTAAGTTTGTGTATTAAAATTGAATCGACCTCGATTTATGTATTAAACCGTGAAAGGAATTTTATAAAGGTGTTGATAAATGTTAGGGACGCAGTTTTGTAAAGGCCTTACTCGTTGCAATCCGCTATTTCAAGGAAGACCATCGCTACATTTTTCACTGCCATGTTTCATCGATTGGGCTTTATTGAAGCTTAGTTATATTTCATTTTTTTTGCTGATTATTTATTTTACTTCAATTCCTAGCAAAAATTTAATTCATTTTTTAGATTTATTTAGTCTTTGTCCATTGTGAAATGAAATAACGAATTTGGATAGGGATATATTTTAGAAGCATCATCTCGGAAGCGATTTTGTAAATCGCTTAAGGCAGAAAAAAAAGTTTGAAAAATGTCACGATATTTTTTATAATTACTATCTAAGGTGTAAGGATACAAGTGTTTGTACAACGTGACTTTTAAGAAGAAAAACTTGGCTGAACCACCCTTGTAGAGGCATTTTCTTTTAATTAAAGCCATTGTCGTAATTAATGAAATATGAAACAAGTGCTGCAGAATGATATTGAACAACGCTAATAATTATAAGCTTGTATGTGAAAAATAGGATAACTAATTTAAGCACAGGATATGTTATCATGTTACTACCACACGCATGTCCTAACATATCTAAGTCAACGTCCACGTTAACAGTCTGTTAATATTACTTTTTTCTATTTTTCTTATTTCTTTATCGCGAAATTAGTAAAAGGATAGAATTTTCTAAAAGAGTCGACCAATACAGTCATCACGCGTCTCATTCGCCTTTCATATTTAGAAAAAGTACAGATTATACGAATACATTAATAAATTATATATAAAAGGTTAAAAAAACGTACTAAAATCTTTATCAGACATTATAAAACAGGACAAAAATTTTACTGTCATCGTTTTTTTCTAAATTGTTGCAAAATATTCGACAATAAAGTTTGATTTTCTATTAAAAAATCTAAGTATACATTTTTAATGCTAATTCAATATTATTATTTTAAGAACATTATTCTTTTTATTTACGATAAACAGTATCAGGAAACTAAATGAGTGATCTTGCCCAGTGTAGGTTCACTACTAATAGATAAGTATCTCTAGATATCGAGCGATAAAAACGAATCATTCTTTTTTTCATTTAGTTTCAAAATTTAACTATAACAAAAATATCCCATCCCTCAAATAATAACTAACTATTATTATTATATACATATTATTAAATCGTCCTTCGAAAAATACTAATGATTTTACTCAATAACCATTATGTAATTTCAGTACCAACACTTTGTCACATTGCTTAATCATAGAACCAATATAATTTTGTTGCTCAGTCTCACCGATAGAAAATTCGCTCACGTTGTTAATCAGGCTCTTAGTTTCGATCTTCGAATAAAATAAATTATGCTAAATTATGAATCGAAAAATTGATTAATTAAATAAAAAATAAACTAAGAGCCTGAATTATATTTATTGGCATTTGCGAGAATTTTTTGAGCTCGTTACAAAATATATTGATTTTTTTTAGACAAATAAAATTTTTGCGAAAGATTTCCTGAAGTTTGAGGATTTTTGTCGAACGTTTGGTAAAACTTAATTTTCAATTTTGTTGTAACGAGCTCACCACAGGCCAGTAACTGGCATTCAACGAACAGATTCTTGTATTAATAAAATTATTAAATGTTTGAAGTTAAAGTGGTAATTAACGGAAGTAATGTTATAAACTAGTTTCTAAATACCCGCCCTGATAAAATATGCCTCACAATGAATACTACGTTATTGGGGCATCCAGCCAATTGTCGTGTCTTTTAAATGAGTCATAGATTGTAGAAAAACATTTGGCGAGATGTCCCATTAAATTATAATACTGTAAAACGATGATGAAACTTTCTACATAACAAGTGTATATCTATAAAAACGATGAATAAACTTGATTTTTGTAAAAAAAAAGCACCTGTGATACCCATTTAAAAAATGCATTGTTTTTATTTTAATAAATTTTACTATTTCTTTTTTATTATTACAAATACGTAATAATACAATAATATCCTCCCAAAATAGTTTACTTGGTTACTCTAAATTTTTTTCAAGTCTTCTAAGTTGAAAGAGATGCACCAAAAGATAAATTTTTGGGCCCTGATTATTTTTTCATATATCACACACTCGTTTCTGTTAATTTTTTATCAACTGCTCCCTCTATGACTTTATCAGGTTCTTCTCCTATTTCACTATTTTCGTAATCCGTATCTGTATTTTGACTTTCATTCATAACCTGTGGGTCATAATTGTTTCTTTTCTCTTTTCTTATTTTTTGTATTTCCTTCCTAACTTTCATTGCACCTAAAATAACATATTATTGTAATTTAAGGTAAATTTTAGTCAAGGATTTTGTAAAATATCGAAGCTTTGAAAATATTAAACTCACAAATCAATGTTTGCATAACTTCTTTTTTCTTATATTGCTTATCATGAATTTCTTCGTTTTGTGTATTTTCAGTCTGAGCTTGAAGATCAAGTTTGGCCTCTTTTGCTTTTCGGATTCTCTGTAATTTTTTCTTAACGGACATAACGCCTACAGAAAAAATGGAATCAAACAAGAACAATTTGTGTTAATTGTTATTATTTTTTAATTTATAATTACGTTTTTCTAAAACACTTACATGTTAGAGTTTTAAGAATTTCCATTTTTCTATTGTTCTGTCCGCTAGGTTCTCTTAAAAGTTTAATTAAATCTGTTAGTAATTTTATTATATTTTGCAAAATTATAAAAGAAATATTACAAATTAAAATTACTTTTTTAAAGAGGTTTTGTGTTGATGCCACCAATTTGAGAATTCAACAGCTTCTGGAGAAGGCGGTGGAAAAAGATAAGCTTCAAACGATTTGTTTAATTTGGTCCAAATGAATAATCTCATCCATTCCTGCGAAGTAAAATAATTGTTGCAAAAGAAATTTTTTAAAATATATAATGACATTTCTTACCGAATTTAAACATTCAGAAATGAACCACATCCACATGTTGAAGTTTTCTATAGAATTTTCACTATTACTTCCCCATAACACATATTCAGGTACAAACGACATGTAAATATAAATCCTAAAATTCGTTGAATACTCTAAAGTTGACTTTACAATGCATATTTAAAAATTATGAATAAATTGGATTAATTTCTGTTTAATACTGACCATATGAGGCAGTGAAATAGAAAAACGATTTTGGCAAAGTTTTTGCTTATCCGATTGTTCCAGAAACATAGGAGAAGGCGACATGGTATGACTAGAATAGTTGTGTCAATCACTTTTAAGAATAGAAGAATAACAATGGATGGTTCTGCTCTGAAAATTAATTTTGTCTTGTTTGAATTATTATAGAAAATTATTGAAATTTATTATTTTATAGAGGGATTTAAATAATTTATCTTGAAATAATTTTTTTTACTTGTATTAATTTAATTGTTTTAATTATTCAAGGCACTTGTTTAAGGGCATGTGATACTTGAAAAAAGTAGTAAGTTCATGTGAACAACTTGGTCTAGTTTACGTCCAAAATAGATAAAATTTTGTTTTCAAAATTTGGTAAATTGTAAAAGAGATAAAAACGGATGTAGATATACTTTTGGTTTTGACGATGAAAATAATTATCCCGATAGATTTTACTAAAATTGAACTTTTCTCGTTATAAAAACTGAAAGATGTCTATTTACGTCTGTTTTTATCTTTTCTAACAATTTCAAAAACAAAATTTTATGTTTTTTAATACAAACATGTAAAAACTTAAAATCAAAAAAATTTAATAATTTTCTAAGTATCACGTACCCTTATAGGTAAAAATAATATGACTTTTGCACTCTAGAATTACTCTAACGAGAAAATGTAATTCATGGTAAGGCATTCCTAAATTTTGAGAAAATTTATATTTGCAAAAAAGAACATATTTTTATTTTACCAACATCTATAATTGATTACTGAATTAGTGACAATTAATTACCTTCGCCAATGACGACTGAATGCAAAAAACGCAAATAGTAAGTCGCTCAGTCCTTTCATACATGTTCGATGAATAAAAATACGAATTCCAGCATGGTGAATGTAATAGCTTTTGAACAAAAGAAGATTAAACTTCATCTGTTGTTCAGGCACAGAAGATTCAAGGAGTTGAGCGATAATGTAAAGAAAATAAATTATCGTAGTAAAACAAAATATACAATCCCATATTGTGTTGACAATTCTTTTTCTTCTAATCAGAGGAAAGCACTTTCGGCGAAGTAATGACTGTTCAAAATTATAATTAATTTATATCAGTAAAAAATTGAGAAAATACAATAATAAAAATACTTACATGCAGCCATTTATCGTAAATAAAGTACAACACTGACCAAAATAATATTGCATATCCAAGAAATGCAATATCATCTCTCCTTTTGAATCCTTTTTCCAAAAGTCCATAAATCGTTGTATTATTTTCATGTTGTGGTGCAAGAGAAAAGTTTTTATGATCGAGGAGCCAGTTTACTTGCAATGACCACCTATATTTATAGACATAATAGACTTATTACATATTTTATAGTATACATACATATAAATTATACTTCAGCTGTAACGTAACTAATTCAACTTTTAATTTGCAAAATAACAGAAAATGAAATTTATAAATAAAAGCTGACACTTAAAATAGAGGTTACAATTTTACCAATCGACAGTACTACTACTATAAATAGTATTACTTACCTACCGAAGTAAGGCTATTATTATAGACATCTTTTATGCCTTATAAAGCAAGCAATGAATATCTTAAAACTGTAACATGTATTTTGATATCCAATTGCTCCATTTTTAAATTTATAAGTACACAATCTTTGGTAAGGCACAGTGTGACCTGTGAAGGTATTCACGAAAGTAAATTTGGAGTAGATCAGCTGACGAGAGAATAAAGATGCAGTCACGTGCTGGAAACGTAAAACCGAAAGCGCATAGCAGAAAGAAAATCATAAGAGAGAAGTGTATCTATGTGTCTTTTTCACTCTTATGGTTTTACGTTTCCATGGGACTGCACCGTAAGACCAAGCAGGGTTATGCATGTGAAATGCCGATACTTCCTTTTTTTCAGTTTTATTTTACGTCTCTAATGCTCTTTAGTTATATTATAAAATGTATCAGGCGAGGTGGGAGATAAAATGCGTGTATTTTATTTACTTCTTGCTGCAAACCATGTATTTTATATAAAAAAGTTTAAATGACGCGTCACTTCCTCGCACTGAAGCTAATTAAAACACGCTGAGATACCATGCTAATACAAATGGATACAGTTATACATTTCACTGTAGTTCATGAAATGGTAAAATAATATTCATAAATAGCCTTTCCTTCTAAAAAAATTTGTTTTAAAGAATGATATAGACTGTTTAAGTGAGACATAATAGTCACCCTGGTGAAAGTATCGGATAGGAATTCATTCCGAGCCAATCAGAACTACACTCCAGATTCCCTATAACAAGATTCCCTGTAACAAGGCCTCCCTTATACGAGCGCGTCGCGGTTCCCCACAACGAGCAGACGATCGACCTCTCTTCCCCCACTACTACGGAATGAAGCGTGCTCGAATTTGAAACAGTAATCAGTGAGTTTGATGGCTTTTATCACAAATTAATGAGAAAATAATTGGTCAATTATTGAAAAATTACTTAATTGTGTAATTTTACAGTATTTGAAATGAAAAATTTAATATTTAATGTTTCCAATTTAATTCTGTGAGTGATGGAATTTGTTCTCTTAATTAAATTTAAAGCTATCAAAATTCTTTATAAAATGAGCCCAGCATGAATTCGTTTTGTTAAATTTTGAAGAAGTTATTGCAGAGATAGTCAAGATTTCAATGCTTTCTTAAATTTTAAATAACTTTCAAAGTAATCAACATGTTTTAATGTTCTTGGACTAATTTTAAAGCTAAGTTTCTACAAAATCGATCAAAATTCTTGGAATTGATGTGTAATTTTTTCCTTACATACTGCACGAGGTTGAAGTTCAAATAAAAAAGTTGGAAAAATTCCAATATTGCTTTTGCTTAGAAAAACATTTTTATAAGATATAAAACATATAATCATGAATTTTGTATCGAATCCCCTTAAAAAATATATTTATATGATCTTTATTATGATTTACCTACAGATGAAATGTTTTCGAAATTTCCCTACTTTTTTGTTACAATTTTAACTCCTTGCATTATGCAAGAAAAAATTTATAGATTTATAATGATAATTAAATGCAATTCTGTAGAATCTTAGCTCTAAAATGATCCCAAGAACATTAAAAAATGTTGATTACTTCGAAAGTTATTTAAAATTTAAGAAAGCATTGAAATCTTGACTATTTCTGCAATAACTTCTTCAAAATTTAACAAAACGAATTCATGCTGGGTTCATTTTATAAAGAATTTTGATACACTGAGAAAAAAGATTCTTAGATCCAAAGAAATGTATTTAATTGATTCCATTTCTTTGTGTCAAACAATTCGTTACCCAATTCAATTAAATATTTTTAAGAAGCATGAAACGCGTGCTTTGATTCAAAGAAATAATTTATTTGATAGGCATTTCTTCAATACAAAGAAATATTTCTTTGCTTGTGAATGTGAGCGAATTAACTCAACCAATTCATTTCTTTGAAACTAAGTACCTAGTTTATTTGAATCTTGTTTTCGCACTCAAAGAAATATTTATTTGATTCAATAAGTCCCATTTTTTGAATTCAACAAGACGTATTTGAATCAAATAATTTATCCATGGATGAATCAAGCTTTAGGTTTTCTTGAATCAAGGAAATATTTATTTAATTGAGGCATTCATTAATGAATTTAGGAAGATATTTATTCGATTCAAAGAGTTGATAAATGTATATCAATGTAACGTTTTTTTATATGAATAAAATATTGTGTTTACATAAATATATATTTCTTTAGTTGAAAGAAATGTTTTTTGTGAACAGTAGAATGGAAGAATTCATTCAAAAAAGAACATTTATTTCAAAGAAAACAATATTTTGTTGAAATGACTGCAAGTACTTTCAGTTAAAATAAATAATTTCTTTTATATAAATGTTTGGCATCATTGTTACAATTGTCAATCTTTTTGAACTTGCAACATATTTTGTAGAATTAAATCTTTATTAGATTTCTCCTAGGAAATATCCGCCTACATTATCAATATAAAATAATTTAAACCAAAAAAACCAATTTTTTAAAAGAAAGAAATATTTTTTTGAAAAAACTGTAGATATTTTTCGTTTAAAAAATTTGTTTATTTAATTTAAAGGTTTGCCATATTTTTTATGATAACATATTTTTTAAACTTGAAACATATCTCATATAATTAAATGTTTATTGGATTCTTCCTAGGAAATATTCGCCTGCATTATGAATATGGAATAATTTAGACCAAACAAACCATTTTTTTAAAAGAAAGAAGTATTTTTTTGAAAAATCTGTGGTATTTTTCGTTTAAAAAATTTGTTTATTCCATTTAAACGATTGGCATAGTTGTTATGATTACATGTTTTTTAAACTTGAAACATATATTTTTCATAGAATTGAAAATTTATCATTCTCGTTCTAAGAAACATTCGCTCTCATTATCAACTTGAAATGTGTCATTCCAAACAAATATTCGTCCCACCATGGTATACATTTTTTTTCTATTCAACTGTTTTTTATAGTTGATGTGAACATACATATACATACTTTCAAATGTGGAATATATTTCATAGGGTTGAAGATTTATCAGTTTCTCCAAAAGAAATATTCGTTTTGATTCACAATATCAAATATATTGTTACGTCAGAAACGTAACATTTCTCTTCTTAAAAGATCTCCTCGTTTTATGTCAGGATCAGAAGGATCCTCTCTAAGGGATGAGGAATAGTCAGTGATTGAGAAGGGTTAGGTATATAAAATATATTTATTGACAATTGAAATTATATCAGGTAAGCACCATGGAAATGTAAATATAGAATCGTAATTAGAAATACCCTTTTAGTTATCCTGAGTTTGAATTGATTGATGATCAATTGAGTCCAGTAAACGAATGTGATCAGTTGAGTGTAACATGTAATCTTTAGGTAGTTGCAGTTGTATAGTAGATTCGTAATCTAGACGGTTGATCTAGTTGATTCTTCGATCCCAGTTTCGAGAAAATTTGGAAGGCGATTCCCCTTCACTTTCTAATGTCGTTGAACTCAGCGTCGAGTTAGAATTCGGGTTGAGTAGCGGTAGAAATCTGGTGAAGCTGGACTGATTGGATTGCACTCGCGGTATAGATTCGATGGCACTAGACTGGACTCGCATTGGTCACATTGTAGAAATCGAACGTTGACTAACTAAATGAACTCGCGGTGTAGAGATGGTGGTACTGGACTGACTTCTCTTGGAACTTTCGCTTTTTATAGAACTTTGAAAGGTCAAGTATGACGAGTAACATGCTATGACCAGTCGCATGTTATTACAAGTCACATGCTATTACAAGTCGCATGTTATGATGGTAGTGTGTTGGTATTGTAGGGCTTCATTTACTTTCTCTCTGGGTCAGTCGATTTGTTATCATGTGTAGGTATTAGAACGACACATGGTAATTTCGTATTGATCATCCTATTGATCTGTAGATTTGTCTATAACTTGCGTCGATAAAATCACACTCGCTGTAATGCTGTCTTGATCCCTTTATTGGTTTCTTAATCTGCTTGTTACCTGTGGCGGTAGAGTCGCGGGAAGTGACAATATCATTTAAAATTTAATTCATTTATAATTACTTCTTTATTTTTCACTTAGGTTTTTTAAATTAAATTGATTTTACAAAAATTTAAACAGCAAAAGTCTTGATCACTTTATAACATAAAAACTAAAAAATCTACATAAGATTTAGATTTCACATACATTTCTTAGGTACAATAATAATTTAGAATTCACAATTGTATAAGTCATATTTTGAAAATATACAACACAGAAAATAAAAGAATTCCCTTTTAAATGTTTTTACACAAGATTCTTTTTTATATTAATGAAATTTTTGAATATATATTTTAAAATTTAGTTTCATTAAACTTCATACGTATAGTTATAATAAAAATTTATATTAAATATTAATTAATAATTATATTATATATTTATCAATAATCATAATTATAATAATTTAAAAAAATATTTTATGAATAATTTATAAAACGAGTTGATTTATTTTTCCTTGAGTGAGGCTCAAAAGCTCTAGTCACGACACATTTCTCTCACAAGCTCTGAATAACTCCTGCAGTCACTATATAAGAAAGTTCCAAATGTTATGTCTCAGGATTGTAAGCGAGCGTGAGCGTGATTCGACGAAAGCGTATCGTCCTATATATAAGTTTTAGTTATTAGGTTTATATTTGCAAAGTTGTATATTTAAGTGTATTTGTGATAGAAAATATGATTGGCTGCGACTGAATGGTGATATTTATATATGTATGTATCGGATGACTAATGGTAGGTTCGAGGTAAGAATTTTTTTGTTATTTAAGAGAACCATGACAACGTTTACTTAACTCCTTACAATTCATGAAGTTTATATTACTTTAAATTTAAGAAATATTTTTTAAATTTCAAAATACGTTTATTCATATCAGTAACATCTTTTTGACACAAATCTCTAACTTACCATAGGCAATATTATCGTTCTTTGCATCCATTATTACTCAATACACTTTACTACTTGACCATTTTAAACAGTAAATCACATCTTCGGAGCAAATAATTATTTAATCCTGCCAAAAATTATCTCCTCTTTTCAAAGAAATATTTCTCTCAATTTACAATACGCTCATTAGAAACAAGGAATCATATATTGGAATGGAAAACAAATTTACTTGAACCAATGCAAATTTTTTTGAATTAATTCATTGTTTCTTTGAACATGCATCACATCATTTTACATCAAAGAATTTACTTCTCTTATCAAATAATTGCTACACACTGTTAATAACATATTTATTCAATCTAATGAATATTTAATAGTACTAGAAAAACATTTTTTTGCTTTAATTATTCATTTTTTAAAGGCAATAAAAATATTTCTTTGATCTAAAAAAATATTTATTCGTCACCATCCAGCTCAACCATTTATTTGAATCAAAGAAATATTCTTTGATTCAAATATTCTTTTTTCTCAGTGTAGCTTTAAATTTAATCAAGAAAACAAATTTTTTCACTTATATAATTCAAATTAGGATAATTTCAGCAATTATCGAAAAACAGGTGGCCGGACAATTCTGACCGGTACTGTATATTACTGTTTATCACATTTATCATCAAGACTTTTCTTTTTTTCTGTAAATATTCAAAAATACACCTGATAAGCATAGATATTTTTATTATTATATCTTTAGTATTTTGAGTTCATACCCTCAAATAAGTCAATTCCATATTGAATACTCGCAAAAAACTTTTTTATACGCTTTTTCACTATGTACATATAATTATTCACATGGCATCACTGTCAGACTGATTGCACGCATCATATAATGCGCATAACAGCGTATAGCAACAAGTAGGATATGGAGGGGATCCCTCTCGCGCTCGATGCAGAGAGGCCTCCGATGCTCGAGCTTCTCGTTATAGGGAATCTCGAGTGTATTACGATTCATTCCGATATCTGTATCCGAGCTAATGCGAATCATTCCGAACCAATTAGAAAAACGTTTTGTAATTCGTTTGATGAAAAATGGTAAAAAAAATCGATCTGACTTAATCCGATTTAATCCGAGTCAACTATCAGAATGAATCCGAACTAATCCGAATCAATCCGAGGTTCGGATTGATCCAAACCGAATTTTCAATCAGAATTAATCTGAATCATTCCGACCTCTGATTTATTCGAATTGATTCTGATTGAAAACTTGTTTTCGGATTGGTCCGGATTTATTTGGATTGTAGATAGGACTTGTATCGACCCTTTGATGAATATTCGATATATGTATAAATTGGCTTTAGGGTCCAGAAATAATGAAAACTCAGTTTTTACATTCTTTCAAACGTTTCGACTCAGGCTGGAGTCCTCATCAGTGAGAATTTATTACTATAAAAAATACAAAGGAGGAATCTTAGAAATTGCCCGTGTGACGGATCAATATTGTAGTAAAAAAGTGATATAAAAGAATTGCAGGTGTGAAAATATAAAATTGGACTAAATCACAAAACTTGCGATACAGTAAAACGGTAACAAAAACTGTACAAAAAAAAATTTTTTCTATAAAATTACTAAAGAGAACCTTAAAGAGCCTCGGATTAAATCGGATTAAGTCGGATCAATTTTTTACCATTTTTCATCAAACGGGTTACAAAATGTTTTTCGGATTGGTTCGGAATGATTCGCATTGGCTCGGATACAGATATCGGAATGAATCGTAATAGTTCTGATTGGCTCGGAATGAATTCCTATCCGATACTTTCCCCAGGGCAAGTATTAATAAAAAATTTAAAAAACGATTTCCACTGGATTTCAATAAAATTAACTTTGGCCTGGCCTAAAGTAAATTATTCTATATGATTTTTTTCATATAATTACTATATGAAAATACGCTACAGAAATCAAAATCTGACCCATTATTTCTATAGAGAAATAAATACATTCAACACAATGAAGTATAGACAGTTTGGAGTAAATATTTTTTATGGTTTTATTACGAACATATTTTACAAAGCAAAATCGTGTGACAATGTTGATAATGATAATTAAGGGAAAACTGATGTATGGATAAGATGAACGTTAAGGTGATGGAGAAATGATTGGACCAAGGGAGATGAAGATGGGAGCATCAGCACATTAATATAAAAAGTACTCTTTGACAGACAGCGCGAGGATTAGGCCGGCACCTTCATTCATACTAATTTATTTCTCTTTATTTTATTTATCATTTTCAAATACATTTAAGGCCTTTCCTTTTCCAGTCAATAACTCGATTTTAATACTCAATCATGACTTTCATATCTTTCAGATTAATTTTAAACCTCAATTCTCAAATTCCAAAAATGTATATCTCCCTGAGTAAAAAGATTATTCTTTTTAGATTAGCATCAAATCTAAGAGTAGAAATTAGAAAAAAATAGAAACAAATGTTTCTGTAATGAGGTACGAATTAAAATTGTTTTAGTGCATTTTTCTCGACATCTATTTCATGGAAAGACCCTAATTGCTACTAACGCGATGCAAGAAAAAAATAATTAAAAAATTTATTTACCTAACAACAATTCTTTCATATTACAACATAATTTCGTATGGCTATTAAAGATTAAACTTGCACAAAATCGTACACTAGAATTAAAGTCAATAAGAAGTTCAAACAGCAAAGAGTAAGAACTTAAAATCAGTGCAATTCACATATATACGATATCGAAAAGTCAATCTAGAGATCGAAGTATTTTAATTCAGATTATAAAAGTCATTTACTGCCTGCAATCGATGACACACATATGCCTTTTAGTTGATCATCAAGTATAGCGAATTCTTGAAACATTTCTAAGATTTTTTTTTATATTTTGTGTAAGACAGAGGCGCCAAGAGTTGTTAATCGGAGAATAAGACTAGAGTCTTAAAAATTAAGAAAATAGGGAGATTAAAACATTCCGCCTCATTTCTCTTGATTAATTTATCCCTAAGATATAAAATTTTAAACGAAAGACCAAAATTTGTTCTCAAGCCTATTCGTGGCGTAATATTTTCTTTTCTAAAATAGAAATAAAGAATTGCACTACTAAGAAATTACAACTGGAAGTTTTTCAACTCACTATGTCACCTCATGGAATAGTCGCATGAGAAATACAATTCCAAAGATTCAAAGAATTTAATATTGAAAGAGAAAAATAAATTTTAATTAAATTTCTCAATAAAGGTAATATTTAATCTTTGGAACTCTGGAAAAGCGTGAGATCGGATTCGTAAGAAAATGAATCTCTTTAAATATTTGCAAATGAGATCCAGGTAAGAGGTCATGAGCAATTGCCATTATTTTTAATGGGATGCTTGAAAAGGAAGGTGAAAAATTTGAATGGCTTTATAACAAGACTCACTCCCACGACACCCTGCAGAGCCGACGCAAACCAATAATATGCTACGCTAAACACTAAACAAAAGAACTATTAGTTTAGTGGCAACTAGCAGGCAGACAATCATACAGTTTGGCAGACATCGTGAAAGTAAAATAAGACCGAAGACTCACTTTATCAAGTTTTCTCACATTCATGCGCAGTCCAGACCTCTCTCTCTCTCTCTCTCTCTCTCTCTCTCTCTCTCTCTCTCTCTCTCTCTCTCTCTCTCTCTCCTTTCTTCTTTCTTAGACCTAGTTATCTTAACGTTCTATACGAATCTTATAGTATTATAGTACAGGTTTTAATTACGCTGTAATGTAGGCTAAACTAAGTCTACTGTCGCAGCGCCTAGGCGCGATGCAACCTTATTTAAAATTAGGAATATCGGCAGTGAAATTCCAATGATAGACGCAGCAGGCAGGCAGTCTGTCCAGCAAAGTCCGTGGCACTTGCGCTGCTCCGATACATAACATGTAAAGTCATATGTTCGGGGTGCTTCACACTTGAATTTTAAACATTCATTGTTGAATTGCTCATGGAGAAAAAATAAAAATCAGGGAGGCACCCAAGAGTTCATGTAGATTGTAGACGTGTAGACGAGCATTCTCAATTATTCATCCCCACCATGGCACCTTCGTCATCATATTCACCATCTTTGTATATATCTTGTCAACTTACTCTAACAAATTCTTTTCTTCCTCTTTAGTTATCTTTTGAAAAATAATTTTTGTACAATACTCGGTGACTCTTCCGCACTTTACGGACAGTCGCTATCGTAGCATACTTGGATCGATCGAAGAAACAGAAGTCGGTTTCAATTAGTCCAAAACATAAACGTTACTAAGATTATAAATCACAAATGAAATCACAGACTTTCGTTGGTGGTTTGACAGAGGGGTAGGGGGGAGGGGGTATTACAAGACCTTAGGCATTTCTGGGTAATAGTTGCAGAGAAGGGGAAGGGGATTAGATCCCCCTCAGTGGTTCATTCCCATCCATTCTCCTTGATCATATGGGCAAGCTCTATTATAAACTTGCCTTCTTTATATTTCTGACTTGATTCAAATGCGTGTTCCTGCAATTCAAGTCTTTTATCATCCACCAAATATTTCATTCGTATATGAAAATTAATTTAGGAGACCTAAAAAAATGTCTTCTTCAAAACAAAATATAATTAATGAAGTTTGACAACTTATTTTATAAAAACAAATATTTTATAAAATTCGTTGTCACGTGTTTCAATTTTTGAAGAAAGTTGTTTTTTTTCGACCATCCTAGATTTTATTTACTGCGACTACACTCTGAAATGCTATTTTTTCGGATTGTAGACTTCCTTAGTGATATTAATTTCAACTTACATATTTCCACCCCAGGGTGGTCTTGCAACATTCGCAGTAGATATCAGCGACGGCATGGAGACCAGTTAATAAAACTCGCTCTTCGGCAGGACCGCAGCCCACATTCACCCTGTGCAAATTCAAAATAAATAAGTCATTTCAATTCTCCAAAAATTAAAATAATATCACGATAAAAGGTTTTTGAGTTTTTATAAAATAAAAAAAGATATTGAAGAAATGCTAGTGTCACCCTCCATAGTGAATATTATAAAATATGTTGGTTTGCGATCGATGAGGATCGAAGATTGTTAAACAATGATTATTCAAATAGCTTTATCGATAAAAATATAAAAACCCGCAAGAATAAAATTAAGTACAGCTCTCCAAATTCTCTAAATAAAAAAAACCGTTCAGATTTACACAGACATTAACCAAAAGTATGCTTACCATACAACATAACAAACTTCACTAAATGGGCAATAACTAATATTGTGTACAAATTTAATTATAAAAACTGCCCTGCGACTTATGTTGGTGAATCAAAAAGAGCAATAAGAATTCGTATTAATCAACACAAAAATAAAAAAAAAAAGTGAATCCGTAGTCAGTGAACATCAATTAGAAGTCAACCATGAATTTGATTGGGAAAACACTTAGATTGTTGATTATGTCTCTGAGTATCGGAAAAGATTAACATTAGAGATGATCGACACAAAATTTAATAAATTTAGTATTAATAAAAAAGAAGATATATTCACTTTGAATAGAATTTATTTTTCATTACTCAATAGATTAAATTCATGATTGTTTTCCAGCTAATGTCTGTTTACATTTCAACTTCTGTGTTTACAATAACTGTTGTCAATATTTAAAGCTAACTGTTAGAATGCAATAATTTAGTAGACAAAGTTTCGTCGACTCCATGATATCATGTCATTTTATTAACTAAAATCATGATATTTATTATAATTGTATAAATTCGACATTACTCATCATGAGTTAACCTTTTTTTATAAATGTAAAATTTAATATTTTTGTGCATGTTTTAATATTAAGTTTATTTTTTTTTCAGTTTTCTTGTGTGTGACAGTTTTATACCATTTGGTTTTTTTTTTTAATTCAATAAAGCCTGATGAGGTTGGCAAACCCATAGCCAACGAAACGTCGCTATAATTTTGACATAATGAAGAGTTTTCTTCTTTATATTTTACCCTCATCGATCGCAAACCAACATCTTTTATAATAAAAAAAGATATTGTTTGGAGAAGAGATAAGGTGCTCCGAATTTTCTGGTAATCATATTTTATCTTGGCATAAGTAAATCTGAGGTAGAGGAAAATTTTTATTTGACTTTTGAGAATAAAAGTTTTCGCAATCGAATAAATTTGGAAATTTATGCAAATAAAATATCTCAATAGTTTCATCAATAGATTCATTTTTTATTACCGAATTTATATCATGGAAAATAACTTATTTTAGAAATAGATTTTTAAAAAAAGTTCACAATTTGCAAAGGTAACAATTGCAATTTTCGACAAATTATTTTTGAAATAATATGTCGCACTAATTTTTAATTCCTAAATTATTTGGAAATAGAATTTACTTTACAAGTTATCTACATCAATAAAAACACTAAATAAAGTGATATAACCTTTTTAAAATGTTTGATTTTTTAATCATACTCTCTAAATTTGAATCAGTCAAAATCTACTGATTATCAGTGAAATTTGACTGACTCAAATAGCTAAAAAGAGGTTACTGTAAATTAGTCAAATTTCACTGATTATTTCAGTGAAAATTGACTGATTTGACAGTAAGAAATATTTTTTTCACTGATGAATCAGTGAAAAGGCAAATAACTGATTCAATCAGTGAAAATTTAACTGATTACCAATCAAACTCGGAATACTTAATGCCTGGGGTAATTTGTTGTCAAGGGAACGCTTCATAAATGGTACCATAAGATAAAAGATTATACTATTTGAAATTAAAATTACTCTTAGATCTTGAGACTTACACGGAATTGAAAAGGTAGGCACGTCCTTGGCTGCCTTGGAAGGACTGAAAATAAATAGAGGATAAATGAGTCCGTAGGTAAAGCTAGATTTATTTAATTTGTATATTATATTTTTTCATCAAGAAGACATAGCTTACCTTAGAGATAAGTTCGTCGTGGTTGGCTAGGTGAGCGCGGCAGTGAATACACGAGTAAGTGCGGTGGCAGGAGGGCAAATACGCTTGAAAAGTTTTGACCATGTTGGCTTGTCCAGATAAGCTAAACGCTCTGCCCTCTTTCTCTTCCCTGTCAGTCACTAAGATTCTTCAGTAAATTGAATTAAGGTTGCTGGTAACCAGCAGAACAAGATTCCCTTTGTATTGTTCGCGGGGTGTTGGTGCAATAGTGGCCCCGTTCACCGCCGCTTCGTACTGCGATCAGCTGTTGAGCTGGTTCAGACAGCGCCGGTTCGGGGACACCTGTAATTTTATTAAAATTTCATTATCCAATTTTCAATTCCCTCTATATCCTTTCACTTTATTCTATTCAATATTCAGATGTTATAAGTACAAAAAAGAGACAAGGAGTTAATCACTTACTCTATAAATTTGAATCAGTCAAAATCTACTGATTATCAGTGAAGTTTGACTGATTCAAATAGCTAAAAAGAGGTTACTGTAAATCAGTCAAAATTCACTGATTATTTCAGTGAAAATTGACTGATTTGACAGTGAAAAATATTTTTTTCACTGATGAATCAGTGAAAATTAACGGATTTAACAGTGAAAAATATTTTTTCACTGATTCAATCAGTGAAAATTTGACTGATTCAGATTTAGAGAGTAGATTTTGCATCTACAAGTCTACACTCTACATTATATTACCAGAATAGAAATAGATATTTCAAAATATTTACTATATCAGGTTACAGGGAGTTAGAAAGGATTACAAGTAATAATGAGATGAAATTTTAATTATGTAGGTCAAGAAAACTTATATTAGATCTTAAGGTAAAGTAGATAGACTTCTGTTCAAAAATATACATCAGAAGTAGAAGATTAAAAAAATTAATTAACACATAATGAGGGATGGAGAAATCTGTGTGTTGATGTGAAAAATTCAGACCATTTTATTTTCTCAAAAGAGACTCGACATTTTGCTATTCTCTCTGCTAGCATCATCAGCAGTATTCTTATTTTAAACTGATAAATTCATTCTTTTTCATTTTCTTCTCGCACTCGTCTTAAATGATAAACTTAACCCCCTTGTTGTACAATGTACTATTTTGATTTTAAAAAATACTATTGAAATTTGAAAAATATATTGACAAAAATTATATCGTCAAGTTCAACAGCTACACGAAAATGAATTAAATTATTACTTCGGAATAAAAATACTTCTGAGGATGCACTACCAGAAAAGATAGCGGAAAGTCGAGTCTTTTGAGATAATAAAATGGTCTGAATGTTTGACAACAATACAGAGGATTTTCCATCCCTCATAATGTGTTAATAAATATTTCTAAATTTGATACCTCGGACGTTAAACAATTTGTTGAATCCGATCAAGTATACTTTCTAAAATTTAAAAATGAAACTCTGGTTAGATAAGGACGACCGTGGAGTGTTTAAAGAAAAACATAGGAAACGATGAAACTTGAGATAATATTACGTCCTATCAGGCATGATATGATCAAACAAACCAGGATTTGATTTAAAGCGCAGTAATCTGTCATTCATAAAGTTTAGATTGTGTTAACACGTGTCGACACCTGTTCAAATATAAAAAAAAGACAAGGTCTTCATTGTGGTGTTTCTAACTTAACACGAGAAGGGCAACTCCTCTACAAATGTATAATATAAGCACGTTTGGGAAGTAACTGGTATTTACTGCTTCTCTCCTTTACAATCTAACCAGAAAGAATAATTATTGTGGGATGTTCAGATACGACTCTGAATAGACGAAGAAACGTGTCGGTAAATAAATATTCAAAAAGTAATAGCCACGAAAAGACATCAAATCTTTATATCTTATATAAAGGAATATTCCAAGAAATATAATTTACTAAATAGAATGAAAGTACAAGTAAACAATTAAGGCCATGGATCAATCGGACCACGTGACTAAATTATACATTAATTCGTTCACCTGTTCATACTGTTAGAAATGTTCGGAAATTTACAAAATTTTTATGTTACAGAGGCAATCTAAAATTTGACGATATTTATGATGTTTTTGAGTAAAGGTATCTTAAAATTGCGAAAATGTACTGAATTTTCTGAAATTTTTCTTAATATTATGAAACTCAACTGAATTATCATAAAATATATCTTAAAACTACCAAACTCTAACAGAATTTTTCTAAAATTTTTCATAAAATTACAAAACTGTAAAATTATAAAAACCGTAAATTATTCCTGCTACTAGTTTCAGGATATCCAGATACAAGTATCAGGATATTCAACACTTTTCTAACTGAAAATTAAGAAATTGTTTTTCAAATTTACTAAAAAGTAACTGAATTTTCTGAAATTCTATCTTAATTTTACGAAAATGCAACTGAATAAAACTCCAGTCACGTGTTTCGGGAAATTACGGTAGAAATTTATAACAGTGTAAGATAACCATTTTGATTTAAAAACCATCTTTCTGAAAATTTGAGAAACATAACAAAAGACAATAAAACACGTCTCTTAAATTCATTTTAGTAAAGATTTTGAAAAAAATTGTAAAGCTTATCGATAATTATAGTTAGCTTTAAACATTTTTGTCTAATTTTTACTCGAACAAAGTTTACAGACTTTCTCTGTCGTCTTGTGTTGTATTATCCAAATTTTCAGGAAGACTTTTACAGGGATTTGATCACGTGGTCTGATTGATCTATGGCCTTAATAGAATATTTTAACGCGAGTATAAGAAAATTCTTGGCAAGAGCAGCATCTAGTAGAGTTCCAAGCGAGGGGAAAGTTCACAATAGAGTTCAATTCCCTCTTCCACCCCCAAAATTTAACAGAGAACACTCTAAAGCTTCCGACCATTATCTACACACCCCAAGACAAATAAGTTAGCGAATTGAGATTTCTTCGCAGATAAAAAAGTTTTAACTACTTTCGCTATTGATTTTACGATTAAGGAGATTAGGCAATCGTTTTTCGAGAATTTTCACATTTTGTTTTTACTTTCTCAGAAAAGAATTAAGTCAAATACTAAAAAACTTTGTTGTGTCGTGTTTAATTATGCAATATAAAGTAAATAAAAAAACACCATAGAAAGAAATATTGTTGTAGCAAAATTGGGGCGCAGATTTTTAAAGTTTAACGTATTTTTTTCTTAGTTTTGCAATGATATCTTTAATTAAATTAATGTAATTGACTTCTGTAACACAGAAATCTACTCCTTACATCCACAGTTTTACGCGGATCCTATAAAAATAAAGAGAAAAATTAAATTAATAAATTTAATGTCGAAAAACTGATTTTTTTCATAAAATTTTACATTTTTCGCACGTCACCAAAAAATCGTGACTCATGAATTTTTTTCGAAAACATACGAGTTTTTACAGATTATATAGAAGCTTACGTTAGAAATTATACATTTTCAACGCATTTTAAAAATCTGATTTGAACCACCGTTCATCTAAAATCACTACAAAACCAAGAAAAAATACATTCAACTTTAAAAATCTGCGCCGCCATTTTGCTACAACAATACACAACGCGACAAATAAGTGTCGAGACTAGCTGTGGAAAACATCATTGAAACAAGATATTTTTCGATTTTTTTATTCAAAATATTCTCCTCCAGTTTCAATACACTTGTTACAGTGATTCAACAGTAATTCAAATGCGTGTTCTAGCTCATTTTGTGGAATTGCCTCTAGTGCTCTTGTTGTAACTGTTTTGATGGTCGAAATGTCTTTAAAAAAACATCCTTTCAACTTCAATTTTGGGAAAAGAGAGAAATTGCATGGGGCCAAATCAGGTGAATAAGGCAGATGGTTTAACACATAGACTTGATTTCGAGCCAAAAATTGACGAACAATGAGTGAGGTGTGACTCGGTGCATTATCGTGCAATAGAGACCAGGTCTCTGGATCACGATTTTCAGATCGAATACGACAGATTCTGGCCATCAGACGCCTCAAAATTCCGAAAAAATATGCGCCAGTAATTGTTTGGTCAGTTGGAACGAATTCCCTGTGGATAATTTCTTTGCTATCGAAGAATGTAATGTGCATTGCTGAAATTAACCTTCCTTCACGATTATTATCTCTTAGCCTCTCACTGCCATTCAAAAAATGTTTATGCCACAGAAAAACATTTGCTCTACTCAAACAATTATCGCCGTACACTTGCTGTATCAACCAGAATCTTTCGGATGCATTTTTATCAAGTTTTTCGTGAAATTTAATAACTGTTCTTTGTTCCATGTTAATACATCAACATCGACAAAAAAGTTGTTTTGGGAGAACTGTCGTAACTTTGCAAAATGAAGCAGCTTCTAGTATTTTTTTTCTCGAAAATTATTTCGGCAACCGGGGTTGGGAAAAATGCTACAATATTATTTGGAGTTTCAAGAACCAAATAACTTTTTTACATAATCATATCTAGTACTTTGAGTTTATGAAGAACCTCCTTAAGGGGTTTTATACCTTTTTCTGGCTCAAAAAATCAAAAAAATTTGTATTGCTTATTTTTAAAGTACATACTTTTAACAATGTTTCTGCAAAATTTCATCGAGATCGGGAAACTAGAACCTAAGATACGGCCGTTTATAGCACGTAGTTTCTGGAACTACTTAATATCTACCTAAAACTTTAAACGCGATTATCTCGGAATCGTATTTTTGAAAAAATGCCATCGTGGTGAGCACGATATCTCGCTAACCACTACATCGATCAATTTGAAATTTGGAGGGGTTGTTTGTACTTACAATAGCTAGTTCGTGAACGAAGGAATTTTTTTTTAGACAAATCATACTGTTTTTTTTTAGCGGAAAACTAAATTTTTCGACCTTAAAAAATCGACTTTTTTGGAAAAAATATCACTGTAAGTGTAAAAATTGTTTTTTTGTAAAATCCTTCGTTCACGAACAAAGTCACACTATATAATAATGTAGATTTTTTTTTCAGCTGAACCGTTACCGTTATTTCATGCTCACAGTAAGCCATTACAAACAGAAGGAGTTCTGCGGCAAGGAGTGTACCTTCCCTAATTTTCCGAATTTTCACTCGTAATTTTATACAAAAACACAATAAGAGATGTACTTTTTGAAACTTTTTATCGCATTTGAATAAAAATATGGTAACATGATTTAAAAAAATAAATAAAAATCCTGTATTTCCCAAGATAAAAAAGTTCCCCTATGACTGAGATAGTTCTTACGGACTTGATTGTTTTGATCTAAGGATTACCTGAGTTTAAAGAGGCAACAATCTAATTGCCCCTATTATGAGTTTTGAGTGTACCCTAAGGTAGTTTTTGTGCGAAAATAACAAGTCTCTAGAAAAAAAGATCTTCTATGATTTTAAGGTTGCATGTAAAAAAATCGATCTCTGGTAGAATTTTTTAAAAAAGGAGCTGATATTCAAATAGAATAATTATTTATATGATAAATTAATTTCAAATTTTTCAACCGTACCGATGCAGAGATAATTAATGTCAAAGTTGACTATTTTAACACGTAATTCATGGGCAATGCATAGGCACTCTCCACATTTTAACTTGTAGTAATTAAACGCTCTGGGAGAGAAATTTAAAAAATGTCGGTATTTGTGCTACTTGAAAATATAAATTTTTGAAAAAAACATCAAATCTCTCCACCGTGCAGATTTATAGATAATCTAATTTAGAACATTTAAATTTCAGTCACTTTCAAACAGATAAACGTAACAATATCGCGACCCGGAAACACTGTTCCCTTTCTTCAGCTTGTCTGCTGTAGGTCTCGACACACACACACACACACACACACACACACACACACAACACGCACAACCAGCTTGGAAGCATACGTGAAATTGCCGGCAGAATATTTTCTTTTCCTCGCTTCAACCAGTCCCGAATTTTGACGCACTTCATAGTCTAAAGTTTTTTTCTTTATAAATCTTCCTTTCCATCTCACTTGACCTGACATTTTTTTAACTGTTAACAATAACCTTTGACATCCAGCTATTCAAACGCATATCACAGTTAGGTTTAAATTGCAGTGTTGTACGATCTACGAGTCGGCCGCTGGCATAGCTTGGTAACTATACGTATACACACATACTACGAATTCTAAGCCAGTAGCGCACTAAAATATTCACCATGCGAGCCCATCAAATTTTTTCAAAACAGCATAGCTCGACGACGCCCCACAGGACTCTACTATTTGTACGGGGATGGGACTTACATTCAACCTTAAGAGTTGAAATGATATTATAAGTTGTGTCTTATGAAAGAAAAAACATTATTTTCTATGAAAAAAATTTAATCTTGCGAAAAATAATACATTTAATAATTTTAAAGAATTTGAAATTCTTCTGCAAAAAAAAACGCTTCGAGCCCGGGTCTTTCGATTGCCGGTTGACTGCTCTAACCAACTGAGCTACACAGGCATTCGACAACTTCTTCTCCACAGGAAGGCCTCTTTATATTGCCTAGCGGGGCATTGCCTTATGGTTATAATAATTTCAAATCAGATAGTTGAATTCGAAATTTTCGACACTTTCTACATTATCCAAGGATCACAATAGGCAATCAAACGACTCGGGCTCGAATCCCGGCATAGTCGAAAGCGTTTCTTTTTCCACAAAAGGATTTTGAATTCTTCAAATTTAAATTCAATTTGCATTGCTGCAATATAAGAGTTTGAAATTGTCTACGAGGACACCTGTCGGGAAAGTATTTTATCTGATACTTAACTAGTGATCCTCCGATAATATAGACAGTAGCAAACATTTTTAACTCAATCATCTGATTTGAACGTTTTAATAATGTTTTTTATAATAGAATTTTTCATTACTATAGCTTTTTATCAAACTTCTATAAATAATGGCTTATTTTTCGGGGAAAATATTCTTTACAACTTTACCATTTTTAATTTTCAAAATAAAGTTTCCAATGGCTGAAATCAATAAAACAATTTTTTTAAGAAAAAAACATTTTATAAAATAACTATATTTGAAAATCATTTACTTATTTTGATAATTGGAAATAGTGAAGTTGTAGAGAATATTTTACCCGAAAAAATAAGCCATGCTTTATGAAAATCCAATGATTTTTAAGAAATTGGTAAGAAGCGACAGTAAGAAAATTTTTTTTACAAAAACGTTATTAAGTATTATTTTTCGTAAGATTAAATTTTTCTATAAAAATCATGTTTTTTTCTTTCATAAAACACAACTGATGTAATTTAAACTCTTAAAATTATAGAAAAACTTCTTTTTCGAGAGACCTGTTTTGCACATGACAATTTTCTTTCCAAGCCGTAATTTATTTAAAAGGAGCAGACGAAAAGACAATACCAAGGTTCAGAAGAAATTCGGTGACTCAATGGGAAATTCAAGTTTAAAATTAGCTAAAAATGCTCGCGTTTTCATAATGAAGTTTTTTGTGTAAGACTTTTTTAAATTCCAAGGTTATTTCAAGAATGGAATTGTAAAATTATACCTACGAAATTTTTATACATCGGAAAGAATGAAAAACAGATGGAAATGATGAAAAAAGGTATTCATCAAATCTTTACACAATGTATTAAACGTTACGTGCGAGATGAAAGCGTGAAAGGATACAAAGACGTCTATTTTATACTTGGAAAATAAGAGATACTCGTCACAACGCATATGCGTTAAGGTTAACCCGGAGTTTACTAACACTTCTGAAGTTCCTCTCGAAAGTTATATACATATATATATATATATATATATATATATATATTTGTTTATTCTATTTTAATCGAATCGTTCCAATCAATTTTCTCTTTCTTTCCTTATTATCGCTCATTAGTGAATGAGTAAGTGCAAGAACTTAAAGTTTTAAAAATCACTTATCTTTTGTTTGTTTATCATTGAGTTATGTAGAAAATGAGAAAAATTAAATTAACTCTTAAAATATAAATATTATACTAATGTAGCCACTTTTGTTCGACTGCAGTTGCAACAAAAAAACAATAGAAGTATTTAGATGGGGAAAAATTAATCTATAAATAGTTTTTCTTCAAGGACGAAAAATATTTAGAAATCTCTCACGGTCTTTTAGTCAGAGCAGGAAATATATGCGCTTATTTTTTTCTGAATCTGCCTTTATGATTAAGACTCATCAAAGTATGCAATCTGAATCCAAAATTTACGCGTATATTCGGGTCATGTTTTATGGCATATATTCTGAAAGAGACTTTAATATCAATGTCTACCTTACTCATCGTCAAAATTACTGAAATAATAGAAAAAATGATCTGCCTGTTTATGCGGATTAAATACTGTTAATTGCTCACGTTTATTTTAACGCGAGGTTTTGGGAGATTGAAATATAGGAGGATCAATTCCCAAATGAATGAATTAATAAATAAACGACACACTTGAACATTTAATTACACTGTATTTTTTAAGTGAGAATAAAACTGTTACAAGTATTAATAAAAATTACACGAGTTCCTGATGGATATATTCTGCGAACGTTTGTATTATTTGGTCGATCTTTCCAGAATTCTTTTCTTGAAGGAGCTTTTGGTCGTACTGATTTCTAAAAGGGCTTGAACGAACGGGATGTTGAAAAAATATGGAAAGGGAGGGAAAACTTGTAGAAAATCCTTTATTTTGGAAAAAAAGGGAAAAACTGAGACAAATAATTGGCTAAGAGAGTCTAAGGTGGGAGAGATAGGCGTTCGGTCAAGACCCAGTGGAGGGGTTGCAGGGAGAAGTCCCTTTACATGGGTTTTCCGAAAATCAGGTAAACATGCGACATCTGCGAGATCATAAATGGCTTGGGATAAATCTGGTTGAGGCTAGAAGGCTTTTATGGAGGGATTTTTGAGAATCTATAAAATAAGTTACAGTGAGACGGTTGTTCTTACAATTTTAAAGACGAAGATAGTTGTAAACGATAAATTAATTTAGCAAGGGTCTTGTTAAGGAAGTTACAGCTGTAGGTTGAGAGACCTAGCTAAATGGTAATTACAGAGACGTGCCTAGATGGGAGAATAAAATCTTAAACTGAACGTAAAGGTCATATCTTCGTAAAATATGATATTAAAAAAAATAAACATACAAGTTATAATATTTGTAAGCGGTGGAGGCGCAACAAATACTTTCAAATTTAAATAAAAAGGTTTGTCCTAAGAAGTTTTTTTCAGATTGATTTTTTATTAACCGTAATCTTAAAAAATGTTAAATCTTGTATTGAATAAAAACTGAAATATTTGTCTAACTTGCGCAATATCTGGCCATTTCCTGAGGCACTAAAACGAAAATAACTCAATAGATTGACATGGTTTAGTGAACTTAACAAATACAATGTTGAAAAATATATCTGTATTGAGTATTTTTACCAACAAGTCAGCTATTAATAATTTATTTGTTTGCTAGTTTGATAATTAATGCGACCTACATGGTAAAACTTGCCCAAAAGATTAGGCTGTATATGAAAACTCAAACTTATCGAAATCGATTATTGAAAGTTAGACCAAGAACATTCAAATGGTGTTCGAAATTTTATAAATTAATTTATATTAATTAGAAATATTAAAATAAAATTTTACTTCAATTAATTAGAATCAAATTACATTTTAGATAACTAAAATAATTTTTTTGAAACAAAATAATAAACAGCAATTTCGATTCATGTTTATCAAATACTCGTATGTATTAAACTTAAAATAATGTATAATAGTGAAAATTTCATTATTACAGTACAATTTAGAAAATATTGTAATACACAACTATTGACGCTTACAAACATAAACATCTACAATATTTGTTATTGAATTGTGTTTGAATTCAGTTCTATAGTGATTTTCACAGAACATGACAAACAATATTACAGTTATCAATAAAAATTACTTGTTAAAAACTTTGAGAAAAATAAAAATTATTGATAAACACAAAATGAGAATAATAAGACTTTCTTCATATACGATGTTGAGATATGCAAATATATAGCAATACAAGCTTTAATCCAGGTAAATATGTCTATCTTATCGAATTTAATCTATAGCTCTTTACCTCGACCAAACACGGAAATTAATATCTGTCCAATCTCCAATGATAATACATGATTGTTTGTTTTTAATAAGAAAAAAAGGACCAAAACATTGTTACACTCAGAGACTTTTCGTTAGAGTGAATGATAAAAATGAATGAAAATTTAGTATAATATTGTTTTAAAATCGAAATCGAAATTTAATGTAGTCATAACAGTCTTTAAAACATATAGAAGACAAATTAATATTTTTAATTCCAAATATTATGAATCTCCATTCGAAAAGTTGAGAGTACGAAAAAATATTACGATTACTAAGTTGTCTGAAAATAATTCTAATAAGACGAACAATGAATATTATAACCTGGAAAACATATTTGAGGAATTCATATTATAAATATGAACTTGCTAGAAATCTGGCAACGTGCAGCAAAATTCGAAACATTCATTCTCGGTTTTTCATATAATTCGTTTCAGAATGTCGTTCGAGTGCCTCCGTCGTTTTCCGATTATGGCTTCGTAGACTCGAACCACGTCTGTCCAACTTAAAAGTAGCTTATAACCGAGATTTCTTTCAGAATATGGCAAGCGAGAATAGCCGAGAGGCTTTGGGCGTTAGCAATGCGTTTAGTTATGTAAGCATAGGTAGGTTAAACGGTTCGAATCCAAAAGCGATTATAGAATTTTTAATTTAAGCTTGCGATTAAAAATAATGTATCGTTGTGTAATTTAAATATCTGGATATAAATAAGGTATTCTTATAATAGTATTTGTATCCATGTTTCCGCTGAAACCTCTCCCCTCCTCTCAGCACCGCACCCCCTCTTTCATTTGTTTTGCACGCGTTAGAAAACTTAAATATAGTAAATTTGAGATTTTCGTAGGTTTTATGAAAGTTAGTAGAACATATATTCCATTTATTTGAACGAAAATATTAACTTTGCCGCTTGTAAACCACTATATTAATTTTTGATACGTAAATCCTGTTTGCTCCTGGATTCTAAAAAAATTCGAAATATTGGTACCGTTTAAACAAAAAACAATAATTGATAGACGCTTGAAACTTGGCATGCTATTTTGGACTATAAAGTACTACCTTTTCCTAAAATTTCAATGTAAAAAGGTGATTTTTTCAAAAGTTATCAACAATTTGCCATTTCTACGAATTTTGTGCTTTTTCTCAATTTATAAGTAAACTAATGGACTTAGAATGGCGCTCTAACTGACTTTTTTGTAGATAATATACGAACGAACAACTTTTATTCACAACTTTTTCTGCTAAAATCAGTACTTTTCAAACCGCAGAGCTAAATATGAAAAAAAATTCTGATATCCAAATTCAATTGTTTATTATTTAATTTGAAAAACTGGTGATTCCAATTGTTAAATTATTGTTCAACAGACATATCCAAACCATTTAAGCTCTCGAACTTATTTGTTGGAATTTTTGTAAAAAACTAAGCCTTTTGGGCTTAATTTGACTGGCCTATAAACACATTTTGACAGGTGCTAAATAGAAAGATTTGAGTAAGTCATAGAAATTGTTTTAAAAACTGTAGTATTTTATAAACGTATAATACATTTTATTTATTAAGGCGAAATAATAAATTGAAAATATACGTGTGGTATTTATTTGTAAATCTTATTATGCAAACAGAAACAAAGTTTTATGAATGAAATGATGTTGTAAAGTTTTTAGTTTTTAGAAATAATAAAGTATTCGAAAACAAAGTGTTGGATTTTGTGAAGATATTATTGTCATAACCAGCTTAAAGCAGACGCATCTAAGAAAGTATTTTCACGCTTGGCTCACTGAAAAAACGACGATTACAAGTAAATTTATTATCCATTACGAACGAAATTAATATTTTTTTAATCTAATACTTAAACACTCGCTTTATACGATTAGTGAATAAAATATATAAAAAAAGAAATCAACGCTTTTTTCACATTTTATCAATCGCAAGACACTGAAAAAGCAACGAAAACTACAAAATGAAATTATGAATTTTCAATCCCGCTTGATTAATTCAACTCGCAGTTAAATGATAGTATTAAGATTCTTAATTCAGTCAACTGTTGCTCATAAATAAATTATGTAATTTGTATCGGATAAAATTCAAAACAAGAAAGCTAATCTATTCTGTTGCTAAGTATTCAAGCTTTTGACGAAATCAAGCATTCGATTAGATTCATAGATATATCACTTTGGCAATGGATTCTGGAATATTCTATTCCATTCAATTCCAGCCTTCCTAACGGGTTGCAGTAAATTTGTCCATCATCTTTTTCTGACTTAGTATGTTTTTCTAAAGTATCCCCTACATGCATATACCATCTTTACAAACAGTTTCTTTAATCAGGATCAAATCTTAATCATTATAAAACTGGACTCAAGACGTTCAATAACACTAAAAGATTACTCATGAAGACGATAACGAGTGTTTATTCTCAACGAAAAATAATTTATCAAACTAGAACATCACATTAAGAACAGTACATATAAATAATGCATAAAAACGGAGGAAGATAGACTACTTTTGGTTCAAAAAGTGAAAAAAAGTTCAAATTTAGCAAAATCCATCAGAATTTTTTACATCCTCAGCATCAATAAAAGGTTATTCGTTTCATGTGAAAAATTGGAATTTATATTAAATCTTGACGTTATACGAAATACGACGAACATTTTTTTAAAAAAATTCTTTATTTCAGCGAAATTTACAAAATTTACTGGGGACCATTTTTTATAGGAGTTATAATTTTCATTTATTAATGAAAAATGTTATTAAAAATAAAAACCTTTGGTTTCTAATAAAACTATACGATATACGAAAAAAAATTCCCATACAAAATTGTTCATCTCAAGAAGATATACAAATTTACTTCAGAGCACTTTGGATCGGACAAGTAGTTTTCGTTTTAATTGTAAAAAATGTTATCAAGGCGCACTCAAATTTTTATTTTTGATGCAAATATGGCTCTAATAGATATGAAGTGAAAAATCGAACGCGAATATCATAATAAGAATATTGAATTTTCTTTTTCATTTGAAACCATAAACCATTTTAGTAACATTGAGAAAATTTAATTCACATTTGCAATGTAATAAAATTGACTCGAGTTTCAGTATTAAATTACAAGAATTACAAGAACTAAATTCGAATGTAAGCGAAGAATATAAGACCAAATGCGAAGCGCGAGGTCCAAACAGTACGGAGCGCGACGATCGAATCGCGCGCCCTAGTAGACCAAGCAACAGGGAATTTGTTATGACATTATTTATTTCAGAAAACGGACTACGCCATCAGAAGAGAGGTTGGTCATAGAGTAATTGTGTCATGTTTAGGACAACGAAATATGATTTATAAATTTGTTATTAACATTGATGACAAAAAAATCGCACTTTTTTTAGTTTTTTGTTTATAACATTAAAGGTAATTACCCAATATTAATGGCATTAATTGAAAAATTGTAGAAAATTGAATTGCGAACAAAATGAGCCCCCGTTCGATCTGATTGGATAATTAGAAGCGGAGAAAATTCGGAAAAATCGGGAAATTGAGCTTTTGTTAAACAAATTAATATCTCAGTTAATTTTTAACTTTTCAGGTTGAGGTTTGGTGGAAAAGTAACCATCTTTATGCTCTTAAAATTTATAAAAAAAAGAACACTTTAAGATAATACGTTTCCGCGCTATTAACACTTTAATTTATTTCATGCGTTAATTGTAAAATGTCTGCTTGCCGCAGAGGTAGTCCGATATTTATTTTGAAAACGGCTTTTGAAAATATAAATCAAGCACAACAGAACGTCAATCTTGGTTTTTCGCTAAAATGTTGCAAAGTTTATTAAAAAAAGGTCCAAACATGGCTCTAAACGCTTGAAAGAAGCAAAGTGACAGTGGTGGGGGAGACGGCGAGTAGGCTCACTGTGTCACTTTGCTGCATTCAAGAGTTTAGAGCCATGTTTGAACCTTTTTTTAATAAACTTTGCAACATTTTAGCGAAAAACCAAGATTGACGTTCTGTTGTGCTTGATTTATATTTTTAAAAGCCGTTTTCAAAATAAAAATCGGACCACCTCTGCGGCAAGCAGACATTTTACAATTAACGCATGAAATAAATTAAAGTGTCAATAGCGCGGATACGTATTATCTTAAAGTGTTCTTTTTTTATACATTTGAAGAGCATAAAGATGGTTACTTTTCCACCAAACCTCATCCTGAAAAGTTAAAAATGAACTGAGATATTAATTTGTTTAACAAAAGCTCAATTTCCCGATTTTTCCGAATTTTCTCCGCTTCTAATTATCCAATCAGATCGAACGGGGGCTCATTTTGTTCGCAATTCAATTTTCTACAATTTTTCAATTAATGTCATTAATATTGGGTAATTACCTTTAATGTTATAAACAAAAAACTAAAAAAAGTGCGATTTTTTGGTCTTAAATGTTATTAACAAATTTATAAATCATATTTCGTTGTCCAAAACATGACACAATTACTCTATGACCAACCTCTCGTCTGATGGCGCAGTCCGTTTTCTGAAATAAATAATGTCATAAATCATTCATAACAAATTCCCTGTTGCTTGGTCTATAGGTAAACTTAAGGGGTTCTTCTGGTTCGCCGTCTGACTTTCACACGCATTTTCAATAATTTATTGCAAGCAAACGAGAAAAGATAATGACACGAATTTTTATTTATTGAATAAAGCATTTCAATATTTTCTTCATATAATATTTTGAGTTTATTGTCTTGTCACCCGTGACGATCTCCCAAATTTTGAAAACAAAATGTCACGTATTTTGGACACAAACGTGTAGAAATTGGACTAACGTATCCAGATGAAGATGATACTTTTCTGAAGTATCACATGCCCTTTAAATTACTATGTAGATTTCTCTCTGTGCATATTATAATTTCGACAATGCATTAGAATACATACATATCTGATAACTGTTTTCGTTACTACCTCTTTATGCAAGACAGCGAGTAGAATAAAAGCAATATTAGAGCATCAACCTTGATATAAGAAACGATTAAAAATAACATTCGCACTCGATATACAAATATTCGAAAGCATGTATATTTGTGGGTGCGTTAACATTGCATTGATTTCGTTCGAATGACACGCACAGCAAAACACGTGCAATCTTTGGCACTCTGTGCACTTTCATTATAAATAGAGTCGAAGAATTCTCAGATTAGCGGTATGAAGGGGGGAGGGGGATAAAAAGCAGAATCGCAGCTTCTTAATTATCAATCACTCGAGCTGCATGCACTTACATACTGACATTCATACACACCAATCCTTTTATCAAGATTAAGCTTTACAAAATTGAAGAACAGTAAGTGAATGGAGTAGCGAATCTTCAAAGTGCATTGCTCCGAAAATAATTTTTCAATTCGTATTTAAGTTATTCAAAATTTTTTGAACGGTTGATGCTGATATAATGAACTAAATAATCTACATGGCCATTTTTGGTTACAAAAGATTCATATTAAGGAGACAGTCCCCTCAAGAGGTCTCAAAAAATCGTGTTTTTTTTTTTTGCCTGATCGATTAGGCAACTATTCAAGATTATGTGTGTAAAATTTTAACTCGAAATTCGAAGTATTTCGGGAGATACACGGAAATTTAGTCGGTCACGTACATTACGAAATCTAAAGCGCGTTTTCTCAAAACCATGTTTTTACACTTTGCGGGAAAGATAACTAAAAAAGTTCTTAACCGATTTTCTTAAACCAAAGTTTTTTTTATTCAGTCTAAAAAGCTACTCTATGTGAACTACGGATTTTAAGAAATTCCGATTTTTAATACCTTTTTTATGAACAAATTACTAAAAAAAAGTCACTTCTTTTTTGAAATCATAATTTTTCGTCTAAATTTCCGAATTTTAAAATTTCCGTAGTTCACATAGAACAAATAAGTCTAACGAAGAAAACAAAAAAAAAATTTTGATTTCAGGTGAAAATAACGGCTGCTATAGTTCCCGCAGTTTGACTCCGACCGTGTCGAGACGCTGCCGCAAAACGTGGATTACTCGGCCGTTTGAAATTTTTCGGATGTAATTTTTTTTGTTAATAAAGTCTAAAATATGACTAAAACATATCCTAAAGTTCTTATGTCTCCGATGTTTCTTTTTGTGAGAAAAAAAATCAGGAAAAAACGCTTTTTTTCGGTCTCTTGAGGGGACTGTCCCTTTAAAGTCATGGATCAACCGGACCATGTGAATAAAATTTATATTAATTTATTCCTGTAAGATAAATTTTTTAAATGTCAAAATATCTTTCTGAAATTTGCGAAGCTTAATAAAAGATGATAAAGAACGTGTTAACTTCTTTGTGTGAAAATTTTGAAACAATTTTTTTAGAGAAAATAAAACTGAAAGATTTATTGAGTGTTTGCACCACATTGGTCAATTGACTCTATTAGTGTCCGTAACTTTTTTTCAAAAATAATAATTGCTTTTTGCTGACATTTTGGGAAATTATAAAAGACCTGCTAAAACAGGTTCCGTGACACCTTATAGTTTGATTAATCAAAAAAATTAATTTTCTTCATCAGGTGGGTATTAAAATGAATACATTTTTTGATTAATCAATCTAAATAAAAGTGAAGGGAACCGTGAAATATTTAGGAATGTAAGAGAGAATAATGAACTACAGTTATCTACAATTTCAAATCACAGAATCGGTCGCTGATGAAATATCTTATTTTTCAGAGGAAATAAAGCGATACGTATTTTTCTATTTTGAAAAACTCTATTTTTGCGAAGTTATGACAATTAAAATAAAAAATAAAATACAGTTCAGAAAAAGTTATCTTGCACGAATATATTCATCTATAAATTTGGTCACGTGGTCCATATCCTTGGTCCAATTTTTACATGTTAACGTCCAAATATCGTTTTGAAATTTTGGAAAACGAATCAAAAATTAATGAGACAGACCTCTTATGCCATGAATATTCATAATGATATAAAGATTTTTTGATAAAAATAAGTCATTTTATCAAATTTACAAAGTATTTTACTGACAGTGTTTGGCCACACGAAAAAGAATGGACATCTGCAGAATATAACTCAACTAATTAATTTGAAATATTAATAATTACTGAAAAATATGAATGATTACTAGGTGGGAGAAAAGAGTGACAGACAGTTCAGGAATAAGTCCTGTACTGTTCAATACTCCCTTTTTTCTTTCAATTAATCATTCCTGTTTTTCAGTAACCGTTAATAATTTTAAGAACTCAATTTTTCTCTGTGCAGTACAGTAGAACTCGAGACACTTAGTTGGTATTATTAATTCGGTTTCTACGCCAAAAATTACTTCGGAAATGACTATCGGTATTTCTATAACAATCACAACCTCATATTTTGTTAACTTTACTTTCTTACTTACTTTACTTTACTTACTTTCCGATATTCCTTCCATAAGATATTATTTATCATTTTTTTTATCATTTATTTTTATTTAAAATTTTATATATGGAGGAAAAAATGGATAGTCAGGGATTGAATTGGTCACGTAACCAGCATGGCCCATGGCCTTAATACTTTATTTACAAAATAAAAACGAAAAGTTACCCTGGAGAAAAAAACGATAACAAAAACACCTCCCTACACCAAAAATTATCACATTTCCCAAGTTAGGCAACCAATCCGAATAAAAGTCGATAATTTTCCAGTCTTCTAAATAATGAATCTAAGACACGTGCTTTTAAAATAAAATAAAAAATTATTTGAACGACTATCACCCGATCGGTCGAATTTTGTTGATTTAAAAAACAGAATAATTTTTTATCCGCTTTAAAGCAATAGAAAAAAATCTGCCCGCTTCGCGGGCACATTCTCATCGCGCGCAGCTCGCTTCGCTCGCAAGTTTGAGCGCGCGATTTGATCGTCGCGCTTCGCGCTCCGTTCTTGTGCTCTTCACATACATTCAAGTTTATTTATTATAATTTGATACTGAAGCTCAAACCAATTTTATAATATTAAAGATGATGTAAATTACTCATTTTCTCAAATTCACTAAAATTTCTTTTTCAGTTTAAGCGAAACAGGAAATTTAATTTACTTAAGGCTCTATCAGCCTTAAGGAACACATTTTCATCATGGCGCTCGCGATTCGCGCTCAATTTTCTGTATACATTTCAGTAACTTTTTAATAAATTACATGATTAAAATAATTTATTTTCTTCCAAATCTCTCAAAATGAAAAAACAGTCGTAGACTTTATTTAAGGAAACGATTTTGCAGAACAACGCTTATTTCGTATCTTACATATTTTGGTGAAAAGAATCGAATTTTTTTTATATTAAAAATCAAAAAATTAAAATATACATCCTGTCGAGAAATTTCTCGATAAGAATGTGTAGACCTCATTTAGGCAAACAATTTTCCATCTAAACGTTTTTGTGTATCTCACATATTTTGTCTAAAAAATGGAATTTTTGAATTTTAATCGTTTTTTTTTTTAATTGAAACGAAAAATATATGTTTTATCAGAAACTGTGTGAGACAAAATTTTTAGATCTTTTTGAAACGACAAACTTTGTATTCTTACGTTTTTTTCGTATTTCGAATATTATTGTTAAAAAATTGAATTTTGGTTTTTCAATATTGTTTTTTTTAATTAAAAAGAAAAATATGCATCTTATGAAAAATATTGTATCATAACGTTTTTTCTTATCTCGTATAATTTAACTGGAAAATGGAATTTTGATATTGACTTTTTTCGAATTTGAATATGCTGTAACATTTCTAATTTTGATTTAATCAAAAAATGTTATCAGGATAATTTTTAGAGATTTATGAGCACTATCTAAAACCAGTATTGAAATTTTTGATTTTTTCAAAAAATTATTTTCAAAAACACAAAAGTAGTGCTCAATCCCTCAATTTTGATTGGATGTGGCTGGTTAACGAACTTGTCCTTACTTTTTCGGTTCCGATAAAGTGTACCAAAGCTGAATTCAATCTGATAATTCTATCGAGAGTTATGCCGCACACGACCTACAGACAGACAGACACTTTCGTAAAAACCCTTTTTTCTGACTCAGGGGGTCTCAAAACGTAAAGATTTGATGAAAATTTCGAACGTCATTTTTCACATAAAACCAATACCTTCTCATCCATGATGAGAATGTAAAAATAGAAGTTGACTTCATTAACTCACTCAAAATTTTAAGAATTATGCGGGATGGAAGTTCTAACCTGTTCGAGCCACGTGGGTTAATACTCCCTCCAATCACGTCGAGAAAATTCCCCCCATCAACTAACTCACCATCTAGTGTGCCTGCTAATGCAAGCAATGTCAAGTTCCAATCTTTACTAAAAATTTGAGGTGTCAGTACTGTAAGTACCTGAAGTAGGGGTTAAATTTAAAAAAATCTTATTAGTCTATGAAAATGTAATATTTTGCTTTCTGAAGGCCTTTGAATCTACTCTTTTCTTGATTTATCGAATATCGTTAGCCCGATTTACGTTTCACCCCTGGATTCCGAGCAGTCGCTCGTCTCTTGTTAAGTCGTCGATATCAACGCAGTAAAGTTCGACGAATGGTAAGCCATTCCAACTATACCAGCTCGTGGTATCTAGATCACAACAGAGAGCGGACAGCTGAGAGCGAGATCAGCTGTAAACGTACACAAAGCAACTTCGTCCAACAGGTTCACGTGTGTTCATTCTCAAGCGTTCACTGGAGTTCGCTCACAAAGAGAATGCTTTTCTCATGCATGGAGGCACATATGGAGGGGCACCTGCGGTTAGTGACAAGCCCCGAGCCCAAGATCCGAGATGGATGCTGGTTCGGTGCAGTTTAAATAAACATGGGGTGGGGGAGTCAGCGAGAACCTGAGCGGATGCGAGTCTATTTTATTCCAGGTCATTGTCCGTTGTCAACCGTTCTTCTTAATTTTCCCTTATTCAGATTCTTTAAACCACCATTATTATTATCTATAAATAGTATCATTCCTACATGTTTTATCACACCTCACTAATTATTATTTACGGATCAATTTTATTTTTCTTAATTAATCATTTTCTATACAATTAATTAACTGTTCTTTGTTCTAAGAAACCCTATGGTGCTCTTTATACTTGAGACAAGTATAACAATAACCTGTCCCACTTTCGTTTGTAAATAGAATAAATCGATTGGGGGGGGGGGGGGGGGGGTAAGGTTAATTCAGTGAAAAAAAGGCACGTTTCTAAGAATTTTTTTTGGCGATACAGATAGTGTTAGGTCATTCAGCCAATCTCCATATAATAATGCAACATTTGAACAATATTTGCCTAAATTTTCATTGCAAAATATTGAAAATTGAGCGAGTGACAGTAAATCTACGGAGGCGCCTCGAAAAAAAGTTGTTTTGCGGTGTACATCATAACTCGCAACAGAATCATTTGAAACAAAAAAAAGCTCCCAGGGATACCTGGTGAATTATGTCAAGAAGTACCGTGCAAAATTTCAAAACGATTGGTTCAGTAGAGTTTGAGTTATGATGTACACGGACTTCAAAAATAACAAGTTTTAGAAAAACGCTTTAAAGTTTTGCTCTACTAATTCGCAACTCGTAAACTTGTATAGAAACCAGGCTTGGAGCAACGGGCGCTCAAATACTCACAGCTTCGTCAATTTTGTTCCGATCGACATGAAATTTTGACACAATATTCTCGAGATATTATGCAATCATGTAATCAATGCAAAAATATAAGTTTTAATACCCCCCCCCCCCCCGAAATTATGAACTGACCCTAATCTTATTACAATTCCAATATATATTTAAATAGTAAATAATTTGTCGATAATTAAGTAATTGTAACTTTCATGATTTCTGTGTTAGTATCGAATGAGCACACTGCGTCAATAAATCGCGACTGATATGATTGCAAACATTTAATGTATACCCTAATTGACGTAGGTCAGGTAAAATTCACATCTTTCATAACTCCTGATCAGAGTGTCAATTATTATTTTAGGATTAATGCGCGCTCAAGATCGCGTCATGAGAAGCTACGGCGGGTCAGCTGTGAAATGTATACAAAACAAAAATGCGCGTCTTACCCTCAAAATGCTTGTCGCGGTACTCGAACATCAAAATTCTCTGTCTGAATAATCTGGAGCCGGACATCCCGAATTTACTATCGCCGCAAACGAATCTCCAAACTGCAATTTCTCTTATCAGCGGCTTTGACGCCAAGCATCGATGAAACAAGTTCTATTGTGTACAAAAATAAATAACAAGGGCATGTCTCCTTTGGCATTGTCGAGAGAAACGGCTGAAAGTGCGGAGAGTGCAGAACCTCGTTGAAGAAACTACATGAAAGTCGAATTGATATTAACTCCAATTGATGGCGTATAAAGGCATTCGCAATGATCCAGCGCGAACGTGACAAGTAAGACAAGCGAGATGGCAGCTCCGAAAAAGAAAAGTTAAATCCTAGAAAAACATGAAGAGAAACAAAGGACTCTAAATTTGAAATGGAATTTCGCGTCTGGTTCACTCGGTATAACTGACAGCTTCATCAGCTGAGAGTGTATACAATTCGCTTGAAAGCGTCATAACAATAATTTCTTCACTTGATGCACTTCATATCACTTTGATGGATAATCGCGATCGAGGAGGTAGAATAGATTTTGAAAAAAATAGTATTGCGTAGTTGGAGCGCAATCCAGTATCATATCCCCTACAGCGAAAATTCCAACACTCTTGTTGACTCGTGTTTTTCAAACAATTACTAAAAACTTGATTCGAAAAAGCAACAAAATTTAAGAAAATTAGCTCATCGCTGAACTTCGCGATAATGAAATAAACGTTTTGCAAAAATAAGAAAAAGTTAAAATCGGTCGGGCAAAATGGCAGGGCCTTGTTGTCAAGCAACAAAGACGCGTGCAAGAAGTCCGCAAGAAAAACGGTACTACGCACCTCCATATGCATCCGTGACTTCGGCAGCGAGCAACGTCAAGTTTTCTTGAGCTGTTGTCCAGGTTTTCAGCGCGGATCACGGCTTCCTTTTCGCGCAATGCCACGAAAAGCAACAACTCGTTTTGATCATCCCTACACGAAGCAATCGCATTCAGCGAGCACCGTACTGCTGATCACTCAGCGTTGTTCGATTTATTTCGGTTCGTCCGGAGGCGGGACATACAATGTTATACGCATGCGCATTACGCTGAAGGAACTTCCGGACACCACCAGTAGAGGCGTTGTTGTCTGAGCAGCAACGACTTATGACATAGACTTACGACAACTTACGACTGGCAACGACGGCGACGAGCGGACGAGGCCAGACAAGGCCGATGGGACGTCGCGACGTCGGGGCCATGATGACGAACATGACAAAACGTGATGACGACCGACTGAAAAAGTTCGAGGCTAAGATCTACAAAATATAGGTTCGAAAGGTGGTTTTAAATATCGCTATACTGGAGATTCGAAGCTTTCACATTGAGGTCGACGACTCGCACTTGCGTTCCATTATATTTTTCACTTTAAACGTCGTATAGAGCCCAATTAAAAAGAAACAAAGAGCAGAATTAAAGTTCAAAGATTCCTTTGCGAGTTCTTAAAATCTGAATTAGCTATAACTAATGCTGATTACAGTCACTAATTTTGTCTGTCATAATTTAAACTGATTATGACTGAAAAAAACTCATGATGTAAGCAACACTTTAGAAATGAGCATATACATATAGAGGGTGAGTTTTTTTATCATGATATATCGAAATATCTGAAGAAATACACATCGTACGGAATACATTTTCACAATAAAAACTTTTTATTTTCGAGGGGAAAAGCAATTTAGCAAAAATTTACCCCAAACTCTAAAAGCGGGAGAAGGCGTAACTTTAAAATTTCAAATGGGAGTTTCTATTTTTGATTGCAGATTAGGAATCCTTATTAAGAAATACGTAAGTTTAATTCGAAAAGTTTTTTTTCGATTTGCGACATAAATTAAAATTTCAAAGTTACCTCCACCTCAAGATGTAGATAAAAAAATCACCCTGTATACTAGATAAAAAATCTGCCCGCTTCGCGGGCACATTCTCATCGCTCGCAACCTTGAGCGCGCGATTTGATCGTCGCGCTTCGCGCTCGGTCTTGTGCTCTTCGCATACATTTAAGTTTATTTCTTATAATTTAATACTGAAGCTCAAACCAACTTAATGATATTAAAGATGATGTAAATTAGTCATCTTCTCAAAGTCACTGAATTTCTTTTTGAATTTAAGTGAAACAGGAAATTCAATTTACTTAAGGCTCTATCAACCTTAAGGAACACATTCTCATCATGGCGCTCGCGCTTCGCACTCAATTTTCTGTATACATTTCAGTAACTTTTTAATAAATTACATGATTAAAATAATTTATTTTCTTCCAAATCTCTCAAAAAGAAAAAATAATCGTAGACTTTATTTAAGGTAGTTTGTTCACGAAAATTAGATTTTGTCTAAAAAATGGAATTATTTAATTTTAATCGTATTTTTTGGAATTGAAACGAAAAATATATGTTTTTTCATAAACTGTGTAAGACAAAACTTGTAGATCTTTTTGAAGCGAACAACTTTGTACTCTTACGTTTTTTTCGTATTTCACATATTATTGTTAAAAAATTGAATTTTGGATTTTCAATAGATTATTTTTGAATTAAAAAAAAAATATATGCATCTTATGAAAAAATGTTACAATTCAAATTTGTAGGTCTTTATGTAGAAAATAATATTGTATCATAACGTTTTTTCGTATCTCGTATAATTTAACTGGAAAATGGAATTTTGATATTGACTTTTTTCGAATTTGAATATGCTGTAACATTTCTAATTTTGATTTAATCAAAAAATGTTATCAGGATAATTTTTAGAGATTCATAAGCACTATCTAAACCAGTATTAAAATTTTTGATTTTTTCAAAAACACAAATGTAGTGCTCAATCCCTCAATTTTGATTGGATGTGGCTGGTTAACGAACTTGTCCTTACTTTTTCGGCTCCGATAAAGTGTGCCAAAGCACAATTCAATCTGATAATTCTATCGAGAGTTATGCCGCACACGACCTACAGACAGACAGACACTTTCGTAAAAACCCTTTTTTCGGACTCAGGGGGTCTCAAAACGTAAAGATTTGATGAAATTTTCGAAAGTCATTTTCCACATAAAACCAATACCTTCTCATCCATTATGAGAATGTAAAAAGTCTTTCAAAGAATGTTTGCAATATTATTAAAAGCTTTATACAGTCCGCAATATTGAACGCTACAGACTTGAAGGGGTCATGTTCTTTGATAATAAAAAAAGCAAGAAATCAATTTTTAAGGCTGTTTGGTTATTACTTCTATATATAGCTTATTATCATTGGTAAAAAGTTATAAAATAAAGCTTATACCTGAGTCGAAAAAATATTTACACTAATCCACTTTTTAAACTTCTTATCGTTAATAAGTTTTGTTTCCGATTAGTAATAAACAAAAAATTATAATTAAAGAGAGTAGGTATTTTGTTTATATTAATTCTTCCTCATTGAGGAAGCTTTACAAGAATAAAGTTTTTCGATATAATTTGACCTCTGGTGTCTGAAAATTTAATTTTTAATAAATGTTCCTGTGTTTGTGTATGTCAATAGAATTGTTTCCATAGTACTTCCAAAGGAGTTGAGCCTTTAGCTAGGATAACGGAATTGAGAGGAAGTGTAGTCCCAGATGATATGCAAAATTAATCAAGCTTAGAGTTGGATCTGGTAGAAATACATTTTTTTCGATTTCACTTTTCTCTCAAAAACCGTTTAAGATGTGAATTTTTTCAAATTTGTTACACATTTTTATTATTTACTATTAACTAATTCATACTTAAGCAATTAAAATCCGAATTTAAAATTCAAAATGATACGAAATAAAAAAAAAATTATGAAACAAACTTTATTTATTTATTAGATAAATGAAATACAACAGAATAACGCTACGTCATACTATCGAGTGATCGTACGTCTCAATGAATCTCTCACTTTTTGTTTCAACAAGCACAGCTCTATGGAGATTGCATATACTTAATACGCATTTCTGAATACGTATAGAGATTCGTATTCGTAAACTCACTCATGAATAAAATCAAATGTACAACTACTGACTACTCGATAATTCAGAGTGGGGTTCAATAGACTTGGATAAAAAGTAAAAAATAAGAAACAATTAACCGTTGGCCCTTTTTTATTTATTCGCATATAGAACATGGCCCCTTGCTAAAATGTGGAGAGCCGAATAAAATTATCAAACTTCGCTTCTCATTATAATAAATCTTCTACTATTTGAATGACTCCATAAAAATTCCATTAAAGTTTACCTTATTTCATTCGATTTATTTTGTCTTGAAAAAGTTGTCTATTATCAACAAACTAATGGCACTTTTTCCCTCTCGGACTTTCTGTTATAAGAAAACGTCAACTATAAATTAAAATATCATGCCAACTTTGAATCAAAATCCGTTGATTGGTAGAAGATAAAATAAAGGTTATTTATATCCATTTCTATTATGTACAACAAATATTGATCAGTGAATTTGCAGTATTTTATCTGCTTGCTTGTGATGTTTTTCAAATCTAATACATAAGTTAGTTTATATGTATAATTGGATATACATCAACATTCACTGATGTTTTCACTCCAAAATGTTTACTTTTCTCTATGGTACAAAATCTTTTTTGCGGTTCACTCAAAATATTTAAGCGACTACATTCATACTTTTTATATAAAATACTATAGTTAACTCTATTTTCTACTCAATTTTTTATCTTTTTATCCAAGACTATTTGATGTGATCAAACAGGTCCCGCCTCAGAGCTAAAGCTAAAAAAATTCCTCAGAACATGATCGTAGAAACAAAAAAGTTCTAAACGCGTAGTGAAAAAATTCACAATGTCCAGATTAGGACAAAAAGAACAATTTCGCAGAGGTATATGCGGTACTAGTAATTTTCTTGTTATATCGTTTATTTGAAAAATTTTCATTTAAAGTCGTCGAAGAAAACTACGAAGCAATAAGTAACGCAAAAAAAAAACAAAACAAAAAAAAAAGAATCACTGGAACAACCCGCTGCATTTATGCGATTTTCAATCGCAACGTTCCAGCAGGCCTACAGTTCTGGTTCGAGATGCCTCTTAAGTGCCCAGTGTCTGCCACCCTCTCTCACCTACTTCTTATTGGATATCCTTTCTCAGACTATCATTCACACAGTCAACACATTCCAATCCATACCAATAACACACAGCCGATACAAAAGAAACGCGAAGGACGACGTTAAGCAACTATTCCAATAATACAGAACAGGCTGCTTTTTTCTTCTTTGTTTATTCAATATGCATTTTTATCTTATAAAGTAATATTCTACAATAATTAAAAGTAAATTAAAAAAGAGTTCACCAAACAAAAGTTAAAATAATCTTTAAAATTCTCGATAAGGCAACTAATCTGTTTAGTAGTTCATTTTACAATTCTATAATTAAATGATATACTATAAAGTATATGTAAAACACTAATATATGGTTATTTTTATTTTCTTGTTACAAGCCTTACATAATTAGAATATAATATGTATACTTTGTATATATACTCTTGTAATAAAATTGATTACTTCGTACTTGTTTCTAGAGATAATAATAAATATAACTATTGTGTAATGTTAGTACAAGAGACGTGCGTGCAGAGGGTGGCAGCAGGGTGCGCATTCGGGAGTGCAATCGCATCAGGGATTCTCCAATCCCGGCTCTTAATATCGTCTCACATGGTGACATTCAGTTGTATTGCTTTCGTATCCACCGAGCAAGTTTGTTGCTGCTGCTGCTGTTGTTGCTGCTGTTGAACCTGTTGTTGAACTTGTTGCTGAACTTGCTGCTGTATTGCCTGCAGTTGAATAGCTTTCGTGTCAACGGTACACGTTTGCTGTTGTTGCTGCTGAGTTTGCTGCTGTTGTTGAACTTGCTGTTGCTGCACCTGTTGTTGTACCTGTTGTTGCTGCTGAGCTTGTTGCGCAGCTGCTTGAGCAGCTTGCCTTTGTTGCTGACGAAGTATACTAGGTGGTGGGTCCATATGTTGGCGCTGATGCAGCAAAAGGTGATTCTTCTGGAAGAATGCTTTCCCACATTTATCGCAAACATGCGACCTTATATGACAACTGCCGTCCGAATGGCGTCGCTGATGCTGAGAAAGTCCATGCTTCTGAGCAAAACCACGACCACAATCGGGACATACGTGAGGCTTTGGTTTAGGTCCGGTGCCCACTGGAGGAGACGTTTGAGTCGCACCGTGCATATGACTCACACTTGGAGTTCCGATCGGTCCATTCATCTGCAAATGCTGCATTTTTAGTTTAATTTCCTTTTATTCTTCTTTTCTTACTGAATGTGTTATTTTTTTACAGAACTTACTTGGTGAGTACCGGAGGTATTCGGAGTTAGAAAGTGCCCTGGAGATTGTTGGAAGGCTGCTGCTAGACCACAGAGGTCGGTAACCAATGTCCTATCACCAGAGTGTAACCTTAAATGCAACGTGAGAGCTTCCCGGTTCTGGAACTCCAAACCACATTCCCTGGAAAGAAAGTATTCATTTAGATTGGTAATAAGGGTTAGAGTCAGAATCTAAACTTTCAAAGAAACTTAATATTAGATTGATTCAAATTTCAATCGAACGAAGAGAAGGAGAGAGAAACGTGTTATTAAGCAGTTGCTTAAAACTAAAACATATTTTTTCTTCATTTAAAAAAGGAGGAGAGATGTTTCTGGAATTTGCCAAATAGTATATTACGACCCTAGGCCAGAAAGTTTGAGTTCCTGGCGTATGTGTTATAAATGCCGAAGCGAAGCCGAGGCATTCATATCACATACGCCAGGGCATCCAACATTCTGGCTGTGGGTCGTAACTGTGGAGCGGGTTGAAACAGCGACTTTCAACTCTAGGATTGAAAATCGTAGTTTCAACCCGCTCTACAGGTACCGCAAATTGGATCTTCAAAGGAGGCGCTATGAAAAAATATTTTTTCAAGACTTGCTATCGATTTTTATACAAATCTAGGACATTTCATGTTAATGCAGATATATTACAGACACAACTTGAAAAATTTCAGTATTTAAATTTATCTTTTGAAATATTCTTCTCGAACAACAAACATTACAAATTTATAGGGCTTAACTTTCAGTTAAAAAATAGGTGATAATATTTTATCTCAGTACAATCTAGTTAATCAACTAATATTGCAATGAAGACAAATGAAAGATGGCATGGCATAAGGAATTAACCTACATTTTTCGGAAAATGATATTAATTACTGGAAAATTTTTAATAATTCAAATACATATCCTCATCAAAGGATTTGGTTATAACTCTTTTTTGACACTATATTTTTGAAAAAATAAAGATAAAACATTTTATGTAACAAAAAATGTTTGAACATCATTATTTCAAAACGAGATCACTTTTTTCAATTTAATTTTCTCTCTCTTTTCAGGAACTAATAATCTATATAAGAATTCCTCAGTTTTTTATTTATAGAAAAAATCAATTCTTAATCAACGTTCAAAGTAATAAAAATCTGCGCCCAGCGTCTTATCTCCTGTAATTCTTCGGAACTGGTTGACTTTTTATAATTAATTTTTTGCTGGGCTTTGTTCAGCACTAAAATATCCCTGGAGTGGACTTTTTTTTTTAAATTGAAAATTAGATTTTACAGAACTTTTTTTGTCTCTCCTGCAAAATTTGATAAATGTGGGTTAATCCTTTATGCCGTACTACCCTTAAAATGCTATAAAAACATAAACAATGGAACCGATACAACTTTCGAAAAATAAAATATTACATGCACTTCATAAAATTCAATTGCTTGTATAAATAAAAATGAAGTACAATGTATTATTTACTACAAAATTAATGACGTACAATCAATAAAAGCTCCAGATTCTGAAATTATTCAGAAAAAAATATAAAACTTAGTATCAACTTATTTTTATTTTCAATTGTATTTCTAATATCATTTGGACTAATAGTCGAAAAAATATATCTAGCTATCAAAGAGTTTTAAAAATGATATGATTTGTATATGAACAGCTATTTCTGATTGTATGCGAATTGATAAAAATGAAAAAAGTTATACCTGCAGGTAAGTGACTTTTCATCGGCATTGGTATTGTTATTATGAATCTTGGAGTGTGCGACTAGGTCTGCCTTTCTCGGGAATGCTTCTCCACAGACGGTGCACGCGAAAGGTGTTTCTCCAGTGTGTAGTCGCATGTGAGCTAGCAATGTTCTTTTCTGCAGGAATTCTTTACCACAAACATTGCATGAATGTGGAACTCTGCCATGCATTCTTCCATGATTAACCAACTCGAACTTCCTCTGGAAGGTGGCACCGCAATCTTGGCAAACAAATGGATGTAAACTGCCATGGAAGCGCGAATGCATCGTAAGGTGGTCCTTCTGCGAGAAGGATTCTCCGCACTCTTCGCACACGAAGGGCCGCTCTCCGGAATGGAATTTGCTATGGGTCACTAAATGACGTTTCAAAGGAAAAGCTCTGCCGCACTCTTGACATACGAAAGGTCGTTCCCGCGTATGAACACGAGTATGTGTCACTAAATGGTGTTTTAGTGTAAAGGACTTTTTACATTCGCGGCACTGATATGGTCTCTCCGCACTATGCAGAAGAAGATGGGTATGAAGACAGTGTTTGTGCGCGAAACTTTTGCCACAATGTACGCAAATATGGGGCCTTTCGCCGGTATGAACTCGCGCGTGCGTTGTGAGATGATGTTTGAGAAGAAAAGACTTTCCACACTCGGAACAGGAATAAGGCCTTTCCTTGGGTACTCGAACTTGGCTCCCCATGTCCTGCTGCGTCTTGACCTTGGTCTCGATCTGGGTTGTGTTGACGTGAGTCAGGACGTGCCCGAAGTGGCTTGAGGTATCTGTCTGACTAGCCGCTACATTGTTGGCATTGGCTTGATTGGAAGCGGCTGCTGCCCTCTTCATAAGGATTTCATTGCACTCTTCCGCGGTGAGCTGGAGCGGTCCGAGAGGAGTCATGAAATGCTTGCTCATGGCGTGCTTGTCTGCTGTGGTAAAAACTAAAGTATTTGGAAATAGAGAAGGTGCAGGCGTAGGGTGGGCGGCGTCGCAATTGCAACCACCTTTATCGCAGGTTAAGGAAAATACATCGTGATGCTTTTTGGTTCGCACGTGCGTACCGTGGGTTTGATTGTGAGCTCCTGTGTGGCCATGGTGGGTCGTCGGCGTCTGCTGACAACTCTCGTTCATTGTAAACATGGGACGACGGTGGGCGCTATTGGCGATCTTGGCTGGTTTGATGTCAACTTGGATCTTTTGACTAGACCCCTGGTCCTGGTTGTTGTTGACTGCGTAGCTGATGTTCGTCGTGAGATCACTTTGCGTATTCTCCCGAGTCTCTGTACCAGGCCCGCCGAACGACCAGGCATACCCGAACCCAGCACCTGCATTGCCGGGAGTGGTACACATGTTCGTCAAGGTGGTGATCGAACTATTCGTCTGGCTAGCCGCTCCTGTGGTAGGCCCCTCCGTCTCTGTCAATTAAAAATCAATTTTAGTCACAAATATTTACAAAGATCATTTTTCGAATTTCATTTTCATTTATCACCTTAACTTGGAGTACATTTCTGCTTTTCAGAGGATTTTTAGCCTCCAAGGAAAAGCATCATCTGATTTGACAAAAGTATATTATTTATTGTATTGGAAAAGTAAAAGAAAATGTAAAATTACTTGCTAATTTTCAAACCTTTTACCTTTTGATTTTATGTCAAATGCAATTTTTTTTAAAATATATCTCATTTTTCACATAAATTAACATTGAAACAGATATCTCTAGAATATCATTACATCAAAGTTATTACTACTTTAAAATTTGAAAAGTTTAATGTTATTTTACATTTAACACATTTATTATCCCCCGTAAATAATTGAATTCATTCATAAAAAATATATAAACAAACTTGCACAAATAAATTAATTAAAATATTCAGTGTTTGATTTGATTTTGAATTGCAAAATATTGGTGGGAAATTCTATTGTACACGTCAAAAATAGAATAGTTATTTTTTTCGATCATGAAAAGAATAAAATTATAAAAACTTTTGTTTCAAACGATTCTTTAAGTTTTTCTCATTCTTAATAATTATTCAAGGTATTGAAAACCAAGGTCAAATCTTCTAAAATAATTTCATTTTAAAAGAAAAATACTTTTAATCTATATCCAAGAAATTTTTCTAATCGTTTAATAAAGCAATTTTTAATTATGAAATAGAGAAAGTTTAAAATTTTAAAACAATGTTTACCTTTTAAATTGTATAAATAAACTTCATATGATTACAATAGAATTTCTCAGCATAAAATCTAAAATGTGTACAAAAAATGATATGAAATAAAAACTTAAAGTGCAGTATCTGTAAGAAATGGGTTAAGCAAAAAAGCCGGGACGAAAGGAGCAAAATGAAATAACCTTAAATTCACTAGATGAACGATCTACCTATTACTGTTGTCAATGCATTGTCCACGACGACACGCTCCACAACGACAAATTGGTCGGCGGGAAATATCTTGAGTGGTTCCAAATAAAGATACCCGTCACACTCCAGTATCTCGGCGTTTGATTTCGATTATCGGTATCATATCTGCCCGGATGGCGTGAGGGTTGAAAGTTCCGCCCGAGTTAGCGTGGCGTGAAGAATGGGAGCAAGTGTAAGGAAGACCTGCTTCGAGGAAGTCTTGTATAGTTTGTGCAGGTATTGCTCGCAGGTGGAGTCTCTTGAAAAACAAATAAAAATATCTCACGTTACTTGAGAAGAGAGAGGTGAGATGAGGAAGAGTACCGGAGAGTCAAAAGGAAGGTCGGAGCGCGTGGTGCAAAAGCGAAAAAAGCAGCAGTGTTGGCGGCGGCAGTGGCAGCAGTAGCAACAAGCAGGTCTCAGGATGTCGAACTCCCTTCTCGAGTTCACGGCGTAATCATCTGTCGTCTGAGAGTGGCAGCACGCCGGTCGTTCTTATCAATTTATTGATATCAGGGCCCCTAAGCGATTCTCCGTCTCGTTTTGTGTCGTCTTGGGGCCCGCGGCGTCCACGGGTCCTGAAAGACAAACTCCACCTTCTTCCCACGGCACTCCCACAGACTCACTAGCACTTGAGGTTATTCCCTGAGACTTTTCGGCACTGACGCTTCACTTTAACTCACTGACGCGCGAGGCCGATGGTCATTAATTTTGCGAAACAGCATATTTTATTGTCCATACAAAATAGCCTCACATATCGGCCATTTTATTTGTAAACTACCAAAAAACAATGTTGCCAATGCACGCGCGGTTTTGGAGGGAGCTAGCTGCCAAGTAGCGTCATCGCGCCAGTGATTCAACAGGGCAACCCAACCAGTTACGCTTGCGTTAACTACACTTGCTGATTAGCTAGCTTTGGCGCGCAGATTTGAAAATAGTTTAAACGTAATTTTATTATCTCCAATAAATAATATGTTGCTTTTTGCATATGAAGATCCAGTTGTTGATGAATTCTGATTATTATCAAGTAGATAAATTTACAATATATTTATAACAATATAATAACTATTATAAAGTATTAAATTAAATTTTTTTATTTAATTTATTTGATAAGAATTAAATTTTGTAAATGATTAAATTTCCATATGCGAGAAACAATATTTTTTATAAGAAACAAAGAACAATTACGCTTTTTACTTTTAAATTCTGCGCGCCTAATCTAGCTAATTGGTGCATTTTTCCAACGCAATCGCATCAGTCAAACATCAGTTCGTGTGACCAGGGATGGCTTCATCGAGATCACGACATGAAATACACCATGCAATATTTCCGTACTGGCAGCACTGTAGGAAAGACACGAGATCTTCCGCCATATTTAAATATGATCAAACCAATCTCTGGGATGTTTTTTTTAATTTTTTACTCGGCAGTGGTATTCATTACAAGGCTTTAGGTCATTAGGAAATTGAGAAAGTTAGTCAACAGTTGTTCTAGGTTAGGAAAAATGGGATGACTTTTAGAAAGAGAAAAGGTAACCTAAAATTAAGAGCTTACATAAACAATCAGTTATCAAAGTAGAATTTATCATGACTGATGTTTCTTTATCTCATATTGTCAATTTTAATAAAGATTCGTAGTGGAATAAGCACAATTTTCAGTGAGCATTGAAACAATAACAATAAAACGCAAATAAAAACCGAATCATCTAAACCATCCCTTTGAAATTGCATCATTCTATTCGTGGTTAGTAAATCACGTGACTTTCAGGTGGGAAATTCAAAAATTCTGACTTATATTATTAAAAAAAGGAGATAATATTTTTAAATCATTTCGTTAATTATGCAATAAAGAAATGAATTTATGTTCCTTTTTTGGAAATATATTTAAATAATCAAATTCAAATTGATCAACAGTTGAAATAAACTTTTAGAAAAAACAATTTTTGTCAAATATACCTTATTTAGTTATGAATTCAAATTTGAACTATGTAATCGTATTTAATTCAACATTTTTGCGACCAATTAGGTATTCCATTTGCTGTGGGGGTTAATAACAACTATAGATATTTTTATTTAAGTTTTGGAAATTTGTTTTATTAATTTTAGTTTACTGTTATATACAATTATTTTTCAATATTTAAAGATAGGAAATCGATTAGAATTTGGTGACTAGAATTAGACGAATTATGATATAATGTGAAATTACTTCTGAGTTGAGTAGAATGGTTGTATGGATCGAAGCAATCGTCCCTCTATACTGCTGGTCATCGATATCAATTGCTATAATGCGAACTCAGCAACTGATAAGCAGACCATTCGTTAATGGCCCACACTTACAGTTTGGCAAAAAGCCAACGGTTGTTGAGCAGATGAAATTCTTATTATTGGGTCTTCAGATTTTCAATAAAATTTTCATTTTATTGGAATTATTTGAACATGAATTGCTAAGTGGACATTTTTATAAATTATATGGTACACAGTTTGTAATTACTTATTTAGAATTTTTCGAGCTCTAACCTAAAATATGAGGGTTATCGACTGACACCGACTAAGCATAACAAATATTCATAGACACAATTTAAAATAATTTCAAGCTCTTTCAAATTTAGAATATTTATCTGTATCAAATATTTATAAATTATTTGATTATTTGAATATGTATTAATTACTTATAAAAGATATTGATTCTCATATTTAGTTTGAGAATTTGTAGTCGTAAAGAGAGGTTACTAACCGGACAGTTTGACAATATTTTACATTGAATTTCACAACATTTTGGCAATAACACAAAAACTTCAACAAAAAAGTTATATAGAAATTCCTAGAAACATCAGAATCTAAAATCTGAATAGAATTGCTATTTTTAAATAAATCTCAAACAATCATAGTATATATGCAGAGACGTAACAGGAAATTTTGACTCCCTGGGCAAAAATACTTTAGTACGCCCTTCATACCCCCCCCCCCCCCCACAAATTGTATTCCATTTTTATAGTAAAAATTATATATAAAAAAGTAGAATGATCTAACAAAAAAATCTAATAATTTTGATAAAAAATTTTATTTCATCAAAAACATTTTTTTTTTCTAATTTTACCAGACGGACTGCGCCCCGGTTGCCCACCCTCGTTACGGCTCTGTATATATGGTATTTATGACAGCTATTAATTCATCGATTTTTATTCATTTGTTTTTCAGGCTATTTAGAATTCAAATTCGGATTGTTTTCATTTTCAGTTTTTCATTTAATTTTTAAAAAACTTCAAATCTCAAGTTCAAACATTGTTTAACTTCATATTCCCCAAATTTTCTAGGAGAAAGTTTAGTATTTAGAAATAGAAAAAATATATGAACTGATGTAATTAGAAAGTCTAAAAATTTAAGAATTGTAAAATGAATTGAAGAAAATTATAGATTTTTTCGTGAATTAATCTAAAAATATGTATTCGCATGCAAAAAACAATAAATATTTATTACAATTATATTATTACAACGACATTATTTTTCTTGTTCGGGATTTCTTTTAAAAATGATGATTAGATTGCGGTGGTTTATTTTTTTAATTGTTGAAAGGGTTTGGAATAAAAAACTGCGAAATTACCTTTTATTCATATGAAATCATGCTTATGAAAGTGATTTTTATTTTTATGATTTAGTATTTTAATTGGTAAATAAATATATATAAGTATGAACAAATATAAATATTAAATAATAAATGAATAATATCAACTTTCATACATTTTTTCAGACATTTTTAGAAGGCTTTTTTACAATTTCGTTCAATTAGACTTTTGTTATTTACCTTTTTGACATTGTTTCTGTTAAAAGTAAGTGATTTTCTGTATTTGAAAGACCATTTATCAGGACGTAAAGGGAAATACATTTTATTTTTGGCTATTTCAATTATAGCACGAATTTAGCGTTCACACGCAATAATTTTGATACTAAAATCAATCAATCACGCAGGATTTTAACTCATCATTCACTTAGCTGTAGATGTGCCAATAAAATGAGAGAAAATATAATGTGGTTCACACTTGAAAATTAAGGGACGTTTATTATCACATTTCCTTTTTTTTTAGGAATATATGAATTTTAAATGTTTAGATTTATTTTTTTCGTAGAAGGAATATATTCAATTATGTAAAATGATAGTCATAAAATCGCTGAAGACACGAAGCTACAAAAACTCTCAAATTTGTCTCCCTTAGAAAAAATGAGTCATGCCATTTTCAAGAGCTGGTATTTTATATCAATGAGGGGCACATCGTTTTTACAACTCTCATTACATTTTAAGATACTAGAACCTACACGTCAAAATTTTTATTTTTCCAGATGTTACGTAAATTATTTTAAATTAGGTGGTAGAGTTTGAAATTATTCATTATACAAGTGGTATATAAATTTGATAATTTAATGAATTTTCTCATTTTAATACGTTCGTAGGAAGATTTTAAAATGTCATAAAGCACGGAATATCTAATTGTCTATCACTTTACTGATTCTTAGCAGGTACATAAATTAGCATGCAAGGGAATTCTTATACTTGTCTCCGACGAAGCGTGAGGTGACTCTTCACATCATGAAGCTCTAGAGTTTTTCTTGTTAACAATTGAGACGCTTTGCTGCTGAAACACATAAAACGTTAAGTTATGCTTGAAAATATATGTCAATCTATCACATTTTATCTAATTAAATTTTACTTTACGCCGGTAATTGAAATTATACAGTCTGCACGGAAAAAATTAGTTCTTTAAATATTACCGATTCAAATATTCTTCAATCCTGCAGTAACTTTTCAGATGGAAATCTATTAAAGAATTCCAGAACCCTGATCCGCATATTTTACAGGCCAGTGCAGGACAATTTCCAGAACTACCTTGGCTAGATAAAATAAAAAATTCTTATTCACTACAGAATTATTAGGTATATAGTATATATAGTACAATGCGCTGTCTATGAATGGAGAATTTTTTATTTTGATGAAAACCTTTTTTATATAACAAACAAAATTTAAAGGTAGCAAAAAATTTAATTCTTGATAAAACTGCTACCATTTTTTTTTTAAATAAAAGTTTTACTAAACCCTTTGTTTGTGGATAGTGTATTGTCAAAAAAAATTTTCATGGTAAAATTTTTGTTTTCTGTAATTTTCTAGTTATTTATACCAGGTTTATAGTTTCACATGTGCAATTCTTTCATATCATTTTAACACGTGCCAAAAAAATTTTCAAGTTCTTTCCCTTTGTATTTGTATAGAAACAATTTCCTTTTTTTTTTTTGTACATTTTTTTGTAAACTCAGTTCAGACCAATTTCATAGTTTCACATGTACAACTCATTTATATCGTTTTAACATAATGTTTATCCGTCACATGAGCTATTTTTTAATTTTTTCTCTTAGTAATTTTACAGAATACATTTTCGTACAGGTTTTATTTTCTTGTGAATCTAAGTTAGACCATTTTTATAGTTTCACTTGTACAATTCATTTATATCGTTTACCACAATGCTATCCGTCACACGTGCTATTTTTAAGTTTCTCCCTTTAGTAATTTTACAAATTAAGTTTTTACAGTTTTACCTTTTTGCAAATTTTGACCATTTTTTATAGTTTCAAACATGCAATTCTTTTATATCATTTTTTAACAGAATGTTCATCGGTCACACGAAAAATTTTTTTTTAAGCTTCTCCTTAGTAATTTTACAGAAAAAATGTTTTTTGTACAGTTTTACTTTATCACAAATTTATTTATTTAGTCCAATTTTATATTTTCACACTTGCAATCCTTTTATATCATTTTTTACCACAATGTTTATCCGTCACAAGGGCAATTTTTAAGTTTTCCTCCTTTGTATTTTTTATAGAAATAAATTCTCACTGATGAGGACTCCAACCTGAGTCAAAACGTTTGAAAATATATGAAACCTTTGGTTTATAATTTTTCTGGACCCTAAAGCCAACTAAGTACACCAAAGATATCCAAATTTTAATATCAAGGGCCGATATAAGTCCTGTTTATTATTATTATACTAAGAGAATATTTTTGGTTTTTTAATTTCAGATAGGCCGTTCCAGACTTATTGTGCTCATCGCAAAACAAAAGACGTTTAGGTACTTGAGTTGTAAAATCTTCATTTATTAATAGTTTCTCATCAAAATAGTATATTGTGCAACTAGGGAAAAAAAAATTTATTTTGCGAGTGTGAAGTTTGAGTCAGAAAAAACGGTTTTTACGAAAGTGTCTGTCTGTATGTCTGTCTGTCTGTCTGTAGTAGGTCGTGTGCGGCATAACTCTCGATAGAATTATCAGATTGAATTGAGCTTGGGCACATTTTATCGGAGCGTAAAAAGTAAGGACAAGTTCGTTAACCAGCCACATCCAACCAAAATTGAGAAAACTAGACCATTTTTTGTGTTTTTGAAAAAATAAAAAATTCCAATACTGGTTTTTGATAGTGCTCATAAATCTCTACGAATTATCTTGATAATATTTTTCGATTAAATCAAAATTAGAAATGTTACAGCATGTTAAAACTTGAAAAAAGTCAATATCAAAGTTCCATTTTCCAGTTAAATCATACAAAGCTATGATACAAAATTGTTTACTACATAAAGATCTACAAGTTTGAACTGCAACATTTTTTCATAAGATGTATATTTTTCTTTTTAATTTAAAAAAATACTATTGAAAATCCAAAATTCAATTTTTTTTAACAATAATATGTAAAATACGAAACTAATTAATTTGAAATATTGAATAATATTGGTATTTTGTTGGAGAATATTGGCTTTCTCATCATAAATGAGAAAAATGACTTTCGAAATTTTCATCAAATCTTTACGTTTCGAAACCCCCTAAGTCAGGAAAAACTGTTTTTACGAAAGTGTCTGTCTGTCTGTCTGTAGATCGTATACTCGATAACTCTCGATAGAATTATCGGATTGGATTACGCTCTGGCATACTTTATTGGAGCTGAAAAATTAAGAACAAATTCGTTAACCATCAGCCATATCCGACCAAAATTGTTAAAATAAGAGTATTTTTTGTGTTAGCGATAGCACCCATTTTAATAATATGTGAAATATGTCAAAGAACGAAATTCTTTCAAATTTTATTGTATAGATTTTGAAAAAATTATAGCAATGCAAATGCTTCTTCTAATAAGTGCTTCAGGGTTTAAAAGAGTTTGGATAGAATAATTTGATTAGAATGAGATGAATAATTTTTAAATGATGATATTTTTAATGAATTAATTACTAAATTCTAAATTATTAAATATAAGAATTTCATAATTTCTAAAGTTTAAGGTAAAAGCACCAATAGCCGGACGTCTAAGGAAATGTCATTCAATTTTTTGTATTAATCGTTCTAAATGTGATGCGGAATCAAGAATTGCCGCGATTATTTTGATGTAAGTGTCCTCCCTACTATAACAAAAAGTCCAGAGTTGTGTTAAATCTGAATAATCCATTTTAATAATTCTTTTCATTAAATAATGCTCTGGAGCCAATTGCCGGACGGGTAAAGTGAATTGATCCAATAGCCGGACAGCGCTGCACCAATACTCGGACAAGAGAATATTATAATTTGATTGGTATGGATTTGATATTTTTTAACCATAATAAACACTGGGAAATATTTACGGAAACATTTTTTAGGTCTGCGCTTATAAAAAAAAAGTATTGAAAAGATTTTACAAATAGAATATAATATATTTAGAGCTTGCAGCACTAATTGTCAATCGTTTTTGCCTTATATCCTCAATCGCATTAATAATATCCGCTTTGGTATAAAGCTTTTTAATCTTTTTTTCTGATTCTTTTTCCATGATCTATAATAAAGACACCAAATACATAAAACCCAGAAAATACATATGCTAAAATGAAAATACTTTCTCAAAATATCAGATTTTCAGCTAATCCATAATTCAAACATTATTTCTTTAAAAAATTATTCATTATCAATCATACTTTATCATTATTATTGAAAATTATCATTCAAAAAGATCAAAAAGTGGGGAAATTTCACTCTGAAATCCATATTTTCATTGTTCTCAATGTAAAATCAACAAGAAAATAAACGTCAAATGCCAATTGAGGTTGGATTTCATATTTGACTAATTAAAATATGTTTAAATTAATTTGCCTAATATTTTATCAGATAGATATCTTCTATGAATTGAAAACAATCAAATACTTACCACATTTCTCGAAAATATCAACAGGACTTTTTAAAATTCGCACTCGTTTTTGTAATAACCTTTTCGTCCGGTGACTAGAGCGAAAACAAAATAAGTGCAATTATTTGACTTCAGTGTAACACGTATTAAAATGAAAAATGAGGGTAAATGTAAATGTTATTTTTTTAACAAAGACAACATGTCAGTTAGTTTATAGAGCAGATTTCGCTACATTTCGACCAGCCTTGTGCTTCAGTAGAGAAATTTTTTTTTCTTGGCGAAGTTTTATTTTCTAATTCAACAAATTTTTCACTTTTTTAAAGTGTACGTTTCGAGGTTTGTATACGGTACACCAAAATAGCGATAAGTGATTCGTAAATCTCTAATTTTGAGAAAAATTCATGGCTCTGTCCGGCTATTGGGTACCGTCCGGCTATTGGTGCTTTTACCTTATGTCAATTTACAAAGTAATAAAAATTGGGCGTATCTAAAAAACTGACACTAACAACTGCGCATCGTGCCAGTAAAAATTCCACAAGATTTTCAAGCGTAATCCAAGAATTGTTCCTTGACTTGTATAGCAGGTATTCATCTCATTGTAATCAAATTATTCTATCCAAACTCTTTTAAAACCTGACGCACTTTTTAGAAGAAGTATTTGCATTTCTATAATTTTTTCAAAAACCATACAAAAAAATTTGAAAGAATTTCGTTCTTTGACTAGGCTTGCATTAATCTAGGACATTCTTTCTTTTTTTTATGAAGTTTTAAGCTTCTTCATAAAAAGTATATAGGATCTTCGGAAAAATTTGTCCTGTCCAAAAGTCGATGACTGTCAAGTAAACTTCCCAGTACTTATTTTTTCTGTGTAATAATTCTTTAAACTTCTTTATTATATGAAATTATTGGTGAAACAAGGCGCAGCAATTTCTTACATGGCTGTGCATTTTTTATGGATAAAATGTGCCTAACATTTTTTGGGAAATATCGCAAGTGCTTCAGTAGCCGTGCAGTTTAATTTATAAGTTTAAACTGCGTTATACATGTAAGTTAGGCACAATTTAAGGTTCGAATCCTGTCAGCGTAGGATTAATTTCAACAGCAGTAATATATTATGTTCAGCGATCTCTAGTGATAGTGTATAGTAGTATAATTTGTAATAAAAACCAATAAAAAAGTATATAAAAAAAAGACAGCTGCGAAAATAATTCTTTTTTCTCGTTACCTTTGATAGTACATAAAAATTTCATTGACTGACTTTGAAGTTTTTATGCATGAATGCTGTACGAGATCTATCTGCTTATATTCAGAATTTCATATTAAATCTTAGAAGTATCCAATCATTGAACTTTATTTTCTCAAATGATTCGGTACTTCTAGTTTTATGTAACTTTTGAACGTATTTGAAAGTCGAGCACTATATCATGTAAATTTCCCAGTACAAAACTAGTTTTATTTACCATAGCGATAGGAGGAAATACTTTTTCTGAACCAATTGAGCCCCTGGAAAGCAGAACGTCCTGAGCGCGCGAACTGGCATTTCCTAGTAGGCAAGAGAGGGGATACGCGTTGCTATGCACTGCGTTTCATCGGACAGAAAATTTTTAAATCGCGATTACTCCGGTAATTGTTGTCATATCGAGTTGATTCTTGGATGAAAATTTTCGTTAGTCTGTGCCGATCCTAACGAATATAATCTCATTTTTGATTTCCCTGAAATTCAATAACCAAACAATGCACAAACTTTACACAATTTTGAGCTCAAAAATTTCGCTATGCATTTTCGAATTTCCCTAAACAAACAATTTCTATCAATTGTGTGTATGTTTTTCACTTGAAATTCAATCGCAACATTGCGCGCGTTCGCCAGTAGTGCGCAATCTGCGCGATCACAATCGAACGTTAGAATATTTATGCTCATCATTCTTACAAATCTTATCCAATCAAGCTGAATTTGTGATATGTTATAATTCAATGTACACACAATTGGTAGAAATGGTTTCTTCAGTGGAATTCAAAAATTTTTGAGCTCAAAGTTGTGTAAAGTTTGTGCACTGTTTGGTTATTGAATTTCAGGGAAATCAAAAATGAGACTATATTCGTTAGGATCGGCAAAAACTAACGAAAATTTTCATGCAAGAATCAACTCGATATGACAATAATTACCGGAGTAATCGCGATTTAAAAATTTTGTGTCGGATTAAACGCGGTGCATAGCAACGCGTATCCCCTCTCTTGCCTACTAGGAAATGCCAGTCCGCGCGCTCAGGACGTTCTGTTTTCCAGGGGCTCAATTGTAAATATAGTGTAACTTTATGAATTACCGTTGAGAGTTGCAAAGATTAATATCTTTGATGGCAAATTGAAAGTAGAAACAAGTGATATCTATATAAATGAAAAGTAAAACTATCAATGTAAGAATTGCTCTTTTGAATAATATAAATTGCAAAATAGTCTAGAGAAATTACCAGTGTCAAAAGTAATAAACAATGAAGAGAGAAAGACTTGAATATTTTGCTATCAAATACTTCATATATTGGAATAGTAAGTTGCTAAAATTCTCATTGGAAATAGTAAATGTACTGCCGAATGACGTCAGATACGCCGAACGTTTCCGACATCACCCGAGAATCGCTCCATATGCTCGTTATGAATATTTGTCGGTACCCGATATAGTAATATATTTTTTTACAGAATTTTTATTCATTCTGTTATTTTGGTATAGGGTCAGATTCGTTTTATTTCCACATTAAAAATTATCAATGGTAGATATAAGAAAACGTAAAAAGTATGGCAAACGTTTCGGCCACATATGGGGGCCCTCTTCAGTGCCATAAATTAAAAGATTAATTTAAGATTGCATTAAAAGATAAAAATATACGGGATTATTAAAATAAGAAAAGGCATAAAAATCAAAAACTTATCTTATAGCTTTCAAATCAAAATGAAGCAGTCCGGTATGCACAATTTTCGTTTTATCCGTTTGTTTATATACAGTGAATTTTAAATATTTTTTCAATAAGTATGTATATATTGATACCTTAACACGTGTATTTGTATGTAAGTATGTAACTGTGTTCATAAATACTCTCTCTATGTAGCTCACAAAATCTAATAAGAACTATGGTAAAATTTACGAATGACTCATTTTTTTAATTATGGAAGTGCAATTATTCCCTATTTTCGATAGGAAAAATTATAAATATGGTTCCACTATCTCCAAAAGACTATGGTAATTCGGTTAGACCGAAGATGTGACTTTACTATAGTCTTTTGTAACCTTAACATTCTGTTTTAATAATTAATGGAACATTTATTGGGTTTACTTGAATATAATTCGTTCGATATGCCGATCACGATTTTACTATTTCAGGAAATAAAACTTGCTATTGTTATTAGGCATAAGTACAATTATTTCACCATTTTCTCCAATATTATTAGTAACTCCATACTTTAATATTCAAAATAGTAATTTCTAAAAAACTAACGTTAGATCCTCGTTTCCTATTGATTTTTAGTAAAAATAAATATAATAATACTAAATTTTACAATAAAAAGTTTCTACCTGTACACTCGAGATTCCCTATAACGAGGTTACCTGTAACAAGACCTCCCCTTTACGAGCGCGTCACGGTTTCCCATAACGAGCAGACGATCGACCCCTCCTTCCCCACTACCACGGAATGAAGCACGCTCGAATTTGAAACAGTAATCAATGAGTTTGATGGCTTTTATCACAAATTAATGAGAAAATAATTGGTCAATTATTGAAAAATTACTTAATTGTGTAATTTTACAGTATTTGAAATGAAAAATTTAATATTTTTTTTTCCAATCTGGAGTTTTCAATATTTTGGAGTAAAGTCGGTTATCGAACATTAAAATTGCATGAGTTTTTTTGGAAATTTTGATATTTCACACATTACTGTAGATAAGTGAAATTCTCCCTTTTTAAACAATATGTATGAAAATTGTATATAATAACAATTAATCAGTATGTATAATTTTTCGCAGTTTATTATTTTGATCAATACTACATGTGTAATTTATATTACTGTTTATTACGTTTATCATGAAGACTTTTCTTTTTTTCTGGAAATATTTAAAAATACACCTGATAAGCATAGATATTTTTATTATTATATTATTATATTTTAAGTATTTTGAGTACATACCGTCAAATAAGTCAATTCCATGTTGAATACTCGCAAAAATCTTTTTTATACGCTTTTTCACTATGTACATACAGTTATTCACATGGCATCACTGACATACTGACTGCACGCATCATATAATGCGCATAACAGCGCCTAGCAACAAGTAGGATATGGAGGGGATCCCTCTCGCGCTCGTTGCAAAGAGGTCTCCGATGCTCGAGCTTCTCGTTATAGGGAATCTCGAGTGTACTTATTTTCTCCGTGTAACTTTGAGAAAATGTAATTTACATTTACAACACTACACTGAAAAAAATGGTTAGGAAAACCAACTACTTCGATTTGTAAAATATGCCTCAGCTATTTTATTAGTTAGCACAACAATTTTTATTGTTGGTGTTACTATCTCAATTGTTATCACAAGAACTTGGGTAGTAACAGCAACATAAAAAATTGTTGTGCTAACTAATAAAATAGCTGAGGCATATTTTACAAACCGAAGTAGTTGGTTTTACTAACCATTTTTTTTAGTGTATAAAATTGTTATTATTTTTTATATAAAATTACAAAAAATAAACTTGAATGTATGCAAAGAATATAAGACCGAGCGCGAAGCGCGACGATCGAATCACGCGCCCTAGGAGCGCTCAAATTTGTTGTTCTTTTGTTTATAACTGTATGTTGGGGAGCATTCATTTCAATTATTAATTGTCAAATTCACGTAAAATCTTTAAATCAAAATGCACGTAATTTTTAACCAGGATTTGCATATTTTTGGTCGAAATATTGGCAAAGGATAAAGCTATGCAATCTAGATGTACCTGTTCGGGTATTATGGAAGATGATAGAGAAAGTGTGGGGTGTGAATCGTCGAAAGAGGGTGGCCGTGACTTTTTTACGAGTAGGAGAAATAGTGTTTGGCAATAAAGGGGTGAAGGGGGAAGAGTGAAGGGTCTCGGATCAGAGAGCAAGAGAGAGAGAGAAAGCAGTCAACCGTGAATACGATACGGCATCAATCGGCATGAGTCGGCATCAGTCGGTATGCGTTTGCCATTGAGAAGCTATAATCCTTGTTCCTCGTTCCTTGTTCGCCGGGACTACCCTCCTGGTCCTCGAACCTACCCGGTTTCCTGCAGGACGATTTGTATCTTTCAATTGCCGAAATTATCTCTTCCACAGGCGTCGACTGCATTGTTATCCCTTTCACCATCTCGAATTCTGCAACCTGATGAGAATTTGATAGTTCTCTTTTTTCCAAATTTTATAACTTACCCTAGTGTAACTTTCAAATAGGATATAATCCCGCACCGAATTTTCGGATTTATTTCCATACTATTAGAAAAAATATATCAAAAAGTTGAGAACATTTCATAAATCTCCTAAGTTTTAGGAAATTTTTCCCATGAAAAGCGGAAATTATTCCAAAAAAAACGGAAATTTGTTCACTTTTTTGTGACCTTGTTTTACTTAAATTATGAAGTATAACAATTTTTCCTAATAAACTGGATATTTCTTCGATCAAACATGTAGGAAGTATTTCCAGTTCTATGTCGGAAATATTTCCGACTATATCTTTCGACAAATTTACGACCCATTTGTATTCTAAGCTGTCCGACTATTTTTGGAAAAATTTCCGAAAATTTTTTACAGTCAACTAAGCCACTGTGCAGATATTTATTTCTTTAATTAAAAAAAAAGCAATCAAGAAATCTCTTTAAATTAAAGAAACTTTTCTTTGACCGTATAACAAAATGTACAAATTTGTTTGATTCAAAGAAACTTTTTTCTAGATGCTGATAGATTTGATTACGTTCTTGTTATTTTTACACAATAAGAGATGTATTGGCCAAAGAGTAATTTTATCGTAGATGTTTGTCTTTGAAAATAAGGTTTATGTTTCAAAATAGAGACGTGTGACGTGATTGGAAATTAAAAATCGCTTTATCGCTGCCTTTCGCAGTGCAAATGCATAATATTCGTGATTGTTGGCACAAACTTTTTCCGTACGTTAAGCGCGAATAGAAGTATATGTAAGTAAGGGAATGTGTAAACAATAGCTATATGCGTATGCCTATTGAGAAAAGTTTCGAGAGCTTTGAGAGTCTCATCAGTTAACACACAAAGCTAAAACAGCAGCCTGTCACTCGTGAAACGAATTCCTGAATCCTCTACGACCACAGATTATATCTCTTTTTTATTCTTTCTCACATAAATGCTACAAAAATACTTCCACTTAACTCGTTTAGCTGAATTTCAAAAATATACATAGATTGTATTCCAATTGTTTATTATCACATTATACATAATTATACATTTATACTTAGATGTATTGTATATTTTCACAAGCAGACAAAATTCAAGGACATTGCGAGAATTTTTTTTTAGCAAAACCTTCGGATCGAACATTATCTATTAGATAGGATCCCTAAACTCTTCCCCATCACCAGACGAGGTATGTCGACGGGTCCGAAGCCCTAAGAATTAATTAGACCTAATGAGTAGAACTCGGGTTCTTTGTTCTGAATTTATACCGTCAGAAATCAATTCTTAGTGAAAAAATTTTGCCTCGGAAAAAATTGGGCTCCAAATTTATTTAGATATAAAACTTATGATTTATATACGGAAAAAAATAATCACATTTCATTTTACTTAAATCAATATTCAAAAATAGTACATATTTTTTCATTTGCGCATAGATATTTTCATATATACTTTCTCTAAATTGAATATCTATGCTGTTAGAAATGTTCGTGAATTTACAAAATTTTTATGTTACAAAGGTAACGTAAAATTTGACGATATTTATGATGTTTTTGAGTAAAGGTTCCGTTGCTGGAATGATAATTCTACACTGATAAATAAAAAATTCTGAATTTATCAGTTAGTTTTATTAGCATAATTTTTTGAATCAATAATATAAATGCTTTTGGCAGAAATACTATAGATTTAATAGCATTTTTTTCTCAGTGTAGTATGCATTTGGCGGCCAATTGTGGATCAAACTGATCCAAACGGCGACACTGGCCCAATAACAATAGCAGAGTGTTGGCTGTCGAGATTGGGCCAATATTATGCTGTATTATCAGCTTCGGCAATTCGCACTTGGGGGTATCTTAAAAATGCAAAAACTGTACTGAATTTTCTGAAATTTTTCTTAATATTATGAAACTTGAATGAATTTTCATAAAATGTATTGTTTTGAAATTACCAAACTGTAAAAGAATTTTTTCAGTTACACACGGAGAAACTTTTCATATCAAATTTTACTATAGTATTTTTCAATTTAGGGAAAAACGTATCATTTTGAGAATTTTTCTTACTAAAAATACGAAACTTTATAATAATGATATGAAACTTCAGCATAGTTCATAGCAAATTTTACTATAGTTTATACTAAAGTTTCATATGATTATTATAAAATTTAGTATTTTTACTAACAAAAATTCTTAAAGTAATACGTTTTTCCCTAAATTGAAAAATACTATAGTAAAAATTGATATAAAAAGTTTCTCCGTGCATGTAACTCCTGTTACAAGTTTTAGAATTTTCAGATACAAGTATCGGAATATTCAACACTTTCTAACTGAAAATAAAGAAATTGTTTCTTAAATTTAATAAAAAGTAACTGAATTTTCTGGAATTCTATCTTAATTTTACGAAGCTATTTACTAAATAAAACTCCATTCACGTGTTTCGGGAAATTACGGTAGAAATTTCGAACAGTGTACAATTTCTATAAATATTTTTTGGAGCAACACTTCAGCTATTCAAAATGTCAAAATGTTTTTCCATCCAAATTAATTCTAGACTAAAGTTTCTTGAAGAATGGCATTCAGGTATTCGTATATTCAGAATCTTGAGAATTTCAAGAAACACCCATGTATAATGCATATGCAGAAGAATGGTATTTAAAAAAGTTTTTTTTTTCTTGGTCTCTAAAAACTGATTTCAAGTGCTTCCAAAGAGCTGAGGCTAGTAAAACCGTCGGGTTTCTATAGAATTTTATACCTTTGACCGCGCAGAAACATTCAGAAAATCCGAAATAACTTTTCCTACATTCTCTTGCGTAGGTCAAGCTGATGGTTAGTGAGTCATGTTTTCTTTACAGTTACAGTAAGCGAATAATGAAGATTCATCGCATGATTTCTGCTTGATTTCGTTATCACTCAAGAAATATATATTTATATCAAACAAATTTTGTGTAATTTGATACTGAAGATCATGTCAATTTTATAATATTGTAGATGTGAATTACATTTTCACAAAGTTACCAAATTTTTTGATTTTCAATGAAAAAGGAAATTCAATTTATTTAAGGCTCTATCAGTTTTAAGGAACACATTCTCATCATGATACTCGCCCTTCGCGCTCGATATTCTGTATAAATTTCTGTAAGTTTTTATTAATTTACATGATTTAAAAAAATGTATCTTCTTTCAAATATCTCAAAAAGGAAAAAAAATTCGTAGACTGTTTTTAAGCAAACGATTTTTTTATTTTAATGCTTATTTTGTATCTCAAATATTTTGGTTAAAAAATAAAATTTTTGATTTACAATAGTGTTTTTTTAAAACCAAAACATAAAATATAAATCTTGTCAAAAAATGTCCTACTGAGAATTTGTAGACCTCATTTGCGCACATTATTCTACATCTGAACGTTTTTTTCATGTCTCACATATTTTGTTTAAAAAATAAAATTATTGAATTTTAATCGTATTTTTTAGAATTAAAACGAAAAATAGACCTTTTATCAAAAACCATGTCAGACAAAATTTGTTGACCTTATTGAAGTGAACAATTTTGCATTCGTACGTTTTTTTCGTATTGACCATATTATGGTTAAAAACTTGAATTTTCGATTTTCAGGAGCATTTTTTTAAATTAAAAAGAAAAATATACATCTTATAAAAAAATGTGACGATTCAAATTTGTAGATCTTTTTGTCTTTTTTTTGCTACAATAAGTTTTAACATATTGTAATTTTCCTAATTTTGTTTTAATCGAAAAATATTATTAGGATAATTAAGAGAGAATTATGAGCACTGTCAGAAACCAGTTTTGGAATTATGAATTTTTCCAAATAGTTTTTTAGAAAAACACAAAAAATGCTTTTATTTCCAGTTTTTTCTGACTCGGGGTGTCTCAAAACGTAAAGATATGATGAAAATTCCGAAAGTGATTTTCCATATAAAACCAATACCTTCTCATATGATGAGAATATAAAAATAATTGGGAAATTTCTTTAAATCAAACTTTTCTTTGACCGTATAGCAATGCACTAATTTGTTTGATTCAAAGAAACTTTTTTCTCGATATAGTCTTCATAAAAACCGTATTTTTCAATGAAAAAATAGAATCAAGTGCACAGAAAAAATAAGGTTTCAAAAGAAAACGCGTTAAATTCAAACAGAACTAGATTTAAGCTAAAAATAAATGAAAGCGGTCCTTTTTAAGTTTGTTGACATTCATTTTGAACTCTTATTATTTCCGTCTGCTCAAATAATAAATGATACAATTCCACAAATTTTATTTAACAACATTCGATAGTTTCTAAATTAATAATATGTGTGAATAAAAACATGTAAAAATGAATGATGCGAAATTTGCAAAAGTATACACATGCTTTTCTATATCGATGGTCCCGAGCGACTTTGACTTAACTCTCAAACAAGTTTGGGATAAAAATGATAATGAGGTAAAGATCTATCCTACATGAGAGTGTAAAGTAGCAAATTTCGATTTTTCATTCAGAAAAGGGCATGTTCTCTTTTATTGTAAGTGCAAATTATGATATAATCATATCATATAATTTACATCAATTATAAGTTTTAAAAATGTTTCATTGTAATGTTGCATCACAAAGTAACTTTTTGGTATTTGATTTTAATTTTTTTTCTGCACTCAAATACACATCAATACGATAGTTTGACATGATAATATATTTATTTTTAGTTATGATTACAACAAGAAAAAGTATAGATTAATTTTGGGTTATTAACAAAAAAAAATTCAATTCTCACGAATTTTTGATTTAAATGTAAATGACGGATTGGCAATCGATTTTTAATATTTGATTATTAACTTTCCACTTCTGTGTATTAAAGTTATTTTTTTTTTTCACAATCTGTGATGTATCGCTTTTTTATAAATATATTGAAATAAGGAAAACTTATAAGAGTAATATTTTTAAAATGACTCGCAAACTTGATACAGCTTTTGTTCTCTAAAACTGTAAAATAAGAGTTACAACAAAATGTTAAATCGATTTCAGTTAAGGTGGTCTCCTCATCAGTCAGCTTCAAAAAATCGATTTTTTTTTTGTTGCTTCAATCGTTAGAATTATTACCTGAGAATATTCTTGCAAAGTTTCAAAGTATAGCTGATTAACATCTCATGCCTGTAAGTTTCCTTTAATTTGATTTTTTTCCTTCGAAAAACTTTAAAGCCCATTTTATAAAAAATTTTTTTTTTTTGAAATTCCGTGCACGATTACAAAAAAACTATAAAAGCTATGTATACAATTAAAACACCGTTTTTTAGATAATTTAATTGTGCACAGACTGAGTTAAAAAAATGTATTAAAAAATCTCTTTTTACAATGTTATTAACGCACTTAGGGGAGAAGCGGCGAAATTGGCGCATCTAATAGAAAGTGCGAGTTTAAAAAGAAAGTATATGACTAAAAATTATGAAAAAATATTTATTTAATAGCTGGATATCTTTTCTATACTTTCCAATGGATAAAGATTGCATTGAAAATTATTAAAGCAGGTTTTTATTCAGATTTCCGAAGGACTGCACCTGCGTCAATTTACCCGCCATGTCGGGTAAATTGACGCACTAATATTATAATTTTCTCTTGCCACGTATTAGTTATATTTTCATAGATTTAGAATTACATTTCAGTAGCAAAGGTTGATGAAAAGAGGTAGTTATAATTTGAAACTAAATTTGAGATAGTATATCAAGATATGTGAAGTTTTTTATTCATATTCTGGACTTACATTGACCCTTAATTAATAATTGAAGATATATGTTGATGTTGGTAATTGGCTTTAGGGTCCAAGGTTGATAAAAACTCAGAGTTTTACATAATCAGACGTTTCGGCTCTGTTCGGAGCCCTCATCAGTGATTTATTCAAATCTAAAAATACAGAAAAAGGTTTTGCTAACATAGGATATTTTGTATAAAAAATTTTTTGTAAAAATTTTTAACAAGTTCTACATCGAAGTAAGAGAATCCTTTGGTTGTATTTTACTCTTAGCTGTACGTTGATTTGTGAAAATTTCTTTAAAAAGGAGAGGGTGTGATAACCATAGTTGGTTTTGATCCTCGCGAAGAAGTCATTTCCTCTTCTATTGCTTTGATTGCCCATAATTTTAATATTCATATTCTGGACTTACATTGACCCTTAATTAATAATTGAAGATATATGTTGATGTTGGTAATTGGCTTTAGGGTCCAAGGTTGATAAAAACTCAGAGTTTTACATAATCAGACGTTTCGGCTCTGTTCGGAGCCCTCATCAGTGATTTATTCAAATCTAAAAATACAGAAAAAGGTTTTGCTAACATAGGATATTTTGTATAAAAAATTTTTTGTAAAAATTTTTAACAAGTTCTACATCGAAGTAAGAGAATCCTTTGGTTGTATTTTACTCTTAGCTGTACGTTGATTTGTGAAAATTTCTTTAAAAAGGAGAGGGTGTGATAACCATAGTTGGTTTTGATCCTCGCGAAGAAGTCATTTCCTCTTCTATTGCTTTGATTGCCCATAATTTTAATATTCATATTCTGGACCTTTATTCACATAAACCAGCCAAAGTTAAAATATATATTATATTTGTACAATAAAATACTGGCAATTGTGGATATTTCAGTGAATATTCAAATTGAAATCATTTTTATAGAGAATTATTTGAATTTGTAATTAGAAGTATATACAATTATTAACTTTAGAAGACTTATAAATAATAGAAACAATCAATCAAAAATACAAATTTTTTACTTACATTGCTTTCACATCTTAAAATCGAGAAAACTTTCAAAACACTGTCAGACTGCAAATTAATTATTAAAAATCGCTTTTAAAATGCCTTAATACCTCAAACTTAAAAAAAAAATTTAACCACTGATTGTTCAAATGAATATAACCTTACAAAGTCGTTACATCAGTTTTGCGAACCACATTACCTCCCATGTCACAAAAAATCTTAAGAAAAAGATTAGCAGAAAAGTCCAGCAACATATATCTATATATTAATAATTGTGTACTTACTATCTTCTTTATATTTTCAATCATAAACATCCGAGCACTTGACTTCAGTCACCGGTTTCCAGAAACACAACACGTGTGCCAACTTCGCCTCTGATTTGAATCTCGTATGCGCCAATTTTGCCGCAAGTGTATCGTTCATTAATTAAATACTTTTTACGTAAAATGCTTATTTTTTCATACAAATATTCTATCCTAATCGTAAGATTAAATATCAAAGATTATAAAATCGTTGCATTAATCTAATTCACCTTGAATTACTATTATTTAACGATTTAACTCAATGGCTTCGAACATAACCATTATGCCAAAAAACGATTAATCGCAATAAAACTGTATTAAGCAATTAGATTTTTATAATGTTTTCTATTAAATACATATCATACAAGAATGCACACGATAGAACTATTTTTATTTTTTGTTATGTTATCATTTTCTGAAAAATAGGGTGCGCCAATTTAGACGACGCGCCAATTTCGCCGCTTCTCCCCTACTGCTAAAAAAAGGCCGAAAAATCGAGTACTTTATTAAAAAATGACTAAAATATTTAAATTTCAACTTTCAATCACCATAATAGACTATGCTGTGCAGAAAAGCCTTCCGAATAAGGAAGTATTTTAATTTTTTGTTTCAGGTAAAAATTACGGGCTGAATTTTTCACGGAGTTTGAGTTGTCCGCGGCGACCTGCTGCGCGAGATTGTTTATAAATCCGCCATTTTTATTTATTTTGACATTCAACAAAATTTTTATTATTGAATAAATATATGTTTAAAGATACGCAAAAGATCATTTGTTTCTCTTGCTGTTTTCATGTTCAAAAAAAAATCCTAAAAAACCGCTAATTTGAAAGAGAAAAGATTATTTTTCATGAAAAAAATTTGAAACACAAAAAAATAATTTTATTAATAAATTTTATTTTTGCTCAAACTTATTTTCTTATCGCTTCGAGCCAAATTTTCAAAAATGATGCAATTCTAACAAATCACGGTTTATTTTTTTAGGAAAAAGATTCTCTACAACATGACCGTTTCCAATTTTTGAAAATGAATTCTTTAATGGCTGAAATTATAAAAAAACAATTTTTCAAAACAAAATATTTACAAACAAATTGCTGTATTTGATAATAATTAATTCAATTTCAAAAATAGGAAACGGTCATGTTGTAGAGAATCTTTTTCCTAAAAAAATGAACCATGATTTATTAGAATCGCATCATTTTTAAAAATTTGTCTCGAAGCGATAAGAAAATAAGTTTGGGCAAAAATAAAATTTATTAATAAAATTATTTTTTTATTTCAAATTTTTTTCATGAAAAATAATCTTTTTTCTTTCAAATTAGCCCTTCAATAATAATATTGCTATTCTTGAAAGGAAAATTATCTATTTTTGCCTGAGGTCTAATTTTCGTGAACGAACTACCTTAAGTCAAAATATAACTGACATTTTCAGTTGAGTCAAAATGGAACGGAGATTTTCAGTTAGGACAGTTTGTTCACTTGTTTGCGAGTTAATTCAAAGTCGCTCGGGACCATCGATATGTAGGTTTTTTATGAATTGTGATCTGATTGTTGTAATGTTGCAGGACAGTATATAATGAAGAAAATTCAAGGAAGGGCGGAAAAATGAAGAGTAAAAGGTAAAAAAAAAAGAAAAAAGGAAAAAAGACTGCACACGGACATTAAGAAGTGAACAATTGATTGTCGAGGGACGTGGACCTTAGACCTACCCACTTACAACTCTCACCTCACCTCAATGTCCCTTTGGAGTCATAACCGTCAGCAGACAATGAACAGAACCACACTGGATTTCCTCCGTCATTCTTCCTCCCACAAATTAATCTTGACTGTCCCTTTTTGGGGGACTAGTGCGAAGTTACGGAAATCAAGCTGAACAATTTGGACATAAATTGGCTTCCATGAACCAATATATCGTCTGCGTTCTACTTTCGCACATTTATCCTTATTATTGAGAACATTGAGGTTCATATTAAATTAGAAGTTGATGACATATGCCTTCTGCGCATTTCCTGATCTCCCGTGTAATTACATTTGTTTTCCAAATTATTAGACAATTCGCATTTATGAAAATTTAGAGTTTTTGTGATACAATTAAACTTATTTTGTTTAAATTAATTTTAAGTTTACTAGTATGCGTTTATTTACATACACTGTTAGAAATGTTCGGAAATTTGGAAAATGTTTATGCTACAAAGGTAACGTAAAATTTGACGATATTTATGATGTTTTTGAGAAAAGATATCTTAAAATTATGAAAAATGTACTGCATTTTCTGAATTTTTAAAAAATATTATGAAACAACTGAATTTTCATCAAATGTATCTTAAAACTACTAAACTCCAGAATTTTTATAAAATTCATCATAAAATTACGAAACTATAACAAAATGTTCAGTTATAAGTAACTGCATAAAACGTCAGTTATCCAAAATGTTAAATTATTCCTGTTACAAATTTAAGAATTTCCAGAGACAAGTATCAGGATATTCAACACTTTGTAACTAAAAATTAATAATTTCTTACCTAAAATTTACTAAAACGTAACTGAATTTTCTGATTTTCCATCTTAATTTTACGAAACTGTTTACTAAATAAAACTCCATTCACGTGTTTCGGGAACTTACGCTAGAAATTTCTATAACAATGTATTTTAAGCAATGATTGAATTTTAGCTATAAAATTACTTCTTTTGTTTCACACTAATCGAAAAATCACATAAAATTTACTGATTTAGAGTAAAAATGCACTGATTGAATAAAATTAGTAAAAAAGACTGATTGGGATCAACATCAGAATTCAGAATTTTATTACGAACAACATTCAGAGAGTCGTTTCTAGCTTCTAAATCACTTTATTGACAAATTTGAAATACCTGTTTTTTATGGATTGTCAGTTAAAAATGACTGATTGCATGGCAAAAATTACTCAAATTTAGAGTGTACCAAATGTTATACAACGCAACATTTATTTAACATTCTCGTAATATCTGGTTTTATTTGAATAACCAGTTTCGATATTTGATTTAAAAAAGTTTATTCCAGCCAGGGCACGAGATAACACCCTCGCATTAGACTCGAGTAATTTCGCATTCAACTCTTACCGCAATCGCATTGTTACTCTGACGCAATAATTGCGCAATAATTGCCACCGTATAATTCTTACTCCGACTGGAGCACAAGGGATCCAGCACTTTTTTCAAGTACCGGTTCACTCATGCTTTCCAGACACTAGGGGAAATAGAAAGACAGGAAACACCGGGAATTCAAATTGTTTCGTTTATCCTACAATGTAACACATCGTGTCCTATATTTCCTCATTTTCCCTCATCTTGGTACGCAAATTTTACTTTTCTTTACAAAAAGTACACTTCTATCATTTATCGATTATTTGAAATATTACTCTGACAATGTTTAAAGATTTAAATGCTTTTGTTTGAAAATAAGAAATTATGGATCACGTGACCAAATTCCTGTAAAAGTTCATGTAAGATATCTTTTTTAATTAACAAAATATCTGCCTGAAAATTTGGAAAATACTACAGAACACGAAAGAGAACGTGGGTCGACTTCGTTTGAGTGAAAATTTTGCAAAAAATTTAACAGTTAAGGTAGTACGATCACGAAAATTAGACCTCAGGCAAAAATAGATAATTTTGCTTTCAAGAATAGCAATATTATTATTGAAGGGCTAATTTGAATGAGAAAAGATTATTAATTATGAAAAAAATTTGAAACACAAAAAAATAATGTTGTTAATAAATTTTATTTTTGCCCAAACTTATTTTCTTATCGCTTCGAGCCAAATTTTCAAAAATGATGCGATTTTAATAAATCACGGTTCATTTTTTTAGAATAAAGATTCTCTACAACATGACTGTTTCCTATTTTTGAAATTGAATTAATTATTATCAAATACAGCAATTTGTTTATAAAAATTTTGTTTTGAAAAATTGTTTTTTTATAATTTCAGCCATTAAAGAACTCATTTTTAAAAATTTGGCTCGAAGCGATAAGAAAATAAGTTGGTTTGGAAATAAAATTTATTGATAAAATTATTTCTTTGTGTTTCAAATTTTTTTCATTAAAAATAATCTTTTATCTTTCAAATCACCCCTTCAATAATAATATTGCTATTCTTGAAAGCAAAATTATTGTATTCTATAATGTTTTCCCGATTTTCAGAAAGATACTATGTAAATTAAAAAATTTATTTTACATTAACGAATAAATGTATAATTTAGTCACATGGATTTTGTGAAAAATTGTCCCCCCGGGATATTTTTTTTCATGGTAAATCACGCTGAAGACTTTAAATGCGTTTTTCTCTAAACTATTTTTTTTTTGGTACTGTGACCACGATTACAAGAAAAGTATTTGGTGAATCAAGCTGATTTTTGGACTGAATATTCATTGAACATGCCTCTTTCGTTCGGGATGCTAGATTTATTTCATTTGTATTTTTCGCACTTTTATAACTAAATGAACTATCGAAAATAGGCCAAAAAATGCATTTTTTTACAAATAGGTGCCATTTCGCTTCATTTCAAAATTTTGGAAATGTATATCCTGAACGAAAGCCAACATGCTACTGATTAAAACTGTGTTGCGCTTTTTTGTTTCAGTCGACCTGGGATGCTAAAATCATGGTCACATTTTGGCTCCAATTTTCCGACAGGGTCACGTTCGAGGACGACTATACCGCGAAATATTTTTTCCGAACTTTTCATGTAAATATATTTTTGTTCTTGAGGAATAAACGAACAACATGCAAGAAAAATCATTATTATATATTATGCCATTCTGTTGAAGGAAAATGTTGAATTTTGACCCGAAAACCGAGTCACAAGGTCCACCTTTTTTCAAAAGTATAATTTCAAGCCTAATATTTACTGAAAGCGTTGTAAAAGTGGCCTGCTCAAAAAATGCATCTTTTCGTGATGTTATGAGCTATAAAAAATGCAAAAATTAAAATTTCAAAAAACCGCTAAGTGAGTACTTTGAGCAATCTTTATAGATCAATCAGTTAAAATTCCCACTTGATCTATTGAGTAGATTTTTTTCAATTCTGCCCACAAATTGTAAAAACATAGTTTCGAGAAAAACGCCTCCAAAGTTTGAAAGGTTCGGGTATAATCCTTTTTAGCGCCCTTTCACGCATTAAGTAAGCCAAATCCGTAAAAATGATTTTTACGCCAACATTTTTTACATCCTAAAGATGCAAGAAATGTAAAAAAAATCGATTTTTAAAAAATATCACACAGGTAGACCCCCTTTAAATATAATTAAAATAAACAATAATAAAAAATTATTTTCACTGGTTCTGATTTTTTTTCCTTTCAAAAATTGATAGTCCAAATTTCACAACTTTCTGGCAACAGGCTTTTTATTTTTTATTATCTCTAGGATGTATATAGATTTGTTTGATTCAATAGATACATTGTCATAATTCTTGTGGAAGTGTGGACAGACTCGATGAATGAATGCTTGGACCCAAGAGATAAAAGGTTTCAAGAAATGCAATTCAGTCAACAGTACAATTCGATACTAATTGACTTTTACGACAAGAGCATATATATTATCCGTGACGATGATCCTGCGGTGGAATACAGATAAAACTCTGACAATCCATGCACATCGCCCTCCTGCAGGAGCCCAGTATTATGTCAGCGTCCTCGGATTTACTTCTCCCTACATCGTTTTGGTACAAAAAAAACCTATATAAATTAGACATATGTTTGGATGAAAATAGTTATTTTTCTTCTCTTTATTTGTTGATCGGTAAATTATAGCAAATTTGAAAGTTAAGAATAAACGAGATGCTAAGCTCCATTTCTACTGAGAAAATATTTTACATATGCTAGGATGATGAAAATAATAAAAAATTACTATTTTTTTCAAAATTTAGGAAATTTAGTGGTGGATAAAAATGAATGTAGATAAAGGTTCAAGCGCGAGTAGGGCGTGCGATTCGACCAGAGCGCTTCGCGCTCGGTTTTATATTCTTCGCGTACATTCAAGCTTATTTCTTGTGATTTTATACTGAAGCTCATGTCAATTTCATAATATAGTAAATGTGAATTTCATTTCCTCAAAATGAGTAAATTTGTTTTTGATTTCAAATTAAAAAGGAAATTCAATTCACTTAAGGATTTATCGGAATTGAGGAATAATTTTCGTCATGACACTCTCACTTTACGCTCGATTTTCTGTATCTTTCTGTAACTTTCAGATTTCTGTAACTTTCTAATAAATTACATGATTGATATGATTTATTTTCTTCCAAATGTCTGAGAAAAGAAAAACAAACATACACTTCATTTAAGGTAGTTCGGTCATGAAAAATTAGGCCTAAGGCAAAAATACATAATTTTGCTTTTAAGAATAACAATATTGTTATTGAAGGGATTATTCAAAAGAAAAAAGATTATTTTCTATAAAAACAATTTTTCAAAACAAAATTTTTATAAACAACTCGCTGAATTTGATAATAATTGATTCATTTTCAAAAATTGGAATCGGCAAAGTTGTAGAGATTCATTTCCCTGGAAAAATGATCTATGATTTATAAGAATCGCACCATTTTTAAAAATTTGATAATAAGCGATATGGAAAAAACATTACTTGAAAATAAAATTTGTTAAATACATTATTTTAGTATTTTTCAAATTTTTTTTATAGAAAATAATCTTTTTTCTTTTGAATAATCCCTTCAATAACAATATTGTTATTCTTAAAAGCAAAATTATGTATTTTTGCCTTAGGCCTAATTTTTCGTGACCGAACTACCTTAAGCAAACGATTTTGCATTTCAACGCTTATTTCACATTTTACATATTTTGGTTGAAAAATAGGATTTTTGATTCCCAATAAAAAAAGTCATGGAATTTTGTTTTCAAAGTTTGGGGAATGGTAAAGAAGATAAAAGCGTACGTAGATAGACTACTATTGATTTGAAAAATGAAAAAAGTTCAATTTGAGCAAAATGTAACGAAAGAAATTCTCTATAATTTCCCAAATTTTGAAAACAAAATTTTATGTGTTTTGGGGGTAAACATGTAAAAACCTTAAATCAATAATATTCGCTGATTTGATAAATATCACATGCCCTTAAATTTCGAGATTTGCTTGTATTCATGTCTTTAGTCTTTATTTTGACTCAAAATTAAAATCCTTATAGTATTTTTGTATTGGCATTGGGTCAGTCTTTTTCATTAAAAATCTTTTTATCCCCATAATATATTTTTTTAATTAATGATCTGTAATGGAAAAGACTGACACAATGCCAATACAAAAATACTACACAGTTAGAAATTTCTACCGTAATTTCCCGAAACACGTGACTAGAATTCGGTTACAGATTCGTAAAATTGAGATAGTATTTCAGATAATTCAGTTTCTTTTTAGTAAATTTAAGAAATAATTTCTTAATTTTCAGTTACAAACTGTTTAATATTTTGATACTTGTATCTGAAAATTCTAAAACTTGTAACAGGAATAATTTAACGTTTTGGGTAACTGACATTTTATGCAGTTACATGTAACTGAAAATTTTGTGACAGTTTCGTAATTTTATGATAAATTTTTTAAAAATTCTGATACAGTTTTAATAGTTTTAAGATAAATTATATAGAAATTCAGTCAAGTTTCATAATATTAAGAAAAATTTCAGAAAATTCAGTACATTTCGTGCAATTTTGAGATGACTTTACTCAAAGACATCATAAATATCGTCAAATTTTACATTACCTTTGTAATATAACAATTTTTTAAATTCAACATTTCTAACAGTGTTCAAAGTATTTTCTCGAATCGAAACAAAAAATATACATGTTATCAAAAAGTGTACCAGACAATATTTGTAGAGCTTATTGAAGCGAACAATCTTATGTTCTTACGTTTTTTTCGTAAATGTCACATATTAGAGTTAAAAAATTGGATTTTCGATTTTCAATAGAATTTTTTTAAACTAAAAAGAAAAATATATATTTTATAAAAAAGTATTGAGATTCGAATTTGAAGTTTTTTTTGTAATAAACAATTTTGTATGATAAAGTTTTTTTTGTATATTGTATAATTTAAGTGGAAAATTCAATTTTTATATTGATTTTTTTCAAGTTTCAACTTACTGTAACATTTTTGATTTTGGTTGTATCTAAAAATAATAAAGGAATAATTGATAGATAATTATAAGAACTATCAGAAACCAGAATTGGAAATTTGGATTTTTTTTATAAAGTTTTTTTCAAAAACGCAAAAATGCTTCTATTTTGATAATTTTTGTCTGATGTGGCTGGTTAATGAACTAGTCCTTAATTTTTCGGCTCCGATTAAGTATGCCAAAGCTCAATCCAGTCCGATAATTCCAGATAGAAAGACGATAAAAAGACAGAAACTTTCGTAAAAACGGTTTTTTCTGACTCAGTCTCAAACCGTAAAGATTTGATGAAAAATCCGTAAGTGATTTTTCACATAAAATCAATACCTTATCATTTGATGAGAATTTAAAAATTTATGATAGATTTTTTTCAAAATTGAAAAAAAGTTTCAAAAAGTGAAAAAATTAAACCAAAATTTTTTTTATCTACGCCGATTTTAATCTTTTCTATACTATTTACCAAATTTTGAAAACTCAATTTTATTTATTTTGGACACATAGATGTAGGAACCTAAAGTTAATAAAATTTGTTAATTTTCCAAGTATCAGATGCCCTTAATTGCAAATCCTCTCCCACGAATCGCACGTTTTCCAAATGAAACCTAAAATATCGAATTACAACCGACATCTGCTTCTCTTTCCGCGGAGCGCACTTTAGCAATGCTTATAAGTATGCTCCCTGATCAAAGGTTCCATGGAAGGAAATTTGTCCACGATTCCCAGATGAATTCTGAAATGTAGATTAATGTCCTCAGGGACATGTAACATTACTTCATGCGTTCCAGTCTTGCTTTATACATATCTACTTTGTCCATGTATCCCTTCTCAATAATAAGTTTACTGTTCTTCATCATATATAGACTCTTATTGATAAATAATTCATTTTTACATCTATCAAGAGAATTGTACACTGTAAAAACAATTTACAATTTTTCAAACGATTTTCTATGGGCAGCAAAACTCATTTTCCAATATAATTTGGAATTTTTCCATAATTTAGAAAGGATCATCGGTTTTGAAAGGAATATTTTAATAAAAAATGAACAATTTTTTTAATAGGTTAAGGAAGATGAAAATTTACTAAAGTTGTTTTCAAATAAATTATCAATTATCCTGGAAATTTTTTTGAGGTCATCAAAAAATTGTTTAGATTGAATTTATTATGGATATTATATAACGTCGAAGTGTTGATCGATTAAAGAAAAACAGTAAAAAATGATTGATGTGGATCCATTCAAAACAATCTCTAAATTTGAATCAGTTAAAATCTACTGATTATCAGTGAAATTTGACTGATTCAAATAGCTAAAAAGAGGTTACTGTAAATCAGTCAAATTTCAGTGATTATTTCAGTGAACATTGACTGATTTGAGAGTGAAAAATAATTTTTTCACTGATGAATCAGTGAAAATTAACTGAATTAACTGTGAAAATTATTTTTTTACTGATGAATCAGTGAAAAGGCAAAACACTGATTCAATCAGTGAAAATTTGACTGATTCAGATTTAGAGAGCAGAGAAACATATTGAAAATCTTGAATTAAGGACATGGACGACATTGCCTATAAATTTGGTTACCTACTCGGCTTGGTCCATGTTTTTTTAAAAATAAAGAAATAATTGTCCTAATAAAATTACTGATATTAAACATTTGATCTTAGCATGCTACATAATTTTAGATTTTCATCTCGATATTATTATTTTTAAAAAGTTTCTCTTACATCAAGATTTTTACATTCTCATTATAAATGAGAAGGTATTAGTTTTACGTAAAAATTAATTTTAAAATTTTCATTAAATCTTTACGTTTTGAGATCCTTTGAGTGAGAAAAAACGGTTTTTTAAAAAGTTTTTGTCTTTCTGTCTGTAGGTCGTATACTCGATATAATTTTCGATAAATCCAAAATTACAATACTGATTTCTGATAGTGCTCATAAATCTCTACTAATTATCATGATAAAATTTTTCGATTAAACTAAAATTAGGAAATCTATAGTTAAATTTTAAGAAATACGAAAAAAAGTTATGATACAAAATTTTTTGCTGCATAAATCTACAAGTTCGAATCGCAACATTTTTTCATAAGATGTATATTTTTCTTTTTAATTTAAAAAAATACTATTAAAAATCCAACATTCAATTTTTTAACAATAATATGTAAAATACGAGAAAAACGTAAGTTTGCAAAATTTTTCAATTCAATAAGGTCTACAAATTTTGTCTGAAATAATCTCTAATAAAACGTATATTCTATTTTAACGACCGATGAGCTTGTTTATTTCAGGTTAAACAACACTAAATGAAATTATGTAATTATTATTATTATTATTTTTAAAGGTTAAGAAAGCAGTAAAGTGTAGATGAAACTTTTGAATTCGCGAATACAAAAGTTATATGTTCACGTGACGCGTTCATTGATTCTTCAGTGAAATCAAACCAGGGCACTGATTTATTTGTTGATATATTTACACTGATATAATCAGTGACTATTTCACTGATTCAGGTTCAGAGAGTACGATTAAAATTAAAAAATTCCATTATTTAAACAAAATATGTGATATGTAAATTATTAGAAAGTTACAGAAATATGTACAGATTATCAGTGAAATTTGACTGATTTAAATAGCTAAAAAGAATTTACTGTAAATCAGTCAAATTTCACTGATTACTTCAGTGAAAATCAACTGATTTAACAGTGAAAAATATTTTTTCATTGATTTAATCAATGAAAATGAACTCATTTGACAGTGAAAAATATTTTTGCACTGATGAATCATTGAAAATGCAAATTACTGATTCAATCTGTGAAAATTTGACTGATTCAGATTTAGAGAGTTACCCAACATTTTGTAATCGCCCAAATGATGTCTTCGGGGAAGAAGCAAAGCGTTGGCTTTAGATTCTAATGAATCAATATTAAGAATTTTCATTATAATTTTCATTATATATGTGTTTTACTGAGTACAGTATTCTTTAGTTCCTAAAATTTATGAATCATCATGCATCATGTAGAGTTATTATCTGAAACGTAAGGTCTTAAATTGTAAATTTTGGTTTAAGATCGTGCAATTAATTCCTGAGAATTCGTGAGAATACGTAATTACCGAAATATCCAGTTCAATTCTTATAAAGTCGTCGTATATATACATATGTATATTTCTCAAGTAATTAGCGTCTGGTAAAAGAAATGTCTGTGAATCCTCAAACCAGAGAAGAATGATTCTAAGAATTATTTGTGAATCATTGTCATTAAACTTTCAATGCTTTCCATTATATTGGTTTTGTTCCTTCCCATAAATTTATAACATAAAAATTCATTTAGAGGCCCAGCTACTAGAGAGAAATACATTTTATTTTTATTTTAAAGTTATTTCAATTATATTCATCAGCATGAAAACTCCATATTTAATTTATTAATTAATAAACTGGGAATATTATTTATTTTATATAAATGTATGTAAAAACATCATTGAAAATCAAAACTTCCATATTTTTTAATCAAAATATGTGAGAAACGAAATAAGCGTTGAAATGCAAAATCGTTTGTTTAAATAAACTTAACAATTGTTTTTCCTTTATGCGATATTTAGAAGAAAAAATTATTTTAATCATGTTATTTATTAAAAAGTTACAGAAATGTATATAGAATCGTGTGCGAAACGCGAGTATCATGATAAGAATGTGTTCCTTTAGACCGATAGAGCTTTAAGTAAATGGAATCTTAATCACATTACACACATTCATTTCTTAAATTCAAAGAAAAAACAAACAAGAAATTTCTTTGAAACAAAGAAACTTTTCTTTAACCGTATTGAAATGCACAAATTTGTTTAATTCAAAGAAATTTTTTTTGAATCAAGGAAACTTTTTTCTAGGTGAGCGCGTGCGATGAAAATTTTCCCGCCAATCTGGCAGATTTTTCAAGTATAAAGTTTTTTTCTGACTCAGGAGATCTTAAAACGTGAGAATTTGATGAGATTTTCGAAAGTAATTTTCCACATATAACCTTTTTATTGATAAGAATGTAAAAAGTTATCCCACATGAATGAATTGATGTATAATTTTGCCACTTGGTTCGATTGATTCATGGCCTTCAATGAATAAATCCCAGAAACGAAAATGACCTTTTTACATTCTCATCATAAATGAGAAAATATTCGTTTTATGTGAAAAATGACTTTTGAAAATCTCATCAAATCTTTAAGTTTTAAGACCCCCTGAGCCAGAAAAAACGGTTTTTACGAAAGTGTCTATCGCCTCTCTATATCCTAGGCGGAAAAGTCGGACTTATGCCGGATCTTACGAACGGCATTGTACCGCGCCAGTTGTGAATAAGGAGCAATGCCAGTACTGATCATTAGTACCGCGCCGAGCGTTGGCGCGGTACTGGTATAGTACTGCCCCAGTATGGAGCAGTGTTCGCAGAACGTGGACGTAAATGGCCCCCACCATAGATGCTTCGAGCTCATTGTGTCTTCCTCATTCAACAAACCTATGGCAGTGGAGCGAGGAAGAAGCCATGAGCTGGTAGGGTCCATGGTGGAGGCCGTTTACGTCCACGTTCTGCGAACACTGGTATGGAGTCAAATGCTGGCTAGAAGCCGACTTAGGGATTTATGCCGAGCGTTGGCGCGGTACTGGTTCAGTACTGTCCCAGTATGGAGTCGAATGCTGGCTAGAAGCCGACTTAGGGATATATGCTGAGCGTTGGCGCGGTACTGGTTCAGTACTGCCCCAGTATGGAGTCCAAATGCTGGCTGGAAGCCGACTTTGGGATTTATACCGAGCGTTGGCGCGGTACTGGTATAGTACTGCCCCAGTATGGAGTCAAATGCTGGCTAGAAGCCGACTTAAGGATTTATGCCGAGCGTTGGCGCGGTACTGGTTCAATACTGCCCCAGTATGGAGTCGAATGCTGGCTAGAAGCCGACTCAGGGATATATGCCGAGCGTTGGCGCGGTACTGGTTCAGTACTGCCCCAGTATGGAGTCCAAATGCTGGCTAGAAGCCGACTTGGGGATTTATGCCGAGCGTTGGCGCGGTACTGGTTTAGTACTGACCCAGTACAGATATAGATAAATTAATTTATCTCACAATAATTAATAGTTTAATATATTTGACTAATTAATTATAGTAATTTTATTTTTACTAATGTTTCTGTAAAGTTTTCTACTAACAATTACTTAAATTTAACTAAAAATTAGTCAGTTTTGACTAATTCGGATTTAAAGAGTGTAATTTAAGAATTAAATTTATTTATTATCAAAATATTGGAAATATACAAAGTTCATTTTGAGCTGCTTCTGCGTTTTGAAACCAACGTCTTTAAGACGTTCCTTAGTGAGTGCTATTTAACCGCTGGAAGTTTCGACTTGATATTATTATTCTGATTTAAGATACTCGATAACTCTCGGTAAAGTTATCGGATTGAATTAAGATTTGGCCTACTTTATCAGAGCCGAAATAGTAAGGACAAGTTCGTTAATCGCAGCCACATCCGACAAAAATTGTCAAAATAGGAGCATTTTTGTGTCTTTGAAAAAAACTATGAAAAATTGCAAAACTTGAATGCTGGTTTCTGATACTTCTCATAAATTTCTAGTAATTATCCTTATAACATTTTTCGAATTACTATAATTAGGAAAGTTACAGTATGTTGAAACTTGAAAAAAGTCAATATCAGTCAAATTTTCAGTTAAATTTTAAGAAATACGAAAAAAAAGTTATGATACAAAATTGTTTACTACATAAAGATCTACAAGTTTGAATCGCAACATTTTTTCATAAGATGTATATTTTTCTTTTTAATTTGAAAAAATACTATTGAAAATTCAATTTTATAACAATAATATGTGAAATACGAAAAATATATAAGTTTGCAAAATTGTTTGTTTCAATAAGGTCTACAAATTTTGTGAGAATATGTTCCTTAAGGTAGTTCGTTTACGAAAATTAGACCTCAGGCAAAATTAGATAATTTGGCTTTCAAGAATAGCAATATTATTATTGAAGGGCTAATTTGAAAGTGAATCGCATCATTTTTAAAAATTTGGCTAGAAGCGATAAGAAAATAAGTTTGTGCAGAAATAAAATTTATTAATAAAATTATTGCTTTGTGTTTCAAATTTTTTTCATGAAAAATAATCATTTCTATTTCAAATTAGCCCTTCAATAATAATACTGCTATTCTTGAAAGTAAAATTATCTATTTTTGCCTGAAGTCTAATTTTCGTGAACGAACTACCTTAAGGTAGTACTCTTTTTAATAAAAAAAATTTAAAAATTACGAAAAATAATATTTTAATAATGTTTTTTGTAATAGGATATTTCCTTATTATCGCTCTTTACCAATTTTTTAAAAATGATGCGATTTTAATAAATCACGGTTCATTTTTTTAGGAAAAAGATTCTCTACAACATAACCGTTTCCAATTTTTGAAAATGAATCAATTATTATCAAATACAGCAATTTGTTTATAAAAATTTTGTTTTGGAAAATTGTTTTTTAATGATTTCAACCATTAAAGAAATTATTTTCAAGAATTGGAAATGGTTAAGTTGTAGAGAATCTTTTTCCTAAAAAAATGAATCGTGATTTATTAAAATCGCATCATTTTTAAAAAATTGGTAAAGAGCGATATTAAGGAAAAATCCTATTACAAAAAACATTATTAAAAAAGTTTTTTTCGTAATTTTTAAATTTTTTCATTGAAAAGATTGTCTTTCTTTACATATGACACGGTTGATGATATAATTTCCAGTCTTGAAATCATAGAAAAACTTTTTTTTCCAGAGACCTGATTTTTGGAATGACAACTACCTTAAGGGCATGTGATACTTAGGAAATTAGCAAATTTTATTCACTTTAGGTTTCTATATGTTTGTGTCAAAAGTATGTCAAATTTTTTGTTCAAAATTTGGGAAATGGTAGAGAAGATAAAAACGGACGTACACTACCGGTCAAAATTGTGGGACCACCTGTTTTTCGATGATTGCTTAAATTATCTTAATTTTAATTCTGTGAGTGATGGAATTTGTTCTCTTGATAAATTAAATGCCATCAAAATTCTCTATAAAATGAGTCCAGAATGAAATCGTTTCCTTAAATTTTGAAGAAGGTATTGCAAAAAAGTCAAAAATTTCAATGTTTTCTTTAATTTTAAATAACTTTCGAAATAATCAACATTTTTTAATGTTCTTGGACTTATTTTAAAGCTAAGATTCTTCAAAATCGCAGTAAATTGTCATCATAAATGTATAATTTTTTTCTTGCATAGTGCAAAGAGTTAAAATTGTCACAAAAAAGTAAGGAAAATTCGAAGACATTTAATCTGTAGGAAAATCATAATAAAAATCATATAAATATATATTTTAAGGGAATAAAATTCATGATTATATGTTTTATATATCTTATAAAAATGTTTTTCTCAGCGAAATCAATATTGGAATTTTTAAAACTTTTTTTATTCGAACTTTAACCTCGTGCACTATGCAAGAAAAAAATGATACATTTATGATTACAATTTACTGCGTTTTTGTAGAATCTTAGCTTTAATATGAGCCAAAGAACATTAAAAAATGTTGATTATTTCCGAAGTTATCTAAAATGTAAAAAACATTGAAATTTTGACTTTTTTGCAATATCTTCTTCAAAATTTAACAAAACGACTTCATTCTCGACTCATTTTATAGAGAATTTTAATGGCATTCACACTGAGAAAACTGGAGTGTCAACCTAAACATTTGGAGGGTGAAGCAGACTATATTTGAGGTTAAATTATAGGACAGCCTTCTAGATAGTGTAACTTATTACCTGTGAATTGTGAAAATAAGATGGTCAACTTGAATACTTTAGAGGGAAAAGTTGATCATCGCAGAGAGAAAAATAGATTATCGAAGAGGGAAAAATAGACTATAATCTACTTCTATGGCTAACCTCAAAACTATTACATTTAAGCTTTCACAATTGTTATGTTATTATAGCAAGTGAAATAGGTACTCGACAATTAGTTGGCAAAAATAACCCTCGTGACACTTTAACACGTAAAAGACGCGAAACTGGCAATGAGGTTAGAGTCCACGCTGGTGATATTGGAGGAAAAATAGGCGAACCCACGTGACTTTACAATTTTGGCGCGTATTTCACCAATCGACACTCTTTATAGTGATTCTGATCTGACACTCTGGTAACAGTTAAGCAGAATATCAAATGAGTGTTTCCCTGACCAAAAAAGAAAAAATTTCGGAAAGAGTATTGTACTATCTAGAAGTTCAGACTGACTATCTACATTTGGACACTCCAGTTTTCTCAGTGCAATTCATTAAAAGAACAAATTTTATCACTCACAGAATTAATATTAAGATAATTTTAGTAATCATCGAAAAACAGGTGGTCCCACAATTTTGACTGGTAGTGTATATAGACTACTTTTGGTTTAAAAATTGAAAAAATGTTCAGTTTTAGCAAAATATATCGGAAATTTTTTTTTTCATTCAAAACCAAAAGTTTCTATCTACTTCCGTTTTTAACAGAATGGAGCGCGAAGCGCTTGAGGAGAATGTGCCCGCGAAGCGTGCAGATTTTTTTACGCACGTTTAGATTGCCCCTGATAATGACAGTTGATTTTGATAGGAGCGTAATATCAGGCACGATGATTGGTTATTATGATTATTTACGATTTATGATCTCGTGCGTAATGCATTGATGGATGCACCAGCACCGGTGTTCAGAAAAGTCGCACGCATAGAGATTGCTCACCACAAGTCGTAAGGGACCCGACTCGAATCGGGGTGATTGCTAGATTGGATTTAGCAAACTCGGATCGTTCGTTTACGTCCATCGTCCATCGTCTATCGTAGAATGAGATAGCAGGGGTGAGTAAGGGAGGAAAAGAGAAAGGTGGAGGGGATAGCTTAAGCGAATGGATACAGGAATCGCGGCAAGTATTTAAGGGAAACTGACGATAGTCGCGCGCCAGTTCTACAGCCGCAGAGCCGCATGGCCCTCGAGAAGTCATTTTTTTCGGGCACAAAATCTAGATACTCAATGTGTTTTAGCTGCTCAAACAGTTCGAATGCTTTGTAAACAACTTCAGTGTCTTTAAATTCATATTCAATTATATTTATAACATTTTATTTCATTTTATTTTATAAAGGTTGTGTTTGATCATTTTAGTAATAGTTGTTTTATAAAGTTAGTGCTGCAATGATGTGGGCGCTCGATACGATATAGTTTAGTATTTTATGAAAATATAAACCAAAAAGTTTTCAGTTTTATGAACTGAAGTCAGTTGGTTAATTTTCACAGCAAGTAAAAAGGTCAGTTACGGCAATAAATTCGATTCATATTTAAAAATTGTTTTCAATTATCGACGAATAGTTCGTATAAATTTTTTTTTTTTAATACATTCGAAATTAAATCTTCGTTAAAATAATCTTTACTATAGTTATTATTTATGTAATTAGATAGTTTGAACTTATTTTAGACCGGGAGATAATTTTATGGTACACATATAATTCTGGTTTCATAAAAAATTATATTGGATATTCGCTAATAATTATATAAGTTGTTATTGCAATAATATTTTCGCTTAGCTGTCAAAAATATCAATCAAATTCATCTGGTTGATGAATCCCTAGCATTTTCTTCAGTGATTAAAAACGCAATTCGATTTAGGATAAGATCGCAGTTCAGTTAATTCATCTGAAAAGTTTGTCGTGCAAAATAACTGAGATAGTCTCTCAATACAACTGAACGATTGATTTTCGTTACATTGAGTAACTATTTGTTTACTAAAATTAATATAGCCATAGATTTAAGGTATAGTTGATCCACAAAAGTTAGACGTCAGGCAAAAATAAATAATTTTGCTTATTCATGAATAGCAATATTATTACTGAAGGGCTAATTTAAAAGAGAAAAGATTATTTTCCAAAAATGTAATTTGAAACATAAAAATAATGCATTTAACAAATTTTATTTTTACCCGAACTTTTTTTCTTATCGCTTCATACCAAATTTTAAAAAATGATGTGATTCTAATAAATCACGGATCATTTTTTCAGGAAAAAGATTCTCTAATACGACTTAACCGTTTCCAATTTTCTAAAATCAATAATTTATTACCATATTCAGCAATTTGTTTATAAGAATTTCGTTTTGGAAAATTGATTTCTAATGGTTTCAGCCATTAAAGTATTTATTTCCAAAAATTGAGAACGTTAAAGTTGTAAAGATTATTTTTCCTGAAAATATGATTCGTGATTTATTGGAATTGTATAATTTTGTAAAATTTGGTATGAAGCGATAAGGAAAAAAGTTCAGCAAAAATAAAATTTGTTACATACATTATTTTTGTGCATTTAAAATGTTTTTCTTGGAAAACAATCTTTTCTTTTACAAATTCGCCCTTCATTAATAATATTGCTATTCTTGAAAGCAAAATTATCTATTTTGCCTGAAGTCTAATTTTCGTGGATGAACTACCTTAATGATTTGAGAAGTAACCAAAAATGTGCATTCAACATAGTTATCGCAAATTTTCCTCCGTATAAATAATTTAGTTATGTATAAAAGAACAGAAAATTATTATATTATGTGGAAGTAAATATATAATCAGGATTGTGATAATTGGTTCGTTAGCTGTCTGAAAATTATAATACTTGTTGTTAACTTTTCAAAAGCAAATCGCAGAAATATTAGTTTTATTTATTCTTCTTTATTAAAATGTTATTTATTCCCTAGCACATTAAGGGGGTCTCCTCATCAGTCAGCTTCAAAAAATCGATTTTTTTTTGTTGCTTCAATCGTTAGAATTATTATCTGAGAATATTCTTGCAAAGTTTCAAAGTATAGCTGATTAACATCTCATGCCTGTAAGTTTCCTTTAATTTGATTTTCTTCCTTCGAAAAACTTTAAAGCCCATTTTATAAAAATTTTTTTTTTTTTGAAATTCCGTGCACGATTACAAAAAAACTATAAAAGCTATGTATACAATTAAAACACCGTTTTTTAGATAATTTAATTGTGCACAGACTGAGTTAAAAAAATGTACTAAAAAATCTCTTTTTACAATTTTATTAACGCACTTACTGCTAAAAAAAGGCCGAAAAATCGAGTACTTTATTAAAAAATGACTAAAATATTCAAATTTCAACTTTCAATCACCATAATAGACTATACTGTGCAGAAAAGCCTTCCGAATAAGGAAGTATTTTAATTTTTTGTTTTAGGTAAAAATTACGGGCTGAATTTTTCACGGAGTTTGGATTGTCCGCGGCGAGCTGCTGCGCGAGATTGTTTATAAATCCGCCATTTTTATTTATTTTGATATTCAAAAAACTTTTTATTGTTGAATAAATATATGTTTAAAGACACGCAAAAGATCATTTATTTCTCTTGCTGTTTTCATGTTTAAAAAAAATCCTAAAAAACCACCTTTTTTATGAGCCACTGATGAGGAGACCCCCTTAAGTAAAAGTTTTATTTATCTTGACCAATGAATTGCAATGTGTTGCATACATAATTATAAAATAATTGTATCTAATATTTATTGACTACAGTAGATGTATTTAAAAGATTTAGTAATTCCACTTGAATATTCGTAAAAATATTGTTAATTTTGATGCTCAATAAACTAAAGCTTCATACAAAAGAATCCAATTGCCTTACATATCATTATAATAACAATGAAATGTCGACGCACATGAACGGTTCGCAACTCTATTTCTCAATTATACTCGGACACTCCTTATTGTCATTAGCAACTGAACCATTAGACAAACCATCTGTCCAATAAACAAGAAGATTCTACAAATGTAGCTCGAAAAGATCATTAATTTAAGGCCACGGATCAATCAGATCATTTGACTAAATTATACATTTATTCTTTCATGCAAGATAACTTTTTTTATTAACAAAGTATCTTTCTGAAAATTTGGGAAACGTGACAAAAGACAATAAGGCACGTCTCTTAACTTTTTTTAGTAAAAATTTTGAAAAAAATTCGAAAACTGTAAAATTTTTTGCAAAATTTTCACTTAAACAAAAAACGTTCTTCATCTTCTTCTGTCGTATTTTTAAAATTTTCAAAAAGATATTTTGTAAAATAAAAAAATTATCTTGCACGAAATTTTACAGGAAATTGGTCACGTGATCTGTCTGATACATGGACTTAAGCATAAAAGTAATGCAGATTTAAAAGTGTAAACCATAAGAATGTCTGATGGTATATATTTGATTTTAATGAAACAGGTATTTGAATAATAAAATGTTGGATTTTTAATTAATAGAAAGTCTTGCTGGGAAGGAAGCGGTGCTCGATGCTGCTGAGATTAGGGTTACTTCTTGGGCTGCAGCTCGCCGGAGCTAGTTTGCAAAGCAACCATTTTTACCTGTATGCAAACCATTCAGTAAAGAGCTCCTTTAGTGAAGGATTTTCTTTAAACAAAACCTCTCCCAAACGAGAAACAGAAATCTTTATTGAAACGCCGGAACTCTGTGTGAGAGAAACCACATTCGATAGGGGGTGAGTGCTGCAACATTTTTCGCTTAATTACATTAAGGCCATGTATCAACGAGACCACGTGACCTAATTCCCGTGAAAGTCAATGCAAGATAGATTTTTTATTTTACAAAATATCTTCTGAAAAACTTTGAAAATACAACAGAAGACTAAAGAACGTCTGTTAACTTCTTTTCAGTGAACATTTTTTACAGTTAATTGTAATTTATTATCGATAAGTCTTTCAATTATTTTTCAATTTTTATCAAAAAGAAATTAACAGACGTGCTTTATTGTCTTTTGTTGAGTTTCTCAAATTTTGAGAAAGATGTTTTGAAAATCAAAAGACATTCTCATTGCGCGCAGCTCGCTTCGCTCGAAAATTTGAGCGCGTCTAGGGCGTGGGATCCGTTGGTCGCGATTAACGTTCCATTCTGTCTGGACCTCGCGCTTCGCGCTCGGTCTTATATTCTTCGCATACATTCAAGCTTATTTTTTGTAATTTCATACTGAATCTCAAGTCAGTTTTATAATATTGTAGATGTCAATTACATTATCTTAAAGTTATTAAATTTGTTAATGATTTCAAGTGAAAAAGTAAATTCAATTTATTTAAAGCTCTATCAGTCTTAAGAAACACATTCCCCTCATGACACTCGCGCTTTGCGCTCCATTTTCTGTATACATTTCTGTAACTTTCTAATCAATAATATGATTGAAATAATTTTTATACAATCTCATCATATGAGAAGGTATTAGTTTTATGTAAAAAATGACTTTCGAAATTTTCATTAAATTTTTACGTTTTGAGTCACCCTCTCTCTAAATCTGAAAATATTTTTCACTGACAAATCAGTTAATTTTCACTGATTGAATCAGTGAAGAAAGTATTTTTCACTGTTAAATCAGTTGATTTCCACTGAAGTAATCAGTGAAATATGACTGATTTACGGTAACCTCTTTTTAGCTATTTGAATCAGTCAAATTTCACTGATAATTAGTAGATTTTAACTAATTCAGATTTAGAGAGTTGAGTCAGAAAAAACGGTTTTTACGAAACCGGTCTGTCTGTCTGTCTGTAGTCGTATACTCGATAACTCTCGATAGAATAATTGGATTGAATGAATTTTGTTTTTGAAAAAAAACTTTATGGAAAAATGAAAAATTTCAATACTGGTTTCTCTTAGTTCTCATAAATTTCTAGTAATTATCCTAATAAAATTTACGATTAAACTAAAATTAGGAATTTTACAGTTTCTTAAAATCTGAAAAAGTCAGTATCTAAATTCCATTATTCAGTTAAATTTTACAAAATACGAAAAAAAAGTTATGATACACAATTTTTTACTACATAAAGATCTACAAGTTCGAATCGCAACATTTTTTCATAAGATGTATATTTTTATTTTTAATTTAAAAAATACTATTGAAAATACAAAATTCAATTTTTTAACAATAATATGTGAAATGCGAAAAAAACGTAAGCTTGCAAAATTGTTCGTTTCAATAAGATCCACAAATTTTGGCTGACATAATTTCTAATAAAACGTATATTTTCCATTTTAATTTCAAAAATACGATTAAAATTCAATAATTCCATTTTTTAAACAAAATATGTGAAATACGAAAAAAAAACGCTGTGGTGTAAAATTATATGTGCCTAAATGAGGTCACATTTTCTCAGTAGGACATGTTTTGACAAGATATATATTTTATGTTTTGATTTTAAAAAACACTATTGAAAATCAAAAATTCCATTTTTCTACCAAAATATGTAAAATACGGTATAAGCATTTAAATGCAAAATCGTTTACTTAAATAAAGTCTGCGATTGTTCTCGTTTTTGAGATATTTGGGAGAAAATAAATTTTTTAACTATGTAAATTATTAGAAATGTATACAGAAAATGAAGCGCGAAGCGCAAGTGTCAGGGTGAGAATGTGTTTCTTAAGGCTGATAGAACTTTAAGTAAATTTAGATTCCTTTTTCATTCATAATCGAAAAAGCATTTAGTAATTTGGAAAAAATGCCCTTAAGTAAAAACACGATTCTGCATTTCAACGCTTATACCGTATTTTACATGTTTTGGTTAAAAATGGAATTTTTGATTTTCAAAATCAAAAATAAAAACATATAATATACACCTTGAAAAAAAATATCCTAATGAGAATTTGTAGACCTCATTTAGGCAAATAATTTTCCATCTGAACGTTTTCTTAGTATTTCACATATTATGCAGATAAAAGATTGAATTTTCAATACCATTTCTTCAAATTTAAAAGAAAAATAGACATCTTATAAAAAAATGTTACGATTTAAATTTGTAGTTCTTTTTGTACTAAATAATTTTGTATCGCAACGTTTTTTTTTCTATTTTTTACAATTTAACTGAAAAGTGGAATTTAGATATTGACTTTTTTTAAGTTTTAACATACTGTAACTTTTCTAATTTTCGTATAATCAAAAAATGTTATTCGGATAATTAGTCGAGATTCATGAGCACTATCAGAAACTAATATTGCATTTTGTTATTTACTTAAAAACAGAAACAATGCTCTTATTTTCACGATTTTGGTCGGATATTGCTGGTTAACAAACTCATCCTTTTCATATGATAAAAATATAAAAAGTTATCTTACATGAACGAATTAATGGAGAATTTAGTCACGTGGTCCGATTGATCTATCGCCTTAAGGGCATGTGATACTTGAGGTAAATAACAAATTGATGTAAATAACTTGGTCCAGTTTCTACATGTTTACGTCCAAAATACATTAAATTTTGTTCTCAAAATTTGGAAAATGTTAGATAAAATAAAAGCGGACGGAGATAGACTAGTTTTTTTGATAATGTAAAAAATGTCACCAATAGATTTTTCAAAAAATAAACTTTTATTTTCTAACCAAAAATATTCCTATCTACGTCCCTTTTTATCTTCTCTATTATTTCCGAAATTCTGAAAACAAAATTTTATGTATTTTGGGCATATACATGTAGAAAATTTAAATCTGTTAATTTCCTAAGAATCACATGCCCTTAAATTAGCCTTTGATTAGTTTTGTAAACTGTTTTCTTTTTGTACATATTACATATACATATGTGATACTGATTTTTTCTTTATAAAAATGCACTGAGATAAATCGTTGGGTCAGAGCATCAAAAATTTTGTTGGAGGCACAAAAATATTTCTGCTGTTACGACTCAGCATTTTTCAGTATTTATCCTCAATAAATGTGGACAGTAAATAACCGTAAGTAGTTTGTGTAACGAAACCATATAGTATTAAGTGTCTTGACTGCTCATTTGTTATTTAACGAAAAACATAAAATATTTTCATGATCTCAATTTTATTCATAATAAATTTAAAACGTTATGATTCTTATATGGGCTTCTGGCGGTTTTAAAAACCTGTTTCTTTAACAGCCGTTCTTACTTTTCTCTCGTAATTGGCATGTTATTCTTCTTTATGGGTAGTTTAGTTCAACATTTGACATTGCTGCTAAATTGAAAAATGGTGATTAGGAAGATTTTCAAGAAAGTCTAATATTCTAAGAAAATCCATTCAAAGAGTAATTCCCAAGTAATCAGGTAATTAGCGTAATATGAATAAAATTAATACATCCCTAATAGAGCTTGAGTCTATAAAATTTGTTCAATTAAGGGAATGTGAACAACTTGATTCAGTTTCTACATCCGGAAAGATAAAATTTTGTTTTCAAAATTTGGGAAATGATAGAGAAGATAAAAACAGATGTAGATGAATCACTTTTGCTTGTGATAGGGGGCCAACCATATACCACATGGACAATTTTTCACCACTTTTTGACCCCCCCCCCCCCCCCCCTTGTGAACAGCCGTGGAATTTTGACGAACACCCCCTCCTTTACTCTGTCCACGTGGACATTCGCAGTTTAAGGAAATTAGTGTCCATGTGGAATCTAGCCATCCCCCCCCCCATCCCCGGTTACCCTCGCGGACAAGCGTGTAATTTTGCCACGTGGATAATTGGGTGGGGGGGGGGGATAAATCCACGTTGTCCAAGAGGGGGGCCGAGAGGATCGGGCTAGAATCTATGTGGACACTCATTCCTCTAAATCTGCAAAAAATATACTGAAACGAGACAAGGTGTAATCGAGGTTAAGATGAGCGATTTCGATTCGATTAATCAATAATCGATTATTTTAAAACTTGCGAGAGAAACGCGCGATGAGAATGTGCCCGCCAGGCGGGCAGATTTTTTTGTATGTATTTCGTGTGAAATCACAGTAAAGATGTACTAAAATTACTTGACTTTTAAATTTAAATAAGGTTTTGATTGTGTATTGTTTCATTCAAGGATTTAGAGTTATTTAAAATTAATTTATAATAAAGAATTAAAAAAAATTTAAAAAAAAAAAAAAGTTTATTTTGATTTAATGTTACAAATGAACAAAAGCAATATTTATAATCTATAAATTTAGTAAGATTCGATTAATCACTAAATTTTTAAAAATTTTTAAAAACTAATTAAAGTCCACAACTATCCGCTAATATGTCCTTTATTATGTCCTAAAGTTACAGCTAAAAAAATTCATTATTGTGAAAAAATCTTGAGGGAAAATGATATTTCTCATTTAGTTAGCTGTTCCGATTAATCCATGGCCTTAGACCTTTATGTAGTTACGGACATTTTACAACTCAATTTAAAAATAAAACGATTTTTGAAGATCGATTCAAGAGAATCGATTTTTTTGAACCAATTAATCGATAAGATAAAATCGGAAAATTTGAGAATTATGCCAAAAGTAGTCTATCTACGTCTGTTTTTATCTTCTGTACCATTTTCCAAATTTTTCTATATTTTGGACACAAACATTTAGAAACCTAAAATCAATAAAATTTGCTAATTTACTAAGTTAGTATCATATGGCCTTAGACATTTATTATTTATACATTTAAGGCCATGGATTACTCGTACTAACCTTTATACAGGAATTTTGTCACTTGCTCTGGTTGATGCATGGCTTTCATTGTAAATTTTCAATTATCTTCCAAAGAAAAATTAGGGTTCCACTATATGAAAAGAAAAATAAATTGACTTCATTGTCCTCTGTTATATCTTTAACTGATTTGCAATGGATTTGATATAAGTCGCCATCAGTGGGTGACGATAGCAAAAGTACGTTAATCTAAAGTTGTACTTTATGGCACCCTTTTTATATCCCTGGATCCCTAATGGAAGGTCCGATGTGGTGTTTGAAGATCTGCAGATTAAGAGGGCTAGGAAAGAGTATTCGATTTTTTCTATGTAATTCGCAAAAACAGGGTGGGATTTGTGCCAAGGCAAAAAGAAAAACGTTCACAGAGGCCTGAGACTAGCAGTAATGACCACAAAGAAGGCGAACGAGGTTTTAAGCTGAAAAGCGGAAAGTTGAGTAAACAAGGATTAGAGTTGAAATTGTTTTCATCTGCCGATACTCTCACGAGGATATCAAAGAATCTATTACCACTGAGTGACACTTTGCACTTTAAGTACAAAACCCCTCTCGCAATCAGAATACAACGATTTTTGTCCCCTTTATAATTTATGTATATCCATTACATAAAATCACTTTTAATAAACACTCTTTAAATCTGAATCAGTAGAAAACTACTAATTGACAAAGTGCTAAATGTGTTTCATTCGCTTAATTAGTCATTTTTATACTAATTCAGTTGGTATTAGATTAATTTCTACCAATCCATTTAGTTACCATCATATTAGCATATGAAGTAGTAGAAATTCAAATTCACCCAGAAAAAAGTTTCTTTGATTAAAAAAAAATTTCTTTGAATCAAACTTTGTGCATTGCTTACGGTCAAAGAAAAGTTTCGGGGGCACTTCCGAAAAGCACTTACCTCCGATTTATTTGAAACTCACAATACTCACGTATTTTGAGGCGCTGATTACTAATATGATGATAAAAATATACGCAAATTTTATTTTCAAGGTCAAAACTAAAAAAAATGTTTTTAATAAGTTTTTTTGAGTTTATGTCGATAAATATTGATCTGGAAAAAAAATATTTCCCACGACAGTTGTAGCGAATAAAAAGCTTTATCTTTGATGTTTCACACATTTTTGCCCTAAAATCATTAATTTTCGAGAAAAATGAGATTTTAAAAATAAAAAAACTGCCAAAACCTATTAAGGGTGCAGTTCCGTTCTTAAACTTTTCAAACTACTTACGACAACTTCTCTCAATTAAGGGTTTAAGCCACCTTTGAACTTTCGAAAAATTAAAAAAAAATTTTACTCTTACATGGTTCTCTATAGTCTTAGAATAGTGGACTTTATGGTCCCGGCATTGCAGATTGATGGAAATGACAACAATTTTGATTATAAACACGAAAAAATTCATTCAAAAACTTTAAACGCGTTTTTCTCGGAACAGCTTTTTTTCAAACTGTGTCCCATTTATCTCCTTCAATATACAACTATTTTGGATGAAATGTATACTAAAATGATCTTAAACTATAAGCCTCGTCAGGCGTACGTAGCCATTTTGCAAAATAAATAATAATTTATTTCAATATGACAATAACAGGAACTCGAAACATAGGTCCAAAATCACATTTTTTTACAAATGCTTGCGATTGATGAAAAAATAAAAATTTCGAAAAATCCCTACGCACGCCTGAAACTACTATGCTGTTGTTTATAAAAAAATGTTGTTTACTGCAGGAGATGCAAATTATGGACGCTGCCTGGGACACAGTTTGATCCCGAATCACGACATAGGTTGTGCAAATGGGACAAGTTGACCTACATTTTTTACCAAAATTTGATTGTTTATAATTTTTTTTTCTTATCAATTCATGTAGAATAAAACGCTTGAAAGAGATTTTGACTCTATTGTTTTGTATGCCTTCAAAATTAACAACAAATAAACCATGATTTCTTGGTTTCCAAGGTGGCCCAACCCCTTAAGGCAGCCTCACCATATATTTCTACAAGCAATCGATGCGCCTCAGCTGCAGATTCCTTCAAATTCAAGAAGTAAATCAAAATTTCCCACAAATTATGCTTATTCGGTTCAAAACTCGACATTTTCCCACACAAAATAATATATTATACTGATAAAAATTCACTAATATTTCAAGGTTATGTTGTTGACAGATGTCCAACCCCAGATAACAATCGTGCGAGGCACGTTACCCGCACAGAATGCGAGGAACATGGTGCGTGCACAGTGCGGTACATATGCGTCGCATTTTGTGGCAGGCACGTACGTGGGAGGCATATGTCTCGCACTTTGTAATAGGCATCTGTTTATATATATTTATTAAATAATAATAATTTCCTGCAGAAAAAAAAGGAAATATGAAAAATTCCTGGAATATGAATTTAAATTTTGTAAGCATATTTTTAGTTTACCAATATCGACAGACTTATTTAAATATCGAATGTTCACAAGTTAGACATTTTATAATTAAAGTTTAAGTTACTTTTACTATTTTTAAAATGTTTTTCAATTTATTTAATCTCATTATAATATTCCCGCGTGATCACATGGTTGGAATAAACTTCAACATGGCGTTTCTTTCTGTTGCTTAAGCTAGGCCGTTCATAATCAGTTTTTTTCACGTCATTTTCATGATCATAGTTTTAGTGCATTCAGTGGATTCAGTGTGCGTGAGGTAATTAATATTTATTCTTAAAGTTTGTTAGTCTGACACGTGGTTTTTCTTATTTTAAAAGTACAAGCCACAATGTAAAGTTGACCACGCGTTGACCGGCATCACTAAATAACTCTAATAATATAAGAAAATGTACTATTTGTTCAGTACTGAAAATATTTTGCTGTTCATTCTGATTCAACTATAAGTTGAATACTTATTATATTCCAAATGTATAACTGTACTAATATAGGAAACTACTTATTTATTAGCACTAAAAAAATGTTCGCGTTCGTCGTTATTTAAGTATATTGAACACTTTATACATTGTTTATTGAGATTTATTGGATATATAACAAACATTTATCCATTGCCCCTATGTATAATATCGGTTTTCAACTTTAAATATAATGTTTTCAAGTACATTATGTATTTTTATTTTTTATTATGATTAGTATTTTGGAAATAATTTTAAATTATACGAGACGCATAAAGCTCGCTTTTTACTGTCAGGAATGCGAACTTCACTACGTGCCGGCGATATGCGTCGCATATGGTGACGCATCTGCGTGGCGCGGTGAACTCACGCGTGATTCATAATTCGCACCCGTGCGAGCGGTAACGCTCGCACTGTACGCGCACTTTGTTATCTGGGACCTTACGACAGTGACGTTTTACATCTGTCAATTTCAACCAAAACTTACTGGTGACGCCAACTTTTGGTAATCGGCGGAAAATTATTTGTAACCTGATAGCTACACTGTCAGGTCAACCATTGCTTGAATTCAACCACAAAAAGTAGTTAAGGACATTTACATCAACTACATATGTCACGTCACTAAGCCCAGGATTTTTTCTCAGTGTACTAATTATTGCTAGGATTTTGCGTCAATTCAATTTATTGTTAGTTTTCTATTAAATTTCTTTGAATTCTAATAAAATTGATACGTATAAACTTTTTTTTGTATTTCAGAGACACTGTTGTTTCTTTGAAAGAAGTGCGGTTCAATGAAAGTAATGAAAAGTTACTATTTTTATTCGAGGGTGGGATTCTAACAGATTGTAACGAACAAATTATTGATGACAGTGATTACAATGAAAATACCTGTTCTGGAGAAAATGAAGAGAGAACAATTAAACTTGACAATTTACCTTCAGAAAATAATAGTTCGACAATACCAAAAAACTTATTGTGGCTTTTGTCAACTGCGGATTTACGTCATCAATGCAGTCACATGAGGTCTCTTATCCAAAATCAAAATATTGAGCAGCAACGTCAAAGGTGAGAGACAATATAAGTTAGATTCAAAACTCACATTTTAGGGATTTTTTCCAAACAGCTTTTTTTCTTAATAAATTATTTATCAAGATCTTGTTTTTACAATGTACATAATAATTATAAATTACCTATTTCTACAAAGTTAATAAAGAATGAATCTTAATTATTATATGTTCAAGAAAATTAAAAAATATCAATAATATCTGTGAAAAAAGGAACGCGCTTTGACTCCGCTGGGTATTGAGCCCAGGACCTTTCAATTGCCGGTAGCATCTAACCTACGGAGGTTCCATACAACTTTTCTTGCAGAATCTATTCACCCCTATTCGGCTACGGATATCAGATATTAGATTCTGTGGGAAAAGTTGTGTGGAACCTCCGTAGCTCAGATAATGAAGCATTAGAACGGTAATTGAAAGGTTCAGGGCTCGATACTCAGAGGAGTTAAACCGCGTTCCTTTTTTCACAGAGAATATTTTTCAAATCAATGAAATTCAAAAAATTTTCTATTAAAATTTAATTGAGTAAAAATTGGATTAAATTGAAACCAGTGAGAAATTTTTACATTCTTATCTTATCTTATCTTATGTGAAAAATAACTTTCGAAATTTTCATCAAATCTTTACGTTTTGTGACCCTCTGAGTACAAAAATGGTTTTGACGATAGTGTATGTATGTCTGTCTGTTTGTAGTAGTAGGTACAAAAAAACGTAGAGATGGAAAAACACTATTAAGAATTCTATTTTTTAACCAGAATATGTGAAATACGAAAAAAATTTAAAAAGAATTCAAATCAATAAAATTTTAAACTCGAATTGCCATTAATGTTTAATTAGGTCTACAATTGTAAACTTTAAGTGATTCAAACCTGCCTTAAAATATTCGAGCCTTCAAAAACCAAAAACGACTTTTGGACCAAAATGAATTTCCAAACATAAAAGGAGGAAAGAAAAATGAAGGCAACCATCCAGAACCCCTTCCTTCTTTTTTTTTCTATCGTCTTCTTTTCATTAGAATTAAAAAATGAAAAAATATTTAGCCAACGTTTTGACACTCGACCAAAATAAATTTCCAAACAAAAGAGGAGCGCCAAAACGTTGGCTAAGTATTTTTTCATTTTTAAATATAATTAAAAGAAGAAGAAAGAAAGGAGGAAAAGGAAGAGGTTTTGGATGGTTGCTTTCATTTTTCTTTTCTTCTTTTTTGTTTTGATATTAATTTTGTTCCAAATTTATTCGTTTGTTGCTATTGAGGGTTCGAGTCTTTTACGGGAGGTTTGAATCGCTTGGAGATTTCAATTGTACGAATAAGGTGTAAGAATGCAAAATTGTTTATTTAAATAAGCTTTATAAATTTTGTATCACACAGTTTCTGATAAAATGAATATTTTTTGTTTTAATTTTTTAAATGCAAATGTAGCTTTAATGGATGTAAGTAAAAATCGAACACAAAACGCGAGTATTAGGATGAAAATGTTCATTTTTTCACTTTAAATTTCTACACGCTTGTGTCCAAAATACAAGAAATTTTGTTCTCAAAATTTGGGAAATGGTAGAGAAGATAAAAACGGAGTTAGCCAAGTTTTGGTTTAGAAAATAATACCAATATTATTATTGAAGGGATCATTCAAAACAAGAATGATTATTTTCCATAATAAAAATTTGAAACACAGAAAAATAATTTAATTAATAAATTTTATTTTAGCCTGAACTTTTTTTCTTATTGCTTCGAGCCAAATTTTCAAATATGATACGATTCTAATGAATCATGGATTATTTCTTCATGGAAAAGATTCTCTACAACTTGACTTTTTCCAATTTTTGAAAATGAACTCTTCAATGGCTGATACTATTAAGAAACAATTTTCCAAAACAACATTTTATATAAACACATTGCTGAATTTGATAATAATTGATTAATTTTCAAAAATTAGAAACATTCAAGTTGTAGAAATTCTTTTCCCTGTAATAGTAATCTGTAATTTATTAGAATCTCATGATTTTTTAAAATTTGGCTAGAAGCAAAAAAAAAGTTCTGGCAGAAATAAAATTTTAAGTAATTAATTTATTAATAGAATTATTTTTTTGTATTTCAAATTTTTTTCATGAAAAATAGTGTTTTCTCTCTTAAATGATTCCTTTAATAATAATATTTCTTTTCTTGAAAGCAAAATTATCCATTTTTGCCCGAGGCCTAATTTTCGCGACTGTACGACCTTAAGGGAATCCGCCACCTTTATTATTTTTATTTTTTGAGTTTAGACCTTCCGTATAATTTTTTTTATACTTAGTATGTTTATTCAGAAAGGTTTTGGGTTTTTTTAAAAATTCCACTACCTTTATGTATTTTTAAACGAAATATTTTGAGTCATTTGGGCATTTTTGTTACATTTTTTGACTTTGAATAACTTTTTTGTTTTTTAACCAATTGTCATGATTCTGTTTTTATTTTGTTCCTTACAACATGTGGCAACTTTTCGGGAATAGAAAATAAGGTAACATGACTGAAAATAAAGTTACAAATAAAATAAAATAAATAAATAAATATAAATATCTCAAAATATAAAAAAAAATTTTTGCTGTTTTATTTTAGCCAGAGTGCTTTCCATACCCAAAAATATTGATAATATAACAAAGAATAAGTGTTTCCTTTTCCATTTGAAATCAAACTTAAATTTGGTAATTGGTATATGTAAAGGACATAGAACACCAAGCGCGAAGCGCGCAATAAAAAAGTACCCGTGAAACGGGCAGATTTTTTGCTATGCAATCAGTCACTTTTCACTGATTATCCATCAAAAAGGACTGATTGCATAGCCCAAAATGAGTCGCTGATTTAAATTTAGTCAGATTCTTACTGACTCAGATTTAGAGAGTACAATTTGAAATAATAAGGTTTTTTTTTAATCAGAAATTCATTACAAATAGAGCGGAAGTGGGAAAGAAGCCATAGTCGCTTGCGTCGAGAGATTTTCTTCATTCCTGGTACCAAGTGGTGTGGCAGAGGTCACAGAGCAACAAAATATACCAACTTAGGTGGCTTTGGATCCGCTGACGCCTGTTGTCGGAGACATGACACTGCATGTCCTTTTTTTATTCCTGTATTAGAAACGCGATATGGCCTCTACAATTGGGGCTTTTCAACACTTATGCACTGTGCATGTGACGAAAGGTAAAATTATTTCAAAAATTCATTAAAAGTTTTGAACACACATAAATTATTCATTTACAATCTTTAATGTTTATGTAAACATTTTTTTCTTATCGCTATATATCAGATTTTTGAAAATTACGGGATTTTTATGAATGAGAGCTTATTTTCCCGAGAAGGATATTTTCCACAACTAGGCCGCATCCAATTTTTAAAAAATAAATTAACTAATTTAAATTACAGTTATTTCTTAGAATTTTTATTTTCAATATAATTTTTTCATGATTTTAGGAATTGAAACATTTATTTAGAAAAATTCAATGAGGTCAACTTATGGAAAATTTTGTTTTTGAGTAAACAAATTTTGTTATTGATAATGTTTTTGCTAAGGCTAAATTAGGTACATAATAAAAGGAAAACTTTCAAAATTTGTCAGCAGTTTGCACCTGCTATATGCAGATAAAAATAGTTATAGCTATTTGAAAAAAATATGAAAATTAAGAAGTTTCATTACCTCTAAGCCTTCAAAAATAGTGTCATTTTTATGATTTATTTTCAGGCAGATAACAAAACGTAAAGCAATTAAAATTTATAGAGTTTATTAACTAATATATTAACTTTATAAAAAAAAATTTTTTATTAAGAAATACAAACAATTTTTTCTCTATTTTTTATAAGATTGTCCAGTGAAGTACCCAAGATTATAAAAAAATATTCATTTTTACAAAAGTGGTAAGAATTTGAATGTAACACTCGATTTTCGCCAAAAAAACGACCTTAATTTGTTAAAAAAATAAACAATTGTCAACCAATCTTAAAAATCTTAGGCACAATGGTCCTATTGGGCATCATTTTCAAGACCCTAAGGGACCTTTTTATGCAATAAAATAAAAAATTATTTTTTGAAAATGCAAAGGTGATGAAACCTCTTAAATTTAGCTTTTTTAAAGATCTGAAGATTTTTACATTGATAGATGTCATATAAATTGACCACTTTTTAAATGTTATCTTTAGGAGGATACGTATATAAGCAAACGAGTCACGCAATTAGATCAGCGCTTGCATAAAGAAATCTTCTATTGTAAACAATTACACCTTTTATTTTGCCTCTGCATCTGGTTAACACATTTGATCAAAATGAAACTTCGTCTAACATCTAAAATCTAAATACTTGAATGTTTTACTTTCTTCTGTGCAATCTTGAAATGCTAACATTAACTGTTACTATTTTTGTCCAGACTTGCGAACATTTTTTGTGATTAGTCTCTGAAACCTCAATATTTTTAGATTCCGAACGTGTCTTAAGATGGCCCAGTCCTCCTCAGCTGACGCTATAGGAAAAATCTTCTTCAATGTCTTCAGATCAAAGTGTTTTGTTCTGAAAAAGAGAAAGAAAAAAAGTTGCAAGAAATGGTCCTGGAAAGGCAAATGTTTAGAGTATGATAAATACAAAGCGATTCTAAGAAAAAACATTTATTATTGATCTCAAGCTTAATAAGATGAATCAATTAAAACTTAATTTATTGATCCTCAATATAATTAAAGATTAATTCTTCCAAAATCTACAATAGAGTAGTTCTCAGTAATGTGATATGTTTTCAAGTATAAGCAGAAGTTTTTTTTATCTCTTTAATTATATTGCAAGTCTAGCGACGTGATTTAAATTTAGTGGTAAATCAAATTCGTAATTAGTTCATACTAAGTGGCCCAGGTGTGGTCGGTGAATACAATTACAGTGTATATAAAGTTATTCAAAAGCTAATAACTAAAATAGATTGTTCATACCAAACAGACCTAATCAAAGGAACAAACAAAGGTTTTCTTGTACGTGAAAAATAATTAATAGTTTTTTGAAAAATCTGTATACCTGCAATTTATAAAACCGATGTCACGTGACTAACTTAATACATAGCCATACAAATATTTCAATGTATATGCTTTTATGCTCGTAAGAAAAATCAATAATTGTTATTTAGAAAAAGTCATCGGAAAATTAAATTTGTTTAATTATTGTATGTCGCTGTATTATAGATTCTTTTTAAATCACATAAATTGTAATGACTGTTAGTATTATTTTATGTATAATGAATATGTGGAGGATAATAATGAGTTGATTGCTGGATAGAGTATAATGCTGTCCCAGTCGCACTCACTATTTTATCTTGCAATCAACTCATAGCCACTCTGCATGTATAATGTGACAACTTACCTCTATTATAATTTATTGCGATCAATGTGATAATAGACCATTCTTTTATATACTTAATAAAGTTTTATTGTTTATACTTTATCATATTTATCATTTTTCCTTTCATTTTTTAGTATTAATATTGACAATTTGATAATTATTAGATATAATTCGAAAGATAGTATTTATAATGTTTATGAGAAATTGAAATACAAAATGCATTTCACCTTTTCTGACCTCAGAGATGATCTTATTATACAATATGATATTTCCAGTTTAAAATTTCATTAGTTAAGTGAACGGTTAAAAGTTGAGATCAGGCGAATATGAAAGACGAGCATTGTATATTAGTTATCATAAGATTTACGAATTCGCTCTAATTAAATTTTATGAATAAAACATTCAATCGTTATAAATGTCAAAGTTATAAATTATACAATAAGAACAATTCATTGAATTGTAGTATGAATTTGTAGTGTTAATTTAATCTTAAGCTATACGTATTAAGTTTTTAACGTTCAATACATTGTGCATTTACTCATCTTTATCAAAATCATGTTTTATAATGAAAAAAATATAAGTACATTCAGAAAAAAAAGTTTTACATTCAAATAACATTGTTTCAAATTAAAAAAATCTGTGTATTGCTATGGGTTAAAAAAAATGTCTTTTTAATTGAGACGCATCTTACGGAAAAGATTTTGTCTTGAAATCAGCTGCCCAGTGTATGAGCGCATAGGTCTGTACTTTACTAAAAATCTTATTTTCGTTACATCTTAAGGCCATGGATCAACCAGATCACGTGACCGAATTCCTGTAAAAGTTTAAGTTAGGTAACTTTTTTATTTTACAAAATATCTTCCTGAAAATTTGGAAAATATTACAGAACGCGATAAAGAACGTCTGTCAACTTCGTTTGAGTGAAAATTTTGTAAAAAATTTTACAGTTAACTGTAATAGTCGATAAGTCTTCGGATTTTTTTAAAAATTTTTAATGAAAAGAAGTTAAGAACTGTGCTTTATTGTCTTTTGTTACGTTTCCCAAATTTTCAGGAAAATTCTTTATAAATAAAAAAAGTTATCTTACATGAACGAATAAATGTACAATTTAGTCACGTGGTCCGATTGATCCATGGCCCTAAAGTCCGTCCATTTTCAGGCTCAAAATAAGAATTTATTTTTATAGTGTACTTCCCGCATATTATGATTCCCAATTAATTGACCTGTCTGAAATTTCTTTGTCGTTGAAACCAATGGTACTATCATAGCGGAAATTTCGGAAAGAAATACATTTTAAACTAATCCTATCCACTCCAAAATCTGTTTCCGAGCCAATTTGAAAAACTTTTTGTTTCTTGTTCAATGTTAACCGGTTCAATATCAAACCGACTCAATCCGGAATTAATATAAGCTCAGATTGATATACATCGAATTTTCAATCCGAATGAAGCCGAGGTCGGAATGATTGATTTTTACCGATTTGTAAAGACGGAAATAGTACATTGTGCAACTAGGGAAAAAAAAATTTATTTTTCGAGTGTGAAGTTTGATGCCCGAGCAAAGCGAGGGTAACAACGACACGATTAAAATAAATGTTTTTCTCGTGTTGCACAAGATTTTTTTTCTACTATAGGGTCAGAAAGTGGATTTGTTTGCCCCGCACGGGGCAATAAAGTCCACTTTATGGCCCGCTAGTAGAAAAAGTAACATAATTTAAAGTAAGTTTGCTATAAATAACATCAAAAGTGATGAGTTTATAATTGAATTAAGTGAATCATTCATTTTTTTATTTTTATACACTATATAATAATACAATTCCCATTTTATACTGCAAATAAAATAAATGACATTCATCAGAAAATATTTCTAAGTGGAAAAATAGTTAGATTTCGTCTATATGCAAAACTAATTCATAATAATAAAATTATTTATTTTCTGGTGCCAGTGTCGAAATTGATCGAATGGCGATGAAAAAACACGAAGCCACAAATGTTACCAGGCAGATAATTTCATCCTGTGGGTTGAACGATGATTGGTTGGGTCCATTCGGTTAACTAACTACTGCATATAGCAGGGGAACTTTGAAATTAGGATATTGAAAATAAAGCAAAAATTTAAATCAACTAGTGAAATTTATATTTTTAAATGGATATACCAGAAAAAAATCAAACCGAATTAATAATATTTAGTCGTGATTACGTCTTTAAATTACAAGTAGTGTTGCCATTGCTCCTGATTTTTAAATAAATCTCCTGATATCCCGAATTTCCATTGAAATCTCCGGATTTAGAACACAATAACGACACGTGATATGTACATAGAATCATAACTTAGAAAGATATCGTAAAGTAGCATTACAACTCATGAACGAGGCAAAATAAACATTCAAAATGTTTTTCTCCTTATTCTACGTTGAAAATAACGTTAACTCGTAATTGAAATATGCAATAATTTTAATTATTAACGCTAAAACTTAAAAAAAACATAATACCTGTCATTAAAGGCAGGTTAGTAGTTCATCACTTTCCATGTTTTCTCCGTCAGGATTGACTATTTGTTAGAGCCAGATAAAAGTATAGTTGTGTCTCACTCCAACCAATGGTCAACTTTAATGGTGGAGACGTTCCACAAAAGGTGAACCACTGCACTGCCTTCAATGATAGGTAATATGTTTTTTTAATTTTTAGCGTTAATAAATAATATTATTGCATATTTCAATTACCAGTTAACGTTATTTTTAACGTAGAATAAGGATAAAAACATGTTAATTATTTATTTTACCTCATTCACGAGTTATAATGCTACTTTACGCTAGCTTTACTCAGCCAGTTCGCTAGGGTGATTACAAGATACGTCTTGAAGTGGGTAATCGTCTAACTCACTTCAAGACATAAGTTTTGTCAAGCGTATAAAAATGTTCTGAGGTCCAGAGGAGTGGACTTCCAGTTTGCATCAGCTTCTCAATTCCCACCTGCTGTACTTTCATCTCCAGCGATTAGAATCACGCCTCACAATTTACATTATCCAATTAGCGTGATGCAATTTTCTTACATATTCATACATCATATAACAACACAAACACAACTAATCATACTCGGATTCGATCCCACCTATTCTGCTTCTTGATGCATATCATGCACATGATATTAAAATATCAACATATCTCTAACACATCTATTAACCTGTTAACCGGGGAATTAATTTTTGTACCACTCGTTTTACAGTGACAAATTTTATCATACCCGGTTAACAGGTTAATTTCTTTTTTGCTCGCTCTAAAGTCACGAGGGGTTTGTCCAGGTTTGTCAGGCCTACCTGGGCCTACCCGACTGTGTGTAATAGAAATGGCGGATTTCCACGCCACCTAGCACCACTTTTGCAACTAAGACTTTGTGCACATGTATTAGTTCGCATGCATGTATTCATTGATGGTTTGAATGCGTGAAATAAAATTTTCAATTTAATATAAATTAAAGAATTAATGCAAAATCTAGGAAATATAAAATAGAAAAAACGTAAAAATTGTTACAGATATTTTTAATATTTTCTGTGTGATATTTCCAGGACCTCGAATCAATTTTTCAATTTGTTGTCGATTACAAATTTTATTCACATTCTCAAAAAGCAACTTATATAAAAGACTCCTATAAACATAGTTTCTAAATTTCATATATGGGTACCTTTTATATAAGTTGCTTTTTGAGAATGTGAATAAAATTTGTAATCGACAATAAATTGAAAAATTGATGCGAGATTCTGGAAAAATCACACAGAAAATATGAAAAAATATCTGTAATAATTTTTACGTATTTTCTATTTAATATTGCCTAGATTTTGCATTAATTATTTAATTTATATTCAATTAAAAATTTCATTCCACACATTTAAACCATCAATGTATACAAACGTTAGCACAAATTATTTATACAAAAGATTGACTTTACAATTAAAAAATTTCAAATTTATTCCAAAATTTGTCTTTGAGAGCTGCTGCCCCCTAGCAGGGTTGTAAACGTAAATTACGTGACGTTCTTTACGTATATTGCGGACGTAATTTACGTGCTAAGTATTTTACCCGATTTTACAAAACGTAATATGAGTGCGCAGTCTCCATAGAGTTATTATAGATAGAGTACGCACGCCGCAGGGGTGCGTGTAAGTGGAAGCGTCTGTTCGTTGAAAAGAGAGAGAAGGTCAGGATGGTGGATCTCTCTCACTCTACTAGCGTATGCACAGTTCTTGTTTACATTTCTAAGGCTGTGACAGGTTAGATTGCGTATTTTTTCAAGTCGTTCGCGCATGCCTATCGCATCATGAAATAGAAAGATAGATAGACCAATTCGATTCTCTTTCTTCTTTTATTTGGAGGACTCCTTTCTACGACGAAATATTAGTGGATTTTCTTCTTCTAACCGGTACTGTACGAGCTAACGACCTTCCAATCGTCGTGTAAACATATCACGAACATAACCTTACATGATCGAGTCTATCTTAGTAAAATCACAATTTTCCACTGTTATACTTACTGTTTATAATTTTTATATATTGACACTCGATGTTTTTAATACGATTGAACTCCAACCGATGCTCTGTAACAGTTCTATTTTGATATACAAATTATTTTCATGCTATTTACCTGGCATTGCTGCAAAAACTTTACTCCATTAGTTCGTCTGTTTCAGTCACCAGATAGCGCGACATGCATTTCTCGGTCCCTATAGGGTTCACTATTAAAGGATTTTCTATTCATAATTGGCATGGGAGGAAATCCTTTAACAGCTGAAGGATTGTTTCAAATGCTATTCTTTTACTATCAAAGTATTTCCTTCGGTTTGGAAATGGAATCCTTTGTCGCAGAAAGAAAATATAATTTTGGGGATAAAAGAAAACAAATTGCATGACATAACCTATAAGAAATGTACACAAGCCCAACTTTGACCAATTCCCGCTGTTACATCCCTGATATTTTAAAAATTTAATTCCTTTCGCCTGTGCCTAGGCAACCCAGTAAACGCTCAGGGATATAACTGATACATGTCTCCTCATTACAACACTGATAGTAGGAAACACCTGTCAGAAATTATCTCAGATCGACAAGGCAGTCGAGTTGCATAAAACAAGAACACTGCCTTGCCGTCGGTAATGTAGGAAATCAGATAAGTAACATTAATAATTATTTAACGAAAATAAATAACAATAAAATTCATTATTGTCGTTAAATAGTTAATAATAATAATCAAACACTAGTACATAATAATCATCAAGGACCAATAATGGATAATCAATAACATCAATCACATTATTGGGGATTCGCAAGATAACGTAAATAATATTTCAAAATATAGACACTAGAAGATTATGTATTACATAAATACTATAAGGAAATAAGATTAAAAACTAATGTATAAAATAATAGATGAGTCAGTGCATTTGTAACTTAGTACAATTGCACCGACCTGTCAACATATACATATTAAGTAACATAGCTGAAAAGACGAGAGAAAGATGTACCGCATTGAGCGTAAATGAACTTTGATCCCGATAGTATGACCTGGTGGGAACGCGCCGCGAGTTCATGCATTTACGCGATAGTCAGCAAGTATGGTCAATGACACTGCTGCCAGACGCGTGCCGATCCTTCGAGTAGCAAGGTACGTGCCGATCCACGAAAATATGAATGCTCTCCCACTATAGGAATAATCAATAATATATAAACCCCAGATTTACCTCTGGAGGTTGTCTTTTCGCTAGTAGCTGTTCAGTCTTCAAGATCTTAACGTCGGTAATCACTCCGACCGCAAGTCATACCGTCGGTGTCACGAATTGACCCTTCGATATTCGTAAATCGGTATCTTACACAAGGAATACCTCGGTACTTGGTAAATAAAATCCTTGGTCCTTAAGTGGTGCAAGTCCGGTGGTCGTGAATTAATAAGTGCCGTTAAATACGTGTATCGTCGTATTAAGTCGAGTTCTGAAAGTTAAATCTACAGAAAACGAACTTAACCAGTGTTTAGCAAGCAAGTTGGATTGCCTGATACACTTCCTGTACTACTTGGCTAGCAATACTTAACTCCAGCCAGGATTGTGCCGTTATCCAGCTATCAACAAGGAGAAATATACGACAAAACTCTTTCTCTTGCCTTCTCAAGCAAGGAAAAAGCGTAAGTTATATATATAAGTTTTGTAATAGTTAATTTGGCATGGGGTCAGTTTTGACACGGATTTATTTTTTTAATTAAGTGATAGAACACATAAAAAATACAAAAGGCAAACGTTTCGGCCACAAATGGGGGCCCTCTTCAGTGCCAATTAGCTTAATAGTAACCTTTAAATATTTATTAATTAAGACATGCAACTTAATAATTATTGTATTTTTTGTTTTTTTCTTTTTTTCCTTTGCTTATTGATATTAGAAAAAGATAGAGTAAACATGCGGAAAGACTTATGGGTAAGCGAGTTCCTAGGTGTGAAGGAACCAGGCCGTTCCAAAAACTGTTCCAACGAGTAATCCTCTCCCACAGGAACCGTGAAAAATGCGACCGCGGAACGCACTCTCTCAAGGGCACATATATAAACACAATTATTTCACCAAAGAAAGAAACAACACGATGGAGAATATAACGTGGATCCTTGGTAAAGCACGCACAGCAAACCACACACATTCACGAGCACCAGAAGTAAAGGGAAACTGAAGTTAAAACAATAAGAACGATGTAATTGGTACGGAAAAATTTTTATTTTGTATTTTCTCCGAAGCCGCAGAGATGACAGACGAAAGTAAGTCCACCACTCTGCCACATGGCTAAAAGAAAACTGATTTGGGAAGAAGTCGTATTTAGGAAGACTAGTGTTCAGAGTTTGACGTGTATAGAAAGCATTCTCCAGATAGGTCAGGTTCCAACACCAAGGGTTATACACAGTAAAACCTTATTTTAATGTCCCCGGCACTTGAGATTATTATGTGCTCAAGCGTCCGACAAAAGCAAAGACCCACCACATGTTCGAAAAACTCTGTAAGGAAAGGCACTCAACACGGTCCCGACGTCGTAAAAGTTGTACACATTTCTGTGGATATAGAAAGTAAAATGCAACTAAAGTGGAAATTCACGAAAAATTAATTTCCTGGTTTTTCGAAACCTCTCATTCTTAATAAATGGAACCCGGAAAAATACAATATTAAGTTTGTAAGTATGATGTCCGAGTTTTTCAGATTATAAGACTGTTGTAAAGTGGCAAAATATTACGAGAGTTATTCGAACTCTGACTTAAATAGAGTGGCCAATTAATACAGTAGCACTACGGATTCTAAGACTGATAAAAAATGGCCAAGTAATGCGCGAGCACTTCGGACTCTAATTCTGAGTAAGGTGGCCAAGTAATGCGCGAGCACATCAGACTCTGATTCTGAGTAAGGTGGCCAAGTAATGCGCGAGTTCAATGGACGTCAGGACTGATATAAATGCAAAAATAGCCGCGTAATACGCGAGATCAAACGAAGTCTGACCTAAATAAGGAGGCAAAGTAATGCGCGAATTCATAGTACAGAACATGTACGGAAACATGTCACGATATATATATAAGCATCTCAAAACTTATTATATTAACTATAACGCCAATTGTAGTGCGTGAGTTGCATACCTAGGCATCTCAAAACCTGTATTATTGACTTATATAGACGCACACTTTTAATGCGTGATTTACATATATAGGCATCTCAAAACCTGTATTACTAACTCATAAACGCATAAAACCCTTAATATTGCCTTCTCATCCTGAGAAGTAGTATAAGTCATACACATAAGCATCTTAAAACTTAATGTATATCTGTCTTTTAATTAATAAAGCTTGTACACCGCAATATAATCAAATTTCTTATTATTGTGAGCAACTCGAGCCGCATATGTTTGACTAGTGACCACGATCCCACAAAAATATAAATAATCAGAATTTACCACTCTGATTTAATCAGCAAACTTTCCTCCCTTTTCCTAATTTTCCCAACCTACCCTCGCCTTAGCTCGGGACGTAACACAGCCCTATCCAACTGCCTAAAAGATGTCCGTAAATATGTGACCCCCACATGGTAGTTCCTTAAAATATCGACTGAGGGCGCAGTTGCGCTTCAGCCTGACTTTAACATGATTTCTTATGGGATAATGTTACAAATAATTAAAAAAATTATATTTATCAATAAAAAATACTTATGGAACTATCACAATAAATTAACAAACATATAATTCAAATTTTCAGCAAAAAAAATTTTTAAATATAATGATAGGAATGGAGAAAATAAATTTTAAACGCAGTCGCGCGTCAGCCTGACTTTTTAACATTTCCGGTAAGAAGGTATGGATTAAATTGAATTAAAAGTAGTTTGAATATGGGCGATTTTCCAACACTTTTAATCCAAAGCAATACCGTTTTTGAGCGTAAACACTTCAATTCATTTTAGCGTGCTGTACGTTTGTGCTCGTTTCAATTCCGTTGAATCCTGCGACGAAGAATGAACACGTTTTAATTCTGTCAAGGGTGAAAGATTTGAAGTCAAGTTGATTCTGTTTAATCTCGCAAAGATACTTATAATATTAAAGACATCTTAATTCGTTTTTATGAGTCAAAGTGTGAAAGAAAATAATTCAATTTAATTACGTAGGATAACCTAAGAAGTTGAAGTCATTTTAATTTCATCCTGTGAGTGGATATGTGGAACAAACTAATTTTGTTGTTTCTCGTCTAAAATTGAAGTCAATTTAATTCGGTTAGACCACTGTAATGGCAGGAGTTTGCATTCTAATTAATTATTTTGCAAATTTTTTAAAAATAATTTAGATAAATTCCCTTAAAAAATACAATTGAGAAATAATAAATGTGCAATTAATATATCTTGAATGAATTTATCAAATAATACAATGAACGTTATGTTTACTAAATATGACAAAAAATGAAAGTGAGAAACTCTTGTAAAAATTAAATGTACATTGATTTAATCAATCCAAAATTATACATAATTGAGAATAAATTCAATTTATAAATTAAAATGACGTATAAACTTAACATGAATAAATAAACTTTTTTCTTTCTTTTTGAGGGTAATTCTGTTCAATTCCGCTCCACTAAAGCGGTACTTTTTACTCCGTTTTAATCCCGATTAGGTTGGTGGATTCATTTCAATCCATTTCTTTTACGTCTTTAATACTCTTCTGGATTGAAACGTAATTTTCAAAAACGGTATTGAATTGAATAGAAACGTTTCTATCTAATTTATTCCATACTTTCTTACCAGGTTGTTTCGTATGGAATAATTTTGCAAACAATTTAAAAAATTATATTCTTTAATAAAAAAATATTTATGAAAATATAATAAATTAACAGACATATCATATTAAAAATTTACAGCAAAAAAAATTTTTAATAGATACTCATAGCTATGGAGAAAACAATTTTGAATATATATATAGCTTTCCATAGTATATCAAAGTGTTATAATAATTTGAATTGATAATAATTTCAAATTAATTAACAAAGCAATTCACTTCAAAATGAAGTTTATAAATAAATTTACATACAAAGTAATAGATAGCTGACCATAATAATAATTGCTATGTTAATTAATTGGAAATTATTATCTATTCAATTATTATAACACTTTAATACACTATGGAAAGCTATATAAATATATGTATTCAAAATTGTTTTTTCCATTGCTATCACAGTTGTTATAGTGAAAACTAAACTTTCTAATTTTTAAAGGTAGTGACATCAGTTTGATGTATGTTTTTATTCGTGAGAGATTTTAGAGAAGAACTGACGAGGCCTGCCTGAACCTCTACATATATAGACAGCTAAACCTAGGAGGGGGAGGTCATCAACCTCTACATATATGGGTAACTAAACCTGGGGGAAAGGAGGTCATCATCTGGCCTGGTAACACAGTATCTATTAAAATTTTTTTTTGCTGTAAATTTTACTGTTTTAATGTTAATTTATTATAATATTTTCATAAATATTTTTTTATTAAAGAATATAATTTTTTAAATTGTTTGTAAAATTATTCCATAAGAAACAATGTTAAAAAGACAGGCTGAAGCGCGACTGCGTTTAAAATGTTTTCTCTCCATTCCTATCATTATCTATCAACATTTTTTTGGCTGAAAATTCTTATTATATGTTTGTCAATTTATTGTGATAGTTTCATGAGTATTTTTTATTGATAAATATGATTTTTTAAATTCACTGTAACATTATCCCATATGAAACAATGTTAAAGTCAGGCTGAAGCGCAATTGCGCCCTCAGTCGGGATTTTAAGGAACTATCATCTGGGGGTCATATATTTACAGACGCGTTCCATGCAAAAATGGAGGAGTTGGATAGGGCCGGACCAATGTAAATATTAAATCGATCATTATCAAAGTTATAATAACGATCCGACTCAGATTTCAACTCAAAATCGCACTCTGGAATTCCTAATATTTTCCAATGTCGTTTTTTTCAATAGGGAATGGAATCGTTTGACAGTCGATAGTCTGTTTTTAGAGTGTATGCCCAATTTTAACACAGATTCACTTTATGTGCCCTATCATAACCGCGAAATAATTTGCTAAGTCGTGGCCAAAATTGTAATTGGGGAATAATTTAACGTTTGCACACGAAAAGTACCAGAACCCCGGAATAAATTAGAAGTGGGATTCAGAGAAAAATATTCAGATTAAAAGTTGTAGAGTCGAATATAGAGTACATGATGGTGACCTTATAATTGACGTTGAATTCAAATTTAATGGTTATTTTAAAATCAACCAGATTTTACAAGAGAAATTTTTTATTTTTGCCACTAAAAATCTAAAAAGCATGAAGTTTTACGATACACTCTAAACCTGAATCAGTGAAAATTTTACTGGATTGAAATCAGAGAGATTTTCACTGCTTCAGATCAAAGGGATAAGTCACTATGTAACATTTGGGGACGAATTGACCACTAGGGTTCATTTGAGGATAAATTCTCTTTTTGTTCATAAAAGAATTATCATAAATAAAGGGTGATTGAAATTTTTTTCTTTTTTTGCCGATGCTACTTGACTGAATTGATCTCTGTTTAATTGTGCTTTTCTGGTAAGATGCCGTCAGATTTTTCCAATTTTAAAGTTCATGTTCTATTGATTCTGTAGGTCAAAATAACTCATTCCATTTTGAAAGAAGTGTTTCACCTTGAAAAGTCTTAAACATTTTTTTCTACATTCCAATATTTTTAATATATTCTGGAGTCTAAACAAAACAGTCATACACTTTCGTAAAGACCGTTTTTTCTGACTCAAGGGGTCTCAAAACGTAAAGATTTGATAACAGTTTCGAAAGTCATTTATCACACAAAACTAATATCTTCTTATTTGTGATGAGAATGTAAAAATATACAGAATTCATGTTTGAGCTAAGGTGCGACCAATACAGCACGACATGGCGAAAGTTCAGCAAGGGACAGTCCCTGCTTTACGGCAGTAAAATAGGCAGTAAAACGTACCATTCTAATTCTCGGATTATGTCTGCTTAAGAGCACCAACAAATGACGACATGACTCGGTATATATTGTCTAAAAGATGTCTCAATTACTGTGCCATAGAATGCACGCTTTCGAAATTCATTTTTTTTATTTATTTTTAAGGGTAGTGAAACCAGTTAAATTCAACACACATTTTTTTTAGTCTTTTATTTGCACATGTCTTTAATATTGAAATGTGGTACAGAATAAGTAAAAAAAGAACACAGATTTTTCGTATTATTTATGATTGAAATGAATAGATTAAATTAAAAATTAATTAATTAAATTAATAATGTATTTATTATGAATAATCATAATTTAATAATTATGTGAATAATAATTTTCCAATGCCGATAGATAACTCGATTCATTTTATAAGTTCCTACCATTCAAAATGTCCTCGAAAACACGTAAAGAACCCGACATTTAATAGATTTGCTAAATAATCTATTATACATAGACATATTTGTTAACTATGTAAAATGTGCAAAAATAACTTTCATGCACATAGCACATAGATAACTTTTCTGTATTATTCTAGAGGACTCGAAAAAGTTTCTTGGAAAAAAAAAACAGGATGTCTACAACTTCCCGGATGACGTCCACTGTGGAACTGCCTTTCCTAAAGTTGAACTAGTTTTCCAACAGATTTTTCTCACTTTCCAGATGACTTTGAAGTCTGCAGAATCAAATCCTCTAGCAGCTTCTCCATTGTGTCCAACAGACATATTGGTGTACAGGATGAAGCTTCATTTAGACGCTTCTTTCCCTTTCTGAGAAGGAACTATACTTCTACTACTTCCAGTACTCGAAGAACCTTCTCATTCGAAGACAGGACTTAAATGCTTTCAGGAGGATTTCCAGGTACACTATGATCACTTCTTTGAGGATCTTATTTGGCACCCCGTCAATCCCTGGTGCCGTATTCGCTTTTAGCCTTCTACCCTCTCTCTTTAATTCTTCGAGTGTGAAAAGCTCTAGAACTTGAACTGTGCATATATCAGTATTCCTAATATAATATACGCTAAATGACCCATACAAATTCCCATACAGATGGTAAAATAAATTGAATTATTATAATTATTCTTACTTTTTGGTCAGGGGAGATAGTGGATGCATTTACGCACAATGTGTGGAAATCGACCGAAGCAATGCCTACTAAATTCAAATCTCCTCTGCATTATTCGCCAGACCATATCCCCGGAACCGCGCTATACGTTTACTTCAGAGCCATGTTCCATAGGCGCTCTGTGCCGAGCTTCGGCGTCACGTCTGTGGCGCCTTAGAGTGGTCCAAAAAGACTTTATTTTTATAGACGATCTCTAACCCCTAATTTGTTTCTAAATCCAATAAAGTAAATAAGTGTTTTTTGGTTTTTCAAAATTTCAATTTTAAATGGTGCCTTTATATGGAGCCCTAAAGTTTCTCATGTGAATTGCATGGGAAAAAATCGCTTCTTGGGATTTTTTGAATAATTCTTCAGGGTTAGGGAAAATCTTGCATTAAACTCATAGTGATTGTAGAGTACTAGCGAATGAAGAATTTGATGTATTTTATATATGGGTTTCACGCCCCTAACACATCACCACGCTGCCTCGAAAACTGCCTTTAAATAAAAAAATGTAAATCTTCAGAGAATTGACCCTTCTGAGCACTTTATTCCTGTTTTTCCCAAAATATTAACACTATTTATCTAATGGAATAAAATAAAGATTTTAATTTTTTTATGATAAACAATAGGTCGATTTGTTTGTTTTTTCATGAAGAATGATTGCCTGAAAAAAAATTTAATTCGGATTATCCGTTTCTGAAATATCTTCAAAAATGCGTACCCTTCATTTCAATTTCCGAAAACTTCTACCAAATGCAGTATTGGGCATCAGAACTTTATTTATCTATATTAATAGCAATCGCTCTAAAGTCTAAGCAGATTGACCAACAGTGTGCGTAGTAATTTATTTTCAGAAGAATTAAGCATTTTCATAACTTCGTAGCATTCTTTTAAATGTGAAACATAGGCAACAAGCATGGCTGGAAATTTATTACCATTATGTAGAAGAACTCCTTTCAGACTAGTACTATTTAAATCGATGAATACACGCTATTCGCTCGCTGTGTGCTTATGTTCGACAGCTTTCATTAATTTATTTACGTCGTTATAATGAATAAGACTGTTTTCGTCAAAAAAAAGTTTGGCCAGATCTTATTCGCGATTGCGGTAGGAAATTCTCACATTTTGGTTGAATAAATTCTTTTCCTTTAATCGAGATCCCAATAATTCAGTTTTATTTTTTGATAGATTAAAATTTCTTATGAGATCGTTTAATTCAACCTGAACGAATAGAATTGGGTTTTTCTTCGAACGTTTCGGTGCTGGATCATCCCCTTCAGAATTAAGACGCTTATTTTCGATTACACCCAAATTATTCTCTGCTTTAGGCACATGTATAAAAAGAGGCGTGGCCACGAATGCGACATCAACATAAACAATCTGTTGCTTTATTCTTATGGTTAGAATACATTTTTCAAAATTCTACCGAGGGATAATCGACATCCTGTTCTAATCGCGTCGGTAAGTGGTTGTCTGATTTATTGGTCTATAAAGACCTCAAACGAAACTGAAAAAATTGGGATTATTCTTACACCTGCCCCACATTTTCTCAGCTTATTTCAACTCAAGACAAAAAATTTAATTCCTAATGTATAAGTATAGATTTTATATTTACTGACTCAAAACGAAAAACACAAATATGTTCACCTTATACCTAATGAATTAAATATAATAACACAAAAACACAAGGGAAAGAAAAATAAACGTATTCACTATGATTGAAGATAAGTTTCACCGAAAAGTGAACAATATGGTTGATCGTCTTACAATTATGTTACTTGATTATAAATTTCATACAGTTCTAAAATATAAGATTATCACTCACATTTCATTGACATCACTCACGATCACATCACACCGCGATCCGATCAGGAAACATGTTCGCTCAAGCAACCGTCGAACATTTTAATTTGAATAAATGAAGATCTGATATGCAGTGAGAAAAACGGATCATAAAACCTGGATGTTAAAAGTAGGGATAGTATTCGGTAAAATCAAAACATCCATTCTCGGTTTTTCATATAATTCGTTTCAGAATGTCGTTCGAGTGCTTCCGACGTTATCCGAATAGCTTCATAGACTCGAATCCAAGTCTGGCCAACTCAGGAGTGGCTTATAAGCGACATTTATTTCGGAATATGGCAAGCGAGAATAGCCGAGAGGCTTTAGGCGTTAGGAATGCGTTTAGTTATTATAGATATAAGGTAGAGTTAGAGGGTTCGAACCCAAAAGCGATTCTGAAATTTAATTTCAAGCGTATGCGATTATAAATAGTGTAGCATTGTGTACTTAAATATGTGAACATAAATGAGGTATGATAATAATATTTGTGTATGTGTTCCCACTAAAACCTCCCCTCTTCTGAGTGCCAAAGCTCTCCCCTCTATCTTTCTTTTGTTTTGCACGCGTTAAATCTGGTATGTTTCAGTTTATAATCCACGATATTACCCGATACTATCTTTTTTTAACATCTACAGATTATGGTTTTAATAATCTAGATCGCTGTCCCATAGTTAATAGTCCAAGATTATACCCGGTAAGATATTTTTCATTACCGTTTACAATCCATTTTTCTCAGTGTGCAAAGAAAGTAGCCAAAACAAAAGAACTGTGTTATCCGAAACGAATATGCTACTCTTTCACTAAGAAAAATCGGTAAAGCTACTGTCTTATAAGTAATTCTGACATTCGACAAACGTAAAGAGCACTAACATTTTGGTAAACTATACCTTTACAGTAAGTTACATTCTCTTACACGCTATGGAATTGTAACAGAATAATAAGCATTTGTAGCATTTAGAAACAGTGTAGGATAGTAATTAGCTCGGTGAAATTTACTGATCCGCAAGTCAGTACCACTTATGTATTCGTATTTGTAACTACCAAATCTGATTACAGTTACTTGTTCAGCCTAGTAACATTCAGTTAACTGGCCAGTTGTCCATATAAGTACTTGGAAATTAAGTAAAATTTACCGGATTTTCAGTATATTATACGGAATTTTTTTCTGCGTGCAGTTGGAAATTCCTTTGTTTACACCCAGCGTTGCCGGCACACGTGATTTACACATGAAGGTTATGTTTTCGTTACATGTGCGCGAGTTAAGCGAAACATCCAGATCGGTAAAATCTACTGATCTTTCGTTAATGTGTACTATACTAGTATTGTAATTCAGTTCCAGTGAATGGTACTTATCATCCTGTATTTAATACATATGATAAAGGTATTTTTAACTCACAAGTGACAGAGTTAGATTTACTTTAATTTTACTATGAGATTTACGAAACGCTCAGTAATTCCGACATTTCTTTTCAGCTATTTTAACAGTTTTTACTGTTACATTTACTTTAAATCATTTACTGTCCCTGGTTAGTAAATTTTGCCTTTCTTTTTTCTGCGTGTACGAAGATGGGTTTGAAGATTATATACTGTTTGTATACTCTTGATTAGGGGCCGTTCACATAATACGTCACGCCTTTTTCATTTGTTTAAAAAGAGATAAGAATAAAATTGTCGTGACGTTGACAACGACAAAGCTACATAAACAAAAGAAAAGTAGAGTTACATATTATTTGAACAGCCCCTTATACTGTTTCATCACTAAACTGAATTTATGAAATAAATTTTTTTGAACCAACTATTTATTGTTATTAAACGAAAACCTTTTAAATTTTACTATTTGTAGAAATACAAAATTACTTCAGCGAACCGCTGACAACCCCGTGAAGGTCCATGTTTGGGGATGCTTCTCACAGCGCGGTTTTGGGTGTTTAGAGCTCATCACCGAGAACTTGAATGCTCAGAAAATGCTCCAAATATATGAACGTTGTCTTCTAAGGTCTGCTACAAAGATGTTTGGAGCCGATACGGCCGATCGGATCTTACAAGTATATAACGACCCGAAACATCGAAGCCGTCTCTGCACCGCCTGGAAAACAGAAAATGGCATCACAACTTTGGACTGGCCATCACAGTCCCCCGATGCGAATCCAATCAAAAATGTCTGGAGTCCTTCGAGAGTACTTTTATTAAAACAAAAAAAACGTTTTAAAATCTCTAATAGTTTTCGAAAAATCGAGGACTCGCTCTTGTTGAACAGACTGTAATAACTTTGCTTGAGAAAAAAATGATATTGAATCAAAAGCATTTCTTTCCAAAAGTATGTATATCATGGATTCAAATCAATATGCTATAGAATTAGTAACATATTTATTGGTTCTTGCAGTATATTTTTATGAATTCATAGTATACATGCTTTTGGAATAAAATGCTTTTGATTCAATAGCATTTTTTTATCAGTGTAGTGAACGTGACAAATTAGTTTACGATGTTTATTACATTTCAGAAGGGGAATGCCACGTACTGGGTTTTTGACGTCAAGCGTAACAAATAGTTTTAATAGTGTCATTACCTAGCTCTGAATATATATGATAAATAAAATTTCGTGACAAAAATTGTCAGTAGAATAAAAGTAATCAGAAAGATGAAGACGTGGAAGATAAGTGGCCCTTTACTCTTTGCCTTCGTCGCAATATCTAACGCGTTGGGTAAGTAAAAGTTCTTAGGATAACATTATATTGATTAGACATTGTGTATGTCAATTATGAGAGTTGATCTTCATTCCAAAAGGAAAGATCAGCTGCCAGTATTGCCCAAGTATTAACTACACAGTTTTTATTATTAATATTACTATATATATATATATATATTAATGAAAGTAATAAATATCAAACTACATAAAATAAAAATAGTATTATAATTTATTAATACTCTAAAAATAGTGGCAGCGTTCTAGCAATATGGAATGCTGATCAGCTCCCAGAATGGGGACAATGATTTCGTCTTTTTACATTCAAATATTAGAATTACTTATTATTTTAGATTTATCATATTATCAGGATGAAAATTATTTACTACACTGAGAAAAAAATTTATCCAACAAACCTTTTTATGTTGTCCTGACAAAATATTTTGTTGTCACAACAAAACATTTTGTTTGAGTAACAAAATTTGATTGGTATAGCAAAATGTTTTGTTGGCACAACAAAAGAATTTTGTTAGCTAAATACTAACAAAATATTTTTGTTGATTTGACGAAACTGTTTTCTCAGTGTATAATTAATATTGAAAAGAAACACTTTTACTATTATACATTTGCTTGATGCTTAATACTATAACATTTTACCAACAGTCACTTACGTATATAATCGCACACCTCAGAGCTACAAAATGTTTTTAATTGTTACGCTTAAACTATAAAACAGAATCGTCTAAAATTTTCTTTAAAACTTCTTTGAAATCTGTTATAAATTTCGGTGACAGTATATTTGATGTTTCTTTAAATTCGCTGAACTCTCGGAGCGTTTGAAAATTTCATTACACTATTTTTGTTACAGCTTGATAACAAGCTTTTGTACAATTTCAAAAATGATTAATCGAAATTATGAGGGCGTTCTTAATTTATCTACATGACAGTGCTTACTTTTCGGATTTCTTTCAAAAAATGCATTGGAATACGCAATTCATAGTATATTATGTGCCTAGGCGCATAATGAGGGTTATTACGCGACTAGCAACAATGTTCGCAAGGGATCGAAGCCAAGGCGTAGTCGATGTGTAGTTGAGGCGTAGCTGAGGCAAAGCCGAGACAAAGCCGAGGCGCGATCAGTCCTGCGAGCATTTTAAGCGAGTCTCGTAATTACCCGGATTGTGGGCATTGGCGCATATTCTATTTTATGTGACTTGGGCGCATTTACGAGTTTTTCTGCGTACACTCGAATCCAATCTGTTAAGGTCGAAAATGCCGCGATTATCGCCCATCCCACTTGACATTTCGCGAATATATATATATATATATAATTTCGAGCAATACGACATCTTTTTGGCACCGGAACGTCCAATAGTGTAATTTTGGTCTCGAACTTATCCATTATAGCACGCACAGCCTGTCGGGTGAGACGATTATTACGGCCGAAAATTGGAGTAAGCGCTCTAAAGTTGCGACCATTGACTCAGAATTTCGGTAGTAATTTTTCATAATTTCCAAACGTTGCTGGTTTGTGAAATTTACCATGATGAAAATGTTGACTTTAACTAACGTTTTGACATTGACAGTTCATTAATAAAGTTCAAGGGTGCGTTCATATACTCTCTGAATTTGAATCAGTCAAAATCTACTGATTGTCAGTGAAATTTAACTGATTCAAATAACTAAAAAGAGGTTACTGTAAATCAGTCAAATTTCACTGATTATTTCAGTGAAAATTGACTGATTTGACAGTGAAAAATATTTTTTCACTTATGAATCAGTGAAAATTGACTGATTTAACAGTGAAAAATATTTTTTTACTGATGAATCAGTGAAAATTCGACTGATTGAAATTTAGAGAGTAAAGATACGAAATTGTTATGTCCCTATTGGAAAACCCTTTATATTTATATATTTCCGCTCATATATTAATTAACAAGATGTCGATATGCGACGATACACGATAAGTATAATACAACACATAATATACAGTGCCATGTATAATTCAATATATAATATCACTATAATATAATGCCTGGTATCACAGTAATATAATGCATGATATTTGGATGCTTACACTGAGAAGAAAATGCTATTGAATCAAAAGCATTTTTTTCCAAAAGCATGTATACTATGAATTCATAAAAATATACTGCAAGAACCAATAAATATGTTACTAATTCTATAGCATATTGATTTGAATCCGTGATATACATTCTTTTGGAAAGAAATGCTATTGATTCAATAGCATTTTTTCCTTTTTATTTTGTTCGATTAAAAATTATCAATGTTAGATATATAAAAAAACTCAAAAAAGGAAGGCAAACGCTTCGGCCACATATGGGTTTTTCCTCTTCAGTGCCATAAATTAAAATATTAATTCCAAATTTCTACAAAAGATTTAAAATATAGGAGATAATTAAAATAACCATAATCATATAACTCAGAAACTTATCTCATTGCTTGCAATTCAAAATGAAGAAGTCCAGTATACAACAACACGAATTGAAAAAATATATAGAATTCACTGTATATGAAAAACCGGGTAAAATGAAAAAAAATTTGAGAACGCGAATAGTTTTCAATTTTGAAACTTTTCTTGAGGACTTTGTTATCAGAGTCTCTCACCGATCGATCTGAACTGTTTTAAAAACCGACTTGGGGAATGTGACTTTCCTGACTGACAATTTTTTTTTATAAGCAATCCTGAGAGGTTCTTTTCCTCCTTGAAGAAGACAATTGTCCTAAACCTAATTAAGATATTCGAGTCGGTTATGATGATTCTTACGAGTGGACGAAAGCGTGTATTTTTTAAGAAAAAGATTTTGTATATCAGCTATACGGACAATCCATTTTAGATTCAATTTGCAAGCAAGGCTTTACAGAAATATAAATTATTATAATATCTATACCATATATGTAATTTTACTCAATATTATTTGAGTATGTTCAGAAATGAAGAAAAAATGAAAAGTTGTTTATTTATTAATTTAGTTATATTCTGAGATGTTTCGAAAAAATAATAAACTTATCTTTAAGAAAATTTATTTTAGTATTCGTGACATTAAGTATCACATTTAGAAAGTATCAGTAGATTGAATTAGTTCTGAAAATAGTCAGAACTATGAGATATTTAGTAGTAAAATTATAATAAAAAATGTACTAATTGAATTTGTAACGAATACACTATAAATTAGTAATTTTATATTAAATATTAGTAAATTCTTTTACTAAATCAGTTGATGAACGATTTCGCAATATTTAATTAGTAACATTACCAACTTGTTACTAATTCAGATTTAAATAATGCATGTCATATATTTTTTTTACTACTTGACTATTATTAAAATTTAAAGAGCACTTTTTATGCATGTATTAAAAAAGCATTAAATGGATGTGAAAAACAACACATAGGCTTAAAGGAATATGCAACTTGATGATTCAATAAAAATACGATGAAAAATTCTAGTTATTGATCAGTTTTATCAAAATAGGAAAACATATAAGGGTCATCATTTCTGAAACGGATCACGCAAATTGGATGAAAATTCAAATCTACTTCAAAATGATAGTCGCGCGAGGTGCCAAAACTGTGCCGTTCGCTCGCGCGCATTTATTCTTCACTGCGCAAATGCTTCGTGCTATGTAAAAAGGATTTCTCGAGTGAATTAATAAACGTAACAAAATACTTAGTTGGAACATTTAATGATGAATAACTAAAAGAAGAATGACATATAGTACAACATACTGAATTAAATGATTTATTTTACACATAATTCTGGTTAATGTAAGTGTTTGGAATATTTTACAAATAATGTGTTGATTCTTCGGCTGATCGAAAACGAACAAATTAACTCATCATATTATTAAGCCTTTAAGTGATACATAATAATTAACTTTCGATCCTGCACAGAGTACCAATATCTGAATTCGATACTATTTTGCACAAAACGTGCTTTGGTTCTGTGGCTGTCTCGAATGAATAATAATAATGATAATAATAATAATGACAGATATAGCATAAACCACTTTGCCAAAAAAACACTCGAAATTCTAGACCACTACAAAAATAACGCGTTAATTTTTTATAGAAGTCTGTGCTCAGTTTCGACTGTGAAAAGACTGATCTACAAAAGCAAAAATAATAATGATGTGGAAAAAAACAAATGACGATCGCTAGCAACTAACGTGTTCAAAGGCGTCGAACGCTCCGTGTCAAAGCGCGCTCCGAACGTTCGATCATATTTAAATTGGCATTACATTAATCAACAATAAAAATGAGAAAAAAATCTTCTTGCAAAATTAATCTGGATTGTAGTTCACATTGTCAATGCCTATTGAAAAAATACCATAACGAGTAGAAGTAATTTTTGACCATATTTGAGTGATCTGTTTAAGGAGTATATCATCCTTGAAAATACTACCTATTCTGTGCTAAATTTAAATAAACTGATGTCAAGATTGTATACTACTTATATACGTTTCAAAAATCTATCATTTATTCACCCAAGAAATCCTTTTTACATAGCACGAAGCATTTGCGCGGTGAAGAATAAATGCGTGCGAGCGAACGGCACAGTTTTGGCACCTTGCGCGACTATGTTTTCAAACGAATTAGATCGTTCCAAAATGCGGGCGATTTTTTTTCTCAACGGAATATGAAAGATAATTGAATGAAGTACATGTGGTTTTTTTCCAGTCGAAATCCGATGAAGAAGACATCTGTTTATCAATTTGTTATAAACAATTATTAAAATTTCACATAAAATTTCAAGTTTTCAAATCGGAAAAAACCATAGTCAATCTATGTTAAATGACGATTCCATTGTCACAAAAAACATGAAAATCGGATAATTAGATCAGCCAGCATTAAATTTACAAAAAAAAGTGACAAAAATCTTTAATTGTTAATATTACAAACAACAAAATTTTTTGAACGAAATCACTTTAGATTTATGTCAAGAATGGTAAACATTATCGTAAAAAATCATTTTAAAGTAGATTTGAATTTTCATCCCATTCGGGTGATCCGTTTCAGAAATTCTGACCCATAAATACATATAATGTACATTTTCCTAAGTAATCGTGTATCACTTGCATTATCCTAGCCTAGAAATTATCAATTGTGAATGACATACACGCACACACAACTATTACTTAAGGAAAATAGATACTTACAAATGATCTTTCAAACTCTCACAAAAACTCCGGAAACACTCTTTCACGTAATATAATAGTTCATAAAATAATTAATAAATTTTAAACCGTTTTAAGCGAATAAAATTGACGAGATTAGCCGGCAGACGCCTCCTTTGTGAAATTAGCCCGAACTGCATGGCATGGCGGTCACGTCGCCGTTCAACTTTCGCGCGCATGATAAAGAAGCGATTATCTCTGATAGTGTACATGGCCTTCTGCGGATGGTCGAAATGATTTAAAACCAGATATTCAACTTGATCATCCCAGAAAATCGATTTAATTCTCTTGGATAGTGTGAATGTTTCTCTGTGGTAAACAAGCTGTTCATTAAACGAGAGTCTCCCTGATTATGTCCATAGAATTATAGAAGGAATATTTGTGACGCGAACCGAGAAAAGGGACCTTTAAGACAAAAAATTTCAATCAAGAAAAAATTGCGAGAAAAGTACAGAATATAAAAAACCGCCTCGAGGTGAAACTAATAAATTTTTACTATCGCTTTTTTCAGGGGACATTTCCGTGATTTCTTACCCTTCTACTCAGATGTAACTATAATACATATGATTATTAAAAAAATAAGTAGCAATGAGCATTCATGTAACACGTGCCCCCACGATGCCCCTCACTTCATACGACACCAAACGCTCAAGCCACCTTAATCGCTCGTCATGTAATAAAGGGTTTCCCAATAAGGGTGATATGTTTTGAAATTGAAAAAAAACACTGAATATTCATTCGGAATTGATCGAAATCTTTTTTATTATATTGGATATTCTATGCCATTTATGATTTAAACAATATATCGGCCAAATGTCCCCCGAGACTTGAGCCAAAAATGCGCCTCATCAGAAAAGATGATTTTTTGATGAAAATTGGGATGATTTTCAATTGATTCCAGAGCCCAATCCGCGAACTCCCGACGCAAACGATGGTCATTAGGCTTCAGTTCTTGGGCCAGAATCATCTTATAGGGATGCAGGCCAAGATCCAATCGAAAAATACGCCAGGTAGTCATCCTGGACAGGCCCAATTCCTGAGATCGGCGTGGCACGGACAATTCACGGTTTTCCTCGATACTGGCCTGTACGGCGGCTATATTCTGTGTAGAACGTGCGGTACGCATACGATTTTTAGGCTTATTATCCAATAGAGTAAATTCACTCTCCAACTTATCGATTATTCGACGAATTGAGAGCGCGGATGGAGTAGAATGACGACCATATTTTGCACGATATGCTCTTTGAACACCGACAAAACTTCTCGAATTTTGATAAAATAATTGGACAATTTCCAAACGTTGTGGAAGCGTGAAACTACTCATGATTAAATGACAAACCTTACTGATGACAACTGACAGCAGACGTCAAAAATTTCAGTTCAAATGAGCCCGATAGGGACATTCAAAATTATATCACCCCTATTGGGAAACCCTTTAGTATATTACGTGACTAGGCGCACAATGAGGGATATTGCGTGGCGAGAGATAATGCTCGCAGGAGATCGAAGCCGAGACAAAGCCAAGACGAAGTCGAAGCGCGATCAGTCCTACGAGCATTGTCGCGAGTCTCGTAATTTCCCGAATTGTGTGCATTGGCACGTATTCTATTTTATGTGACTTCGGTGCGTATACGAATTTTTATGCGTACACTCGAATCTAATCTAGTATTGTAGTTGTTTGCGGCGCTAGTCATTACACTTGATATGTCACGACTAATCCTGGCCATTTTGATTTTCTCGATATTGTGTAGTAGTAATGGATTTTAATTGACGCATGCGCAGTTCAAATGTACGAGGCTTTGCCAGTAAGGTGCTAACGCTGTACGAAGAAGAAGATTGTGCTCCGTTGCATGGCTATAGGCGCATGCGCAGTTCAATTTTTACATTTCATTCCTCTGTAGCACAATATACTACATTGCGCTACTGTTAACTGTAGCGAAAAAAAGAGTTTGCGCTACTGTTAACTGTAGCGAAAAAACGAGTTTGCGCGCCGGTGGCACATGAAATATCACTTTTGCCTCAAAGGTCCCCTTTCTCGGATCGCTTCACATTTGGTAATCTAGAGGGTCGGTCTGACTCTAAATTTTGAATCTCTAACTTTGACCCTCCGTTTTTCTCCGTGTAAAGAAAAATGAAAACTAATAATATAAAGTAATGATTAATATTAATAAAATAGTTTACGTTGTAGTTTATGTTGTCGTTTACGATGTCGTTTTCAACTTCGTCTCTTTCAATAGGAAACAGCATAATTTATAAAATATCATTAAAACAAAATTCCTGAAACATTAGCAAAAAAAATGTTTTTTAGGTTTTTAAATTTCACAAAATTGAATATGAAGGTATAGAAATAAACTGAACAACTTTTTCTGACACGCCATTCTGATGTTCTATATCAATTTAAATAAGATTTGAGGGGTGGAAGGCGAAAATGTTGGAATTCAAGGATAAGACTTGAGGGTCCAAATTTGGTCCTTTTTTTATAGAATGCAAGCGGTTTTGAGTCCTTGGAATTTTGAATTGATACCATATACCGTTTTTGTTAGTGGAACAGTTATCAAGTTAGACGGTTTTAAATATAAAATATAAACCAGTAGAAAATCGTGTATAATACTTGTAAAAGAAGTAAAGAAAAATAGTAACTGCATCGCGACAACTTCTTCACTCATTTCCATCCAATTCAACTTTTGACTCATTCATATTTAAAGAGAACCTTTTTATTTTTTACAGAATCAAATGTATCACTCTTACAAAGTAAAATAGAAATAGAAGGTGGACAAGGTCATTATCTTACGTTTACATCTCTCAATGAAACCGAATTCAGATTTCTGGTTTCTTATGGACATTTCAAATGTCAACAATATTCACATACTTGTTTTGCAATCATGATCTCACCACTATTCGGCTTAACCAGCATTCAATGTCCCATCACTGAGTATTAATCACAATTATATTTTCTTATAAAAAGTAAATTTAAAATAAAGTTTTCGATGATTTTATGATTTATCCTTTACTACTTTTGCAGTGAACAAATGTATGTCAACGCTCGAAGAAAACCCGAGAAAAATCCTAATTCACTCAGGAAGGTTGTCGTCTCTATAAAATTGGATGATTATGCTATTAAATACGGTGTTCTTCAAGGAAATATGCTAACTTATCTTCTAGTTTTCAAGGTGAAAATTTTGGATTATTTATGCACGACATATGCGTTTAAAGATTCAGAAAAAGCTTAAATAAAAATTATTGCATTGTTGAAGAAAAGTGTATTTGTTAAATTCAAGCTTATAATACCTTTCATAACTTTGCTGAATTTTATAAAAGCGATCAAAAGTTATTAAGGTCATCTGATAGGACTTGAATTCACTAATAAATCACATTTGACAACTTTATTAATAAACCAATTATTTCAGCGCATTTCTCGCATAAGACAGCAGTGCAGACAAACAGAAATTGCTGCTGTCTTCTCTAAAAAATTCGTTTGAATGATTAATTTGTGAAATTTGTAGACATAAAAATGGCCTAAAATTTGGGTCGTCAAATTTTTAAATTATTTTTTTACATTGTAAAATAAAAATCGCCTAAAGCGATCCTGACAGAGACCGCATTAGAAGGCTTATTATGAAAGTGATATTTTAATGAAAAGGGTTGCGTTATTCGGACCTCAATAGGTTTTAATGAGGGACACCCTAATAAGGGAAAACTGTTGGGGCCCCTACAAAAACCCCAATATTCTTAGGGACTATTAGGTAAATTTTGACACAGGAGCAGAATTTTTTGAATAATTATGTTAAAATTAAAATTTGGACAAATTCTCTGTAAAAAGATGGCACATTGCAGAATTTGTGCGCAGTTATAAGAAGACAATTAATCTGCGAAAAAATAGGTAAAAATATTGCGCCGAGTGTCGACTGCAAAAATTGTACAATTTGTTTTATTGCAAAGAACTGTCTAAAATTTTTCAAACGAAATTCCATTATAAAGAGTTAAATTCTACTCCAATAGAGTAGTATTTCCCTTTAGAGTGAAAGTTCCACTACAAAAAATTTTTGAGAGTAAGATCATTTTTTGATCAGGGCAACAAAAGTAAGATCTTTCATTGATTCAGGTAACAAAGGCTTATTTGATCACATCATATGGCTCTTTTGAGGCAGTATGATCCAATTCATGACCATATGTTTTTTTACATAAAGTTTGTCACTTCAAACAGGTTATTTTATCTAAAAAATAAAAGTTGACCTTCAAATGATCCTAAAATTTTGTGATTTATCTAAGGGATTCTGTGCTTTTGATACAATTTGTATATCATTTATAATACGTTGTAATTTATACTATATATTTTTATAGTTGGAAAGCTTGATAAATTTTGTGAAATCACTCGACAATTTTCAACCATTCGAAGAACTTGAGGAGTACCAAATGATAGGATACAATGGCAAAGTTGGGGAAACTTTATTTGTAGAAAGCAATATTATAAAGGTTCCAGTTATTGATATTCTTGGAATAGGCAGAATACATCTTGGGTATAAGATAAGAACCCTTGTTACTCCAGTGTATAAAAAGGTCAAACTCTCAATGGTCAGTATTTCATTATGTTTCAGATACAAATTGAACTTATCACTTATAGTATTGTTACGTGCGAGTCAATTAAATAAAATCTTTTCCCTGAATTAATGTCGGTATAAAATATTATTCCTAATGCTGACATTGGTTCACGAGTTGAATGAAGCAAGTCTACACTTGAATCGCTCGTAACCTGAGCCTTCCTGATAACCACCGCGACTCAGCATGGCTGGAGTGGCGAGTTGGTTCGAGGCAAATGCGAGTGAAGAATGAGAGAGCGAAAAAGTGTAAGAATGAGAGAGCGCAGAATTGTAAGAATGAGAGAGCGCGGGAAGGTAGAAGTGGATCGAGATGCTATGTAACACGCTCGTCCCACCGCTACGAATAAGAGTAAGGAGAAGCGATTAAATATAATGTACGACTCGAAAGAATTTTTTTCCAGAGCGTCAAAATCCCAATTTATAAATTTCAGGACGATTAGTTATCCTCATTCGGAACCTATGTAGCCATGTACGAGAGGCTTTTCGATATGGGTTCTGAATGGGATAACTTTTGCAAATCAAACTATGTTGCACGCATTGAAATTAATGTGACATGCACGTGTGTATATATGTACATATGTATGCATATATATATGTGTACTGCATGCCTACCACACGAAAATCATCTCACGAATAAAAGAGAATGAACAAATAGGGAAGATGAAGGAAATGGAAAAGAGATGTAAAGAATAGAATAGAACGAAAGAGAGGGGCAGAGAGAGCTATCTCCCTTCAGCTCAAGCTAGCATCTCGCGTTAAGACCACCTTTCTGCTTTTGCTTCTTCCATCTTTCGTCCGCCCAGGCGTGCACTAAAGAAAGCAAATATACGCATATATTTTATCTGATTCTATGACTGCCACGATCCGGCTCTGCAGCTCAGCACGGGGTCCAGCATATACCTATCCCTTCCCTTCCCCGCACCCATCCGAGCCTAAATGCTTTGCCGACTGACCTACCATAACAAAAGCCACGCGCTTTTAAGACATCAAATAAAACTTGTCTGAACAATGGAATTGTTTCAATAACAATTTCATTAATACAATCATCATAAATAACAATTAAAATTCAGACAAGCTATAATATTTCAACCCAAACTGAAATGAGAGAAACAAAAAATCGTTTCTAAAATTCTTGATGAATATGCATCAAATGATAGTTGCAAGCCACTTCCTTTTGCCATAATGGCAAGGATGAAGGTATCCAATGGCACCTAATGGTCAGCATGAAGTCGGATTACAAAATCAGCATTTATATGGTTTCCCACGCACCCTCACCACTTTTATTTCGTCCAATCCTAATATCCTTAATAGGCAAAAATCCCTACCGTGCTCACCTGGTGATGAGTTTATGAGCCGAGTCGAGAACATCCAAAACTGCAGTCTTCTAAGTGTCTTGACCGGGTTCAGACCTCAGAATAGTAAAGAAATATAATTTTCTTTCATCGTGCCCGTCCACGGTTCGGAACAATCGCGTCTTATCACCTGACCAGTTGATTTAATTCGTAAAGTATCTGGGTCAGGGCTTCAAATTGGGGATCGCGTTTGGGCGGACGTAAAATATAGAAGTCTTCATTTGAACGGAAGCAGTAGAGCAAAATAATAAACTATATTTTTAACATAGTTTATTAATCTTCGGCGGGCTAATTTAAAGTCCAAAAGTTATTGGAAAGAACGAGAAAAAGCAAGTGGCGAAACGGTATTTTTTTTGTGTGCGCATATTGTGCGCGACCGACCAATAAGACTCAAGTTGTGTTTTGAGCAACAATAGGAAACCTCTCCGCCCAGTCTAGGACGAATAAGGAGCCCAGGGGTAAACTTCTCTCTCTCTCCCTCCTAGTACTGGTAGAATTAAGAAGAAATCAATGTAAGGTATCGTTCCAATTCTATATGTATTTTATTTACACCTGTGTGGAAAAATAAAATTGATAATTATTGAGCTTATCTTTTCATCCAGTTTTATTTTCAAGAAAAAGGGGGTTTTCTTGTGCAAAGGGTATAGCCTCCTCAGTCAGAGGAGAGGGCAAATACGATCCCAGATTAAAAACAAATTTTGGTTTATTTAATTTATAATTTTTCTTTACAAATTGACGGTCGATCAGCTTAAATCGTGACGTAGACATATTTTCCTAGAAGAGAAGGGCCCCTTTACGCCTCCCTACTTCTCCATACTCGTGATTCCCCAATATTAATTTTCTCATAGATTTCTGCTAGACCTAGCCTGTGTGTATAAAATACATTTGAATACATCGTGGTAAGTGACAAAAGTATGGAATAAATGAAGAAAATTTAAAAAATGTATCAAAATATTTTTAAAAATATGCATAAATTTCCGAGAATTTGATGGAAAGTCATAAATGTTTAACAAACTTTTGTTACGTGTGTTGTTAGATAATACAGTTAATTTGGGTTTCAATTAATACCAAGGAGTTACCAATCAGTTGGGAATATTCCTAAGTTTATGGCTGTTTATATTCTTAATTTTAAATAAAAATGGTGTAATTTATAGATATAATAGTCAGTTGAGTGTTTCTGTCTATAAATAATAACACAAAATAAATCAGTTGGCTCTTAGTACAATAGAAATCGATAAAAGTAAAAAGTAAAGAAAGAGTATAGTAGAGCGTGACGCAAAAATAATATGAATTTTGTTAACAATTAGAGATTTATTTGTAAAATTATTGAGATTCCCTACATTTTTATCCACTAGCTCGACACAATCACGTTTTATTTTATATTTCAAGTTGAATTATTGACGAATTGTTTTGAAGTGGTGAGATCGTGACGATTATTTGATTTCCTGTTTAAATTCGTTGACTAAAATGCCAAGTTCATTAAATCGTGTGCTATGCGTGAAATAATCCATATACATAAACTCTAAAAATTTAGTTTAATTTTCATCTTCATTTCAGAGTGACAATGGCAGTCCCTTGCTCAACAGATACGGCGTAGTTTTAGGAATTCTTACTGATCATAAAGATGGATATGTCTTAAAATTACATGAATACGATAAAGTTATCAAGTCAATAATGAAGCATATTAACAAACGCAGTGGTGAAACCTCGGGCAAGCTGTGATTGAGATTCGTCAGTAAGATCGGATGAACCAATCACCCTATTGAAAAACTTGACTTCAAAAACCATGTCAAAAACAACATGAAAAAAGTCGTCAAAAACGTGATAAAGAATGACGTAAAAAATTACGTCAAAAACGACGTCAAAAAGAACATCAAAAACGTTTTCATGAATTGGGACCGTTTTTGACATCATTTTTGACATCGCTTTTGACTTAATATTTGATCTAATTTTTTATTATGCACTGATATAGTTTTTATAAAGTTCAAATATAAAATAAAATAAGTTTACAATTAAAAGGTATGGAAGTATTTATTTTCCGCAATCACAAGTCTCCTTAACATTCCTTAATACTCAACTTATAGTCATAATAAATAGTACGTTCGTGCAAAAGTGGTAAAAATGTTTACAGTCCTGCTTGTATTTAAAAAAAAATTAGGTCAAAGTGAAATCAAAAACGATGTCAAAAACGACGTCAAAAACTGTTCCAATTCATGACAACGTTTTTGATGTCCTTTTTTACGTTATTCTTTATCATGTTTTTGACGTCTTTTTTCATGTAGTTTTTGACATGGTTTTTGAAGTCAAGTTTTTCAATAGGCATACATTGACAGTAAGAGTATATTTGATATTTCTTCAAATCCGCTGGACTCTCGAAACGTTTGAGAATTTTATTACACTGAGAGAAGAGTTTTGTTTGAATTAAATATATTGTTTTTTAAAAATTTAATACAGTAATTTATTTGAATTCACCAAGAATTTGTTTGATTTCAGTCAATATAAAATATCTCTTCTTGATTAAAAAAAATTATTTGTTTGAGATGATTTGTTTGATTCAAACAAGTGATTTCTTGAAATGAATTAAAAGAGTCAGCTTAATAATAATTTATTACCAACAATAAAATTATCTCTTCAATTCAAATAAATAAACTTGGCGTAAAAATGTGCAATGTATTCGCGATAATGCACTGATGGTAGTTCTTGTTTTCCTAACCTAAAGTCATGTGTTCCGGTTCCGATGTATTATTCCATGGAGAATATACATAAGAGACCAATCTCTAATGCATGAACTTCACAAAAGTTGAGCACGTTTTTGTCGGAAGTACATGGAAAAGGTACGAGAACTGCCCGATTGATGGCGCGAATGCAAGTGGCGTAACGAAATGGCCGCCTCCTTCTGTTCGCTCAAAATATTCTAACATAAGGACATTTGAGCATTTATTGAAATCTAGTCGGGCAAAATGAATTTGATAAATATCTAATTTACCCAAAGTGAATAACATGAAATGTATTAGTATATCACCGAGGCTTTAGGAATTTCAAACTGTAGTTGAGTAAAATGAGCATCAGGCGTATTATTATCTTAAATAAAAAAAAATTCTCACCTCGAGTCTGCCATTGGCCATCCGATACAGAATTCAAATACATTCACACCATTCAGTCGTAGCCGATCATGTTTTTAATCACAAATACACTTAAATATATAACCTCACATAAATAAACCTAATAACCCTAATAACTATACTTATATATAGTACGATACGCTTTCGTCGAATCACGCACACGCTCGCTTACAATTCTGAGACATAAAACTTGAAACTTACTTATATAGTCACTGCAAGAGTTATTCAGAGCTTGTGGACCAGTGTCGTGACTAGAGTTCCTCGGTTTTGGTGGTCTTAATTTTGATAACCCTTGAAAGAATCGTTTCACTCTCTCATCTTGTTCGATTTCAGGCCCAATAATCAGAGCTGTCACGGATCTATACCAATTTATCGAGCTATAAGTCGCGCCTTCATCGTGAATTAGTGTTAAAAAGGTTATAACGTTTTCAACAGAATTATCGAAAGGGCTTATTTTTCTTTCTATACAAAAGCTCCACCACTTCTTTAAGCATATTTCGTATTGCTTGAGTGATGAGTTAGTTAGCGTTTTTCGAGGCGCTCGTCGTATGAGCTATCCGAGCCAGAGCACTTTTTTCGGGGTCGTTTACGACCCATCCTCCCTTTTTAGTGATGTGGCGTTCACGGCACAAAGTGAAGGAATGACACAGCGCGAGAAACAGTGGAGCGCTGCAACATTGGACCAGAAATACCGACATAGATTTCTTTGCTATAGTATGCAATAGTATATAGTATAATAGTATTATTATATAATAATTATATTAATTATTATATTAATAGTAATTACTATTAATAGTAATACAGTTCTAGAAGACACGTATTTTTCTTTTCGATAAAAAACTCGATTTTGTCGATCAACAGCTTTTTGAAAGTTAACTGTAAAAATAGATGTGTAACGTTAATTCGTCGAGAATATTTTTTGAAAACGTCGTAACTTTCACAAAAATTAACGGATTTTGACTAATTTTTTCGAGAAAGATTCGTGATTGAATAACCTTTAAGATTCACTAGTAGTAAGTTCACTTTTTAACAACATGCAATTGTTATTGTCTTAATCATGAAATGAGTAAAAAAAATCCGAACACAAAATTTTTAAACTTCATCATTTTTTTTTCAAATTTTTTTATGGAGTTGCATGGTTTCAATAATATTTGATGAAAGTTCTAACATGCCGAAACGGTTTATTTGTGAATGAGATTTTTTTTTCGGAAATTGGCAATGTGTCATATTTCAAAGGTTTCCCGGTAATAAAGGCTGAATAGAAAATCATTAAGAATTTGTATTCCTACGAATACGCGATTTTTCCTCCGTCTGAAAATTCACCAGCGGGAAAAGAAAAAGAGCAAATACTGGATCTATAACTTAATTCGTGCGGTTTCCTAACAGATGGCGTAACTCGATTATTATTCCATCGTTCCAATATTCCGAACATGCGTTGGAAAGCTACTGTCATTGTGCGTCTTTTTCAATATATGTCATTCATTTGAAGCGTAAACAACAATAATTTTTTCTCACTCAAATATGTCGAACTTTGTGCCTGAAAAAGTGTTTTTGCGAGGAGTTCTTCTTCATTACTTTAATATGAAGAAAACTGCTGCCGAAAGTCATCGTATTTTGGTGGAAGTTTATGGTGAACATGCTCTAGCTGAGCGAACGTGCCAAAAGTGGTTTGCACGATTTAAAAGTGGTGATTTTGGCTTGGAAGACGAAAAACGTCCTCGTTACGTCCGCATTACTCGATGAAGATTGTTGCCAAACACAAGAAGAGCTCGCAGAATCTTTGGGAGTCACTGATCAGCCATTTCAAAACGTTTAAATAGCAGTCGGATACATTCAAAAGCAAGGAAATTGGGTTCCACATGAACTCAAGCCGAGAGACGTTGAAAGGCGGTTTGGCATGTCTGAAATGCTGCTGCAACGCCACAAAAATAAGTCAATTTTGCATCGGATTGTTACTGGTGATGAAAAATGGATCCATTACGACAACCCCAAGTGTTAAAAATCATATAAGAAACCCGGCCAACCAGCCAAATCAACGGTAAAGCCGAATATCCATGGCGCGAAGGTAATGCTCTGTATTTGGTAGGATTAGAAGGGTGTGCTGTATGCCCGAAATATGCGACCAGACACGAGGCAATAATTTTCCGTCATGACAACGCTCGGCCCCTTGTTGCTATTCCGGTTAAGAACTATTTGGAAAACAGTGGATGGGAAGTTTTACCCCACCCGCCTTATAGCCCAGACCTTGACCCTTCTGACTACCATTTGTTCCGGTCGATGCAGAACGCCCTCACTGAGATACGTTTCACATCAAAACAGGGTATCAAAAATTGGATGATTCATTCTTGGCCGCCAAGCCGGCGCAGTTCTTTTGGGATAGAATCCACAAATTGCCAGAAAGATGGAAAAAAGTCATAGCTTCAGATGGGCAATACTTTGAGTAATACTATTGTACATGCTTTTCTTAAATAAACGTTCAAATTTTGAGAAAAAATCGCACGAATTAAGTAATAGATCCAATACTATTTTTTTTCAATCGACCTAGTAAAATATATGATTTATTAGATGACATTGGATTAAATATTAACATAACTATTTGTACGATGTTTATTATATTTCAGACGTGGAAAGCCACGTAATGGATTTTTGACGTCAAACGTAGCAAATAGTGTTGGACGTGTCATTATCTAGCTCTGAACATAGATGATAAATATAAGTTTGGGACGAAAATCGTCAGCAGAATAAAAGTAATCAGAAAGATGAAGACGTGGAAGATAAGTGGCCCTTTACTGTTTGCTTTCATGGCAATATCTAACGCATTGGGTAAGTAGAAATTCTTAGGATAACATTATATTAATTAGACATTGTGTATGTCAATTATGAAAGATGATCTTCAGTTCACATGGATAGAACGCTGCCAGTTTTTTGCCGAATATTAATAAGACAGTTTTTATTATTATTATTATTATTATTATTATTATTATTATTATTATTATGCTTATAGTTTCAAATTAGGTGGTTGAGTTCGAGATTTTTGTCACTGCCTACATTATCGGAGGATCATTAGTCGCGTATCAGATAGGATACGTTGCTGATACGTGACCACGTAGACAATTTCAAACTCGTATATCGCAATGATGCAAATAAATTCACATTTTAAAGAATTTAAAACCTTTCTGTGGAAAAAGAGAAAAATACGAAAAAAAATTATAATTCAAAATTGTTTACTACTTAAAATCTACAAGTTTGAACAGCAACATTTTTTCATAATAAGTATATTTTTAATTTCAATTTTAGAAACACTATTGAAAATCTAAAATTCAATTTTTTAACAATAATATGTGAAATACGACAGAAACGTGAGATTGTAAAATTTTTCGTTTCAATAAGATCTACAAATTTTGTCTGACATAGTTTCTGATAAAACGTATTTTTTCATTTTAATACAAAAAAATACGATTAAAATTTATAAATTTCATTATTTAAACAAAATATGTGACATACGAAAAAAACGTTAAGATGGAAAATTAATTTCCTGATTGAGGTCTACAAATTCTCAGTAGGGCATTTTTTGACAAGATGTATATTTTATGTTCTGGTTTTAAAAAGACACTCAGTTTAGCAACACCTCCGCGATACCCTCTCTAATTTTCAGGAACATGTTTTTTTTATTCTGCAGAATTAATAAATCTTCTTGACCATTTACTCAATCATGGAAATGCGTTTCATTGCAATCTGATGGGTTCTGTATAGGCAGTTCTTCTGCCGCCTCGCGTCAGACTCCTCAAAGCAATCGGGCACCACCGTCACTTCCAACTTCTCTCCAAATAATTCCTTGCACATACTTTTATTTAAATCATTTTTCTCCATATTATTCCCACGATCAGCTAGGGAAGTATACGGTCCACCCCTGCAGAGCTCCGCATCTAGAGGTAAGATCTGAATACTCCAGGAGGCGACCTGGTTTCCTGGAGACACGGTAGAAGACACCGCTCCCTGGTGCCATGTAGCCCTCGGCACGGTCATTAATATCCGCAGCCCGAGGACGCACCCGGTCGCCTGTTCTAGGGCTCCCTGCTCGGTTTCCAAAAGCATCAATGCAGGACTAGGTTTTATATTCTGATTTAAAAAAAAAATACTATTGAAAATAAAAAATTCCATTTTTTAACCAAAATATGTGAAATGCAAAATAAGCGTTAAAATAAGGAATCGTTTGCTTAAAAACAGTCTACGAATTTTTTTTCTTTTTGATTATAGATAAATATTTTTTATTTTTTTTCCAGTAGCCATGAGCTCTTCCGACATTGCAACATACTCCCCATCCAGACAGGGAGGCATCGGAATATATTTCTCTGTCATATTTAGAAAATCTTATAGGATTTATAAATAAATCATCAATATTTTTCCACCACTGGAATTCATCAATAATTTCGCGGGTGACAGTCATTTTTGCGTTATGATTGCCATTTTTGTTCATTAAAGCTAAATATTTCCCCCGTTCGCTTGTTTCTGTAAGTAAATTGAATTTTCTTTTTCATTTGAAATCAAGAAAAAATTTAGTAACTTTGTGAAGGTGTAATTCACATCTACAATATTAGAAAGTTGACTTGAGCTTCAGTATTAAATTACAAGAAATAAACTTATATGTATGTGAAGAATATAAGACCGAGCGCGAAGCGCGACAATCGAATCGCGCGCTATATTTTAAATTTAAAATGACTACGGTGGGCTTTATTCTTGCATACGATCTTAAAACTTTTGTGACGTCAGGCAATTCTTTATTTTGCCGAGACTTCGCTAATCTCTTGCGAAGACTACTGAAAACCTTACGATTGACCTTAGTGGAATTTCTTCGTTATTTATTTTACCGAACTCTTATAAATATTATATTAATCTACATTAATAAATATATTTTATATGATCAACCCTTCTCATTCACTGACTATTCCTCAACCCTTAAAGAGGATCCTTCCGCTCCTTACATAAAACGAGATCTTTAAAGAGAAGTGTTACATTTTTGACGCAACATACCCAATCTCTTTTTGGTGCATCCGCTGAAAAACACTAAAGTCAGTGAATGGGAAATCAAGAATTTTATAATTACTAGGAATCAAAAGTTAATAAATTACAATTATAATTATTCTGATTTCATACATATTTCTGTTAAAATAAAATAAATTTGATAAAATCACGAAGATATTTGACCTTGAGGATAACCTGAGTGATTAAATAATCATTTTATTTTATTTGAAATTTTACACAAATAATTTGTTAGAATAAAATTAATTTGATAAAATCACGAAGGGATTTGACCTTGAAGCTAACCTGAATGATTAAATAATCATTTTATTTTATTTGAAATTTTACACACATATTTTAAAATCTTTTCGGTTGGTCCAATTGAATATTCATGCATTGCAATTTCAAAGGTGTCTCCATGTACGCATCTGTAAATTCTATTTTATAAGGACCTATGTCGGGCCCCACTCCCGGTGAATTAGGGAAATCCCAATATCAAGAAAATCCTATTACGCGCAGTCAAGTTAAGAAAAATACTGAACTTGCAAAATTTGTGGCACAGAATCAAATTGGTCCCCTTAAACCAAAAAACAGTTACTGTAAAGGAAAAAGTAACTAAAGATAATTTTGAAAATATTTCTAGCAAAGAAAAAATAAATATCAGTTTTCAATCAGATACATTTTTTTAGAGAAAACCTTAACGTTTGAACAATTCAAAACTGCCGGAGCAAGCAGTTTATCTGACTCGAATAATTATTTTAATTCAAATTTAAAAACTAATTCAAGTATTATTTGTGGATCAATTAATCAGGACGAAAGATTAAAAAACGAAACTACTTATATTGACAACGAAGATATAAGTACCGACAACGAACAAATTGAGCAACCTGTTCACAACAATCCTGAGGAAAACGCTAATCCAATTATAAACAACGAAATGGCCCTACCGAATAGTCAACAAATATCCTTACGTGACGAGTTAGAAGTAGTACCCTTATTTGATGGAAGTAACATTCCATTATCACATTTTATTGAGGGATGTTATGAGGCAAAGGCAATGCTGCCAACTCCCGCAGCTCAAGAAAATTTAGCGCGATTATTAAGAAGTAAATTATCAGGAGAAGCAAGAAAATGTATCTTTGGGTCAACTTATAATAATTTAGAGGAATTAATTGAGAGACTCAAAAGAGTATATGCCCCTGAAAAAAGTGTGTATCAATCACAAGGAGAATTAGGGAATACCTATATGTGGAAAAAAGAGAACGTACTTTCCTATGCAGCCAGAATTAAGGAGATTGCCGACAGAATCGAAGATGCTCATAGACTTAACAATAATGGACAAGTAGATAATATCTTCAAACAGAACCTTCAAGGAGACGTTACTCAATGTTTTATTCGCGGTCTGCGTCCTGAATTAGAAATTTGAGTAAAAGTAAAAGAAACATTTAGGGAAGTTTTCAGTGACACAATCAACGTAGAAAAAGACTTGGCAGCATCTTCCACACTACGGAGAAATAAAAATTCAAATTATTTAAAAATGGATGATTCTATAAATAATAGAAATAATAAAACAGCTCGGTACAATTCCATCGATAATGATACACGTAGAAGGCCTTCAAAGCCTTGCTCGTATGATGATAGATACCGGTGCCGATCGAAATTTGATTAAACAAAATGCCGTAAACCCTAAATTGACAATAGATAAAAAATAGTATTAGTAGAGTGAATGATGGCCTTTCTGGTATTTTTTAAGATGTACTATACGAAATTATAAAGCCAATCTCAAATTCCTTTGAAATAAAAATGTTATTAATTTCCTTGCAAGTCTACGTTTCGATTAAAGCTTCAGTCCTTATCAAGACTAAAAATATTAATACTAACATAGATTATATACGAACAAAATTAATAACACAGACAGTCCAAGGTTATGGTAAAAAATATTAAAAGATGTTATCTTATACAATTCATTGCGAGTAAATAAAATTTAGAAATGAGACATTACATGATATGTCACATAATCATAATCACATAATAACTTGAGCCTGGATTTATAATTTCCTATAGTACATCTTAAAAAATACCAGGAAGGCCATTATTCACTCTACTAATAATATATACTGGTAAAAACAAAAATACATATTTCATGATAAAAAATAGTGTTAAAACTTACAGGAATAAATAATATTCTATTGTTACAATCGTTATAAAACAAATTATTATTACAGATATGAAAAATTAATACTAATGTGGTAGTTGTAGTAAGAGCTCGATTTTTATTGTCAAGTCAAGTCAAGATTTTATTGTCAATTGTTTATTTTCAGGTCAATTTCAACAAATAATCACACTATCAATGTTTTAAGTGTTAATTTTGGGCCATTTATTCAGTATACTGTCATCGTATCAAAATCTTACCCAATCGTTAACGAAATGATAATACCGATAATAAGTTTTACGTTGGCACATATTACGAATGTACCTGATACTATATATTATACATTAGTCGTTTCATTATTAAAAAAACTCATCTGTAAAATGCAAAACAATAGTAAAGGGTTTCCCAATAGGGGTGATATGATTTTGAATGTCCCTATCGGGCTCATTTAAACTGAAATTTTTGACGTCTGCTGTCAGTTGTCATCAGTAAGGTTTGCCATTTAATCATGAGTAGTTTCACGCTTCCACAACGTTTGGAAATTGTCCAATTATTTTATCAAAATTCGAGAAGTTTTGTCGGTGTTCAAAGAGCATATCGTGCAAAATATGGTCGTCATTCTGCTCCATCCGCGCTCTCAATTCGTCGAATAATCGATAAGTTGGAGAGTGAATTTACTCTATTGGATACTAAGCCTAAAAATCGTATGCGTACCGCACGTTCTACACAGAATATAGCCGCCGTACCGTGAATTGTCCGTGCCACGCCGATCTCAGGAATTGGGCCTGTCCAGGATGACTACCTGGCGTATTTTGCGATTGGATCTTGGCCTGCATCCCTATAAGATGATTCTGGCCCAAGAACTGAAGCCTAATGACCATCGTTTGCGTCGGGAGTTCGCGGATTGGGCTCTGGAATCAATTGAAAATCATCCCAATTTTCATCAAAAAATCATCTTTTCTGATGAGGCGCATTTTTGGCTCAAGTCTCGGGGGACATTTGGCCGATATATTGTTTAAATCATAAATGGCATAGAATATCCAATATAATAAAAAAGATTTCGATCAATTCCGAATGAATATTCAGTGTTTTTTTTCAATTTCAAAACATATCACCCTTATTGGGAAACCCTTTATATTACATTACAAGGGGCGAAACAGAGCGATTGCAATGAGTACGAAGTTTGCTGCGGACATCATAATCGTAAACTACGTCTCTAATGTCATTGTAAATTACGTCGTAAACTATAACGTAATTTGGGAGCGGATACGAAGACGGATATGATGTCGTTTCGACGTATTTTACAACTCCTTTTCCAACATCATCTTTTTCAATAGGAAAGAATCTAAAAGTGAATTTTTGACACATTCATTAGTTATTAATATTTTTCAAATATAAAAATTAATATGTTAGTTTTCATATTTCTTTATACTCGCCCCCCTCCTCTATGAATTTTTGATTGATAATTTATGATTTCTTTCATCATTAAAAAATATTAATCAAATTAAAAAAATACCGGAAACGTCGTAAAGGACATTGTAAATTACGTCGTAGACGCTATCGTATCCGCTCCCAAATTACAATATAGTTTATACGACATAGCTTTCGATATAGTTTACGACGTAGTTTCAGACATAGTTTACGACGTCTTTTCCAACGTCGTTTTTTTCAATAGGGAAGGGAATCGTTTGAAAGTCAATAGTCTGTTTTTGGAGTGTATGTCTGATTTCAACACAGATCTAGTTTATGCGCCCTATCATAACCGCAAAATAATTTGATAAGTCGTGACCAAACTTGAAATTGGGGAATAATTTGACGTTTTCACACGAAAAGTACCAGAGCTCCGAAATGAATTAGAAGTGGGATTCAGAGATAAATATTGAGAACAAAAGATGTGGAGTTGAATATAGTGTACATGATGGTGACCTTATAATTGACGTTGAATTTAAATGTAATGGTTATTTTAAAATCAACCACATTTTACAAGAGAAATTTTCTAGTTCTTTTTCGTATTTCACATATTATTGATAAAAAATTGAATTTTGGAATTTCAATTGTATTTTTGTAAATTAAAATTAAAAATAAATATCTTATAAAATATGTTACGGTTCAAACTTGTAGATCTTTACGTAGTGAACAATTTTGTACCATACATTTTTTTTCACATTTCGTATAATTCAACTGGAAAATTGAATTTATAGATATTGACTTCTTTCAAGTTTTAACATACTGTAACTTTCCTAATTTTAGTTTAATCGAAAAATGTTATGAGAATAATTAGTAGAGATTTATGAGATCTATCAGAAACCTCCCCGTACGGCACGTTTCGACTTTCGGATCGAGTACAGACTTTAGGTATAGATGACTCAGACCTTGGCATATTCGGACATCTGCTAAACTACCTGGTTTTACCCTTGCCATGCAACTTTCCTTTTTCTAGACATAATTCGTTTGTTCTTTACCAATCTTCTCTGACTAAATACAATATTCGAGTATAAAATTGTATTATTTATTATGAAGGTATACAAAAAACTGAACAAATTTTTGTGACACGCTATTCTGTTAATCTGTATCAATTTAAATAAGATTCTAAGGGTGAGAGACGAAAATTTCGGACTTCAAGGATAAGACTTGAGGCGCTTAAACTATGTGCCAAAGAATAAACCATATCAAATACCATATACCATTCTTGTTAGTGGAACAGTTTTTAAGCTAGAGGGTTTTAAACGCAAACAATAAGCCAGTATAAAATCGTGTATAATACTTGTAAAAGAAGTAAAAAAAATAGTAACTGCATCGCGACAACTTCTTCACACATTTCCATCCAATTCAACTTTTGACTAATTCATATTTAAAGAGAACCTTTTTATTTTTTACAGAAACAAATGTATCACTCTTAGAAAGTAAAATAGAACTAAAAGGTGGAACAGGTCTTTATCTTACGTTTACATCTCTCACTGAAACCGAATTAAACTTTCTGGTTTCTTATGGACATTTTAAATGTCAATATTATTTTCATACTTGTTTTGCAATTATGATCTCATCACTATTCGGTTTAACCAGCATTAGATGTTCTATTACTAAGTATTAACGACAATTATATTTTCTTATCAAAAGTAAATTTAAAATAAAGATTTTAATGTTTTTATGAATTATTCCTTATTACTTTTGCAGTGAGAAAATTTATGTCAACGTTCGAAGAAAACCCGAGATAAATCCTAATTCACTCTTGAAGGTTGTCGATTCTATAAGCTATGATGATTTTGCTAATCAATACGGAGGTGTTAGAGAAAATAAGCGAACTCATCTTCTAGTCTTCAAGGTGAAAATTTTGGAATATTTATGCACGACATATACGTTTAAAGATTCAGAAAAAGCTTAAATAAAAATTATTTCGAAATTGAAAAAAACTATATTTGTTCAATTCAAGCTTAGTTTCGGCCATATTGGATCATGTGACCAACGTGACTGGAAAGCCACGCCTCCGTGTTTGATCCCAATTGCATTTCGGCCAGCACTTATCGCTGCAGCCATCTGTCGAAAAATGGCGGAAGCAAAGTTCTACACCTAATATATCATTAATAATACCGTAGAGTTCTAAATTTCTCGGACATTTAAAATCCGGTCACATTCTCGTGACTGTGACCGTCATTTTAAGACAACTTGAGAATTTACAGAGAATTTAAGAGAATTTTATTTTCACCAATATTTTCTTTATCATTAAACCTTATAATATTATAAATTTATTTCCAAACACTATGAATTGCAATAATGAAGGTTTCATAAAAATAAAACTACGAAAAATGTCAAGTTTTATCGGAATTCAATATCAAAATTTTTTTATAGCTATATTATATTAAATTCAAACATAAAGAACAAGTAATTCAAGTTTTCTTCGCATAAATTACACTTTGATTTAAATAATTGTTTGTCAGTTTCGGGACAGTTTATGCACTTTTTTAAGTGCTCTACTTGTCGAGTGGCATGCTTTCTGTACACCTGATCACAGTATTTGCACTTGAAAGAAGCTTTATTTTGTTTATCAATAATTTTTATAAAATAATTCCAAACTATATTCTTTTTTTTCCCCATTTTTATTGCGCACGTTACACGAACTTCCAGAACAAAGCATTTATCAAAAAAAATTGAAAGCTTGAACCGTTACGGAATAGTATATTACATTACAAGGGGCGAAATAGAGCGATTGCATGAGTGTGAATTTGCTCTGCCCGAGTGAAACGAGGGCTGCAATCACACGAAATGCTTTCGCTTTGTTTTGTTTCGAGTAATTTATACTATTTTTCATAGCATCTCTTTTGAGAATCTGATTGGCTGTAACTGTGGAGCGGGTTGAAACAGCGACTTTCAACCCTAGGGTTGAAAATCGTAGTTTCAACCCTCTCTACAGGTACTGAAAATCGGATTTTCAAAGGAGGCGCTATGAAAAAATATTTTTAAATTCTCATAAATTTTCGAAGAGAACATTCATCAGAGAAATTCTCAGTCATATTCCAGTGCTCCTAGACATATTCTCGGTCACATAAACTCTTTAGAACTCTAATAATACGTTGTAATTTATACTGTATATTTACCTAGGTGGAAAGCTCGATACATCCTGTGGTATCATACGACATTTCTCAACAATCCAGAAACTATGCGATACACCAAATAATAGGGTACAAAGGCAAATTTGGGGAACCTTTATTTGCAGAAAGCGATATTGTAAAGGTTCAAGTTATCGAGAGTCCTCCAATAAGCTCATCACATCCTTGGTATAAATTAGTAACCTATATTAGTCCGCCGTATCAAAAAGTCAAACTATCATTGGTCAGTATTTCTTTATGTTTTAGATACAAAATAAAATTATCACTTATAATATATGAATTTTTGTAAAATTAAATTAAAGACGTTCGGCACCATTTTTAGTTTTAAAGAGCGTTAGATTCTGAAGCACAATATATGGGCATTTTTTTAGTAATGTTTTATTTAGAAGCGACTGATAACATATTTAACTCAGATGATATAAAACTTGAATTTACAAATGTAAAATAGCAGCAGATAATTTAAAAAGGAAATTTTTAAAATGCATCAAGATTTTAGGGAAAATGTGCATAAATTTCTGAGAATTTTATGGAAAGTCATAAATTTTCAATAAACTGTTTTTACATGTGTTGTTAGGTAATACAATTGATTTTGGTATCAATTAAGATAAAGGAGTTACCAATCAGTTGGGAATATTTCTAAGCTTATGGCAGTTTATATTCTTATTTTTTTTATACAAGTGGTATAATTTATAGATATAATAGTTGAATGTTCCTATCTATAAATAATAACACAAAATAAATCAGTTGGCTCTTAGTACAATAGAAATCGATAAAAGTGAAAAATAAAGAAGGAGTACTAGAGCGTGAAGCAAAAATTATTGAAATTCCCTACATTTGTATTCACTAGCTCGACACAATCGCGTTTTATTTTATATTTCAAGTTCAATTATTGACGAATTGTTTTGAAATGGTGAGATCGTGACGATTATTTTATTTCGTGCTTGAATTCGTTGACTAAAGTGCCAAATGCATTGAATTGTGTGCTATGCGTGAAATCATCCATATATACATAAACACTACAAATTTAGTTTAATTTTCATCTTCATTTCAGAGTGACAGTGGCAGTCCCTTGCTCAACAGATACTGCGAAGTTTTAGGAATTGTTACTAATTTTGAAGATGGAAATGTCTTAAAATTACAAGAATACATTGGAGATATTGAGATAATAAAGAATTATATTAACAACCGCAGTGGTGGAACAAGCTGTGAAGGAAATTTGCTAGAAAGACTGAATGGACTAAACATAAATCAACAGTAAACTCAAGACTCCAAAATTCAAAAAAAGCGATACAATATGACTGGCTGAATTGAATGTTTATTTCTACATGAACTGAACAGTCACACGGGCATTAAGATCTTTATTTGATTGTTACGCTTAACTTATAAAACAGAATCGTCTGAAAATTTGCAAAAAAACTTCTTTGGGTCCTGTTAAAAATTTTAGTGACAGTATATTTGATATTTCTTCAAATCCAGTCAACTCTCGAAACGTTTAAAAATTTCATCACACTAAAAGAAAAGTTTTATTTAAATTAAATATATCGTTTTGTTAAATTCAAGACAATAATTCATTTGGGTTGACCAAGAATTTTTTTGATTTCAGTAAATATAAAATATTTATCTTCTTGATTAAAAAAAATTATTTGTTTGAGATGATTTGTTTGATTCAAACAAGTGATTTCTTGAAATGGATCAAAAGAGTTAGCTTAATAATAATTTATTATAAACAATAAAATTATCTGTTTAATTCAAACAAAAAACCTAGCGTTAAAGTGTGCAATGCATCCGCGACAATGCGCCGACGGTAGTTCTTGTTTTCCTAACCTCGCGTCATGTGTTCCGGGTTCCGGTTCCGATGTATCATGTATTCGACTACGAGAAATAAATTTCCATCGCGAAACTCGCGCTTCGCGTCTAATATTAATGGCTAAAATTAATATCATAGTGAATAATAATAATTTCTGATTAAAACATATTTGTATTTTTATCTTTTCCACAGAGGAAAAAAATTACTTTCTGTTCAAGGAGAACTGTGCATGTTGCGCTCTCATCATATAAGGATTTACCTAAAAAATCCAGACAATTATAGTTTTATTTTAACTTTATTTTAGTGTTAGTAACAATTGTGCAGAACGAGTGCTCGATATTGCAAAGTTGTAAGATTTGAAATAAATAAAATTTGACAATCAAAAAAATTGTTCAATGAAAGAGTTGCAGCTATTGAAAATTACAGAATTTATTATTTTAAAGAAAATATGATCAGATATCTCTGTTAGACTGTGGCCTTCTAATGTGTCAAATAATTTAACAAGAGGCATGCGTTTCATTTCTTGTGAGTTTTCAGTTTCACCAAGAGGCAGTAATGGGTTAAATGCTACGCAACCATATTGATCTTGCTGCAAAGTTTTGCCTTTTACAATACGCGTTTATTCGTCTTCATCTGCATCTAAATTAATGATTCGATTTCCGTTGCGCCTGTTTAACCTATTTTTGAGGGGATTCAAGCGATTATATTTTTGGCGAAACAAATTCTTGAGGTTAATGCCAATACAATAGCGCAAACGATTTTTTTTTTTCCAATCGGAAATATTTTTATTTTCGATTTGGAAATCAAAAATCTATATCTCGAGGTGTCGAAATGGGAACGTTTCTGTGCCGCCGTGTAAAATTTCAGAAATGTGGGTTACGCTCTTTTGAATGTTCACTCTTCAATTCTTCTACACATTTTTTAAATTTATTGTCAAACTTGAAGAAAGATGTCGGCGAAGCTCATTTGATTCGTTTTGCACCAAGAAAGAAGGACCTGAAATGAAAATATTCTTCCAGGCTTCAGTAATTAAAATTAATAATATTAAAGTCATGGTGATTTTTAAAAATAATTTGCTAATTTAAATCAAAGCAATGATCACAAAATCATAATCAAATATAAAAACATCCTTTCAGATGTAAACTTTTTTTTTAACTGCAAAGACTCAGATCCTAAAGAATTAGAACTTGCTATATTTATTTATAAACTAAATGATCTATTATATATACACAAAGAGGTCTGTGCACTACTATCAAAAGATTTCATGATTTTAAATTTATATATTGAAAGTAAAATTACCAGTGCCTTGTATAATATCTACCAGGTGTATAAGCTTAAATCCGCTGTTTGCTCAGAAATGGCGGTAGTGAACATATTTAGCTACAATAGAAACGTCATGCTTTTTTTTGTGTGAGTTCGACACCTGTCTACATAAATTAGTGCACATAGTCAGTTTTTTTATACAACAACATAAATTTTTCCTTGAGTAATCATGTCTAGTTTTGTGCCAGAAAAGGAGCATTTGCGGGAAGCTCTACTTTTTTGCTTCAATTTGAAGAAATCGGCTGCCGAATCACATCGAATGCTTGTGGAGGCCTATGGTGACAGTGCTTTATTGGAAACAACTTGCAGAGACTGGTTTCGTCGGTTCAAAGACGGTCATTTTGACTTGAGTGACAAGAAGCGTGAAAATCGGCCCAAAAAAGTTGAGGACCATGATCAGCAGGGTGTCGTCTACTATGAGCTATTAAAACCTGGTGAAACTGTCGATGCTCACCGCTACCACCAACAACTAATCAAATTGCGCCGTGCTTTGCGTGAAAAAAGGCCGGATTATGAAGAAAGACCTGAGAAGCTGATTTTTCTTCACGACAACGCCCCATGGCACACGTCAAAAATGGTCCAAAACTACTTGAAAACACTTAACTGGGAGGTGCTACCTCATCCCGCTTATTCACCAGACCTGGCCCCTTCTGATTACAACCTGTTTTCGTCGATGGGTCACGCGCTCGCTGAACAACACTTCGATTCGTACGAAGACGTCGGAAAATGGCTTGACGAGTGGTTTGCATCGAAAGATAAAGACTTTTTTTGGCGTGGTATACACAAATTGCCCGAGAGATGGGGAAAATGTACAGCAAGCAAGGGAAAATACTTTGAATAAAGTTTATTTTATTTTCTGCAAAAAAAAAGACTTTCTTTTGCCTAAAAAACAGCGGATTTAGGCTTATACACCTGGTACATTAAAAATATTTTGATTATTCTCAATTCCTGGAACTTGATGAACATTCAATTCCATTTTTCCTTCGGGAGTCAGTTGGTTGTGGGAATTGGAAGTCTTTAGAAGTAGGCAAATTGAAGGTTCTCCGTGACGTTCACATTGCTGTGCGTATTCTAGTCAAATTTCATCGTCATCAATTTCAGTATTTTCCTCTTCCAAGAGTATCTATTTTTAAAACAATATCAATTTCAGTTTACGAAAGTGAACAAAAGGCAGAGTAATTTTTCAAACAATAACTTGACAAAATAATATTCCATGCTTACACTAAAGTATTCATTATTCACCATATCACTATCTAATAACTACTAGCAGAGTGAATAAGTGATGAATGAATAAAAATACTTGTTTAAAAAAATTACGTTGCTTAGAGCATTATTGAATGAAACTAACCTTATAATGAACGTTTGGTAAACCAAATTTCTGTATTCCCACATTAATTAATTCTGCTACAGAAGCACCTTTTACCATAAATTTCTTGGTTTCGTTCTCAAACAGTCCGAATTTGAAAAGTGGCATTATCGTACCTATATAAGGAATCCAATGCTCGCAATAGAAATTTAGTCTTAAGCTATTCTGTTATTTTTTATGCGTAAGCATCCTTAAAAACTAAGATAAAGCAAAGTGGTAATTTAATTTGTGATATATTTGTTAAGACCTCAATTATAGAATTCAAACACAACATAATGATTCTCTGGTCACATGTAAACACACTATGTTCATTTTTTTAAAATCTTAACATATATTCGAAGAAAATGAATACAATAAACTTTGTGGCAATAATACAATATTTCAAAAAAATCTTTTTTTATTAAGGCTCTTGGAGATATGTATTTAGGAACTTCTAAAAATCATAGAGTAACAAATTCTTGTGTTTTTTTTTAATTGTAGCAAGAAAACGTTACTACAGGAGAAAAACAAATAGAAATTATAAGGGTCGTGCGACGAATCCATGATATTGTCTTATACATAAACTATTTCCTAGTTCATACTCGTACATTGGTTTAAGGGGGGAGATACCTCTAGAACCCTTAAAAAAAGCAGTTTTTTTCAATTTTATTCTGGGAGAATGAAAACGAAGCAAGTCGGGATTTTTTGCATATATTAGAAGGCATTATTTAACTTCAAAAAAACAATTTTTTCATGATAGAAAAATACAAAATGGTGGAAATATGACGAATCCCGTCGATAGCGTCGCTGCTAACATTTTTTGCGGCCGTCAACTTCCTGGCTAGGTTTTTCATCTGAAACGATAAAAGAACATTTTTTATAAATCGGGAAGCTTTTATCGAGTGCATATCAAGGGGGTTTTGAGAATTTCGAAAAATTAGGTATATTTTCATGCGTTTTGTGAAAAAGTGCCATTTTTACCCGTGTTTTTTGACATGAAAATAGTTAAACAACTGTAGAAATACAATTTTTCTCGAAAAAGCGCCCTACCACGCACTTGAATATAGAATTATCTATAAAATATCGCTTCATTCAAGTAAATCGGTTGAATAGTTTGCTCGCAATCTTGACGGCCGGATGAAAAAAGTTAGTTTCGAGAAAACGAGCCTCAAAGTTTTTGTACATGAAAAAATGTGTTCCATTCAACTTACGGGTCATGAATGTTGGTGGATATCAATCTGCTATTCCTGGGCCATACATTTGAGCAAAAAAAAAAATTTTGATTTTTTTAAAGTTCTAGCGGTATCTCCCCCCTTAAAGTCCACCACCTTGTGTAAAGGAAAACACTCGTATGAAATAGTATTTCCCAGCTCATATATTCTGAGGTGTGGTGTGAACGAAGTATCAATTATTTCGAGTAAAAAATATATATTTTCCTTATTATCAAGAAGAAGCATGCATATTTTGCCAATTTTAATTTTATATTGATACGAGGTTTGATGTGCAACCAAAAATAGCCCCTTCTTGTAAGTGGCACCTTTCATGGTGACTGCACTGCATTCTTCAATGCTTTCTGATGAATTAGCTTGCTTTATGGTAGTTCGTAATTTTTCGTCATACACTGAAAAAAAAAATTCGACGATACAGACATAATTGTGGTTCCTTGACCTATATTATATTGGAGATTTACCGAAAACCAAGGTTTGCTTGTATTAGTTCAGCCTGTACGTGTATTCCAACCATATGAATTACTATTGCAGCAATATTTTTGATTAACTGTCAAATATTTTTTGTTGAATTACTTAAAAACATTCAGCTATATTCATATGGCTGATAAATCCCAAGCATTTCTTTCAGTGTATGTTGGAATATTAAAAACATTCCTTTCAGCAATTTCTATATCATATCTTAGGTCTGCACCCAATACACGTTTATGAAATTGTCAAGATACCTTATTGCACGCTTGAAGAAAGTACGTTTACTTTCGAATCTCATAGTCCAAACTTTTATGAGAGGACCAAATTCTAAAATCAAATACGGATAATGCCGAACGAAATGATGTTTTGGGTGAAGGGGAACTAAGGAGAATAATTTTCTTTTCAGAGATAAATACTGGCAAATAAGTTGGTCTAAATATGATAAACAAGATAAGCGTATTTCTGACGCACAGGTTATTTCCACAATTTCCGTGAGAAGAAGAAGAGATTGCCATACTTCGTTATCAATGTTTTGAATTTTATCCTCAATTATAAGTGGAAAAAGCCTTAAAAAATTGAATATTTGCCAAGCTCCGCCAACAAATCGTTTACTTTTATTAGGTATTGTACAAGGCTTGTCTCTCCTGTCTTTTAGAAAATATTTGAAAGAATCAATGCGTTTATTAACTTGCTTTAGTGAAAACCACCTCTGACGAATCAATTCATCGATGTACAGTTTTACATTGTATGCCACAACTCCTTCTAATAGATCATGTCCTAGACATGGAGGAAGTCCTGGTCCACATACATGATAATATTATAGACTGTTGAAAATCGAATTAAATTTGATTCCTTTATAATCCTTATCACCTTCAATTTTATCTACAGCTTCATTTTCTATAGATTAAAAATTTCGTGAAGGAGGATCACTGGTAGTGGTTGCATCTACTACATTTTGTAACGTATGTAATAGAATATTATTTTTGTGCTGTTTTGATAAGTGACCGGTAAAATAATGCAAATTTGCGTATTTTCGCTTACAATTTCGATATGGACATGTTACTTAATCCCTATTACGAATGTGTTTCTTCTAATATTTTAAAAATCTAGAATATGTATCCAGTTCTTTCCTGCACATATCAACCGTACAAATGTACTTTTATTTTTAACTCCTAGTAGATTGGTTGACCTTTTGGCGATGAGCACATGAAAGCCCATGTATCCGCGTCAGATGTATCTTTAAATAATTTTCGATCTTAAAAAACTTGAGACATTTTTCAAAATCGCAATGAAAACGGGACGAAATATTTCTATGGCATTATTGGTATTGGATATGCAGAGCCAAAGAATTTGTTTAAAATTGGCAAAACACCTGCAGTATAACATTTTTTTATATCTGCAAAAAAATTTTAGAGCACATTATTTCTGACTTTTGTTCAGAAGAGCAGCATCAAATATCATGTCGATTTAGAGAATTGGATCACAAAAAATTATTTTTTAAATCTGATTCTCTGATAACATCTGAAGTATAATTAATAAATTGTCCTCACTTAGTTTTGAATTCTGAATTGCGTATCTGTCGATTGCAGAATGGACGGAATAAAAATTAATCGATTGGCGACTTTTTTAATCGATCTGCTCCGCGATGACTTCAAATCTGCAATATCCATTTCAAGTAGTCACATCCCGTGTGGAAATTGTCCCATTTAGCCCCATTACAAACAGGTTTCTGGCCCGATCCCTGCCGGGGAAACTCGGGCTGTATTGCATGGCCGGAAACTGGGTGGAAATCATCCGGGTTGACTAGTGACCGGACCGGGTCAAGTCGGGAACCGGCTGAATCAACCCAGGATGAAGTTCGTTGTCGTAAACTGACCGAGAACTAGTTGGGCACTAGTCAAGTACCCTGGAAAAAGTCTCGGTTTGGGAATTTATTCCAAACCAATGCGACCCATTCACAAATCTGTTTCTAAACCAATCCAAGTTATTCCGAATAAATCCGAAGCTAGTTTTAATCCGATCAATCAGAGGCCCATTTAAAATCAATCCGAACTCTTAATCCGAATGAATCCGACCAATCCAAATCAGTCCAAACTTTCAATCAGAATGAATCCGAAACTGACCGGATTCATTCGGATTGAAATTTCCGATTTATTTGGATTGTTTTTGAATTGGCTTCGAGTTGATTCGGATTGAAAATTTGCTTTGGAGTCATTCGGAATAACTCCGTTTAGTTCGGAATCAGATTCCGGAATGGCTCAGAATAGTGCGGATTGATTCGGAATGAATTTCAATCCGGAACTTTCGCCAGGGTGAACCTATATGATATTTGAAATTTTTTTTAAAATTGTCAAAGATGTTACGCAGTAGTTTTCATGTGATTGGCATGTGATACTTGAGAAAAGTAGCAAGTTTATGTGAACAACTTGGACCACTTTCTACATGTTTGTGTCCAAAATACATTAAATTTTTTTTTCAAAATTTGGGAAATGGTAGAGAAGATGAAAACGGACGTAGATAGACTACTTTTTGTTTTGATACTAAAAAAATGTTCTCCATAGATTTTGCTTAAATTGAATTTTTTTCTATTTATTAAACCAACAGTTATCTATCTACGTCTGTTTTTATCCTTTGTGCCATTTCCCAAATTTTGAAATCAGAATTCTATGTGTTTTGGACACAAACATGTAGAAACTTAAAATCAATAAAATTTGCTAATTTACCAAGTATCACATGCCCTTAACTCTCCGAGTGCCTAAGTTCATATATACTATAAAAGGTTCTATATATAACTTACGTCATTTTCTACAGGGTAATCCTATAGGTGGGACATATAGGATTCTGTATGCGGACCTATACAGGAATTTTCAGTAAGGATGTATCAAAATATTCGAATATATATTATGTTATTATTCAAATCCCGCGCAAACAGCTTATGCACAATCTGCGCAAGTACAAAAATATATCTATAATAGTATAACATATAATTCCTACAACGTGAATTCTTTTGTTTTAATCATTTTTCATTCTTGTGGGTTGATCTGATACGTGTTTTAAAAATAAAAATGATGGATGAAAAAGAACGTATGCGTGAGCGAAATCGTATCCGCGCTAAAAAACACAGAAGAGTTCGAAAAATTGAGGAAGAGTACAGTGATGATGAGTCCAATTGTGAAATAAGTGAAATTTTAATGCTACTAAGAACCCCCTTAAAAAACAGCCAGAAAAGGGCCGGGTAGCCCGGCCGGTTCCCAACCAGCCTTCATGTCGGAAACATATTAATCAAACCAGCGTGACGTTTCTGTCGGGTTCCTGGTCGGATTGCCCGACCGGTTACCGGTTACAACTAGGGCTATCTGTCCGGATCTCGAACAGTTTCCGGGTTCGATTTCCACACGGGATTTCTATCGGCCTTCCTCTTTTCAATCAGACAGACCCTTTCGAAGTTAGATTGTCATATTTCAAAATAAATTTTTTATTTATATATTTTAGAGAGATTCACAAAAAATAAAAGCAAGGCTATTAGATTCCTTCTGCTATTTTTAGTTCCAAAGGATGGAAAAAATTTTCAGCATATGAGCCTATCAAATTCCAGTGACAGATACATAATTCAGAAGACCTGAAAATCGATTCAAGCACAAGTCAATGCATTCTTTCCTAAGTGTCCTCTGAATCAATTTGTCGCGTATATGTCATCAATGTGGTTTGATTCGAGGTTGAATTGATATACCAGTGCTAGATATCAATCAATGCTAGAGGTGCTACTATTAGAATTTAAGCAGTTATCTTTTACTATTCTCATTCTTCAATCCATAGCCTTTAATCTCTACTAACATTCTATTATGAAGCGATTTATAATAAGATTTTGTAATATCTGTCATTTTCGCGATTATTTAAAAATATACTTACAAAGTAAACTTTTTTACAGCTAGGTATCTATTCTCTATATAAAAGCATTGTGGAAGATAAGTGGCTCTTTACTCTTTGCCTTCGTCGCAATATCTAACGTGTTGGGTAAGTAAAAGTTCTTGAGATAATATTATATTAATTAGACATTGTGTACGTCAATCATGAGAGTTGATCTTCATTCCAAGTAGAAAGACCAGCTACCAGTATTGGCCAAGTATTAACTACACAATTATTATTATTATTATGTATATTAATGAAAGTAATAAATATTAAACCACATAAAATAAAAATAGTGATTTATTAATAGTCAAAAAATACTGGCAGCGTTCTACCTATATGAAATGCTGATCGGCTTCCAGAATTGGGTCAATAATTTCGTCTTTTTACATTCAAATATTAGATTTACTTATTATTTCAATTTTACCATATTATTAGGATTCAATTTATTTATTTATTCATACTATAATTAATATTGAAAAGAAACACTTTTACTATTATACATTTGCTTAATGTTTACTATTATAACATTTTACCAACAGTCACATACGTATATAATCGCACACCTCAGGGCTACAAAATGTTTTTAACCCTTTGCACTCCAGCCTAGTAACTCATAGAGGATTAATGTCGCAAATACGGCGACAACGGAGTGCAAAGGGTTAATTATTACGCTTAAACTATAAAACAGAAACGTCTAAAATTTCCATAAAACTTTTCCAAAACCTGTTATAAATTTTTTGACAGTATACTTGATGTTTCTTCGAATTCGCTGAACTCTTGGAGCGTTTAAAAATTTCATTACACTATTAGTGTTCTTAGTTTATCTACATGATAGTGCTCACCTTTCGAATTTCTTTCAAAAAATATTCAAAAATATGTAATTAAAACTATTAAAATTTGAGATGGAAAAGAAACCTTCCAGGGGTCAACTAAAACGGCAGCGTTTCACAAACTTTTTGTTGAACTACTATTCCACTTGATGTTTAACCAATATTAAAGATTATGAGGAACATTAACGAAATGTTTTACCGAAGTTTTCAGTAAAATTTTACGATCGAATTTTCTCAGTGTAGACATGACTAAGTATTTTATTGACTAAAACCAATTTTTTTGTTGAATACAATAAATTATTAACCCTTGTAGAAGAAAATAATTGGACCTGATTGGAACCGATTGACCCTATTTCAAAAACATCATTGAAACCGATTTATTAATCGGATTCAAAATGGTCTCGCCTGATTGAATTCAATTAATAAATCGGTTTCAATGAAGTTTTTGAAATGGGGTCAATCGTATTAATGGGTCCCAATCGGGTCCAATTATTTTTTTTTTACGAGGGAAATACCACGACTAGAGATGAGTTGGGAGATTGCTAAAGTAATGGAGACAATGGAGTAAGAGAATTTCACAAAAGTGGTGTAACGAGCGCAGAATCCTTCTGCTGTTCGTTTTACACACTAGAGCACGCATGCTCACCTCGGAAACGCGCGGTTTAATTCAAACGCGGATTAATTGATTCAAAGAAATTAGAATAATATAGAGAGAGAGTTGGCTGGCGACATTGGCAAATCGACAAACTAAAATCGATAAGAATGATGATCTCGTTCTAAACACATAATTTACTTGTTTAAATGTATTTTATAGATTTAGTCCATATGCATGAATATTGATTTCTTTTAATTTTTACATGTTAGTGTCAAGATGGGCCGGTTCGAGTACAGGTTCATACTATTCTTTTATGGATACATTGAGTTTCGACTAGCGGGGATGAATGTGACGAAAAACAGATGTTTTCGCGGGAATGGAAGGATGGACCAACAGGCAAGGATCCTGGGTCTTGCGCGCGCCGATTCATCAAGACATCAACGACGAAATGCTTTCCAGGAGGCTGATTTTATTTTGACAGAGGACGAAAAGCTCGTGTCTTGATATTTTTTCGTCTTCGCTCGAGCGATTTCATAACTGTTAAATACAAAATTATTTTTTATTGTAATTGATTATTATAAAGTAATACATGTGTGCTAATAAATTACCTTTTATGTTCTTTTTATTTCCATCATAATTATTGTGTTTTATTTTTGCGTTAACTTTTAGATATTCTTTGTTTTTCTTACTAATAGAATCCGAGAAACAAATCGGTTCATTCGCGAGTGTTGGGCTTCCTATTCCTTCATTGTGGAACGAATCCCAGTTTACGGGTTTGAAAATTTAACCTTTTCGCGCTCAATATTCGACCTACGCGTTACAGTGGTGTGATGATCGCACCTGTGCGCTCATCTAATTCGCGGATTGCGAATCAACTAGATCGTACTTTTGTAAATTAGATTCAAAATTCCTTCCTCGGTACGTACGTAACTATACGTAACGAAAATACCATGGGAAAATTTTATTTCAAATACTTGAAGAGGCAGAATAAATCTTAAGGTTTATGATGAAAGAGACTTTTAGTATTAAGAATAAATATAAATCTTCTAGTTTTATTGGAAAAATAAAAAGGGTTGGTCTATATCACTCGATACGTATAAACACGTGCAAAGATCTCATATTTCCCAAATTGTTAAAACAAAATTTAATGTTAATTAACTTGCTGAAATTTACCAAATCAAGTTAACATGTAAGAGAAATAATAAATAGACCAGCCTTGTTCCCTAGAATAATTAAATTAAGAGTTTATTTTCAGATTGACAGGTTGTCTGGAAACCTTCGAGGAAATGCCTCACTAGAAATAAATAAATATAGTTTTGAGAACCTTTCTTTATTTCAAATCAGACCAGACTACGAGGAAATCGTTCTAGAGAGTGTGGGAAATGTCATTAACGATTAAGATTAAGATTCTTCGGAAAACTTCCAAGCTAAAAAACTAACCAATTATAAGAACTATCTACGCCCTAAAAACTAAAATCATTTAGTGGGGACTTTTAATAAAAAGACCCCTTGGATCCCTCTCTGGACGCGCTCGCACGTACGCACTGTTTTTTTAGTTACGCTCCTACTTTCGTGAAATACGCATTTGTACGCGGATTTTTTTGTAAACAAACAATCTTGGTAAATTGTTCGAACTTCGTCTTAAAAATAAAGTACTGTTCACTTGAAAAATCTAATAATCCTCATTCCTATCTTTATAGGATTTTAAGTCGGACCGCGCGCTCGAAAAAAAGAAAATATATAGTTCACGAAGTTTCGTGTAGACGACTCTGAGATCGGGTCGTCACAGTGGTGTAACGCGCAGGTCGAATATTGAGCGCGAAAAAGTTCAATTTTCAAACACGTAAACTGGGATTCGTTCCACAATGAAGGACTAGAAGCCCAACTCTCGCGAATGAACTAATTTGTTTATCGAATTCTATTAATAAAGAAGAGACAAGGAATATTTGAGAGTTAACGAAAAATAAAACACAATAATTAGGATAGAAATAAAGAGAATATAGATGTAATTTATTAACACAGACACGTACTACCTTTCAATTATCAATTATAATTATATAGTTAAAGACAGTTATATAATTGTTCGAGCGAGGACGAAAAAATAACGAGACACAAGCTTCTCGTCATCTGTCAGAATTAAATCTGACTCCTGGAAATCATTTCGTCGTTGATGTCTTGATGAATCGGCGCGCGCAAGACCCAGGATCCTTGCCTGTTGGTTCATCCTTCCATTCCCGCGAAAACATCTGCTTTTCGTCACATTCATCTCCGCTAGTCGAAACTCAGTGTAGGGTAAGTGTGCCAATTACTGCGGATCGAAAATCAAGACGGCTTTTAAAGTTAAAAAAAAAGATTTTGAGATAAAAAAGTCGTCACGAATTAATTTTTAAAGCAGTATTTGGTATTAAGTAAGTAGCATGCAGTCCTTAAACCCTGAAAAGAAACCAGATTTACTTAGAAAATGCGAATCTAAAAAAAATGTTCCATGTAGGTATTACTGCGGGTTTGCATGAATTACTGCGCACCAATTACTGTGGAAACCCAAATTTCTGCGCGCGTAATACTGCGATATTATTTTGAGTGAACTTACAATTAATTTAGGAGTGTTGAAAATTTTATTTAATCTCAATTATAAAAAGTAAACACGACGAAGTATTCGAAACAAATTAAGATTAATAATTCTATTAATTTTATTTAATTTAACTTAAAATTATATCACTTGAGTTCCTCTTGCATCTTTAGCAACGATTAAGGAGTGTTGAACATTTTATTTAAGCTAAATTATAAAAAGTGAACGTGAAGTATTTTTCACAATTTAAGATTAAATAATATTATAACTCTTATTTAATTTACCTTAAAATTATATTACTTGACTTTCTCTTGCCTCATTAGCAACGATTTTGGAATTTTCAACATTACGTTTAATCTCAATTATAAAAAGTAAGCATAACGAAGCATTTGTAATAGATTGAAAGGTTATGCAGTGCCGCCTGACAGATCGCAGTAATTCATACACCTATGAAAATCATGTACCAAATACTGTTTTGGTAAAAAAATGATTAAAAAACGTATTTTTTGTTATTTTGCATAAATATTTAGAAAAATAAAATATTTACTTTGCAGAAAGTAATATCACAATAAATATTTTATTTTCAGAAACGGAATTATAACAAGTTTTTCAGAACGTGTTCATGACCTTTCAACAAATCTAAGCATTAAAACTATGGGAATCGGGAACATGAGAGTTTTAAATTGCAATCAATTAGTTACAAATATCGTAACTATTAATAATTCGTTGATACTTATTATGCTTGGATTAGAAATTGATTGTTTTTAATTGTTCTGTAGCGTTATATATCTTTAAAACATTGTATATCATTAGTTTTATTTGAAACCGCAGTAACTGGGGCATCCACAGTAATACCCACACTTACCCTATCCATAAAAGAATAGTATAACCCTGTACTCGAGCCGGCCCATCTTGACACTCTATACAATTTGAGGCGCTTCGTAGGCGAGCGAAAAGGTTAGCCCTGAACACGTCTTACGGTTTGTGTGAACAAATCTTTGCTGCAGCCTCTTGCACATCATAAACGCGTCCCTTCCCACGGTTAAAGCGCTTACAAAAATGCATAGTATGGCAATAAATTTCCTCTTCATTTAAGGACTTTTCTATGAAAATTCTGTAAGAGAAGAAAGCTTTTAAACAATTTTCAGGATTCTGGATTCAAGATGTTCTTATAAAAAAACTAAGAAATTCTTATTTGCCTTTTGTAGATTCAGCAAGTTTCGACTCAGACCTAAATCTGAAACACATTGTTAAAGTAAACATGTAAAAGTTGAAAGAAATCAATACTCATGCATATGAACTAAATTTATAAAATACATTTAAACAAGTAAGTTATGTTTAGAACGAGATCACACTGATCTCTGTGATACACTGGATGCACAATCAATGCAAAGTCGTGTGCTTCATTGAAGGCTGAGCCGCCATATTTACTTAGGTTGATTACAAAGAATGTTGCGGTAAATTCAAATATAGTAAAAAGGGAAAAGTGTAAATATTAAAGAAACAATATGAAATCCATGCTTTTTTACCGTTATTAGTATTGATAGTATACATAATTAAACTAATGAAATGAAATTTATTAAATAATACTAAAATATAACTCGGTAATATTTATTATTATGGTATATAATGTTGTATATATTTAAATGGGCATATGTATTTATTTATTAACTATAATTAAATATAAATTTATTATAAATTTATCAATTATAGATTATAGAATTCAACAAGTAAACGTACCTTGGAGTAGTGTAAAAATTATCTCACGTTCAGAACGTCAAATATTAATAATTGTCACATATAATAACTATTTTTAGTATAAATTAATTCGCGTTTCATAATTCAACCCTTATGTACCTGTATATAAACGGTTTTAAAAACTGAAAAAAAGCTCCATCCCCTTCTGTTTTAAAAAATGTTGAATTACTCGATCGTGTTGGCGTATTTCGTCATACGCTTAAATTGCTCAAGAGTAATAAGTTGCTCCAACTGAAAGAAGTCATAGAAATAATTTTAAATAAATAAAAAAATTATAAACTATTGTATTTTGGTCGTTTACGAACATTTTAATTTGTTAGAAAATAATAAAATTGGAAAAGAAACAAACCCTAAAATATAATTAATACTGAATGCAGATATTACATAAAAATTAAGTATGTACATGCTGTGACTAGTATGTTACTAAATAATAGAATCCAATTCTATAAAGACCTGAGTAATAATATAGAAGATTATCACTAAAAAGTACAAAACATCAGGTACGAAAGTACTTCACAAGCAGCAAATCACTTAATTAAAAATCATCAGAGTATCACAAACAAGAAGTTTTAAATGTCAAACGGAAGTAGTGACTAATTCAACACCTTAATTTTTAAACTACATGCAAAAAAGTTAAGGAAAATTTAACTATTAGAAATTATTGATTGAATAATATTACTACAGCGTTAATAAATACTAATTCGCAGCTGTGTTGCATTGATCTAGTGTATTGCAGCCATACTGAATTATGGAATCAACCTAAGTAAAGATGGCGGCTCAGCCTTCAATAAAGACACGACTTTGCATTGATTGTGCATCCAGTGTATTATAGAAATCAGTGGTTTTTAAAACCGTTTATATACAGGTACATAAGGGTTGAATTATGAAACGCGAATTAATTTATACTAAAAATAGTTATTATATGTGACTATTATTAATAGTTCACGTTCAGAACGTGAGATAATTTTGACACTACTCCAAGGTACGTTTACTTGTTGAATTCTATAATCTATATTTGATAAATTTATAATAAATTTATATTTAATCATAGTTAAGAAATAAATACATATGCCCATTTAAATATATACAACATTATATACCATAATAATAAATATTACCGAGTTATATTTTAGTATTATTTAATAAATTTCATTTCATTAGTTTAATTATGTATACTATCAATACTAATACCGGTAAAAAAGCATGGATTTCATATTGTTTCTTTAATATTTACACTTTTCCCTTTTTACTATATATTTGAATTTACCGCAACATTCTTTGTAATCAACCTAAGTAAATATGGCGACTCAGCCTTCAATTGGGCACACGACTTTGCGGACTTTCCCATTGGCATTATGCATCCAGTGTATTATAGAGATCAGTGCGAGATCATCATTCTTATCGATTTTTAGTTTGTCGACTTGCCAATGTCGCCAGCCAACTCTCTCTCTATATTATTCTAAATTCTTTGAATCAATTAATTCGCGTTTGAATTAAGTCGCGCATTTCCGAGGTGAGCATGCGTGCTCTAGTGTGTAAAACGAACAGCAGAAGGATTCTGCGCTCGTTACAGCGGTCTGATGAACGCACCCTCTGAACGCGTACCCTGGAGTTACTTTAAAGGTGTATTTTTATTAAATTATAGAACAAAATTATGGACTATTTAATAAAAGTCACTGATATTTTCTGCGGCGGCATCTTATTGAACTCTATATCTATGAGTCTTCGACAATAGTTTTAATTTTAAGTAAGTAATTTTTTCCGTGGCATTCGAAGATTTAGTCTAATAATAAGGATCGCTTTTTATTTGTTTTTGTTTTGAATAATCTATATTTCATTCAAATTTTTAAGTACTGATATAGGACTAGAATGACTGTTCAAAAGCAATAAATAGGCTCCAACATGTAATTTGTTATTCCTGCGAAGATTTAGTATGTCACAATTCTTGTAAAATCATAATTATAGTTAAAACTTGTTCAAACGTTTTAACGAAGTTTGAATGTGATTGAACGAGGAATCTAAACTGGTAGGTATAGATTGTACCATAGTTTTAGTTGCCCAAAATTTCAATTGCCCATAAAATCACCAGAAGTCACTATATTTGAAAAGCAGTGTTAGACGAAGACTGTGAAAGAATGTGTTGGCAAAAATTGCAAGGATTGCAAGATGCAGGATTCCTGTACGTTTCCCTTAAGCGCCCTCTACCGCCTATATTTGATCTATACTCGCAATTTTTGCCAACCCATTCCTTTCATAATCTTCGTCTAACACTGCTTTTCAAATATAGTGACTTCTGGTGATTTTATGGGCAATTGAAACTTTGGGCAACTAAAACTATGGTACAATATATACCTACCGTCACAATTCTTGTAAAATCATAATTATAGTTAAAACTTGTTCAAACGTTTTAACAAAGTTTCAATTTGATTGAACGAGGAATCTAAACTCACATCAACATTTTCAAACAATTTTACTATTAAGTATTCGTATTCTCCCTCAATAATCATTTCAACTTTCACTTCGAAATAATGATTTTGAAATAATAATAATATTACTAAAACACCCCCACTTCTCTGCTGAGATTTCACGCTGTCGGTTGTCAAGCCGAAATCAGAAATTATGTTTTCCTCAACTCCGTGCAAAGGATGGCGCGAAACAGACGTCAAATTCAAAATTACGAAATGTATCATTAAAAAATTACACTTATTTTCTAGATATTTTGAAAAATATTGACCTGAAACAAATATCTGAAAGATTTTCTGAAATTTTAAGATTATTCGAACACTTAAAAAATAATTTTATGTGCCTCCGGCGCGGAAACTTGTTTTTCCGTTACAGCTGAGAGTAACGGAATGTTGTGTATTCCGTTACAGAGGAATATAATGTAAAAATTGAACTGCGCATGCGCATATAGTCTTACATTGGAGCAGAATCTTCTTCTTATTCTTCTTCGTATAGCGTTAGCACCGTACTGACAAAGTCTTGTACATTTGAACTGCGCATATGCTTTATTACAACAAGCTACACACAACAATACTAGATTAGATTCGAGTGTACGCATAAAAACTCGTATCCGCACCGAAGGCACATAAAACAGAATACGTGCCAATGCACACAATTCGGGAAATTACGAGACTCGCGACAATGCTCGCAGGACTGATCACACCTCGGCTTCGTCTCGGCTTTGTCTCGGCTTCGATCTCCTGCGAGCATTGTCGCTCGTTACGCAATAACCTTTATTGTGCGCCTAGGCACGTAATATACTATTTTAGTGAAATTTAAAGTCAACAGATGTTTAAAGATTCACAAAAAAATATCGATTTTAGTATTTTATATCTTTATTAATCGTGTAATTTAATGAAAAAATCATGTGGAGAATATTTTATAATAAAATATGATTCAACATGAGACACAAGTTTTAAAAATGAATGATTATATATTTAAACAATACATAAATTATATATATCTAAATTTACGTACGCACGAAATTTGACAGGTCAGTTTCGATATACAGGAGTGATTAAAAGATATGAGTATTCATAAACACAACAATTTCGATGTATAGGTATGACTAAACGATTTGAGGATTTAAAAAAACAATAACTATTTCCTCCAATAAAATACTTTGGAAATTTGTCTATGATACGTAACATCTTTTACATGATAATTTCAATAAATACATGTAAATTAAAGGTTTGATAATTTTAAAAAGCAAATTAATTACATCTAAATTCACATACAATTTTAAACCTTAAATTTTTTTGGTATAATTCTAATTCTACAAAACTTTACTTTTTAAAATATGTGACATGTTTGAGGACATGTCTGCTATTATATTGACCCAAAATTAACAGAATTTTTAATCATTTGGTTATTTTGGCATAGGGTCAGATTCTTTTTATTTTCACATTTTTATAAGCTGGGCACTTACCGTGCCATTTCTCCTGCCAAGTCGCTTACATAGAGATAGGTCTCATTATTCCTTCGTTGTTCAAGTATTGTCTAAACTCGAAATGCCTAATGAAATAGGCAACATCGCAAATTGAAAATGTCGGACGAAATGAAAGTGACATGTACCCTGACTACAATCTAACCTTTTCATTTTAAAATGAATGATATTTAATTCACGACGTATAACGTTGCACTATTACATTTCGCCTTTTAAAAAAACAACGTGTCACGTAGCATAATTTCTATTCAACTGTAATTTCACAAAATATAAATAATTTTATAACCAATACCTTCTCATATGATGAGAATCTAAAAATTGTCAAATTTTGATCATCCTTAATAATATTAATAACTCTAAAATTAATTAACATTCTGAAAAGTCTGTAGTCTCATTTCAAAGATAAGTTTACATAGTATTTTTCTAGCTAATTAAGATATGTTTTAAATTTTTTTGATAGATTCTGCCCTAGAATCAAACATGGTAATGAAAAATAGTCAAATTTCAAATAATGATTTTACTACATTAATTTGAAGAATTTTTTGATAAATATTTCTAAATTTATTAAAATATGATATACATCGATTTTTAAAAACATCTTGAAGAATATACATATTTTAAAAATTACATAACTTTTTTGAATCATGTTCAACCCCAAGATAGAATCCAGAAAAGAATTTCTAAAAATATTTTGATCAGGTTAACAAATCACTACACGGAAAAATTTAGTCGCTTAGAGTTTTAGTTACTTTCGAAGACTCTTGGACATAGAGTTTAAAAAGACGTAGTCGCAGAAAATTTCAGTGACATTTTATTAAATAACATGTTATCCCTGCACTTGGAAGTTAGTTCACTCTGGGGTTACAGCGGTGTTAAGTCGGCTTCCGAAATAGATTACGCGGCCGAGGAAGGGCCAGGATTGACAGGGAAGAGTGTGCGTTTGACCTTTTGTAGGGCCTTCCGTGGGGGTGGCGAGATTTTTTTGGGCGATTCGTCGACCGGAATAAAAATTGTTCCCCGTTAGAGGGACTTAGCAATTGTCGGCGAAAAAGTTCGACGGCTGTAAGCAGTTCTTTTACAGGTGGCTCGTTCAGGGCCGAAATAGTCGAGGTTCAAGAAGGGACCTTTGGGAGAGCTAAAGGCAGAGATTTGAAATAACCGGCGCTGCTTGACGCGGATGGGGGCGAGGGACGACTGATTACGTCACGCGGGGGTGCCTGGGCGGCAGCCTGGAACCGTTTCTTCTTCCTCTGCTTTTACCTCGGGCGCTTCTGGGGTTTGCCGCGGCGTTTCTCCCGTTTCTGGGCCTCCAGGATGGCAATGACTGTCCGGACGGACAAAGCTGGCGTGGAACGAGCGGTTGATTCCGTTTGGAATCATTGAACAAGACTTAGGTGCTAAATCGATGGTCGTGGCCCAGCAGGGCCCACGCCCAATCGACCGTGAGGGCAACGCGAATCGACGGTAATGGCCCTAAAAGGTCCGACACCCGTCGACTTACCCGCTGTGCTCTTGACACCCGTTGAGTACGGATCGCGAGTTCGACCGAAAATTCATTTGATTCCAAAAATACAAAAAATTTAGATATTGAAAATAATTTAAAAAAATATTATTTCTAGAAATAATTTATATTCAAAAAAATTCCGCAATAATTTATAAAACAGACATAAAGGGTTTCCCAATAGGGGTGATATGATTTTGAATGTCCCTATCGGGCTCATTTGAACTGAAATTTTTGACGTCTGCTGTCAGTTGTTATCAGTAAGGTTTGCCATTTAATCATGAGTAGTTTCACGCTTCCACAACGTTTGGAAATTGTCCAATTATTTTATCAAAATTCGAGTAGTTTTGTCGGTGTTCAAAGAGCATATCGTGCAAAATATGGTCGTCATTCTACTCCATCCGCGCTCTCAATTCGTCGAATAATCGATAAGTTGTAGAGTGAATTTACTCTATTGGATACTAAGCCTAAAAATCGTATGCGTACCGCACGTTCTACACAGAATATAGCCGCCGTACAGGCCAGTATCGAGGAAAACCGTGAATTGTCCGTGCCACGCCGATCTCAGGAATTGGGCCTGTCCAGGATGACTACCTGGCGTATTTTGCGATTGGATCTTGGCCTGCATCCCTATAAGATGATTCTGGCCCAAGAACTGAAGCCTAATGACCATCGTTTACGTCGGGAGTTCGCGGATTGGGCTCTGGAATCAATTGAAAATGATCCCAATTTTCATCAAAAAATCATCTTTTCTGATGAGGCGCATTTTTGGCTCAAGTCTCGGGGGACATTTGGCCGATATATTGTTTAAATCATAAATGGCATAGAATATCCAATATAATAAAAAAGATTTCGATCAATTCCGAATGAATATTCAGTGTTTTTTTTCAATTTCAAAACATATCACCCTTATTGGGAAACCCTTTAGAAAATCTTAGTGCTATTCACAATAACATTATAAAATCGATAAAATGACCTCTTCTTTCTTGTTAATTTTCATATTTTCATAAGTTCCATAAAATACCTTTCAATTTTACCACTGTTTCATATATCTTAAACATCAGAAGTGCTATGAATGCACCCTTGAAGTAACAACGCTACTGTAGCCAAAACATCTTGGAATAAATTTCCTTCCAATTTTTAATATAACTTAACCAAAAACATCTAAAAACCTATTCAAAAAGGAATTGCGTGTAAGTAATCAATATTTTTATATCATTCACTATTTAAAAAAAATTTTTAATACATTCCTTTTTATGTGTATTTATATCATAGGTATCTTTGTTCTCATTTTAACCTCAAAATGAACAAACATGCAATTCAAAATTTTTAAACTATCGCGAATTTCGTACAATGAAGAACTTTTATATTATAAACATTTTTACTGATTTTTCCAAGAAAACTTTATATTATTACATGGATTTAAAAAAAACAAATTTAATAATTACAAAATTATAACTACATCAACTTGGCTATTTTGTCTGATGTAAGGAAATTATCTTGGAAATTTATCCACGGTATGTCTTTCTCTCTTTTCTTATTTTTTAAACTTATAATTTAATTTCTATATTATTTACATATTATTTATACTGATATTTGTAATTATATTTATATACTCATTTTGTATATTTCCTTTATAGTCTTGATAAGGACAAAAACTTTGGTCGAAACGTTGACGCTATAATAAACAACTCTACAAGACCGGAAATGCCACCTATTTTCTTCTCTAAATTCCGGTAATAAAGGCTGAATTAGAGAATAATTGAAAATTTGTATTCCTACGAATACGCAATTTTCCCTCCGTCTAAAAATCCACCAGCGGGAAAAGAAAAAGAGCGAATTCTATTGTTTTCAATCGACCTAGTAAAATATATGATTCATTAGATGACATTGGATTGAATATGTGATATAAATATTTGTACGAGTTTATTCGATTTCAGAGGTGGAAAGCCCATAGAGATATTACAGATAGAGTCGACAAAGCATAGGCCGCTCTGTAAGTTGCAACGTTAGTCTGGGAACTCGGTGAGAGCGAAAGAGAGAGACGATGGTAGGTTTTTTCTGTCTTTATCTACGCGTACCACGTTAGAGACAGACAGCCTAATCCTTCGAATCACTCTCTCTCTCGCCCGAGCTGACAGGTTTCAGGCTGGCTTGTCGACTCTATGTGTAATATCTCTGGGGGAAAGCCACGTAATGGGTTTTTGACGTCAAACGTAACAAATAGTTTTAGACGTGTCATCACCTAGCTCTGAACATACATGACTAATTAAAATTTGCGATGAAAATAATCAGTAGAATAAAGTTATCAGAAACATGAAGACGTGGAAGATAAGTGGCCCTTTACTCTTTGTCTTCGTGGCAATATCCAACGCATTGGGTAAGTACAAATTCTTAGGATAATATTATATTAATTAAACATTGTGTATGTCAATTATGAGAATTGATTTTCATTTCACATGGGTAGAACGCTGCCAGTTTTTTGCCGAATATTAATAACACAGTTTTTATTATTATTATTATTATCATGCATATGGTTTCAAATTAGGTGGTTGAGTTCGAGATTTTTGTCATTGCCTACATTATCGGAGGATCATTAGTAGCGTATCAGATAGGATACCTTGCCGATACTTGTCCTCGTAGACAATTTCGAACTCGCATATCGCAATGATGCGATCACTAGGCGATGTAAAAGAGGTCTTAAATTATGCGCAATACGAAAAAAAAGTATAATAAAAAATTGTTTACTACATAAAATCTACAAGATTGAACAGCAATATTTTTTCATAAGATGTATATTTTTAATTTTAATTTTAAAAAATACTATTGAAAATCCAAAATAAAATTTTTTAACAATAATATATGAAATACGACAGTAACGTGAGATTGCAAAATTTTTCTTTTCAATGAGATCTACAAATTTTGTCTGACATAGATTCTGATAAAACGTATATTTTTCATTTTAATTTAAAAAAATACGATTAAAATTTGAAAATCCCATTATTTAAACAAAATATGTGACATACGAAAAAAACGTTAAGATGGGAAATTATTTGCCTAAATGAGGTCCACAAATTCTCAGTAGGGCATTTTTTGACAAGATATATATTTTATGATCTGGTTTTTAAAGGAACACTCAGTTTAGCAACACCTCCGCGATACCCTCTCTAATTGTCAGAAACATGTTTTTTTTTATTCTGCAGAATTCATAAATCTTCTGGACCATTTACTCAATCGTGGAAATGCGTTTCATCGCAATCTGAAGGGTTCCGCATAGGTAGTTCTTCTGCCGCCTCGCGTCAGACTTTTCAAAGCAATCGGGCACCACCGTCACTTCCAACTTCTCTCCGAATAATTCCTTGCACATACTTTTATTTAAATCATTTTTCTCCATATTATTCCCACGATCAGCTAGGGAAGTATACGGTCCACCCCTGCAGAGCTCCGCATCTAGAGGTAAGATCTGAATACTCCAGGAGGCGACCTGGTTTCCTGGAGACACGGTAGAAGACACCGCTCCCTGGTGCCATGTAGCCCTCGGCACGGTCATTAACATCCCTAGCCCGAGGAAGCACCCGGTCCCCTGTTCTAGGGCCCCCTGCTCGGTTTCCAAAGGCATCAATGCAGGACTAGGTTTTATATTCTGATTAAAAAAAAAACACTATTGAAAATCAAAAATTCCATTTTTTAACCAAAATATGTGAGATGCAAAATAAGCGTTGAAATAAGAAATCGTTTGCTCAAAAGCAGTCCACGAATTTTTTCTCTTTAAGACAATTTGGAAGAAGGATAATTTTTTTTAATAATGTAAATTATCAGTAAGTTACAAAAATGGATACAGAAAATCGAGCGCGAAGCGCGAGTCTCATGATGAGAATGTAATGACTGAATGAGGGACGGTGTCCCTCACTTCATATGACATCAAACGCCGAAGCCACCTCAAGTAAATTGAATTTCCTTTTTCATTTGAAATCAAAAACAAATTTAGTATTTTTGTGAAAGTGTAATTCACATCTACAATATTATAAAATTGACTTGAGCTTCAGTATCAAATTACAAGAAATAAACTTATATGTATGCGAAGAATATAAGACCGAGCGTGAAGCGCGACGATCGAATCGCGCGCTATATTTTAAATTTAAAATGACTACGAGGGGCTTTATCCTTGCTTACGATCTTAAAAGTTTTGTGACGTCAGCCAATTGTATATTTTGCCGAGACTTCGGTAATCTCTTGCGAAGGCTACTGAAAACCTCACGATTGAGCTTAGTGAAATTTCTTCGTTATTTATTTTACCGAACTCTTATAAATATTATATTAATCTACATTAATTTATAATGCGCTAATTTATATTTCATACCGCATTTAAATTTATTTTTAACGTACTGAATATTATTCTGATTTCACACACATTTCTGTTAAAATAAAATAAATTTGAAATTTTACACACATATCTTGTTGAAATAAAATAATTTTATCAAACCACAAAGGGATCTGACCTTTAGGCTAACCTGAGCGATTAAATAATTATTTTATTCAAAAAATTGTTTAATTTCCTTATTTCTTGATATTTTGTATAAACTGTGTTAAAATAATATAAATTTTGTTGAGTCGCCAAGGGATTTGACCTTGAGGCTAACCTAAGTGATCAAACGACTTATTTTATTTGAAATTTTATTATCTGAATTTCTGAAAGTACAAGGATTACATAGGATTTTGTGCTTGAGTTATGCCTGTCTAATCTCGTACTTCGTTAATTCTAAAATGTAAACTAAGTTATAATTTGAGTTAAAACGAGAAAAAACAGCACACGAGACTATAAGTGCTTTTTAGATTCGTCGAACGGTCACCCAAACGCTCTCCCCAGTACGGATGCATTGAGAAAAGCATAAGGCAAGAACCAGAAGCATGCACTTCTAACGATCAACGAGCCATAAAGATAAGCGTTTCCAAACCAAGTACAATTCCATCGATAATGATATACGCAGAAAGCCTTCAAATCCCTGCTCGTATGATGATAGATACCGGTGCTTGTCGGAATTTGATTAAACACAATGGCGTAAACCCTAAATTGCTAATAGATATAAAAATAGTGTTAAAACTTACAGGAATAAATAGTTTACCACTTTTTACAATGGAACAAGTACAAATAAACATTCTAGGATTCCAACAATACTGAATATAATTCCTAATGAAGTTGCAATCGATGAAGACAGGGTTCTAGGTTCAGAATTTTTTCGAGAAAATAAAGTCAATATAAATTATGTATCAAAATGTCTAAAAATAAAAAATAAACTGTATCCATTTAAATTAAAATAAATATTAACAATTCCAGCCAGAACAGTAACAACATTTTACATTCCAATTGAAAATATTGAAAAAAGCGAAGGTTGCATACCTCGCGACTACATATTGGCGAAAGAATTTATGCCGGAAACGCAATTGTAAAAAATTGCAAGGGTAAAGCTTATATGAAATTTGAGAATATAAACGAAATACCAGTAACGATATCAATACCGACTATTGCTTTGGAAGAATTTGAAGAAAGAGATTCTCAAAATGTAACAAGACAATCAAGACATTCAAAAAACTTATGTGATGGCGATTTATCTGACAATATTCTGAATAGAATGTATCAAAAATCTTCTTCGTTTGGATCATTTGAATCAAGACGGTTTTCTACGAATATGTAAAGGTCTTTTTGTCTGTTCACGTATGTTTTACACCACTTGCAATTAAATTTATAAACTACATTGTTTTTATCTGAGAAAGATACAGGTTCCTTTCCCAATCTTACAAACCTGTTTAATTTTGAATTTATTCTAAAAAGAGTGTTTATTTGATATTTGTTTAAAACTCTCTTTATATTTTCGGATATAATGCCATAGTAAGGAATTGTGATAATTTTGTCATTTCCTTAGTTTTCAAAATCTATGCCTTGTTTTTTGTTTCATAATGACTCCATATTTTTAAAGCTTTGAAGATACGCTCCTGTAATATTATAATAATAAGTAAACGACAATTTTAAAATCAGTCAAGTCAGGAGCAGAGCCGTGTGCTCTTGCTTCCAAACAAAATTTCACACTTTGTTTTAATCTATACTGTGAATTTGTAAATTATTATTGTTGTGGTTTTACTCGTACAATTTTAAGGTACATGCTTTTTGTAAAATACTTTTATAATATTCTATTGTTACAGTCTTTATACAACAAATTATTATTACAGATATGAAAAATTAATACCAATGTAGTAGTTGTTGTAAAAGCTTTTATTCTCTGATGAGGAGACACTTTGTTGTTCTCGAAACGTTGGAACTGTTTTAAATAAAATGATTTGGTCCGAAAGCTGCATTTTATTTCAAACACATTATGATGTGTTTTCACAAAAAATTTTGTTCAGTTGTTACCATTTTTCGTTAATAATGTTGAGGATGATGGCCTTTCTGGTATTTTTTGAAAAGATGTTTTGCAGGAAATTAATACTTCATTTCAAAGTCCTTTAAAATTGAAATATATTCCTTTCCTATTTTAAAGTCAACGTTTCGAATTATACTTCAGTCCTTATCAAGACTAAAAAATATAAGACAAGCATGGATTATATAAAAAAAGAGATAACAAACATAAAGTCCAAACTTACAGTAAAAAATATCAAAATGTTTTTACCTTCAAGAAATCGTTGCACAGGATTAAAATTTGTTTAAAAATTCAGACATAAAATGGCGTATAAGTATAATAATATCTGACATAGTTGAACATTAATTTTTCGTAAAAAAAATTATACATTTCGTATGTTTTTTCTCCTTTTTCTTTCAAAAAATTTGTAGAGAATCCGTCACATTGTATAAATTCCAGGAGATATCAACTTCTTATGATCTATTTTTTTTAAATTTATTTTATTTATGTTGTTTAGTAGTTTCGAAATTGCCAAAAAACTTTCATCTTGTAGGTTATATAATTGACAGAACGTTTAAATTCTGCAAAAATTTTTTAATACTGTTCAGCTTTGGAATATAGTATCAATGTACACTACCGGTCAAAATTGTGGGACCACCTACAAAAATTGTATTAAAAACATGCTCGTCGTTGAAAGCGGCTATCTCCGTGAAAAATTAAGTTAGGAATATTTTCAAAAAAGCGTTTGAGAGATTATACAATTTCGCGTCGAATAAGCTTTATTTGTAGTATTTTCAGTAAATAGAAGTCGAGATAGCGTGTGAGAAAGACCGACGTAATTTCCGATTTTGACCAATTTTAACTTTTAAACTTCAGCTCCCTGCATGCTTTAGGGAAGTGATAGGAAAAATTAGAAACTTTGCTAAAATAACGTCTAAAGCCTCAGCTATAAATTGAGCCCAAAAACATTTAAAAAATTTCATTAGTTTCCGAGATATGACTTTATTTGTTGAGCGATGCTCGAAAGATTTTTGAAGCATCGTTTCAGCCGGTCTCTCGACTCACGAGACACTGTCAGGGCAGAATAGGCGGTAGGTGCCAAACGGGGCACCACTATCCAGAGAACATTTATTCTTTTTTTAATCTCTTGTCACTCAAATACATTTTAATTGTTTTCGCAAATACAATTTTTTTCACATAGTTAATTTAATTTATTTAGAAATCAAATAGTTATATAGACCTCTGCGAAAAATTCTAGGTATCATCAACAAATATAGTTAAAACATTTTAATTAATTAACTCTTTTTTATTAATTTACTAGAAAAAAACAGCAAAGGGTATGTGCAGCGGTCATTAAAGCAAGAGGAGGATACTTCGATGAAAAAAAAATTTAATTGTTTGAAAATTATCCTGTTATTGTTACAAATTTTCCATCCTTAACACACCAATTATGCTGTTTTTCTTTGAGTAAATTAATAAAAAGGAGTTAATTAATTAAAATGTTTTATCTATATTTGTTGATGATACCTACAATTTTTCGCAGAGGTCTATATAAATATTTGATTTCTAAATAAATTAAATTAACTATGTGAAAAAAATTGTATTTGCAAAAACAATTAAAATATATTTGAGTGACAAGAGATTAAAAAATGAATAAATATTCTCCGAATAGTGGCGCCCCGTTTGGCACCTACCGCCTATTCTGCCCTGACAGTGTCTCGTGAGTCGAGAGACCGGCTGAAACGATGCTTCAAAAATCTTTCGAGCATCGCTCAACAAATAAAGTCATATCTCGGAAACTAATGCAATTTTTAAAATGTTTTTGGGCTCAATTTATAGCTGAGGCTTTAGGCGTTATTTTAGCGAAGTTTCAAATTTTTCCTATCCCTTCCCTAAAGTATGCAGGCAGCTGAAGTTTAAAAGTGGAAATTTGTCAAAATCGGAAATTACGTCGGTCTTTCTCACACGCTATCTCGACTTCTATTTACTGAAAATACTACAAATAAAGCTTATTCGACGCGAAATTGTATAATCTCTCAAACGCTTTTTTGAAAATATTCCTAACTTAATTTTTCACGGAGATAGCCGCTTTCAACGACGAGCATGTTTTTAATACAATTTTTGTAGGTGGTCCCACAATTTTGACCGGTAGTGTATATAGTAAGAAAATGTATTTAATTAAAAATTAGTATTAATTAAGTAGTATTTTACTTACATGTTTTACTTTTGTAACGGATAAATTAAAAATTATGAACAGTTAGCATCATGCAGCATCCATGATGACTAATTAGAAATGTAAATAAGATGTTAGGTTAAGATCGATTATGAAATTGTAAGTCGGGTAAAATTATTGAATTCAAAAATTTTTTATAAATTGATGAAAACGTAAATGCATTGATTAGCTAGTTTGATTATATTACTAGGTTGTTCAAAAAGTTTTGAAAGCGGAAATGAAAATACGTTTTTTTTGGTGAAATCACTTTTATTGCTCAGTATAATCTCCCATAAGATCAATACATTTGGTCCAACGGTCTTACAACTTGTTTATCCCATCATGGAAGTGACTTTCTGCAAGGCCTGCAAAATACTCCTCTACGACGGCTATAACCTCTTCGTTTGATGAAAAATGCTTCCCACGAAGGAATTTCTTGAGGTGTGGGAACAGCCAGAAGTCAGAGGGAGCTAAATCAGGCGAATAAGGTGGATGCTGCAACAATTGGTACTTTAATTCGGTTATTTTAGTGATGGTTTTTTGAGCTGTGTGAGCGGGTGCATTGTCTTGATGAAAAAGGATTTTTTTCTTCTGCAAATCGGGTCTTTTTTCACGAATTTTTGCATCCAATTGATCCAAAAGGTTACAATAATATTCAGAATTTATTGTTTTGCCAGTTTGGAGATAATCCACGAACAAAATCCCTTTTGCATCCCAAAAAACTGATGCTAACACCTTCTTCGACGATTTCTGGACACGAACTCGCTTCGGTGCCAAAGTGCCTGGTTCACACCACTCCTTAGCCTCTTGTTTTTATTCAGGATCATGATGGAAGACCCAAGTCTCATCCATTGTGATGAATCGACGCAAAAAATCCTTTTTATCCTTTCGAAAACGCTCCAAAAGTTGCTCAGAAAGTCGCATTCGAACGTGTTTTTGTTCCATTGTGAGCGAATACGGCACCCATTGTGCACAGAGCTTTCTGAAACCCAAAACTTCACGTAAAATATGACTCACACTGACTAATGAGATGTCTAGGGCCTCTGCTAAATCTCTCTCCGTCAATCGACGATCTTCCAAAACCATATCCTGTACTTTTGCTATGAATGCTGGCGTTGTTGCACTTTTTGGACGTCCTGAGCGTGGATCGTCTTCAACGCTTTTTCGACCACGTTTAAACTCTAAAACCCATCGATGCACAGTTGGAAATGAAGGAGCAGCTTCCTTTAACACTTTCACCATTTTTGTATGAATTTCCGTTGCTAATAAACCTTCCAAAACAAAGAATTTTACCACTGCACGATATTCGGTTTTTTCCATTGTACAAAAATACACTGACACGTCAACTTCAAATGGCTTGTAAACAAACAATGAATTGACAGAGTGGAATGACACTGGGTATGTTCATATGAAAGATGAAATCTTAAAATGGCGTAGAAATTTTGGTTCTTCTACTGCTCTATAGATGTCGCTTTCAAAACTTTTTGAACAACCTAGTAGAATAAATGTCATTTAAATTTTCAATATCTGTTCTTAAGTTAATTGAGTTTTTATTTTTTTTTTTATATGAATCATTTGTAGTCAGTCTTTTTTTTTATATTTTGTTCATTTTCTAAAATTTTTACTTCTTTAAAATCAAAAGTGTGCTTAAATGTATATGCATGCTGCGCTAGAGCAGTACTTTTAGCATTCTAATTTTTAATCGATCTTGCGTGTTCTAACATCCTAGTATGTAGAAATCTACATGTTTGTCCAATGTAAATACTATTGCATTGTATGCATTTAATTTCATAAACTACATTATATTTTTATTTTTTTGATGTTGGTGTTTTAACAGACATTAAAATTTTTTGCTGAATAGTATTATCGTAGGTGAAAATAATTTGCAGATTCGAATTTTTAAAAATTCTATAAATGTGTACTACTGTGATCAAATTGAAAGGTGAATTTGGTTATAAAATAAAAAATCTTTATTTATTTATCCAAATCAATTTCATCCCCTTCAAAGTAATCCCCTTCCGATATAATGCACTTATGCCAACGTTTTTTCCAATCGTCGAAACACTTGTGAAATTCGATTACCGGAATTGTCTTCAGAGCCTTCAGCGATTCAGTTTTTATCTCCTCAGTCGAGTCAAAACGGTGTCCTCGGAGCGGTCTCTTGAGTTTGCTGAACAACCAGAAGTCACACGGAGCTAAATCAGGTGAATACGGTGGTTGCAGAACGATATTGGTTGAAGTTTTGACGAAATGATCGCGTAAAACCAGTGCCGTGTGTGATGGTGCATTATCCTGCCAAGAGTTGTTGTCCCATAAATCCGGCCTTTTTCTGCGAACAGCTTCACACTAATGAATATTTTGATGTGAAATTTGGCACAGATGTCACTAACAGTACTACCAACTTATGGAAAAAAAAATTCAGTTTCGAAAATCCCGGGAAGTTTAAATTTAAAATTCACCTTTCAATTTGATCACAGTAGTATATATGGTAAAGTTATAATTTTTTAAAAATCTTTAGTTTCAGAGGTTTCATTCATGTTATTTTTACAATATTTATTATTCATAAGAAGTTTATATCTCATAGCGATTTTTTCATTCAACACATCCAACGGATATCCATTTTTGATAAGAGTTTCCTCAACCAAATTCAAATTTTCACTGTGAAATTTATCATGTGATAAAAGTATAGCTCTATCAGTTGATGAATAGATAATACCGATTTTGTTTGATGGGCTATGATTTGAATAGAAATTCAAATAACGTCCAGACCAAACAGATTTTCTATACCAGTTTGTGATAATTTTATTATTTTCAACTTTTATATTGAGATCAAGAAAATTAATACTATCATTGATTGAATTTTCTAATGTAAAAATTAATTTTGGATGTATTTTATTAAATTTGTTAAGTATATCATTTATTTTATTCTTAGGTAGACAGAATAATGTATCGTCTATTTTATTAGTTAATTATTACTAATAATTACAGACATCATACAAGAAATTCGACATATACATGAAAACATTTTTTATTTTAAAAGAAAAATTATTTGCCTTCCAACAATCGATTTTTTCACTCAACTTTACAATAAACAATTGCCAACTTTCGAAAAAATTGCTTCTAAAACTCTTATTACTCTGAATAATAAATTATAAGATCTTAAAATTGCACAATTACCAAAACTTATAACTGATAAAGAAAACTGGGTTGTTAATATAATATTTATTATAATATAATATTCATAATATTCCAAATCTAGAGAGAAATAAAATAAGAAGTGATGTGTCATATTGGGTATAAAATTTAGCTTTTAATACAAACAACTACAAATTGGTTGTTTAAATTTAACAAATAAAATTTTCCAAGCAAAAACATTTTTGAAAACAAACAAAGATATAATAATTCTTAAAGCAGATAAAAGTAATAAAACAGTTATTATGAATAAAACAGATTACAATACTAAACTAGAAAATCTTTTATCTGATGATTCTACATACATAAAACTTGAAAAAGATCCAACTAATGATATTAATTTGCAACTAAAATCAATTTTATCAACATGGAAAAGTAAAAAGATTATTAACGATAATATTTTTAAATTTTTACACTCTAACACAAATAATGTACCAAAATTTTACGGTCTACCAAAATTACATAAACCTAACTGTCCACTAAGACCCATCACTTAATTTATTGGCTCACCTACATATAATCTGTCAAAAAGCATTTATATATATTATATATACATTTATATTTTTTAGTCTTGATAAGGACTGAAGTATCAGTCGAAACGTTGACTTTAAAATAGGAAAGAAATATATTTCAATTTTAAAGGACTTTAAAATGAAGTATTAATTTCCTGCAAAACATCTTTTTAAAAAATACCAGAAAGGCCATCATCCTCAACATTATTAACATTATGATGTGTCCTACACTTGAATTTTTAATTTTCTCGGACGTAAAAAGATCAATATATAAATTCTACACACGCATTGTCCAGTATTGCGTCTTAAAGAAGAAAGTTTTATTACCAACATCTAACGAAATATGTTTTTAAAAAGCATAAAATCAGACTTCGGCCTACAAGCATACATCGAAGCAAAAAATTGGATCACCATAAATAAGGAGTTAAGGAAGACAACATCTAAAAAGAAATCCTTATTAAAATGTCGTGAATATAACCTCTTTCCTAATAATATAATTAAAAATACAAAAAATGGCAACAATATTCGTTTTCATAGTCGCTCTGTTTGTAAACAATTGAATTCTATGATTGAAATATTGAAATACCAGATACAAAATATGAAAATCAAAGATATTCATAATCATTTACATTTTTTACAAAACAAATCTAATAGTATATAAAAATCATTAACGTCACTAGTTCCTACTTATCTCTTATATAACATGCTTTCTTATCAGAATGACTTAAATTCTAAGATCTACAACAATAAAACTATATTAGACAAGAAATTTGAAAATTTGAAATCAAAGCAAATCCATTCTGTAGAAAAAATTTGTTTAAACAAACATAAAAATAATCATAATCCAGATCTATGGTTAATAAATTATTCTAACACTATCTTACCAGAATCAGTTTCTGGCATTATCAGATTAGGCGACAAATTTACCTCAAGTTTTGTATCTTCTAAAAACGAACACATTTTTGAAATTGTAAAAGATCTGGAAACCAATATACATAAAATTCCTGAAGAAAAACAATACGAATTTAGACATAAAGTTCTTTCTTTATCTTCAAAATATATTAATAAACCAAAAAATATATCAGACTTTAATAGATCAATAGCTAATAATATACAAGTAAAATCTACACAGGATTTTTTAAAAGACGAAAAACAATTACTTGTAACAAAAGCTGATAAAGGAAACATCACGGTAGTTTTAAAAAAAATCTGATTATAACAAAAAAATGAACGACTTTCTTAATGGTCAATCAACATATGATCATTTGTTTAAATTTGGTATGAAACGATGAGAAAAAAAGTTCGGGTAAAAATAAAATTTGTTAAATGCATTATTTTTTTATGTTTCAAATTTTTTTCTTGGAAAATAATCTTTTCACTTTCGAATTAGCCCTTCAATAATAATAGTCCTATTCTTGAAAGCAAAATTATCTATTTTTGCCTGAGGTCTAATTTTCATGGATGTACTTACTACCTTAACAGTGCTTAATATGCGCGAGTAGTTTTTGAATTGCGCGATATATCCTTTTACTATCGCGATTAATGAACGAATCCCAGAGTGCGATTTTATGCTGAAATCTAAGACGGATCGTTATTATAGTATTGATAATAATCGATTTAATGTTGGCATTTGTCAAAGTTGAAAGTTGAAGTCTGAAGCCAATGTTGAATAGAAAATCCTTTAATGGTAAACCCTGTTGAAAAAGACGACGTTGGAAAAGGCATCGGAAACGACGGACATCGTAAACTATTGAGTATCACTAAAATTAATAAGTGTCAATTCAAATGTAGTGCGTGGTTGTGGACGGGCCTTGAGGATCGAGCATGTGTGTGTTGTGGATGGAGCTTTATGGTCGGCTATGTATACGAGTATAGGATTATAGGAAGGGAAGGCGTTAGTAGATATGGCGACGTGAGGTCCTCGTAGTGAATTTGTTAAGAGAATAAAACTGTATTTTTATGAACAAGATTCTGTGTCTGATGATTATTATTACACCCACCTACCACTCACAAGAGGTTATAGGCCCAGTGAAAAATTGTAAAGAAAAAGAAAGGGAAGTAAAATGGCAAGTATGACTCAAGGGAAAACTAAGTATAATATTGAACCGTTGAATGGAAGTAATTATCACAATTGGAAGTTCAGGATAAGTATGATATTAGCGGAGAATGCATGTAAAGAAAAAGTCGAAAAAGAAACGGATGTAGCGACCTTAAATGACGCAAAAAAGGCAGCTCACAAGAAAGATGATAACAAAGTAGTCTCTAATCCCTAACGAACTGGCTGAACGATAGCTTTACGCCGAGGGGCCGTTCACTAGAAGAATTCTGAAGAATCAATGATTTTTCATACTTATAATCGATTCAGAATCAGCGACTCATGGGAAGATTTTTCAGAATCATATGAGGAATCAGCTTGATTGAGTAAAATCTTAGAGATTGATTCTGAAAGTTTGAAAGCCGCGTTCATCAGTGAGATTCAGAAGAATCACCGGGGATCATTCAGAATCGTTACGATTCCGTGCACGCTCGACCGAGTCAGCTCGAGTTAGCTTGAGATCACTTGAGATCAACGCGTTAAAACTTGTCTAATGCGCAGTCCCGCGCGCAGCGAGGCGTCCACACTGGAAGAAATGCTTGGGATTTATCAGCCATATGAATATAGCTGAATGTTTTTAAATAATTCAACAAAATATATTTGACAGTCAACCAAAAATATTGCTGCAATAGTAATTCATATGGTTGGAATACACATACAGGCTAAATTTTCAATGTAGTTTATCAATACCATTTAGAGAAATGGATTTATTTATCGACAATATAAAAAATAGGTCCTACTTATTACATCGAAATTGAAAAATAATGTGATATTTCCATTAACATTGTATTTCCTTCTATTATTAAAAACAATCCTCGAGAATTTTTTAAATTTCCATTTATAAAAACTACCGTACTCGTTATTGCTAATAAATGTTATCAAAACTTTGGGTTTTTCATAATTTTACGTTAGTATTTCGAAGGTTACCATGATAAGAAACATAAAAAGATTTTTTTACTCCATCGCATAAACTTCTCAGCTGGAAAAATTAAGCTGAATTTTTCAACTAAAGTTTACATTCGGAAAATCCAGATAAATTACCACGCAATTCAAATGCACTTGAATTTTTACCTGGTTTTACTAGTTGGTTTTTCCGATTGGTTTTCACATCTGGTTTTAAGGAAAACATGTTTATAATTAAAAAGTAAGGCGCCTTCAAAAAAATTAAACAATTTTTTTCCACAATCAGTTGAAAAAACCAAATGATAAAACCAACTGGAAATCCGACTGGAGAATTAAATCCAGTTGTGTTCAAAATATTAATTTTAATCAACCCAAAAATAGTTAACCCAAAAATAATTAACCCAAAAACTATTAACCAAATTAATTATTTTAAATAATTTTATCAATTGGGTTGAGTATTTTTATTCTTGGGGTATTTTTACTTATGGGGAAAGTATTTATGGGTTGAGTATTTTTGGGCTAATCATTTTTGGGAAAAGTATTTCTGGGTTAAGTATTTTACAGTAGTCTTATTGGCAAGGGAAGTCCGTTCCGTAACTGGAACACCCGTGTTCCATAATTTATTTACGTTATTTACATGGCTTGTAAATAACGTAAATAAATTACGGGACATTTGTTATTTTTAAGAAAGTAGGAATCAAGTTTTCCTATTAATGCTTTCCATGGAACCGAGGCGTTTTATATTCATGAAAAAAATTGTTGCAATAGCATTTTCAACTTAATTTGAACATTGAATAATAATAAAAGACAACGAAGCACAATTGTTATATAACTGGTACCGTTACCTTTAGAAATAAAACGACACGAAAAACGGACTTGTTTGGTCGAGAATTGAGGGAATCAATTTAGAATCAGCTGGACTCAGGCGGATTCAGGCGGAATCAATCGTAGTGATGAAGCTCAATGCGCGCAACTGTCGAAATGATCCCTGTGCTTCTTCTGAGGTTGGATTCGATTCTTTTTTTTTCTAATTGACAGAATCAAACCGGATCATTCTTCAAGTGTGGAATTACATAAATCGTGAGCTAGTTAACGGAATAATTATGCTCACGTAGAATCGATTTTTAGTGAACGGGCCCTCGCTTTACGCTGTAGCGTAACATTATCGTAACATTATCGTAAAGTTATCGTAAAGTAGCATTATAACTCATGAATGAGGCAAAATAAACTTTCAAAATGTTTTTATCCTTATTCTACGTTGAAAATAACGTCAACTGGTAATTGAAATATGCAATAATTTTATTTGTTTACGCTAAAAATTAAAAAAACATAATACCTGTCATTGAAGGCAGTGCAGTGGCTCATCACTTTCCATGTCTTCACCGTCAGGATTGACTATTTGTTAGGGTGAGATGAAAGTATAGTTGTTTCTCACTCCAACCAATCGTCAACTTTAACGGAGAAGTTCCACAAAAGGTGAACCACTGCACTGCCTTCAATGACAGGTATTATACTTTTTTAATTTTTAGCGTAAATAAATAAAATTATTGCATATTTCAATTACCAGTTAACGTTATTTTTAACGTGGAATAAGGATAAAAACATTTTGAATATTTATTTTGCCTCATTCATGAATAATGCTACTTTACGATAACTTTACGATAATGTTACGATAATGTTACGCTACAGCGTAAAGCTATCGTTCAGCCAGTTCGCTAGGGATTGTACAGGGCGTTGATGATTCACAACTGGAATGGTTGCGAGATAAAAATTCAGCGTATGAGACGTGGAAAGCATTAGCAGATAGATATGAAAAGAAAAGTTTGCCAGATCAAATACACTTAAAAAGAAAAATATTATCAATAAAAATGAATGAAGAAGAAAATTTAGAAAAACATATTTTGGAATACGAGGACCTATTAAGGAAATTGAAAGCAACAGGTGCTGAAGTTAAAGATGATGATAAAATATGTAATTTGTTAATCAGTTTACCAAAATCGTATGACACAGTGGTTGCCATTTTAGAGAATACAAAGCAGGCCGTGTTCCCGAGCATAGGCGATAGCGGCCACTATACTTTGATCCTGTTTTGAGCTTACGCCAGATGGCGCCGAAGTATAGTTTCTTAAACCTCACCCCGCTGACCACCGCACCGTAGTTGCATCACTAATGTTCACTAAAATGTGCTAAAATGCTAACGGATAGGAATAAACTTGGAGGTTTAATAAAACTATTTAAGTAATTATTATTAAGTAAGTATTCGAATCGCATTGATAAATTTGCTTTTTGTGATTGCAGTTTTCTGATAAGTGCATCCTTACATACATGGAGTATTATTATTTCAATGTATATATTTGTAATTTTGGGACGTTTGGGTAATCATCTCTATTTGTGTTTAGCCTGACAGTACTCTGCGATACACAATTAAAACTCCATGTATGTGAGGATGCACTCATCAGGAAACTGCAATCACAAAAAGCAAGATTATCAATACGATTCGAATAAATACTCGATAATAATTATTTACATAATTTTATTTAAACTCAAAGTTTATTCCGATTTCATTATTTCCTGAATTATCTGAACATGACCTGAATATGATCTGAACATGATCTGAACAGTCATCTATTATCTTCTTTTAGGGTTTTGAGATTACGCCAGATGGCTCTGACGAAATCTATGTTGGGCCACCACTAAAGCATTACGCGGGCATGGCCTGATACAAAGGACATTAAGTATACAGAAGTAAAATGTAAAATTTTGTTTGAGTTCGATAAAAGAAAAGTCAGAAATAAAGAACGTAAGTCGTATCCACAAAATCAAACAGCTTTTATGACACAAAAATGTTGTTTCACTTGTGGTGATTCTAGACATCTTCAGAAAGACTGTCCGAAAAATGATCAAAGAAAAGGGTAATTTCACCAATGCCCAAAATGATTCAAAATATTCCACAGGACAGTATAACCAAAACAGAGGACATTTTCGAGGTGGTTTTTCTACATATAGAGAAAATTTTCGCGGAATTTACAGGGGAAATTATGCGAATCACAGAGGCAGAAACTTTATGCAGAATGAATATCGATCAAGAAGTAATCAAGATGATTCAAATTATGGATAAAACTGTCGAGGAAGCCACTACGTGCAGAATTCAACAAGATTCCAGTATCAAGAACAAAGCAGCGATGATCACGATGAGACTGAAGAGAGCGAAAATAGAATATCATTTTTGGGACAGGTAAACGGTAATAGTTAACAATAAATCTGAAGGTAAATTCAATTTTTTGATAGATTCGGGTTGTACAGATCATATGATTAATGATAAATCTTATTTTACTGATATAATAATGTTAGAAAATCCGTTAAAAATATACTTTAAAAAATGTTCTCTATGTACCAGGTTTAAGAAGAAATTTGCTTTCAGTAAAGAAATTAGATATTGCGAATATATCAGTAATTTTTGAAAATGGATGTGTGAAATTACTGTCTAATGAGTACGGTTTGATAATGTCTGGGAAAATGAATAGTTTATATGAGTTATCATTTTTTGTACCAAAGCCAGAATGTTTAAATATTGAAAATGTTGATAATACTTTTGAGAAATTACACAGACGATATGGTCACATAGGTTTTTCAAACTTAAAGATTTTGATCAAAAATAATTTAGTAGAAGGTTTAGAGAAAAATATTAAAATAAACAACGTGCAATTTTGCGAACCGTGTGTAAACGGAAAAATGTCAAAATTGAGTTTTGGAGAGAGAACAAAAGCGAAAAGAATTTTAGCAATTATACATTCAGATGTATGTGGTCCAATGGCTCAAACGACTTATGATGATTATTCTTATTTTGTAACTTTTATCGATGATTATTCTAATTTTACCATGGTATATTTATTAAAACATAAGAGTGAAGTTTTCGAAAATTTTAAAGAGTATTTTAATATGGTGCAATAAAAATCTAATATCAGAATTTCTAAATTTAGATGTGACGGTGGGGGTGAATATATTTCAAATGGTTTTAAACAGTTTTGCGTTGATAAGAGAATATTTATAGATTATACTGTGCCTTATAACCCCCAGCAAAACGGGAAGGCAGAACGTATGAATCGCAGTTTGGTAGAAAAAGCACAAGCAATGATTAATGAATCAGGATATCCTAAATATTTTTGGGGTGAAGGAATAAGAGTTGCAAATTATTTGATAAATAGGTCGCCAAGTAGAAGTCTGGATGTTACGCCAGCAGAAATATGGTACGAAAAGAAACCAAATGTACGTAATTTGCGTGTATTTGGATGTACAGCGTATAGTCTTGTTCTAAAGCAGTTCAGAGATAAGTTTGATGGAAAAACTGATAAATGTATAATGATTGGATATGCGCAAACAGGATATAGGTTATGGAATTTAGAAACAAATAAAGTAATTGTATCGCGAGATGTTCAATTTGATGAAAATAGTTTTTATTTTAAAAGAAATTATATAACTGTAGGAAGAGAAATAGAAGTTGAGGAAAACAATAATCAAAATAAAGAAAGAGAAAAAGAAATTGAAAAGGAAATTGAGAAGTCTGTGAATGAAAGTGAAACTTTCGCACAAAATGATAGGAAACGTACAGTTAGGCCTCCCAAACGATATGAAGATTATGAAATGTACATCGCTTTTAGTGTAAACAGTTTTGTCCATGATGTACCAAAGAGTTACCAAGAATTAGATCATAGGCATGATAAAAGATTGTGGTTAGAAGCTGTAAAGAGAGAATTGAATTCAATAAAAGAAAATGAAACTTGGATTGAAGTAGATAAACCAAATAATGCCAAAATTCTAGATACTAAATGGGTATTTACATACAAAGATTTAGGAGAGAAAAATGAATTTAAATATAAGGCAAGGTTAGTTGTAAGGGGTTTCCAGCAAGATAGAAATACAAGTTTTGACGATATTTATTCTCCCGTTGCTAGAATGGTCACTATAAGAGCATTTTTAATAATCGGTAATCAGTTAAGGCATTATTTCCAACAACTTGATGTAAAGACCGCGTTTTTAAACGGAACAATTGATGATGATATTTATATTTATCCACCTGAAGGTATTAACTGCAGACAGAGTAAAGTTTTTAAGTTGAAAAAATCATTATATGGACTTCGACAGTCATCAAAATGTTAGAACGAAGAAATAAATAGTTATTTATTAAAATTAGGGTTTATGAGATCTGAAAATGACTTTTGCCTATACATTCTGAATTATGAAGGTAAAGTAGTATATTTACTTATTTATGTAGATGACATTATCTTGTCTGGGCCCGATTTGGAAGTAATTGATGAAATTAAAGTTAGGTTGATGAAAAGATTTAAAATGAAAGATAAAGGGGAACTTAATCATTTTTTAGGATTACAAATAACATAAGATAGAGAAGCAGGTATTTTGAAATTAAGTCAGACCAAGTACATCAAAGCAATTTTGAACCGCTTTAATTTGAGTGATTTTAAAGTATCTAATATACCAATTGAACCTAAATTACATATTAATTCATGTTCAAATGAGATAAATTCAACTAAAAAACCGTATAGAGAAATGATAGATTGTTGTTTGATGTATCTTATGTTAGGGACTAGGCCTGATATATGTTTTGCTCTGAACTATTTCAGTCGATTTCAAGATAAAGCAACAGATGAAGCATGGGAATATTTGAAAAGAGTATTTAAATATTTAAAGGGGACGATTAATTTTGCTCTAGAATATACAAGATCTGACGTTGAAGAAAGTTTGATATGCTTCGTTGTTTCAGATTATGGCGGTGATTTATCTTATAGAAAATCTGTAATAGGATTCGTTTTTAAGATATGCAATAATACTGTAATGTGGGCCACACGTAAACAAAATTGTGTTTCTACATCAACTACATACGCTGAGTTAGTTGCACTTTGTACAGCAGTAAGTGAGGGATTGTGGTTGAGAAAAGTTTTGAATGATTTTGGTATTATTGTAAAGAGCATAACGTTCTATGAAGATAATCAGGGTTGTATTTCCATAATAAAAAATCCGGCAAATAATAGACGTGTAAAACACATGGATATAAAGTATAACTTTGTTTCTGATAATTATAAGAAGAAAAATATCAACTTAATTTTCATTGAAAGTCGCAATCAACAAGCAGATGTTTTAACAAAAGGCTTACCTGCCATTGCATTTAATAAATTTAGAAATCTATTAGGCTTGAAGGATTTTAGCGGGGGGGAGTATTGAGTATCACTAAAATCAATATGTGTTTATTCAAATGTAGCGCGTGGTTGTGGACGGGCCTTGAGGATCGAGCGTGTGTGTGTTGTGGATGGAGCTTTATGGTCGGCTATTTATACGAATATAGGATTATAGGAAGGGAAGGCGTTAGTAGATATGGCGTCGTGAGGTCCTCGTAGTAAATTTGTTAAGAGAATAAAACTGTATTTTTATGAACAAGATTCTGTGTCTGATGATTATTATTACACCCACCTACCACTCACAAGATAAACTACGTCTGTAATAACATTGTAAATTACGTCATAAACTACACAGAGAGAAATTTTAGGTTTCACTGACCAAAGTTTTTTTGTTAAAATCGTCTTTACAAAAATGTTAAAGTTCTCATGACAATCATGGTAGTGGCTGTCATACATTGGAAAAGTGTTTACTTCAACTGCAAGGAACGTTACTGAGACCACGATTCTGGTACTTGAAATACCATAGCGCTGCGGTTATAGGAACCAAAGTCCATCGTAAAGCCGCGCATAGAGTTTAGTTAAAATGACTAAGTCTACGGACAGTAAATACCCAGCCAAAATTATTTTTAAGGTTATAGGTATGGTTCTCTTAGTTATCAAAATACAAATTCAATTTGATGAGAAAAAATAAAGTTTCACCGAAAAGATCTAAGAAAAATAATCCGGTATAATGATATTTATGATAACTTTCGTCGATTAAGTTAAAAAATTGTCACTTTTTTCATCATCATAAACTTTTTTTGACTGACTATAGTTTTGACAAAATACGACGAGACAGCAAAATTGGAACGCATTGCATTGTCCCCGAACAAAATCGTTTATCATTTAGAAAGAATTGTCAAACTATATTTATAATAGAATTATTTACCTGATAATGCTTGGCACGGTGAAATATAGTCCAGGAATCGAGAACGAGAATTGGCAGGATTCAACTTAGGCTGCATATCTTTCAATGAAAGTTATACTTGATTTGTCTAGCGCAACAACGAACGCTGCGGTTGTAGTAACCAAAGGAGCTTGGCAGTACACATAAAGAAAATGTACGTGTACTAACCGTTGGGGTACGTATAAAGCTCATTCTAATCATCAACTTTGGTCACAACAACCGAATACACAAAAAAGTCCAAATTACTGTTATGATAACTATAAAAGTAGTAGCTTCTTTCAACTTTTTTGGTCAAGGCAACTACTGTACAAAAAATTTATGTGCTATGTGCACAGGAACCAAAGCCGATTTCTCTCAGTGTATATCGTAATTTGGGAGCAGATACGGAGACGGATACGATATCGTTTCGACGTATTTTACAATTCCTTTTCCAACGTCATCTTTTTCAATAGCAAAGAATCTGAAAGTAAATTTTTGACACATTTATTAGTTATTAAAATTTTTCCAATATAATAGTATATGATGTGCCTAGGCGCATAATGAGGATTACTACGCGACGAGCGACAATGCTCGCAGGAAATCGAAGCCGAGACAAAGCCGAGGGGCGATCAGTCCTGCGAGCATTTTAAGCGAGTCTCGTAATTACCCGAATTGTGTGCATTGGCACATATTCTATTTTATGTGACTTCGGCGCATTTACGAGTTTTTATGCGTACACTCGAATCCAATCTGAATAGGTAAAAATTGCCGTGATTATCGCCCATCTCACTTGACATTTCGCGAATACTTCCGGAAATTTTGATTTTCTCGATTTTGTGTAGGAGTAGCGTATTGTAATAGACGCATGCGCAGTTCAAATGTACAGGGCTTTGTCAGTACGGTGCCAACACTGTACGAAGAAGAATAAGTAGAAGATTACGCTCCGCTGTATCGTAATAGGCGCATGCGCAGTTCAATGTTTACATTACATCCCTCTGTATCGTAATACACAACATTACGCTACTCTCAACTGTAGCGTAAAAGTGCATTTATGCGCCGGAGGCTCATAAAAATTAATATGTTAGTTTTCATATTTCTTTAAACTCACCCCCCTCCTTTATGAATTTTTGATTGATAATTTATGACTTCTTTCATCATTAAAAAATATTAATCAAATAAAAAAATACCGGAAACCTCGTAATGGACGTTGTAAATTACGTCGTAAACGCTATCGTATCCGCTCCTAAATTACAATAAAGTTTACGACATAGCTTTCGATATAGTTTACGACGTAGTTTCAGATATAGTTTACGACGTCTTTTCCAACGTCGTTTTTTTCAATAGAGAAGGGAATCGTTTGAAAGTCAATAGTCTGTTTTTAGAGTGTATGTCTGATTTCAACACAGATCTACTTTATGCGCCCTATCATAACCGCAAAATAATTTGATAAGCCATGACCAAACTTGAAATTGGGGAATAATTTGACGTTTTCACACGAAAAGTACCAGAGCTCCGGAATAAATTAGAAGTGGGATTCAGAGATAAATATTGAGAACCAAAGATGTGGAGTTGAATATAGAGTACATGATGGTGACCTCATAATTGAGGTTGAATTTAAATTTAATGGTTATTTTTAAATCAAAGAGATTTTACAAGAAAAATTTTCTATTTATTCCACAAAAAATCGAAAAAGCATGAAGTATTACGTTACTTTTTAAATGTGAATCAGTACAAATTTTACTGGATTGAAATCAGAGAGATTTCTACTGCTTGAGATCAAAGGAATAAGACATCATGTAAAATTTGGGAACGAATTGGCCACTAGGGTTCAACTGAGAGTAAATTCTATTGGATTTTTGATGATCGCGCGCCCACGTTCCTCGGATGGATGTAGTACTACGATGTGGCGCTCCTTTCACGGCAAATAGATCGCGCTACTTTTGAGTCCCTCCTTTTTTTTAACCTAACAGTTTTCACTGGTTCGAGCTAAAAAACTGTATCGTCGCGTCTTGTTGACATAACCTGTTCCCTATAAAATAAACGAAGCATTTTTTTGCCTATACTACCAGGCTGAATTGATCTCTCTTCAATTGTGCTGTAGGTCAAAATAACTCATTCCATTTGGAAAAAAATGTTTCACCTTGAAAAGTCTCAAACATTTTTTTCTACACTCCATTCTTTTAGATATATTTCGGAGTCTCTGACCATTTACTAAATACAATGAACTTAAAAAACCCTATATAAAAAGACGACGTTGGAAGTAGTTGCATCGTAAACTACGTCGTATAGACTATGTCGGAAACAATATCGTAAAATATATCCTAATTTGGATTCGGATACGACGTCAATCGCGGCGTGGTTTACAACGTCCTTTACGAAGTTTCCAGTATATATTTTCATTTAATTAATAGTTATTAATAAGAAAAGTAGCCAAAAATGATAAATATTAAAAAATCTGCCCTCTTCGCACGCACATTTGAGCGCGCCTAGGGCACGCGATTCGATTGTCGCGTTTCTCGTTCGGTATGATATTATTCCCATACATTTAAGTTTATTTCTTGTAATTTGATACCGAAGCTCAAGCCAATTTCATATAATATTGTAGATGTGAATTGCATTTTCACAAAGTTACTAATTTTTTTTTTTTTTATTTTAAATGAAAAAGGAAATTCAATTCATTTAAAGTTCTATCAGCCTTAAGAAACACATTCTCATCATGAAACTCGCGCTTCGCGTTCGATTTTCTGTATACATTTCTGTAACTTTCTAATAATTTACATGATTAAGGAAAATTTCTCCTTTTCCAAATATCTCAAAAAGGAAAATAATTCTTAAACTGTTTTTAAGCAAACGATTGTTTATTTTAACGCTTATTTTGTACCTTACATATTTTGGTTAAAAAATGGAATTTCTGATTTTCAATAGTGCTTTTTTAAAACAAAAACATAAAATATACATCTTATCAAAAATATCCTACTGAGAATTCATAGACCTCATTAAGGTAAATAATTTTCCATCTCAACGCTTTTTGTCGTATTTCACATATTATTGATAAAAAATTGAATTTTGGATTTTCAATAGTATTTTTTTAAATTAAAAATAAAAATATATGTCTTATGAAAAATTTTGCTGTTCAAACTTGTAGATCTTTATGTAGTGAACAATTTTGTACCATAACTTTTTTTCGCATTTCGTATAATTTAACTGGAAAATGGAATTTAGATATTGACTTTTTTCAAGTTTTAACACACTGTAACTTTCCTAATTTTAGTTTAATCGAGAAATGTTATTAGAATGATTAGTGGAGATTTATGAGATCTATCAGAAACCAGTATTGAAATTTTCGATTTTTTCATAAAGTTTTTTTCAAAAACACAAAAAATTCTCCTATTTTAACAATTTTGATCGGATGTTACTAGTTAACGAATTTGTTCTTAATTTTTCGGCTCTAATAAAGTAGGACAATTTCCAATTCAATCCGATAATTCTATCGAGTTATCGAGTATACGACCTACTACTACTTTCTTATTTATGATGAGAATGTAAACACATACAGAAAATGTCGTGAAGGATGTCGTAAATCACATCATAGCGACATTGTTTACAATGTAGTTTACGATGTAGTTTATGATGTCGTTTACGATGTCGTATTCAACTTCGTCTCTTTCAATAGGGGATATCATAAGACTTTAGGTACAGATGACTCAGACCTTGGCATATTCGGACATCTGCTAAACTACCTGGTTTTATACCCTTGCCATGCAACTTTCCTTTCTCTAGAGATAACTCGCTTGTTCTTTACCAATCTTCTCTGACTAAATACAATATTCGACCCTATCTTCCTTGGTATAAAATTGTATTATTTAGTATGAAGGTATTAAAAAAACTGAACAACTCTTTGTAACACGCTATTCTGTTAATCTATATCAATTTAAATAAGATTTTAGGGATGAAAGACGAAAATTTCGGAATTCAAGGATAAGACTTAATGCGTATAAACAATGTGTCAAGGAATAAACTATATCAAATACCATATGTGGCGTGGAACGAAAAAACCCGGCTAACAGCACCAAAGATGAAATTTGAGTTTCTCGATGATTTTCAGAGACATAAGCATGATCTATCGAATGGGCCTATGCATAAAGCTGTGCGATCAAAAGTGACCGAAATCTAACGCATTTTATCTCGCGTTTATTTATTACGAGTTTGAGACGAGGGGAAAGATTCTACCCCCTCTAACTAATGGTGAATAGGAATAGGCGAACGCTATAATTCAGTGTGGAAGGGGAAAGGTTCGGAGGAGAAGGTCCATACCTGCTTGAATTACTCGAACGGACCCGTCTCAGAGAAGCGCGATTTTCTCGAAAAGTTAAAAGGTGCTGTTAGCCGGGTTACTTCGTTCCACGCCACATATACCGTTCTTGTTAGTGAAATAGTTATCAAGTTTGAGGGTTTTAAACGTAAATAATGAACTAGTGTAAAATCGTATATAATAATTGTAAAAGAAGTGAAATAAAAGAATAATTGCATTGCGACAACTTTTTCACTCATTTCCATCCAATTCTACTTTTGACTCATTCATATTTAAAGAGAACCTTTTCATTTTTTACAGAATCAAATGTATCACTCTTAGAAAGTAAAATAGAAGTACAATTTGGAAACGGATTTTATCCTTCAATTTCATCTCTCGATGAAAACCAATTAAAATTTGTGGTTTCTTATGGACATTTCAAACATCAACATTATTTTCATACTTGTTTTGCAACCATGATCTCATCACTATTCGGTTTAACCAGCATTAGATGTTCTATTACTAAGTATTAACGACAATTATATTTTCTTATAAAAAGTAAATTTAAAATAAAGATTTTAATGTTTTTATGAATTATTCCTTATTACTTTCGCAGTGAACAAATGTATGTCAACGTTAAAAGAAAACCCGAGATAAATCGTAATTCACTCCCGAAGGTTGTCAACTCTATAAGCTATGATGAATTTGCTGATCAATACAGACATGCTAGAGAAAATTTGAAAACTCTTCTTCTGGTCTTCAAGGTGAAAATTTTGGAATAATTATGCACGACATATACGTTTAAAGATCCCGAAAACGCTTAAATAAAAATTATTTCGAAATTGAAGAAAAATATATTTGTTCAATTTAAGCTTATAATACTCTTCAAAACTTTACTGAATTTTATAAAAGTGATCAAAAGTTATTAAGGTCATCTGATAGGGCCTAAATTCACTAATAAATCACATTTGACAACTTTATTAATAAACCAATTATTTCAGCGCATTTCTTATATAATACAGCATTGCAGACAAACAGAAATTGCAGCTGTATTCTGTAAAAAATTCGTTGAAACGATTACTTTGTAAAATTTGTAAACATAAAAATGGTCTAAAATTTTGTTCGTCAGATTTTGAAACTATTTTATCTACATTGTAAAACAAAAATCGCCTAAATCGATCGTGGTAGGGGCTGCATTAGAGGGCTTATTATGGAAGTGATATTTTAATGGAAAGATTTAGTTTATTTGGTCCTCCATAGGTCTTAATAACGGACGCCCTAATAAGGGAAAACTGTTGAGATTCCCACAAAAGCCCCAATATTGTTAGAGACTATTAAGTAAATTTCTACACGGAAGTAGGATTTTTTGAATAGTTGTGTTAAGGAAGTACCGTCGCCACTACGCTAGTCAGGCAAACACACTCTCCTTTGATTCGGTGAGTAGGTAGATGTAGCAACGTCACGACCCGCGGGAGTGGGTGTTGGGAAACTCACTCTCTTTTAGCAGACGAACGCGGAACTTGTTTGCAGGCTTATTTGGCCTGCGTCGAAATGTGAGTTTTTTAAATAAAATACTTTTATTTATATTACTTTTTTTTTTGGCGAGGAGGAAAATTGGCGAAATCTTTTATAGACGTTGTATAGGACTCTCCTAGGACGGGTCTAGACATACCTGTTAAAACCAAAAAAGCCCCTGAATCGAAACAATACACCGCCCGCGGAACCGCCTTTCGGCTACAAACTTCGCGGGCAGTTGGTTCCAGCTTAAAGTCGCGTACGACTCTTCTGTCGTCCGTTCGCCCGGGACTCCCATCCGCGGGCACACGCCCGTTAGTCAGGCCGACTAGCCGCGCCAACCAGGGGAGGAATAAGAAGATTCCTCCCCCCGTCGACGCGGACAGCCAAGTCCGCCCAAGACGCAGGACCGCGGGTGCAGGCCCCGATGCGATTTCTACTGGCCCCCGTTGTTTCCGCGCTCTGCACGCCCATCGAGCTCCCTGGTCTTCATCACCAGGATGACGAATGACTCGATAAGCATACATTTCTGTTCAGTCTGGAGCATGAGAGAGACCATTGTGTCAGGAGTGATTTGTGCGCCCACTGCCCGACCGACAGCCTTCCTTTCCGCGCCCCACCTGGCGTTGACACAGTCCGGTATGATGACACAATTCTCATCACCACACCTCTCTGGGCCGAGAACAGCTTCTTCAGGATAGCATGGTTGTTAAGGGCACTTGTCCAGATTGGAGCTGCATAAAGCAGCTTTGAATTTACCACGCTCGGCACCAGCCTTCTCTTAGCTTCCCTGGGTCCACCAATGTTGGGTATGAGCCGAGTCAGAGCGGCCTCACATTGGATGGCTTTGGCAGTCCCGATCTGCAGGTGTTCGCACAACCAGGTACTTAATGCTCTTTTTCCACTTGATTTCATGTTTCCCGAGAACGATCCTCGGGTATTTGAAGGATCTCCTGTCTCTCCCTCGGTCTTTTCAGGGGCCATTTTCAGGCAACTGCTATTTGCTTTGCCCGCCACAGACTATCATTGATCCTCAGCTCCAGGATTTTAACGTCGTCAGCGGCGCACACGACAAGTGCGTCATCCACGAAGCCGATGATGCTCGTTCCAGCAGGCAGGTCCATGCGCAGGAAGTTGTCGTATATGACGTTCCAAACGAGTGGACCCACCCGCGACCCTTGAGGGCCGCCACATGTCATCTCTTCCTTGAGAGACCATTTGTTGCCCTCGTATATTACACACCTGTCACTCAGATAGTCATCTATCATTAGCAACAGGTAGTATGGAACCTTTTTCCGCATCATCGCCTCGATGCAGATGTTCCATCTCGCGGTATTGAACGCATTGCGTATGTCACAGCTGATCAACGCGCAGAATCCTTTACGCTTACCAGTTCCTCTTCGTGCTTTAGTGACGATGTCCACCACTGCCTGGATGGCGTCAACTGTGGACCTGCCTTTCCGAAAGCCGAACTGGTTTTCCGAGAGACCATTCTCGCGGACCATGTGACCCTGTAGTTTTTGTAGGATCATTTCCTCCAGAAGTTTCCCCATCGTATCCAATAGACATATTGATCTATATGATGAGGCGTCCCCTAGAGGTTTGTTGCCCTTCCTCAGCAGGACCAACCTCTGCTTCTTCCAGTCTGAGAAGAATCTCTCCTCCCGAAGACAGGAGTTAAAGACTTCTAGGAAGATCTCCGGGTATGCCCCGATCACCTCTTTGAGGATCTCTTTCGGCAACCCGTCGATCCCTGGCGCTGTGTTTGCCTTACTTACTATTAAAGTCGCCCGCGATCAGTGACCGCCCACTAGCCTCTCTAAAGATTTCCTGGAGGAAACGAATCCCGCGTCGGTCTCCAGGAAATCCCCGATGTTCAAATCAAGGCTACAAACAAGGATCCCAGCCCTCCGTGATGCATCCTGGTACCAAGCAGAGTTTTCAGATCATTTGTGTTGCTCACTAATGAGCAACACATCTGCCCCCTTCGCCTTGGCAGTCTGCATCAGAAGGTTCTGGGCTTCCTTCCCTCTCCCACGGTTGAGCTGTAGAAACTTTATATTCCACCCCTTAACCTCCGGAGCTCTGCTCTAAATATTAGGGAAGAACCTCTACCCTTGTGACGGTGTCGTCGAGGTCCCTAACTTCAAGGGACCTCTTCGAGACCAAAGACTTAACGTCGGCTCTCTGCCCGACCGCCGGGTCGAGCGCATTCTTGAAGGCTGAGACGTCACCCCCCTTTTTCAGGACCAAGAGGATCTCCTCATTCCTGGTTCTCCGTATGGAGAGAACCTCCGCTCCCGAATTCTGAGGGTTCACCTTTGCCTTCATTGCTTTCAGGATCTCAGCATAGGACTCACCGTCCTTCGCCGACACCCTGATAGCGTCGCCCGACCTGGCGGCCGGAGAGCGCCGTGGCACCTTTCTCTTCTCCTTGGGTTCCTGCGCAGAAGGCGCAGGAACTTCTCTTTCCTTCTTCTTTTTCTTTTTTTTTCTTTTTTTCCACCAGCTGCTATTCCCTATCATTTTGTGAGGTCTGGCCTCTGGTGGCCGCGGCTTAGGAGGACGATATGCCGCCCTACCCTATCTTTGGGATTCGCTCCTCGGGGGGAGAAGGCGCAACCAATTTCTACCCCTTTGTCAGCTTCTTCGGGGTATCATCTCCCAGAGACCCTTAAATTGGCTCCAGACAGTAGAAACGTGAGCGGTTTTCCCAGTTTAACATGTGGTTTCACGGGATCTTTGCCCTTCGCGGCCGAACACCGGAGGGACTTACATTTACCCATATTACTTCCACAGAGGTAAGGTACTGACATCGTGTCCTACCCTGGTCGGGAGGCTACTACTCCACCCTTGGCTAGTCTATCGGGAATATCCACCAGGCGCCGGCCGCAGCCCATTCACTCATCAGTGCATTCATTCTGGTATGTGAGGGTATCGGTATCGTGCATGTGGTTGTGATATGTAATCTCTGAAATTGTTATTATATGGAGAAACAACTAACACTATTCATCATTAACTCTTTTCTTAATATTTCTAAATCCACAAAACCTTCATTTGCGTATATACGCAGCACGTAGAATTTTAAATAGAGCGCGCGCCTAACCTATTGTGTGACGTTGCGACATCTACTGAGACATGGCCGTCTTCCGTTGCAGAACGTTATTTTTAATATTTCATCGCTCATTTCCTATTATCACACGTATGTAATCAATACGTCCAAAGTCTCAAAATGCTCTGCGGATATCCAATTTATATTTTCTCTTTTTTCGTTTAAATCTGTACGGTAGTTTTTTTACAGTTTGAGGATAACTGTGCTGAAAATTCGATTTCCCATAAGGCTACGTGTTAGATAAGTAATAACTAAAATGCTTATAACTTTTCTCATACGTACCCTGGCCTTACAAAAAAATTTTTGAGTCACTTTTAGACCTATTTGAATCAATATATTCAATTTCATTAATATCGTTACGGTATTTAATTAACGACGGTACTAACTTAAAAGTAAAATTTGGGCCAATTGTCTATAAAACGATGGTACAGTCAAATTTCACTTCAATAGAGTGGTATTTCCTATTAGAATGAAAATTTTGCTACAAAAAATTATAAAGTGTAAGATCATTTTTTAATCAGGGCAACAAAAGAAGGATCCTTTATTGATTCAGGTAACAAAGGATTATTTGATCAGATGATATGGCCCTTTTGAGGCAGTATGATCCAACTTATGACCATATGTTTTTTTACTTAAAATTTGTAACTTCAAGCAGGTTATTTTAATTTAAAAATAAGAGTTAACCTTCAAATTATCTTAAAGTTTTGTGATTTATCTACAGAATTTTTAGCTTTTGATACAATTAGTATTATGTGTACAACTTTGCTTCCGCGTTTATTCCCAAAATTTGAGGCTTTATTCCCAAAATTTGAGGCTTTATTCTTGAAAACTAATTACCTAGTTATGATTCAAAGTATTGTCCGTTGCTAGCCACTACTTTATTCCATCTTTCTGGCAATTGTTGGATTCTATTTCAAAAAGAAAAACTTGCGTCTTTTGAAGCGATCCATGAATCGATCCATTTTTTGACATCTTCATAAGACAAGCAGAGAAACGCCATTCAACATCTCTCGGCTTCAACTCGTACGGTTTGTTGAGTCACTTCCAATGATTCTGCTAATTCTTCTTGCGTTTGGCATAAGTAAATTTATGATGCAAACACAAATTCACTAATGTGGTGTTGTCGTTATGTTGACAGATGTACAAGCTTACTGTGTGACAGTTTTGATCTGCCTATTTCGGCCAGCACTTATCGCTGCAGCCATCTGTCGAAAAATGGCGGAAGCAAAGTTCTACACCTAATATATCATTAATACCACGTTGTAATTTATACTGTATATTTACCTAGGTGGAAAGCTCGATACATTCTATGCAATCATACGACATTTCTCAACAAACTGGAAACTCTGCGAACGAGTTAATAATAGGATACATAGGCCGATTTGGAGAACCTTTATTTGCAGCAAGAGATTTTGTAACGGTTCATGTTTACGAGATTTATAAAATGAGTTCATTACATTCTTGGTATAAATTAGTAACCTATATTAATTCGCTATATCCAAATGTCAAACTATCATTGGTCAGTATTTCTTTATGTTTTAGATACAAACTAAAATTATCACTTATAGTATATGCATTTTTATGAAATTAAACTAAAGACTTATTTTAAAGTGACATGCTTGATGTGTGCAAGTGACCCAAATTCATAGAATTTTTGTTAATTTCTTGTTATTTTGGCATAGGGTCAGTTTCATCTTTTTTTTTTATTTGATTAAATATATCACTATTAGATGTGAAAATGCGCAAAAAGAATGAAAGGCAAACGTTTCGGCTACATATGGGGGCCCTCTTCAGTGCCATAAATTCAAAGATAAATTCAAAATTTCTGTAGAACATTAGAATATAGGAAATAATTAAATTAAGAATTATCACGGAATTCAAAAACTTATCTCATAGCTTGCAATTCAAAATGAAGTAGTCCAGTATGCAGCATCATGAATTGAAAAAATATCTAGAGTTCACTGTGAATAAAAAACCGGATAAATGGAAAAACAAAAAAAATTTGCACACGAACCGACCGGACTTTTTTAGAAAATTGTATTATTAAAGAAGGATGCCAAATTGGTTATCAATGGCAAAACGCGAACATATTTTACATTTTTGAAAACTTTGCGGTGAAGACTATGTTACCCGAGTCTCTCACAGAATGATCTGAACGGTTTTAAAAACCGACTCGAAACATGTGGCTTTGCTGACCGAAAATTTTTTTATATAAACAATTTTGAGAGTTTATTTTCCTCCTTGAAGAAGACTATTGTCCTATACCTAGTAAAGAATTTCGAGACGTTTATGTTGATTTTCACGAGTGGACGCAGGTGTGTATTTTTCAAGAAAATGATTTTATATATTAGCTTCACGGACAATCCATTTAACACTGAATTTGCTAACATATTATAATATCCATATTATATAAAATTTTACTCAATATTATTTGAGTATGTACCGCATAAAAAAATGAAAGTTGTTTGTTTTCGCATTTAGAATTATTCTGAGATGTTTTAAAAAATCGTAATAAATTTATCTTTAAAAATTAATTTAAAAAACTGCAAAATTCACTATAAAGCTTAAATATATCACAGTTCTGACCATTTTCAGAACTAGTTAAACTTAATAATACTTTCAGATGTGATACATAATATCACGAATATGTCAATTGCATTTTTTTAAAATTAATTTTTAAAGATAAATTTATTACGATTTTTTAAAACATCTCAGAATAAATCTAAATGCGAAAACAAACAACTTTCATTTTTTTATGCGGTACATACTCAAATAATATTGAGTAAAATTTTATATAATATGGATATTATAATATGCTTGCAAATTCAGTGTTAAATGGATTGTCCGTGAAGCTGATATAAAATCATTTTCTTGAAAAATACACACCTGCGTCCACTCGTGAAAATCAACATAAACGTCTCGAAATTCTTTACTAGGTATAGGACAATAGTCTTCTTCAAGGAGGAAAATAAACTCTCAAAATTGTTTATATAAAAAAATTTTCGGTCAGCAAAGCCACATGTTTCGAGTCGGTTTTTAAAACCGTTCAGATCATTCTGTGAGAGACTCCGGTAACATAGTCTTCACCGCAAATTTTTCAAAAATGTAAAATATGTTGGCGTTTTGCCATTGATAACCAATTTGGCATCCTTCATTAATAATACAATTTTCTAAAAAATTCCGGTCGGTTCGTGTGCAAATTTTTTTTGTTTTTCCATTTATCCGGTTTTTTATTCACAGTGAACTCTAGATATTTTTTCAATTCATGATGCTGCATACTGGACTACTTCATTTTGAATTGCAAGCTATGAGATAAGTTTTTGAATTCCGTGATAATTCTTAATTTAATTATTTCCTATATTCTAATGTTCTACAGAAATTTTGAAGTTATCTTTGAATTTATGGCACTGAAGAGGGCCCCCATACGTAGCCGAACGTTTGCCTTTCATTCTTTTTGCGCATTTTCACATCTAATAGTGATATATTTAATCAAATAAAAAGAAAGATGAAACTGACCCTATGCCAAAATAACAAGAAATTAACAAAAATAAACTAAAGACGTTCGGCACCATTCTTAGTTTTAAACAGCGTTATATTCTGAAGCACAATATATGGGCCTTTTTTGGTAATGTTTTTAGAAGCGACTGATTATATATTTATGTGCCACCGGCGCGCAAACTCGTTTTTTCGCTACAGTTAACGGTAGCGCAATGTAGTATATTGCGCTACAGAGGAAGGGAATGTAGAAATTGAACTGCGCATGTTCCTAAAGCCATGCAACGGAGCACAATCTTCTTCTTATTCTTCTTCTTCTTCTTAGTACAGCGTTAGCACCTTACTGGCAGAGCCTTGTACATTTGAACTGCGCATGCGTCTTTTAAAATCCATTACTACTACACAAGATCGATAAAATCAAAATGGCCAGGACTAGTCGTGACATATCAAGTTCACCGCCTGCAAGAACATTTTCACTACTAGAGATCTCAGTAGCTACCTATTGAGAAAAGAACGTACTAAATTCAAATTCGAAATAAGAATCACAAGAATACAAACTACAAAACGTCCAGAATCCGAATTTTGATAAGTCAGATTCTGCAATAAATTAATATATACGCAAAAAAGACAAATTAATCATTTCTGGTTTAAACGATATTCCATTCAATTTTGAATTTGATTCAACAAAATTGTTAAAAATACAAAAAGTCTATTTTTGTAAATACCATTTTTTGAAGGACTTATATACACATTTCAAAAGTGAATTATACACTGAGAGACTTTTCGTTAGAATAAATCGTAAAAGTGAATCATATTTTAGTATAATATCGTTTCAAACTGAGGCAAACAGGGTTTACGTATCAGAAATTAATATAGTGGTTTTCAAGCGGCGAAATTAATATTTGCGTTTGAATAAATGGAATATATGTTTTACTAACTGCTATAAAACCTACGAGAATTTGAAATTTACTATATCAAAGTTTCGAAGCGAAACAAAGAATATGTGAATCTGAAAACCACTATATGAAAAATCACTCACTCACAATAGAATACGTGCCAATGCACACAATTCGGTTAATTCCGAGACTCGCGACAATGCTCGCAGGGCTGATCGCGCTTCGGCTTCGTCTCGGCTTTGCCTCGACTACGCCTTAGCTTTGATCTCCTGCGAGCATTGTCGCTCGTCCCGCAATGACCCTCATTCTGCGCCTGGGCACGTAATGTACTATTATGTGACTTCGGTGCGGATACGAGTTTTTATGCGTACACTCGAATCTAATCTAGTATTGTAGTTGTTTGCGGCGCTAGTCATTACATTTGATATTTCGCGACTATTCCCGACCATTTTGATTTTATCGATTTTGTGTAGTAGTAATGGATTTTAAAAGACGCATGCGCAGTTCAAATGTACAAGGCTTTGCCAGTAAGGTGCTAACGCTGTACTAAGAAGAAGAAGAATAAGAAGAAGATTGTGCTCCGTTGCATGGCTTTAGGAACATGCGCAGTTCAATTTTTACATTTCCTTCCTCTGTAGCGCAATATACTACATTGCGCTACCGTTAACTATAGCGAAAAAACGAGTTTGCGCACCGGTGGCACATAAAATAATTTCTCTACTAATTAATCCTACTTTCTAATTTTCCTACAGAAAATATTAAAAGTTGCTCCTTTGAAGAAGAACAAGTCGAAATAAAAGTAGTACATCTTAATACTTCAAAAATAAATAGTCACGTAGTTCCCTATTTTCCCTATTTTCCATACTTTGCTACCTCAAAATAGTAAAATGTACGGTGATTTTTTACAAATATTACTACAAAAAGTCTCTCCGTGTAGATATAATAGTTGAGTTTTCCTATCTATAAATAAAAACACAAAATAAATCAGTTGGCTCTCAGTACAGTAGAAATCGATAAAAGTGAAAAATAAAGGAGTACTAGAGCGTGACGCAAAAATTATTGAAATTCCCTACATTTGTATTATTTTATAATCCAAGTTCAATTATTGATTAATCGTGACGATTATTTTATTTCGTGCTTGAATTCGTTGACTAAAGTGCCAAATGCATTGAATTGTGTGCTATGCGTGAAATCATCCATATATACATAAACATTAAAAATTTAGTTTAATTTTTATCTTCATTTCAGTGTGACAGTGGCAGTCCCTTGTTCAACGAAAACGGCGTAATTTTAGGGATTGTTACTAATTTTGAAGATGGAATGGTCTTAAAATTACAAGAATACATTGGAGATATTGAGATAATAAAGAATCATATTAACGAGCACAGTGGTGGAACAAGCTGTGAAGATAATTTGCTAGCAAGACTGAATGAACTGAACATAAATCGACAGTAAACTCAAGACTCCAAAATTAAAAAAAAACGATACATTTAAGACAGTAATTCATTTGGATTGACAAAGAATTTGTTTTATTTCAGTAAATATAAAATATCTATCTTCTTGATGAATAAAAATTATTTGTTTGAGATGATTTGTCCGATTTAAAAATGCTTTCGATCCAATAGTATATTACATTACAAGGGGCGAAACAGAGCGATTGCATGAGTGTGAAGTTTGCTGCCCGAGTGAAACGAGGGCTGCAATCACACGAAATGCTTTCGCTGTGTTTTGTTTCGACTAATGTATACTATTTTTCATAGCAACTCTTTTGAGAATCTGATTGGCTGTAACTGTGGAGCGGGTTGAAACAGCATCTTTCAACTCTAGGGTTGAAAATCGTAGTTTCAACCCGCTCTACAGGTACCGAAAATCGGATTTTCAAAGGAGGCGCTATGAAAAAAAATTTTCCTTGCATCGAGAAATAATGCATTTTAGATGAAAAAACTATTTGGGGCCGTTCACATAATACGTCACGCCTTTTTCATTGGCTTAAAAAGAGATAAGAATAAAATTGTCGTGAAGTTGACAACGACAAAGCTACATAAACGAAAAAAAAGTAGAGTTACGTATTATTTGAACAGCCCATTTCCTGTTCCCAGGAAATTTCTTTTGATCTAAAAAATATTTGATAGGATGAAAAAGAGCCATTTCTTATCAATTCATGAATATGTTGGCCAGTTTTTTCTCAATAAAAATCTTGCAAAAATCTCAGTATTGTTTTTATTGCAAGCACTTTTTTAGTTCTTTCAGCTGTTAACTTAGGTAAGATAAGTATCAACCAAGATACTTCAACCAAGTTAAATGTTTGCTGTGTGGTTGTAAATTATATTTAAAACTTCATTTCACATAAGTAACGAAATTGTTTTAATAAAGAGTAATCTGATTTGCAGAAAACATCCAAAAACTATTTCTATTTTCTGAATTCTTGAATTTTAGAATAAAGTTAATAATAAATAATGATAAATTTCAAACATTAAGGCATTCTGAATTGCTGCAAATCTTATTGGAAAGACACGAAAATGTACATAATTTCACGGAGAAAAAAAATTGTTGTATTAACCAACCAGATTGTTGATATAGAACTGTCAAAACTTTTTTGCTTTCCGAACAAACCTATTTGTTGAACCAATAAACGAGTTTGTTATTGCTTTTTGTTTGAAAAATTTTTTGGAAGAACTAAAATTTTGTTGAAACGGCAAAAAAAAGTTTGTTAGTTCTATATTTTTCTCCATGTTGATGTAGATTTGCTTTAAGTAACATCAAATGATGAGTTTACAATCGTGTGTCAAGTGAAGCATCCATTCTTTAATTTATATACTACACAATAACACATTCACCATTTTCTACGGTTATTAAAATGAATAATATTCAGCAAAAGATATTACCAAGTGACATAAATCATTCAAAAGCATTTATATGCATAAATAATTTATAATAATAAAATTATTTTTAAATACCCGCTCTACTACAGAAATGCTTACTGCGTTATCTTGCGGTGCGTGGACGAAATAATCGATTTGATTCCACCTGAGGGTGTCATCCCATGAGAACATCAAAGTGGGCATCATAGCGTCATAGTCATTCACTCACACTATGACGCCTAGTGATGGGCGATACCGACCAAAAGAATCGGAATCGAAGTACTCGAGTACATTAAATACTCGATTCCGATACCGAGTACGATACTAGAAAAAAAGTATCGATTCTAAGGAATCGGTATCGGTATCGACGTAATATAATTTCCGCATTTCCCACATGATAAGACGGATACATGTGGACTCCGCTGGAAGTTTATAATGAAATTAAGCCGCATATACAGAAAAAGAGGTATATTTTCCTCCGTGAACATATGGATGACGTCAGAACACGACTTTTCATATGAAAAAACTAATATATAAATATATTAAATTACAAGTATACGTTTGCAACTGGAAAAATCTTGCACAATTAATATGAAAAGAGCAGAAAAAGTATAAAAATGATTTTTGTGAGTACAATAAAATGTAAAAACTCGTCGATTTGCTGGAACTATGACTTGATCTGAGATCTATAGATCTACGATAAACAGAAATCTTGGGAAAATACAGAGGGTCATAAAATAAACATATTTTTACTGTTCATCACACATATATTTATATTAATATCAAAATTACAGACATTTCACAGTTGCGTTGCTCATATTCGCTTCTTACATTAGTAGTTTGTACTTATTTTTGTAACTGACTTTACTTATCACAGCAATAGTGCTTAACTTTCTTTTTAAATTAAAAACTTTTTTCATATGATACGTAAGAAAATAGTTACTTTGGATATATATCCTGTACTTAAAATCCCCATGCATCTTCCCCAATACTTGATAAGAAAACTAGCTCACTTAGACGTTTTGGAATTAGCCCGTTTCGACGATCTGAACAAATAAACCCTGCTCTTGAAAACAGGCGCTCGCTTGGTACAGAGGTCGCAAGAATGTGCAAATACTTTTTTGCAACTCTGTAGATATTCGGAAAAGAATATTTAGCTTCTTTCCAGTAAACCAAAGGATCTTTATCTCTTGAAATTACATTTTTTGATAAATAATTTCGAAGTTCAGACGAAACACCACCGGGCTCATCGCGGTCTACGACCAGTGTTTGAATTTTTTGTTCATGGTAACCCCACAAGTTGTCATCGTCATTCAGCGATTGACTTTGTTCTGCTGAATTATTTACAGATATTTGAGTACTTGTCATAAATTGCATTTCCCTGGAAACATTTCGAATTGCACGTGCAACTGCTAAATTATTTTCAAGATGAATCTTTTTAAAACGCGGATCTAAAAGAGTAGCTGTCAAAAGCAATGGATGCTTTTCAGAATAATTATCAAATCTAGACGAACATTCATTTTTCAAATTATCCTGCAATACCATGCCAATCACTGTTTCTGGAGTTTTTTTATTTAATGCTGCTGCCAAACATTTTATAATAGGAATTATTTTACTACAAGTTACGTGTTCCTCCGCACTCATTTCTCGAGTAATTTGCTCAATGGGCTTTAGTAAGTCTAAAAATTCCTGGAGTACTTGAATGTCATCTGCGCATATCATTTGTGGGCTACCACGAAGGTTTAACAATACAGTCGACACAGGTTTGGATAGTAACAAGAAACGTTCAATCATATAATAAGAGCTGTTCCACCGAGTATCAACATCTTGTATCAATTTCAAAATAGTTCCTTCAGTTTTACCTTCATCCATTTGAATCTTTCGTAATTGGTCAGCAGTAGCGTTACTTTGTTTGAAAAACGTAACGATTTTTTAATACGCCCTATCAAATCTGGTAAAAGAGCTGTATTTTTTATCGCGTTCCCGGGAACTAACTGGACCGTATGCGCGAAACATGGTATGTGCTGATTTATCATCAAATCATTTTCTTTTTCAATATTAAAAAAGTCTTTTACTGATTTTACCGCATTAGCAGCATTATCCGTGACAATCGCAACAATAACATTTTTCTTTATGTTCCACTCTGTGCATATCTTGGCTAATTCGGAAGACAAATAATTATCTGTATGGTTATTATCAAGAGGAAAACATCCCAAGTTAATCGAGACTATTTTAGGCAAATTTGAATGTGGATAATGGACAGTTACACCCATATAGCTTTTTGAATGCCCCATTTCTGTCCAGCAATCAGTAGTCAAACTCAAACTTTCAATGTTTTCCAAATCAGCCTTCACTTTTGCACTGAGTGTAGCATATTTCAAATCTAACATACTCGTGATTGTTTTGCGACTAGGTGGTTTATATAACGGAGCAACTACTTGCATGAATTTGACAAAACCCGAGTTTTCGCTTGTACCTAGAGCAAGATTATCTTTCGTTATCATGAAGAGTAGAGCGTTGGTGATGGCGGCATGTTTTGTTCCTCCCTCTAAATAAAAAGTAACAAAAAACTTTCTATAAGTGTTTTTTAATTGGCTAAATAAAACGTTGGTTCACTTATACACGTAATTGTTTTTTTTTTCAACTTTACACATGAATAAAAAAGTAAAAAAATATGAAAAATTTAAAATGTCGATGGACAATAAAATGATTAAATGTAAATAATACTTATCAAAGATCATGATAAATTTTCGTTCGAATTATACTTTTACTAAATTTTGTAATGTATGTACATGAAATTGATTGAATAGGAAATACAATAATGAAATGTAAATAATTAAAAATGTATATTTAATTTTATGATTCGTTTCTTTCTAAAATAAATTTTGAGTTTTTTATAATGTCCGAAGATATTCTATTGTCAAATTTTCCATTTGAAATATCACTATGATATAATGTCTCATTTTTATTTATTTTGACTTTGTTATCATTAAATTACACTACTATGTTATGTTACATTATTTTATCATATTCATTTTATTAAGATTTCTTTGAGATTTATTTTAGAAATAATTTTGGAAATGCTTGGCAATTTCTGGACTACAATCAAAATTAATTTTTAACACCCACGTAAAGCATGTGAATTTTTTTGTATTGAAATCATTTTCTGAAAAATAAACTACATATTCTATTTTGAAAATGTTGAAAGAGTTTTACTTAGTTTTAAATTTATTACCTTTAAAAGCTTTGATGTCTTGAAAAATTTCGTTTATTTTGAGCGTCTTCTCAGCTCTAGATCCTTCTGTCGATGATTTCTCTGAATTTTCGTTTTTACGTTTCCTGCTCATCTTGAAATTTTCAGCACTTGAAGAATGGCCCTAGAATACAAATATATGTATTGAAAATGAAGATCACACGCATAAAATTTTTTTTTAGTGTGAATGTTTACCTGTGAATGTTCATCTGTGTCATTCTTTTCATTTTGACCCTCTTTATTGCCACCATTTCCACTCTCTTGGGTTGACTGCATTGACATCTGAAGTGAATGTTTGGATCGTAGGTGTTTCCACATGTTTGTTGTGCAGCTATCTTTTCTTGAAATTAATTTTGTGCAAAAATTGCAACGACTTTTATCGGTTTCGTTAAGGACTTTGGAGAAATATTTGTGGATTCCACTTTCTGTGGTGCTTCTTCTTCTTTGCATTTTGGTTTTTGTCTGGAATCACTGTTTTTGTCGATTGCACAATTTTTCGTAGTCTAAACTAGGCTCATCTTGTAAAATTGTAGAAAGATTTAAAAATTTTAAAGTAAATTGTATAATACAAGTATTTTCATCCCAAGTTTTAGTGACCTATCCGAAGACTTTCAATTTGAAAATTGAGATTTTTTATAAAGAGGAAAAAATTGTGTTCTTAAAGAATTTAGGTCCCAGAGAATGACTATCTTTCATTTAATATTTTGGTTTTAAACATTGAATACTCAGTAGCTTTGAATTAGACAGAAAAATTTACTTTGAAGCTTTACAATTTTTTTACAATTTTACAAGATAATTTAGAATTACGAAATCTTTCATTTAAAAAAAAGTCACTCACCTAAAATAAAGTTCTGGAAGAATTCTCAAGATTAAAGAAAGGTTTAAGAATCACTTGAAAATTAAGTCATTGTGGAATTTTAAGTTCTCCTATGTTCAAACTTACAAGAAAATAGATCAATAATTGACAAATTCTTAGATTTGTCAGTCGAAGCTTTATTTGTAAATTTTTAGTTTTTATAAATAGGTTAAATATTCATGAATTTCTTAAATGTTCCAACATTTAAAAAATATGTAATCAGAGAATTATGTGCAAAGTATTTTACATGAAGAAGTAATAAACTTTTGACCTAATGAGTGCTAAATCTACATTCTTAATTTTATAATGAAAGTATTTTTATCTTACTTTTTTGTGACCTAAGCACAGATTTTACACTTAAAATATAAAAATGCTTCACAGAGTTGAAGTATTTTCTAAATATCAAGCCGTTCATTCACAAAGCTTTAAAATTTTGTAATTGAAATCTCGATATAAAATTTTAACCATTTATCGACTTTGAATTTTTCCTACGATTTCAGAAGAACAGGCAAATTAAGAATTACAAAATATTTCATTTAACACATTGCATCTGCCCATAAGATCTTGTAAAATCGTGACAAGATTTAAACACGAACTTGAAAAAAAAATTTTCATGTAAAAGTTGAAATCAATAAATACTTATGTGGTCAGATGCAAATATCACTGAACACATTTTTTAGCTTTTTAATTTATCTCCTTCTATTAGAAAGTTTTTCCTTTCCGTAAAGCAATTCATTTTTTGAATGAAGTCTGTGATTAGGCTGCAAAAAGTGAGATGAAAATATGTCTAACATAAAATTGAGAATGTAATATTCAATCTTAAATTTTATGTTTATCTCTTCTTAATGCTAAATAATTCGCTAATTGAAAACTTTTTAAATTTACAAAATTGGTAAAAAGTATGGAAATTCGAAATTTATAATTTAAGCTTTCCTTTAAAAATTTCAAATATTTTCAATTTATATATAGATTTAAATTTTAAATATTTATCAATTTCAAATTTCCGCTTTAAAATAATTTTTAGACTTTCAAAATGATTCCACAATTTTTTTAAATCTTATAGATGTTTATTTTAGGGAAAAATTGATTAAAATATCGAAAAAAGAAGTATTATTTCCATAACTACATATTCTGTAAATTTGAAATTGTCGTCTGCTTCGCGCCTCTTTTGCACGGAGTCGAGAGAAACACATTTCTCAATTTCGACTCGATAAACGACAGCCTGAAATCTAAAACTTGGAACAGTTGAAAACGCATGCATTGTAACGAAGAAGCGAGGAGAATAAGGGGAAGTGGGACGAGTCGTTTTCGCATGCAAGAGTGACGAGGAAAGAAAAATGGCAACGTGCCCCGTCTTCGCTCCCTACTCGCTTCACATCGACAGGCAGGCTGAGAGTGTGAGACACTGCGTCGGTTTCAGATCTGGGATCACTGTTTTCAACGGCCTCAAAATTAGAATAGAATATTAAGAAATATTAAGTAAAACTTACTTGACTGATGAGCAAAGAAGAAATTTCCTTTCGAGTCTTCACGAGTGTCCACGAGTCTATAGTTCACTATAGTTAGAGTGAGAGAGCAAAGTATATTTAGTTGGAATTTGGAAGTGTTCTCAAGAACGAAAGTATCGATATAGCCGATATCGGTTAAAAAAGAATCGAATCGCGAAAGTATCGACTTTCTACGTATCGAATCGAGTACCGAGTATCGAGTGCAAAAGTACCCGATACTTAAAGAATCGAATCGGTATCGCCCATCACTAATGACGCCCAGATGGACGCTCTCATGGGACAGCAGCCTGTTCTAGCGGCAGTGACCAGTATTCGCAAAACGTGGACGTTTTTGACCCCGACTACTGTTGCCTTGTTATTCTATTACCCTATTCTCCTCGATAGGGGACTGCGCCCTCCATGGAGACTAGATATAAGGAGACCAATCTCTTATGGCCGTACTTCACAAAACACTAAATGAAGTTCTGCCAAGTACTAAGTTAGGAAACTTCCCGATGAGGCCACGTGTGTTCCCTGGGTGCAAAATGGCGGCATCCACTGTTTATAATAATCTAATAAATATAAGATAAATATTTTGACATGCATCATGTATTCGGCGTCGCCATTTTGCACCCAGGGAACACACATGCGCCCTCATCAGGGAGTTTTGTAACTATGTACTTGGCGGAACTTCCTCTCGGGAATGAATATATGGAGATTGGTCTCCCTATTGAAAATTCCGACGCTGGAAACGACATCGTAAGCGATATCGTACACGTTGTTGTAAGTGGTATCGTAAACGATGTTGGATTTCGGGACCATATCCGATATCGTTTACGATGTCGTAAACGATATCGTTTTTTTTTTATTAAATAAGACAAAATATTTTATTATTGTGAAAATGTAAATCTATATTCTACTGTATGGGAGGAATATGAAGACAATGGAAACTGTTATAAACATATTGGTTTATCTATAAAAATATTTTTATTTATGATCTTTCGGCATCATGAAAGTTTAATAAGAGTGCAAATTTGGAACGGCACACAATTATTCACAATCGTTCGAAATTAAATGGACACATATAATATGTTTATATCAATTTCCATTGTCTTTATATTCCTTCCATACAGTAAAATAGATTTAAATTTCAACAATAGTAAAATATTTTGTCTTATTTAATAAAAAAATGGCGTGCCAGTGTGTCCCCACTTCATCGCACCAATTTCACGCTGTCGGCTGTTGCGCCAAGAGTCGACCGGCAATTGAGGCTTCGGATTCCATAACCGACGGAGCGCGTGGCCTAGTAGGCAAAAGAGGGGATACCGCAATGCACGAACTTTTTTTTCCATTTAAATAAAAAAGTCGGAAAAATGATCAAAAAAACATGGCACTACATGTTAAATGTCATTCCGCATATTTTTACTCCTATAAATTTTTGTGTCAGAACTCTAGTTTTTTTTATAATCGAAGAAAACCGTATTTTTTGAATGTATACGAAATCAATCGATTTTTTACAATCAGCTCGCTGTTTTTCATACAAATTTGTCTGGAATAGTCTGAAATTTTATCAACAGACTCAAAAAACCCTAGAGCTTCAGTTAGTTATGTTCAACATAACAAAATTCTCAATTTGTTAATAATTTTTATTATAACAGTTGCGGCTGGAAAAATTCTCATTTTTCATCTTCAAAGAAAAAAAGTATGCGAGGAAGTTTAGAGTTGAGAGAACTTTCAGCGAAAAAATTGTTCAGCAGGCTTTAAGGCAGTTTTTCAATATATTTTGAGATATTTTAATTCAAAACTGTGGCCAGGATGAGAATTTATTTAATTGCGTTCAAGCGCACCGATACCGTCAAGTGATAGATCGATCGCACGCGGAGAGAAAGAGATGCACCCATGCCGAGAGCACGCGATTTGACAGAGTTGCAACATCATTTTGGCCAATTCGTTTTCTTTATTTATATCTATTCTGTAAAAATTATTTAGAAACACGCTAAACGAATGGAAAGAAATGATAAATATACACTTTATATTGGCAATAATGTAACAAAATGCGTTAGCGTACTTTAAAAACACACTATGTTTAACGTTCTAGGAACAGTTCTGCACGGAGAAAATTCATTTGTGAAAATTTAATCCAAAGTTGAGTAAAGCTGGGACATAGTGGCTTTTGGAGAAAATTTGAATTTTTTTTGCTTATTCATTCAATAACGAATTATAAAGTTTAATCAACTGTGTTACACTGAGAAAACTGGAGTGTCAACCTAAACATTTGGAGGGTGAAGCAGACTATATTTGAGGTTAAACTATAGGACAGCCTTCTAGATAGTGTAACTTATTACCTGTGGATTGTGGAAATAAGATGGTCAACTTGAATACTTTAGAGGGAAAAGTTGATCATCGCAGAGAGAAAAATAGATTATCGAAGAGGGAAAAACAGACTATAATCTACCTCTATGGCTAACCTCAAAACTATTACATTTAAGCTTTCACAATTATTATGTTATTATAGCAAGTGAAATAGGTACTCGACAATTAGTTGGCAAAAATAACCCTCGTGACACTTTAACACGTAAAGGACGCGAAACTGGCAATGAGGTTAGAGTCCACGCTGGTGATATTGGAGGAAAAATAGGCGAACCTACGTGACTTTACAATTTTGGCGCGTATTTCACCAATTGACACTCTTTATAGTGATTCTGACCCTCTGGTAACAGTTAAGCAGAATATCAAATGAGTGTCTCCCTGACCAAAAAGAAAAAATTTCGGAGAAAGTGTTGTACTATCTAGAAGTTCAAACTGACTATCTACATTTTGACACTCAAAGTTTGACACTCCAGTTTTCTCAGTATAGAGTTAACTCAATAGTTGATTAAATTTTATAATTTGTTATTGAATGAATATGCAAAAAAATTTAATTTTCTCAAAAAGCCACATTGACCCAGCTTTACTCAACTATTGATTAAATTTTCACAAATGAATTTTCTCCGTGTGCTTACGCCGGTTCGGAATAAAATTTCTGGAAAAATATTCTGAAGCTTTTCTTTGTTTTTATTCTTTTTAAGTCATGTAATTTCTTATGACATGTAATTAATCGCTAACAACGGTAATTTATTACATTAAATAAGTTGAAAAAATTCAAAAATTTATCACTCTGGTCGTGAAAATGTCCCAAGAAACAAAATATTAGTATTCGAATAACAATTAAATAACATTATCAGCATCATAATTCTATTATACTTGATTCATTTGATTTCGATTAATGTCGTTGAATCCGAAAAATGCGTTGTAAAAAATTTTGAAGACAAGATAAAAAATATTTACAAAAAGGATAAAAACTTTTTAATCAGTAAATCAGTCAAATTGGTGTATTATCCGAATGGAGAGATTTTGTCATATTCCAGTTATTCAGGGGAACCAAAAAAATTCAAAATACAAAGAGACACCACATTCCAGGATTTATAAAATTCGCCTGAACGTGAAAAGATTGGAATTACGGCTGAAAAAGTCAGATTTGAGACATTTAATGCATTTATTGTCTCAGCGAGGACAAACATTTTTCGGAGAATATTTAAGCAAAGTTCCCGTGAAAAAAAAGTTGCAAAAAGAATAGATAAACAGTTCTAACCTTTTGTTACTCGAAATTTATAATTTAAGTTAATATAGTATATTCAATTCGTTTGTAAATTCCGGCGTAGGTTGGTATTTTTTGAAAGATACTTGTAAATGTATTTTGATCCTACAAAATAATAATTCGAAAGGGCAACACGAACTTTTATTTCGATTGTACAGTGCAAAATAAGATATTGTATCCAAATGAACAAAATTTTAACATTTTTCTAGGAATTAAATATTGTTGTCAATGAAAATTATACGTAATTTTTCTTGGTTTTTTGAAATCCCAATAGATCGTGAAGTTTCAGAAAAACGTCGCGCATATATTTTTCAAGTTCGATTTTCCGGAAAATCACGGACGAAAAAGTAGTTTATTGTATTCGAATTGGCCAAAATGATGTTGCAACTCTGTCAAATCGCGTGCTCTCGGCATGGATGCATCTCTTTTTCTCCGCGTTCGATCGATCTATCACTTGACGGTATCGGTGCGCTTGAACGCAATCAAATAAATTCTCATCCTGGCCACAGTTTTGAATTTAAAAATCTCAAAATATATTGAAAAACTGCCTTAAAGCCTGCTGAACAATTTTTTCGCTGAAAGTTCTCTCAACTCTAAACTTCCTCGCATACTTTTTTTCTTTGAAGATGAAAAATGAGAATTTTGCCAGCCGCAACTGTTATAATAAAAATTATTAACAAATTGAGAATTTTGTTATGTTGAACATAACTAACTGAAGCTCTAGGGTTTTTTGAGTCTGTTGATAAAATTTCAGACTATTCCAGACAAATTTGTATGCAAAACAACGAGTTGATTGTAAAAAATCGATTGATTTCGTACATTCAAAAAATACGGTTTTCTTCGATTATAAAAAAAACTAGAGTTCTGACACAAAAATTTATAGGAGGAAAAATATGCGGAATGGCATTTAACATGTAGTGCCATGTTTTTTTGATCATTTTTCCGAATTTTTTATTTAAATGGAAAAAAAAGTTCGCGCATTGCGGTATCCCCTCTTTTGCCTACTAGGCCACGCGCTCCGTCGGTTATGGAATCCGAAGCCTCAATTGAAAGACCTGGGCTCGAATCCCAGCGCAGTCGAAAGCGTCCTTTTCTCCACAGAAAGATTTCAAAATTCTTTAAATTTTAATTTAATTCGCATTTATTTGCGACATATGAGTTTGAAATTGGTTACAAGGACACCTGTCGGAAATGTATCCTATCTGATATGCGACTAGTGATACTCAGTGGCAGAAATTTCAAACTTAACTAATACAGAATAATGTTTGAATAAAATATAGTACTTTAGGAAGTTTTTGAAATATGTAACCTTTTTACAATTTCGATATACACGGTGACCCATTTTAATCTATAATTCCAAATATCTTCTAAAATAATTTATCTACGAAAAAATGGTTCGGACAAAGGTTGACCAGGACCGAGGGGGACATTTGACGATTCAAGCACAAGTCAATGCATTTTTTCCTAAGTGTCCTCTGAATCAATTTTTCGCGTATAAGTCATCAATGTGTGTATTATGTGTGTGTATCTGATTGTGTCGAGGTAGTAACAATAACTAAACATGTAGTTCAATTAACATGGGGTGAATAGTAAAATCAATTGAAGCTCTCATAGTAAACATAAGCAGTAGAAGTTACTACATAAGAGTAGTTAGAAAAACAATCTGATGATAAGTAAATAAGTGTACTATTTTTTTTTTTAGTACTTCATAAGTTGGAATTACTTATTGTGGACTTGAATGCATAATTTCATTATGAGATAATTTTCTTTGTTCAAAAGTTTCATCATATTTTTAGAATTGAAAAAACTCAAATTTTTTAATTTGTGAACATACGTTGATTTTACTCTTGAAAACAAAAATTAAAGGAATCATAACCTGTATAAAGTATCACTAACATACAACAATAAAAACTAATACTTCGAAAATGTATATAAATCTTTTTATTATGTAATGTTCTTTAATTCAAAAATTTGAACTGTTTCTTTCAAAAATATTCTATTTTGTGTAGTGTAGAGGGGGGTGTGTTTTTGTAGGTAAGTGTGTATATAAAAATAGTAAGTTAAGTTTCTACTTGAATGTAAATACAGTTTTGAAATATACTAAGAATATTCATCGATTCTACTACTGCTCTTATTTTATTTATCTATGTGCCTGCAGATCACTTAACTTCAAAAATGATAAAAATCTTATAGAGCCCAGATAAGACCCATATAGAAACCGGACAAAATATTATAAGAATAACCATGTAGAAGCCGGGTAAAGATATTATGCGATCCCAGATAGAAACCCAGTTAAGCTCCGGGTATACAACGGGAGCAAAAGCCAGGTATAAAAACTTTTAGCCGGGTTTTATCTGGGTTCTATCCGTCATTTTAAGTATGGTAATACTCTTTAATTCTAAAAATCCTTGTTAATATCAAAGTTTTTATTCCTCGAATAAACACACCACGATTAAACATCAGAGCTCATGTCGCTAGACCATGCAACTATACAACACGTGTTACATGATACAAGTTACATGACTATCATTCATTTTGCGCAGACGTATTAGTTTACGATGTTTATTACATTTTGAGAAGTGGAAAGCCACGTAATGGGTTTTTGACGTTAAACGTAACAAATAGTTTTAGACATGTCATTACCTCGCTCTGAACATACATGATAAATAAAATTTTGTAACGAAAATCGCCAATAGAATAAAAGTAATCAGAAAGATGAAGACGTGGAAGATAAGTGGCTCTTTACTCTTTGCCTTCGTCGCAATATCGAACGCGTTGGGTAATTAAAAATTCTTGGGATAATATTATATTAATTAGACATTGTGTATGTCAATCATGAGAGTTGATCTTCATTCCAAATAGAAAGACCAGCTACCAGTATTGGCCAAGTATTAACTACACAAGTATTATTATTATTATTATGTATGTATATTAATGAAAGTAAAAAATATCAAACCACATAAAATAAAAATACTTATTCATCAATACTCAAAAAATACTGGCAGTGTTCTACCTATATGGAAAACAGATCATCTTCCAGAATTGGGTCAATGATTTCGTCTTTTTACATTCAAATATTAGATTTACTTATTATTTAAATTATGCCATATTATTAGGATTCAATTTATTTACTATAATTAATATTGAGAAGAAGCACTTTTACTATTATAACATTTTACCAACAGTCACTTACGTATATAATCGCACACCTCAGGGCTACAAAATGTTTTTAATTATTACGCTTAAACTATAAAACAGAAACGTCTAAAAATTTCCATAAAACTTTTCCAGAACCTGTTATAAATTTTTTGACAGTATATTTGATGTTTCTTCAAATTCACTGAACTCTCGAAGCGTTTGAAAATTTCATTACGCTATTTTTGCAACAGCTTGATAACAAAATTTTGTATAATTTTAAAAAAGATTAATCGAAATTATGAGAGTGTTTTTGGTTTATCTACATGATAGTGCTTACTTTTCGAATTTCTTTTTATAAATGCATTGGGATATGTAATTAAAAGTATTTTTTTGAATTGAAACGAAAAATATACATTTCGTAAAATTTAACTGAAACATGGAATCTAGATATTGACTTTTTTAAAGTTTTAATATACAGTAACTTTCCTAATATTAGTTTAAGCGAAAAATGTTATTACGATAATTAGTAACGATAAGCACCATCAAAAACCAATATTGTAATTTCTTATTTGATTTCAGCTGAGTTTGTCTCTGTTCGTGTTCACAGTAATTGCGTTTCTTTTATTCCGATAAATCTGCACACGGGAAAAATTAATCGCTTAAAATTTGAGTTTTTGGCAAAAATTCTTAAACATAGAGTTTCATAAGAAGTAGTCGCAGAAAGTTTCACTGAATTTTTATTAAATATCACAAAAAGTTTATTAAATTATAAAACAAAATTAAGGGCTATTTAATAAAAGTCGCTGATATTTTCTGCGGCGGCATCTTATTAAACTCTATGTCTATGAGTCTTCGACAATACACTGAGAGACCTTTCGTTAGAATAAATCGTAAAAGTGAATCATATTTTAGTATAATATCGTTTCAAAATGAGGCAAACAGGGTTCACGTATCAGAAATTAATATAGTGGTTTTCAAGCGGCGAAATTAATATTTTCGTTCGAATAAATGGAATATATGTTTTACTAACTGCTATAAAACCTACGAGAATTTGAAATTTACTATATCAAAGTTTCGAAGCGAAACAAAGAATATGTGAATCTGAAAACCACTATATGAAAAATCACTCACTCCACCAAAAAGTTTGACCTTCAGAAGGGACGTCTCCGGGTTACGGATTGTGGTGTCTTTTTCTAACGCATGCGAAGCAAGAGGAAGATAGAGGGGAGAGCTTTGGGCACTCAGAAGAGGGGACGTTTCAGTGGAAACACATACACAAATATTATTATCATACCTTAGTTATGTTCATATATTTAAGTACACAATGCTACACTATTTATATTCGCATACGCTTGAAATTAAATTTCAGAATCGCCTTTGGGTTCGAAACCCCCTTACTCTACCTATATCTACATTAACTAAACGCATTCCTAACGCCTAAATCCTCTCGGCTATTCTCGCTTACCATAATCCGAAATAAATGTCGCTTATAAGCCACTACTGAGTTGGAAGTTGGGCAGACTTGGATTCGAGTCTACGAAGCTATTCGGATAACGTCGGAAGTACTCGGACGACATTCTGAAACAAATTATATGAAAAACCGAGAATGAATGTTTTGATTTTTGCTGCGCGTCGTGAGGTTTCTGGCAAGTTCATATTCATAATATGAATTTCTCAAACATGCTTTCCAAAATGTGATATTCATTATTTATCTTATTCGAATTATTTTGAGACAACTTAGTAATCATAATATCATTTTCTCGTACATTCAATTTCTCGAATAGAAATTGATAATATTTATTTAAAATACTACTTTATCTTCTTCATGTATTAAAGACCGTTATGACTATATCAAACTTCGATGTCATAATATGAATAAGTATAATAAAGCCTCGGCTTTCCCCATTTTGAAACGATATTATACTAAATTTTGATTCATCTTTATCATTTACTCTAACGAAAAGTCTCTCAGTGTAGTTTTAATTTTAAGTAAGCAATTTTTTCCGTGGCATTCGTAGATTTAGTCTAATTAGTCTAATTTAATTATAGTTTTTTTTTTTTTTTTGGTGAGGAGGAAAAATGGCAAAATCTTTTATAGACGTTGTACAGGACTCTCCTAGGACGGGTTTAGGCATACCTGTTAAAACCAAAAAACCCCCTCTCTCGAACCAATACACCACCCGCGGAACCGCCTTTCGGCTTTAAACTTCACGGGTAATTGGTTCCATTAAAGTCGCGTACGACTCTTCCGTCATCCGTTCGCTCGGAACTTCCACCCGCGGCCACACGCCCACTAGGATAACCGACTAGCCGCGCCACCCAGGGGAGAAACAAACAGATTCCTCCCCCGAACGACGCGGACAGTCAAGTCTACCCGAGACGCAGGACCGCGGGTGCCGGCCCCGATGCGATTTCTACTGGCCCTCCCCGTTGTTTCGCTCTCGACGCCCATCAAGTTTCAATTTGATTGAACGAGGAATCTAAACACACATCAACATTTTCAAACAGTTTTCCTATTAAGTATTCGTATTCTCCCTCATTAATCATTTCAACTTTCAATTTGAAATAATAATTTTGAAATAATAATATTATTAAAACAACCCCACTTCTTTGCTTAGATTTCACACTGTCGGTTGACGAGTCGAAATGAGAAATTATGTTTTCCTCAACTCCGTGCAAAGCATGGAGCGAAACAGACGCCAAATTCAAAATTACGAAATATCTTTGGATTTTAAGTAGTTTGAAATTCTTAATGTTACTAAAATGTGCAAAGTCGTGAATCAAGTGATTCATAATAAACATTACTACTAACATTTGGCCGCAAAATACTAATTCATTTTCAAATTATTTTATTTATTTATTTTATTATTTATTATTATATTTATTCATTTATTTATTTTATTGTCCATTAGTTTATTATTTTATTTTATTATTTATCATTTTCTTTATTTATTTATTTATTTAAAAATATTTCAACCCCAACTACTAAACAAAATTCAGTAGTAAAATTACTATTACAGTAAAACCTTATTTATCGGGACGCCCTGGAAATGTAAACACCTCGTTTATCGGGATTTGGAGGGGCTCCCCACTACCACTACCACATATTTGAGTGAAAAAAAACTATTGTTGTTTAAGCTTCAAAAGAATGACATATATTGAAAAAGACGCACAATGACCGTTTTGGGCAGATAAAATTGTCGAGATTAGCCGGTAGACGCGTCTTTTGTGGAATTAGCACGAACGTGGTTGTTCAACTTTCGCGCCGATGATAAGGTAGCGATTATCTCTGATAGTATACCTGACCTTCTGCGGATGGTCGAAATGATTTGAAACAAGATATTCAACTTGATCATCCCAGAGGATCGATTTGATTATCTTGGATAGTGTGACTGTTTCTCTGTGGTAATCAAGCTGATCATAAAACGAGAGTCGCCCTGATTATGTCCATGAAATTATGGAAGGAATATTTGTGACGCGATTCTAGAAAAGGAGTGCAATCGGAAATGTTTTATCTGCATTATTTTGAAAGATAAAAATGATTAAAAAACAGTTTGCAAACGCGTGCGGATCGGCAGCTCGACGCCTCTACTCTTTTTTTATCTCCCATCACTTCCCATACTACTCGCCGCACTCCGGCGCGCAACTCTATAACTAGGTTATGACACACGAAAAGAGTGAGGAAACACAGAGGAACAGTAAGAAGTGGGGGTTAGAATCTCCCACTTAGACTTCTCCTCCACTCCGTCGCCTCAAGCTCAAGATTTTTTCAATCACTCGTCGTGTAAAATTTCACTTTTGCCTTAAAGGTCCCTTTTCTCGGATCGCGTCACATTCGATAATCCAGAGGGTCGGTCTGACTCTAAATTTTGAATCTCTAACTTTGACCCTCCGTTTTTCTCCGTGTAAAGAAAAATGAAAACTAATAATATAAAGTAATGACTAATATTAATAAAATAAAAATATATACCAAAAACATCGTAAAGGATGTCGTAAATCACGCTGTAAGCGACATCGTATCCGATGTCGTATTCGCTCCCGAATTACGATATAATTTATGACGTAGTTTACGATGTAGTTCATGATGTCGTTTACAACTTCGTCTCTTTCAATAGGGAATATTATAATCTATAAAATATCATTTAAACAAAATTTCTAAAACATTAGCAAAAAAAATGTTTTTTAGGTTTTTAAATTTCACAAAATCTAGTATGAACATATAAAAATAAACTGAGCAACTTTTTGTGACATGCCATTCTGTTGTTTTATATCAATTTAAATAAGATTTTAGGGTTAGAAGACGAAAACTTTATAATTCAAGGAGAAGACTTGAGGCGCATAAACTATATGTGCCAAAGAATAAACTATACCAAATATCTTATACCGTTCAAAACTTTGGAATTCAAGGAGAAGACTTGATGCGCATAAACTATGTGCCAAAGAATAAACTATATCAAATATCTAATACCGTTCTTGTTAGTGGAAAAGTTATCAAGTTAGAGGGTTTCAAGCGTAAAAAATAAGCCAGTATAAAATCGTGTATAATACTTGTGAAAGAAGTAAAGAAAAATACTAACTGCATCGCGACAAATTCTCCACTCATTTTAATCCAATTCAACTTGTGACTCGTTCATATTCAATGAGAAACTTTTTATGTTTTACAGAAACAAATGACTCACTCTTAGAAAGTAAAATAGAAATAGAAGGTGGACAAGGAAATTTTCTTTCGCTTTCACCTCTCAATGAAAATCAATTCAAATTCGTGGTTTCTTATGGACATTTCAGATACCAACATTATTCACATACTTGTTTTGCATTTATGATCTCACCACTTTTCGGTTTAACCACCATTGAATGTTCTATTCATAGGTATTAACGACAATTATATTTTCTTATAAAAAATGAATTTTAAATAAAAATTTCAATGTTTTTATAAATTATTCCTTACTACTTTTGCAGTGAACAAATGTATGTCAACGCTCGAAGAAAACCCGAGATAAATCCTAATTCACTCCTGAAGGTTGTCGACTCTATGAGCTATGATTATTATGCTATTCAACACGATCGTATTGAAGAATATATCCTAACTCTTCTTCTAGTCTTCAAGGTGAAAATTTTGGAATATTCATGCCAGACATATACGTTTAAAGATTCAGAAGAAGCTTGAATAAAAGTTATTGCGATGTTGAAGAAACGTGTATTTCTTTAATTCAAGCTTATAATACTTTTCAAAACTTTGCTGAATTTGATAAAAGCGATCAAAAGTTATTAAGGTCATCTGATAGGACCTGAATTTACTAATAAAACACATTTGACAACTTTATTAATAATACAGCATTGCAGACAAACAGAAATTGCTGCTGTCTCCTCTAGAAAATTCTTTGAATTGATTAATTTGTGAAAATTATAAACATAAAAATGGTCTAAAATTGTGTTCGTCATAGATTTTTAAATTACTTTTTCTACATTTTAAAATGAAAATCGCCTGAAGCGATTCTGGAAGGGGCCACATTAAAAGGCTTATTATGGAAGTGATATTTCAATGAAAAGGGTTGCCTTATTCGGACCTAGATAGATTGTAATGAGGTACGCCCTAATAAGGGAAAACTGTTGGGGTCCCTACAAAAGCCCCATCATTATTAGGGACTATTAGATAAATGGCAGAATTTGTGCATAGTAGTAAGAAGAAAATTAATCTGCGAAAAAAGAGGTAAAAATATTGCGCTGAGTGCAGACTGCAAAAATTGTACAATTTTTTTTATTTGAGAGAACTCTAAAATTTTTTGAGTGAAATTCCACTGTAAAGAGTTAAATTTCACTCCAATAGAGTGGTATTTGCCGCCATTAAAGTAAAATTCTACTACAAAAAATTTTAGAGAGTAAGATCATTTTTTGATCAGGGCAACAAAAGTAAGATCTTTCATTGATTCAGGTAACAAAGGCTTATTTGATCAGATCATATGGCCCTTTTGCTGCAGTATGATCCAATTTATGACCATATTTTTTTACATAAAGCTTGTCACTTCAGACAGGTTATTTGATCTCAAAAATGAGAGTTGACCTTCAAATGATCCTAAAATTTTGTGATTTATCTAAGGGATTCTATGCTTTTGATACAATTTTTATATATCGTTGATAATACGTTATAATTTATACTATATATCCTTATAGTTGGAAAGCGCGGTCAATTTTGTGGAATTACTCGATAATTTTCAACAATTCGATGAACTTGAGGAGTACCAAATGATAGGATACAATGGCAAAGTTGGGGAAACTTTATTTGCAGCAAGCGATATTATAAAGGTTCCAGTTACCGAGTGTCTTGAAATACGCAGAAAACATCCTACTTATAAGTTTAGGACCCGGGTTACTTCGAGGTATCAAAACGTCAAACTATCATCGGTCAGTATTTCTTTATGTTTTAGATACAAATTGAAGTTGTCACTTATAGTAAAGGGTTTCCCAATAGGGGTGATATGATTTTGAATGTCCCTATCGGGCTCATTTGAACTGAAATTTTTGACGTCTGCTGTCAGTTGTCATCAGTAAGGTTTGCCATTTAATCATGAGTAGTTTCACGCTTCCACAACGTTTGGAAATTGTCCAATTATTTTATCAAAATTCGAGAAGTTTTGTCGGTGTTCAAAGAGCATATCGTGCAAAATATGGTCGTCATTCTGCTCCATCCGCGCTCTCAATTCGTCGAATAATCGATAAGTTGGAGAGTGAATTTACTCTATTGGATACTAAGCCTAAAAATCGTATGCGTACCGCACGTTCTACACAGAATATAGCCGCCGTACAGGCCAGTATCGAGGAAAACCGTGAATTGTCCGTGCCACGCCGATCTCAGGAATTGGGCCTGTCCAGGATGACTACCTGGCGTATTTTGCGATTGGATCTTGGCCTGCATCCCTATAAGATGATTCTGGCCCAAGAACTGAAGCCTAATGACCATCGTTTGCGTCGGGAGTTCGCGGATTGGGCTCTGGAATCAATTGAAAATGATCCCAATTTTCATAAAAAAATCATCTTTTCTGATGAGGCGCATTTTTGGCTCAAGTCTCGGGGGACATTTGGCCGATATATTGTTTAAATCATAAATGGCATAGAATATCCAATATAATAAAAAAGATTTCGATCAATTCCGAATGAATATTCAGTGTTTTTTTTCAATTTCAAAACATATCACCCTTATTGGGAAACCCTTTATATGCGGGTGATTCCTCGTTGAACGCGTAATGTAAACATTTACATTTTACAAAGATAAAAAATATTTTCGGTAAAAAAGGAACGCTTTGACTCTCCTGGGTATCGAGTCCAGGTACTTTTGATTGCGAGGTAAATGCGACAATTTTTGAATTTTTGTAAAATTAAACTAGACACGTTCAGTACGATTTTTAGTTTTGAAGAGTGGTAGATTCTGATGCACACTATATGGCCACTTTTTGGTGATGTTTTTAGAGGCAATTGATAATATATTTAACTCAGATGATATCAAACTTAAAATTACAAATATAAAATAGTGGGAGAATAAATGAAGACAATTTTAAAAGTGCATCAAAATATTTTAAAAAATGTGCATAAATTTCTGAGCATTTGATGGAATGTCACCCTGCTTAAAATGACAGATAGAACCCAGATAAGAACCAAGTAAAAGTCGGTTCTTATCCGGCGCTAATGGATTTGTACCCGGTTTTTGTCCCCGGTTTGTACCCAGAGATTATCGGGTTCTATCTGGGATCGCATAATATCTTCACCCGGTTTCTGTATGGTTCTTACCTGGGACCTTTGAGATTTTTATCCGGTTTGTATCTGGCTCCTTAAAATACTTATACCCGGTTCTAATCCGGCACTTAATCGGATTCTATCTGGGTTGATATAATATTTTGTCCGGTTTCTATATGGGTCTTATCTGGGCTCTGTAAGAGTTTTATCCTGTTTGTAGTCGGGTCCTCGAAATACGTATACTCGGTTCGTATCCGGCGTTACTGGATTTGTACCCGGTTTTTGTCCCCGGTTTATACCTGGAGCTTAACCGGGCTCTATATGGGATCGCATAATATCTACACTGAGAGAAAAAGTACAGGCAAAATTCGAGTTAAGACTATAGTATTTACCGTTTTTAATAGCAATGGAGGAATATTCGCTTGGAAGGTTAAATTTATTGTTTTCACAGTAAAAAATCTGTTTTCAAGCTGGGGAATTTTATTTGAGTAAATTGACAGTACTTTTTTGTTACACGTACACCGAAAAAAAATCTCAGTAGGTTTGACTACTTTTTAACTTACTTTTCGTAGCTCGTAAAGGCCCCAGTGTCATTTTTTAAGTTAAGTGATCTGCAGGAACATAGGTAAATCAAATAAGAGCAGTAGTTGAATCGATGAATACTTTTAGTATATTTCAAAACTGTATTTACTATTAAGTAGACACTTAACTTACTATTTCTATATACACACTTACCTACAAACACACACCCCCCTCTACACTACACAAACGCTCGTTTAGACAGTATTAAAAATTATTCTTAACGCTGCGGGTTCGAACCCTCTCTACTTATAATTATCGCATTAGTAACCTAACGACTAAGCCTCTCGGCTGCGCACGCTTGGAATACAAGAAAGGAAATAGCGCTTATAACCTGCAACTACTGCAGGGCCGTGTAAAAAGTGTTAGGGCCCCGTTATTGTTACTACCTCGACACAATCAGATATACACACATACACACACGTGCTCGTATATGATTATTATGATTACATTACATAATTGCTTGCTGACTCCCGAGTTTTTTCAACCAACTCACAGTAAAAGTCGCTCGTATAGGAATTGTATTTCTTTAAACACACTAACGGCATATTTTTCTGTTAGGCTTGTATTTTATAACTGACATCAAGAGAAACTTTTAAAACATCGTACTGTGAAAATTACTGAAAAAAATATTGCGGTGCAAACAAGTACATTTTAAGGATAGTCACAGAAAAAAATTACGGGACAGTAAAAGTTCTTGGTTTTAATAAATATCCTTGCTATACCTCCGAAAACCGTAAAATAACGTGATAATTTTCTCTCAGTGTACCCGGTTTTCCGGATAAGATCTTATCCGGGACCTTTGAGATTTTTATCCGGTTTGTATCCGGCTCCTTAATAATTTGCAGGTCGACAACTGCCTTATAGAAACCGGATAGGATCCGGGTAGAAACATGTTTTTGTATTTTAATTTGCTGGATCCATATGCCAGATAGGAACCAGGTAGGGCCAGGTAGCAGATGAACTTTCACCTTAACAATTTGCAAGTCGACAACTGCCTTATAGAAACCGGATAGGATCCGGGTAGCAACATATTTTTGTATTTTAATTTCTATTTACATATGCCAGATAGGAACCGGGTAGGGTCGGGTAGCAGATGTACTTTCATCTTAACAATTTGCAAGACGACAACTGCCTTATAGAAACCAGATAGGACCCGTGTAGAAACATATTTTCGTATTTTAATTTCTGGATCCATATGCCAGATAGGAACCGGATAAGACCGGGTACAATATTCATACAACTTATTTTCTGTCACCACTTCCCGGATAAGGACCGGATAGACCCAGATAGATCCCGAAAAATAAAATTAGAGTCCAGATAAAAACCGTAAAGAACCGGGTAAAACCCGAATGGGTTTGCATCCGGTTTCTTTCCGGTATTTACTCGATTTTTACCTGCCATTTTAAGCAGGGCAGAAATTTTCAACAAACTTTTGTTACATATGTTGTTAGACAATACAGTTAATTTTGGTATCAATTAGGATCAAGGAGTTACCAATCAGTTGGAAATATTTCTAAGCTTATGGCTGTTTATATTCTTATTTTTTTATACAAATGGTATAATTTATGGATATAATAGTCATTTGAGTGTTTTTGTCTATAAATAATAACACAAAATAAATCAGTAAGCTCTCAGTACAATAGAAATCGATAAAAGTAAAAATTAAAGAAGGAGTATACTAGTGTGACGCAAAAATAATATGAATTTTGTAAATAATCAGAGAATTATTTGTAAAATTATATAAATTTCCTACATTTGTATCCACTAGCTCAGCACAATCACGTTTTATTTTATATTTCAACTTCAATTATTTACGAATTGATTTCCTGCTTAAATGCGTTGACTAAAATGCCAAGTGCATTGAATTGTGTACTATGCATGAAAGCATTCATATACATAAACACTAAAAATTTAGTTTAAATTTCATCTTCATTTCAGGGTGACAATGGCAGTCCCTTGTTCAACAGATACGGCGTTGTTTTCGGAATTCTTACTAATTTTGAAAATGGATTTGTCTTAAAATTACATGAATACTTTAGAGATATTAACATAATAAAGAGGCATATTAACGAACGCATTAGTAGAACCTCGGGTGCAACAAGCTGTGACTGAGATTCGTCAGTAAGACCGAATGAAATAAAACATAAATTGACAATAAACTCAAGACGCCAAAATTCAAAATAACCGATGCAATGTGACTGGCTGAATTGAATCTTTATTTGTACATGAACGGAACATCCACACGAGCGTTGAGATCTTTATTTAATTATTACGCTCAAATTATAGAACAGAATCGTTTAAAAATTTCCAAAAAACTTCCTTGAGTCCTGTTATAAATTTTGGTGACAGTATATTTGATATGTCTTCAAAATCCCTTGACTCTTGAAACGTTTGGAAATTTCATTACACTGAGATAAAAGTTAATTCTTGTTTCAAGAAAAAGTTGTTTTGATCTAAAAAATATTTGATAGGGTGAATTCAGTACTGTATCTCTTTGATTCAAAAGTAATATTTTTTTCTGTGCATATTATATACTTTTTTCTCTTAAACTAAACAAATTAAATTTTAGCTTGATGAAAAAAAATTTAATTCAGATAAAATTTATTTTTAAATGAAAAAAATTTGGACAAACATATAATAATACAAACAAGAATATTTGTGCTTTTAAAAAAAATATTTGTTTATATCAAACAAATGTTACCAAACAAACAATAACTCAAATAAAGAATTCGTTTCAATTGAACAGTTATTTGACCGTATGATAAAAGAATAATTTGTTTGAGTCAAACAAATATACGTTTTGTTGGTAACAGTGCTAGTCCTAGTTTAGGTCTCTTCATTGGTCTAAAAACCTTCTATGTGGAGGCATATCTTACGGGAAATAACCGCAATCAAGATATACCCTATTTTCTATTTTAAAAAAAGCCATTTCTTGTCAATTTATGAATATGTTGGTCAGTTTTTTCTCAATAAAAATCCTGCAAATATCTCATTATTGTTTTTATTTCAAGCACTTTTTTGTTATTTCAGCTGTTAACTTAGTTAAAATAAGTATCAACCAAGTTAAATGTTTTTATTGTGGTTGAAAATTATTTTAAAAACTTCATTTTTTATAAGTATCGAAATTCTTTCATCAAAAAGTAATCTGATTTTCAAAAAATATGCAAAAGCTATTTGTATTTGCTGAATCATGCATTCATTAATTTATATACTACATAATAATACAATCACCATTTTCTTCGGTTATTAAAATAAATAATATTTAGCACAAGATATTTTCAAGTCAAAAAATCGTTAGAAAGCATCTATATGCATAAATAATTTATGATGATAAAATTATTTTAAAATACCCGCTCTACCACAAAACTGCTTACTGCGCTACCTCGCGGTGCGTGGACGAAATAATCGTTTGATTCTAGCTGCTTCTAGTGGCAGTGATCAGTGATCGCAGAACGTGGACGTTTTCGGCCCCTACTACTGACTCGTATGTGGAGAAGAATAGGGTAATAAAGGAATACGAGAACATTCAACCAATGAGATATTCGCCTTGGGGCCGTGCGATTATTTCATTGGTTGAATCCTGTTGCCATTGAGGCTATTTTCGAACTCTTTTACTCAAAAAACTATTTTAAATTATGTATATATATTTTGTGTGTGTCCTATCCAAACTCGTATATAAAAATATGCATAAACCTATAATCTATAAAAAAAATACGCAAACTAAACAATATAAAAAAAGCCGCATATAATTAGATATTTATATTCGTAGCCGTATATATTGCAACAATTGCAACTATATATATACATATATATAGATACATCTAAAAAAATATAGCCGAATAATGATGGATCTAAATATTAAAAAATTGGTGTCAAAGATAAGTTAACAAAATAGAAAGATATTACTTCATGAACAGATCAAAGGTATTTATTAGTAGATTCGTGTTTAAACTTAAGGCCATGGCTCAACCGGGTCACATGATCAAATTTATAGGTTAATTGAACCATCTAAAATAACTTTTGTTTCTAATATAGCTACTTGAAAATTTAAAGCACGTTATAAAAGGCGGTGAGGATCGTCTGTTAACTTCGTTTTAGTAGAAATGTTGCAAAAAGTTTATTTTTGAGAAAATAAAACTGGGAATTATCGGCAATTACTTTACATATCAAGTACTCGTTTTTTGTATCATATATATAAGTTCTATAGTTATTTCTAAAAATGTGAAATTAGCGCCACCCTTTTTATGTATTTATTAAATTGTAATAAATATCACTGATGAGGGCTCCGATCTGAGCAGAAACGTCTCATTAAATCGACTTAATCATTTTTGGACCCTGTATCCAATTCTTTCCAACAACGTATCAATTTTATTAAAATTGAGGGTCAATACAACCCATACTACTTTTAAGTATTCAAATTATATGTTTTGTGATTTTCAATTTGTCGTTTACTTCGCGCCTCTTTTATACAAAGTCGAGTGAAAGATAATTTTTTATTTTTTCAAACAATTTGATAATGTTCCTGTGGAAAAAGAGACGCTTTCGACGATTTCAGGCCATGGATCAAACAAATCACGTGGCCAAATTCCTTTAAAAGTTCGTGTAAGATAACTTTTTTATTTAAATAAATATATCTTCCTCAAAATTTGCGAAATACCGCAGAACACGATAGAGAACGTCTGTCAACATCGTTTGAGTGAAAATTTTTCAAAAAATTTTACAGTTGAAATTGTAATTGTCGATAAGTTTTCGAATTTTTTCAAACTTTTTACTAACCTTCTAGCGAATTTATGGAAAGTGGGGAGTTTATAACCGCGAATCAAAGAAAAACCGAGGTGACGAGCACGGTGAAAAATTACCTGCTAAAGGTATGTTCGAGGGACCACCCAGATCCTGGAAAAAAGTTGCAACTTAACGTTGCTCCGAGTTTCCTCAGGATCGACACTGATAAATTAGGAGACAGACTTAATAATTGTTTCGCTGCATTGTAGCATTAGCGTATCAATTATTTGAAGAGCTTCTCCGTATATGTACACCTGCCCCCCCCCCCCCCGTGTGTGTGTAGTCAGGAGTTTGTTGGGTCGCATGGTCGCGTTTTATCTTACAAAAAAAAAAGAAAATTTGGTTATCTTTTGTCGGTAAAGCCTGAAAAGAGAGGCATTTCTTTATAACGTATCTTCTGAAATCTCGAGTAGTGATTCCCTTTCTACCTAGAAAGGGCAAAGGATAGCTACTCGTCACTGAGCATAATTTATCCAAAAGAACAATGAATAAGACGACTTCGTACCCACCGTGGACTTGGTCGTCTTTTAGTTGTACCTAAGAAAGTCACACCCATCTACCTTTTGGGGACTGTGTGATTTTTATTCCTCGCCCTAAAAAAAAGGGGTTATCTCTTTTTTGTTTTAGTCCATTGAGATCTCAGAAAATACGTACACTTTGGATTTTCAATTTAAGTAAAGGATTTTTGAAACTATCGTCCTGTATGATGTACTCAATAGAATGCCAACAAGCTCACAAAGTATTTATTTGCAGGCTTTAGGGAATACCCAAAAATTAGAACGTGTGTTTTTTTTCTGCGCAACTGCGCGAATTTGGGGGTTAGAATTAAAAGTTTCTTTTATTTTTTAGATTTCGAAAAACTTGCAATTCAAGAATAAGGAGACAAGGATTTATTTTTATACGCAAAACGCTCAGTCTCAGAACACAGAATGTGAGTTTTTTTTTATATCCTGAATCGTTCAATAAGAAAGTTTATTGCGCGAAACCTTCCCCCTTCGTGAAACCCAATGAACAAACTTAAAATCTGTAAATATTAGCCCAATTAGGCAATAAAAATAGTATAAAATAACTTGGACATAAACGTTAGAAACCGCCAAAGAGTGAAATGTTTTAGTACCTTTATGATTTGTAAATCAGGGTTGAGGGTTAATCCACACGGCGGTGAGTGCGTAGTCAAGTCAAAACAATGAGTCCACAATGACTTTTGTGACTCCCGAATTTGGATTTCAAATTGTCCCGGTCGATTTCACGATCTCGAACAAAGAGATTTTCGGAGTTAGGATTGAAGATACAGCACTGCACTATTGTCACGAGACCGGTGATAATTTCGGAGGAAAAATTCAAGTGACGAAGTAGACGAAGCATTAACTCTGCTCGGTCTTGTTGTGGGCCTCTTTCATATTTTTCTTTACAAATTGACGGTCAGCTTAAATCGTGAAGTAGTCATATTTTCCTAGAAGAGAAGGGCCCCTTTACGCCTCCTTACTTCTCCCTACTCCTGATTCACCAATATTGATTTTCTAATAGATTTTTGCTAAACCTAGCCTGTGTGTATAAAATACATGTAGAATATAAAATACCATGTAGAAACCGGGTAAAGATATTATGCGATCCCAGATAGAACCCGGTTAAGCTCCGGATATAGACTGGGGACAAAAACCAGGTATAAATCCAGTAGCGCCGGATAAGAACCAACTTTTACCCGGGTCTTATCTGGGTTCTATCCGTCATTTTAAGTATGGTAATACTATTTAATTCTAAAAATCCTTGTTAATATCAAATTTTTTATTCCTCGAATAAACACACCACGATTAAACATCAGAGCTCATGTCGCAAGACCATGCAACGATACAACACGTGTTCATACCTTTTCGTTTGAAATTTATCAAGAAAGCAAATACGTATGCGCAAGCAAGTTACATGACTATCATTCATTTTGCGCAGACGTACTAGTTTACGATGTTTATTACTTTTTGAGAAGTGGAAAGCCACGTAATGGGTTTTTGACGTTAGACGTTAATAGTTTTAGACGTGTCATTACCTCGCTTTGAACATACATGATTAATAAAATTTTGTAACGAAAATCGCCAATAGAATAAAAGTAATCAGAAAGATGAAGACGTGGAAGATAAGTGGCTCTTTACTCTTTGTCTTCGTCGCAATATCTAAGGCATTGGGTAAGTAAAAGTTCTTGCGATAATATTATATTAATTAGACATTGTGTATGTCAATCATGAGAGTTGATCTTCATTCCGAATAGAAAAGCCAGCTACCAGTATTGGCCAAGTATTAACTACACAATTATTATTATTATTATTATTATTATTATTATTATTATTATTATTATTATGTATATACTTGTATATTAATGAAAGTAAAAAATATCAAACTACATAAAATAAAAATAGTTATTTATCAATACTTAAAAAATACTGTCAGCGTTCTACCCATTTCAAATGCAGATCATCTTCCAGAATTGGCTCAATGATTTCGTCTTTTTACATTAAAATATTAGATTTACTTATTACTTCAATTTTACCATATTATTAGAATTCAATTTATTTAATATAATTAATATTGAAAAAAAAAACACTTTTAATATTATACATTTGCTTGATGTTTACTATTATAACATTTTACCAACAGTCACTTACGTATATACACACTGAGAGACTTTTCGTTAGAATAAATCGTAAAAGTGAATCATATTTTAGTATATGAAAAATCACTCACTCCACCAAAAAGTTTGACCTTCAGAAGGGACGTCTCCGGGTTATGGATTGTGGTGTCTTTTTCTAACGCGTGCGAAGCAAGAGGAAGATAGAGGGGTGAGCTTTGGGCACTCAGAAGAGGGGAGAGGTTTCAGTGGAAACACATACACAAATATTATTATCATACCTTAGTTATGTTCATATATTTAAGTACACAATGCTACACTATTTATATTCGCATACGCTTGAAATTAAATTTCAGAATCGCCTTTGGGTTCGAACCCCCTAACTCTACCTATATCTACATTAACTAAACGCATTCCTAACGCCTAAAGCCTGTCGGCTATTCTCGCTTGCCATATTCCGAAATAAATGTCGCTTATAAGCCACTACTGACTTGGGGGTTGGGCAGACTTGGATTCGAGTCTACGAAGCTATTCGGATAACGTTGGAAGTACTCGGACGACATTCTCAAACAAATTATATGAAAAACCGAGAATAAATGTTTTGATTTTTGCTGCGCGTCGTGAGGTTTCTGGCAAGTTCATATTCATAATATGAATTCCTCAAACATGCTTTCCAAAATGTGATATTCATTATTTATCTTATTCAAATTATTTTTAGACAACTTAGTAATCATAATATCATTTTCTCGTACTTTCAATTTCTCGAATAGAGATTCATAATATTTAGTATTTAAAATACTACTTTATCTTCTTCATATATTAAAGACCGTTATGACTATATCAAACTTCGATGTCATAATATGAATAAGTATAATAAAGCCTCGGCTTTCCCCATTTTGAAACGATATTATACTAAATTTTGATTCATCTTTATCATTTACTCTAACGAAAAGTCTCTCAGTGCACAGAGAAATTCCTGGTTACAGTAACCTGATGAATACTGTTAAATTTGTCTTTGACCAAATTTTCAGGTCAGAACTGAGTTTGGAAGAGTTGTACTGGTGTCCAATTTTTCTGGTTACAGGAACCAGAATTATTAATCACAGTGACCTGTGAGTCAGTCAAAGCCTTAAATGATTCTTTCTTTTCTGGTTCCAATAACCACATATTCTATTTACGAAAACCATATTTTCTGGTTTCAATAACCTTAAATTAGCTTGTTCGTGTGTGTTATAGATTATTAAATAAATAAATATTTTATAATTAAAAATATAACTAATAAAAAATATTTCATTAAATTTCGTATAATAATTTTTATAGTTATTGATACAATTACAAATGTAAAATCTTCCTTGTTATCCTTAGACATTAATAGTGATCTTAAGAATGAGATAAGAGAAAAAGTAACAAATAATATAAAGCACAATTTCAATAAAGATACTCATATTTCCATGGAAGACAGGAATTTCGCCAACAAATTAAAAGTTACCAAACAGTTTTTAAAAAACAATTCTGATATATTTTGTTTACGAATGCTGACAAAGGTAACCTTATTGTTTGTCTCTAAAATCGGCTAATAACACAAAAATGACTGACCTCCTTTCAAATACTTCCACCTTCATCCCAATAACAAGAAATCCTTTGAAAAAATTACAAACCAGTACTTTCAACATTTTAAAGAGACTCAATGATAATAATTTTTTGAAACATAAATTCCACAATAATCATCTTACTTTAACCAACACTGTATTAGCTAAATGCTATGGCTTACAGAAAATCCACAAACAAGATATCGTTGTAGATGATGATCATGTTTTGCTTTCACTAGATGTCACTTCATTATTCACAAATGTACTCTGTGATTTGGTCCTAAAGAGTTTAGACCGAAGATGTCAGCTTATTCACAATAACTGTGGAACATAGTTGCACTTCTTTATTTTATTACAGGTTTGTAGATGACACTATTCTGTCTGTAAAAAAGAAATTTATTGATTTGGTTCTCAACATTTTTAATTCACAAGATAATAACTTACAATTCACCTTCAATCTTCAACCTTCGATCAAAAAGATCGATCAATTATTTTTCCAATCATCCAATTTGTCAGAAAAAAAAGAATGTTCATAACTTAGTTGAACAAGCGATGTCTTTATCTCACAAAACGTTTCATGACGCCAATTTGAACATCGTTAAACAAATGTTATTAAACAATGATTATCCGAATAGGTTCATCGATAATAATATAAAAATCCGATGAATAAAATTAAAAACATCTCTCCAAATTCTCTGAATAAAAAAAACCGTTCAGATTTATACAGTAATCAACCAAAAGTATGCTTACCATACAACATAACAAACTTCACTAAATTGTCATATATTTTTAAAAATAAAAATATTTCAACTATCCCTGTGGTTAACAAAACTTCGAAATTAATAATAAAATTAGGTAAAGATTCCACAAACAAATGAGAACAAACTAATATTGTGTACAAATTTAATTGTAAAAATTGCCCTACGACTTATATTAGCGAATCAAAGAGAGCATTGAGAGTTCGCATCAATGAACACAAAAATAAAAAAAAGCAGTGAATCCGTAGTCTGTGATAATCAATTAGAATCCAAGCATAGATTTGATTGGGAAAATACTAAGATTGTTGATTATGTCTCTGACTATCAGAAAAGATTAACATCAGAGATAATCCACATAAATTCTAATAAATTAAGTATTAAAAAAAAAGAATTTATATTTACTTTGAATAGAATTTATTTTTCATTAATTAATAGATTAAATTCATGATTGTTTCCCAGCTGATGTCTGTTTACGTTTCAAATTCTGTGTTTACAATAACCTTTGTCAATATTTAAAGTTAAGTGTTACAATGTAATAATTTAGTAGACAAAGCTTCGTCTACTCCATGACATCATGTCATTTTATTAACTAAAATCATGTTTTTTATTATCATTTTATATACGCAACATTACTCATTATGAGTTAACCTTCGTTTATGAAGGTAAAATTTGATATTTTTGTGCATGTTTTAATATTAGTTTACTTTTTTATATATTTTTTATGTGTGTGACAATTCTATATTATATGGTATTTTTAAATTCAATAAAGCCTGATGAGGTTAGCAAACCCATAGCCAACGAAACGTCGCTATAATTCTGACAGAATGAAGAGTTTTCTTCTTTATATTTTACCCTCATCGATCGCAAACCAACATCTTTCTCATAGCGAGGTTTAAGAGTCAAAGACAATTTCGACGATGTTAACTAGCCGCCACGACCAGGTATTCAGAATATGGCTACTATGGCTACAAATCATGTTTCTATAGCCATGGGTCAAGTAGCAACAAAAAATTTCCCTCGTTATCATGACCAGGTGCTATTTTTCTCTGTGTAATTTGCTAATTCGAGGCTAAACTTGTAATTGCGTAATAGTTTGACGTTTCCACACGAAAAGTACCAGAGCCCCGGAATAAATTAGAAGTGGGATCCAGAGAAAAATATTCAGAGTAAAAGTTGTCGAGTTGAATATAGAGTACACGATCGTGACCTTATTATTTAAGTTGAATTTGAATTTAATGGTCATTTGAAATCAAACAGATTTTACAAGAGAATCTTTCTATTTTTGCCACTAAAAATCAAAAAATCATGAAGTTTTACATTACTCTCTAAACCTGAATCAGTGAACATTTTACATTATGAATATACATTATTATTACTATGAATAAAAAAAAATCTGCGCGTTTTGCGGGCATGATGATCACGTGACCGTTCAACTTTCGCGCGCATGATAATGTAGCGATTATCTATGATAGTGTACCTGACCTTCTGCGGATAGTCGAAATGATTTAAAACAAGATATTTAACTTGATCATCTCAGAGGATCGATTTAATTATCTTGGATAGTATGACTGTTTCTCTGTGGTAATCAAGCTGATTATAAAAAGAGTCTTCCTGATTATGTCCATAAAATTATGGAAGGACCATTTGTGACGCGATCCGAGAAAAGGGAAATGTTGTATCTGCATTATTTAAAGATATAAATTATTTAAAAAAAAGTCTGCAAACGCGCGCGGGTCGGCAGCTCGAAGCATCTACTCTTTTTCGTCTCCCACCAATCTCCCCACTACTCACCGCGACCCCTGCGCTAGTGCTCCCAGATCGTGGATGGAATTTACCCCCTCCACTCTACCAGTTTATTGCAAAAAAAAAAAATTTTCTAGCATAATTTGGGGAAATTTTTGAAGTATATTACTTTTTCAAGTTGTTCTTTAATTACCCTAGCGGACATAAAATGCTCTGACCGTTCTTTGACTGTTCTCTGACCGTTCTCTGACCTTGCATTATTATGGCTAAGAACGGTAAAAAAAGCATTTAAAACATTGCAATTATGATTCTGCGATCAAATTTGAATTAGCAGGTGTAGGAATGAATACAATAATTTTATTATTCAGAGATAAAAACTAGAAAAACATCGTATACCTGACATTGAAAACAGTGCAGTGGTTCACACTTGGCGGAACGTCTCCACCGTGAAGGTTTACTATTGGTGAATACGTTCCGCAAATGGTGAACCACTGCACTGCCTTCAATGACAGCTACATGATGTTTTCCTAGTTTTTATCGATGAAAAATGAAATTATTGCATTTTTTCCTATGCCTTCTATTCCAAATTTTGCCACGGAATCATAATTGCAATGTTTCAAATGTTTTTTTATCGTTCTTAACCATAATAATGCGAGGTCAGAGAACGGTCAGAGTATTCTATGACCGTTCTCTCAACCGGGTCCGCTAGGGTATATTTGAAAGTTTGCCCAAATTATATTTGAAAAATTGCTTTTTTTCAATTAAATGTCAAAATGGAGGGGGTAAATTGCATCCACTATCTGGGAGCACTGTCCTGCGCGGAGCTCTATCTCCGCAGAATCCATGTGCTTGTTCCAACGTGCTTCGTTATGACTAGTTTTCAAATTATTGAGAGAGACAGAGCTGCATGGAAAGAACTTTATCAATCAAAATTAGTAGAAATTCATGAGCACCTTCAGAAACCAATATTGCAATTTTTTATTTTTTCAAAAAGAAAAATTCGAAAGCATAAAAATTCCTCTTACGTTCACAATTTTGGTAGGATGTGACTGGTTAACGAAACTTTTCTCACTTTTTCTGACTCAGGGGGTCTCATAACGTAACGAAAGTCATTTTTCACATAAAACTAATTCCTTCTTATTTATGATGAGAATGTAAAAATTCATGGAGGAGGAGCGTGAATATACACGGAGAAAAATGGAGGGTCAGGCCGACCAAATATGATAATCGACTATAGGACAGCCTCGTACATAATCAAAATGGTCATCCGTAGAGGGTCAGAAAACAATAAGCGATTTGATCATTGTGAAAGATTGACTTGATAATCCTAGAGGGTGGATGTGACCATCTCATAGCGTCGATTTGATCATCCAAGGGGTCGATTGAATGATTCAAGATGGTGAACTCGACCATCACAGAGATTTAACCTGATCATCCCTGAGTGTTAATGTGAATATTCCAGAAGAGAAAAAGGAATATGCAACTTAATGATTGAATGAAAATACGACGAAAAATACTAGTTATTAATCAGTTTTAATAAAATAGGCACACATATAAATACATATAATGTACATTTTTCCTAAGTAATCGTGTACCACTTGTATTATCCTAGCCTAGAAACTATCAGTTTTGAATGGCATACACACACACATAACTATTACTTTAGGAAAATAGGCACTTACCAATGATCTTTCAAATTCTCACAAAAACTCCGGAAACACTCTTTCACGTAATACAATAGTTCATAAAATAATTAATAAATGATTCACCGTTTTAGCCAGATAAAATTGTCGAGATTAGCCGGAAGACGCGTCTTTTGTGAAATCAGCGCGAACGTGATCGTTCAACTTTCACGCCGATGATAAGGTAGCGATTATCTCTGATAGTGTACCTGACCTTCTGCGGATGGTCGAAATGATTTACAACAAGATATTCAACTTGATCATCCCAGAGGATCGATTTGATTTTCTTGGATAGTGTGACTGTATTTCCAGTGTACTATTCATTGTGCATTTACGTGTGATTAACGCGTTAAAATGCCATGCCGGAATAACACAGAAATATGGGGTCACATCTTGTCGTGTTTTTTTCGCAATCACGTGTTGAATACGATTCTGCCACGAATGAGCATTCAGTCAGTCACTAAAGACGCCGGAGACTTTTATCAATAGAGGCAACATCACAGTGTCATGCGTTGGAGTGCGTGAACTCGTATAGGATGTTTCAAATATTACAGAGTTAACAGTGATTCGAGATTTACTTTCATATTTAGGCATTATAGAGACTTTTGTATTGTATTGTGTGACAGCAAGTGTCTCTGAAATTTGCCTAATAACTGTGAATTGAAAATTTTATCGCTGCGCATCACATCAAAAGTACAGAATTCGAAATTCATAAAAAAAATTTCTAGGGTTTACTTAATATTTATACGCATGAACTCTTCGAAAATATTATTGATGGCCGAAAATTGCGGAATACATTTTTGGGATCACAGAAAGAATACCTCTATTTAGTTGAATGTTAGGTTTTATTGTATCACGTGCCAAGTGTTATTCTGATAAATTGCTTTTATTTTGTAATATTATTCTACTTCTTTTGGTTTTTACAACATTTTTCTGTGTTCTGATCATCTTCATCAAAAAATCGTTAACCCGAGAATTTTTGCTTGTTTGGTTCGTGATGTCAGTGAGGCACTTGAGGTTCGTTTCCTTATTAATAAAAAAAACGAAGTTTAGGATTTTGCATTAATGTTAATAATTTTTGTGTAAGCAGGACTCAATGTTAATTTTCAACTTCGCTAAGTAGCCTGAAAATAAATTTGCATTGGTGTGATCAACTTGTTGGCCAAATATATTCTACACCAGCCCAACAAATATTCCCACATGTTATTTGAAAGTCATGAGTACTGACACATTTATTCAAGCATCATATGCTGTGTCGCCTTATAATGGCGTGGTGCAAAAAAGCAGCCTAAATGCATCTTTCAGAATGCTACATTTGATGCATACACTATTCTGCTGTAATGGAAAGGTAGTTAAGGGAATGGAAGGTCTCAATACGAATGATCTGTTATGCTGCAGATTTTGCTCTGTCAGTAGGCTCATTTTGAATGCATGGAAAATCTTAGCGTTTTGCGGTCGCATCTTAGGTCAATTATGTATAAATTTCGGTAAATCCGATGGATGTGTTATTGACAAATGTTGCCTACGACATTGCTATCGGGGGTGGTAATCAAGTTGATCATAAAACGAGAGTCCCCCTGATTATTTCCATAAAATTATGGAAGGACTATTTGTGACGCGATCCGAGAAAAGAGACTTTCGAGGCAAAAAATAAATTTTAGGATTATGATTGATTCTACAAGTTCTTGAACTGATCATTCTAGGAGTGCAATCGGAAATGTTATATCTGCATTATTTTTAAAGATAAAAATGATTAAAAAACAGTTTGCAAACGCGCGCGGATCGGCAGCTCGACGCCTCTACTCTTTTTCTTCTCCCAACACTTCCCCCACTATTCGTCGCGCCCCCTGCGCGGAGCTCTATGCTCCGCAGGATCAACGTGTTTGTTGCAACGTGCTTCGTTGTGACTAGGTTATGACAAAAGAAAAGAGTGGGGAAACACAGAGGAGCTGTAAGAAGTGGGGGTCAGAATCTCCCACTTAGACTTCTCCTCCACTCAGTGCTCCCAGATCGTGGATGAAATTTACCCTCTCCATACCTACCAGTTTGGAGCCCCGAAACGAAAACCCAATGATTACCACTGTCTGTGACGTCACTGCTTCGGGTTATGCCGAAAATGTACGAAGACGAACGATTCGAACTTGTAATTTCTAGTCGTCCTCGTCTCGATCGGCTATTTGAAGGTTTGAAATGATTTCTGTCAATTTCTATTTACAAAACTTGACAAGTTGACAGAAACTTTGAAATTTTGAAATATTCAATGTTTATGACTTTCAGGAATTTTTATAAATGGTTTGTGAGTGTGCAGTTTGCGGGAAATATATTATAAGGCACTAGAGGTTTGTAAAGTCGTAATATATTGAATGTATTATGTAAAGGAATTTGAGGTTAGGTTACTAATATGTCATTCTCAGGTGGTTTTAGTTTACATTGTTTATGTTGTATTTTTCAATTGATTTGAAATATTTTTAATTTAGAATGCTACTAATTTATATGAATTTTTAATTTATCAAAATATTAAATATTATCACTGCATAATTACTTTTGATACTTACCTTTCTTCTAATGCTATTTTCTTGAAGCTGCATGTAGACTAAAATTTATTTATTAAATAATAAATTAAAAATAAATAAAAACTTAAGTTATTTCTTCGTATATATACTTTCTTAAATATTGATTTGTATAAAATATGTGAACACAATTTTGAGAAGAAATGTTATTAATTCAATATGCTTTCACACAAAAAATTTACAAACCCTTTAACGGCTTAAAATATTTATTTCCTTAGACTGCACTTACAATTCATCATATAAATAATTAATTATTTACAAGGAGAGCAGAATTACATCATAAATGGACTGTTTTAAAGTAAAATCTTACAAATTATAATTAAGGTAGTTATTGTGCCAAAAATCAGGTCTCTCGAAAAAAAAGTTTTTCCATAATTTCAAGAATTGAAATGATATTCTTAGTTCTGTCTCATGAAAGGAAAAGCATTTTTTTTATACAAGGAAAAGTTAAATTTGAGGAAAAAGAATCATTTGAATATAGTAATGTATTCTGTAACTGAATTTTATGAATCCTTATATTTTATATCTTATTTTTGCATGTAAGAAGAATATATTTATACTCATAAACAGAAAGTAATCAATATGTGCGTTTTTTCTAAATTAGTTGTATCACTTTTCGCAATAATAAAATTAATTATTATAATAATTATAATAATAATTATTTAATTCTTATTTAATTTAATTATTATTATTTAATAACTATGATTAAAATTATAATTTATTTTCAAAAATAGAAACTGTATAGTTATATTGAATGTTTTCACCGGAATAATAAGCGATGATTGATTAAAATTCTACAATTTTTAACAAGTTTGGTAAGATGCGACATAAAATTCAGTTACCGAATACATTATTTAAATGATTCTTTTTCCTCAGATTTAAGTTTTCCTTGTATAAAAAAAATGCTTTTCCATTCATGAGACAGAACTAAGAATATCATTTCAATTCTTGAAATGATGGAAAAACTTTTTTTTTCGAGAGACCTGATTTTTGGCACAATAACTACCTCAATTATAATTTGTAAGATTTTACTTTAAAACAGTCCATTTATGATGTAATTCTGCTCTCCTTGTAAATAATTAATTATTTATATGATGAATTGTAAGTGCAGTCTAAGGAAATAAATATTTTAAGCCGTTAAAGGGTTTGTAAATTTTTTGTGAGAAAGCATATTGAATTAATAACATTTCTTCTCAAAATTGTGGTCACATATTTTATACAAATCAATATTTAAGAAAGTATATAAACGAAGAAATAACTTAAGTTTTTATTTATTTTCAATTTATTATTTAAAAAATCAATTTTAGCCTACATGCAGCTTCAAAAAAATAGCATTAGAAGAAAGGTAAGTATCAAAAGTAATTATGCAGTGACAATATTTAATATTTTCATAAATTCATATAAATTAGTAGCATTCTAAATTAAGAATATTTCAAATCAATTGAAAAATACAACATAAACAATGTAAACTAAAACCACCTGAGAATGACACATTAGTAACCTAACCTCAAATTCCTTTACATAATACATTCAATATATTACGACTTTACAAACCTCTAGTGCCTTATAATATATTTCCCGCAAACTGCACACTCACAAACCATTTATAAAAATTCCTGAAAGTCATAAACATTGAATATTTCAAAATTTCAAAGTTTCTGTCAACTTGTCAAGTTTTGTAAATAGAAATTGACAGAAATCATTTCAAACCTTCAAATAGCCGATCGAGACGAGGACGACTAGAAATTACAAGTTCGAATCGTTCGTCTTCGTACATTTTCGGCATAACCCGAAGCAGTGACGTCACAGACAGTGGTAATCATTGGGTTTTCGTTTCGGGGCTCCAAACTGGTAGGTATGGAGAGGGTAAATTTCATCCACGATCTGGGAGCACTGCCTCCACTCCTTCGCCTCAAACTCGAGATTTCTTCAATGGCTCATCGTGTAAAATTTCACTTTTGCCTCAAAGGTCCCTTTTCTCGGGTCGCGTCACATTTAATAATCTAGAGGGTCGGCCTGACTCTAAATTTTGAATTTCTAACTTTGACCCTCCGTTTTTCCCCGTGTAAAGAAAAATGAAAACTAATAATATAAAGTAATGACTTGAAAGAGTTCGATTTTGTCCTTAAATCTATTTCATATATTTATTTGATTTATGGACCCAAAGGTGGAGGAATAATTCGTACTTGAATATATTGGCATAACAATAAGTCTTTATTTATTATTTTCGATTATTGAACAATCTGTTGACGGTTAGAGCACTAATGATTTAGTGCGAGCAGAACTTAAAACAAATAATAACATTGAATGTAGTTGGCGCTGTTGTCGCGACTAAATAGCTTAAAATAAATACTCTCTCCCTATAGTGGGTTGTTCGGTGGCTAATCCCTCTGCGAAATCTATAAAAAAACTTTAAACGAATAATCATATCAGAAGTAGGTGGCGCTGCTGTCGTGAACCAAATAACTTAAAACAGATACGCTCTCTCTATCGCGGGTTGCTCGGTGACAAATCCCTTTGCGAAATCTGTGAAGAAAACTATAAGCAAATGATAATTTCAAAAGTAGGTAGCGCTGCTGTCGCGAACCAAATAACTTAAAGCGAATACGCTCTTCTCTATCGCGGGTTGCTCGGCACATGAGTTTATAGTGGAGCCTGGACAGCGTACCCACGAACACTACTTATCTTCTGGAGCCTGAGTGGCGTACCCAGAAAATAAGTTATTAATTTAAATTAGAAGTTGCACTAGAGCCTGGACAGCGTACCTAGTGTTCTTCGATTCATAATATTTTTACCAGACTGCTGCTCCACGGTGAACCCTTTGGTTGCTTCCAGAGGTGCTGCCTGGGACTTGCGTCCGACTGGGGATCCTGAGATCCTGGCTGGAGATCAGTGTTCGCAGAACGTGGACGTAAACGGCCCGCACCATAGATGCTTCGAGCTCATTGTGTTTTCCTCATTCAACCAACCTATGGCAGTGGAGCGAGGAAGAAGCCAGGAGCTGGTAGGGTCCATGGTGGGGGCCGTTTACGTTCACGTTCTGCGAACACTGCTGGAGATGCCACTGATGATTGCGCAAGCTAGGTTATAGCCTCGCGGTTTCGAGTCTACAGCGGGCAAGCTTGCGCTGCGAGCCTAGCGGTGACTGTTCGAGTCGCTGCCCCTGTAGACCTGCTACGCCGCGAAGAGCGTGTAGCGCTAGCATCCTGCATGCTGGCGCAGGTAGGTCGACGTGACCGTTTCAACCAATATTAATAAAATAAAAATATATACTGAAACATCGTGAAGAATGTCGTAAATCACGCTGTAAGCGACATCGTATCCGATGTCGTATCCAGTCCCAAATTGCCCATATCCCAAATAATTTCCGTTATCACGGTGAGTGATACACTCTTCTAATGATCGACATAATCGACTGAAATGATTTGGAAAAATTAGTAGATAGTTCATGATGTATCCGTAGCCGAATAGGCGTAAATAGATTCTATGAGAAAAGTTGTGTGGAACCTCTGTAGCTCAGATGATAGAGCATTCGACCGGCAGTCGCAAGGTCCTGGGCTCAATACCCAGCAAAGTGGAAGTGTTCCTTTTTTCACAGAAACTTTTTCCAATTTATATTGAAAAACTCCATCTAGTATGAAATGACATTAAAATTAATTCTAAATCACAGGTTGATAAGGTCGATGTAGTAGAGTTCCGTTATCACGGTGAATGATACACTCTTTAAATGATCAACATAATCGACTGGAATGATTTGGAAAAAATTAGTATTTTATGTCGTGTTAAATATATAAATTGCGAAGAATAATTTTCTGTAATACCCTCAACTAGTTTTATTTTTCTTGGAGTTAATGTCTATCTGAAACTTTCGTCGGTTACATTCTCCTTGTTAGCTCTTTTCTCACTTAGGCATTTCATCTTGAGTGTCACCCTTCCCCAAATAACCTCCATTAATTCCCTTACAAACTTGGAATCACATTTGCGAACCATTGATTCCCAAGTGTCGACGTGGACAGTAATGTTTTCACCGATGTTCACCTAGTTTAGAAAAACAACAATGTAGTACATGGTTTTAAAAGTTTGAAGAAAGTTTCAAGTTGCAAATGTAATAAAAACTATTTAATAAATATTCAAAATTGTATTATAGACTAAAGAAAATTTTTTAATTAGAACTCGGTTTATAAGAAATAAAACGAAAATTATAAAATCAGCAATCAGCAGCAGAAAGAAAATATTTTATTTAGGGAATGCAACCGAAACTGAAAAAAGTAGAAAATGAAAAAAAAATTGTCATTGTGAAAACTGAAACTTAAATTCTTATGGGTTTTAACCGCAAAATGAATACCGGAATCAACTGATTAGCTGATAAATTACCTCATCATTTTCATCAACATTGTACGCATGAGCGACTCGTTCATGTGTCAAGCCTCGGAAAAGTTCTGTAGGACGAAGTGGTTGAGGGCGTTGAGGAATTCGCCGTTCAGTTAAGCCTCTAAATAGTTGTTCGCGGTTACATGCCGAAACAGTTCGTTTTACTTCCAAGTTTTGAATCTGCTCCTCCTGGTCAAATTGTTTAAATGCATTTCTGGAACCAGAGCTTAAATCCAGCTCTTTGTCTTCCCTAAGGGGGAATGTGTCCCAGGTTTCACTTTTGCCGAATAAAGTTGCATCAAACATCTCATCATTACCTGAAATTATATAAGATATAAGTAGCTATCGTACACAATATGAAAATAGTGGAGTAAGTTTTTTGTAACTAAAAATTTTTAGTAAGTAAAACAGTTACGTATTTTATGATTGAAGGAACAGATAAGTAATAAAATCCAAATCCAAGTCAATGGAGTGTATTTGCAGGGCTGCCACAGCTGCAGATACTTGGAAAAAATTCAAAAAGTGACTTTTTGAATCCCTAAAGTGACTAAAAGTGACAAAGTTTTACTCAAAAAGGACTAAAAAAATTACACTTGGAATAAGAGATTTTTTAGAATTTTTAACATTTTCAGGGATTTTTCAAAATTTTATGTCTGAAGAATTGCATAGAATTTCGAAAGTTATCATAGGAGTTTTAAGATATTTGCATATGTTAAATAATTCCACGGGATTTTAGAGATTTTCCACGATTTTATGGGATTTCATAAAAATTTGTGAATAATCTTTCAGTTTTCTTCTTTCATTTTATGATAAGAGAGAAAGAAGTGACAAAAGTTACCTTATTTTTCCACAAAGTGACAAAAGTGATACTTTCTTTCAAAAAAGTGACTAAAACTGACTTAAAATTATAAGCAAGGGAGCTAGACTATTCGTCGAGGATTTTTGTATCGCAAGTCTACCCCTTACTACAACATTTTCTGTACAAATAGGCATTCCGTCCAGGAAATCTGAAAGTATCTATAACTTTCTGAAATTTGTAATAAAATTTCAAATTTTATTATAGAGTTAAAAGTAGAGTAGAGTTAAAAGAATTTGTAAAATAGTAATTATTCTTTGAGCAAGTTTAACCTTCGTTACAGTTTCCTAATGTTTGTACATATTTCCATAAAATTACCGCTGCATAAATTATAACTTTTAATTGTCCTTGACAAACTATAATAACTAACATTTTTTTATCACAAAATACTCAGCAATTTGTGAAACTTACCAAATACTCTACTGCTATGGTTCTCTCTAAGATGATTGTCTTCTTCTTCATGGTTGGGCAGATCTTCATCTTCTTTTTCAGACAGGTCTACAATATCTCCATTTTTCGATTCATTGTTGCCAAATTGAGAACCTGCTCCCGTTTTCAGGAAAAATAAAGATAATGTTTTTCTATAATATTCTAAAACACTATACTATAAGTATGTCGTAAATAAACCTTAGAATTTTTATTGGAAACAGTTACCATTTGTTTTAGTAACAGGTGTTTCTGATTCTTCGTCATCAGATTCAAGTGGCTTTCGAGATGCCATTAGCTTTAAGTGATTAGCAAAAATTTTTTTATTTTCATACTGCTTGGCTAATTGACTGGGTAAGTTGGCCTTCGTCTTCTTTACAATCTGCATAAAGTTACGAGAAAAAATCAATAGGTGCAAGTTAATAATGTCAAGAAGAGACTAAATACTAAGAATATAAGGGTCCCGGTGGATTTGATTTACATTTATTTATTTTATATTTCATCAGGATAGAAAAAAAGTCCCAAAAGGACTTGGAAAGACCATAAAATCTTTTTGGTTTCCAAATCCTTATTTTGAAATCTTTTACAAAAAATGATTTGAAAACTCAAGTAAACCACTACTTTAAAATTTGAAACTACTATTTTATATATTTTACTTATTAAATACCTTACTTTGTTTTGCTTAATCAGTTTGTTCTTCTCTTCTTTGTTTTGTTTCCTCAGCTGGCCTCTCTGTCCACTTTCATTTGAAAAGCTCATATTTCTTTTATTTGGATACTTTAATCGTTTCTCTTTTTTTTTGTTTCATAATATCTGATTTGCTGTCTGTAAAAATAATTATGGCGTATAAAGGTTTACTTTTCAGAATTCCACATACAGGCCTATTTCAGCAATAAACATACTTATGGGAAATCGCATTTCATTCATTTAAAAAATTGTAAAATTGCTCGTATAAAGTCATATGTTGAGATATGTATGTACTTACTTCCCAAAAGGAGGATGTAGGCGTTCAGTAAAACGTCGGTTTTTTCTTTATCCCCATTGAACCAAACTTTATATTTTTGCTGAGGATTAAAACCCTTTTTGTTCTTCAACTGGATATGATTCTCAATTGAAGAAATAGACACGAGTTTCTCCACACCGGTCGTAAAAAGTACATATGCATCCGTTATATCTTCATTACACATCTTTTTATTCACTTTGCAATCAAGCGTTATTACCGCTATAAATAAAGAACCACAAATCACGCAAATCACTACAGATTTTTGCCGGCCGGGCTGGAGACACCACGTGTTGCTTATGTTTTTAAAGCTTTTATTTTTCGCCATGCACATGCGCGTCCAAGAGTGAGTTGAAGTTCGCAAATTGATGTTTGATATTTCGTAAACGTGAAACAATTTTCTTTCCAAGATTTAATTCCCATTTGAGAGAAAAAAAAAATGGAACAAAATGTTAACGTAAGTATTAATTCGCTAAATTTAATGTAGCTGTAGATATAAAATATGCATGCTTAATTAATTAATAAGAACCAAAAAATATACGTTTTAAGGTTACGCACAATAAGTAATACATGAATATCACTGTACATTGACATGCGTTTTGTGAATGTGTTTTTCAATTTCATTTATGATATAACCCAGAATCATATAACCTACGAAATCATACATGACATTTTCGAAATATGTATATACACTTAGAGTTTCATGTGTCATAAACATATCTTTCTTATTTCCATCATTAACAGATTCATTTGCATAATTCATTTTTTCCTCACATTTCTCATACGGTTTATCAAGTTTAACAGCTTTCAAATTTAAATTTGAACTTTCAATTCCTCATATTGCTTGACTATTCAAAATAATTTAACTTTCGCTATGTGACAGTAATTAATAATTGGAAAATATATTTTCAGATTTTTTTAAAGATTGTAAACTTGATTTCAACGAATATTGTCCAATATACATTTTGGAAATACACTTGATTAGTAATTAGGACATATGTCTTTTCATGTGTACTTGTATAAGTCATCAGAGTGTAAACATTAAAACTTTCAAGTTAATACATCTTTGTCAATTACATAGATATAAATATTTTATATTTCATTTCATTCAGTATTTAAAAATAAAAATCGTTTCTCAGCAGATTGACAATGATAGGCTTGTGAAGCGCAGGAGATATAAAGAGTATTTGCAGCCTAACTCACAACATCCAATTCCTCAATCCTCATGGTATAGATACATGAATTTGTTTCGACAACAGGTAAATTTTTTAAGAGAAACAGTATTAAGTTAATCATTTCATGATTATTAAAAAACCCTTGCTTTTACACGTTTCTATCATCTCTTAAAGGTAACCGAATCATATCCTCAACTGCGTGCTTTTCGTACGGGTAATGAGGAGACTATCGATACTTCAGGAGAATATCAGGAAGCTGAGAGTGAAGAGGATAATATGAACGAAGGGAATGATGTGTATTACGAAGCTGTAACCAACACTGAAACTACAGAGGATCTTATAAGGAAAGAGTATGAGGTATAAAAATTCTCTTAATATTGTTGACATATGTGGAAAGTGAAACAATTTTACGTAATTTTTAAAGGTTCCCATTTTCAGTAGTAACACCTGCATTTCGATTCGTACTATTTATTATGTGGATACACATTACTTAAGGAATATGATTGTAGACTTTTCATGATTTTATTTATTTCAGACACGTATTAATGAAACCTGGTCAACTAAGGAAAAGGTTGAAGACCTACACAATGTCATCAAGTCTTTATCAGAAGATCTGGATAAAATTGAAAATAATACAGTGCAGTATGCTAAAGTACTTAAAAGAATCCTAAATTTTCAGTTCTTTACTTCTGCTTGAATATTCCTCTGAAATATCCAAGTGGAAATTTTTCCTACTTGGGAGAAAGTTATTCAACATTTTTTATAAATTGAAGAAAAAAAATTACTGGTTGTTGAAGTCGTTTTTATGTAGCAAAACGCACTTTTCACATTTTTAAAAATACTAGCTTGGGACAGATTCTAGATTCGAAGACCAAATTGGACAACTGACATGTTTTTAACCCATTTTTTGTTAAGAAGTGAACTTCGGACTTCGAGAAGAATATATGCAAATCTTTGTCCATAAGTTCACAAATGGAGATTTACATGAATGTAATTTGTTGAAAATATAAACAGTCTTTCCATGAAGGGAATTCCGTGCAACATCAATGGTAGTTCAATTTGGATTAAGATTTTCTGTTTAGTTTGCTGCGTAGATTCAGTTGCACGGGCACCGGTTCAAGGCTTTGTGCAATTTAATGGTTCATATGGATGCAACCAGTGTCTACATCCTGGAGAGTGGGTTCAAAATAAACCCACTAGTGCCCGTTCTGGAAACATAAAATACCCTCTTTTAAACAAAGTGCCCAAAGATAGGAACGCGGGAGATACTTTAAAACACATGAAAAAGCAGCGAAATTAAAAATACCGGTTTTCGGAGTCAAAAATCCATCGCACTTGATAAATTTAATAAATTTTGACATTGTCTTCGGTTGCTTACCAGACAGTTTACATTGTATCACTGGAATAGCTAAGTTATTCGCCACAATTTGGTTTGGAAATAAGCAGAAAGCTGGTTTAATTCCTAAACAAATGATTCATGAAATTGATGTTCTCTTAAAGAACATGAAAGTACCTCATGCAATCAGTAGACTTACGCGTACATTGTCTAAAAAAGAGTTTTGGAATGCCAGAGAATGGGAAAATTGGGTATTATACTACAGTATGCCAATTCTTAAAGATGTTCTACCAACAGAATTTTTTGACCACTGGGCCCTATTCGTGGAAGCATTGTACATATTATCAAAGGAAAATATTAAAACTTTCGAAGTGGATTATGCCGACAAACTATTACATGACTTTGTTGCTCACACGGAACTTCTTTATTCTAAGGTATCTATGACTTTTAATGTACATTTGCTTTTACATTTAAGTAGGAGCGTTTACGATTGGGGACCCCTTTAGTCCCACAACGCATATGCTTTTGAATCAGGAAACAGAGACTTATTGAAAATTATTCATGCGGCAAAAGGCGTGCACCATCAAGTGTGTCGTCGAATTAGCTTGCAGTACAGTATGTCTGTATTAAAAGAGCGCGTACTTCCTTCTGCTTCTTATTGTGTAAGACGATTTTTTACTCACACGGGTACTTCTAAGATCCAGAAAACTCTACAACTTTATGCACACAGATACTTCGGGCCGAAATCTACAGTAAACGATTCATGGATACAAAAATTGCAGCTTTCTGCTAAAAAAAAACAGTGTCGTACAAAAAAATGGTGAAAAATGGTTGTTTATATATGTCAGCCGTAAAATGTAACAAACGTTCCGATAATACGTTTGCAAAATTAAGCAACGGCTCATACGTCAATCTAATTTATTTTATTGTGGATTCAGACAATAAAAAGGAATATGTGATTGTTAAAATAATACACACAATAGATGCCTTTCAAAATAAATGCAGTATGCTGCAAAAAATTGTAAAAATATATAATGAGGAATCTGCTGTATTAACCGTTGATATTGTAAAAATATGTGTGCATTTAATTTCGAACGATTGTGAATATTTGTGTGCCGCTCCGAATTTGCACTCTTATTAAACTTTCATGATGCCGAAAGATCATAAATAAAAATATGTTTATAGATAAACCAATATGTTTATAACAGTTACCATTGTCTTCATATTCCTTCCCTACAGTTGAATAAATTTAAATTTTAACAATAATAAAATATTTTGTTTTATTGGATACAAAAAAAAAGCTAGTAAACGACATTGGAAACGACATTGCTAACAACATCGTAAACGATATCGGATATGGTCCCAAAATTCAACGTCGTTTACGATATTACTTACAACAATGTTTGCGATATCGCTTACGATAACGCTTTCAATGTCGTTTCCAATGTCATTTCCGATGTCGTTTCCAACGTCGAAATTCTCGATAGGGTTGAAATAAGATTTTAGGGGTGGAACACGAAAAGTTTGGAATTCAAATTATCAAATATCCAATTCAACTTTTGACTCATTCATATTTAAAAAGAACCTTTTTATTTTTTATAGAATCAAATATATCACTCTTAGAGAGTAAAATAAAAATAGAAGGTGAACCAGGGCATTTTCTTTCGTTTGCATCTCTCAATGAAAACGACTTCAAATTCGTGGTTTCTTATGGACATTTCAAATACCAACATTATTCACATACTCGTTTTGCATTTATGATCTCACCACTATTTGGTTTAACCACAATTGAACCTTCTATTCATAAGTATTAACGAAAATTGTATTTTCTTATAAAAAATAAATTTTAAATAAAAATTTCAATTGTTTTTCAAATTATTCCTTACTTCTTTTGCAGTGAACAAATGTATGTCAACGCTGGAAGAAAACCTGAGATAAATCCTAATTCACTCCTGAAGGTTGTCGACTCCATGAGCCTAGATTCTTATGCTATTGAACACGAACGTGTTCGAGAATATATCCTAACTCTTCTTCTAGTCTTCAAGGTGAACATTTTTGAATATTCATGCACGACATATACGTTTAAAGATTCAGAATAAGCTTAAATCAAAATTATTGCGATGTTGAAGAAAAGTGTATTTATTTAATTAAAGCTTATAATAAAGTTCAAAACTTCACTGAATTTGATAAAAGCGATAAAAAGTTATTAATGTCATCTGATAGGACCTGAATTTACTAATAAATCACATTTGACAACTTTATTAATAATACAGCATTGCAGACAAACAGAAATTGATGTTGTCTTCTCTAGAAAATTCTTTGAATTGATTAATTTGTGAAAATCGTAAACATAACATTAGAAAGCTTATTATGGAAGTGATATTTCAATAAAAAGGCTTGCCTTATTCGGACCTCAATAGGCGTCAGTGAGGTAAGTCCTAATAAGGGAAAACTGTCAGGGCTCCTACAAAAGCCCCATCATTATTAGGGACTTTTAGATACATGTCTAAACGGGGGCACAATTTTTTGAATAATTATGTTTAAAGTAAATTTTGGGCGAATTTTCTGTAAAAAGATAGCACATGGCAGAATTTGTGCTTAGTAGTAAGAAGAAAATTAATCTGCGAAAAAAGAGGTAAAAATATTGCGCTGAGTGCAGACTGCAAAAATTGCACAATTTTTTTTATTTGAGAGAACTCAAAAATTATTCGAGTGAAATTCCACCGTAAAGTGTTAAATTTGACTCCAATAGAGTGGAATTTCCCGCCATTAAAGTAAAATTCTACTACAAAAAATTTTAGAGAGTAAGATCATTTTTTGATCAGGGCAACAAAATTAAGATCTTTCATTGATTCAGGCAACAAAGGCTTATTTGATCAGATCATATGGCCCTTATGCTGCAGTATGATCCAATTTATGACCATATTTTTTTACATAAAGTTTGTCACTTCAGACAGGTTATTTGATCTCAAAAATGAGAGTTGACCTTCAAATGATCTTAAAATTTTGTGATTTATCTAAGGGATTCTATGCTTTTGATACAATTTGTATATATCGTTGATAATACGTTATAATTTATACTATATATTTTTATAGTTGGAAAGCTCGATAAATTTTGTGGAATCACTCGAGAATTTTCAACAATTCGATGAACTTCAGCAGTACCAAATGATAGGATACAAAGGCGAAGTTGGGAAAACTTTATTTGCAGCAAGCGATATTATAAAGGTTCCAGTTACCGAGTGTCCTGAAATACGCAGAAAACATCCTACTTATAAGTTCAGGACCCGGGTTACTTCGAGGTATCAAAACGTCAAACTATCATCGGTCAGTATTTCTTTATGTTTTAAAGACAAATTAAAGTTATCACTTATAGTATATGCGGGTGATTCCTCGTTGAACGCATAATGTAAACATTTACATTTCACAAAGATAAAAAATATTTTCGGTAAAAAAAGGAACGCTTTGACTCTCCTGGGTATCGAGTCCAGGTACTTTTGATTGCGAGGTAAATGCGACAATTTTTGAATTTTTGTAAAATTAAATTAGACACGTTCAGTACGATTTTTAGTTTTAAAGAGTGGTAGATTCTGAAGCACACTATATGGCCACTTTTTGGTGATGTTTTTAGAGGCAATTGATAACATATTTAACTCAGATGATATCAAATTTAAAATTACAAATATAAAATAGTGGAAGAATAAATGAAGACAATTTTAAAAGTGCATCAAAATATTTTTAAAAATGTGCATAAATTTCTGAGCATTTGTATCCACTAGCTCAGCACAATCACGTTTTATTTTATATTTCAACTTCAATTATTTACAAATTGATTTCCTGCTTAAATGCGTTGACTAAAATGCCAAGTGCATTGAATTGTGTACTATGCATGAAAGCATTCATATACATAAACACTAAAAATTTAGTTTAAATTTCATCTTCATTTCAGGGTGACAATGGCAGTCCCTTGTTCAACAGATACGGCGTAGTTTTCGGAATTCTTACTAATTTTCGAAATGGATTTGTCTTAAAATTACATGAATACTATAAAGATATTGAGTCCATAAAGAAGTATATTAACAGACGCAGTAGTGGAACCTCGGGTGGAACAAGCTGTGACTGAGATTCGTCAGTAAGACCGAATGAACTAAAACATAAGTTGACAATAAACTCAAGACGCCAAAATTTCAAATAACCCATGCAATGTAACTGGCTGAATTGAATGTACATTTGTACACGAACGGAACATCCACACGAGCGTTGAGATCTTTATTTAATTGTTACGCTTAAATTATAGAACAGAATCGTTTAAAAATTTCCAAAAAACTTCCTTGAGTCCTGTTATAAATTTTTGTGACAGTATATTTGATATTTCTTCAAATTCGCTTGACTGTCAAAACGTTTGGAAATTGCGAAAGAAGCCACAAATTTTAAACTAGCTGATATAAAGCTCTGCGCATTTACTGATTCCTACAAAAAATTCAAGTCTGATTGTAAACTGCAAACCAACGAGATTCTCATTACTCAAAGCAATTTAACAGGTAAAATTTATTTCGAAACATATTTTCAAAATATAAAATCTCCTTGACTTGCTAGTAAAAATCTAAATCGTAATTTTATCACTACCTTTTCAAGAACAAGAGCAAATCACTACAATCTAGCGGCTTCGTTAGCCAGATTCAAAATAGTATCCAGTCCTACATGCCAATGTGACACGGCTGACGAAGATAAACCACGTCCTTTGGCAGTGTCCCTTGTATGATATTCAAAGATCTAAACTCATAAAAGACTTACGAAAACTAAATCACTTGCTTCCACTCAACATAGAATTTTAGAATCGTGCGGTTTGAAGATATAAGCATTGTAAACCAATTATTGTAAAATTCGTAATATATGTTAAAACACTGTAACAAAACAATGTGTAGCCGAAATAGGTAATTTTTCGCTTAAAACGGCTTAATAAAAATAAAAAAATAAAAAAAAAACGGTTGGAAATTTGATTACACTGAGATAAAAGTAAATTCTTGTTTCAAGAAAAAGTTCTTTTGATCTAAAAAATATTTGATAGGATGAATTTAGTACTGTATCTCTTCGATTCAAAAGTAATATTTTTTTCGGTGTATATTATATACTTTTTTCTCTTAAACTAAATAAATTAAATTTTAGCTTGATGAAAAAAAATTCAATTTAGACAAAGTTTATTTTTAAACCAAACAAATGTGGACAAACAATTCAACCAATCTCTCATGGCAAGGGTTGTGCAGTGACGCCTAACTCGAGGTTTTTTACGTAAATTACCTAAGTGAGGTATTTTACGTAGAAAACCGGTAAAATACCTAATAAATTACGTGCTAAGATGGCGTCCTTATAAAACTGTATATAACCTCACTTTTTCAAAGTTCCGTTCCCGAAAAGTTTGTTTTAAACGCGAACATTGTTAATTAAACAATATCATCAATGTCGACTAAAAATAAACGGGGGAAAACAAAATCCCACTTCGAGCTTCCATATATTCCATGGAATAAATTGAGCTTTCTTCGCCTGCAAGAGAAAAATAAAAATGTTGCAAAATATTTATTTTGTTGTGAAGTGTTAAAAAATGTTGGATATAATCGCCTTTTGGGTGAGGTTAGGTTTGTTCTTTGTTGGCGGGACCGAGAATGGGCATCGCAGCAGCGTTAAGTCCCGTATACACGTAATTTACATCATGTAGAGAACTAGTAGGGTAAAATACCTAGTAATTTATGGTAAAAAACTACGTAAATTACATAAAGAATTTTACTTACCCAACTCTGCTTATGACCGTACTTCACAAAACACGAAATGAAGTTCTACCAAGTACTAAGTTAGAAAACTTCCCGATGAGGGCACGTGTGTTCCCTGGCTGCAAAATTTCGGCATTTCCGCCATTTTGCACCCAGTGAACACACGTGCTCCCTCATCGGGATGTTTTGTAACTATGTACTTGGTGGAACTTCATTTCAGGAATGAATATATGGAGATTGGTCTCCCTATTGAAAATTCCGACGTTGGAAACGACATCGGAAACGTTATCGTAAGCGATATCGTACACGTTGTAGTTAGCAGGGTTGCAAAATTACGCGTATCTTGAGGCTTTCCATGTAAATTACGTAATATATGCTATTTACGTAATTTACGTCGAAAACTGCAGTTAATTACATATTCAAAGTAGCGAACCTTAAAAGAGTGTTTAAAAGAAAATGATAAATATGTGGCAAAATGTTTACAGTGTGACAAAATTTTAAAAAACAATGCTTACGATCGGCTTTTAGGTCACAGGTAAGTAAATAAAAATTAAAATCTATCAATTTGTTTGTTTATTATCTTTTGCTAATCACTGGAATATCAATAATTTTAATAGAAAACCTAGAGAAGTTATAAATATTTACCGAACTACTGTAATATGTTATATTCAGGATAACGTAAATTTCTTTTCAATAAATATTATTGTATTATACAGACTTTATAATGTATGTTAATGCTGCGATCACTTTGCTTTATACTTATACTAAATTATTGTTTTATTAATGTTAAGAAAAGTCTGTAAAGTGAAATCGACGAAAATATACAATTCCGGGAATAACAATCATCCATCTCAAGAGGACCTTACGGAAATTCGAGCCCAGGTATTTCGATTGCTGGTCAACTTCTTGACCTGGGCTCGAATCCCAGCGCAGTCGAAGGCATCTTTTTTCCACAGAAAGATTACAAATTCTTTAAATTTGAATTTAATTTGCATTTATTTGCGATATAAGAGTTTGAAATTGTCTACGAGGACACCTGTTGGCAACGTATCCTATCTGATACGCGACTAGTGATTCTCCGATAATGTAGGCAGTGGCAGAAATTTCAAACTCAACTAATTAATTTGAAATAAATTAATAATATTTGATAATTTCATATTCAATAATTCAAACTCAAATTTTATTTTATTTATAAGCTTAATTTTTTGACATGTCAGTAGTTTAGTCTTGAGATTTAGAAAAATAGTTTTATAAAGTCTATATCATTCGATTTCTAACTCAAGAAAAAAATTGTTCATTGAAAAAAGTACTAAAAAGACATAAACTAAATTTAATAGTTATATTATAATTTGTGCAAAATTGAGAACATTTTTTATTTCTCATGTGAACCATCTTTACTATTAAATAATTTTAGTTACGGTAAATTCTTTTTAATTGACATGATATTGAAGTTTTATTTTATATAAGTATTAAGCACAAGACTTACTTTAGCGTTATTGTTTAACAGCACTATTCCTTCTGAAGAAATATTGCTTTTATTGAGCACAAGACTCATACTTAAAGTGCAAGTACTATCTTGCCTTTTGTCAATATGCATCTGCTCATCTGCTAGCAAATCATTTCCAATGGCACTGCATCTTTTCTTGGAAAAAAGTAATTTCCGTGCATTGGCCTACCACCCTTACTTATGTTTAAAACCGTATGAGATATCGTTTTTTTTTATTAAATAAGACAAAATATTTTATTATTGTGAAAGTTTAAATCTATTTTTTACTATATGGAAGGAATATGAAGACAATGGAAACTGTTATAAACATATTGGTTTATCTATAAACATATTTTTATTTATGATCTTTCGGCATCATGAAAGTTGAATAAGAGTGCAAATTTGGAACGGCACACAATTATTCACAATCGTTCGAAATTAAATGGACACATATAATATGTTTATATCAATTCCCATTGTCTTTATATTCCTTCCATACAGTACAATAGATCTAAATTTCAACAATAGTAAAATATTTCGTCTTATTTAATAAAAAAATGGCGTGTGCCAGTGTGTCCCCACTTCATCGCACCAATTTCACGCTGTCGGCTGTTGCGCCAAGATTCGACCGGCAATCGAAAGACCTGGGCTCGAATCCCAGCGCAGTCGAAAGCGTCCTTTTCTCCACAGAAAGATTTAAAAATTCTTTAAATTTTAATTTCATTCGCATTTATTTGCGACATATGAGTTTGAAATTGTCTACAAGGACACCTGTCGGAAATGTATCCTATCTGATATGCGACTAGTGATACTCAGTGGCAGAAATTTCAAACTCAACTAATACAGAATAATGTTTGAATAAAATATAGTACTTTAGGAAGTTTTTGAAATACGTAACCTTTTTACAATTTCGATATACACGGTGACCCATTTTAATCTATAATTCCAAATATCTTCTAAAATAATTTATCTATGAAAAAATGGTTCGGACAAAGGTTGACCAGGACCGAGGGGGACATTTGACGATTCAAGCACAAGTCAATGCATTTTTTCCTAAGTGTCCTCTGAATCAATTTTTCGCGTATAAGTCATCAATGTGTGTATTATGTGTGTGTATCTGATTGTGTCGAGGTAGTAACAATAACTAAACATGTAGTTCAATTAACATGGGGTGAATAGTAAAATCAATTGAAGCTCTTATAGTAAACATAAGCAGTAGAAGTTACTACATAAGAGTAGTTAGAAAAACAATCTGATGATAAGTAAATAAGTGTACTATTTTTTTAATAGTACTTCATTAGTTGGAATTACTTATTGTGGACTTGAATGCATAATTTCTTTATGAGATAATTTTCTTTGTTTAAAAGTTTCATCATATTTTTAGAATTGAAAAAACTCAAAGTTTTTAAATTGTGAACATACGTTGATTTTACTCTTGAAAACAAAAATTAAAGGAATCATAATCTGTATAAAGTATCACTAATATACAATAATAAAAATTAATACTTCTATAATTTTTATAATTCTTTTTATTATGTAATGTTCTTTAATTCAAAAATTTGAACTGTTTCTTTCAAAAATATTCTATTTTATAGAAAATCGATTTCACAATTAAAAATCTTAATAATTCCAATCAGAATCATGAACTGACATAAAATTTAAAAATTCCCGATTACACAGGGCCCATACACTTCTTACACGACCCTGCAGTAGTTGCAGGTTATAAGCGCTATTTTCTTTCTTGTATTCCAAGCGTGCGCAGCCGAGAGGCTTGGTCGTTAGTTTAGTAATGCGTTAATTATAAGCAGAGAGGGTTCGAACCCCGCAGCGTTAAGAAGAATTTTTAATACTGCCTAAACGAGCGTTTGTGTAGTGTAGAGGGGGGTGTGTTTTTGTAGGTAAGTGTGTATATAAAAATAGTAAGTTAAGTTTTTACTGTAAAGTAAATACAGTTTTGAAATATACTAAGAATTTTCATCGATTTAACTACTGCTCTTATTTGACTTATCTGTGTGCCTGCAGATCACTTAAGGGGAGGTTCTCCTCTTTTTAGCCGAAAATGAAGCGGGATTTCATAATTTACTGTCGGATAATGAAAAGACAATACGAACAAACGGTTATGATGGTTTATTAAGCCATCTTTTTAAAATACAAAAGAAAATTCTTTATGACAAAATCTAATATGGCGGCCCCAAAATGGCGGGTCTTGTCATCCTTTGAAAGTGAGACGTTGTTCGATAACGTCAAGGTTGTAACCACTTGTAGTGAACTGAAATCAAAAATTTGTTTTTTATAGTCAAGGTTATAAAATTCCCTATGACTTATACCTATTTCTAAAGAATTTTTATTAAAAATTATCCAATTCATACATAATCAAAGAAAAAGTTCGATTTGACCTTCTTTCTATTAAAGTTTTTTCTTATCAAACGACTATTATTTAACAATTGCTTATGTTTATTTTAGGTATAAGTCATACAAAAAATCATACTCTTCCAAAAACATTTTAGATGAAGTAAATCGGATCAGTAGATCATGAGCTATGCTTGACTTTAGTATAAACAAAAAGGATTTCGAGATAAACGCGTTTAAAGTTGTAAGTCTCACATACACGTTCCAAGAGAACCATCACCACAAACAAATCTTGTCGAAATGACATTATAAACGTAAATTTTTCAGTCACTTTTTTTCGTTTACACTCGAGATTCCCTATAACGAAATTCCCTGTAACGAAACCTCTCTGTAAGAAGCGCGTCACGCCTCTCTATAACGTGCAGACGATCGACCCCTCTTCCCCCACTACTACGGAATGAAGCGCGCTCGAATTTGAAAAAGTAATCAATGAGTTTGATGGCTTTTATCACAAATTAATGAGAAAATTATTTGTCAATTATTGAAAAATTACTTGATAGTGTAATTTCTTTCTTTCTGAAAATATTAAAAAATACACCTGATATAAGCATAAATATTTTTATTATTATATTATTATATTTTCAGTATTTTCAGTACATACCGTCAAATAAGTTAATTCCATCTTCAATACTCACAGAAATCTTTTTTATACCGTTTTAACTATGTAAATATATTATTCACATAGCCTCACTGACAGACAGACTGCGCGCATTATATAATGCGCATAACAGCGCTTAGCAACAAGTAGGATATGGAGGGGATCCCTCTCGCGTTTGTTACAGAGAGGTTTCCGATGCTCGAGCTTTACGTTACAGGGAATCTCGAATGATATTGAAGTTTGATACGTCTCAAACCCAAACTTGTGACGAATTGTGAGACGAACTATTAGGTGGAAAATTCTTCTATGAGACGGAAATTTATCCCTAGATCAGGTAACGAAGGAAGACAATATAAGCAATAAACATTACCTCTATAAACCGAGGGACTCTTATACCGAAGTTTGGGATAAAATTTACCTAAAGGAAACCCTTGTCACTGATCAGCATTTTATGACTTTTAGGTTGACACAAAATTATCATAAAAAACTTTGCTCACATGTGAACGCTACTTATGTAATGTAAATGATGAATATAATACTAATATGGTATTCAAATCAAAAGTTATAAAAAACTGAATGTTACAAAAGAATTTTTCTCTAATGGATCTTTACAAAATATTTTTCTAAAAATTCAAGAAATGCAGTAGATGACGATAGAAAAACGTGATTCAACATAAAAAAGTTTATATATGATTTATTCACGTGGCCTGATAGAGAAATTGCCTTAACCACGCAACTAAAAATATGACATTGCAATGATGAAAACACAGATTTACAACGTTTATATATGAGCATTGGAGTAAATGGGTGGAGTAAAGATGATATATCCTGAATGGGTTTTCACAAACGAGTATTTCGTTGCAAGAGACGAATAGCGTTATGAAATACAAGTGAGTCGGAGCGAGTAGATAACTCTAGTATTGCGTGTGCATACGTGTATATCAATGTCTGCGCGCGAGAATTCAAGTATCGACAGATCAGCGCGAATTCTCCCGATAGCTTATAATTGGAGATGACGAGTACCAGCGAGTCTCGGCAAGTCGCAGAGAGTCGCGGTTAGTATTTATTGGACTGGAGTTTTAACGGTATTTGGCTTTATTTTTCATTATTAAGGGAAGAAATACTTTAGAGACAGTTTCATTCGGAATCGACTCATGAATGGAAACCCACTCGATGTAACCCTTATTCCCTAAATTGAAAAATATGTAGTGTCACAGACATGTTCAACGAAAACAATAGAATAGTGGAAAAAATTTTAGAAAGAATTCGATGTACGGAACAATCCGTTGATATGTCGATACTAATTATGTAATATATATAAAGGATTCCGATTCTTGGAATGTGAAAACATTTTGATAATCTGCATGAAAGATGAAGATTTAAAAAATAATATATTCTCTTTAATGTCATCAAAACATGAGTTGGTAACACTAAGAACAAAAAATTACAACATGTATGTAGGCATGTGATAATAGGCAGATAAAGAAAAGATAGAATGCAGCTTTTTTCGTAAATAAAGATACATGACATAATGCAGAAGTTCATTAGGATCAAACAAGACGTTAAAAGATACTTTAGGATAAATAGGATGACTCCGTTGTGAGGAAAGCAAACATTCCCCATCCTTAGATATGAGCTAACTCACTAGACGATAAAAATGAATGTGATGCAACCCTTTTTTCAAACTTTTAAAACTAGATAGGTTAGAGAAAGAGATGAGAAATCGAATTAAAAAAAATCAACATAAAACACTGATCATATGTGCATACTACATAGGTGATGCACTTAAAGGAATGAGACTTATAAAATTTGATAACATGAAAATGACTTGAACGAACTTTAGGAATTTTGGAAAAACCATTTTCTCTTTAATGTTATGGTGACACGTTTTCCAGTAAATGTGCACAAAGAATCTTGTTGTTCTCTTTTTATTTACTCAAACAAAGTTTAATTGATTTATATTGTACATAATTTTGAAACATGGAAAAAACTTGTCTTTGTAACACTGAAAACAATAAAGTTACAACATGTTTTCATGCATATCAGACTAAGAAGATGAAGAAGTGATAGAATCAACTTTTCTTGTAAATTGATATATATGACATAATGCACAAGTGCATTACAATGAGATAAGATATCAAAAGAAACGTCAGCATGTATAGGTACAGACAGTTGTGAAAAAAGAGAAAATTTCATATATTCAGATATAGGCTGACTCACTAGACGGTCGAAATGACTGTGATGTAACCCTTTTTTTTAAACTTTTAAAACTGGATTGTTTAGAGAATGATATAAGGAATCGAATAAACCCTGTAAGATAGCTCGCGTTCAATAAGAAGTTACTTTTTTAAACGAAAACAATAGAGAAAATTTCTCTCTTTTTAAAAGTTCTAACACGCCTTTCTAAACATTCCAAATAATTGAATCTTAGCCCAGGTAATAGAGGGAATTCTCAACTTTCTATTGCATATGTAAAACAGAACATGAAATGCATAGGGGTTGAGATTTCGCTGTTTTCCTGAGTGCATAAATTCGTCTTACTTTCAAGAAATTGAAATTTCCAAGCACAAACTTGAGACGATTTGGCCCCACAATTTTTGACAGCCAGCTCGAAGTCGAACCCAAAAGCAGGTAGTGGGTCATTACAATAGAGGCAATAAACCGTACGTGCGGCGTACTCTTAATTCTAAATTGATATTATACTTAAAGAACACAGGAGATTTAACATCATGGAGGTTTTTCGCGAAACACATCATATGAGTGCAATGTCACATATGAGAACACGAATTGTGGAATGCCCATAAAGTGGCTGTAATTTTAATAAAAAAGTAATCTCAAGTGTTGAATTTGAAACAAACATACTGTTTTGGAAATGTAATAGAGTATAAAATTATCATACTTCATACATCATACTTAATTTATATGCGTTTCTCGGTGAGTTACGTTACTTTTTGTGAACGTAAAAAGTCGTAATAAAGTTACTTTTCGAAAAAAGTAATTGATTAAAGTTATAGTTAGTAGAGACGAAAAAGATGATAATGACTTGAACTAACTTCAGGAATTTTGAGAAAAACATTTTTTCTTTAATGTTATGGTGACACGTTTTCCAGTAAATGTGCACAAAGAATCTTGTTGTTCTCTTTTTATTTACTCAAACAAAGTTTAATTGATTTATATGGTACATAATTTTGAAACATGGAAAAAACTTGTCTTTGTAACACTGAAAACAATAAAGTTACAACATGTTTTCATGCATATCAGACTAAGAAGATGAAGAAGTGATAGAATCAACTTTTCTTGTAAATTGATATATATGACATAATGCACAAGTGCATTACAATGAGATAAGATATCAAAAGAAACGTCAGCATGTATAAGTACAGACCGTTGTGAAAAAAGAGAAAATTTCATATATTCAGATATAGGCTGACTCACTAGACGGTCGAAATGACTGTGATGTAACCCTTTTTTTTAAACTTTTAAAACTGGATTGTTTAGAGAATGATATAAGGAATCGAATAAACCCTGTAAGATAGCTCGCGTTCAATAAGAAGTTACTTTTTTAAACGAAAACAATAGAGAAAATTTCTCTCTTTTTAAAAGTTCTAACACGCCTTTCTAAACATTCCAAATTAATTGAATCTTAGCCCAGGTAATAGAGGGAATTCTCAACTTTCTATTGCATATGTAAAACAGAACATGAAATGCATAGGGGTTGAGATTTCGCTGTTTTCCTGAGTGCATAAATTCGTCTTACTTTCAAGAAATTGAAATTTCCAAGCACAAACTTGAGACGATTTGGCCCCACAATTTTTGACAGCCAGCTCGAAGTCGAACCCAAAAGCAGGTAGTGGGTCATTACAATAGAGGCAATAAACCGTACGTGCGGTGTACTCTTAATTCTCAATTGATATTATACTTAAAGAACACTTGAGAGTGAAAAGTTTGAAAATGAGGGCAAGATAGGACAAAAAAGTGACTATTTTATTAAATATTATCAACGCTTAATATCTTATATTTTTTATTTTGAACCCTGTTGCGTTTTAATTAATAATCTATTGAGTTCAAAGATTTTTTTAAGTTGCTGAGGATTGCCAATTGACTAAGAAATCGTTATATGGTATTGAATGATAAATTTTTGTACAAGAAAAGATCCAAAAGTTAATTAAAAAATAAAAATGTATCGTTTAAAAAATCCGGACAAACACCCGGACGCAGTCAAAAATCCTATAGGACAACTCACACAATCTCTAAAATGATGGCCTGTCCAGGGAAATCCGGACGGATGCTCAACCTAACTGACCATACATTGTGTGCATGCCAAGTTTCAATCAACTTAAACAACATTTGTCTAACTTAGGACGATTTATATTTCGAATACTCATTTGATATCAGGTTCAAAACTGTTCACAGTTTCCAATTCTTAATTTCGGAAACAATTATGCGACAAAAAATGTTGCGTCTCGGCATTCTACATGTGCGTATATTTTTGAAGCATTAATTTTAAGACTTAAAATTTCATGTTAATATTTTCTCGAAAATGAGATTTTTAAATTTATTTGGATACTTTCAAGTACCATAGTTTTATGAATTCTAATTTCAGAATAAAATGTATTTAGACTTATTTTTAGAACTATTCGAGAAGAATCCAGAACTGTAAACAGAACTCTTGGAACTCTGAGAAATGAGTTTTCATTTAGAAAATATTATCCTGATTAGAAAATGTTATGAGGGTTTATTGCTGTACTCGCCTAGCACAACTCGGCACAACTTTTTGTTTTTCAAAATTCCCATTTCTGCAAAACAAAAAAACAAAAAAATTTTGAATTTACAAAAATAAATGTTTCTCTGCATTTTTACAGGTCAATAACATTTTTATTAAGTAACAAATACAAATTTCATTGCTGTGCTGTAATTTCGAAATCCTAATTTTAAAAATATTTTTAAAAAATTCGGAATAAAAAAATCGGAATTTTATAAAAAAATAATTTCAAGAATTCGATACTTGTGCTGAGTGGTGCTAGGCGAATACAACAATAAACCCTTATAACATTTTACGAACAGATTAATATTTTCCAAATGAAAACACATTTTCGAAACATAGTCCATCAACGACCCGGGATTTCACAAAAATGGGAATTTTGAAAAACAAAAATTTGTGCTGAGTTGTACTAGGCGAGTACAACAATAAATCCTTATAACATTTTCTAATCAGAATAATATTTTTCAAATGAAAACTCATTTTCGAAACACATAATCCATGACCGACCCGGGATTTTGCAGGAATGGGAATTTTGAAAAACAAAAAGTTGTGCTGAGTTGTACTAGGCGAGTACAACAATAAATCCTTATAACATTTTCTAATCAGGATAATATTTTTCAAATGAAAACTCATTTTCGAAACACATAATCCATCACCAACCCCGGATTTTTCAGAAATAGGAATTTTGAAAAACAAAAAGTTGTGCTGAGTTGTGCTAGGCGAGTACAGCAATAAACCCTCATAACATTTTCTAATCAGATTAATATTTTCTAAATGAAAACTCATATTGTAATGACCCACTACCTGCTTTTGGGTTCGACTTCGAGCTGGCTGTCAAAAATTGTGGGGCCAAATCGTCTCAAGTTTGTGCTTGGAAATTTCAATTTCTTGAAAGTAAGACGAATTTATGCACTCAGGAAAACAGCGAAATCTCAACCCCTATGAATTTCATGTTCTGTTTTACATATGCAATAGAAAATTGAGAATTCCCTCTATTACCTGGGCTAAGATTCAATCAATTTGGAATTTTTAGAAAGGCGTGTTAGAACTTTTAAAAAGAGAGAAATTTTCTCTATTGTTTTCGTTTAAAAAAGTAACTTCTTATTGAACGCGAGCTATCTTACAGGGTTTATTCGATTCCTTATATCATTCTCTAAACAATCCAGTTTTAAAAGTTTAGAAAAAAGGGTTACATCACAGTCATTTCGACCGTCTAGTGAGTCAGCCTATATCTGAATATATGAAATTTTCTCTTTTTTCACAACTGTCTGTACCTATACATGCTGACGTTTCTTTTGATACCTTATCTCATTGTAATGCACTTGTGCATTATGTCATATATATCAATTTACAAGAAAAGTTGATTCTATCACTTCTTCATCTTCTTAGTCTGATATGCATGAAAACATGTTGTAACTTTATTGTTTTCAGTGTTACAAAGACAAGTTTTTTCCATGTTTCAAAATTATGTACAATATAAATCAATTAAACTTTGTTTGAGTAAATAAAAAGAGAACAACAAGATTCTTTGTGCACATTTACTGGAAAACGTGTCACCATAACAGTAAAGAGAAAATGTTTTTCTCAAAATTCCTGAAGTTAGTTCAAATCATTATCATCTTTTTCGTCTCTACTAACTTTAACTTTAATCAATTACTTTTTTCGAAAAGTAACTTTATTACGACTTTTTACGTTCACAAAAAGTAACGTAACTCACCGAGAAACGCATATAAATTAAGTATGATGTATGAAGTATGATAATTTTATACTCTATTACATTTTCAAAACATTATGTTTGTTTCAAATTCAACACTTGAGATTACTTTTTTATTAAAATTACAGCCACTTTATGGGCATTCCACAATTCGTGTTCTCATATGTGACATTGCACTCATATGATGTGTTTCGCGAAAAACCTCTATGATGTTAAATCTCATGTGTTCTTTAAGTATAATATCAATTTAGAATTAAGAGTATGCAGCACGTACGGTTTATTGCCTCTATTGTAATGACCCACTACCTGCTTTTGGGTTCGACTTCGAGCTGGCTGTCAAAAATTGTGGGGCCAAATCGTCTCAAGTTTGTGCTTGGAAATTTCAATTTCTTGAAAGTAAGACGAATTTATGCACTCAGGAAAACAGCGAAATCTCAACCCCTATGCATTTCATGTTCTGTTTTACATATGCAATAGAAAGTTGAGAATTCCCTCTATTACCTGGGCTAAGATTCAATTATTTGGAATGTTTAGAAAGGCGTGTTAGAACTTTTAAAAAGAGAGAAATTTTCTCTATTGTTTTCGTTTAAAAAAGTAGCTTCTTATTGAACGCGAGCTATCTTACAGGGTTTATTCGATTCCTTATATCATTCTCTAAACAATCCAGTTTTAAACGTTTAAAAAAAAGGGTTACATCACAGTCATTTCGACCGTCTAGTGAGTCAGCCTATATCTGAATATATGAAATTTTCTCTTTTTTCACAACTGTCTGTACCTATACATGCTGACGTTTCTTTTGATATCTTATCTCATTGTAATGCACTTCTGCATTATGTCATATATATCAATTTACAAGAAAAGTTGATTCTATCACTTCTTCATCTTCTTAGTCTGATATGCATGAAAACATGTTGTAACTTTATTGTTTTCAGTGTTACAAAGACAAGTTTTTTCCATGTTTCAAAATTATGTACAATATAAATCAATTAAACTTTGTTTGAGTAAATAAAAAGAGAACAACAAGATTCTTTGTGCACATTTACTGGAAAACGTGTCACCATAACATTAAAGAGAAAATGGTTTTTCCAAAATTCCTAAAGTTCGTTCAAGTCATTATCATGTTATCAAATTTTATAAGTCTCATTCCTTTAAGTGCATCACCTATGTAGTATGCACATATGAGCAGTGTTTTATGTTGATTTTTTTTAATTCGATTTCTCATCTCTTTCTCTAACCTATCTAGTTTTAAAAGTTTGAAAAAAGGGTTGCATCACATTCATTTTTATCGTCTAGTGAGTTAGCTCATATCTAAGGATGGGGAATGTTTGCTTATCTCACAAAAAAGTCATCCTATTTATCCTAAATTATCTTTTAACGTCTTGTTTGATCCTAATGAACTTCTGCATTATGTCATGTATCTTTATTTACGAAAAAAGCTGCATTCTATCTTTTCTTTATCTGCCTATTGTTACATGCCTACATACATGTTGTAATTTTTTGTTCTTAGTGTTACCAACTCATGTTTTGATGACATTAAAGAGAATATATTATTTTTTAAATCTTCATCTTTCATGCAGATTATCAAAATGTTTTCACATTCCAAGAATCGGAATCCTTTATATATATTACATAATTAGTATCGACATATCAACGGATTGTTCCGTACATCGAATTCTTTCTAAAATTTTTTCCACTATTCTATTGTTTTCGTTGAACATGTCTGTGACACTACATATTTTTCAATTTAGGGAATAAGGGTTACATCGAGTGGGTTTCCATTCATGAGTCGATTCCGAATGAAACTGTCTCTAAAGTATTTCTTCCCTTAATAATGAAAAATAAAGCCAAATACCGTTAAAACTCCAGTCCAATAAATACTAACCGCGACTCTCTGCGACTTGCCGAGACTCGCTGGTACTCGTCATCTCCAATTATAAGCTATCGGGAGAATTCGCGCTGATCTGTCGATACTTGAATTCTCGCGCGCAGACATTGATATACACGTATGCACACGCAATACTAGAGTTATCTACTCGCTCCGACTCACTTGTATTTCATAACGCTATTCGTCTCTTGCAACGAAATACTCGTTTGTGAAAACCCATTCAGGATATATCATCTTTACTCCACCCATTTACTCCAATGCTCATATATAAACGTTGTAAATCTGTGTTTTCATCATTGCAATGTCATATTTTTAGTTGCGTGGTTAAGGCAATTTCTCTATCAGGCCACGTGAATAAATCATATATAAACTTTTTTATGTTGAATCACGTTTTTCTATCGTCATCTACTGCATTTCTTGAATTTTTAGAAAAATATTTTGTAAAGATCCATTAGAGAAAAATTCTTTTGTAACATTCAGTTTTTTATAACTTTTGATTTGAATACCATATTAGTATTATATTCATCATTTACATTACATAAGTAGCGTTCACATATGGGCAAAGTTTTTTATGATAATTTTGTGTCAACCTAAAAGTCATAAAATGCTGATCAGTGACAAGGGTTTCCTTTAGGTAAATTTTATCCCAAACTTCGGTATAAGAGTCCCTCGGTTTATAGAGGTAATGTTTATTGCTTATATTGTCTTCCTTCGTTACCTGATCTAGGGATAAATTTCCGCCTCATAGAAGAATTTTTCACCTAATAGTTCGTCTCACAATTCGTCACAAGTTTGGGTTTGAGACGTCTCAAACTTCAATATCATGAATCTCGAGTGTATTTCATATTTTGGTAGCTTCTACGCGTTGCCACTTGAGTATGTAATGCACTCGTCTCGTCCTCAACAGTTGTTTTTTGAAATTGTGGATTATATTTTTTTGTTGATGGGTCATTGTTGCAAAATAATGGAAAAAATAGTAACAATTCAAAGCATGTTATACGTAGAATTTCTATTTACCAAATAGAATTGAGTTTTTTTTCCGCAAACAAGTAACATTTACATGGTTTCCAAATATGTTCGGATTGCTTAATGAAAATTTTGCATTATTTTTGCATGATTGTTTTATGCAAACAATTTGTTTAAACAAATTCTTACTAAATTTAATATTTTAAGAAGATGCACATGCTTTTCAGTGTTTTCGGTCTCTGAAGAAGAATCTGATATTATTTTGGCATTCTCTATTTCTTTCAACAATTTTATAACAAATAAGTGCAAAATTAGTACAAAAGTGTATATGCGTGGCCGCGCAGTAGAATGGCACCTGAGCGTTCCTCCGCGCGCGCATGTTTGGCGCATCAAAGACGCTTTAATAAGATAAATATGCTGCGGATCAAAAATCCTTTTGCACAAATATTCTAGGCATTCATACCTTTCATTTGATAAAAAAAAAATTCATTTTTTGAAAAAAAAAGAGGAGAACCTCCCCTTAACTTCAAAAATGACACTAGGGCCTTTACGAACTACGGAAAGTAAGTTAAAAAGTAGTCAAACCTACTGAGATTTTTTTCGGTGTACGTGTGTAACAAAAAACTGTGAAAACAGTAAATTTAAGCTTCCAACCGAATATTCTTCCGCTGCCGTTAAAAACGGTAAATATTAGAGTCAACTCGAATTTTCCCTGTACTTTTTCTCTCAGGGTAAAGATATTATGCGATCCCAGATAAAATCCGGTTAAGTTTCGGGTATAAACCGGGGACAAAAACCAGGTATAAATCCAGTAGCGCCGGATAAGAACCGAGTATACGTATTTTAAAGACCCAGCTACAAACCAGATAAAAATCTAATAGAGCCCAGATAAGACCCATATGGAAACCGGACAAAATATTATAAGAATAAGAACCATGTAGAAGCCGGGTAAAGATATTATGCAATCCCAGATAGAACCCGGTTAAGCTCCGGGTATAAACCGGGGACAAAAACGAGGTATAAAAACTTTTAGCCGGGTCTTATCTGTGTTCTATCCGTCATTTTAAGCATGGTAATACCCTTGAACTCTCAAAATCCTTGTTAATATCAAATTGTTTAGTTCTCGAATAAACACACCACGATTAAACATCAGAGCTCATGCCGCTGGACCATGCAACGATACAACACGTGTTCATACCTTTTCGTTTGAAATTTATCAAGAAAGCAAATACGTATGCGCAAGCAAGTTACGTGACTATCATTCACTTTGCGCAGACGTACTAGTTTACGATGTTTATTACATTTTGAGAAGTGGAAAGCCACGTGATGGGTTTTTGACGTTGAACGTAACAAATAGTTTTAGACACGTTATTACCTCGCTCTGAACATACATGATAAATAAAATTTTGTAAAGAAAATCGCCAATAGAATAAAAGTAATCAGAAAGATGAAGACATGGAAGATAAGTGGCTCTTTACTCTTTGCCTTCGTCGCAATATCGAACGCGTTGGGTAAGTAAAAGTTCTTAGGATAATATTATATTAATTAGACATTGTGTATGTCAATCATGAGAGTAGATCTTCATTCCAAATATAAAGACCAGCTACCAGTATTGGCCAAGTATTAACTACACAATTATTATTATTATTATTATTATTATGTATATACTTGTATATTAATGAAAGTAAAAAATATCAAACGACAAAAAATAAAAATAGTTATTCTTCAATACCCAAAAAATACTGGCAGCGTTCTACCCATATGGAATGCAGATCATCTTCCAGAATTGGGTCAATGATTTCGTCTTTTTACATTCAAATATTAGATTTAGTTATTATTTCATTTTTAACATATTATTCGGATTCAATTTATTTACTATAATTAATATTGAAAAGAAACACTTTTACTATTATAACATTTTACCAAGAGTCACTTATGAATATAATCGCGCACCTCAAGGCTACAATAGTATATTACGTGCCTAGGCGCACAATGAGGGTTATTGCGTAATGACCGACAATGCTAACAGGAGATCGAACCCAAGGCGTAGTCGAGGCGTAGGTGAGGCGTAGCCGAGACGTAGCTGAGGCAAAGCCGAGACAAAGCCGAGACGAATCCGAGGCGCGATCAGTCCTGCGAGCATTGTCGCGAGTCTCATAATTTCCCGAATTGTGTGCATTGGCACGTATTTTATTTTATGTGACTTCGGTGCGGATACGAGTTTTTATGCGTACACTCGAATCTATACGGAGAAACTCTTCATTGCAAAATTTAGTATTATTATATTTATTTTTACTAAAAGTCAATAGGAAACGAAGATATAACGTCTCTTTTTTTAGAAATTACTATTTTGAATATTAAACTATGGAGTTACTAATAATATTGGAGAAAATTGTGATATAATTGAGAAGTTATATTCAATAAGGCGACAGGCGCTCGAAAACCTGTAAAAATATTGTCCGCCTCGTGATGTCATAGTCAAAAAGTGAAAATCGAAATTCGAAAAAACAAAAAACATGGTTTTATTGCTCGTGAAAAATGAATGTTAGTTTCCCCTTACAGTTTTTTTATAACGTTGCAAATTTTCGAGTAAATTAATAAAAAGTGTGTTGGTTTTAAAGCATAGAAACCATGTTTTATTTCAATCCACTCGCCTCGAAAAATTCATTAATTAACGGATTGCGAAATTTTTTTCTGCGTTCTATTCGTGAATCGCTGGCGGAGGCGACAGTGCTTGCAAAAAAATTTTTTGTTCATTGTTAAATGGTTTTTTTTTAATCCGAAGAAAAAACTATGTTTATCGAGCTTCGGATCGAAAAAGTGAGCGAGGAAGTTTGAGCTACAGTAAACTTCCCGTGAACAAGTTGATCATTAGTATATGGAGCAACTTTTTGGAAAATATCAACTCAATTGAACAATTACTTTCGAAAATACAACGAGTTGAACGCAAATGCGAATTAGGTTTTGACGCTCATTTTCATCACATGCCATTCCTACTCTCTTTCTCTATCTTCCTTCGCTTCTACTCATCGGTGCGCCTGCATTGCTCGTAACAAAACCGGTAAAATCGCGTCAAAACCTAATTCGCATTTGCGTTCAACTCGTTGTATTTTCGAAAGTAATTGTTCAATTGAGTTGATATTTTCCAAAAAGTTGCTCCATATACTAATGATCAACTTGTTCACGGGAAGTTTACTGTAGCTCAAACTTCCTCGCTCACTTTTTCGGTCCGAAGCTCGATAAACATAGTTTTTTCTTCGGATTAAAAAAAAACCATTTAACAATGAACAAAAAATTTTTTGCAAGCACTGTCGCCTCCGCCAGAGATTCACGAGTAGAACGCAAAAAAAAATTTCGCAATCCGTTAATTAATGAATTTTTCGAGGCGAGTGGGTTGAAATAAAACATGGTTTCTATGCTTTAAAACCAACACATTTTTTATTAATTTACTCGAAAATTTGCAACGTTATAAAAAAACTGTAAGGGGAAACTAACATTCATTTTTCACAAGCTATATAACCATTTTTTTCGTTTTTTCGAATTTCGATTTTCAATTTTTGACTATGACATCACGAGGCGGACAATACTTTTACAGGTTTTCAAGCGCCTGTCGCCTTATTGAATATAACTCCTCAATTGTACTTATGCCTAAAAACAAAAGCAAATTTTATTACTTGAAGTAGTAAAATCGTAATCGACACATCGAACGAATTATATTGAAGTAAACCCAATAAATGTTTCATTAATTGCTAAAAAAGAATGTTAGGTTTACAAAAGACAATAGTAAAGTCACATCTTCTATCTACCCGAATTACCATAGTCTTTTGGAGATAGTGGAACCATATTTATAATTTTTCCTATCGAAAATAGGAAATAATTGCACCTCCATGATATAAAAAAATCAGTCATTCGTAAATTTTACCATAGTTCTTATTAGATTTTGTGAGCTACGTAGAGAGAGTATTTATAAACATAGTTACATATTTACATACACATACGCGTATATATATATATATATATATATATGTATATATATCAATATAAATAATAAACATACCAATGCACGCTCAAATACTAATTCAACGCAACTTAACCTAACTGCACAACGCACGCATTCATAAATGCATATATAACCTTACATATTTAAACCTAATAACTACACTTATATATAGTACGATACGCTTTCGTCGAATCACGCACACGCTCGCTTACAATCCTGAGATATAAAACTTGGAACTTTCTTATATAGTGACTGCATGTGACTGCGTGAGTTATTCAGAGCTTGTTAGAGTAAGTGCCGTCAATAAAATTTTTTAGCCTTACTCAAGTAAAAATAAATCAACTTTTTTCATAAATGATTAATAAAATATTTTTAAAAATTAATATAATTAATCAATTGTTATAACTATGATTATTGATATATATATATATATATATATAATATAATTATATTAAATTACATTTAGCATAAATTTTTATTATAACGACGTATGAAGTTTAGTGAAACTAAATTTTCAAATTGACATTAAAAAATTGCATTATTATTAAGAAGTATCTTGTATAAAAACATTTAAAAGAAGGTTCTTTTATTTTCTGTGTTTTATATTTTCAAAATATGGATTTTACATTTGCGAATTCCAAATTATTATTCTGCCTGAGTAATTTATGTGATATTTCATATTTTATGTAATACACTTATCGACTTTTTTTTGTTTAACTTTTCACAATATCAATTTAATTTTAAGAATTTAAGTTTTTGAAATTAAAAATTTTTTATGTGTGCCCAAGGCGCAGATTACTTTCATTCGTTCTTGCGTGAATAGATGTAGCTGTTGGAATAAATCTTGCGATTCACGGTTTACTCAACTCTGGATTGAAGCGTAGAGTAGAATGAACGGAAATCTCTACTATTTTTGTGATTTAATAAAAGATTGGTTTTTTATAGTTATACTACGAGTAATAATATATATATTCAAAAATTTTTAATGCACGCTTTTCATACTTCACCCTACACTTCTGAATTTTACTCAACTTTGATTCATTTTCGAACATTTAATATATCACAAATAAATACAGTGATACTAAATAACTTCTAACTTGTCCTTATTTTCCAAATTTGATCAAAAGTTGAGTAAAATTACTTCAACTATTTTTCCCCGTGTACTTGGAAATTAAGTATAATTTACCGGATTTTCAGTATATTATACGGAACTTTTTTCTGCGTGTAGATATTGATTTTTTTTAAGTCTTAACATACAGTAACTTTCCTCATTTTAGCTTAATCGAAAAGTGTTATTACGATAATTAGAAGCGATAAGCACTATCAAAAACCAATATTGTAATTTCTTATTTGATTTAAGCTGAGTTTGTCTCCGTTCGTGCTCACAGTAATTGCGTTTCTTAGTTTCAGATAAATCTGCATACGGAAAAAATTAATCGCTTCAAATTTGAGTTCTTGTCAAAAATTCTTAAACATAGAGTTTCTTAAGAAGCAGTCGCAGAAAATTTTACTGAATTTTTATTAAATATCACAAAAAGTTTATTAAATAATAGAAGAAAATTAAGGACTATTTAATCAAAATCACTGATATTTTCTGCGGTGGCATCTTATTAAACTCTCCCGAGTCGAAATTTCGAGGGCCTCATATGAGCCTTTTGGTGATGTTGAAGCTCATTTGAAACATTTTAAGCCTCCACAACCTCTTTAAAGCCTATTGATAATCGTTAAGTCACCATTTAACCCTCTTTAACCTCTGTATTTTATTTTTCAACCTCTTTTAACGCTCAGGAACCTCTTCGATCGAGAAGAGCCTCACAGGCACTTTTCCCGTCGTAATGTATGACCTCCTTTGAACCTCTTGAGCCTAAAACGGACGTAAGTCAAGTCTGGAGGCTTAAAAGAGGTTCAAAAATACGAACAAGAACCTCTTTTACACCTCTTCAGCCTCAAAATTATGTCGCAGAGGCTCAAATGAGGCCTTCGATTTTTCGACTCGGGCTATGTCTATGAGTCTTCGACAATAATTTTAATTTTAAGTAAGTAATATTTTCCGTGGCATTCGAAGATTTAATCTAATAATAAGTATCGCTTTTTATTTTTTTTTGTTTTGGATAATCTATATTTCATTCACATTTTTAAGTACTTTTATAGTAATTTTTTATTCCTGCGAAGAATTAGTATGCCACAATTCGTGTAAAATCATAATTATAGTTAAAACTTGTTCAAACGTTTTAACAAAGTTTCAATTTGATTGAACGAGGAATCTAAACTCACATCAACATTTTCAAACAATTTTACTATTAAGTATTCGTATTTTCCCTCATTAATCATTTCAACTTTCAATTCGAAATAATGATTTTGAAATAATAATAATATTATTAAAACATCCCCACTTCTTTGCTTAGATTTCACGCTATCGGTTGTCGAGTCGAAATCAGAAATTATATTTTCCTCAACTTCGTGAAAAGGATGGCGCGAACAGACGACAAATTCAAAATTACGAAATGTATCATTAAAAAATTACACTTATTTTCTAGATATTTTAAAAAAGATTGACCTGAAACAAATATCTGAAAGATTGTGTGAAATTTTAAGATTATTTAAACACTTAAAAAATAATTTTTTAGTGAATTTTAGAGTCAATAGATGTTTAAAGATTCACAAAAAAATATCGATTTCAGTATTTTGTATCTGTATTAATCGGGTACTTTAAATAAAAAATCATGTAAAGAATATTTTATAATAAAATATGATTCAACATGAGACACAAGTTTTAAAAATGAAGGGTTAAATATTTAAACAATACATAAATTATATATATCTAAATTTACGTACGCACGAAATTTCACAGGTCAGTTTCGATATGCAGGAGTGATTAAAAGATATGAGTATTCAGAAACACAACAATTTCGATGTATATGTGTGACTAAACGATTTGAGTATTTAAAAAAATAAAAACTATTTCCGCGAATAAAATATTTCGAAAATTTGCTTATGATACGTAACATCTTTTACATGATAATTTCGATAAATACATGTAAATTAAAGGTTTGATAATTTTAAAAAGCAAATGAATTACATCTAAATTCACATACAATTTTAAACCATCAATTTTTTTGGTATGATTCTAATTCTACAAAACTTTACTTTTTAAAATATAATATGACATGTTTGAGGAAATGTCTGCTATTATATTGACCCAAAATTCACAGAATTTTTATTCATTTGGTTATTTTGGCATAGGGTCAGATTCTTTTTATTTTCACTTTTCACATTTTTATAAGCTAGGCACTTACCGTGCCATTTCTCCTACCAAGTCGCTTACATAGAGATAGGTCTCCTTATTATTCCTTCGTGGATCAAGTATTGTCTAAACTCGAAATGCCTAATGAAATAGGCAACATCGCAAATTGAAAATGTCGGACGAAATGAAAGTGACATGTACCCTGACTACAATCTAACTACTGATCACAGCAGTTTATTTCTTCCTATACAATATCTATACAAAAGAATTAATTAACATTAAAAGATTTACGATAACGAATTATTTTTAATGATACATAACCTATATGTATGTTTCCATATTTCCGTATTCATCTTCCTTAACCTTATTTCTACTATGTCATTACGATCATTACAATTACAAAACCCACACAGTTAAATTCTAGATTTTTACATCTTTATTTCAGCTATATTATATCTCTGATTTGAGTACTTCGAAATGTGCTCGGTAGATAATAATAGTCAGAACAAGTAATACTAAAATATCACCGCTTTCACTATATTCTCAATATCCTTTGTTCGTTTTTGAGGATATTAACGGTGAAATCAGGGATAAATATAGTTTGTTCAACTATTAATTTTGTTCCGTATGTAAAAAAAAGTCGTAATTTTCCAATACATAGGTGATGAAATTTTTCAATATTAATTGAAAAAAATAATCTTCTATCGAATTATTCCAATAATTTACAAGAAAAATTCGAATCCCTATTGGATTTTTTTTAGTATTGAAATTTTTCAAGTGTAGTCTTATAGAATTTTTCAAAGTCAGACACGCAATATTCGGCACGTCATTGAATATTTCCAACATATTTTTATTCGAAAATGATTTTTCACATGAAACCAATGCCTTCTCATATGATGAGAATCTAAAAATTGTCAAATTTTGATCTTTCTTAATAATATTGTCACGTCCCGCGACTCTACCGCCACAAGTAACAAGCAGATTAAGAAACCAATAAAAGGATCAAGACAGCATTACAGCGAGTGTGATTTTATCAACGCAAGTTATAGACAAATCTACAGATCAATAGGATGATCAATATGAAATTAGCATCTATCGTTATAATACCCAAACATGATAACAAATTGACTGACCCAGAGAGAAAGTGAATGAAGCCCTACAATACCAACACCCTACCGTCACAACATGCGACTTGTAATAAATAGCATGTGACTTGTAATAACAAAGCGAAAGTTCCAAGAGAAGTCAGTCCAGTACCATCATCTCTACACCGCGAGTTCAGTTAGTTAGTCAACGTCCGATTTCTACAATGGGACCAACGCGAGTCCAGTCCAGAGCCATCGAATCTATACCGCGAGTGCAATCCAGTCAGTCTAGTCCAGCTTCACCAGATTTCTACCGCTACTCAACACAAATTCTAACTCGATGCTGAGTTCAACGACTCTTAAAAGTGAAGGGGAATCGCCTTCCAAAATTCTCTCGAAACTGGGATCAAAGAATCAACTAGATCAACCGTCTGGACTACGAATTTACTATACAACAGCAACTATCTCAAGATTACAAGGAAGACTCAACTGACCACATTCGCTTACTGGACTCAATTAATCATCAACCAATTCACAACTCAGGGTAACTACGAGGGTATTTAAATTTCGATTCTATTTACATTTCCATGGTGCTTACCCGATATAATTTTAATTGTCAATAAATATATTTTATATACCTAACCCTTCTCAATCACTGACTATTCCTCATCCCTTAGAGAGGATCCTTCCGATCCTTACATAAAACGAGGAGATCTTTTAAGAAGAGAAATGTTACGTTTCTGACGTAACAATATTAATAACTCTAAAATTAATTAACATTCTGAAAAGTTTGTAGTCTCATTTCAAAGGTAAGTTTAAGTTACTTTCGAAAACTCTTGGACATAGAGTTTTAAGAGACGCAGTCGCAGGAAAATTCAGTGACATTTTATTAAATAACAGAAGTTACTTAAATGGTAGAAAAAATTGAACATTATTTAATGAAAGTTAATGAAACTTTCTGCGACTGCGTCTTTTAAAACTGTATGTCCAAGAGTCTTCGAAAGTAACATAAACTTTAAGCGACAAAATTTTTCCGTGTACGAAGACACTAAAAAAAGTCTTTTAAAATGTTAATTGTTTTACAGACTTATTAATTTCCTTCAAAAAGATCTGAATTTAAATTTCTTTTGTAATATCTATCTATAAAATAAGACACTTTAATGAAAGTTGAAACTCCAAGTCAATCTGTAATTTCCAATGGTAGTTTATATATGTATGGGTCATTTCATGGGAGATTTACAGTCAAAAATTTTTTTTCGACGAAATATTTTTTTTTGCATTCTTACTTCGAAAATAATCGACACGTTTTTTTTTCAATGTGATACTTCAAAATTTCGAGATATAATTTTGTTAAGTTTGGCACTCGGGAAAATTTTTTTTTTTCTAACAGCTCACTGTAAAAGCAGTTTTGAATTTAAAATGTAACCCTTGCACTTCAAATGCGCGAAAGAGTACAAGCTTTCAAATAAGTTATAGCACACATTTCGTTGTTTTTTTTGTAGTAACAATATAGTACATTTTTATAAACAATTGAATTTTTTTTTAATTTGGAACTAATTTTTTCCGATTTTTTTGTTTCTAAATCTTTGTTGAAGTTTTTTCAATATGCAGGCAAAATTTTGGAATGGAAAAATGAAAACTGTAGGTGTAATTAATTTATAAAATCTGTCCCGCCCATTGCAGCGGTTCACTGTCACACGTGCTTCGAGTCCGAGCATGCCTAAACAAGCTCAAGCGTAGTTGCAGCATGGGAGCTCGCTCGTTGCAACGCGCGGGACAGATTTTATAAATTAATTACACCTACAGATTTCATTTTTCCATTCCAAAATTTTGCCTGCATATTAAAAAAACATCAACAAAAATTAAGAAACAAAAAAATCGGAAAAAAATAGTTCCAAATTAAAAAAAAATTCAATTGTTTATAAAAATGTACTATATTGCTATTACAAAAAAATCTGCCCGCTTAGCGGGCACATTTTCATTGCGCGATTCGATCGTCGCGCTTCGCGCTCCGTAATTTTTGAACGTCGCGCTTCGCGCTCCGTTCTTTCTGGACCTCGCGCTTCGCACTCGTTCTTGTGCTCTTCGCATACGTTTAAGTTTATTTCTTATAATTTAATACTGAAGCTCAAACCAATTTAATGATATTAAAGATGATGTAAATTAGTCATTTTCTCAAATTCACTAAGTTTCTTTTTCAGTTTAAGTGAAACAGGAAATTTAATTTACTTAAGGCTCTATTGGCCTTAAGGAACACATTCTCATCATGACACTCGCGCTTCGCGCTCGATTTTCTGTATGCATTTTTGTAACTTTTCAATAAATTACATGATTATTGATAAATTTATTTTCTTCCAAATATCTCAAAAAGGAAAAACAATCGTAGACTTTATTTAAGGAAACGATTTTGCAGAACAACGCTTATTTCGTATCTCACATATTTTGGTGAAAAAAATCGAATTTTTTCAATATTAAAAATCAAAAAATTAAAATATACATCCTGTCGAGAAATTGCTCGATAAGAATGTGTAGACCTTATTTAGCCAAATAATTTTTCATTTGAACTTTTTTTATGTATCTCATATATTTTGTCTAAGAAATGGAATTATTGAATTTTAATCTTATTTTTTGGAATTGAAACGAAAAATATATGTTTTTTCATAAACTGTGTAAGACAAAACTTGTAGATCTTTTTGAAACTAACAACTTTGTATTCTTACGTTTTTTTCTTATTTTACATATTATTGTTAAAAAATTCATCTTATGAAAAAATGTTACAATTCAAATTTGTAGGTCTTTATTTATTCAATAATATTGTATCATAACGATTTTTCGTATCTCGTATAATTTAACTGGAAAATGGAATTTTGATATTGACTTTTTTCGAATTTGAATATGCTGTAACATTTCTAATTTTGATTTGATCAAAAAACGTTATCAAGATAATTTTTAGAGATTTATGAGCACTATCTAAAACCAGTATTAAAATTTTTGATTTTTTCAAAAAATTATTTTCAAAAACACAAAAGTAGTGCTCTATCCCTCAATTTTGATTGGATGTGGCTGGTTAACGAACTTGTCCTTACTTTTATGGCTCCGATAAAGTGTACCAAAGCTCAATTCAATCTGATAATTCTATCGAGAGTTATGCCGCACACGACCTACAGACAGACAGACAGACACTTTCGTAAAAACCCTTTTTTCGGACTCAGGGGGTCTCAAAACGTAAAGATTTGATGAAATTTTCGAAAGTCATTTTTCACATAAAACCAATACCTTCTCATCCATGATGAGAATGTAAAAAATTTCTCTACTGAAGCACAAAGCTGGTCGAAATGTAGCGAAATCTGCTCTATAAACTAACTGACACGTTGTCTTTGTTAAGCAAATAATATTTACATTTACCCTCATTTTTCATTTTAATACGTGTTACACTGAAGTCAAATGCTTTATCTACATCATAATATTTTTCAAAATTAAAAAAAATTTTACTTTAATTAAATATTCTAAATCCGGTTATTAGGTCAATGAATATTCGTTTTGCTTAATAACCGAACGCATGTCCGGAGTTACATTGCACTTATTTTGTTTTCGCTCTAGTCACCGGACGAAAAGGTTTTTACCAAAACGAATGCGAATTTTAAAAAGTGCTGATGATATTTTCGAGAAATGTGGTAAGTATTTGATTGTTTTCAATTCATAGAAGATATCTATCTGATAAAATATTAGGTAAATTACTTTAAACATATTTTAATTAGTCAAATATGAAATCCAACCTCAATTGACATTTGACGTTCATTTTCTTGTTGATTTTACATCAAGAACAATGAAAATATGGATTTCAGAGTGAAATTTCCCCACTTTTTGATCTTTTTGAATGGTAATTTTCAATAATAATGATAAAGTATGATTGATAATGAATAATTTTTTAAAGAAATAATGTTTGAATTATTGATTTGCTGAAAATCTGATATTTTGAGAAAGTATTTTCATTTTAACATATGTATTTTCTGGGTTTTATGCATTTGGTGTCTTTATTATAGATCATGGAAAAAGTATCAGAAAAAAAGATTAAAAAGCTTTATACCAAAGCGGATATTATTAATGCGATTGAGGATATAAGGCAAAAACGATTGACAATTATAGTGCTGCAAGCTCTAAATATAATATATTCTATTTGTAAAATCTTTTCAATACTTTTTTTTATAAGCGCAAACCTAAAAAATGTTTCCGTAAATAGTTCCCAGTGTTTATTATGCTTAAAAAATATCAAATCCATATCAATCAAATTATAATATTCTCTTGTCCGAGTATTGGTGCAGCGCTGTCCGGCTATTGGATCAATTCACTTTACCCGTCCGGCAATTGGCTCCAGAGCATTATTTAATGAAAAGAATTATTAAAATGGATTATTCAGATTTAACACAACTCTGGACTTTTTGTTATAGTAGGGAGGACACATACATCAAAATAATCGCGGCAATTCTTGATTCCGCATCAGATTTAGAACGATTAATACAAAAAATTGAATGACATTTCCTTAGACGTCCGGCTATTGGTGCTTTTACCTTATGCGTTTAAAGATTCAGAAATAGCTTAAATAAAAATTATTGCGTTGTTGAAGAAAAGTGTATTTCTTTAATTCAAGCTTATAATACTTTTCATAACTGCTGAATTTTATAAAAGCGATCAAAAGTTATTAAGGTCATCTGATAGGACCTAAATTCACTAATAAATCACATTTGACAACTTTATTAATAAACCAATTATTTGAGCGTATTTCCCGTATAAGACAGCAGTGCAGAACAACGCAGAAAATGCTCCTGTCTTCTCTAGAAAATTCTTTAAAATGATTAATTTATGAAATTTGTAAACATAAAAATGGTCTAAAATTTTGTTCGTCAGATTTTTAAATTATTTTTTTTACATTGTAAAATAAAAATCGCCTAAAGCGATCCTCACAGAGACCACATTAGAAGGCTTATTATGAAAGTGATATTTTAATGAAAAGGGTTGCCTTATTCGACCCTCAATAGGTTTTAATGAGGTACGTCCTAATAAGGGAAAATTGTTGGGGCCCCTACAAAAGCCACATCAGTATTAGGGAGTATTAGATAAATGTCTTAACGGGGCAGAATTTTTTGAATAATTATGTTAAAAGTAAATTTTGGGCAAATTTTCTGTAAAAAGATGGCTCATGGCAGAATTTGTGCATAGTAGTAAGAAGGCAATTAATTTGCGAAAAAAGAGGTTAAAATATAGCGCCCAGTGCAGACTGCAAAAATTGTACAATTTATTTATTGGAGAGAACTCTCGAAAATTTTTCAAGTGAAATTCCACTGCAAAGGCTTAAATTTCACTTCAATAGAGTGGTATTTCCCATTAGAATGAAAATTCCACTACAAAAAATTGTAGAGAGTAAGATCATTTTTTGATCAGGGCAACAAAAGTAAGATCCTTTATTGATTCAGGTAACAATGGCTTATTTGATCAGATGATATGGCCCTTTTGAGGCAGTATGATCCAATTTATGACCATATGTTTTTTTACATAAAGTTTGTCACTTCAAACAGGTTATTTTATCTCAAAAATAAGAGTTGACCTTCAAATTATCCTAAAATTTTGTTATTTATCTAAGAGATTCTGTGCTGTTTATACAATTTGTATATCATTGATAATACTTTGTAATTTATATTATATATTTTTATAGTTGGAAAGCTCGAAAGATTTTGTGGAATCAGTTGAATTTTTTCAAGGATTCGAAAACCAGGAGACGTACCAAATGATAGGATACAAAGGCATAGTTAGGGAGACTTCATTTGAAGAAAGCAATATTATAAAGCTTCTAGTTACCGATGAGCTTGTAGGACGCCCTAAAACTCTTGGTTGTGATTTAAGAACCTTTGTTTCTGCGACGTTTAAAAACGTCAAACTATCATCGGTCAGTATTTCTTTATGTTTTTGATAAAAATTGATGTTATCATTTATAGTATATGCGGGTGATTCCTCGCTTAACGCATAATGTGAATATTTACATTTTACAAAGCTAAAAAATATTTTCTGTCAAAAAAGGAACGCTTTGACTCTTCTGGGTATCGAGTCCAGGTACTTTCGATTGTCGGGTGAATGCGACAATTTTTGCATTTTTGTATAATATAAATCAAGAACATTTTTAAAATGCATCAAAATATTTTTAAAAATGTGCATAAATTTCTGAAAATTTGATGGAAAGTCATAAATGTTCAACAAACTTTTGTTACATATGTTGTCAGATAATACAGTTAATAATAGTGGAACAGGACTTGTATCGACCCTTAGTATTAATATTCAAATATTGTTGATGTTCTTAGTTGGCTTTAGGGTCCAGGAAAAAATGTAACTCAAAGTTTCATATTTTCAAACGTTTCGACTCAGATTGGAGTCCTCATCAGTGAGAATTTATTTCTATAAAAAATACAAAAGGAAGAGACTTAAAAAAATTGCACGTGTGACCGATGAACATTGTAATAAAAAATGTTATAAAGAATTATGAGTGTAAAATATAAAATTGGTCTAAATAACTAAATTGAAAAGTGAAACTATAACAAACCAAAAATTTCTGTAAAAATACTAGGGGGAGAACATTAAAAGTATTGCACGTGTGACGAATAAACATTGTGGAAAAATGACATAAATGAATTATGAATGTGGAAGTGTAAAATTAATGTAAATGACTAAATTTGCAAAAAAAAATGAAAAGTGTAACCAAAAAAATTTTTTCTATAAAAATACGAAGTGAAGAACTTAAAGTTTAAGCGTGTGACGGATAAACATTGTGGTAAAAACGGTCTGGATGAATTGAACATGTGGAAATATAAAATAGGTCTAAATAACCAAATTTACAAGAAAATAAAACTTAGCAAAGATTTTTTGAGTAAAAATTACTAAGGGGAGGGACTTAAAAAATATAGAACGTGTGACGGATAAAAATTATGGTAAAAACCAATATAAACGAATTGTACATGTGATATGCTATAAGAAATTGGTCTAAAAACTAAATTTACAAAAAATATTAAACCTGTGCAAGAAAATGTTTTCTAACAAAATCCAAAAAAATTTGCACTTGTGACGGATAACCAATGTAAAAAACCAATATAAATCTATTGCACATGTAAAAACTGTAAAACTGTAAAAATTGTTCTTAAAAACTAAATTCAATGAAATAAAAACAAGGACAAAAAATCTAACAAAATTGTGAACTATCAAAATAAAATATGTCTGACAAAATTGTGAAAAATCAAAATAAAATATCACCAAAAAAAAGGAAACTAACCTGTTATTTGTTTAAGTAAAAAACGATATTAATGAATTGTACATGTGATATACTATAAAGTTGGTCTAAACTAAAAATTTCCATAAAAAATAAACACTGTACAAAAACTTTTTCCTATAAACATACAAAGAGGAGAGACTTAAAAAATTGCACGTGTGACGGATAAAAAATTGTGGAAAACGATATAAATATCACCAAAAAAACAAGAACTGACCTGTTATATGATTAAATAGACCGACATTGTTGGTGAAAAAATAATTGGAGTGACACAATCACAAAATATCCTTTTTTTTTTCCTTCTTTTATTGCGTCGCGAACAGGGTGGCCACATAATTTTTGTAAAAGTAAACATATCCCTACGGATTTTTCTTCAAAACTGAGTTGCATTTAGCAACAGAATTGGAAAAATCTTGGTAAAGTAAAGTGGAGGGTGAATTTTTTTCTTTGGAGAGTCTCGGTTAAAGGGAAAGGAGAAAAAAAGTGTAAATATGTCCACAAGATGACCAGGATGCTGTGACAAAAGAGGGGCAATGAAATTTGAGGCGAGTCGTAAACAGTCTGTATATAAATGTAAGAAATTTCTACCACAAACTACCGAAACATGTGACTGGGGGTCTTTTTTCCAGTCGTATTAATTAAGATTGAATTAAATACCTATATCTGGAAATTGTGAAACTTGTAACAGAATTAATTCTATGTTTTTTATGGTTTGGAATGCAGATACAAAGGGTTAAATATTCTGATAAAACGTATATGGTATTATAACACATGTAAAAAAATTAACGTTTTTCGGGTAAAATTGAATTTAGTGTAGTTGTATATAACTGACATTTTTGTTAAAGATTTGTTGAAATTTTATAAAATTACCAACATTGTAATTTTTTTTTTTGAAAAATTGACAAGAGATGTATATTTTTGAACTCTATAAAAATATGCATTTTTTGAAGAGGTTAAAGTTAATTGTTTAATAGGGGGAGGTAAAAAACAGATAAGTTTTCTGTGTCTGTTCTCTGATTAACAACATGAGATTTACTGGCTATATGAGTCATTTCCAGTACCATTCGTTTTTTATAATTTCTGGATCTGTCAACTATGTTTACTGCATTGAAATCGAATTTGTGGTCTTGGTTCCAGGCATGTTTAGTTAATGCAGTCCATTTATCAGAGGGATTGAAGACAGCTTTTTTGTGTTCAGTAATCCTGGTTTTAAAAGGACGTTTGGTTGTGCCTATGTAGGATGCCGTGCAACCTGTACAGGGGATGTTATAAACGACGTCAGCGGTATCTAGCTTTGAAATGTGATCTTTTGCTGATTTCAAAAAATTGGACAAGTTATTTTCATTACGTGGGGCAATTTTGATATTAAAGGGTTTGAGAATATCTGAAAGTTTTTCAGAAAGCCCTTGTACATATGGAAAGGGAATATATTTAGGGTTTTGACATGCTGGGTGTAAGTGTGTTGTTTGTGTGTTTGTGTTGCCTTTGGATGGATGGTGTGTGCAGGTATTCTTTTTGTGAAGATGGTTTATTCTGTTTTATATAACGTGATTGATAAAATTGATCGGGTAATTGTTGTTGAGTAATATGGTTTTTATTTTTTGGATGTTTTCCTTGTGAAAAGTGATATGTGCTAAAGTGATGCCTCTATCAACCAGATGGTTGATCACATTAATTTTGTAGCTCAGCGGATGATGTGAATAGAAATTTAGAAGTCGGCCCGAGCAAGTTGGTTTTTGGTACCACTTAGTCTTAATTTTTTTCCCCTCTCTGATAATGAGAACATCCAAAAAACAAATTTTTCCATCTGATTCCTCTTCTATTGTAAATTTTATTTTATGGTTGTAACTGCTAAATGTGTTTAAAATTGTGTCAATTTCGTCAGTCGGTACTGCTGTTATAATGTTATCAACATATCGAAAAAAAGAAGGGTAGTTGAAAAGGTAAAGATGCAATACATTTCGTTTCTAAATCATCCATGGCTATATCAGCTGCAATGGGAGAAAGAGGGGAACCCATGGGAAAGCCAGATTTTTGTTTGTATGAGGTGTTTTGAAAGTTAAAAGAAGAGTTAGATGAGCAAATTCTAAGTCCCCTTTCGAATTGGTACCAAGGCATTTTTGCATGTGGCTGAATTTTTTGCCATCTATCTTTGATGCCTTTGATAGCTATTCCAATTTGAACGTTGGTAAAAAGTGATACTGCATCTAACGAAATAATTTTATGGTTTAGTGGGACTTCGATATTTTTCATTTTCTCAATGAAAACGAAACTATTTTTAATTCGTGAGATTGGGGGGTTATATTATTTGAAATAATGTTGTTGTAGAAAGATGCGAGGTTGTAAGTAGGGCTGCCACAGAAAGAGACAATGGGCCTAAGAGGAAAGTTCATTTTATAAATCTTTGGTAGACCATAGAATCTGGCTGGAAGTGGGTTGCTTGATTTTAAAGAGTTTGCTGTAATTTCACTGATGTAATTTTTATCTTTCCACAGTTTAATGACGTTGTTAACTTTATTGTGAATAGTATTTGTGGGGTCTTTTTTCAGTGGTACGTAAGTCTTTTTGTCCGATAGCATGAGTTAGATGCAGTATCACTTTTTACCAACGTTCAAATTGGAATAGCTATCAAAGGCATCAAAGATAGATGGCAAAAAATTCAGCCACATGCAAAAATGCCTTGGTACTAATTCGAAAAAGGACTTAGAATCTGCTCATGAAACTCCTCCTTTAATATTCAAAACACCTCATACAAACAAAAATCTAGCTTTCCCATGGGTTCCCCTCTTTCTCCCATTGCAGCTAATATAGCCATGGATAATTTAGAAACGAAATGTATTGCATCTTTAACTTTTCAACTACCCTTCTTTTTTTCGATATGTTGGTGACATTATAACAGCAGTACCGACTGACGAAATTGACACAATTTTAAACACATTTAGCAGTTACAACCATAAAATAAAATTTACAATAGAAGAGGAATCAGATGGAAAAATTTGTTTTTTGGATGTTCTCATTATCAGAGAGGGGAAAAAAATTAAGACTAAGTGGTACCAAAAACCAACTTGCTCGGGCCGACTTCTAAATTTCTATTCACATCATCCGCTGAGCTACAAAATTAATGTGATCAACCATCTGGTTGATAGAGGCATCACTTTAGCACATATCACTTTTCACAAGGAAAACATCCAAAAAATAAAAACCATATTACTCAACAACAATTACCCGATCAATTTTATCAATCACGTTATATAAAACAGAATAAACCATCTTCACAAAAAGAATACCTGCACACACCATCCATCCAAAGGCAACACAAACACACAAACAACACACTTACACCCAGCATGTCAAAACCCTAAATATATTCCCTTTCCATATGTACAAGGGCTTTCTGAAAAACTTTCAGATATTCTCAAACCCTTTAATATCAAAATTGCCCCACGTAATGAAAATAACTTGTCCAATTTTTTTGAAATCAGCAAAAGATCACATTTCAAAGCTAGATACCGCTGACGTCGTTTATAACATCCCCTGTACAGGTTGCACGGCATCCTACATAGGCACAACCAAACGTCCTTTTAAAACCAGGATTACTGAACACAAAAAAGCTGTCTTCAATCCCTCTGATAAATGGACTGCATTAACTAAACATGCCTGGAACCAAGACCACAAATTCGATTTCAATGCAGTAAACATAGTTGACAGATCCAGAAATTATAAAAAACGAATGGTACTGGAAATGACTCATATAGCCAGTAAATCTCATGTTGTTAATCAGAGAACAGACACAGAAAACTTATCTGTTTTTTACCTCCCCCTATTAAACAATTAACTTTAACCTCTTCAAAAAATGCATATTTTTATAGAGTTCAAAAATATACATCTCTTGTCAATTTTTCAAAAAAAAAAATTACAATGTTGGTAATTTTATAAAATTTCAACAAATCTTTAACAAAAATGTCAGTTATATACAACTACACTAAATTCAATTTTACCCGAAAAACGTTAATTTTTTTACATGTGTTATAATACCATATACGTTTTATCAGAATATTTAACCCTTTGTATCTGCATTCCAAACCATAAAAAACATAGAATTAATTCTGTTACAAGTTTCACAATTTCCAGATATAGGTATTTAATTCAATCTTAATTAATACGACTGGAAAAAAGACCCCCAGTCACATGTTTCGGTAGTTTGTGGTAGAAATTTCTTACATTTATATACAGACTGTTTACGACTCGCCTCAAATTTCATTGCCCCTCTTTTGTCACAGCATCCTGGTCATCTTGTGGACATATTTACACTTTTTTCCTTTCCCTTTAACCGAGACTCTCCAAAGAAAAAAATTCACCCTCCACTTTACTTTACCAAGATTTTTCCAATTCTGTTGCTAAATGCAACTCAGTTTTGAAGAAAAATCCGTAGGGATATGTTTACTTTTACAAAAATTATGTGGCCACCCTGTTCGCGACGCAATAAAAGAAGGAAAAAAAAAAGGATATTTTGTGATTGTGTCACTCCAATTATTTTTTCACCAACAATGTCGGTCTATTTAATCATATAACAGGTCAGTTCTTGTTTTTTTGGTGATATTTATATCGTTTTCCACAATTTTTTATCCGTCACACGTGCAATTTTTTAAGTCTCTCCTCTTTGTATGTTTATAGGAAAAAGTTTTTGTACAGTGTTTATTTTTTATGGAAATTTTTAGTTTAGACCAACTTTATAGTATATCACATGTACAATTCATTAATATCGTTTTTTACTTAAACAAATAACAGGTTAGTTTCCTTTTTTTTGGTGATATTTTATTTTGATTTTTCACAATTTTGTCAGACATATTTTATTTTGGTAGTTCACAATTTTGTTACATTTTTGTCCTTGTTTTTATTTCATTGAATTTAGTTTTTAAGAACAATTTTTACAGTTTTAAAGTTTTTACATGTGCAATAGATTTATATTGGTTTTTTACATTGGTTATCCGTCACAAGTGCAAATTTTTTTGGATTTTGTTAGAAAACATTTTCTTGCACAGGTTTAATATTTTTTGTAAATTTAGTTTTTAGACCAATTTCTTATAGCATATCACATGTACAATTCGTTTATATTGGTTTTTACCATAATTTTTATCCGTCACACGTTCTATATTTTTTAAGTCCCTCCCCTTAGTAATTTTTACTCAAAAAATCTTTGCTAAGTTTTATTTTCTTGTAAATTTGGTTATTTAGACCTATTTTATATTTCCACATGTTCAATTCATCCAGACCGTTTTTACCACAATGTTTATCCGTCACACGCTTAAACTTTAAGTTCTTCACTTCGTATTTTTATAGAAAAAATTTTTTTGGTTACACTTTTCATTTTTTTTTGCAAATTTAGTCATTTACATTAATTTTACACTTCCACATTCATAATTCATTTATGTCATTTTTCCACAATGTTTATTCGTCACACGTGCAATACTTTTAATGTTCTCCCCCTAGTATTTTTACAGAAATTTTTGGTTTGTTATAGTTTCACTTTTCAATTTAGTTATTTAGACCAATTTTATATTTTACACTCATAATTCTTTATAACATTTTTTATTACAATGTTCATCGGTCACACGTGCAATTTTTTTAAGTCTCTTCCTTTTGTATTTTTTATAGAAATAAATTCTCACTGATGAGGACTCCAATCTGAGTCGAAACGTTTGAAAATATGAAACTTTGAGTTACATTTTTTCCTGGACCCTAAAGCCAACTAAGAACATCAACAATATTTGAATACAGTTAATTTTGGTATCAATTAGTTGGGAATATTTCTAAGCTTATGGCTGATTATATTCTTATTTTTAGATACAAATGATATAATTTATAGATATAATAGTCAGTTGAGTGTTTCTGTCTATAATTAATAACACAAAATAAATCAGTTGGCTCTTGGTAGAATAGAAATCGCTAAAAGTGAAAAGTAATACTAGAGCGTGACGCAAAAATAATATGAATTTTGTAAATAATTAGAGATTTATTTGTAGAATTATTGAAATTCCCTATATTTTTATCCACCAGCTCGACACAATCACGTTTTATTTTATATTTCAAGTTCAATTATTGACGAATTGTTTTGAAATGATGAGATCGTGACAATTATTGAATTTCCTGCTTAAATTAAATCGACTAATAAGGGGAGTGCGTCAATCTTCCCTGAGCTTTCTGTACGAAACTTTCAGTACCGAAAGTTCGATATGAATGAGTAATAATGCCGGAATGACAGGACCCACTACCTCAGTTATTTCCAGAAATTGAGGTTTTCACACGCGCCGAGTGAGTAAGGGCCGGTAAGTACTTCAGCACTTTTAAGCGGTGGCGTAATGGTTATGGCTATCGGCTGGCATGCTCGCGGCGCGGGTTCAATTCTTTTCTCCGCTGATTTTTTATTTTTTTAGTTTTATACCTTGCTAATTATATACAATGTAATAAGTATGAGTTTTGATCATTTGTAATGAATTTAATTTAAATAACAAATACTAAAAATTATAAATAATAATTAATGCTGTCAATATATTTTGCATAATTTATATTAATATTAATTATTTGAAAGGTACATTTATTTTACACTTTATTTATGCAATAATAAACATTCATTTACATATTTTGGAAATATTACTTCAAAGAATATTCTATCAGGCATATAAAAGGAATTTGAAGCTTCACTGTTATGACCTAATAAACATTTATTGTTAGTTCTTTGAATAATTGTACAATATCAATTTTTTTAAAAGATTTTTACAAGTTTTCTGTATCACTTCCTTTACAGCCATGAGGGTGATACTTATCATAAAAGCAAGTAAAACATACATTTTATCGACACCAGGAACATTTAATAAACGCTACATTGCTACATGAACAATTTTCCTTCAATAAAGCAAGTGGAAAGCAAAGTTCATTCAAATTTAAATTCATTACAAATGATCAAAACTTATACTAATTACATTTTAAATAATTAACAATGTATAAAAATTAAAAATTAAAATATCACCGGCAGAAAGAAATGAACCCGCGCCGCGAGCATGCCAGCCGATAGCCATCACCACTACGCCACCGCTTTACTGTACTGAAGGGCTCACCGGCCTTTACTCACTCGGCGCGTGCGAAAACCTCAATTTTCAAAATTCAATTTCTCGAAATAATACTGAGGTAGTGGGTCCTGTCATTCCGGCATTATTTGCTCATTCATATCGAACTTTTGGTGCTGCAAGTTTCGTGCAGAAAGCTCAGGGAAAATTGACGCACTCCCCTTGTAAAACGCCAAGTTCATTGAATCATGTGCTATGCGTGAAATCATCCATATACATTAACACTAAAAATTTAGTTAAATTTTCATCTTCATTTCAGAGTGACAATGGCAGTCCCTTACTCAACAGATACGGCGTAGTTTTAGGAATTCTTACTGATCATAGAGATGGATCTGTCATAAAAGTATATAAATACTATGGCAGTATTAAATCAATAATGAAGCATATTAAGAGATGCAGTGCTGGAACCTCGGGTGGAACAAGCTATGATTAAGATTCGTCAGTAAAACTGAATGAACTAAACATAAAGTGACAGTAAGCTCAAGAGGCCAAAATTCAAAATAACCGATGCAATGTGACTGGTCGAATTGAATGTTTATTTGTGCACGAACGGAACATCCACACGAACGTTGAGATTTTCATTTAATTGTTTCGCTTAAATTATAGAACAGAATCGTTTAAAAATTTCCAAAAAACTTCTTTGAGTGCTGTTATAAATTTTGGTGACAGTTCTGGTGACATTTCTTCAAATTCGCTCGACTCTCGGAACGTTTGAAAATTTTATTACACTGAGAGAAAAGTTTTGTTTGAATTAAATATATTGTTTTTTTAAAATTTAATACAGTAATTTATTTCGATTTACCAAGAATTTGTTTTATTTCAGTAAATATAAAATATCTATCTTCTTGATCAAAAAAAATTATTTGTTTAAGATGATTTGTCTGATTCAAACAAGTGATTTCTTGAAATGGATTAAAAGATTTAGCTTAAGGGGGTGTTCTCATGGATTGGCCGTATTTCGAAGCGTTTTTCGGAATTTTACTGTGAGAAAACTATAATTGATTTTTTAATGCGATTTCTTTAAAATTTTTATTAACCCTTAGACTACAAAATTCAGAAAACTTGTATGAAAAAATTTGCACGGTTTGGCCACTGCACCCTTGGGAAAATAGGCCTTCCAAAAAAAGTTGGTTGATGGTTCCTACTAAATCTCCAAAATGGCTGGTCTGAAACACAAAAGTAAATGTTTTTCTTAATCTATGGTAGTGTAGTTATCGTCTGACGGAGGCTTTTTTTTATCATAACAATTTTCAAAATGGCGGGCTATAGAAAAAAAAATCGTTTTTTTCACTTTTTTTTCATCTTTCAAAATTCATTAAACATTTGTTATATACAATAGGGGAAAAAACGTCCGTCAGACAATAGCGAGTACATTTCCACACATTTAAAAAAAAAGTTTATCAAAATCCGTCTACTAGTTTTTTAGAAATCGTGGGAACCAGTTTGGAAAAAATAGTTTTGAGAAAAACGCGTTTAAAGTTTCCAATGAAAAAAGCGACAAATTGAGTTTAACTTTGTTTGAGTTTGAGCGATTTTTCAACTCTTCAAATCCAAAGTAATACCGTTTTTGAAAGTAAACACTTCATTTATATATCTTATATAAATTTGTCAAACAATACAATGAACGTTATGTTTACTAAATATGAAACACATGAAAGTGAGAAACTCTTGTAAAAATCAAATGCACATTGATTCAATCAATTCAAAATTATACATAATTGAGAATAAATTCTATTCATAAATTAAAATAAAGTGTAAACTTAACATGAATAAATAAACTTTTTTCTTTATTTTTTTGAGTCTAATTCTGTTCAATTCCGTTCCACTAAAGCGGTATTTTTGACTACGTTTTAATCCCGATTCGGTAGGTGGATTCATTTCAATCCGCTTCTTTTACTTCTTTAATACTCTTCTGGATTGAAACATAATTTTCAAAAACGGTATTGAATTGAATGGAAACGTTCCTATCTAATTTAATCCATACCTTCTAACCGGGTTATTCATTCAACTACGAGAAATAAATTTCCATCGGGAAACTCACGCTTCGCGTCCAATATTAATGGTTGAAATTAATATCACATCGAATAAAAATATTTCTTGATTAAATATATTTGTATTTTATATATTTTACACAGAGAAACGGAATTACTTGAATCAAAGAAACGCAGTACTGAATATGACCTATCAAACGTGCTTTTCATCGAACGAAATTTTCCTTGAATCGAGAAATAGTGCATTTTAGATGAAAAAAATAATTCCTGTTTCAAAAAAAAGTTTTTTTGATCTAAAAAATATTTTTGATAGGATGAATCCAGTACTGTATCTCTTTCATTTAAGTAATATTTTATATTTATTTTATATTTTCTCTTAAGCTTGAAAAATGAAATTTTAAATTGACAAAAACAAATTTTTAATTAAACAAAATTTATTTTTGAATCAAACAAATGTGGACAAGTATAGAATAATACAAACAAGAATTTTGGTGCTTTTAAACAAAATATTTGTTTATATCAAACAAATTTGACCAAACAAACAATAACTCAAACAAAGAATTTGTTTCAAATGAACACTTATTTAGCCGTATAATAAAGGAATAATTTGTTTGAATCAAACAAAAATATGTTTCGTTAGTAACAGTGCTTGTCCTAGTTTAGGTCAATTCATTGATAAAAATAAATATAAAAAAATATATATAATATATTATATACATTATATATATAATACATTATCATTTTGGGCCCTACATCCAATTCTTTCCAACAACGTACCATTTTATTAAAATTGAGGGTCAAGACAACCACATCTTCACGCAACGATACAACCTATACTACTTTCAATTATTCAAATTATATATTTTTTTATTTTGAATTTGTCGTCTACTTCACCTTCTTTACACAAAGTCGAGAGAAAAATAATTTTTAATTTTTAAAAACAATTATAAGTATAGACCTTATATCCACTGACTCAAAACGAAAAATACAATTATGTTCACCTTGTATCTAATGAATTAAATCTAATAACACGAAAATACCCATATTAGAAACCCGAGAAGGGAAAGAAAAATAACGTATCCCTATTGAAAATTCTGACGTTGGAAATGACATCGGAAATGACATCGGAAACATCGTAAACGTTGTCGTAAGTGAAATCGTAAACGACGTAGGATTTTGGGACCATACCCAATATCGTTTAGGATGTCGTTTACGACCTTTTTTTTATATTAAATAAGACAAAATATTTTTAAAAATTTCAGTAATTCGAAAATAATCGAATCCTCAAAACACTAAAAACACAACTAAATTTGGACCAAAATCACCACTTGAAAAAAAACCTTGAGTAAACAAACAAAAAAAGAGGAAAGAAAAAAGAAGGCAACCTTCCAAAACCCCTTCCTTTTTCTTTCTTTCGTCCTCTTTTGTTTTTATTACCCACCACCATTCACATAAATAAATTTAAAATATCGCCGACGTTTCGGTCAAATTTTAATAATTCCTTTTAATTTCATTACTATTACATAAAACAATGTTTTTAAGTGGGATCAAAACCAGATTCGGTACTAAAGCATTTGAAAAGGTGAGACAGTGGTGCGATATTAATTACAAAATGAGAATTAATATTCTCAAGAGGAATTATTTAATAGAATGTTGGAGGAATAATGTTTTACCTAGAAAGATATTCAATTTAAATTCTAAATTTAATGAATACAGTTTTCATAGTAATTTTTGTGAACAAAAATTCCAGCACAGTCTCAACAAATTTAAGTGTTCTCTTTTGAGTTTGCAAATCAAGGATATCTCGAATCATATTAATTTGTTAAAGAATAGAGTTTTTACAATAAGGAACGAATTAGAGAAGTGTTTGCCCCAGGGAATAATTATTGATCTTTTGAAACATCAAATTGTCCTGAATAATAGATTTCTAAACAATGATAGAGGTCACGTGAAAAAATTAAATAGTGCTATTTTGGAACAAAGCAGTGCCCAAAAGCAAAACTTGAATTTGCATAGAGTTTTTGAGAGAGGAAAGAGTGATCCTTGGATTGTTAATTTGACTGATGTTCAAGTGCCAGATTCTGTACAGGATATCCTTAGATTGGAAAAGGACTTTAGCAGTAATATGATTAATGATAAATCAAAGCAGATGATAGAAATTGTCAAGGATATTGAAGCTAATATACATAAAATTCCGAGGTCAGATCAGCAAAATTTCAGGAACAAGGTTTTGCACTTATCCAAGGGTTTGGTTGAGAAAAAAATTTTGCATATAAGTAGTGTAGATAGAAAATTTATTAATAAGTTGAAAATAACTAAAGAGTTCCTTAGAAAAAACAAAGATTTAATGTGTACAAATGCATGCAAGGGTAATATTTCAGTTCTCATGAGGAGGTCGGAATACATAAGGGACATGGAGGAGTTGCTGGGCAATGTAGAGAACTTTGAAATATTAGATCAAGATCCTTCAAAAAAATTAAAAAGTAGTAGTTTCAGGATGGCGGACAATTGAAGGAAGAAAGGACTATTGGGGAAAGACAACAGATGGAGAGATATTGACACAACTAATACTGTTTTGGCTAGATGTTATGGATTGAGAAAGATTCATAAGGAAAACTATCCTTTGAGACTAATGGTTTCGATTATTAATACATCTACTAGATTTTTAGAAGTAAATTTTAATATGATACCTAAAAATTCATTATCAAAGTCAAATTATACTGTTAAAAATAGTTGGGAATTTCAAAAGATTATAGTCACAAAGACGACACCTGATGGTCATGTAATGATTTCTTTGGATGTTGTTGCAATGTTTCCGAACATTCCGTTGGATTTGGTCAAAAAAACTGTTTCAAATAGATGGATAAAAGTTAAATCACATGCAAAATTAGATAAAAAAGAGTTTCTCAAAGGATTAGATTTCATTATGAATTCTACTAAATTTAAATTATTAACAAAAGTTTGGTACTCTAGTAGGTTCTGTTATTTCTCCAATGTTGGCTGAAATAGTCATGGAAGATTTGGAAAAGACTGTCTTTGAGAGGTTGGAGTTTGTTGTGCCCTTTAATTTTAGATATGTTGATGATACTTTATTGTGTGTACCTTTGGATAAGTTGCAAAAAGTTATAGATACTTTCAATGACTATCACCCAAGAATCCAATTTACCCATGAAATGGAAAGGAACAATAGAATTAGTTTGTTGGACTTGGAAATAATTAAACTTGATAATGGTAAAATAGTGTCAAATTGGTACAGAAAGAGTACATATTCTGGTAGAAAGTTAAATTTCATCTCAAATCACCCCTTTCAAAATAAAGTCGCTATTATTAAAAATCTAGTTGACAGAGCTGTTTGTTTGTCTCATGGATTGAGGGTCTCCGTGCAATAACCGTTTAGGCGCGCGAGACATCTCCCGTTTCTCTTTTCGCGAGGCAAAGTGCCGGAAACGTATTGTCCGAGAGAAAATTTCGGAAAATGAAGGAAAAAAAATGAGCCTATAGAATATTAAAAAAGGCACAAATTATGTTTAAGCAATTTTTCGATCTGACTTGTCATTTGCGAAATAAAAAATACAATGTGCTTTACAAATTCGATCGAAATCAATACTTTTTTGTGCTTAACTCGTCAAAACTTTGTTTTTTATCCACGAAATGAGCTAAAATTTAATACACCAGCGTGAAATACGTTAGCGATGCTCACAAGACTTGATTTGGGACAAAAAAAGTAATTTGTTAATTAATATTTCAATGTTTATCCAAGCGCGTCGAGCACCGTGTTTTTCGAGCTTCCCCGAAAAAAATTATCGAGGAAATTTTCGAGTTCGAAAAACTTCCAGCGAGAAAGTTTTTCATTAGACTTCAAAGAAGTTATCTAGAAAATTTCACAACTCTAGAACAAAAACTTCAGAAGAAACAATTGAAAATGCTTTGCACCGGAACGTTGTAGACTGCCCAGTTCGAGAGAGAATGATCGGTCAACGTATGAGAGCGACAAAGGAAACGCGAAAACGATCGTCTTTTGACTTTGACGAAATAATTCAATCTTTTGTTGACATTTAGGGAAGTCAGAGCTTCGTAATCACAAGTTTCTTTATTTGATGGCCCAATAATTCCCAAAGAAAGCCATTTGAAAATGTCGAATCAAGACAACAAAAACATAGGGAGAAAAAGGATTCGTAACGAAGATTTCGGTAAAACGGCAAAGGAAAAATTGTCTCAAAATAATTTAATCAATAAAAACATTACTATCGTACCTCTTGTCTTGCTTTTTACATTCTCATCATGGATGAGAAGGTATTGGTTTTATGTGAAAAATGACTTTTGAAATTTTTATCAAATCTTTACGTTTTGAGACCCCCTGAGTCAGAAAAAACGGTTTTTACGAAAGTGTCTGTCTGTCTGTATGTCTGTCTGTAGGTCGTGTGCGGCATAACTCTCGATAGAATCATCAGATTGAATTGAGCTTTGGTACACTTTATCGGAGCCGAAAAAGTAAGGACAAGTTTGTTAACCAGCCACATCCAATCAAAATTGAGGGATTGAGCACTACTTTTGTGTTTTTGAAAATAACTTTTTGAAAAAATAAATTCTTTAAAAATAATAAGTTAAAGGAAACCAAAGCTACAATATGTCAATGGGATTGTACAAAATTTGACTACAATTGTTTTTAATATTAATAGTGACACATTTTCCAATGATGTTGTTTTTTCCAAATTTTAAAACATCATGGAAAGTTGCTGACTGCGATTTATTGACTTCGTCCAAATCTCAGTGATGTAGCTGAATAATGTTGTGTTTGTAATGACAGATCCAAAGAATTTCAAATTCATTAAATGTGAGATGATCTGAAGAGGATGACATTTAGTCATCGAAACGTTGTCAAGCTCAATAAATAAGGATTTCAATTTCACACGGTCCGAGGCTGGTCATTTATCCTCCTTCTAATGAATAAATTATTTTAATCATGTAATTTATTAAAGAGTTACTGAAATGTATACAGAAAATCGAGCGCGAAGCGCGAGCGCCATGATGAGAATGTGTTCCTTAAGGCTGATAGAGCCTTAAGTAAATTGAATTTCCCGTTTCACGTAAACTGAAAAAGAAATTTTAGTGAATTTGAGAAAATGAATAATTTCCATCAATCGTTAAAAAAATATTGTCAACTTAATTGTAGTAGAGTGAACATTTGTTACTCAGTCGCTTTAAAAAATCAGCTAGCAATTTGTGATGACTTTTTTAATAATTCTTTTTTCAGATTAGATATAAGATTTAACTTGCACAATGTTTTAAACAATAATTGCAATGTAGTTCTTGAAAGTGACATTCATCGTACTGTCAAGAACATCATTGTAGAGAATGTTCTACTACACCCTGAATCTATTGTGGTTGTCAATAATGTTGCTAATAGTAATCCTCTGGAAAAATTGAAGATTTATATATCAAAGAAAAGTGCGATGGTACTGAAGTAGAACATTTTGCTATTAAAATTGAATTACTAAGTAGTTCATTCAATGAAAATTTCCAAGCTTATGAAATTAGTGAGGGAGACGAGCACAAATTTTACAACCTGAATGATTTATATCTGATGAAAACTTACAAGTCAAATTTAGTTTTAGATGAACGTTTCATTGTATTCTCTTAAAAAACATAAAAATCGAATTTTTTTTAGAAATTGTATTCATATATTTCGTTTAATTAGATATTAATTGTTCTAAGAAAAAATAAAAGAAATTATCAAAGCAAAAATTTGTGCATTATTTAATTAATTTTTATTCACCTACAATAATAAACAAATTTTGATTATTATTTACAGGAACATAATGCAGTTACCACAGCTAAAAAAGTTAGTTGAAATAACAAATTTTCAAGAGCTGATACAAATATAATCATTCATTTGGTCCAACTGTATTTTACAGTTGGGTCAGTTTTCACCTACATTTGATTCAAATTAAGTTTTAATAGTTTTCTCAAATATGTTACCACAGTTGTCCTCAAAACGAACTATAATTTTATAGTTGGCTAACTCGTATTATTAAAGTTTTGATCGATGTACTTTTTTCTCAGTGTTCTGCAAGTACATCCTTGCTGGTTCCTGCTTCTGGGATATCTTCTTCTGATTCTTTTTTCTGGAATATAGATTATAGGTATTTTTTTTTATGAATTCCAGGTATAAATTAAATGAAAATCGTTTTCACGGTACTTTTATTTTGTACTTCCTTATCCTTAATTTCTAGCCTTCAAAAAATTAAAATTAGTAGTTACCTTTTTCGTGTTGTTTTTGAAGTCAAATTTTCCAATAGGTACAATTAATCATGCAGAAACATTTTAATGTTTCTCAAATAAAATATTACTCTTCATAATATAGGGCTTGCAACGACCCTCAAATAATAAATTTCATATTACGTAAGGTTGGTTCATTTTATTTCAAAATTCGAAAATTTTATGAGATTGAAAAATTTAGGTATCCTATTGCCAGAACACATGTTTTTTCCATATGAGCAATTCATTTATATTTGACGTTTATATTACAAGTTTATGTGCTAAATTTCCATTTTTTACTTTGAATTATTTATCAGAATTTTTTAATAATAAAAAATATCTGAGCACTACACTGTTAGAAATGTTCGGAAATTTGCAATATTTTTTTGTTGCAAATGTAGCATAAAATTTGCCGATATTTATGATGTTTTTGAGTAAAGCTACAGTAAAACCCCGTTTATCGCAACACCTTCCAATCAAATGCCTCCGGTTTATCGCAAAAACAGAGGGGTTCCCACTTCTTCGCCACCAGCTTTAACAACTGATTATCAGCACATGCGCCTAAACGAATAGTTTCACGCGCTTTCGCTGTTTATCATTGTTTAAAGTCGTGTTTCAATAACTTCGAATGCGTTTTTTTTATTGTCATTATATGTGCAATTATAAATGAGTGAAAACGTGGAACCGAACGATGGTACGTAAACGACGAGTACAAACAATAAATTTTAATTACTTTAAAGCTTACATATTTCTCTTATAATTTTCGAATGCATGATTGAATTTTTTTCAGTAGAAATATTCCCGTATTTTGTAAAACAATTGATTCGCAATTGGTAAAGCGATTGCTGTACTAAGCACAATTCATGCTATAATTTGTCATAATAATATACATTGAAATGTGAAAAATTTATATATTTTCTGTTACATATAAAACACAAATATGTAGCAATATATACATAAACAATAGTTTGGAAAGAACTGCTAAATAAAGGATTTCAAAAACATTTATGCATTTCATGAGAAAAAAAATGTACCTCTCAAAATAAGTACGGATTCCAATGACGCTTAAAAAATGTAATAAAATCCTTTTAATAAATTAATGGCCACAAATAATTTCATATCTCCCTAATATACGAAAATCCATACAAATATATGCATCACAAATTTAAAAGTAAGGGGTATTCCCGCCTATCCTTAAGAATCACGTGACCACTCCTTCTACTAATAAGAGGGGGAAAAAAATGGTAAGGTTTATTGCGATAAACGGGAGAGACAAGTTGCAATAAACGGGAGTTGCGATAAACGGGTGTTGCGATAAACGGGGTTTTACTGTATCTCAAAAGTGCGAAAAGTGTACGGAATTTTCTGAAATTTTATTTTATTTTGCAAAGCTGTGTGACGTCCTGAGTTTTAAATTATAATATATATTTCCTATCTAATGTCTAGATCCAATTATGTTCCTCTGTTTATTGTTAAAATTAACAATTAACCGGGTGGAGTCGCCAAATGAATCGAATTACAACTGATGTTAATAATAATTTATTATAAAAAATACAAATTTTATTTTGACCCAAGCGACTTTTAATTGTTGGTTGCAGGCTGTTTTCCTTTGGTTGGTCGAGTCTGATTGGTCCAACCTTAAAGAAAAACACACCGTGAGTCTAAAGGGCTCATAAAGAAGAGAGAAAAGAGAACTTTAATAAAAACAATGTTATTTTGACTTACCGGTTGTTCTTAATAAGGAGGCCTCTTGAAAACAATATAAAATATCAATAATAATAGTGATTAATAATAATTTTAAAAACAAAGGTTGAAGTAATATTGTTGTTATATAACATTTGTTGCATTTCGTTAATTGTTATTATGAATAATAGTAATAATAATAATAATAATAAATAATAATAAAAGGTAATATTTGTTGTAATTAATATTTTATCAATAAAATAAATTGTTTATTGATATTTAGTTAATAGTAATAGTGAAATTATTTATAAAAACAATTAGATGTATCTAGCAACAATATTTATAACAACAATAAAACGTATTATATGGTATAATTGCATAATAGTATTATATAATTATAATATAACTGTCATGGATACGTGACAGCTGTAACTAAATAAAACTCCAGTCACATGTTTCGGGAAATTGCGGTGGGAATTTCTGACGTTGTGGAATTTGTATTAGCAATTCTTAGCTATTTTTTCATAAATAATCCTTTGTAATTTTATACGATATATGTACTTGCATCTATATCTTCAGTAACATTTAGACAGAAGTATATACTAGTTTTTTAGTTTAGGCATCTCAAAATTATGTGCTAGAATTTTATTGTTATTCCTAAGGAAGTTTTAGATACTTTATCGAAGTTTCCAGTACTATTTTATGTAAACTTTCTCACGGTTTTTACATTTTTTCACATTTCCAAAGTTTACTTCCGAACTAGGGCTCATATATGTAATATTTTATTTATTGTGCTTAACATTTTAGAAATAAAGATCACTAGTCAGGACTCTGATCAGAGTCGAAACGTTTGGAATTATTTAACCTTTTGACTTATTATTTTTGGATCCTAGAGTCATTTATTAACAACATCGTATGAAATTAAAAATATTACTACTTACGTGTGCAAACTGCACGCTACTTTCTCCAAAGCCTCGTATGCCGCCGGTTTCATGTTCACATGACTTTGACACGACATATCACTACCCGGAGATAAATTTAACGTCGGAACAGCACCGTACTTTAAAAGAAAAGCACCATTCCTATTCTGATCAAAGCATTGTTCATCGAATTGTTGATGATAAACAAAAATTGTCTTTCTACTATTTGGAGGTATTCTAACCTCAACAAATAGGGATTTGCGCATGCTTCTATCCATCGTTGTCCAGCATTTTCTCTCTTCGGAAACCGATGAATAGACACATTTTTTTTCCGAACCCTTTTAGAGGTACACCCACGAACAGCACACTGAATTTTGTACTTCGTATTCATTATAAAGCGCAATCGCGTAACGAATTGTTGATACTTGTATAAAACAATTGCGGAACTCATAAGAAGCTGTTCCCCTTGTCGCACTCCATCCGCTTCCTACAACTAGCACCGCGTACAGTACTGCACATGAAATACCCTACGGGGACACCCAATACATTAAAGGTTGACCTGCCCTGACTTCTCAGAATTAACATCGATTTTGAACTGTATTTTTAAGTGATAAAAGTTCTGGGAGTCAAAACCAGAAAAGAACCATTCATAAGAGGCGAAAGGGAACATGAATAAGAACAGCGTTTAGTATTAAATTATATATAAATTCAATTTGTTGACATTTTTGCAATATATGTGGGTGAGTGCATATTAGATAAACTCTCGCAATAAAGCCACTTTCATTATGGCTCAATATCCACTCTCAAGTGCGCTAGACAGCGCCCTTACTCTCGAGCTGACCTGAGAATTCGTATCCCTGGTGGGTCGCGTAAACCAATCTTATCCAAATTGGGTATCATTTCGGTAACGATTGGGTAACATTTCGATAACATTGACAGTATACTGAATAAATAGCGCAAAATTCGTACTTAAAATGTTGACAGTGTGATTTTTTGTTGAAATTGACCCAATAAATTTAACAATTAAAATCGATAATTTTATTTCCCGGTTGTACACGGATAAAAAAATCTAACTATAATAGCAAGAATACTGGTCATGCTTTTGTAGCAAGTTTAGTTCTTGCTATCCTGGTGAAAAATTCATACATTTTAAGCAGAGGTCCCTTTATGCTAAAAAAGTACTAAGTTTCATGCTTTTAGAGCAGTTGTGCGTTGCGAAAATAGCTCGAAATTCTCCTTGCCATGGTTGCAAGAAACTCATTCTATTTCAGCATGAGTTCTCTTACAACCGAGATGTTAGGCCACGCCTACTTTCGGACGTAGCACCTAACCCGTTCTCTCGGTTGTAAGAGAACTCTTGCTGAAATAGGAAGATTTTTCTTGCAACCATAGCAAGGCGATGGTTGAGCTATTTGCGCAAGAAACATTGCTTTGACAGCAAATGACACTAGTAATAATGGCATGCGTTTGTTTCTTTTATGATATACCATCTGATCAAATTTGATCCGGACTGGTCTATTTAAACCGCATGCGTAAACCGAAGCGGTAAAAAGTTTTTTTTCTAGCTTGGTAACTCCTTCTTTGACATTCGTGTGAAGTTTGAGCGGGACACGTCCATTAGAGTGTGTTTAGCAGGCGTTAGTTTACGACGCGAAAAGTTTGTCTGGCGATTTTCACTATGGGAAAAGAAATTGAACAACGAATTTCTTTGAAATTTTTTGTTTCCAATGGAATCACAGCTACGGAATCATTGAAAATGTTGCCGAAGTGTTTTGGGACGTCTACTCTATCGAGAACGCAAGTATTTGAGTGGCATAAAGCATTCAGTGAGGGTCGTGAGGTCGTAGAAAACTTGCCTCATGCGAGTCGTCCATCCACCTCTGTCAACGACGATAACATCGAAAAAGTGAAGAAAATTGAGCTTGAAAATCGTGTGTTGGCATTAGAGAGGTAGCAGAGGCTCTCAACATCTCATATGGATCGACTCAACACATTGTGATTCATGTTTTGGGTATGAAGCGCGTCGCCGCCAGACTCGTATTGAAATGCCGTCACATTCCAGCCTGATTGTGACTGAATTTTTGACTAAACACGAAACAAAAGTCATTGCTCAGCTACCGTATTCGCCAGATTTGCCTCCCTGCTACTTTTTCTTATTTCCAAAACTCAAATATCCGCTCCAGGGAACGCGCCAAGAGTCGATTGAGGCCATAAAAAGAAATTCGCTGAAAGAACTAAAGGCTACACCGGCCGAGGCCTATAAGAAGTGTATGGAAAATTAGATTAACTGTTGGCATGCTTGTATTGGCTCAAAAGGAGCCTATTTTAAGGGCGATAATAAATATTTCTATTAAAATACATAAAAATGTTATTTTTTTTAACCAGTCCGGGTTAAATTTGATCAGAAGGTAAGACATTCCATGCTAAAAATACATGACTTCATGCCAATAGTGGTAGAAATCCATACTAATTTCGCAGATTAAGTTCGGTGCTTTAATAGAAAGAGCTCAACTGACTATGATAATTAAATTTTTTTCTCCGTGTAAAAAATAGAAAAAACACGATGTAGAATTTTTACTCCTGGTGAAGGTGGCTTCAAGTTCACTTTTGGTGGTACATACGTGGTATAGTATGTGGATACAGTACGTGGTACTACGCGGAGAAAAGAGCGCGTTGCTGACGCGTACATTGAAGATGATTCAGCCATGTCCCTTATTAAATATCGCGTTGGACCCGTAATATGGTCTGACACGGCTCATGCGTTTCCGCGCACGGAGCAGCCGTGCGCTGGACATGCTATGCTTTTCACAGCAGAGCCGTGTCCAGACACGGCAGGTCACTGCCCCAATACTTTTACGTCCTGCACACGACCATTTTCATGCTCGTCTCCACTCTCACATGTAATGCGATTTGCGCTGGCTCCATGGAGCCTAGATATAAGGAGACCAATCTCTTATGGCCGTACTTCACAAAACACGAAATTAAGTTCTGCCAAGTACTTAGTTAGGAAACTTCCCGATGAGGACTTCCTTGGGTGCAAATGGCTGGCTCATTCGATCTTCCTGCAGAGATTGTTTTTTTTCAATTCGTTTTGAATAAAAGAGGTCATCGGGAAACTTAAAGGTAGGTGTTGTTTGAACATGCCTAATTCATGACCTCAAAATTCCACTGTCATTTGATAATTCTATTAGCATCTCTTTCGATATTTTGTAATATTGAGATAAAGATATATGTATACTGAAATTTGATAGTTGTAAAAAAATTAGAAATTTACCTTGAAAATTTCTCGTGCATCCGACTTATAATAGGATATAATTCAATCATTTAATTTAAAAGTCGTATCAAAATAGAAAATCAACATCGTTCAACGTACTTGATTGATCTCTTAATTTTTTTATGTAAGACTATGGAAAAAAACTCATGGTTTCTATGACACTGACATATAAGTATATATGCATATATACATATATATATATATATACATATATTTTTATCTCAATATTACGAAATATCAAAAAAGATGCTAATAGAATTATCAAATGACAGTGGAATTTTAAGGTCAGGAATTAATCATGTTCAAACAACACCTACCATTCAGTTTCCCGATGACCTTGCTGCAAACATCCAATTACTTTAAGCAGGCCACTTAAACTACACCACAGTTCCTTCAATAATTAGATTTTTTATTCAAAACGGATTGTAAAAAAAACAATCTCTGCAGGAATATCGAATGAGCAAGCACAAATAGCACCGCAGAGTTACTAATGCTAATCGTTCATCTATGCCCAATTTTAACACAGATCCACGTTATGTGCCCTATCAAAAACGCAGAATAATTTGCTAAATCGAGGCCAAACTTGAAATGAGGAATAATTTGGCGTTTCCACACGAAAGTACCAGACCCCCGGAATAAATTAAAAGTGGGATCCAGAGAAAAATATTCAGAACAAAAGTTGCGGAGTTAAATATAGAGTACATAATGGTGACCTTATAATTGACGTTGAATTTAAATTCAATGGTTATTTTAAAATCAACCAGATTCTACAAGAGAAATTTTCTATTTTTACCACTAGAAATCGAAAAAGCATAAAGTTTTCACCCAGTCTTATATTTTTCGCATGCATATAAGTTCATTTCTTGTAATTTGATACTGAAGCTCAAGTCAATTTTACAATATTGTAGATGTGAATTATTGTCACGTATCCATGACTATGATATTATCTATAATAATATAATATAATTATATTATTATATATTATATTATTTTACAATTCACAGAAAATTTTTTCAATTTATATTGAAAAATTCCATCTTGTTTTAAATAACGTTAAATTAATTCTAAATCATAGGTTTATAAGTTCGATATGGTAGAGTTCCGTTGTCACTGATAGTGATACATTCTTCTAATGATCGACATAATCGACTGAAAGGATTTGGAAAAATCAGAAAAATAGTTCCCAATTTATCCGTGGCCACATGAGGCGTAAACAGATTCTGTGAGAAAAGTTGTGTGGAAACTCCATAGCTCAGATGATGGAGCATTCGACCGGCAATCGAAAGGTCCTGGGCTCGATACCCAGCGGAGTGAAAGCGTTCCTTTCTTCACAGAAAATGTCTTCAATATATTAGTATGATATATTATAATTATAGTATATATCACTGTTATTCTTATAATATCCGGGTCCTGCTTTGGTTTCTTCGGAAATCGATCAAGGGGCCCTAGAACAGGCCACCGGGCGCGTCCTCAGGTTGCAGATAGAGGGGCCCTGTACCGAGGGTTACTGCTGAATATGGATACAAAACTAAATAAGCAGTCGCGGACAATGTTCCAAGGATGGTTCCGAAGGAATAACCCCCAAGCCAAGGTGTTAACTACCGTGCTTCAGGGAGAGAATTCTCAGGTCAGGCAGTATCGAGAATGGCTCTATGAGAGGAACAGGAAGGAGCTGAAAAGCTTACGGAAGGTGGAGGTGGCCCTGGAGAAGATAGATATCTTTTCCAGTCCAAGAAGAACATGCACCTCCCTATTAAGGAAGGGATTCAAGAGGCGCTCAAGAATCTGTAGGCGCTCCGTGATGATATGTAGGACACGGACTGCTACCTCCATTCCTTTGAATACCTCCTGAGAGGCAGGACGGTAGAAAGGATCAAGGAGGTAGGGTCCAAAAAGAGGAAGAACGGTGTAGATGATGGAAGTCAAACTCCCCCACAGCCAGCACCTAGGTCAACCCCGGACACGCGCAAACAGCTGAAAGAGTTGACAGCAAATCTGGAAGAGACCAAAACCAAGAAATAGGCGGAGAAGAGGCCGAAAGCCTCAAAGCATGCGGAGGAGTGGGTGGAAGTCCCGGCTAAGAAGGACATCCGGAAAAAGAGGAAGAACGAGCCGGAGGGAAAAACACCGGTACGGTCAAGACCAGTTCGATCAGAGGCTATTCTGATAAAACATTCAGAGGAAGTTAGCTACGCGGCTGTTCGCAAAAATCTGAAGAGCCGCGGAAACCCCGACAAGGTGGAAATCCTGAACGTGGATCCTACTGTGGAGGCCGAAGATATAGAGAAGTCAGTCTGGAGGTGCCTGAGGGAGGAGCCGTCATCAGGTGTGGAGGTGTCCCTGACTAAGAAGCCCTTCAGAGGCACTAGGAAGGCCTTCGTTAAAATGGAGGGTGCGCGGGCCTTGAAATTAATAAAGGCGGCCCACATCAAGATCAGGCGGGTCGCGTGCAGAGTCCGCAGGAAGACGGAGGTGAAAAGGTGTTACCACTGCCTTGGCTTTGGCCATATGGCGGCTGACTGCAGAGGGCCAGACCGCAGCAGCAGCTGCTGGAGGTGCGGCAAAGAGGGGCATGTTGCGGGATCCTACACTGCTAAGCCGCGATGCTACCTCTGTGCCACAAGATAAGATAAGCCCCGCACTGACCACATCCCGGAGACTATGCGTTGTACGGCTTTTCGGGAGGCAGCCCCGAATAGGAAGCCTCAGACAGGACGCTATGGGGGGCAAAACTGGACCAGTCAGACCAGAAAAAAGAACCAAGGAGCAGAATTAACTCCTCCAGAAGCCTCTCCATCGTATCAAATAGACATATTGGTCTGTACGACGAGGGATCCTCTAGAGGTTTGCTGTTGCCCTTCCGCAGAAAAACCAACCTCTGCTTCTTCCAGTCTACGAAAAACCTCCCCTCTCAAATACAGGAGTCAAAGTCTTCTAAGGGGATCTCTGGGTATGCCCCGATTACCTCTTTGAGGATCTTGTTCGGCACCCCGTCCATACCCGGCGCTGTATTTTCCCTAAGCATTCCATCCGCTCTCTTTAGTTCATCGAGAGTGAAGAGTTCTTCGCGCTGGTCCGCACAATGTACTTGACTCGATCGGGATTATCCAAGCCCAGGGTTTTGCTTCTAGTCACCAATATCTTGGTGACTATTTTGAAGGCGAGACCCCATGGGTCCTTCTCGACCTCACCGATCAAGTCTTTCCAGCATTGAAGTCGGCTTTTCTTTATGCCTCGCCTCAAAGCCGCTTTTGCCCTTTTCCATGCCTCGTGCAGCATAGCATTCCCCTTTGATCGGGTGAATTTTCGCCGCCTGCGAGGCATTCTCGACGTGGGGCCGCCAACTGGTCGTTCCACCAGTACATCGAACCCTTGGCTTTCCTGCACTTGCGGCGAGGCATCGAGTAGTCGCAAGCCGCGACCACCTGCCTTGCTGAGCGTACAGTAGCTGCAGACGACCCAGCAGGGCAGACCCAACCAAGCCCATCGATGAGCCTGGTTTCTTCGAGGTTTCTCGAAGTCTTTCCCTGCTGAATCCACTGCTTGGCATCGTTGTTCTAAATTAAATTCGATGCACCAGTGGTCACTCAAGGTTATTACCTCGAGAACTGACCAGTCGCTTATCCTTAAGGGGAGTTTCTACTTTGTTCGGCCGAAAAAACGTGCTTTTTTTAGAAATTTTTTTTGGGGAACGTATTTGAGATAAACATTTGAATTTTTTTTTTTCAGTTATAGGTACAAGTTTATTGTACAAGTACAAAAAGTTATTTTTCACTTTATACTTTCATAGTTTTCACTTTATACTGAAGCAAAACTTTGAACGCGTTTTTCTCAAAACTATATTTTTTGGCCTTGCGGAAGTGATTTAAGCCAGACGAGTTGAGCAATGGCCACGAAATTTTTAACAGTCGTGTATCAAGGGCTTAGCTATAGCTCGTACTAGAATCTTCAAAAAATATTAACAATTTTTCATTTTACATAACAATTTGTATCGAAAAAAGTCGGCAAAAATCGAGTTTTTCATTCAAAATCGCATAATTTTTTCATTTTTTTTTTTTGAAATCCTAGTACCGGCCAAAGACAAAAGTATACAAAGTAAGAATATATTTCATTTTTGTGTTTCAGGTCATCTGAAACAGCGGCAGGACTTTTGAGAGTGGGAAAAATTCGTTCGGCGCGCCGCCATTGTTCAATGCCCCCCCCCCCCACCCCTTTGCATATTTCTACTGAAAACTTTTTGTACTTGTACAATAAACTTGCACCTACAACTGGAAAAAATTTCAAGTGTTTATTTTAAATACGTTCCCCAAAAAATATTTCTAAAAAAAGCACGTTTTTTCGGCCGAACAAAGTAGAAACCCCCCTTGAGGCGAGGCGAGGTGCAGCAATCGTGAGGTCAATTATTGACCCCCCCGCTCCCTCGTCTGAACGTGAATTTTTTGCCCCGATTTAGGACGACACGTCATTCCTAGCGACCATCTCGCCAACCAAGATTCCCCTCCTATCTAGGCGGGCCTCATCCCTCTCGGGATAGACCTGTTTATAGGGCACCCTTCACGCAATGGGAAAATGCCGGTCTATAGAGCTCCATGCATTTGTTTACCCATTCATGGGGACACTATAACCTCCATGACCCGAGGGCCGTCTGCTAAGCCTCCCCACCCGTCCTTTTTTGGCATAGCCAAGAGAAGGACTCCGTCAAGGTACCAGTCCGAGGGGAGGATTATTATTTTTATTATCATATGCAATTTGTTGTTCTTGATCAATACCTCATTATAAATTATATTTGTTCATAACTATTGAAAATTACGATCATTATTATTATTACATCATTTGAGATAGTTGTATAAACAACAATGACTTTAAATATAAAGACATAATTATTAAAAACAAATGTCAATTGTAATTGTTAATTAATTAATTGTAATCTATGGTACGATAATTGTATTGCCATTATTACTTAATTGCCTATATATAAAAATTGATCCTTGCGACTAAGCCTACCTGATGCAGTTGACACACATTTACGCTTCGCCCTAAGAAAGTACATGTAGCGCTTACACTAAGAATAAGACGATACACCTACTATGATCACACAGATTGGAAATCGATGTGACATCCAACGCAGACTAGCAAAGCCAGCCCAGCCTGTCAACCCAACACACTGAAACCTAAGATTCTTATCAGGCGCCAACCCCTGTTGAAGTGCTTGGATCTAAAACCTAATGCATTGGCCGACCGAGTTGCAATGCCTCAAAATACGATATCCCTATATAAACCGTTGCATGGGAATTCTAAACACAGTAATCCGAGAGCTGCTGTACAAGTGTAATTCGAGATCTATAGTCTTCGGGTCGTGTAAAAATATATCAACGAGTTCGTACAAGATCGAATAGTGAGAAACGGAGAATCAGTTAATTCGTCGCGCCCTTGTGTCTCTTGGAAAATCAAATTTCCAAATCCCCATAATCGAAGCGCTGTTTGGTGAAGAGCCGAACCACAGAGAGCTAAAGAATTATAGTGTGCAAGTGCCAGTGCTGGACCAGACTAACATTGGAGTTTTATATATATATAAAACTACACTTCATCCAGATCCAATTATAAAGATTAGACAAACTATTTTCAAAAGAAAAATAGAAAACTGCAATCAGCGTATCTGAGTAGCTTCGGTTGTTTTTATTAATAATATATATAATTTAATTTATAAATAAATATTTACTTAAAAAAATAACTTTCATTAATTCATTTGGCTTATTCTCAACCTGGTTAGTTGTTTATTATTTACAACAGATATTTATTTTCTTCCAGATATCTTTAAAAGGAACAACAATCGTAGACTTTAATTTAGTAAACGTTTTAGCATTTCAACGCTTATTTCGTATTGCACATATTTTGGTTAAAAAATGGAATTTTTTATTTTCAATAATATTTTTTTATTTTAAAGAATTTGAAAATCTTTCTGTGGAAAAAATGACGCTTTCGACTGCGCTGGGATACGAGCCCAGGTCTTTCGATTGCCGGTCGACTGCTCTGACGACTGAGCTACACAGGCGTCCGACATCCCTTTCTCCACAGGAAGATCTCCTTATATCGCGTCATTTTTTCCACAGAAAGATTTTCAAATTCTTTAAAATATTAAATTTATTTGCATTATTTGCGATATAAGAGTTTGAAATTGTCTACGAGGACACCTGTCGACAACGTATCCTATCTGACACGCGACTAGTGATCCTCCGATAATGTAGGCAGTGACAAAAATTTCAAACTCAACTAATTAATTTGAAATATTTTTTTAATCCCAAAACATTAAATATACATCTTGTCAAAAAATGTTCTACCGAGAATTGGTAGATCTCATTTAGGGAGATAATTTTCCATCCCAATGTTTTTTCGTACGTCACATATTTTGTTCGGAGAAATCCATTTATGGATTTTAATCGTATTTTTTGAATTTGAAATTAAAAATTTACCTTTTATAAGAAACTTTGCCTCAAATAATTTGTAGATGGTTGAAAAATTGAATTTTGAATTTTCAATAGCATTTATTAAAATTTAAAACAAAAATATACATTGTGAACAAATTTTACGATTCAAATTTGTAGTTCTGTTTGTAGTAAACAATTTTGTATCGCAACGTTTTTCTGTATCTTGTGTAATTTAACTGGAAATCGGAATTTACATACTGACTTTTTTCAAGTTGTAACATACACAGTGTGTCCCAAAAATAACCGAAAGTTACAGCCATTTCAATAAAAGAAAAAGTGTGCTAATGTTAGAAAACAAAAATGGAACAAAGAGCAAATATAAAATTTTGTGTTAAACTTGAAAAAAAATTCGCTGAGACATACGAATTGATGAAAAAAGTTTATGGTGATGATTGTATGAGTCGTACTCAAGTTTATACATGGTTTACACGATTTAAAAATGACCGTGGCGGTTTAAATGATGATCCAAGACCTGGACGACCAGAAGCATCAAATCGTGCTGAGTTAGTGGAAAAAGTACGTGACATAATCACTATCAATGCAAATTTCACTGTGAGAATGCTGGCAGAAGAATTAAATTTATCTTACTGTACAATCTACACAATATTAACTGAAGATTTGGGTAAAGGAAAGGTCTTTGCACATTTCGTTCCACATCAGTTAAATGCACCACCTCACAAGACCAAAAAAGTCAACGAATTTTTGATGAAAAAACAGATTTGTGTCATGGACTATCCTCCGTATTCACCTGATCTATCACCGTGTGACTATTTTCTGTTCCCAAAACTAAAAACTGCAATGAAATGAGCTTTTTACGATGACGTTCCAACCATTCAATCAGCTGTGACACATGTGCTAAAGAACATCCCAAAAACCGAGTTTAAAAAGTCTATGGATAAATTGGTTGATCGTTCCAAACGTTGTATTGAGTCTAATGGAACCTATTTTGAATAAATAATAACTTTCAAAGATAATATAATGTGTAGGGTAGATTGGCTAGTGAATGACCACGTACCAATGAATGACCGCTTTATAATAATATGAATTTTTTAAATATAAATAATACTTCCATGTTTTTAAAAAATTCTATCAGATTCCTTAGTTATTAATATAACCAATTCAATTTATTTGCTATAAAAGAATATTTAATAATATTTGTAAAAAAATAGTTAAGTTACCGCGATAGTCAATTTCTAAAAAATCATGAAATTTTTAGCTATTAACCTCAAAAGATTGTATTTTATAAAGTATCTATTAATTCAAACTTTGAAACAAAAATGTAATACAAATATTATCCTAGTATATTAGAGTAAAATTTGAGCTTTAAAATACGGCCTTCTTGGTTTGTAAAATTCAAAATATATCAAATAATTTGAAAATTGTTACGGTCATTTACTGGTACTTCAATATAGTGTCTTCTTCCAGTAAATGACCGGGCGGTCATTTACTGGGTCGATAAGAATTTGCAACGACCAGTCAGTGACCGCTGAAAATTCACCTGTGATAGTTACGTTAGGTGAAAATAAATATAAGTTAATAATAAGTGAATGTTGAGTATCGCTTCCTATTTAATTTGTATAAATGCCTAAAATTCAACAAAAAGTCACAAGTAATCGTACCAGAATTAGCCCTTTCAGTAAAAATGAAAGTCAAGAGCAATCTACACCAAGAGTACAAAGAGTGCGCCGAAGAAACAGAAAAAAAGAAGAAAGAAATGCAAGAAAAAAAAAGTTAGCTTTGAAGAAAAAACATTAAAAAGAAAAAAATGTTTTAGAATTAATGTTAAAGCAACGAGCTGAGATATTAGGATTAGAAAGTTATACTGTTACAAAGCGTCCTAAGAAAAGGATTAAACAAGAAGTATTAAATTATATTAATAACGATAAAGAAATGTAATATCAATTCATAAAATTTATTAATTAAAAACATTTAATATATAGATTAAGAATAATGAATTAAATTCATTTGATGTATTGGCGTTGAATTCTGCTTGTAATTTCGAATGATGTTAAATTATATTTATATAACTTTATAAATGTGTTCATTAATGTTTAAGAAAAAAATTAATGAATATAAATTATCAATGTTCTTTCAAGAATAATTTTTTTTATAATTATTTACCCTACATAATCATTCAATAAATAATTACTTTATTTTTCATTTTGCATTTTAAAATAACCACATAACCATAAATAACGTTTGCGTCAAAAAGCACTGGTCATTCACTGGGTAGGCATCGGTCATTCATTGGGTGTCAGTGGTCATTCACTAGGCAAACTAGTAATTATTAAAAGAAAATTCATTTAAAAATATTCAATAGAAATTTTAACAAATTAATGTATTTTCTCATTAAATTTATGTGTCAAGCAACACATTGATCCATACAACATACTCTTATTCCTTATAATAATTTTAATATAGTGCATTGAACATCGCAAATATATAAACCGGTCATTCACTGGCCAATCTACCCTATCTTATTCTATATCCAAAAAGTTCGGTTATTTTTGGGACACACTGTGTACTGTAACTTTCCTAATTTTAGATTAATCGAAAAATGTTATGGAGGTAATTAGTAGAAATTCATGAGCACCATCAAAAACCAATATTGCAATGTTTATTTTTTCAAAACAAAAAAATTCAAAAACACAAAAATTCCTCTTACTTTCATAATTTTGGTAGGATGCGACTGGTTAACGAAAATTTTCTTACTTTTTCTGACTCAGGGGGTCTCATAACGTAAAGATTTGATAAAAATTTCGAAAGTCATTTTTCACATAAAACTAATTCCTTCTTATTTATGGTGAGAATGTAAAAATTCATGGAGGAGGAGCGTGAGTATACACGGAGAAAAATGGAGGGTCAGGCCGACCAAATATGATAATCGACTATAGGACAGCCTTGTACATAATCAAAATGGTCATCCGTAGAGGGTCAGAAAAAAAAGCGATTTGATCATCGTAAAAGATAGACTTGATCATCCTAGAGGGTCGATGTGACCATCTCAGAGCGTCGATTTGATAATCCAAGGGGTCGATTGAATGATTCAAGATGGTGAACTCGACCATCATAGAGAATTAACCTGATCATCCCAGTGTCAATATGAATATTCCAGAAGAGAAAATTCGATTATCGCAGTGTCGATTCGAATATCTAAAATGGTAAAAATGACTATCTCTGACAGTGAATTTTTTTTTCCATTATTTAAAAAAATTATTTAAAAATAAATATAACGTACACTCTTTAAATTTTAAGTAGTTTGAAATTCATAATGTTACTAAAATGTGCAAAGTCGTAAATCAAGTGATTCATAATAATCATTACTACTAACATTTAGTCGAAAAATACTAATTCATTTTAAAATCATTCCAATCCCAACTGCTAAAGCAAATTTAGTAGTAAAATTACTATAAAATGTACTAACTGAATTTGTAACGATTACACGATAAATTATTAATTTTATATCAAATATTAGTAACATTTTTTACTAACTCAGTTGATAAACGAATACACAATATTTAATTAGCAACATAACTAACTTCTTACAAATTCACATTTAAATAATGCACGTAATATATATGTTTTTTATTACTTGAATATTATTAAAATTTAAAGAGCACCTTTAATACACGTATTAAAAAAACATTAAATGGATGTAAAAAACGACACGTAGGCTTAAAGGAATATGCAACTTAATGATTGAATGAAAATACGACGAAAAATACTAGTTATTAATCAGTTTTATTAAAATAGGCAAACATATAAATTCAAATAATGTACATTTTTCCTAGGTAATCGTGTATCACTTGTATTATCCTAGCCTAAAAACTATCAGTTTTGAATGACACACATACACAACTATTACTTAAAGAAAATAGGTAATTACCAATGATCTTTCAAACTCTCACAGAAACTCCGGAAACACTCTTTCACGTGATACAATAGTTCTTAAAATAATTAATGAATTATTCACCATTTTAAGCAGATAAAATTATTGAGATTAGCCGGTAGACGCGTCCTTTGTGAAATTAGCACGAACGTGACCGTTCAACTTTCGCGCCGATGATAAGGTAGCGATTATATCTGATAGTGTACCTGACCTTCTGCGGATGGTCGAAATGATTTGAAACAAGATAATCAACTTGATCATCCCAGAGGATCGATTTGATTATCTTGGATAGTGTGACTGTTTCTCTGTGGTAATCAAGCTGATCATAAAACGAGAGTCACCCTGATTATGTCCATAAAATTATGGAAGGACTATTTGTGACGCGATCCGAGAAAAGGGACTTTCGAGGCAAAAAATAAATTTTAGGATTATGATTGATTCTATAAGTTCCTGAACTGATCTTTCTCGGAGTGCAATCAGAAATGTTGTATCTGCATTATTTTAAAAGATAAAAATGATTAAAAAACAGTTTGCAAACGCATGCAGATCGGCAGCTCGACGCCTCTACTCTTTTTCTTCTCCCACCATTTCCCCCACTACTCGCCGCGTTCCCTGCGCGGAGCTATATGCTCCGCAGGATAAACGTGCTTCATTCCTTCGTTGTGACTAGGTTATGACAAAAGAAAAAAGTGGGGAAACACAGAGGAACTGTAAGAAGTGGGGGTCAGAATCCCCCACTTAGACTTCTCCACTCCGTCGCCTCAAGCTCGAGATTTCTTCAATCGCTCGTCAGGCTAGGTCAACTGTGTGGAGAAAAAATGGCAAAGTTCTTAGCGCCACCTGTGTCGGGCGGTGAGCTAACAATGTTTGCATGTGCGTTAGTGCGTATGCATGTATATATTCAGGACCCTTATATGCATTGAATATTTTATTATTTTACAAAATTAATGATGATTGATGCAAAATAAAGCAAATGAAAAACATGAAATGATGATATAAGTTAATTATTATTGTATGCATCATTTAGTGTTTTCTATTTGCTTTATTTTCCATTCATTTGTATTGAAAACAGATACGTAAGTTAGCGTCGCACGTTGGGACGCTGGTATACAGAACTCTGATAAAACAATTGCAGAACATTATCAACAATATGGATGCCGCTCCTTCTTTACCCCACAACTCCCCGCAACGGTCTAAGTGACGCTATCTGTGTCGGGCAGTGAACTATTTTTGTACCCTTCATGGCCTATTGAACCCCCGCATCATACTTCTAAACTTTGCCATTTCAGCCCATTAGAGTTGGCCTAGCCTGTCGCTCGTCGTGTAAAATTTCACCTTTGCCTCAAAGATCTCTTTTCTTGGATCGCGTCACATTTGATAATCTAGAGGGTCGGTCTGACTCTAAATTTTGAACTTCTAACTTTGACCCTCCGTTTTTCTCCGTGTAAAGAAAAATGAAAACTAATAATATAAAGTAATGATTAATATTAATAAAATAAAAATATATACCGAAAACATCGTGAAGGATGTCGTCAATCACGCTGTAAGCAACATCGTATCCGATGTATCCGCTCCCAAATTACAATATAATTTTTAACGTAGTTTACGATGTAGTTCATGATGTCGTTTACAATTTCATCTCTTTCAATAGGGAATATCATTAAAACAAAAATTCCTAAAACATAAACAAAAAAAATGTTTTTTAGGTTTCTAAATTTCACAAAATCTAGTATGAACGTATAAAAATAAACTGAACAACTTTTCGTGACACGCCATTCTGTTATTCTATATCAATTTAAATAAGATTTTAAGGGTGGAAGACGAAAATTTTGGAATTCAAGGATAAGACTTGAGGCGCATAAACTATGTGCCAAAGAATAAACTATATCAAATACCGTATACCGTTCTTGTTAGTGGAAAAGTTATCAAGCTAGAGGGTTTTAAGCGTAAAAAATAAGCCAGTATTAAATCGTGTATAATACTTGTGGAAGAAGTAAAGAATAGTATGTTATGTGCCTAGGCGCATAATGAGGGTTATTACGCGACGAGCGACAATGCTAGCAGGAGATCGAAGACAAGGCGTAGTCGAGGCGTAACTGAGGCAAAGCCAAGACGAAGCCGAGACAAAGCCTAGACGAAGCAGAGGCGCAATCAGTCCTGCGAGCATTTTAAGCGAGTCTCGTAATTGCCCGAATTGTGTGCATTGGCACATATTTTATTTTATGTGACTTCGGTGCGTATACGAGTTTTTATGCGTACACTCGAATCTAATCTAGTATTGTAGTTGTTTACGGCGCTAGTCATTACACTTGATATTTCGCGACTAGTCCCAGCCATTTTGATTTTATCGATGTTGTGTAGTAGTAGCGTGTTGTAATAGAGCATGCGCAGTTCAAATGTACAAGGCTTTATCAGTAGGGTGCTAACGCTATACGAAGAAGAAAAATAAAAAGAAGATTGTGCTCAGCTGGATGGCTATAGGCGCATGCGCAGTTCAATTTTTACATTACATTCCTCTGTATTGTAATACACAATATTACGCTACTCTCAACTGCAGCGTAAAAACGAGTTTACGCGCCGTAGGCACATAAAAGTAGTAACTGCATCGCGACAACTTCTTCACTCATTTTAATCCAATTGAAATTGTTACTCGTTCATATTTGAAGAGAACCTTTTTATTTTTTACAGAAACAAATGTATCACTCTTAGAAAGTAAAATAGAAATAGAAAGTGGACCAGGTCATTATCTTACGTTTACATCTCTCAATGAAACCGAATTCAAATTTCTGGTTTCTTATGGACATTTCAAATGTCAACATTATTCACATACTTGTTTTGCAATCATGATCTCACCACTATTCTGTTTAACCACTTCTCAATGTTCCATTACTAAGTATTAATGACAATTATATTTTCTTATAAAAAGTAAATTTAAAATAAAGTTTTCGATGATTTTATGATTTATCTTTTACTATTTTTGCAGTGAACAAATGTATGTCAACGCTCGAAGAAAACCCGAGATAAATCCTAATTCACTCCTGAAGGTTGTCGACTCTATGAGCTATGATTATTATGCTATTCAACACGATCGTATTGAAGAATATATCCTATAACTCTTCTTCTAGTCTTCAAGGTGAAAATTTTGGAATATTCATGCCAGACATATACGTTTAAAGATTCAGAAGAAGCTTGAATAAAAGTTATTGCGATGTTGAAGAAAAGTGTATTTCTTTAATTCAAGCTTATAATACTTTTCAAAACTTTGCTGAGTTTGATAAAAGCGATCAAAAGTTATTAAGGTCATCTGATAGGACCTGAATTTACTAATAAATCACATTTGACAACTTTATTAATAATACAGCATTGCAGACAAACAGAAATTGCTGCTGTCTTCTCTAGAAAATTCTTTGAATTGATTAATTTGTGAAAATTATAAACATAAAAATGGTCTAAAATTGTGTTCGTCATAGATTTTTAAATTACTTTTTCTACATTTAAAAATGAAAATCGCCTGAAGCTATTCTGGAAGGGGCCACATTAAAAGGCTTATTATGGAAGTGATATTTCAATGAAAAGGGTTGCCTTATTCGGACCTAGATAGATTGTAATGAGGTACGTCCTAATAAGGGAAAACTGTTGGGGTCCCAACAAAAGCCCCATCATTATCAGGGACTATTAGATAAATGGCAGAATTTGTGCATAGTATAGTAAGAAGAAAATTAATCTGCGAAAAAAGAGGTAAAAATATTGCGCTAAGTGCAGACTGCAAAAATTGTACAATTTTGTTTATTTGAGAGAACTCTAAAATTTTTTGAGTGAAATTCCACTGTAAAGAGTTAAATTTCACTCCAATAGAGTGGTATTTCCCACCATTAAAGTAAAATTCTACTACAAAAAATTTTAGAGAGTAAGATCATTTTTTGATCAGGGCAACAAAAGTAAGATCTTTCATTGATTCAGGTAACAAAGGCTTATTTGATCAGATCATATGGCCCTTTTGCTGCAGTATGATCCAATTTATGACCAAATTTTTTTACATAAAGTTTGTCACTCCAAACAGTTTATTTGATCAAGAAAAAAAAGTGGGCCTTCAAATGGTCCTAAAATTTTGTGATTTATCTAAGGGATTCTATGCTTTTGATACAATTTGTATATATCATTGATAATACGTTATAATTTATACTATATATTTTTATAGTTGGAAAGTTCGATAAATTTTGTGGAATCACTCGAGAATTTTCAACAATTCGAAGAACTTGAGCAGTACCAAATGATAGGATACAAAGGCAAAATTGGGGAAACTTTATTTGCAGAAAGCGATATTATAAAGGTTCCAGTTACCAAGTGTCTTGGAATACTCAGAACACATCCTAATAGGTATAAGTTCAGAACCCTTGTTACTTCGACGTATAAAAAGGTCAAACTATCATCGGTCAGTATTTCTTTATGTTTTAGATACAAATTTAAGTTATCACTTATAGTATATGCGGGTGATTTCTCGTTGAACGCATAATGTGAGCATTTACATTTTACAAAGATAAAAAATATTTTCGGTAGAAAAAGGAACGCTTTGACTCTCCTGGGTATCGAGTCCAGGTACTTTCGATTGACGGGTAAATGCGACAATTTTTGCATTTCAGAAAAATTAAACTAGAGACGTTCAGCACGATTTTTAGTTTTAAAGAGTGGTAGATTCTGAAGCACACCATATGGTCACTTTTTTGGTAATGTTTTTAGGGGCAACTGATAATATATTTAACTCAGATGATATGAAACTTAAAATTACAAATATAAAATAGCCGCAGAATAAATGAAAAACAATTTTAAAATGCATCAATATATTTAAGAAAATGTGCATAAATTTCTGAGCATTTGACGGAAAGTCAGAAATGTTCAACAAACTTTTGTTACATATGTTGTTAGACAATACAGTTAATTTTGGTATCAATTAAGATCAAGGAGTTACCAATCAGTTGGAAATATTTCTAAGCTTATGCCTGTATATATTCTTATTTTTTTATGCAAATTGTATAATTTATGGATATAATAGTCAGCTGAGTGTTTCTATCTATAAATAATAACACAAAATAAATCAGTTGGCTCTTAGTACAATAGAAATCGATAAAAGTAAAGAGTGAAGAAGGAGTATACTAGTGTGACGTAAAAATAATATGAATTTTGTAAATAATTAGAGAATTATTTGTAAAATTATATAAATTTCCTACATTTGTATCAACTAGCTCAGCACAATCACGTTTTATTTTATATTTGAACTTTAATTACTGAGAAATTGATTTCCTGCTTAAAATCGTTGACTAAAATGCCAAGTGCATTGAATTGTGTGCTATGCATAAAAACATTCATATACATAAACACTAAAAATTCAGTTTATAAAGATATTAAGGTAATAAAGTAGTATATTAACGAACGCAGTAGTGGAACCTCGGGTGGAACAAGCTGAGACTGAGATTCGTCAGTAAGACCGAATGAACTAAAACATAAATTGACAATAATCTCAAGACGCCAAAATTCGACAAAATAACTGATGCAATGTGATTGGCTGAATTGAATGTTTATTTCTACACGAAAGGAACATCCACACGAGCGTTGAGATCTTTATTTAATTGTTACGCTTAAATTATAGAACAGAATCGTTTTAAAATTTCTAAAAAATTTCCCTGAGTCCTGTTATAAATTTTGGTGACAGTATATTTGATATTTCTTCAAATTCGCTTGACTTTCGAAACGTTGGGAAATCTCATTACACTGAGATAAAAGTTTATTCTTGTTTGAAGAAAAAGTTCTTTTGATCTAAAAAATATTTGATAGGATGAATTTTATATGTTTACTGATTTTCAATTTGTCGTCTACTTCGCGCCTCTTTTATACAAATTCGGGAGAAAAATTATTTTTTCAAAAAATTTGATAATCTTCCTGTGGAAAAAGAGACGCTTTCGACGGTTCCGGGATTCGAGACCGTGTCTTTTGATTGCCTGTGGGCTCGAATCCCGGCACAGTCGAAAGCGTGTCTTTTTCCACAGGGAGACTTTTAAATCGTTTAAAAAAATTATAATTGGTTTTCACAATTTAAGGCCATGGATCAATCAAATCACGTGGTCAAATTCCTTCAAAAGTTCGTGTAAGATAACTTTTTTATTTAAAAAAATGCATCTTCCTGAAAATTTGGGAAATACTACAGAATACGATAGAGAACGTCTGTCAACTTCGTTTAAGTGAAAAATTTTCAAAAAATTTTACAGTTTAAATTGTAATTGTTGATAAGTTTTCGAATTTTTTTCAATTTTTTTACTAAAAAAGAGTTGACAGACGTGTTTTATTGTCTTTTGCTACGTTTCCCAAATTTTCAGAAAGATACTTTATAAATTAAATAAGTTATCTTACATAAAGGAATAAATGTATAATTTAGTCACGTGGTCCGGTTGATCCATAGTCTTAAGCAGCCCCCTGAATCTTGCGACCAAATTCATAGGAAAAAAATTACGTGAAAGTTGACTGCCGCCGGTAGCGGTGCTGACAGTTCATAGGCCCTATATTCAAAGAAATGCATGGGAAAAAGCATAAAAATTTAATTTTCTCCCGATAAAAACTATTTTATCGCATTTTCTTATACATGACAATAATCTAATAAGATCTTCATATTCTTTACAATATATTTATTCTCTTCGAAAAGGTTAAGAAATTCACTTTAGGCAAAAATCTCATTTCCAAATTCTGGCGGGAATTGCATTATTTGTGTCATGTCTTTATTTTATAATTTTTTTGCGTTAATCTAAATATTAATACTAATAATTAACGTCATTATTATAAAATTTGATTATTTTTCATATTATATAACATATTATAATAAATACAATATAGCACTTACTACTGTAATTGAATGAAACTTTTTTTTAAATATAAACATTTCAAAAATACTGTTTTGAATTTGAACTAATAATTTGTTAATATTATACTATGAAATATATTATTAATTAATGAAATATATTGTAGCTCAAAGTAGTAAAATAGTTGAGGTCTCTCATAAGTGCTGTGGAAAAATTTCTTTATCTACAAATATACTTTACTTATTTTTCTATTTATGTATTTATAAGAAATTTAATCAATTTCTTGTCATTATTAATTTTTTAATTTACTTCTTTTTTATTTATCTGCGTTGTATTATTTTATTTTGAAATTCACCCTATTAAAAAAGAAGTATTGGATCCAATACTATTTTCGTGAAAAAGTACTGGATTTCCAATACTTATTCGCAAAAAAAGTATTAGATCTTATACTTACTAATACTTAATTTTCATAAGGGCATGTTTCGTAAAATTATGAATTTAAGTTTTTAATTTCTATTACTTTAGGAATTCTATGTAATTCAGTAAAACTATAAGCATTAAAAAGAAAGGAATGTAAATTATCAAAAAGTCTGAACTCGAATTCTTTTTTAAAGTCCAAAACTTTATTCTAATAACAAAATTGTTAGAAATCACACATTTTTTTCCACTTCAACATAATCCAACTTTAACAAGCTCACATTAACTTCCATTATTCTTTTTTTCAGACATTTGTTTCTAGACTCGCGAACTTTATCTCAGTACCGTTCAAGAACTCTAAACTTTGAAAATTTACAAGGAAAAGCTTAAAAAACTACATTTTATAATGTGATTCTCGTGTAAGTCGGCCCAATGAACAATCAGCGCCACCATGGCAGCCAGTCACAATTCATGTCATTTTCATCTCGGAGATGTAGGGGGCTGGTGTTAAGACTTTGAAATTGTCTACGAGGACACCTGTCGGGGAAGTATCCTATCTGATTTGATCTGTGCGATTAATTAATTGGTTGAATCCTGTTGCCTCGTTCCTCTATTATACTATTCTCCTCGACATTGGACCGCGCTCTGAGAACGGTGTCAGTTACAGCAAGTGCAGCCAAGTGCAGCCCTATCCAACTGCCACCAACTGCCTAAAAGATGTCCGTAAATATGTGACCCCCACATGGTAGTTCCTTAAAATCTCGACTGAGGGCGCAGTTGCGCTTCAGCCTGACTTTAACATTGTTTCTTATGGGATAATGTTACAAATAATTTTAAAAATTATATTTATCAATAAAAAATACTTATGGAACTATCACAATAAATTAACAAACATATAATTCAAATCTTCAGCAAAAAAAAATTTCAAATATAATATAATTTCAATTCATTTCAGCGTGCTACGTTTGTGCTCGTTTAAATTCCGTTGAATTCTGCGACGAAGAATGAACACGTTTTAATTCTGTCAAGGGTGAAAGATTTGAAGTCAAGTTGATTCTGTTTAATCTCGCAAAGATACTTATAATATTAAAGACATCTTAATTCGTTTTTATGACCCAAAGTGTGAAAGAAAATAATTCAATTTAATTACGTAGGATAACCTAAGAAGTTGAAGTCATTTTAATTTCATCCTGTGAGTGGATATGTGGAACAAACTATTTTGTTGTTTCTCGTTTAAAATTGAAGTCAATTTAATTCGGTTTGACCACTATAATGGCAGGAGTTTGAATTCTAATTAATTATTTTGCAAATTTTTTCTAAATAATTTAGATAAATTCCCTTAAAAAATGTAATTGAGAAATAATAACTATGCAATTAATATATCTTGAATAAATTTATCAAATAATACAATGAACGTTTACTAAATATGACAAAAAATGAAAGTGAGAAACTCTTGTAAAAATTAAATGTACATTGATTTAATCAATCCAAAATTATACATAATTAAGAATAAATTCAATTTATAAATTAAAATGACGTATAAACTTAACATGAATAAATAAACTTTTTTCTTTCTTTTTGAGGGTAATTCTGTTCAATTCCGTTCCACTAAAGCGGTACTTTATACTCCGTTTTAATCCCGATTAGGTTGGTGGATTCATTTCAATCCATTTCTTTTACGTCTTTAATACTCTTCTGGATTGAAACGTAATTTTCAAAAACGGTATTGAATTGAATAGAAACGTTTCTATCTAATTTAATCCATACTTTCTTACCGGGTTGTTTCGTATGGAATAATTTTACAAACAATTTAAAAAATTATATTCTTTAATAAAAAAATATTTATGAAAATATCATAATAAATTAACAGACATATATTAAAAATTTACAGCAAAAAAAATTTTTAATAGGTACTGATAGCAATGGAGAAAACAATTTTGAATATATATAAATATATATATATATATATATATATATAGCTTTCCATAGTATATCAAAGTGTTATAATAATTTGAATTTCTAATAATTTCCAATTAATTAACAAAGCAATTCACTTCAAAATGAAGTTTAGAAATAAATTTACATACAAAGTAATAGATAGCTGACCATAATAATAATTGCTTTCTTAATTAATTGGAAATTATTATCAATTCAATTATTATAACACTTTAATACACTATGGAAAGCTATATAAATATATGTATTCAAAATTGTTTTTTCCATTGCTATCAGTATCTATTAAAATTTTTTTTGCTGTAAATTTTAATGTTTCAATGTTAATTTATTATAATATTTTCATAAATATTTTTTTATTAAAGAATATAATTTTTTAAATTGTTTGTAAAATTATTCCATAAGGAACAATGTTAAAAAGACAGGCTGAAGCGCGACTGCGTTTAAAATGTTTTCTCTCCATTCCTATCATTATCTATCAAAATTTTTTTGGCTGAAAATTCTTATTATATGTTTGTCAATTTATTGTGATAGTTTCATGAGTATTTTTTATTGATAAATATGATTTTTTAAATTCTTTGTAACATTATCCCATATGAAACAATGTTAAAGTCAGGCTGAAGCGCAACTGCGCCCTCAGTCGGGATTTTAAGGAACTATCACCTGGGGGTCATATATTTGCAGACGCGTTCCATGCAAAAATGGAGGAGTTGGATAGGGCTGAGCAAGTGACAGTAAAAATTTTCAGTGGAAGCGCCAATGCGAAGCATAATGAGTTTTATGCGAAATGAAATCTACTGATTTTACTCTGGAAAAAATTCTAAAATGAAGGAAGAGAATTTCTCTGAGTGCAGATATCTGCTATCTTTGTGATAAGAGTGCTATTTTAAATACCTAAAAGTTGCGAATTTGTTCATGGAATGTATGAAAAGAGCAATAAAAGATAGACATTCATTGAAAATAATTTACAGACATTTTAATCATATTTTATCGAAAAACACAAAAATGCCGAAAGGAAAATTTAAATGTCCACTAACTGAATTAGATTTGGGTATTACATTAAACGGAGGGCAAAGTTTTCGGTAAGTTTTCCCGTCAATAAAGATTTAAAAATATATATACTCTGAATCCAACATAACCAAATTTATAGTTTTACGCAAGCGTCAACTAACCGGTATATTATCAAGCATAGACTAAAAAAAATAAGACTGCATGCTTAATCTGATAAAAGGAAGCCACCAATGAAAAGAGAAATAAATATTGTGGGCCCGTATTCATCTTCGTCGTACGATTTGCAAAATGGGACAAATTGCTAAAATGCTCGAACTGAACCGCTTAATGTTCCACTTATTTCGTAAAAGTCGATCAAAAATAACTAGTTTATTTTATGAACTAGTTATTTTAGAGCCAGTGGCCCAGGGTTGCGAAGGTAAATTACCTAACGTAATTTACGTATATGCTAGACTTAAAGTTTTGGTAGTCGCGCAAGCTAACCTAATTTTTGGGTATCGTTTGCGAATCTTGTCATTTCGTTAATAAATGTCAAAATTATAATTTAAACATGGATAAGGATGGTAGGCCAATGCACGAAAATTACTTTTTCCCAGGAAAAGATGCATTGCCATTGAGAATGATTTGCTTGCAGACGAGCAGATGCAAATTGACCAAAGGCAAGATAGCACTTGAACTTCAAGTATGAGTCTTGTGCTCAATAAAATGAATATTTCTTCAGAAGAAATAGTGCTGTTAAACAACAACAATAAAGTATGTCTTGTGTTTAATTCTTATATAAAATAAAATTTCAATATCCTGTCTATCAAAAAGAATTTACCGTGGCTAAAATTATTTCATAGTAAAGATGGTTCACAAAAGAAATAGAAAATATTCTTAATTTTGCACAAATTATAATATAACTATTAAATTTATGTCTTTTTAGTATTTTTTTTCAATGAACAATTTACTGACATGTTAAAAAATTAAGCTTATAAATAAAATAAAATTTGAATTTGAAATTATTAAATATTAGTAATTTAATATATTCAGAATAAAAATATTATTATTATTAAAGCTATCAATATTATTTTACTCTCCTGTAAATAAAGTATCACTGAAAAGCTTATAAGCTTTACTTTACGTTTTTTGAAAGGATTATCTATTTCCGTAAGATCCTCTTAAAAGATGGATGATTCTCATTCCCAGAATTATATTTTTTAGTCAATTCCACTTTGCAGATGTTTCTTAACATAAATAAAACAATAAGTTAGAATAATTATAAAACAATTTGATCACAACATTAACATACCTTATTAAGTCTATATATTACTATAGTATTTATTGAAAAAAAACTTACGTTATCCTGAATATAACATATTGTAGTAGTTCGGTAAATATTTATAGCTTCTCTAGGTTCTCTATTAAAATTATTGATATTCCAGTGATTATCAAATGATAATAAACAAATAAAACAGATTTTCATTGTTATTTAATTACCTGTCACCTATAAGCCGATCCTAAGCAAATTAAGAAGAATGCAGGTTCAAATTTCAAATATAATTAATCGCATAAACAAACGCAACGAAGAGGGGTTATATATACTCTTTTAAGGTTCGCTATTCATACCACCAATTTCCCCAGGAATTTTGTCTTCGGAAAATGTTAGAATGTCGGGGAACTTTTAAATAATGTTAAATTTTTTAATAAAATAAAACAAGTTTTTCATAGTTTAAATTGATGATTATGATAATGAGTTGAATTTTTGTAATATAATGTAAAATTATGACATAAAATGACCAACACTGAAGTGAGTATTTCAGATATTGTTGAGTGTTTTTATAGAAGATTACAGAATGTTAAAATGGGTCGTAGAAACTTGATGTCTGTTGCAAATACATGTACATATATGTGTATATATACCCTAGCGGACCCGGTTGACAGAACGGTCAGAGTATTCTCTGACCTTTCACTGGACTGCGTCCGCCAGGGAAGAAATTGATTGCTCCATTCTATTAAGCCATGGATCAACCGAATCACGTGACCAAATTTCTGTAAACGTTCATGTGAGATAAACTACTGCGTTTAAGTGAAAATTTCGCAAAAATTTTTATAGTTAACCGTAATTTTCACTAAGTTTTCCAATTTTTTTCACAATTTTTATGTAAAAGAAGTTAATAGACGTGCTTAATTGCCTTTTGTTACGTTTCCCAAATTTTCAAAAAAATATTTTGCAAATTAAAAAAGTTATCTTACATGAACAAAATAACGTATATTATAGTCACATGATCCGATCGATCCATTGTCTTAACTCCTGTTTGCTAGCCAATGATAGGACCACACAAGTTCTGCAAATAAATTTTTCGGCTCCACGTCGGGAAAGTATAAATTATCCCCATACATAACAATAAAAAAAAGTACTAAAGTTAATTTAATTGCGCATCTTTATTCTTAAGGGCATGTTATTGATGAGATTGTATCCCTTTTCGTCCTTCCCATTCTTAAATTCATAACTCAAATCGATTCTTCATAGCAGATGAACGTGAAGAAAGATAAAGGTATTTTTATCTGCTATGAGAAATCCATTTGAGTTATTAAGTTAACTATGGGAAGGACGATAAGTATTCGATAAAGTCACGTTAATGGCATGCTATTAACGCCATGGATCAACCAGTATGACTGACTAAATCAATAATATCAGTTTCCCTCAAGGTTTTGCCATAATAATGATTTTTTTTATCTAAAACTTTGGGGCATATTAGCGAATGGCTGTAAACTTCGATTTATTATAAACAATAAAAAAAAATCTGTTTTACCGACTAAAATTTTTTTATTTGTTAAAAACTAATTAAAGTCTACAGCCATCCGCTAATATGTCCTCTATTATGTCCTAAAGATTTTAGCAACAAAAATCATTATTGTGGAAAATCTTGGAGAAAATTGATATTATTAATTTAGTCAGCTGTACTGGTTGATCTATGGCCTTAAAATAATGAATATATTATGCTAAATTTTGAAACCTAATAAAAGTCGTTATATAATAGATGCTGTGATTTCTTTTTGGATTGGCTTATATAAAAATTTATTTAAAAAAGAAGTCATTGAACCTGTTTTAATGTACCGTTTATCATATTCTACAATTATAAAATATTGTCAAATATAATCATATATTGTAATAGAATTATTTGAAATGAAAAAGTTTCACGTTTTTATAGCTGGTTACCTTTGGAAGATGGAAAAAGCTACCGAGGAGTTTTTTCTGGACGTCTATGGACTTTGAGTCAAGATGATCATAGTCTCATTTACACAGTACATGGATCTTTGGAGGATACTGATTTTGAAGAAATTTTATCGAGTTATTTCCGTTTTGATATCTCGTTGAAAGAGAATCTTGAAAAATGGTTCCTGGTCGATAAGCATTTTCAAAAATCGTACGAAACTATTGGAAGTGTTAGAATTTTAAACCAGGACGTTGTTGAAAATCTTTTCTCCTTTATTTGTAGTTCAAACAACAATATCATTAGGTATGTTTCATAGAAAATTGTATTTTCTTAGCTTTTAGTTGTTTGAAAAATAACTAAATTCCTGTTTCTGTGCAGAATATCAACCATGGTCGAGAAACTGTGTCGTTTATTTGGCAAAAAAATATGTAACTTAGACGGTAAAGAATATTATGATTTTCCGGAGATCGAGTCTTTAGCAACAAAAAAAGTAGAGCCCGTATTGAGGAAAGAAGGCTTTGGATATCGAGCCGCATACATAGTAAATACAGCACGAAAATTATTAGAACTTGGAGGGCGAAACTGGCTTTTAAAATTTCATAAAAAAAATTCTACGTATGAATGCGCTAAAGAAAACTTGTTAGATCTTCCTGGAGTGGGACCTAAAGTAGCGGATTGTGTCTGCTTAATGTCGTTGGGTCACTTAGAGGCGATTCCAGTGGACACGCATATTTACCAAGTAGCTATCACTGATTATATGCCTCATTTGAAAAAACAAAACAGTGTCACGCCGAAAATTCATCGCGAAGTTAGCGAACATCTCCGAAAATTATGGGGTCCTTTTGCAGGATGGGCTCAAGCAATCGTCTTCTGTGCAAAAATTAATAATAATCAGTCCAGAAATGGACGCAAGCGATCAAATTCGAAGGTTCATGGCAAGAAAAAAAGAAAAAGTGATATGAACAGCAAAACTGCAGAATGTTAAATAACAAAGACATTTATTAGATTATTTTCTAACACTTTAGGTAGACTATTTTTTTTAACTAAAATACACTTATTCATTTTACAATCAGTCCAATTATAAAAATACACTAATTATTGCTTACACTTAGCAAATGGGGTTATAACCACGACAAAGCGTCAAATCACAATTTGTTTCTAAGTAGAAAACCATGTTTTGAACATTCAATGTTAGATTTAAAAAAATTCTAGCATATCAAGAGAATTTTTAATATATAATAAAAAATTTAAAAAGTTAAAATCTCTTGCAAATGCTTGGAATGTTTTTAATGTTTGTTAATTCATGGAGGCAGTTATTTTCGTATTTTTGTCGCGATTAATTAATGTCAAAAATTTAGTAAAAACTTGTTGAAAAATTTATTACCAAGAAACTTTATGAATATGAGAATGAAATATTAATGCTTTATGTCTTCAAATATGGAGTCGGTCAGTGCATTACTGGTAGCATATCGGCCAAATGAGTTTTTCTTTTTTTTCTTTCTGGGACAACCGACCAACGCGAAGTCAAAATCGTCAAGAATGGTGAATTTTTGGTCAAAATCATCATCTTCTTCTTCTTCCTGAACTGAAGAATATATTTCAAGTAATATTTAAATGAGAAAAAAATATCTGTTTTTTTTTAAATATTTAAACTTAGGTTATTAACTACTTACCACCGTGCCTTCTAAGAACATCCGCAAAGACACTCTCTGAAATGTGTCGTAAGGCAGGAAATGCGGCACGAAGGTACGCTCGCTGCATAGGCCTAAGTAATCCTAGGCAGTCCATTTGTAAGGAAACGGGAACAGAAGAACTATAAGTTATTCGCATTTTGCTTTCTGCTGCTGTAGAGCAAGCCATAGGATATAATTGAATGTCCCTAAGTCCGGAAAATGCAACTCCTGTAGGAAAATTATTTTTCTTAAAGTTACTGAATTACATATAACAAATTATTAATGTATTTAGAAATAAATGAGAATATTGTATCAAAAGGCTTACCTACAGGTGTATTGTCTACAAAGAATTGTAGTGTACCTTTCCATGTGTCTAAATGTATTCTAACTACGCTATCCTTATTAAAACCTGAAGAGTAATCACGTTTTTCGCCATTGTGTCGTAAGTAGCCTCTGTATGATAAGCCCCAAGATTCACGATCTTGTCCCAATAGTGTCCAGTAAGACATGCTGACCAGTTCGGCCTTAGCTGTTCCGATTCCAATTGACTGCAATAAAATGATTTTATAAAAAAATTGAATGTATTATTTGATTTCCAAGCGTTGTGTTTTATTCAATTCTTTAAAAATGCAAAGGATACATACAACATCTGTACCATATGGAGCTGTAAGCATTTTAACTTCCCAATAATGATGTCTTCCTTTTTCCAAAATGCGATTTCCTCGGACTGCTACAGTTCCAGTACTATATCCTGGATGAAATTTCACAGCCAGATTACGATTGAACAACTCCATTTTTGGAGATGCGAGGGATTCGTCCCAAGCCCATTCGTGTACTATTGAGAAAACACATTTTTACATTCATTTGATTTAACCCTTTGGCCTATAACCACGAGTCTGACTCGTGGTAAAGAATTAATAACTATATTTTTACGATTGCTCAAATTTCCAGTCAATTGGAAATGCCAGAACTTCCAGTTTACCACAATGTTAAAAATGTCAGAAATTGGCCATGATATTACAAGTAACACAAAATGAGATAATTCGAGCAAACTTACCAGCTTTTCCATTACAAGTACAGTCAAGCAAGGAACAAATGCAATGGTTATCAAAATTTAGTAGCGGTTTAGTTTCCAAGTCTGAGCTCATTTTTTAGAACTGATGAATTCTATACTGATGGACACAAACATGCTTTTCCGTACAATCAAAGGTTGATATCTCGAGCAGTCAGCTTATACAGATTCTTATATTTCAATTAGATTAGTGAAGAAATACACTATAAAAATCATGTGGAAATTTCCTTTACGTCTTAAAAATGTTCCCTATTTAAACAATGCAGTTTTATTATTGTTTGAATTTGTTTAGGTCTTTATAGGAATTTTATGAGAAACATGTAAAATTACACTAAAAATGCTTGGACATCGAATACCAGTTAGCCTTAATTTAAAATGATACTGGAATGGACAGCATGGGAGAGAAACTATTTCATGTAAATTCATAGCGCTCGAGGAAAATATCGTTATTTTCATAGGTAGTTTCACAACAGACATGAGAAATAGCAGGGAACCTGCATAGAATTTTACACTCTGTGAGTTATTTTACATAATATTTTCTGTGATTTTAACCTAGAAATGTCTGGTATTTTATGTCCAATCATTTTGTGGAATTTTACACAGAATTTTTTACAATGTGTTTATGAACTTACGGATAAGAATAACTTATAATTTTATAGTTTATTTCCACGCTTTTTATCATTTAAATGTATGTATATTGCTTATATTGTCCATACGACTTTTGTCATGTTTATTATATTGATCACGGTTGATCCTAGTAATATCTACATATACCACGAAGTAGTATAAGGAGACCCGACTCACCCGACCCGGCTATAAAGTAAAGGATGCACCCAGTTATTCGAGCTCCCATCTCAAGAAACTACCCTAACGGGTACTAACGCCTCGTGCGGGAAAATGTGAAACTATCAAATTATCGCAAGATGTATACCCCACTGATCTCTATAATACACTGGATGCACAACAATGCACAATGCCAATGGGAAAGTCCGCAAAGTCGTGTGCCCAATTGAAGGCTGAGCCGCCATATTTACTTAGGTTGATTACAAAGAATGTTGCAGTAAATTCAAATATAGTAAAAAGGGAAAAGTGTAAATATTAAAAAAAACAATATAAAATCCATGCTTTTTTACTGGTATTAGTATTGATAGAATACATAATTAAACTAATGAAATGAAATTTATTAAATAATACTAAAATATAACTCGGTAATATTTATTATTATGGTATATAATGTTGTATGTATTTAAATGGGCATATGTATTTATTTATTAACTATAATTAAATATAAATTTATTATAAATTTATCAAACATAGATTCTAGAATTCAACAAGTAAACGTACCTTGGAGTAGTGTATAAAAATTATCTCACGTTCTGAACGTGAACTATTAATAATAGTCACATATAATAACTATTTTTAGTATAAATTAATTCACGTTTCATAATTCAACCCTTATGTACCTGTATATAAACGGTTTTAAAAAGCTCTAATCTTTATAATACACTGGATGCACAATCAATGCAAAGTCGTGTGCTTCATTGAAGGCTGAGCCGCCATCTTTACTTAGGTTGTATATATTTAAAATTATTTCTATAACTTCTTTCAGTTGGAGCAACTTATTACTCCTGAGCAATTTAAACGTATGATGAAATACGCCAAGAAGATGGAGTAATTCAACATGTTTTAAAACAGAAGGGGATGGAGCTTTTTTTCAGTTTTTAAAACCGTTTATATACAGGTACATAAGGGTTGAATTATGAAACGCGAATTAATTTATACTAAAAATTGTTATTATATGTGACTATTATTAATAGTTCACGTTCAGAACGTGAGATAATTTTTACACTACTCCAAGGTACGTTTACTTGTTGAATTCTATAATCTTTATTTTATAAATTTATAATAAATTTATATTTAATTATAGTTAATAAATAAATACATATGCCCATTTAAATATATACAACATTATATATCATAATAATAAATATTACCGAGTTATATTTTAGTATTATTTAATAAATTTCATTTCATTAGTTTAATTATGTATACTATCAATACGAATACCGGTAAAAAAGCATGGATTTTATATTGTTTCTTTAATATTTACACTTTTCCCTTTTTACTATATTTGAATTTACCGCAACATTCTTTGTAATCAACCTAAGTAAATATGGCGGCTCAGCCTTCAATTGGGCACACGACTTTGCATTGATTGTTCATCCAGTGTATTATAGAGATCAGTGGTATACCCTTATACGCGAACGTCACCGTTCCCCATTTCGGAAAACCTATGCAGCAACGCTTTGCCACAAGAGGCGCTAGAATTGGTTAGGGTACATTCAGGCGATAGGAGCTCGAAAAACTATTAGGTACAAAAAATGTTACTCAAATAACCTGTGTTTTTTATAGTACAATCTGCATGTTATATATAAAATGTTTATATTTGAAAAAAACTTTTTTGACCTTTAAAATATTTTTTAAAATTAATTTTGAGATGCGTATTTTTAAATACTTTTCAAACAGCGGGCGGCCATGTTTGCTACTGACTCATGGAGGCAGTGACGTCACGATCATAACAACTTGAGATCTTTCTATAGAGTTCATACGGCCATCGTATTTTTAACAGGATTCTTTTTTGAATTGTTCCCGCACAACGGAACGAAACATGATCGATAGCCTTTTAAACTTTTTTTGGTTGTTACCTGTGTTTCTTTTTCACTCATTGTACAATAATTTAGTGAGAACAATCTATTTCAACTTGCGAGTCTATCAAATCCTACGTTAACGTATCCGAGTTTTATGATCGTGACGTCACGGGGCCTTCTGCTAGCCGCGCACCATGATTTTGGCGCGTTTGAATCTCGTTTGAAAATGTGCAATTTTCAACAATTAATTTTACGGGAAAATATGCGTTTTAAAAATTCAGGAAAAAAAATTTACTATAAAACTACGCATTATTTATCGTTTGCTGCTATTATCACGAAAATGTTTTTTTCCTAATTCTCCGGAATGGCCGATTAAGTCGGGTCTCCTTATACTACTTCGTGACATATACCAATGATCATCACTGATCGGAACCACCACCGTGAAGTTAGCACCCCGACTATGAAAATTTCGATTTTTTTACATTCTCATCATGGATGAGAAGGTATTGGTTTTATGTGAAAAATGACTCGAAAATTTCATCAAATCTTTACGTTTTGAAACCCCCTGAGTCAGAAAAAACGGTTTTTACGAAAGTGTCTGTCTGTCTGTCCGGCTGTCTGTCTGTCAGTCTGTCTGTAGGTCGTGTGCGGCATAACTCTCGATAGAATTATCGGATTGAATTGAGCTTTGGCACACTTTATCGGAGCCGAAAAAGTAAGGACAAGTTCGTTAACCAGCCACATCCAATCAAAATTGAGGGATTGAGCACTACTTTTGTGTTTTTGAAAATAACTTTTTGAAAAAATCAAAAATTTCAATACTGGTTTTTGATAGTGCTCATGAATCTCTACAAATTATCCTGATAACATTTTTTGATTAAATCAAAATTAGAAATGTTACAGCATATTCAAATTCGAAAAAAGTCAATATCAAAATTGCATTTTCCAGTTAAATTATACGAGATACGAAAAAACGTTATGATACAATATTATTTTCTACATAAAGTCCTACAAATTTGAATTGCAACATTTTTTAATAAGATGCATATTTTTCTTTTTAATTTAAAAAAAATCTATTGAAAATCCAAAATTCAATTTTTTAACAATAATATGTGAAATACGAAACAAACGTAAGCATACAAAGTTGTTCGTTTCTAAAAGATCTACAAATTTTGTCTGACACAGTTTCTGATAAAACATATATTTTTCGTTTCAATTCCAAAAAATACGATTAAAATTCAAAAATTCCATTTTTTAGATAAAATATATGAGATACATAAAAAACGTTTAGATGAAAAATTGTTTGTCAAGTGGTAGAGTGAAAATACGATACATTTTCCTAAAACCGTGTAAACGATCCCTTACAATAATAATTAGTATTCAGATTCGACTCAACGATTGATAAAAAGATGTAAAATGTTCAGCCGATGAAGCTAAGTAGGTTTACATATATTCTAATGCAGTAAAAGGAACTAATGTTTTGCATAATTATCAATATATGCATTATACTCAAATAGCTGAGTGAAAGTGTTTCTCACGCCATTGAAAATTATTAATAAAATGTGTACCTTTTAAGTAACCTTCTGTTAGTAATTATAGTACCAAATAGCTTCTCTATTGAGTCAGTTTATTTTGGATTTAAATTTCCCGCTAAGTCTAAGAGAGTGCAGGGTGGTGTAGGGACGTCTGTTGTGCGCGTGGAGCAATTACTTCACAACAATATATTTTCTCTAATATTTATTAAGAAATTAAACCAAATGGTTTAATGTTAATACCAAAAAACACAAAATAAAATAACAAACACGACAAAATAACTTTGAAAAAACTATTAATAAAATGTTCTTGTAATTTCAGAATATCATCACAATGTTATAAACTTAATAACTTTTCTAATTTTGACCACCAAACGTTGAAAATAGACTACCAAACGCCACCAAACGACCACCAAACGATATCAAAAAGAATTTTTGAAAAATTCCAAAATATGGGGTGCAACTCATGATTTTGAAAACCTTATAACTTTTTCAATTTTGACCACCAAACGACAAAAGTAGGCTACCAAACACCACCAAACGATCAGAAAAGGAATTTTTAAAAATTTCCAAAATATGGAGTGCAGCGTGAAGTTAGCACCCCAATTTTGAAAACCTTATAACTTTTTCAATTTTGACCACCAAACGACAAAAGTAAACTACCAAACGCCACCAAACGACCAACAAACGATTCCATAAAAAAAAATCGAAATTTTCATAGTCGGGGTGCTAACTTCACGGTGGTATCGGAACCAATCGGAACTCAGAACCGAGAGCACCTGGGAGCACTTCGAGCTACTGCGCTTACTTTAGCGCAGTACGCCAATTATCTGTTATTGGCGCGCTATTTGAAATGAAGAAAAGAAATCAGTCTTGAAAATAAAAATAAATATTCAACGTTGTTTTTTAAAATTGTATAAAGTACATAATTAATGTTCAAGATGTCAAAGAAAATTGAAAATATTTTATTTTGTAGAATCCTTACATTATCCTTAATGTACTACACAGATAATATAAGGTTTTTTAGAAAAATAATTATTTTAGAAATTTAAAAAATTTCGGTATTTGTGCTGCTTGAAAATACAAATTTTTGAGAAAAACACCAAATCTCTCCTCCGCGTAGTTTTATTGATAATCTAAAGAAAAACATTAAAATTTCAGTTACTTTTAAGCGGATAAACATAACAGTATCGCAACCCAGCAACACTGTTCCCTCTCTCTAGATTGTCTGCTGTAGGTACTCGACACATATACAACAAGCTTGGAAGCGTACGTAAATTCAAGTCGTCTGTATAAAACCATGAATATTATCTATTAAAAATATTATTAAATCGAAAAGGAACTATGACTAAATACCCAGTAATATTACATTTCTAATGAAATTTTAATTTAAAAGAATGATATTGAAATCGTTGATATCAATTAAGCTATACAAAGGCATATTACAGTTGCTCAAAGATGGTGAGGTTTAAATTGCAACGTTGCACACACACATACTACGAATTCTAAGCCAGTAGCGTACTAAAATTCACACCATGCGGACCCATGAAATCTTTTCAAAAGAGCATAGCTCGACGGCGCCCCACAGGAATCTATTATTTGTACGGGGATGGGAGTTGCATTTAACCGCTTTATTAATAAAGTAATAATTTCAACAAATTTTCCGAAGAAGACAGCAATGCAGATAAATGTAACGCATTACTGTCTTTTCCGAAAAATTTGTTAAAATTATTATTTTAGTTGTCAAGCGGTCGTATATAATTGATGACGTCAGAGCCTACTATACAGCCTTAATCAAATATATTATTATGGAGACTAGATATAAAGGTTTTCTTTATAATTCTTCAGCTGCAGGCTGGAAAATTCGTTTACAGAAATTGATTGGTCCATTCGGTTAAATTCTGTTTGTAGAGTAACGGAATGGACCAAAAAAGTACTGTAAATGAACTTTTTAGCCCGCTTCCAGAGAGGTATGAAAGCACCTTAAGAGCATGTGATACATAGAAAATTAGCAAATTTTATTGATTTTGGGTTTCTAGATTTTTATGTGACCAAAGTACATCAAATTTTGTTTTCAATCTTTGGGAAATAATAGAGAAGATAGAAACGGGTGTAGATACACTACTTTTGGTTTCGAAAATGAAAAATTATTCAATGTTAGGAAAATATTGGGTTGTCTCAGATGTAATTGCCGATTTCACACATACAGAGTGGTCACGAATGGGTTACAGAATAGGGAATATAATTGGGAGTAGTTTAGTATACGAAATACCGCCCAACATGCACTTTCGCTATTCGAAAAGATCTTTTTCAGGCGTTTTTTTTAAATTCGCGCCAGCTCGAAAGAGGTCGTGCATGCTTGCGCATGCCTGTTCGCTTTTTTCTAGGTTGGTAATAGTGAAACCGGTCCATATTTAATTTTAAATATGGTACAGGTTAGGTTTTCAAATGTCATTTTTCAAAAAATAGTAAAAATATTAAAATTAAAAGTGTCATGTTTTAAAAATATTGTCGAAAGTGCGGCAGAATTTTAAACAACAGTGAGTGAATTTATTATTCAGACACACAAGTGCAAATAGTTGAAAAATGGAATCAAGTGTGACAGCAAGAAGCTCACCTTTATAGTGTGTGATAACAAAGATTCTGAACAAAATATCAATACACTTTCGACAATATTTTTAAAACATGACACTTTTAATTTTAATATTTTTACTATTTTTTGAGAAATGACATTTGAAAACCTAACCTGTACCATATTTAAAATTAAATATAGACCGGTTTCACTATTACCAACCTAGAAAAAATCGAACAGGCATGCGCAAGCATGCACGACCTTTTTCGAGCTGGCGCGAATTTAAAAAGAACGCCTGAAAAAGATCTTTCCGAATAGCGAAAGTGCATGTTGGGCGGTATTTCGTATACTAAACTACTCCCAATTATATTCCCTATTCTGTAACCCATTCGTGACCACTCTGTAGTGGTCTTTGACCATCTTTTTGAATGGCTTCTTTCAATGTCATGATTTCTTCCTTCTGACATTTGTTGCCTGTCACTCTTAGCTTGATTTACAAATAAATTGCGCGTCATTTCGTTTACAGTTGTTATTTTGGTATCAACATTAAGATGGAGTGTAAAAACGTAAATTTTCGTCATATTTAAAATTTTTATTTCCGTAAAGGAAAGAACGCAGCACGGGCTGTTAAAAAGTTACGTGATGTGTATGGTGAGGAAGCCTTAAAAGACGGACAGTATCGAAATTAGTTTGATAAATTCCGTTCTGGGGATTTTTCAGTCATAGTCCAAGCAACAGGGAATTTGTTGGGACATTATTTATTTTAGAAAACGGACCGCGCCATCAGAAGAAAGGTTAGTCATAGAGTAATTGTGTCGTATTTTGGACAACGAAATATGATTTATAAATTTTTTATTAACATTTAAGACCATAAAATCGCACTTTTTTTAGTTTTTTGTTTATAACATTAAAGGTAATTATCCAATCTTAGTAACATCAATTGAAAAGTTTTAGACAAATCAAGCACAACAGAACTTCAATCTTGGTTTTTCGCTAAAATGTTGCAAAGTTCATTAATAAAAGGCCCAAACATGGCTCCAAACGCCTGAACGCAGCAAAGTGACTCAGTGAGCCTACTCGCCTTCTCCCCCCACCACTGTCACTTTGCTGCGTTCAAGAGTTTGAAGTCCTGTTTAGGCCTTTTTTTAATGAACTTTGCAAAATTTTAGCGGAAAACCAAGATTGACGTTCTCTTGTGCTTGATTTATATTTTTAAAAGCCGTTTTCGAAATAAAAATCGGAGCACCTCTGCGGCAAGCAGACATTTTACAATTAACGCATGAAATAAATTAAAGTGTTAATAGCGCGGAAACGTATTATCTTAAAGTGTCCGTTTTTTATACATTTGAAGAGCATACCCAGCAAACACTGTTATATAACATGTATGTAACTGTGACGTAACAGATTGTAACACGTTACATAGCTGGTGACTTACAGGTGAGTCACCTGTGACGCAAAATGTCACACACTGTGTGATGAATTAGTTCTATAACTGCTCTGTTACGCTGTGATGTAATGGGTCTGTAACAGACCCATGTAACATATGTGCTATATTGTTACGCAGCATCAATGTAAATATGTTTATGTGTTATACAATTATGTTATATAGAAGTTTTGTAAAAGCGTTATGTAAATAGTATGTAACGGAGATATGTTAAACAGATATACGATGATAAAGTATTGATAATACACAACTCATTTCTGTGAGTCAAAGTTTGCACCTTTGTGCTATTTGTCGATTACTGAATATTATACTTAGGGCATGTGAAATTTTACCATAAGAGCAATTTAGTTTGCACAAATTATTACCCACAATTTTTAATTTTTCCAACTATTATTGATGTCGGTGTTCGGGAAATTAAAATATCTATATATAAAATAACATGATTGTTACATATCTGATAATAACGTGCATTATACACAACTTACAGAGAAGCACTACACAGTAATGCCGTCATAGTACACTTGCGTAACACTGCAAAGAAAGTGTTACAGATCATTCGCGTAACCAAGTTACAGAATCAAAGTTACAGTATTGTCACATAAAAATTATGTTACACTGTTACGTAGCTGTTACTAATGTACATTATATACAACTAACATAACTATTCCGTAACATTGTTACATTACCCTTACGTAACAAAGCAACGAAATTGTGATAGATCATTTAGGTAACCAAGTTTTAGAAAAGATGTTACGTGAATCTTACACAAAAATTACGTAACATTGTTACGTAGCTGTTACTAATGTACATTACATCCCACTGCTACAGAATTGTTACATTCACTCTTTTATTGATCTTTTACATCTTCACGCGGTAACAATCTTACATAAAATTATTACCTTCCCGTTATATATCAATTGCATCACTGAACAATAACAATCGTTACATAACCAGAAATAACTATGTTACCCTTTTGTAAAGGAGCGGTTACATAACGTGTTTGCTGGGTAAAGTCTGCTACTTTTCCACCAATCCTCAACCAAAAAAGTTAAAAATTAACTGAGATATTAATTTGTTTAACAAAAGCTAAATTTCCCGGTTTTTCCGAATTTTCTCCGCTTCTAATTATCCAATCAGATCAAGCGACGGCTTATTTTGTTTACAATTCAATTGTCTCAAACTTTTCAATTGATTTTATTATGATTGGATAATTATCTTTAATGTTATAAACAAAAAACTAAAAAAAGTGCGATTTTTTGGTCTTAAATGTTAATAAAAAATTTATAAATCATATTTCGTTGTCCAAAACATGACACAATTACTCTATGACCAACCTTTCTTCTGATGGCGCGGTCCGTTTTCTAAAATAAATAATTTCCTAAATCATTCATAACAAATTCCCTGTTGCTTGGACTATCAAAGATGAGCAACAGAGCAACATTTAGGTCGGCCAAATGAAGTTGATGATGACCAAATCAAAGCCGTAATCGAATCGGATCGTCATGTAAAAGCATGTGCAAGAGATTGGACACTGAGAGAAATCCTATTTGTTATGCAAACTAAAAGGTCACAACTATTTATTTTTAGTAAGCAGTACAAAAAATTTTATAAAACTTACCAATGCTGAAAAGTCCATGGAACTAAGTATGCTATTAATTTTTTTTGTAAAATTGATCAAATTCATTTCATTTTAGAAATGTAAATATTTTATTTCCATATGCAATATTTCGTGTGTAAACATGACTTGCAATTCTTTGGTATTAGTAAACTTCAATAAATAATTGTACAGACGAATTAGATTTTACCTGCTTATCAACTGTTTTGAATCGTTTTGAAATTGTTACATACATTGATTTTTTAAAATTCTGCTTTTATTCTTCAACAAAATGATAAGAATTAAATCATGGTAATTTTAAAGTATAATTTTAAACTGTTGTGCAGTTTGTGATGAAAAACATGTCAACAATTATTATCCTTTGTTACATTTTTAAAAACAATAATTAAAAAAGTTTTTCTCCTAAACAATTCTAACCCAAGAAAGTTTCCATCGACTAAGAATAATAAGAAGAATAATATTAGAATAGTTTTTGATACAACTTTTCTTTGTTATGTCGAAAAAAATATATATATATATATATATGTATCTGATCGTTGGTATATATTTGACTACAAATTGTTTTTAATATTATTTATAGTGACATAATTTCCAGTTATGTTTCTTACTTCAAATTTTGAAACATTATCGAAAGTTTCTAACTACGTTTTTATTTGACATCTTCGAATTTTTTTGTGATGTTTCTGTGAAGGTTATTTTGTAATGACAGGTAATTTGAAAAAATATTAATTTTTGATTAACTTTATGTATTTACTAATTTTAACATTTTTACAAATTTATTTTGTTTTGTTTTATATAGAGTAAAAAAAATTTCAAATCGAATAATTTTGATGATCTGAAGAGGTAGACATATTGTCTTCGAAACGCTATCAAGAATAATAAAAAGGAGTACAAATTCTACATACTCCGAGGTTGGTCATTTCCCTTTTTCTAATGAAAATTATAATTATTGCTACTCAGTTAATCTAGCTGTAAGAACTAAGGTGCTTAGATGATACAGAGTAAAAAACACACTTGTGACTCTTTTCTACAAAAAAAAAATAGGTAACCACGACTAATACTTTATCTCAATGAAGACATGTTAAAAATACCAAAATCAACAATCGACCGTCTTATAAAACTTCTTGGACTCGTTAAAAAACTTGATATTTGGATTCCACATGAATTGAAAGAAATTTATTTAACAATACGAATCAACTCTTGTGATTTGCATCTTAAACGCAATGAATTCGATCCTTTTTTTAAACAAATTATAGTCAATTTAGTGAAAAAAAGTAATTTTTCTCATCTAACACTTTCATGAAGAATCCTGTTTTAGTCAAGCAGTTTAAATAACTTATTTTAAACTTTCACATAATCTAGCTATATAGATTCTTTAATTTTAATAAATTTTTGACTCATAATTTTTTCTCAATTCATTTATAATTACTTCTTTATTTTTCACTTAAGCTTTTTAAATTAAATTGATTTTATAAAAATTTAAACAGCAAAAGTAATGGTAAATCCGGACAGGAACCTACATAGGATTTTACAAATGTTCCCATGTACAGCACACGGTCCTTCAACCGTAAGAGACGGTCTCCGGATTTGTGAAAATGAAACTCAAATAACGCAAATAAACACATAATTTAATAAGCAATCACTAGCGAAAAAATTCGAGTTTGCCTAACACAATTCTAATGTCACGTTTTGTAAAAGCCAAAATATCTTTTATTTTAAACCTGAACCCGTATCACCACTGACCCGGACTCCTCTCAACGTCCAAACAAAAGCACAATTAAAAATCTGCCCGCTTCGCGGGCACATTCTCATTGCGCGCTTCGCTCGCAAGTTTGAACGCGCCTAGGGCGCACGATTCGATCGTCGCGCTTCGCGCTCCGGAATTTTTGAACGTCGCGCTTCGCGCTCGGTCTTGTGCTCTTGGCATACGTTTAAGTTTATTTCTTATAATTTAATACTGAAGCTCAAACCAATTTAATGATATTAAAGATGATGTAAATTAGTCATTTTCTCAAATTCACTAAGTTTCTTTTTCAGATTAAGTGAAACAGGAAATTCAATTTACTTTCAGTAACTTTTTAATAAATTACATGATTAAAATAATTTATTTTTTTCCAAATCTCTCAAAAAGAAAAAAACAATCGTAGACCTTATTTAAGGAAACGATTCTGCAGAACAACGCTTATTTCGTATCTCACATATTTTGGGGAAAAAATCGAATTTTTTTAATATTAAAAATCAAAACATAAAATATACATCCTGTCGAGAAATTTTTCGATAAGAATGTTTAGACCTTATTTAGGCAAACAATTTTCATCTCAAAGTTTTTTTTGAATCTCACATATTTTGTCTAAAAAATGGAATTTTTGAATTTTAATCGTATTTTTTGGAATTGAAACGAAGAATATATGTTTTATCAGAAACTGTGTGGGACAAAACTTGTAGATCTTTTTGAAACTAACAACTTTGTATTCTTACGTTTTTTTCTTATTTTACATATTATTGTTAAAAAATTGAATTTTGGATTTTCAATAGTTTTGTTTTTAATTAAAAAGAAAAATATGCATCTTATGAAAAAATGTTACAAGTCAAATTTGTAGGTCTTTATTTATTCAATAATATTGTATCATAACGTTTTTTCGTATCTCGTATAATTTAACTGGAAAATGGAATTTTGATATTGACTTTTTTCGAATTTGAATATGCTGTAACATTTCTAATTTTGATTTAATCAAAAAATGTTATCAGGATAATTTTTAGACATTTATGAGCACTATCTAAAACCAGTATTGAAATTTTTGATTTTTTCAAAAAATTATTTTCAAAAACACAAAAGTAGTGCTCAACCCCTCAGTTTTGATTGGATGTGGCTGGTTAACGAACTTGTCCTTACTTTTTCGGCTCCGATAAAGTGTACCAAAGCTCAATTCAATCTGATAATTCTATCGAGAGTTATGCCGCACACGACCTACAGACAGACAGACACTTTCGTAAAAACCATTTTTTCTGACTCAGGGGGTCTCAAAACGTAAAGATTTGATGAAAATTTCGAAAGTCATTTTTCACATAAAACCAATACCTTCTCATCCATGATGAGAATGTAAAAAATATTTCAAGGACTCTAACAGTCGAATCCCCAAAACACAAAAGACACAACCAAATTTGGACTGTTAGAGTCCTTGAAATATTTTTTAAATATCTTTTATTTTTAAATTTTTCGATTGGCCCCCCCCCCCCCCCCCCCAACCCAAATTTTTTTCTAGATCCGTCCCTGCCTCAAGATAATTTGAAACTGAGTAAGTAGTAAATTCACTGAACAAAATAAAATATATCATATAAGATTCAGACTTTATATTAAAACAAATCATTTTTAATCATATACTTTTGATAAGTTTTTTGATTCATTATTATATTCTAGAAAATTAGATTTTTGTACTTGAATTAGTAGTATTTTTGCCACTATATGTTTTTTTTAAATACTATCAGATATTGAATTGAGAAACAGGATTGTAGAGAGCACATTGATATAAAATCAGTGACCTGAAATGAAGCACCTACTCAACATGGCACCATCACAATCTGTGTCAATCGTAGGTAAAACATTCAATTCTTATCACTTTGAATTTTAGTATTCAATAATTCTTTGCTATGAGACATTGATTTTGGAATATTTTATTGAATTCAAATTCATTTTTAAGGTAAAAAATATCAAAAATTTTGTTATCTTCTTAATAGCATATTCTCTGAATAGTCCAGTCGAATTAGGATGGAAAATTGGGATACATGGATGTGAGGGCAAGATCCGAGATTTTTGTTGGAATCGCTCAAAAATATCATAGTAATTGACGTACCATGTTTTGCGCCTCGAGTTTCCTTGTGCGTTTTGTAAAACAAATGTTCAAAGTCAAAAAGTGCGAAAATAGGCCATTTTTTAAATACATTTTCTCATTTTACTCTTAAAATATCAGTTTTATGATGAAATTGTATTAGAGCAAAGTTGTAGAGCACAAAATTTGCTACAAAATGTTGTGGTTTGAAGTTAAAAGATTTGATTTTCCTCCGCCACAGCGGCCGAACAATAAATAAAAAATAGTCGAGAAACAGCTATTTTTTGCACGCGCATTTAAAATTGAAAATATTAATACATTTAAATGGTTGTTTTGCCTTTAAAATATTTAATTCTTTACCTTTCGAATGCCTGAAACTCGAGTTCAATATCTCTTTTAGTTACCGAGTAATGTAATTGTTTATTAAGGATTTTCAAAATAACATAACTTTTAAGAATTAACATATACACCAGGAAAATTTTTTCACACATAGCATGATTTTTTTACACATACTGCAAGTATAAAACTATCATATTCAATGATTAGATGAGTGGTTTTTATTTTTTAACACATCCAAACGATTATTTAAAAGATGGTTGTAATTTTTACACTAATTGCAAAATGAATAACTCCGCGGTTTTTTGACAAATTCCAAATCTGAAAAAACCATGTGAAAGTGCTTGCAAAAACGAATCTTTCAGCGCTTTGAACGTTTCAATTCGACATTCCAATCTGAAGTTATTGAATCCCAAAGTCGGCTGCATGTGAGCGAGATTTCAACAACAATTAAACGAAAAAAAAAATTCCAGCATATAGCTTTATCAATTTACTTTCGATATATTGTTGAAGAAAACCGATTACTTTGACGATCTATGTGCAATTAATTCTAACAGCTAGGCAAACGCGCGCGGGAATGGCAAAAATCGGAGTGGAGGGAACAGTCAGCGTGGCGCAAAAACTTGATTCGGCGCCTTCAAAATCGTCGCGCGCTCTTCACTGCCACTTATCTCGGCTTCTAATCGACCAAATTTGACGTTTATTTTTTTAAATCGATATAGCAAATCAAGAGGAATCTAATGGTGTACATACTTCTAGTCTGTTTTAAAAAGTTTATGAATGGTTAACGTCATTTGGGATTTTTCTAATTTTGACATTGCACAATCATACAATTTTCGAAGATAATTCTTAAATACGCAAATACTTTTACAAATCGTACACCCATTTTGAGTTCAGAATTTAGATTCGCACAAAATTTTTTTTACAGCTTCTTTTTAATAAATTAACCAACACTTTTATCGGGATTTTCGACAAAAAAAAATTTTTTTGAGAGATATATTAATTTAAACTTTTGATAAAATTGGATAAAATGCTAAATTCTCTTGTGCTTAAAATTCATTATCTCCGCTTGAAATAATCTAATCGATTTCGGGTTTGTTTCATTTTCTAGCTTATTACGTTAGGTTTTTGGATAAATATTTTTATAATTTTTATTTTGTTAATTAAGTACAGATATAAGTGGAGACTTAATTAGATCGGAAGATATTAAATATTTTTGAGCGCGCGATGTGTTTAATCATTTCCGAGTCTAGCCGCAACTAGCCTTCCTCGAGACATAATGTGCTTTTGGTCGACTCGGACACGATTAAACACGTCGCGCGCCCAAAAATATTTAATATCTTCCGATCTAATTAAGTCTCCACTTTTGTTAAATATGCGCTAGTTATATTGAGACATAGCGCATATGATACTATTTTTTCAAAATTTTTCTACTGAGAGAGCAAACACGCAAAAATTGTTTATACAATTAAATTGCTTATATATGTAGTTAATTAACCAAATAAAAAAAATAAAAATATTTATCTGAAAAAAATGCAAAAATTGTTTAAACAATTAAATTGCTTATATATGTAGTTAATTAACAAAATGAAAATTATAAAAATATTTATCTGAAAACCTAACGTAATAAGCTAAAAAATGAAACAGACCCGAAATCGATTTGATTATTTTAATCTGAGATAATGAATTTTAAGCACAAGAGAATTTAGCATTTTGGCCAATTTTATCAAAAGTTTAAATTAATATATCTCTCAAAAAAAATTTGTCTTGTGAAAATCCCGATATACGTGTTGATTAAAATATTAAAAAGATGACACGGAAAAAAATTTAAGACTTTTAAAAATGTGAAAAATTTTTTTGTTCAAATCCGCACGATTTGCAAAAGAATGTCCCACATACGCAAATACTTTTGCAATTTCAAGGTGGAACACAATTTCAGTTATATAAACATTTGATCAAAATAATTCTAGTTGCTATTAATTTCATTTTTATAAAGTTTACCCGACAAGTTACAGCTAGTGAGGTACAATGAATTTTTTTTCCAAGTAGACGTTACCTTTTTTACATTCTCATCATGGATGAGAAGGTATTGGTTTTATGTGAAAAATGACTTTCGATATTTTCATCAAATCTTTACGTTTTGAGACCCCCTGAGTCAGAAAAAATGGTTTTTACGAAGGTGTCTGTCTGTCTGTCTGTAGTAGGTCGTGTGCGGCATAACTCTCGATAGAATTATCAGATTGAATTGAGCTTTGGTACACTTTATCGGAGCCGAAAAAGTAAGGACAAGTTCGTTAACCAGCCACATCCAATCAAAATTGAGGGATGGAGCACTACTTTTGTGTTTTTGAAAATAATTTTTTGAAATAATCAAAAATTCCAATCCTGGTTTTTGATAGTGCTCATAAATCTCTAAAAATTATCCTAATAACATTTTTTGATTAAATCAAAATTAGAAATGTTACAGCATATTCAAATTCGAAAAAAGTCAATATCAAAATTCCATTTTCCAGTTAAATTATACGAGATACGAATAAAAGTTATGATACAATATTATTGAATACATAAAGATCTACAAATTTGAATTATAACATTTTTTCATAAGATGCATATTTTTCTTTTTAATTAAAAAAAAAACTATTGAAAATCCAAAATTCAATTTTTTAACAATAATATTGGAAATACCAAAAAAACGTAAGAATACAAAGTTGTTCGTTTCAAAAAGATCTACAAGTTTTGTCTTACACAGTTTATGAAAAAACATATATTTTTCGTTTCAATTCCAAAAAATAAGATTAAAATTCAATAATTCCATTTCTTAGACAAAATATATGAGATACATAAAAAAAGTTCAAATGAAAAATTATTTGGCTAAATAAGGTCTACACATTCTTATCGAGCAATTTCTCGACAGGATGTATATTTTAATTTTTTGATTTTTAATATTGAAAAAATTCGATTTTTTTCACCAAAATATGTGAGATACGAAATAAGCGTTGTTCTGCAAAATCGTTTCCTTAAATAAAGTCTACGATTGTTTTTCCTTTTTGAGATATTTGGAAGAAAATAAATTTATCAATAATCATGTAATTTATTGAAAAGTTACAAAAATGCATACAGAAAATCGAGCGCGAAGCGCGAGTGTCATGATGAGAATGTGTTCCTTAAGGCCAATAGAGCCTTAAGTAAATTAAATTTCCTGTTTCACTTAAACTGAAAAAGAAACTTAGTGAATTTGAGAAAATGACTAATTTATATCATCTTTAATATCATTAAATTGGTTTGAGCTTCAGTATTAAATTATAAGAAATAAACGTAAACGTATGCGAAGAGCACAAGACCGAGTGCGAAGCGCGAGGTGCAGAAAGAACGGAGCGCGAAGCGCGACGTTCAAAAATTCCGATGCGCGCAGCGCGACGATCGAATCGCGCAATGAGAATGTGCCCGCGAAGCGGGCAGATTTTTTTATTCATAATGATAGTCATATAATTGTTAAAAAATCAATCCTTTTTGTTAAAAATGGAATGCATTTATTTTTGCAAAATAAAAAGTACACATTCTGTATAGATTATGAAACATAAATTTATTATACATAACATAAATAAAAATTATAAAAATATTTATCCGAAAACCTAACGTAATAAGCTAGAAAATGAAACAAACCCGAAATCGATTAGATTATTTCAACCGAAGTTGATGAATTTTAAGTACAAGAGAATTTAGCATTTTATCCAATTTTATCAAAATTTTAAATTAATATATCTCCCAAAAAAAATTTTTTTTGCGACAATCCCGATAAAAGTGTTGGTTAATTTATTAAAAAGAAGCTGTAACGATTTTGAAGGCGCCGAATCAAGTTTTTGCGCTACGCTGACTGTTCCCTCCACTCCGATTTTATTGTTCGGCCGCTGTGGCGGAGGAAAATCAAATATCTTAACTTCAAACCACAACATTTTGTAGCAAATTTTGTGCTCTACAACTTTGCTCTAATACAATTTCATCATAAAACTGATATTTTAAGAGTAAAATGAGAAAATGTATTTAAAAAATGGCCTATTTTCGCACTTTTTGGCTTTGAACATTTGTTTTACAAAACGCACAAGGAAACTCGAGGCGCAAAACATGGTACGTCAATTACTATGATATTTTTAAGCGATTCCAATAAAAATCTCGGATCTTGCTCTCACATCCATCTTGAATTCTAATTCGACTGGACTAGAATTTAAATGAGTGATGAGCAAATTAAATCACTAAGAGATTCATCTGATGAATCAGCAAAAACCACTGAAAATCCGTTAAGTTCAATTATTTGTTGATAAAAATCTAAAAGGCTTTTCTACTTGCATCAGTGCAAGCAAAAGTAACATTTTACATTACCATTTAAACTTTAGCATTTTCTATGTATGCAATTTATAGCAAATATTGTTTTCTTTTCCTGTCGAACTTAGCATCGATTTTTACGGGTGGAACTCTCATTTCTTTTCCAGTCCTTACTAATACATCACACCCGTCTCTTTCTGATTACATTGTACGTGGGGGTGTCTCCACCCAAGTTTGACACTGTTAGAAATTTCTACAGTAATTTCCCTAAACTCGTAACTGAAATTTTATTCAGTTACAATTTCGTGAAATTAAATATTTGATAGTTTTGAAATATATTTTTTAAAAATTCATTTGAGTTTCATAATATTAAGAAGAATTTCAGAAATTTTAGTACATTTTCTGCAATTTTAAGACACCTTTACTCAAAAATTTGCCACTCGGGGGGTCTCAGTACATCAAAATTTATGAAAATTGGAAAAGTAATTTTTCACATAAAACCGATACTTTCTCATATCATGGAAATGTAAAAATAGTACCAAATTTTAAAAAAATCTATTTTTTTACCGAATCGCCCGTTTTTTTATTAACAAAAAGTTGAATCGATTTCTACTCTCTAAATCCAAAATAGTGAAAAAGCACTTTTTTCTAGTGTTTATTCACTATTTGCCAAACTGCGAAATACGCCACTCTGGACTAATAGATAATCATTAAAACAAATAGTGCACCGATAAAAATCTTTTCCAAATTTCGCACAAATCTGAATTTACTAAAATCGCAACACATTCATTTTACTTTTTTTGTACAAATTTAAGCGAATTTCGTATGGACTTCAGTATGCCAAAATAGCAAAGCCGATATACCAAATTCGATCCAGAGTCATACGAAGAAAGCACACCACTCTGCTTGCGAAAAACGCACTGCACCCGTACTCTCTCGGTATGGCTATGTTGGTTTGACAATGTATATTGCAATACACGGAAAAAATAAGTACTGGGAAATTTACATGACAGAGTGCTCGACTTTTAGATACGTTCAAAAGTTACTTAAAAATAGAAGTACCGTTCTTGTACAATTAGATCCACAATCCTGCAAAAAGTATAGAACATTCCAAAAGTATTCAGTAGAAAGTCCGTGAAAATTCTAAGTACGCAAAATGTATAATTTCTATGCACTCGTGCATGAAAACGTCAATGCCAGTCAATGAACTTTTTATAGACTATCAAAGGCAATAAGAAAAAAAACGATTTTCGCAAGCTACCTTTTTTTTTTAATACTTTAATTATACTCACTATACACTATCACTACACATCGCTGAACATAATATATTACCCGCTGTTGAAATTAATCTTACGGTGACAGGATTCGAACCTTAACTTTTATCTAACCTAAATGTATAACGCAGTCTAACCTTATAAATTAAACCGCACGGCTACCGAAGCACTTGCGATATTTCTTAAAAAATTTTAGGTACATTTTATCCTTAGAAAATGCAGGGCCGTGTAAGAAATTGCTGCGCCTTGTTTCGCCAACAATTTTATATAAGGCTAACAAAAGTTTTTAAATGAAGGGATTTTTAATAAATTAATATCAAATATAAGGATTTTATAAATTTTGAAGTTTATGTCAGTTCACAAAGTAATAAAAACTGTGCGTATCTAAAAACTGACATTGACAACTTCGCATCGTATCAGTAAAATTTTCACAAGACTTTCAATCTATAGTTTTTTCAAAAACTTTGCAATAAAATTTGAAAGAATTTCGTTCTTTGACTGAGCTTGAATTAATCTAGGACATTCCTTCATTTTTTCGATGAAGTTCTCAGCTTCTTCACAAAAAGTATATAGGGTCTTCGGAAAAATTTTTCCTGTCCAAAAGTCGAGGACTGTCAAGTAAATTTCCCAGTACTTATTTTTTCCGTGTACATTGTCAAATCAACATAGCATGCTTTCTTGGTAAGACACTGAAGTTGCGCTTATATTATTGGCAAAACAAACGTCCACCGCGGGCTTAGGGGCGCTACTGCATGAAAACAATCATGGCTGCCGCAGGGCTTCGGCGTTCACGTATTTACTGTTGATTTGAATACGACTTTTCAAATTACGTTTATCTGTAAGTGCTAAAAATGCTTATATTGTCGTTAAATACGTTATGCAAGTACGTACAAGCACTGCCTTTACGAGTAAAGTCCTTTCCTTTCCTGTGCTTTGGTGACAATTCCATTTTCACGCTTATATTGATTTACCATATGCACTTGTCACTTACTTTTTATGTTATCTATATATTTATTTGTCAAACAATTGATTAATTACTGCGTTACACTGTGAGCATCTGGCTTTAGTATAGTATACACAATGCTGCGCGAAGCACAACGGTAGCCATATTGATTAGTTCGCTTGTCGACCACCAGGCCTCGCATTGCAAGTTTGAATTGCCAATACGCAATTTTGTGCGAATTTCGTATACGCATTTACTATTTTAGGACACAACACTGCCATACTATAATCGTATGATTTTATCCAAAAATGGTAAATATTTTACATCAATATTACATAAAAAGTCGCTTACGAAAATTGTAACCGCACCTCATACGAAATTCGAAAGACATTTTTTTCGGTGTTTTCTGGACTTCAAAAGTTCAAAAACTTATTATCTAAACAGTTTACATATCATATTAAAATAAAAAAATATGTGTTCAATATTATCGATCAAGGAACACAAAATATTTATTCCTTGCGAAAAAAAATTTTAAATGTAAATCTTGTGCTGAATGACCCATATGTATACGTACATGTATTACTCTCCCGCATGAAATCGACTTATTACCCACCTCAAACCCGCATGACTTTCATTAAACTTCTTCATTTCTGTAACATGTGTCATTGACTTACGTAGACTATTTATTATTTTAAATTTTGTATTCCTTCGGGAATAATAATAAATAAGCTTCTTTAAATATTTTCGTTAGATAAGAACTATTGAAGTTTACATTAAATTACCCCAGTATGAGATACTTTATACTTGAGGTGAAGATTAATCACTATCTATTTCATGCAATCACCTATTATCCAAATTATTTTATTTACGTGCTTATTGTGGAGGCGTGATGTTATTTCTATAGATTTAATATGATATTCATTATTCCATTAAGGCTAGTAGGCTAATGGATTTCTTTCTTTTTATATGCCATTTAATAACTCTGTTACAAATTTCTACTGTAATTTCCTGAAACACTTGACTGGAGTTTTATTCAGTTACAATTTCGTAAAATTAAGATAGAATTTCAGAAATTTCGGTTACTTTCTAGTAAATTTAAGAAACAATTTCTTAATTTTCATAGCTAAAAAGTACTAAATATTTTGATACTTGCACTGAAAGACTTTTCGTTAAAGTAAATAATAAAATTGAATACAAATTCAGTACTAGGTGTTTTTTTATGATTCAAAATACTGTTCGTCCCTAGCCACCACTTTTTTCCATCTTTCTGTCAATTAACGGATACCATCTCGAAAAAACGATGCGTCTTTTGAGGCGATCTACGAATCGATCCATTTTTTGACTTTTTTATAAGAGCGGAAATGCTGATGAGCCAGGCCGTGTGCCATCGATCGAAACAAATGGTTGTCGGAAGGAGTAACGTCTGGAGAGTACGACGGGTGAGGTAAGACCGGTCTTGCGACATGTGGCCGAGCATTGTCATGCTAGAGGATAACTTTGTCGTGCCTCTCTGGGTACTGTGGCCGATTCTCCTTCAATGCGTTCCCCTGTGATGATTTCACTCGGTTTCAACAGTTCATAATATACACACCGACCTGACATCACCAAATGCAGAGCATAACCTTTACACCGTGAATATTCGGTCTGGCCGTCGACTTAGAGGCATGTCCGGGCATTCCCCATGATTTTCTGCGCTTGGGATTATCGTAGTGGACCCATTTTTCGTTGCTGGTCACAACGCGATGTAAAAACCCCTTCCGATTCTGTCTTTTTAAGCAGCTGTTCACAAGCAAAGAAACGCCGTTCAACATCTCTACAAATTCTTCTTGCATTTGGCACCAGTTTTCAGCAAGTAATGCCTTCAATTCGGAATCTTCGAAAATGTTCTCTTTTCCACCGCCATGCCAGTTCTCGACATTAAAATCACCGGTCTTGAAGCGTTGAAACCACTCACGACACGTTCTTTCATTAAGAGCAGCCTCATCGCAAGTACTTGAGAGCATTCGATAAACCTCAGCTGCAGTTTTCTTCAAATGAAAGCAGAAAAATAAAACTTACCGCAAGTGACGAGAATTTGGCTCGAAAGCTGACATCCTCGATCGAGAATAAATTTATGATGCAACCACAAATACACTAATGTGGTGATGTCCTTATTTTGACATATGTCCAACCTTACTGTGTGGCATTTTTGATCTGCATATTTCGATCGATACTTACCGCTACAGCCATCTATCAAAAACGGTGGAAGCAAAGCAGTACACCTAATATAATATTGTTTTAAAATAGGGAAAGCTGAGGTTTTATTACACTTATTCATATTATGGCATCAACATTTAAAATAGTTATAACAGTCTTTAAAACATGGAGAAGAAGAATTGGTACACTGGAGATTTCCTCCAACGAGAAGCTCGAACTTCGGAGTGTTCACTGAAACGAGCGAGAGAGGGAACCCCTCCAACCCTACTTGTTATGCGCGTTACTGTTTTAAATTCGAACGCGCTTTATCCCATAGTAGTGGGGGAAGTAGGTTGATGAGCTGCTCGTTGTAGGGAACAATGACGCGCTCGTATAAGGGGACGCTCTTTGAAGGGAATCTCAAGTGTATTTTAAATATTCATATTCTGGACCAAATATTATGAATCTCCACGCGAAAAATTAAGAGTATTAAAAAATGATATTCCGATTACTAAGTTGTCTGAAAATAATTCTAATAAGTCGAACAATGAATATTATGACCTGGAAAGCATATTTGAGAAATTCATATTATAAATATGAACTTGCTAGAAATCTGTCGACGTGCAGCGGTTAATTCTGTAGATTTAGATAGGATAGAGGGTTTGAATTCAAAAGCGATTATGAAATTTTTAATTCAATCGTGCGATTACAAATAATGTAACATTGCGTAACTTAAATATCTGAATATAAAGGAGGTATTATTATAATGATAATTCCCGAGTCGAACTATTGATTCTCTATTGATTCTCTAAGATGCTCCATTTTCAAGGACTTGAGAGAATCAAAAGAGGCGTATTAGCTGTTTAAATCAATGTAATTTTGATCCTCTGTTGGTGCTCTTCTCCTGCAGATATTTCCGTTTCTGCACCTTGGAGGATCTTAAAGAGTAGCAACGAAGATTCTCCTTACCTCCTCTATGATTCTCCATTTCTAAAAGTATATAATTCCTAATGACGTCAGGAATTAGCAACGGTTTATTATTATTTATATTTATCGTGTTGATTAAGAGAGAAACGAAAATATAGTAGCAGACTTTGGAAAATAATGATGAATGTATCAAAGTATCAATGTCTGGTACATATCGAATTTTGTTTTGAAAACATTAATTTTGAAAAATTTTATTTTTCGAAATAAAAATCCAAATGGTACCGGAGATTGATTTTTTAATGGATTCCTCATTGTTGCCTACAATTTCATGATTATATTTACATTTCTGTCCTAATCAACCCGATGAATATAAATAATATAAAGTGGTTGGTATTTTGTGACGTCATTACGCATCACATACCCTCAAGTACTAGAATGAAAAGGGTTCAACAAGAGCGAGTCCTCGATTTTTCGAAAACTATTAGAGATTTTAAAACGTTTTTTTTTTAAATAAAAGTACTCTCGAAGGACTACGGCGCTACTATCTAATAGATAGTCCAGTCCCCATCGTTGTCCAGAATGGCCTGGCACCTTTTCGGCATGCTTTCCACTAATTTTGCAGCGTAGTCGGTTGGTAATTCTTGCCATATCTTCCTGATATTTTGCGAGAGCTGTTTCAGGGTGAACACACGTTTTCCCGCAAGCTTCCTCTTTGAAACACTCCAGACATTTTCGATTGGATTCGCATCGGGGGACTGTGATGGCCAGTCCAAAGTTGTGATGCCCTTTTCTGTTTTCCAGGCGGTACAGAGACGGCTTCGATGTTTCGGGTCGTTATTTTCTTGTAAGATCCAATCGGCCGTATCGGCTCCAAACATCTTTGTAGCAGACCTTAGAAGACCACATTCATATATTTGGAGCATTTTCTGAGCATTCAAGTTCTCGGTAAAGAGCTCTAAACACCCAAAACCGCGCTGTGAGAAGCATCCCCAAACATGGACCTTCACGGGTTGTTTTTTATTGGCTTCATAACGCTCAACCCACTTCTTCACGAACGATTTCGACTTTTTGATGTAAAGGATTTCCCAATAGGGGTGATATGATTTTGAATGTCCCTATCGGGCTCATTTGAACTGAAATTTTTGACGTCTGCTGTCAGTTGTGATCAGTAAGGTTTGCCATTTAATCATGAGTAGTTTCACGCTTCCACAACGTTTGGAAATTGTCCAATTATTTTATCAAAATTCGAGAAGTTTTGTCGGTGTTCAAAGAGCATATCGTGCAAAATATGGTCGTCATTCTGCTCCATCCGCGCTCTCAATTCGTGGAATAATCGATAAGTTGGAGAGTGAATTTACTCTATTGGATACTAAGCCTAAAAATCGTATGCGTACCGCACGTTCTACACAGAATATAGCCGCCGTACAGGCCAGTATCGAGGAAAACCGTGAATTGTCCGTGCCACGCCGATCTCAGGAATTGGGCCTGTCCAGGATGACTACCTGGCGTATTTTGCGATTGGATCTTGGCCTGCATCCCTATAAGATGATTCTGGCCCAAGAACTGAAGCCTAATGACCATCGTTTGCGTCGGGAGTTCGCGGATTGGGCTCTGGAATCAATTCAAAATGATCCCAATTTTCATCAAAAAATCATCTTTTCTGATGAGGCGCATTTTTGGCTCAAGTCTCGGGGGACATTTCGCCGATATATTGTTTAAATCATAAATGGCATAGAATATCCAATATAATAAAAAAGATTTCGATCAATTCCGAATGAATATTCAGTGTTTTTTTCAATTTCAAAACATATCACCCTTATTGGGAAACCCTTTATTTAGCAGCGACTGTATAGGACATAAGTGGTTCCTTTAGATGGGTACACAAGAAGACCGCTTCAAAACGTTTTGCGTACACAGAACTCATTATGACTCACGTCTGCTGTCTCCGACGATTCGAGCGCTACTGAATCGCCTTGGTAATTGCGCCGTAGTCCTTTAAATGTACTTTCATTAAATCAAGAGAGTATAAAGAGAAGCAAAAGAGAATCAAAAGAGTATCAAGAGAAGCAAAAGAGAATCAAGAGAGTATCAAGAGAAGCAAAAGAGAATCAAAAGAGTATCAAGAGAAGCAAAAGAGAATCAAGAGAGTATCAAGAGAAGCAAAAAAGAATCAAGAGAGTATCAAGAGAAGCAAAAGAGAATCAAGAGAGTATCAAGGTAAGCAAGAAAGAATCAATAGTTCGACTCGGGTTGTATTCATGTTTCCACCGAAACCTCTTCCCCCTCTTCTTATTTCCAATTCTCCTTTTTCTTTCCTTTGTTTAGCACGCGTTAGAAAACTTTAATATAGTGAATTTTAAATTCTCGTAGGTTTAATAACAGTTAGTAGAACATATATTACTTTTATTCAAACGAAAATATCAACTTTGCCGCTTGAAAATCACTATACGAAGTATGTCCGAAAAGTATCTGTCCTGCGTTTATATTTTCGCACCAGAGCGCTCGATTGGCCTCTGCGGGGTATGAGGGTAACCAGTAGTCCCTCACGAACTCCCTGAATGCCGTAATTACCGGCCGGACGCCTTGGGTCGCGCGCAGCGTATGTTTATGTCCTACGTGCTTTTTCCGTCCATCGCATTTGTTTACAGTTGGAAAGGACAGAAAGAACAGATCAACGAATTTGCATCAAGTTTTGCTTCAGTTTCGGCTAGAGTTGTACGGAGATGATTGAAATGGTACAGAAGTGCTTTTTGGACGAAAGTATGGGCATAAAACAGATAAAGCAGTGGTACAGGCGGTTTAAAAATGGCCGGACATCTGTTGACAGTGACCCTCGTTCTGGCCGACCTTCGCTGACAACAATACCGGAAAACATCGAGCGTGTGCGACTTGCGATTGAAGGTGATCGTCGATTGACTGTTCGTGAACTAGAAAATTTGCGAAAAGATTGCGTGATGCCGTGAGAAGAAAACGACCGCGTTTCTGGTCAAGTGGCTTCATTACCACGATAACGCGCCAGCGCATTCATCGAACCTTGTGCAGCAATTTTTGGCGAAACACAAGATTGTACAGCTTGTCCAGCCTCCATACAGTCCCGACATAGCTCCGTGCGACTTTTGGATGTTCCCAAAATTGAAAATGGCGCTCAAACGAAAGCGGTTCAACGACATCGAGACGACTCAGAGTAATGCGACGCGCGAGCTGCAGGCCATTCCAAAATCTGCGTTCGAGGACTGCTTTAAGATGTGGAAGCACCGCTGGAAGCGTGTGGTTCAATCAAATGAGGACTACTTCGAAGGATGCCACGGTCCAGATGACGAAGAATAGCACCAACGTGGAGATATGAACGCAGGTCGGATACTTTTCTGACACACCTCGTATTAACTTCTAATACGTTAAACCCTGTTTGCCTTATTTTATAACGATAGTATACTAAAATATCATTCAATGTTATGACTCATTCTAACGAAAAGTCTCTCAGTGTGTATCTGGAAATTCTGATACTTGTAACAGGAATAACACATCACTCAATAATTTTCCGGTCTGAGATATAGATGGCACCACTGTTGTCAAATCCATATGATTTCTGGATAATACCCACCTTCAAACGTTAACTTTCGAAATTTCATGAGAATCTAACGTTTAGTTCAGAACTTACAAAGGTTTTGGTAAAGCAACTTTTGTCATTTTCAAAACAATGGATAAAAAAAAGTTTTGAGTGTTAATCAAACATTGCTTTTTAATGAGAAAAAATAAAATAGTGTCGAAGCAAAGCAGTGGCTTGATAAGCATCGTGGGGACTCTGCATCAGGGAAATCAACAACCATCGACTGGTATGCCGAATTTAAACGTGGCCGTACAAACACCGATGATGTTGAACGCTCTGGTCGCCCCAATTCAGCAGTTGTTCCGGAAAACATTATAAAAGTCCACAAAATAGTTTCTGGCGATCGTAAATTAAAGTTGCGTGAGATAGCTGACATCTTAAAGATATCCAGAGCGCTGTTTGGAGTTGTTCAAGCGAGGTAAAAAGGATTTTATGCGTCGGTGTGTGACAATGGATGGAACATGGATCCACCACTACACACCTGAAACAAAACGATCGTCAGCTGAGTGGACAGCAGCTGGAGAAACCCTTCCAAAGCGAGCAAAAACTCAACAGTTGGCTGGCAAGATTTGAGACACGCATGGTATTTTGTTTATCGACTATCTTGAGAAAGGTAAAACCATTAACAGCGACTATTATATGGCATTACTGGATCGATCGAGCGCAGAAATCAAGAAAAAACGGCCTCACGTGCAAAAGAAAAAAGTGCTGTTCCAGCAAGGCAATGCACCGTGCCACAAGTCCATAAAAACGATGGTCAAATTGAATGAATTAAGCTTCGAATTGCTTCCTCACCCAGCATATTCTCCAAATCTGGCCCTAGTGACCACAAACTTTTTGCTGACCTGAAAAAAAGCTCCAGGGAAAGAGATTTGGCTCCAATAAAGAAGTGATTGCCGAAACTGAGGCCTATTTTGAGAGCAAAGACGAATCATTCTACAAAAATGGCATCAAAAAGTTAGAGAAGCGTTAGAATGAATGTGTTATGCTTAAAGGAAACTATGTTTAATTCTAATGTCTAATTTCTCGAAAAGTTACGTTACATGTAACTGGAAATTTTCTTACAGTTTCGTTATTTCATGATAAATTTTATAAAAATTCTGTTACAATTTGCTAGTTTTAAAATATATTTTTAAAAAATTTAGTTGAGTTTCATAATATTAAGAAAAATTTCAGAAAATTCAGTACATTTTTTGCAACTGAGCCCACGGGAAGAAAAACTCGCCCAGCGCTCGAAAAAGGGGAAAAGTATTGTCCACTTTCTAAAATTGAAGTAAAAGTATTTTTTATTCCAACATGATTATTACGAAAAAAATATTATAAAAGGTATTTTTTGAATAACCTAAAATCAATGTTTCAAAAAACATAAATGGCGATTTCTCGGTAAGTACTGCACGCAATGGATTGAATTTTGCGTATTTTCATTCAGTATTCATTGCTGATGCCGAATAGTCATTTAAAAACAATAAATACCATCAACATTTGATAATATTCAATAACAAATCAATACCTGTCAATTCTTTGTTTTTCGCGATTCGGAGTGAAAAAGTGGCGAATAAATTTTATGTTTCGAAAAATATGAACTGACAAAGTTATTTAATTGTATTTAAGAAAGTTTTTCGGAAAATTTCAAATTATTCGTACTAAAAATAAAGAATTGAGAGGGTTGTTAATAGAAAGCGCGCGACACACAAAGTGCTAAAGTTGAATGATTGAACAGAATTCCGCGGATTTCTTAGTTTATTTGGATATTCGTTAAAATATTTGCCACTGAAAACCATTAAAATTCGTAATATGTAACAATAAAATGAAATTATTTCAGTTCAAACTTCTCCCACCTCAAAAACCTTATATATATATGATGAATTAAGGGAAACACCTCAGGCTCCTCAGGAAATTCCATTGGAATAAGCGCGGAAAAAATTAAAGATGTTCGAGCCTTATTAAGATATTTGAGCCCAGGCGGAAAAAAATATTACGAAGATATATTCACGAAAGTCCCAATTAAGAAATCCGAATGAAATAGTTTTTTAAGATGCAAGATTAAGGTATTATCATTGAGATAGTATAGAATGATGTTCTAATAGATATATTGTGTACAATTGTAAATTATTTTCATTTTCATAATAATAGATTTTGTATAAAAAATACAAAACGTCAAATTTAATTTCACGATTAATTTTTTACGAAAAAATTATAAACAATCGCATGCTTTTCAGTAACAAATTCACAAATAAACTAAGAAAACCGCGGAATTCTGTTGAATCATTCAACTTTAGCGCTTCGTGTGTCGCGCGCTTTCTATTAACAACCCTCTCAATTCTTTATTTTTAATATGAATAATTTGAAATTTTCCGAAAACCTTCCTTAAATACAAATAAATAACTTTGTCACTTCATATTTTTCAAAACTTAAATTTTATTTGTCACTTTTTCACTCCGAATCGCGAAAAACAAAGAATTGACAGTACTTACCGAGAAATCGCCATTTATGTTTTTTGAAACATTGATTTTAGGTTATTCAAAAAATACCTTTTATAATATTTTTTTCGTAATAATCATGTTGGACTAAAAAATATTTGAGGAATAAAAGTTGTATTTTGACAAGCTCTTTCAGCTTATATTTTTTTATTTTGAGTTTTTACAACTTTTTTTTTACGATACACATTTCTAAAAACTTGTATTCAGTGAAAGGTCCAAACTAAATAAAGTAACAATTAATCTGTAAAACCATAGCCTTAGTTATTCTTCAAATTTATTTGAAACTTTTCATATAGGTACAAATTTTTATTTAATTATTCTTTCTCAGTATAACACTATATAATATATTATTCATTTAATATTAGACTAGACTTTATATATAACAATGTTATACCAACTCGAAATACAGTCCTATAAGATACGTTTATTTTACACCACTTTTCGATTTTCTGTTTTATATTCTCTTAATGAAATACGAAATTCGACATTTTAGCTTTCCTATGGTTGTTGTGCATTGTATTTTAACTTGAATAGAAATATTTATTTATATTGACGACTCGCGTACTTATCGCATTTTGAACAAAGATGAACAGTTAATTTTTTATTTCAGAAAAGTCTTATATTTAACTTCAGTCTAATGAAAATTTCCTTTGAATAAATTTAATAACTTTAAATAATTAATTTTTTGTCATTCATTATATAAAGGGCTGGTGGTCAAACTGGACTAATATACGTTTTAAAAAGTTTTCAGGAGAACGAGAAATCGTTTGCATTTTGCAATTAGTAGATTGACGAATTTTTCCAAATAAATCGAAGCAAGGAATTTATATGAAATTTATAAAATGCAAAAAACTCAATTTAGAAAATTTTGAGGGCGAGTCTTTTTGACCGCCAGAATTTTATATATTAGTAGACAAAAAATATTTTTTGTAATAAAAATAGAAAAATGTATACGTCTAATTTTTTTCAAAAATTGTATCTTGTTTGAAAAATATATTCGATAACAATATTCTAATAAATCTCTGATGTAAATTATTTCACAATCATAGCCCTACGTTAAAAAACGATTTCTTCGGGCCAAAAAAAGTTTTTTAAAAATACAATATATTTTTTTTTTAGTTTAATCAAATTTCCTTTATCGAGTCCGTGAACCTTTGCTATCAGCCCTTCAAGTAAAACGTACCAATAAATTGTCTATAGACATTAATTATCTGAATTCCAACCATTATACTCTTTTTTACTGCTTTTATCTTGTTATACTCAGATTTGAGCAAAATATTAATTTTTCGTTGCAAGAGATGAGTCTTGGGCATTTTAATATAGTAATTTTATTAGGTTACTTAAACTTCGATCAAAGTCAGAGAACTTTTCATATTGCTATTTGCACTTTTATTGTGAATTGTTGCAGATTTCTATGTCAAGCGCAAAAGGAATTGAAGATGTAATGATATAAAAGGATGAGGATTTTTGCTTTATCTAATCAAATTGGATTCCGATAAATCAACACTTGTTTCATAATAAAAATGGTACGTCTACGTTTAAAACGATCGCAAATTAATTACTCATCAACCACAAAAGATGTACAGAAGTTTGTTTTTAATTATCTTCGTAATATCTCATTTTTCCAACAAAATTTTATAATACTTCCAAATCCTTAAAAACTTGCTTTTATCATTGGGCTGAAGTTTCAAACGTCATAGTCAGATGAATTTCGAAATATTTTTGTTTTCACTAGAAACAATTAAAAAACGTTAGGAAACAGAAAACTAATAGTTTTCGAGACTCTACAAACAATAAAACATTTTTAAATTAGAAAACAATTTTTTTTTTTAATTTTGATTTTTTAACAAGAAAATCATAATTAGACGGTAAATTTTCATATAAAATGAAAAAAGTGTTATACCTGAGTATTTTATGTTCCGATGTAACACATTCAGAGCTACTCAGAAATAAAATAAAATAAAACTAAATTTATCCAGGGCGGACGGCCCTCAAGAGAGGCGAAAACAAATAATTTTCTTTAATTCAATCAAATATTTTTTCAGAGAGTGTTACATCAGAATATAACATTCTTCGGTATATCACTTTTTTCGCTTTATGCGAAAATTTGTCTAATTACGATTTGCCTATTGAAAAATCAAAATTAAAAAAAAAAATTTCTAATTTTGAAATTTTTTATTGTTTACAGAGTCTTGCAAACTATTAGTTTTTTGTTTCCTGAAGATTTGGAATTGTTTCTAGTGAAAACAAAAATATTTCAAAATTCGTCTGACTAAACGTCTGAAACTTCAGCCCAATCTTTTATCGATAATTAATATATCTATTAATGCAAATATCGCCTATTCTTTTTTTTTTGTTCTGTATATAAAATCATAATTCAACAAATTATTAGTTTTATAATGAAACTTTTGAAGTTGTTAAGTACAAAAAATGGATCGTTGGGGTCTAAAAAATAAAATTCTAGAGGAGATAGCACATTGGTTGGCGGACTCGCCTGTGTTAAACTTGCGTAACTTGTGTCACAGTATGATTGATCCCTGTATTGCCATTATTTTCGCCATGCAATGGTACTTGAAGCCACCGGCCGAATAACTTCTTCCTGCAGAAAAGTTGCTTGAATGTCATCCGGAATTGCCTGCTCATCGCGCAATAAAGGATGAAATTGATGGCTGAATTGATGAGTGCGAGAATATCCATCACTTCACCTGTTCAACATATCAAAAAATATCTTTATTAGTTCTTTTAAAGTTTTTCATAAATTTTTAAAGCCTATTCTCTAAAGTCAAAGGTAATCAAAATATTAATAACTATCAAAAAGTGCAAATATTTTCCTCAAGAGAAAAATATTCTCTGTTATTATTGATGTTATTTTTTCATTTTTTTACATATTTTCAAAGTATAATATTATGAAATAATAAACAACCTAGCGTTAATAAAAACTCTTTTATTTCTTTTAAATCTGCTTTCTAAATTTGTATCAGTCAAAATCTACTGATTATCAGTGAAATTTGACTGATTCAAATAGATAAAAAGAGGTTACTGCAAATCAGTCAAATTTCACTGATTATTTCAGTGAAAATTGACTGATTTGAGAGTGAAAAATATTTTTTCCACTGATGAATCGGTTTTTAATTTTAATTTGACTGATTCAGATTTAGAGAGTGTGCTTCAAGTTTAATCAAATTCCGTCGTCCATGCTTTTTTATTTGCATCTGCAGGGATCAGCGATCGACCTGTTTTAGTCGATTAAAAATTCCATACAAAGCATTGATACCATCAGTTCTTGGGTTAGCCACCAATGTTCAATCTAATTTTTATCCTGACAGTCGTTCGTTATTTTCTTCGATTGATAGTTCCGATAGGCTGACAGTTAGACACGGAAATAACTGCAATTGTCGTTAACTTTCACAGATAAAATACATAAATGTATTATTCCGTATCTCTGGTTACTTGTAATCGACACATTTATGTTATATTTTTCGAGCATTATTATACAAAATCGTGGGTGACTAGTTTTTTATTTTTTTCTTATCAAGGAGAAACAAATATTGATAAAAATATCTCATGCGTTAGTATTGATAGGCTAAAGGGAAAAGGATGTAAATTTTATTAATAAAATATACATAAATGAAGCTTACTTTAAGAGCCTACTTTATGTGGCATGATGATCAATAACAGAGTAAGATACTTTGTTCTTTTTTTTAAGAGCATGTGATACCAGTGATGGACAGGGTATATATTAGAGGCGCAGGCAGGAAGTTTGTTCATGGGGCGACATACTTCCCGAGTCGAAATATGAAAACAATTTTTTATCATTTGCTGCTGAAAGTCAGGTTCAAAGCAGGGGCAACCTTAATGTAATTTTTTCCCCTGAAAAACTTTTCAAACATGGACAAATTTCCGTTTTCAGCATTGTTAGGCTTAAAAGCTACTTTACTGCTGAATCGTGGCCTTTTAAATTATTTGCTTGGTGTCAATAAATAAATAAATAGTTTTTTATTGTTTTTCGAATTTACTTGAGTTTTAGAAAATTATAATAATTGTATAATATTTTTAGATTAGTTAGTTAGTTATGTTAAATTTTAATTGTTTATAAAAAATAAACACTATGCGATAATCCGTCAAATTAAATGTGTCAGTGTTTTTATGTTAGTTGAAAATGATCCCCGAATAACTTTTAGTACGATCGATTTTTTATATAAATGTTATCATTCAATTGTTGTTAAAGTCATTCCCGTAATGGCTCTTATAACAATCTGCATTTATGTGTATTTTGATAATGAAGCCTATGTAGCGATTCCCGTAAATAATAAGGAACGAGAATGACGCTTATCATAATCGTTACATTTATCAATCGTCATAATAAAATTACATTAACACTAAACCTACCAGAGCGGTCAAATGACCGCTTTTGACCGCCCGAAAAATAAATGTTTTTTAATTATTATATGATAATTATTTTGTGTTTATTGTTTATGCTAAATTCTGTATTAATTACAATCAACTGGAAAAGACTGTAATGTTTATTTCAAAAGCGGTCATTTGACTGCCATCGGTAGAAATAGGTATATATAATATGTCGGTAGGTTTAGTGTTAAGTACACTGAATAAATTTCGGTCCACCGGTTGCACCACCTACAGTACGCCGGCTGCACTGCAGATTCGGAGCAACCATTGCACAGATTTCGGGCGTACAGATGCGCGAAAGTAAAGGGCAAATATTGTCCCTTATGTGTGGTACAGCTCGTGCGCCGAAATTGAGTAAGTAATCGCACCATGTAAAGGTGGAATTTACTATACATTCAAAAAATTCACACTTTTTAATTATTAACAAATTTGAACTTTTTTTACAAATAGAATTTTTTAAATTGTTAAAAAACTTACTAACAAGGGGAGTGCGTCAATCTTCCCTGAGCTTTCTGCACGAAACTTGCAGTACCGAAAGTTCGATATGAATGAGTAATAATGCCGGAATGACAGGACCCACTACCTCAGTTATTTCGAGAAATTGAATCTTGAAAATTGAGGTTTTCGCAGGCGCCGAGTGAGTAAAGGCCGGTGAGTCCTTCAGTACAGTAAAGCGGTGGCGTAGTGGTGATGGCCAGTGATCCCAGAACGTGGGAGCTGGCGGCCCCCACCATAGATGCCTCGAACTCATTGTGTCTTCTTCATTCAACCGACCTATGGCAGTCGAGCGAGGAAGAAGCCATGAGCTGGTGGGGTCTATGGTAGGAGCCGCCAGCTCCCACGTTCTGGGATCACTGGTGATGGCTATCGGTTGGCATGCTCGCGGCGCGGGTTCAATTCTTTTTGCCGGTGATATTTTTTTTTTTAATTTTTATACATTGTTTATTATTTACAATGTAATTAGTATAAGTTTTGATGATTTGTAATGAATTTAAATTTGAATGAACTTTGCTTTCCACTTGCTTTATTGAAGGAAAATTGTTCATGTAGCAATGTAGCGTTTATTAAATGTTCCTGGTGTCGATAAAATGTATGTTTTACTTGCTTTTATGATAAGTATCACCCTCATGGTTGTAAAGGAAGTGATGCAGTAAACTTGTAAAAATCTTTTTAAAAAATTGATATTGTACAATTATTCAAAGAACTAACAATAAATGTTTATTAGGTCGCATAACAGTGAAGCCTCAAATTCCTTTTATATGCCCGATAAAATATTCTTCGAAGTAATATTTCCTAAATATGTAAATAAATGTTTATTATTGCATAAATAAAGTGTAAAATAAATGAACCTTTCAAATAATTAATATTAATATAAATTATGCAAAATATATTGACAGCAATAATTATTATTTATAATTTTTAGTATTTGTTATTTAAATTAAATTCATTACAAATGATCAAAACTTATACTAATTACATTGTACATAATTAACAATGTATAAAAATTTTTTTAAAAAAATCACCGACAAAAACAATTGAACCCGCGCCACGAGCATGCCAGCCGATAGCCATAACCATTACCTCACCAGGTGAAAGCCATGATTTTTTTCGCTTCGGGTTCTCGAATTAATAAATAAATAAATTTCCTTTCGAACCGTTGAAGCAGCATTTCACAAATGGTTTTTCGATTTTCCATTTGTCTATCGTTCAGTTGGTGTGGTACCCATTTTCCATACTTTTGGATTTTTCCCATGGCTTTTAAACGTTGGCAAATTGCTCCTCGGGTCACATTTAGTGTTTGTGCCAATTGTTGTTGCGATTGGGTTGGGTCTTCATCCAATAACGCCTGCAATTCCTCGTCTTCGAACTTTTTCGCTGCACCAGGATGTTCATTGTCTGTTAAATCGAAATCTTCACTTTTAAATTGACGAATCCATGTCTCACATGTTCTAATCACTGGAGCATGTTCACCATAAGTTTCTACCAGCAATCGATGAGCTTCAACTGCTTTTTTCTTTTGATGAAATGAGAAAAGCAACGAATGCCGCAAATGCGATTTACTTGGAACGAAACTCGACATATTCACTGAGGTAAACAACTATGATGCTATTATTTTGGCAGAATGTAATTGTGTATTTTTGAAGGTTATTGTCCATAGAAAAATATGACATAGATGCCAAATCATAGAAATGTATACATATCTCTAGCGACATCTATGAGTAAAACCGGCAAATTTCAATTAACACCCCTGGTAAAACAAGAAAAATCAAACTACATACATAAAAAATATTTGGGATCGGGATTTTTACCGTACTTGAACTGTAAAACTCATGAACTACGCATGCGCAAGCTCTGGTAAGGTCAGTTTTACCGTCCAAATACAGTAAAAATCCCCACCCCAAATATTCCCCGATTTGCTAATGTTACCAAACACTCACGAAATGACGCGAAAAACATGCATCCGTTTCATAAAGTAATTTTGTGTAAATACATAATATCTATTATAAAAAATGAAGAAAATTAGTGGGACGTAAAATATCATATAAGTTAATTAGCTTTTAAAATGAATTTAAACAATATTTCAATTGTATATGACTATGTATATACATATAATTGAATTATATTATGATTAAATATAATATATATTATAGTTCGAGTAATCGCATGATTTATATATTCAATTTTTAGCTTCAAAATTTTAAAATAAGGATTCAATTACAAATAAAAATTAAGAATAATAGCAATGTGGGAGATAAAGGTTAAAATCAGGTCTAAAAGGTTTTTAATATTCAAAGCATATAAGGTCTAAATCAGGTTTTAGCCTTGAAGAGCAGCAAATAAGGATTAATTCAGGTTCTAAATATTTCGAGAAGTTTCAAAGCAGGGGTTAATTAGAAGAAGCAGGGGGTGAGTTTTACCTAATAAAATCGTAAAACTTAATCCGAGATTTCGACTCGGGTTTTCTAGGGCAAAAAACACCAATTTTTCAAAAAATTGAGAGCTTTCAAAAATTTTTCTTTTCACATTATTTTATATTGCTTATACCAATTTATAATAACTATTTTAAAAATGTTAAGAACAAAGTTACTTCATTTTGGACATAAACATCTAGAAACCTAAAATCAATGAAATTTCCTAATTTTACAAGTGTCACATGTCTTTAATTCATCAGTATAATATGAAATATTTTAAAGAAAATAAGTATAAAACTGAATTGCAAGTTGTTATATTTTTAACGTGGATATATTACTCTAAATTTTCGAACTCTCTTACTATTGAAAAAAGTTAACTTTTTTCTACTCTTCTACCTTAAGTACAACATTTTTTAAACAAATTTATAGAGTTGTGTTCTCAATTCATCACAGAAGTAGTTCTCATTCGTTTTTCCAATTAACACTGGTCACAACGTTAATTACGTTCTGAGGTTGCCTCAGAAAATATCGTTCGCAACGTTTTTGATGCTGAACACTCATACGTGAAATATAATAACTATAAACTCTTGAAAATGTGAGTTATTGCACTCAATGTATAAACAACACGAATTTAAAGCGAAATTATTTTTTGTCCATTTTTACATTTTCATCATATGAGAAGGTATTAGTTTTATGTAAAAAATGACTTTCGAAATTTTCATCAAATCTTTACGTTTTGAAATCCCCTGATTGAAAAAATAGTTAGTGTACTTTGTGGGAGCCAAAAAATTAAGGACAAGTCCGTTAACCAGCCACATCCGACCAAAATTGTTAAAATACAAGCATTTTTTGTGTTTTTGAAAAAAACTCTATGAAAACATCCAAAATTCTAATGGTGGTTTCTGATAGTTCTTATAAACCTCTACTAATTATCCCAATAACATTTTTCGATTGAACTAAAATTAGGAAAGTTACAGTATGTTAAAACTTGAAAAAAGTCATTATCCAAATTCCGCAGTTTTCAGTTAAATTTTACGAAATACGAAAAAAAAATTATAATACAAAATTGTTTACAACATAAAGATATACGAGTTTGAATCGAAATATTTTCTTATAAGATGTATATTTTTCTTTTTAATTTGAAAAATACTATTTAAAATCCAAATTTCAATTTTTTAACAATAATGTGAAACATGAAAAAACGTAATTTTTTAAAATTGTTCATCTCAATAAAATCTACAAATTTTATTTGACACAGTTTCTAATAAAACGTAAATTTTTCATTTTAATTTTAAAAAATACGATTAAAATTTTAAATTTCATTGTTTAAACAAAATATGTGACATACGAAAAAACGTTAGGATGGAAAATTATTTGTCTAAATGAGGTCAATATATTCTCAGTAGGATATTTTTCGACAAGATATATATTTTATGTTTTGATTTTAAATATTGAAAAGCCAAAATTTAATTTTTTAATAATAATATGTGAAATACGAAAAAAACGTAAGTTGTCGAAATTTTTCGTTTCAACAAGATCTACAAATTTTGTCTGACATAGTTTCTAATAAAACGTATATTTTTCATTTTAATATAAAAATATACGATTAAAATTTAAAAATTTCATTGTTAAAACAAAATATGTGACATACGAAAAAAACGTTGAGATGGTAAATTATTTGCCTAAATGATTTCTTCAAATTCTCAGTAGGACATTTTTTGATAAGATGTATATTTTATGTTTTGGTTTTAAAAAGCACTATTGAAAATTAAAAATTCCATTTTTTTAACCAAAATATGTAAGATACAAAATAAGCGTTAAAATAAAAAATCGGTTGCTTAAAAACTGTCTACGAATTTTTTTCCTTTTTGAGATATTTGGAAGAAAATAATGTGTTCCTTAAGGCTGTCATAGCCTTAAGTAAATTAAATTTCCTTTTTTTATTTGAAATCAAAAAAATGAAATGATTCGAGGAATTTTCTTGTGATTTTCACTTTTGTCTACGAACAGGAAGAAAGTAAGGAAGATAATTAAGGTTACAGACCAATGGTGGCTGCACTCAAAACTTTTGTAGAGGGAAAGGGATTCGCGTTTTCTGGAAATATATTTTCAGTGGTAGTCTTTTGTCCATCTTGAAATGTCGGCTCGTAATTGCTTACTTTTTCGAGTCTTTCCGTTCACATGTGTTGGTCAAATGTTCATACACAACTACAAAATAATATTCTGGGAAACAATAAACCCACCTGGCATCATTTTTAGAAAAGAAGAACTATTCCTAATTTAATCCACGAAAATTAGTCCTCAGGCAAAAATAGATAATTTTGCTTTCAAGAATAGCAATATTATTATTGAAGGGCTATTTTGGAAGAGAAAAGATTTATTTTCATGAAAAAAATTTGAAATACAGAAAAATAATTTTATTAATAGATTTTATTTTTGCCCCAACTTTTTTTCCTATCGCTTCTTACCAAATTTTAAAAAATTATGCGATTTTAATGAATTACAAATCACTTTTTCAAGAAAAAGATTCCCTACAACTTAATCATTTCCAATTTTTGAAAATGAATAAATTATTACCAAATTCAGCAATTTGTTTATAAAAATTTCGTTTCGGAAAATGTTTTTTTAATGTTTTTAGCCATTAAAGAATTTATTTCTGAAAATCAGAAACGGTGAAGTTGTGGGAAATCTTTTCTTTGAAAAAATGATTCATCATTTATTAAAATCACATAATTTTTAAAAATTTGGTAAGAAGCGATAAGAAAAAAAGTTGGGTCAAAAATAAAATTTAATAACAAAATTATTTTTCTGTGATTCAAATTTTTTTCATGTAAAATAATCTGTTCTCATTCATAATAGCCCTTCAATAATGATATTGATGCTTTCCATCTCAATTCAATCGGTCCATTCGGAATACGAATTTATTTTCTAACGAAACTCAAATATGTTGCTCTTTGATCGAAATAATGAGGCACATATTTTTTTTTCGCCGAAAAAAAAATTTTCTGAGATTTATCGGCAATTTCGTTTTTGGGGTAAAAATCTATTTTTTCAATTATTCGCGAGAACTTTTTTTTCAATTGTCTATAACTTCGTCAAAAATTGACCGATTTTAACAATTTTCACTTTTAAATGTTTGTAATAATTTGGACTACCGAACACAGTTATAAACAATCGCTTGTTGATTGTTTTTGAGATTTTATTTAGCAATAAACAAAAATTGAAATTTTTTTTTGAAATTCAATATCTCGAAAAGTGTTTTTTTTTTCTCTCAAACTTTTTTCGCATCAAAAAGACACCTTGAGTTTGAATTCTGCTGAATCTCTAGTAGCTAAAATTTCTTGTTTCCGAGTTATGATTTTTTGAAGAAAAAAATCGTTTTCTTCGTAAAAACGTGGACTGCACAATGAATATCAACTTTATATGTTCAACGTGTATGGTATAACGATATATAGTTGTCCTTTACGATTATATTGTGAAACTCTAAATATCACAAAAAATGTTTACTCAGTCTTTATGACAAATTGACTGTGCTTAGATATGATTTATCGAATGTTTTCAACTCAACGACGAATTTCATTGAAAGCTTGTTTCGATTTTGTACCTAAAAGTCTTCAGCAACAGCTTGGTATTCAATGTACACATTTTTTGTAAGTATATCTACGCTTATTATTGTACGAGATCATTCTGATATATTTCTTTCGAAATTCACTCTAATATAAATGATGGAAAAAGTAAATATCTTCTTTTCTGCAAGTTTTTTTTCTATGCATTGAAAATAAGAATGATCATACTTTACATAATTTAAAAGTTAACTTATATTCAATTCTGTATTTATTACACTTATCAAATGAAATAGATTTTAATGTTGGAAAAAGTAGAACCATTATACTCTACTGGTGGCTTTCTCTCGAATTATTGAAAAAGTAGTGTTCAGCAAATCATTTACATTGATTGAACTATTTCGAATACACAGAATGGAATTGCAGTGAGAGATATAATTTTCTTTACTAAATAATAAATTACCTGCTCGATAGTTATTTTTTCAGCCCTAAAAATTGATAAATGAATATTTCTAAAATAAGCAAACACAGCAACATTAATGTATCGTGAATTTCGAAAGAAATATATCAGAATGATCTCGTAAAATAAACAATAATTACAAAAAATGTGCACATTGAATACCAAGCTGTTGCTGAAGACTTTTAGGTACAATTTGTCATAAAGACTGAGTAAAAATTTTTTGTGATATTTAGAGTTTTACAATATAATCGTAAAGGACAACTATATATCTTTATACCATACACGTTGAACATATAAAGTTGATATTCATTGTGCAGTCCACGTTTTTACGAAGAAAACGATTTTTTTCTTCAAAAAATCATAACTCGGAAACAAGAAATTTTAGCTACTAAATAAATTTAATTAAATTAAATAAATTCGTATTCCGAATGGACCGGTTGAATTGAGATGTAAAGCATCTATTGCTATTCTTGAAAGCAAAATTATCTATTTTTGCCTGAGATCTAATTTTCGTGGATGAAAACTGCCTTAAGTGTTATTTGAATTATATAAATATATTGAATATAAATGATAAAACAATTTGAAATAAGAATATGTTTAATAAATTTATTGGGTGATTCTCGAAAAAAGAGGCACTTCCCGATAGGAAAACTTTTGTTAACAAATATTTTCAAAATGCATGTTTTAACTTGTTGGACGGCTTTGTTATATCGAAAGAGATAACACATCTAATTTTAAGTATATACGAGCTACAACTTCCACAACATAGTTTTTACACCCACCCTTGAATCTGAAATTTTTTTCACTCTGATGTACAAACTGAGCACTTTTCCCGTGAAGGATACATTGGAAAAAAGTAATTTCGGAAGTTATTAATTTTTGCAGCATGACTCACAAGAAATAAAAGCCTATGAGTTGATGGAATTCTATAGTAACCCCGTTACTCGACTTCAACCAATAGGGCCGTAATGAGGGTTAGCTTTTTTTTTTGCACTAAATGTCTCAAATTTTTCATTTTCTGAAAAATGTGTTGCTTTTTTTCTTTGTTCTTTCGCGTACGCAGCTGCTTTACTTTTCCTGCTCTGTTCTTTCGCTTTGGAAAATGTAAGAGAGTCTAAAGATGTTATTGCTTTTTTCATTTTCTCACATTTTTCAAACTGAAAATTCAATACTTATTTCGTCAGTACAGTTATTAAAATGATTTTTAAAAAAACGCTCACCGAATGTAAATAATCCAAACTGACAGTCGACAGTAATGGAGTTACGGTAATGGAGAACGAGACAAAATTGGCCATTATTCTTATAATATTGCGTTGTTTTTGAAATCATTGAAAATAGTTATTTAGAATGTTGCAATCTTTCATTTTATTCAAAAAATTGTTTCGAACGTGCGATTACGCAAAATTATTCGCATTTAGGGTAATGGACGCAAAAAAATACGGTACGTTTCGAGACATACTTTTTCAAATTGTAAAAAAAGTACACCATATTTCATTTCCATTTTTTTTACGAGCAGTGACGCATTTGATACATATAAGAAAAAAACAGACTTCTACAGTTAATTTAAAGTAGTGAAAGAATGTTTGACTTCCTATGCCGTAAGCACACACTGAGAAAACACTTTCTTTGAATCAAAAAAACATTTCATGGATGCACGGTCAAAGAAAACATTTCTTTGAATTAAAGAAAGTTTTGTTAATTCAAAAAAATGTACTTTGACCCCAAGAAATAGATTTATTTACATTAAAGAAAATTTTTTTGAATCAACAAAACTTTCTTCAATTCAAAGAAATTTTTTCTTTGACCGTATATCAAAGAAACTGTTGTCTAGGTGCATGTAACATTCTGTGGGACATGACAAAAACCGATTAAATAAATTTCTGGAGTCAATCCAATCTATTCAAAAAATTTTAACAGTGTACTTCTGGAGCTTAGTTTCCCAGAACTTGGTTGCTTAACTGCAAAAATTGGGTAGTTCGCTCACATTATCAATAAAAAAACAGCGGTTCACATATTTGGACATACAAAAACGACATTTTTCAGCTATGTAGATGCAATTTTATAAAAAACACTGCAGCTAATTTTAGAATTTTTTAGCGGTTAATAAAAACATAAAAAGTTGTTTATGAAAACGTATATTATGTATAACAATATTTGAATACCCTTTTACGGTATCACAGAGACATAAAAATGCCCCTTTTTCAAAAAATCACTTTTAATAAAAACAGTAATAATTGTATTCAGAAAGTCGAGTATATTCCATAAGAAATAAATCATTTCCAGAAACAAAATCGTTACTACCTTTAGTGCATGATTACTGCTTGGCACGATTTCTAATACACATATATGTATACACATTCAACAAAAACTATGCCAAAGCGCATAAAAACACGTTGAATATTCCTACGAGCAGTAGATGTGAAAATTTGTACTGATAAGAGCAAAAACCGAGAGAGGAAGTGTATATTAGAACACAGGAAATAATCACGTGAAACAACAGATCGATCTGTATGCATTTCGATTTGATTCATCCAGCCAAACAGCACAAATTTAATTTTACGTAAATTCCAAACATTGGAGAACAATTCGAAACTTGTGACCATCAGATTTTGTTTATCATCTCAAATGCAAATTTATACTTTTTAAGAGAGTTTTGACGAATAAGAAAAATTTGAATTTTGTGTTTATATCACTGAGAAAACGGTTTTGCGTGACCAACCAAAATTTTGTTGCCGCAATAAAATAATTTTGTTGTTATTTGTGCAAAAAAATTGTTTTGTTGAGCCAGCAAAATTTTGTTGTTGGGTCTCTTTGTTAATCTAACAAAACTGTTGTGTTGGTCTAACAAAATGTTTTTTTGAGGCAAAGAAATTTGTTTATCAGCCCAATAAATCATTTTTTGGCTCGACAAAATTCGTTGGTTAGCCTGGCAAAATAGTCTTGTTGTCCTAACAAAATACTTTTGCTCTTTTGAAATAATATACTTTCGCAGCTTTTTTTCAAATTTCATTTGAATTCCAAGTACTTCATTTTCTAAAAGTTTTGCGAGGAAGGAACTGCTGGGCATGAGAGCCTCAAAAGCTTCTTTATATATACCTTGCTCTAAAAAACAAAAAGTTAAGTCTTAATATATTTAACAATTTAATTTGAGACATATATAAAAAGTATTTAAAAATAATAAAATGTATAACGATGAATATATCTAAGTTAATATTTTGACTATACTTAATAATTACTTTTGAAGGTGTCAATGAGGCACCTTAAACCCCAGTCCTATACAATAGAAGTCGTCTTGTTTCCTAGTCTGTCATATTATTTGAATTAAAAACATATCACATATATTTCAATCATCTAGCGGCATCCGTCATATTAGATATGAACGTGCTCGCGTCTCCGGCTAACAATAATATAAGTGAACACGCATGTGTGATCACGTATCTAATTAGTCTAACTAAACAGTTTTGTTGGCTGAACAGAACTTTGTTTAGGCTAAAAAATAATCTTATGTTAACAACACCATATTTTGTTGGCCCAACAAAATAATTTTGCGATAACAACCAAAATTTTGCAATGGCAACAAAAACTGCTCAACAAAACGCTTTTGTTATAATGCCTAAATTTTTTTTTCAGTGATACTGGAAAGCTTTTGTAAGTAGATAAAATTATAGATGTTATATCTGGTGTACAAATAAGTTTCCTCCGTTTTTTATCAAAAATTGGACATTTATTAATAAACGATGTGAGATTGCTTGCTGAGTCATTCTTAAGTGACGTGCAAGTTCTGCTTGAGTTTGGCACGAGCCTTGATTCAATAATGCTTCCAATTCCGCGTCTTCGTACACTTTCAGCCTTCCGCTACGTTATTTGTCTTTGATGTCAAATTTACCGTTCTTAAACTTTTTAAACCACTCACTACAACTTCTCTCACTTAAGGCAGCCTCACCATATATTTCTACAAGCAATCGATGCGCCTCAGCAGCAGATTTCTTCAAATTGAATAAGTAAATCAAAAGTTCCCACAAATGATGCTTATTCAGCTTAAAACTCTACATTTTTGTACACCTGATATCTATTGGTACAGGGAAAAAAAAATATTTTGTGCAAATTATTATTCTACATTGACAAATGTACCCTTGTAGGATAAGATGATAAATAATACATATTTAAGGGGGTACTATGGTAATCTTTTCTCAAAAAATCGAAATTTTTTTTTTGCAGTTTCGGTTACTTTAAACCCTAAAGTATAGTGTATAAACCTCCCTGTACTTCAGATGATATTATAAATTTGATAGCAGATTCGTGATCAGCGACCCAAAAAACATATAATGCGATATTCAAATTGTGAAAAAATCATTTTTATCACCATTCTTATGATGATGATAGTGATAATTTTTTGCAAAATCTTTAACTGTGTTTTTTGAACTGGTGCCCACGATTCCGGTCCGTCTACTTGGCCTATTTGCCTACTTTTTTTTTTAAATGTTCAGAAAACACCTGGCTATGGAATGACCCATGAGCATTACTGTAAGTTAATATTTAACAACGTTATGACACAATTATTTACAAAAAACAGGCGAAAAAAAAAATGAAAAGTTGCACTGTTTGTTTATTTATGAAGATATTTTTTTGGTCAAGGGTCATGAGATAACCATTCATATGTACTTCGAAATAAAATTTGTTTCGTATGTTTCAGATCATCCACAATGGAGAAATCGTGGGCACCACTTTTAAACATGGCGTCCTATGGTCCCCTATATCTACACCGGATATTAACAAAAATAAACAACCTAAATTTTTTTATACTCTCCATAACGTGTACTAAAACGTACGAAAATATTTTGACTACAGAATAAAAATTTGTGCAAAAATAAAATTCTTGAAAAAAAGGCCATTATTACCATAGTACCCCCTTAATAAAAAAAATTCCGTTCTCATTACATGTTTTACACGGATACAATTAGTACTGGGAAATTTACATGGCAGAGTGCTCGACTTTCAGATACGTTTCAAATTTACTTAAAACTAGAAGTACCGTTCATGTACAATTAGATCAACAGTTTTGGAAAACGTATAGAACTTTCCAAAAGTATTCACTAGAAAGTACGTAAAAAATCTGAGTTCGCAAAATGTATAATTTCTATAAATTGTTTTAGAAAATAAAGTTCAAAGGTTGGATATTTCTAAAATTTAATATGAAATTCTGAATATAGATAAATAGAGCTCGTACAGCACTGGTGAATGAAAACTTCAAAGCCATCAGTCAATGAACTTTTTATGGACTACGAAAGGCAACAATAAAAAAAAATTATTTTCGCAAGCTGTATTTTTTCTATACACTTTTTTATTGATTTTTATTACAAATTATACTATTTTACATTATCACTACACATCGATGAACATAATATATTACCGCCGTTGAAATTAATCTTACGCTGACGGGATTCGAACCTTTTTTTTTTTTTTTTTGGTGAGGAGGAAAAATGGCAAAATCTTTTAAAGATGTTGTACAGGGCTCTCCTACGGCGGGTCTAGGCATACCTGTTAAAAATAAAAACCCCCTCTCACGAACCAAAACACCACCCGCGGAACCGCCTTTCGGCTTTAAACTTCACGGGTGGTTGGTTCCAGCTTAAAGTCGCGTACGATTCTTCCGTCATCCGTTCGCCCGGGACTCCCACCCGCGGTCACACGCCCGTTAGGCAAACCGACTAGCCGCGCCAGTCAGGGTAGGAATAAAGCGATTCCTCCCCCGGACGACGCGGACAGCCAAGTCCGTCCAAGACGCAGGACCGCGGGTGCAGGCCCCGATGCGATTTCTACTGGCCCTCCCCGTTGTTACGCTCTCGACGCCCATCAAGCTCCCTTGTCATCATCACGAGTGTGACGAATGACTCGATGAGCGTCCAGGACCGTTCAGACTGGAGCATGAAAGGGACCATCGTGTCAGGAGTAAGCTCAGAACCCACCGCCTGTCCGAGGACCTCCCTAGCCACGCCCCATTTTGCGCAGACGAAGAGTGCGTCATCCGCGTTATCCACCGGGAAATCGCAGTAGCAACACGTCTTCTTGTCTGTCTTCTTAAAGCGCCTCAGGTAAGCGTTGAAACAGCCATGGCCCGAGAGCGCTTGCGCCAAATAAAAGCCGACTTCCCCGTGCTTTCTATTCAGCCAGGTGGCGAGCTCCGAGATCAGGCGGTAGGTCCATCTCCCTGTCTGCTCACCATGACATCTCATCTGCCACTTGTCGACGAGTCTGCGCCTTCCATCCTTGCGGATGGCCTCCTTTGCGCAAGCGATTTCCTGCAGATCGGCGCAGGTAAGCTTCTTACGGAGCTGAAAGGTCTCCTGCCTTTCCTTCGCCAATAAATCTATTGGCGGGACGCTCGCCAGGACCAACACAGCGCTCGTCGAGATAGTTCTATATGCTGAAACTATTCTCAGCGCGACAAGTCTCTGCGCCGAGAACAGCTTCTTCTGGATAGCATGGTTTTGCAAGGCATTGGTCCAGACCGGAGCTGCATAAAACAGCTTCGAATGGACCACGCTCGCCACCAATCTTCTTTTCGCTTCCCTGGGTCCACCAATGTTTGGCATAAGCCGGGCCAAGTTCGCTCCACATTGGATGGCTTTGGCAACTGCGGTCTTTAGGTATTCGCCAAAGCTAAGCCTACGATCCAGCTGCACCCCCAGGTACTTAATGCTTGTTTTCCACTCGACCTCATGCTCTCCGAGAACGATCCTCGGGTATTGGGAGGATCTCCTGTACGTAACGAGCAAAGCCTCGGTTTTCTCAGGGACCATTTTAAGGCCTCTGCTATCCAACCAGCGCTTTGCTCGCCACAGACTTTCATTGATCCTCAGCTCTAAGATTCTGACGTCGTCAGCGGCGCACACGACAAGTGCGTCATCCGCGAAGTCGACGATGCTCGTCCCAGCAGGTAGGTCTATGCGCAGGAAGTCATCGTACATGACGTTCCAAACGAGTGGACCCACTCGCGACCCTTGAGGAGCGCCACATGTCATCTCTTCTTTAAGAGACCATTTGTCGCCCTCGTATATCACCCACCTGTCGCTCAGATAGTCATCTATCATTCGCAACAGGTAGTCTGGAACCTTTTTCCGCATCATCGCCTATATGCAGATGTCCCATCTCGCGGTATTGAACGCATTGCGTATGTCAATGCTAATCAACGCACAGAATCCCTTACGCTTACCAGTTCCTTTTCTTGCATTTGTGGCGATGTTAACCACAGCCTGGATGGCGTTCACAGTGGACCTGCCTTTCCTGAATCCGAACTGGTTTTCCGAGAGATCGTTCTCCCCGACGAAGAGAGCCTGAAGCCGTTGTAGAATCAACTCCTCCAGAAGCTTCCCCATCGTATCCAATAGACATAATGGTCTATACGATGAGGCAACCCCTAGAGGTTTGTTGCCCTTCCTCAGCAGGACCAACCTCTGCTTCTTCCAATCTGCGAAGAACCTCCCCTCCCGAAGACAGGAGTTAAAGGCTTCTGGGAGGATCTCCGGGTATGCCCCGATCACCTCTTGGAGGATCTCGTTCGGCACCCCGTTGATACCCGGCGCTGTATTTGCAATAAGCCTTCCACCCGCTCTCTTTAGTTCTTCGAGAGTGAAGAGTTCTTCGCGCCGGACCACGCAGGAACTTCGGTCCTGTCTTTGGAACGGCTCCACGTGTGGAAACAAGCTTCGCACAATGTACTTGACTCGATCGGGGTTATCCAGGCCCGGGGTTTTTCTTCTAGCCGCCAATCTCTTGGTGACTATTTTGAAGGCTAGACCCCATGGATTCTTCTCGACCTCACCGATCAAGTCTTTCCAGAATTGAAGTCGGCTTTTCTTTATGCCTCGCCTCGAAGTTGTTTTCGCCCCTTTCCATGCCTCGTGCAGCATAGGATCCCCCTTTGAACGGGTAAATTTTCGCCGCGCTGCGAGGCATTCTCGACGTAGGGCTGCCAACTGGTCATTCCACCAGTACATCGAACCTTTAACTTTCCTGCGCTTGCGGCGAGGCATCGAGTAGTCACAAGCCGCGACCACCTTCTGCCTCGCCGAGCGCACAGTAGCTTCAAACGCCCCAGCAGGGCAGACCCAACCAAGCTCATCAATGAGCCTGGTTTCTTCGAGGTGTTCGCGAAGTCCTTCCCTGCGGAGTCGTATCGTGTTCCAGGAGGGGCTCCTTCCTTCGCCGCCCCTACCCTTATCCACCGCTTGACACCGTTGTTCTAGAATAAATTCGATGCACCGGTGGTCACTCAAGGTTATTACCTCGAGGACCGACCAGTCGCTTATCCTTGAAGCGAGGCGAGGAGCGGCAATCGTGAGATCGATTATTGACCCCCCCGCTCCTCGTCTGAACGTGAATTCCCCGCCCTGATTCAAGACGATCAGGTCGTTCCTAACGACCATCTCGCCGACCAAGACTCCCCTCCTATCTAGGCGGACCTCACCCCACTCGGGCGACTTACTGTTGAAGTCACCCCCTATGAGGGATCGCCCGATGGCCTCACGGAGGCTTTCCTCAAGGAGGAGGATCTGGGTCTGAAAGACATCGAAGGGATCGCCGGGGGAGAAGTAGCAGCTGCACACACACACAACCGCAACCTCCACCCAAACGAACCCCGTGTCGGTCTCCAGGAAGTCCCCGACGCCCAAATGAGGGTTACAAACAAGGATGCCGGCCTTCCTTGATGCATCCTGATACCAAGCAGAGCTTTCGGACCACTTGTACTGCTCACTAATGAGCAGCACATCGACCCCCCTCTCCCTGGCAGCCTGCATCAGGAGGTCCTGGGCATCCTTCCCCCTTCCGAGGTTGAGCTGCAGGAACTTCAATTCCTGCCTCTCAACCTCCGAAGCTCTTCCCGGAAGACCGGGCAGGAGCCGCTCCCTGACACATGGGCGACATCTTTGTCGCCCCTGTCTACGCATGTCAGGCACCTTGGGAGCGCCTTACAACTCCTGGCCAAGTGTCCCGTGGCGCCGCATCTCCAACAGGCGTTTTTCCTGTCGGGGTTGCTGCAGCCCCGGGATCCGTGGCCGTACCCAAGGCACCTGAAGCAGCGGGCGACTTCCACGTGCTCGCGAATGCGGCACGCAACCCACCCGATCCTCAATTTACCTAGCTGAAGCAGACGCGCGGCGTCTGCCTCAGCTAGCCGAATCACTGCAGTCTTCACCCCACCAAAGCGGGTGAAGAGCCTGCAGGAGCCGTCAAAAGCTGGTCTGCCCAATGCCAAGCACAGGGTGCTTTCAACGGTCTCGTCGAGGTCCCTAATTTCAAGGGACCTCGTCGAGACCAGGGCTGAAAATTGCGCCCTTTCCCCGAGCGCCAGGTCGAGCTCTTTTCGGAAGGCCGAAACGTCTCCCCCCTTTTTGAGGACCAGAAGGACTTCTTCCTTCCTGGTCCTCCGGATAGACAGGACCTCAAGTCCTGCCTTCCGGGGGTCGACATTCGCCTTCATCTCCCTCAAGATTTCGGCGTAGGACTGGCCGTCCTTCGCCCACACCTTGATGACGTCGCCCGACCTGGCGGGCGAGGAATGCTTCGAAGTTTTCTTGGCGTTTATGCCCTGCGCCTATTGCACAGGGTCCTTCGCCCTTCTCTCCGTGTCCACTTTTTTATTTTTATTTTTTGTCTTTTTGACGACCACTTGCCAGTCCCCATCTTTAATCGAGGCCTGGCTCTTGGCCACCTGTGCAAACGACGGTGACGGGCCGCCCTTCCCCCTCTTAGGAGTTCCTCCTGAGGGGGGGAGGGGGCTGCCCTCTTCTCACCTTTCGTCTGAGTTTTTGGGGTATCTCCCAGAGACGCAGAGCGAAGCCTCCGAAAGACACCCATTTTGTTCGAGGCGGGGTGGGTCTCCAGCCTCTTCTGGAGTTCCACCTGGCACATGTATAACGCAGTCCTAACTTTATAAATTTAACTACACAGCTACGGAAGTACTTGCGATATTTGCCAAAAAATTTTGGGTACATTTTATCCATATAAAATGCAGGGCCGTGTAAGAAATTGAAGTGCCTTGTTTCACCAACAATTTTATATAATAAAGAAGTTTGAAGAATTATTATATTTCTACATTTTTGAATGATGAGATTTTTAATAAATTAATTAGTAAATTCTAAATTATTAAATACAAGAATTTCATAATTTCTGAAGTTTATGTCAATTTACAAAGTAATAAAAAATGGACGTATCTAAAAAACTGACACTGACAACTGCGCATCGTGCCAGTAAAAATTCTACAAGTCTTTCAAGCGAAGTTCAAGAAGTTTTCTTTGATTTGTATAGCAGGTATTCATCTCATTCTAATCAAATTACTCTATCCAAACTCTTTTGAAACCTGAAGCACTTTTTAGAAAAAGTATTTGCATTTCTATAATTTTTTCAAAAACTATATACAATAAAATTTGAAAGAATTTCGTTCTTTGACTGCACTGAAAAAAGAGTATAGCTAAAAGAACTATATTTTGGTCCTCAGAACCACAAAATATTGCTAATCGGACCAATGCTACGGTATGGTCCTCAGAACTATACGAGTATAGGTGAGACAGCTACACAAGTTCGTTGATATGACAATACCATGTATAGCGATCGTAAACAAAATATTATGCCATCGTTATCGCTCTTCTGAATTTTCGCGTGTGATAAAACAATACAAGATACGCAAAAATGATCTTTCAAAGAAAGAAAAAATGCTCCAAACAAATCGACAAACGCTTCGAAAAAACGCCTCGAAAAAATGACACTTCTTTCTCATTTCGAGGTTAGAGTTGCGTGCATGCGAAGCAATGTATAGGTCGCGCGGCAAACCAGTGCAGTTGTCGAGACACTATATACCGGTATAGGTCGAACATCTATACTGTTTTTTCCGTGTGTGCTTGAATTAATCTATAGGACATTCTTTCTTTTTTTCGATGAAGTTCTAACCTTCTTCATGAAAAGTATATAGGATCTTCGAAAAAATTTGTCCTGTCCAACACGGAGAAACTCTTCATTGTAGAATCTAGTATTATTATATTTATTTTTACTAAAAGTCAATGTAGGAGGAAATACATTTTCTGAACCAATTGTAAATATAGTGCAACTTTATAAATTACCATTGAGAGTTGCAAAAATTAATATCTTTGATGGCAAATTGAAACTAGAAATAAGTGATACCTATATAAATAAAAAGTAAAACTATCAATGTAAGAATTGGTCTTTTGAATAATATAAATTGCAAAATAGTTTAGAGAAATTACCATTGTCAATAGTAATGAACAATGAAGAGAGAAAGACCTGAATATTTTGCAATAGAATACATTATATATTGGAATAGTACGTTGTCAAAATTCCCATTGGAAATATTAAATGTACTGCCGAGTGACGTCAGATACGCCGAACGTTTCTGATATTAGCCGAGAATCGCTCCATGTGCTCGTTATGATTATTTGTCTGTACCCTATATAGTAATATATTTTTTACATTTGAATATGGCGCCTTTCTAACTTACGATTTTTTTTAGCAGAGGGACTACCGAGCTTTTCCTCATAAATCGTAAAAGTTTTCACATTTCAGTATATAATGAAGTTGCTAGATTGTAATTCACATATCACTGCGATGCGTTTATGAATGTGTGCGTTGCGCAGTTAGGTTAAGGTGCGTTGAATTAGTATTTGAGCGTGCATTGGTATGTTTTTCATTTATATTGATATGTATATACGTCTATGTGTATGTAAATATATAAATATGTTTATAAATCTCTTACTATGTAGCTCACAAAATCTAATAAGAACTATGGTAAAATTTACGAATGACTGCTTTTTTTATATCATGGAGGTGCAATTATTTCCTATTTTCGATAGGAAAAGTTATAAATATGGTTCCACTATCTCCAAAAGACTATGGTAATTCGGTTAGACAGAAGATGTGACTTTACTATTGTATTTTGTAAACTTAACATCCTTTTTTAGCAATTAATGAAACATTTATTGGGTTTATCTCAATATAATTCGTTCGATGTGTCGATTAAGATTTTACTATTTCAAGTAATAAAACTTGCTTTTGTTTTTAGGCATAAGTACAATTATATCACCATTTTCTCCAATATTATTAGTAACTTCATAGTTTAATATTCAAAATAGTAATTTCTAAAAAAGTGACGTTATATCCTCGTTTCCTATTGACTTTTAGTAAAAATAAATATAATAATACTAAATTTTACAATGAAGAGTTTCTCCGTGAAAAGTTCAGGACTGTCAAGTAAATTTCTCAGTACTAATTTTTTGCGTTTACCATTCACCAGAAAAAAAGATAAATTAAACATCATTTGTCTATTTAGAGTATAGCAATTTTTACTATTCTCGTTTTTGCGTATGTACTTACAGAACTGAAAGCCGGTTTCACGCAATATTATTAAGTTTTAATCAGCGGTCAAACCCTCGGATTAACCAAGTAGAATTTATAATGACGGATTCAACAGCCGATTAAAATTTAATCGGCATTAGTGAAAATGGGTTATTTCAGAGATATAATAATATAATATAATATTCATAGAATATACTTGTATCGACCCTCAAATAATAAATTTCATACGATGTTGTTGGTAATAATTGGCTTTAAGGTCAAGAAATAATTACTTACAATTGCATCTTGATTACTAGTAGCATACTAGTTTATTTCTTGTAATTTTATACTAAATCTCGTCAAATTTTTAATATTGTAGATGAGAATTACATTTTCTCAAAGTTACTAAATTTTTTACATTCTCATCATGGATGAGAAGGTATTGGTTTTATGTGAAAAATGACTTTCGAAATTTTCATCAAATCTTTACGTTTTGAGACCCCCTGAGTCAGAAAAAATGGTTTTTACGAAAGCGTCTGTCTGTCTGTCTGTCTGTCTGTAGGTCGTGTGCGGCATAACTCTCGATAGAATTATCAGATTGAATTGAGCTTTGGTACACTTTATCAGAGCCGAAAAAGTAAGGACAAGTTCGTTAACCAGCCACATCCAATCAAAATTGAGGGGTTGAGCACTACTTTTGTGTTTTTGAAAATAAATTTTTGAAAAAATCAAAAATTTCAATACTGGTTTTAGATAGTGCTCATAAATGTCTAAAAATTATACTGATAACATTTTTTGATTAAATCAAAATTAGAAATGTTACAGCATATTCAAATTCGAAAAAAGTCAATATCAAAATTCCATTTTCCAGTTAAATTATACGAGATACGAAAAAACGTTATGATACAATATTATTGAATAAATAAAGACCTACAAATTTGAATTGTATAATTTTTTCATAAGATGCATATTTTTCTTTTTAATTTAAAAAAAACTATTGAACATCCAAAATTCAAGTTTTTAACAATAAAATGTAAAATAAGAAAAAAACGTAAGAATACAATGTTGTTAGTTTCAAAAAGATCTACACGTTTTGTCTCACACAGTTTCTGATAAAAGATATATTTTTCGTTTCAATTCCAAAAAATACGATTAAAATTCAAAAATTCCATTTTTTAGACAAAATATGTGAGATACAAAAAAAACTTTGAGATGAAAAATTGTTTGGCTAAATAGGGTCTACACATTCTTATCGAGAAATTTCTCGACAGGATGTATATTTTAATTTTTTGATTTTTAATATTGAAAAAATTTGATTTGTTTCACCAAAATATGTGAGATACGAAATAAGCGTTGTTCTGCAAAATCGTTTCCTTAAATAAAGTCTACGATTGTTTTTCCTTTTTGAGATATTTGGAAGAAAATAAATTTATCAATAATCATGTAATTTATTAAAAAGTTACAAAAATGCATACAGAAAATCGAGCGCGAAGCGCGAGTGTCATGATGAGAATGTGTTCCTTAAGGCCGATTGAGCCTTAAGTAAATTGAATTTCCTGTTTAACTTAAATTCAAAAAGAAATAGAGTGACTTTGAGAAAATGTGTAATTTACATCATCTTTAATATCATTAAATTGGTTTGAGCTTCAGTATTAAATTATAAGAAATAAACTTAAACGTATGCCAAGAGCACAAGACCGAGCGCGAAGCGCGAGGTCCAGAAAGAACGGCGCGCGTAGCGCGACGATCGAATCGCGCGCCCTAGGCGCGCTCAAACTCGCGAGCGAAGCGAGCTGCGCGCGAAGCGCGCAATGAGAATGTGCCCGCGAAGCGGGCAGATTTTTTTGATTTCAAATGAAAAAGGAAATTCAATTTATTTAAGGCTCTATCAGCCTTAAGGAACACATTCTCATCATGACACACACGCTTCGCGCTCCATTTTCTGCATACATTTCTGTAACTTTCTAATAATTGACATGATTTTAAAAAATTCATCTTCTTCCAAATATTTCAAAAAGGGAAAAATTCGTAGACTGTTTTTAAGCAAACGATTTTTTATCCCAACGCTTATTCTGTATCTTATATATTTTAGTTGAAAAATGGAATTTTTTATTTTCAATAGTGTTTTTTTGAAACTAAAACATAAAATATACATTTTGTCAAAAAATGTCCTGGTGACGATTAATAGATGTCATTTAGGCAAATAATTTTCCATCTCAACGTTTTTTTCGTTTATCACATATTTTGTTTAAATAATGGAGTTTTTAAATTTTAATCGTATTTTTAAAAATAAAAATGAAAATCATACGTCTTATCAGAAACGATGTCAAACAAAATTTGTAGATCTTATCGAAACGAACAATTTTGCAAATTTACGTCTTTTCGTATTTCACATATTTTGGTTTAAAAATTGAATTTTGGATTTTCACATAAGTTGGCGCCACCAGTAAGTTTTGGTTGAAATTGACAAATGTAAAACGTCACTGTCATAAGGTTGGACATCTGTCAACAACATAACCTTGAAATATTAGTGAATTTTTGTCAGTATAATATCAGGTGTACGAATAAGTTTCCGCCGTTTTTTTATCAAAAATTAGGCATTTAAAGTGAAAAGACGGAACCTTATGTTTTATTGGAAGTATTGTCCATCCCATTGCTCTTGTTGCGTTTGGCATGAATCTTGATCCAATAATGCTTCCAATCAGCGTTGCCAGACACACGGAGCGAAATCCAGGCTATATAGCACCAAACTAACTATTGGATCACTGTCCAAATGAAAAAAAAAAAAAAAATTGCAGAATTTTTACTTAATTTGTTTAAATAATTTCGCATAAACAATTGAAGTCGCAAAAAGAAAAAATACGGGTAAATTTTTTTTTCATTTGGACAGTGATCCAATACAAGCAGGAAAAGTGAGTGTAAATTTTATAAATTTCCAACGTCTAAATGGAAAATAAATCAAAGGAATAAGTGGGTACTGTAGGGTGTTGCATGAACTGATGCTTGTCGAATTATACGAGATTTTATTAAATAACTTTCATTATTTCTACGGAAATCTTGGACATCTCGTACGTGTTCTGCCAGAACGAGATTTTTACCTTTAATTTTCGTTTGTGGTTGAAATTCTATTGTATGTTTAATTGATTGAAAACCTGTTTTAATAATTATATCCATGATGAATTTGAATCTGAAAATAAACAATTAATATTTATTTACTCAACAAATACCTAAAAGTGTCATCATGAAATTAAAATTTAATTCTTTATTATTTTTCTAGTCTGTTTTGATCTGTCATTAACTTAAGGTAGTCGTCATGCCAAAAAACAGTCTCTGAAAAAAGAAGTTTTTCTATGATTTCAAGACTGAGAATTATATCATCAGCCGTGTCATATGTAAGAAAAGACACTCTTTTTAATGAAAAAATTTAAAAATTACGAAAAATAATATTTTAATAATGTTTTTTATAATAGGATATTTCTTTACTATCGCTTCTTACCAATTTTTTGAATATGATTGAAGTTTCTTAAATCATAGCATATTTTTTCGGGGGAAATATTCTCTACAACTTAACCGTTTCCAATTTTTGAAAATAAATCAATTATTATCAAATACAGTAATTTGTTTATAAAAAATTTGTTTTGGAAAATTGATTTTAAAATTTTTCCAGCCATTAAAGAATTTATTTTCAAAAATTGGAAACGGTCAAGTTGTAGAGAATATTTTCCCCGAAAAAATAAGCAATGATTTAAGAAACTTCAATCATTTTTTAAAAATTGGTAAGAAGCGATAGTAAGGAAAAATCCTATTACAAAAAACATTATTAAAAAATTATTTTTCGTAATTTTTAAATTTTTTCATTAAAAAGAGTGTCTTTCCTTACATATGACACGGCTGATGATATAATTTCCAGTCTTGAAATCATAGAAAAATTTCTTTTTCCAGACACTGATTTTTGGCACGACAACTACCTTAACCTTATATTTACTGGTTTCTATATCATTTTTTTTATGGAAAATACTTACTTTTTACTGCTGATTTCACACAAATACTTCACAAGGGAAAACAATCGAATTTTAAAGTGAATCAAATTGTTTTTTTGTTTGTTTTTTTATTGATAATAAACATTTTTATAACTAAGTCCCATTATAATACATTGTAAAAGTTCTCGAACAGCCTCCTTTAGTTCACTCATGCTATGGCGCTGCAGTCACGCACGGTGCCTATAGGATCAAGATTCGTACCAAACGGAAGAAGAACTTGCACGTACATTATGAGTGACTCAGCAAGCAATTTTACATCGTTTAATAATAAATGCCCAATTTTTGATAAAAAACGGTGGAAACTTATTTGTACACTTGATACATCTTATGAAAAAATGTTGCAATTCAAACTTGTAGATCTTTATATAGTAAACAATTTTCTATCATAACTTTTTTTCGTATCTCGTATAATTTAACTGTGAATTGAATTTAGACATTCATTTTTTTCATGTTTTAACATACTGTAACTTCCCTAATTTTGGTTTAATCGAAAAATTTTATTGAGATTATACTACATATATATATACATGGTGTGTTCCATGGCAAATCGGACGGGTTCAGGACTCCATGTTTCCGATTTACTTGAAATTTTAAGGATTGATAGACTAACATAAATAATGAAGAAACCCAAAATTTGAGATTATTTCATCCATTATTTAAAAAGTTATGGGATAAACAAAAAAGAATGTTTTCGTTCTTTTTCAATTATTTAAAAACTGAAACCAGGAAAAATTCTGAAAAAAATTACACAAACGTATCATTAGATGGCCGATGTAGTAGTATTTTTTGAAAAAATTTTTACTTCAAATTTAATAATAAAAAAATGTTTTTTTTCAAACAAATTGATTTTTTGAAAAAACACCATAAAAGACGTTCAAGTTTTTCAAATTTTCTACTGCTCACTCATAAAATTTTTGAGCGGTCAAAATTTCGTTTTTGATGCCAGATTGTAAACAGGATCGTCTAGCTATCCGTTTTAAAGTGCCTCCGACACCGCCGCAGGCTCCTTTTCCGTGACCTGTTGCATAAAAGTGCCGTTCACCCGCAACTCCAAAATCTATTAAGTGATGCGATAAATGGATAAAATTTTTTTTGGTCTTGTAATGTTGATATGCTCCATCAGAAAAATATTTAATTCTGTTAACGACTGTGAATTTTTTTTTCAAAGATGCAACCAATTTTTTTGTAATTATGTGTACTGCAATTGTGTCATGGTTGAGGCAATCCGATATACCAACATAAGATACATGTTCTATTTTATTAGTTTTATTATTTTTGTAATAAACAACAAACGGGTGAACCGTTGCCTGATTATTATTCCAGTAGAAACCTTGAACGGCTTTCTGAACAACAAACGCGAAATTTTCTGAAAAATTCAGAGTAACGACGAAATTGCCAGTTTTCAAATTATTTTTGGCACTTCTGAAAGCGGTATAATGTAAATTCATGTGAACATAATATATTAATATTAAGGGGGTCGTCTACTTTTTTCCTTTCAAACAATCGATTTTTTCTTCACATATTTCTTATCTAAAAGATATGAGAAATACGCTGTTAAATGAATTTAGTCAAATTCATCATAGTTTGAGTGCTACAGGTCGTGAAATACACCCGCGCGCGGTCAATTTGTGTGACATCGTAAATCTTTAACCCTCCGTTACCAAACTTAAAAATTGTTACACGGTTACCAAACCCTAGATGATTTCCCTCTGCGTGTTAGAACATCTGCAGTGTTGCCAAATGTTGCGACTACTTGGCTGAACGTGTAGCATCAAAATATGGCAACACCGCACTCTAGAACTCAAGCTATTTCCATTGCACGAAAGCCAAACTATGGAGGGATTCCCTCAGAATTCACGTCACCTTTGGTTTTGAAAAGTGTTTATTGAATGAGTATTCTACTTGAAAATTTTTTATTGCTACAAAAAGCTTCAGGAATAATTCATGGAAAGGTATTCAAACGGACCAGACTGTGTGAAGCGTAAATTAGAAGTTATTTCGAAAAAACTGACCCCACTGAGGGAATCCCTTATATGTTTGGTAACGGAGGGTTAAAGTCGATTTCCCGAAACTTGTGTTTTTGAAGATGGGGTAACCAGTTTCACCAAGAAGGACTGTACATATCCAGTTAAACTTTTTTTTGTTCTTTTCAGCTAACATGTCGCCAAAAGTTGACACGAGCTTTTTGTAAAATTTTATTTAGTTAAGTTTTTATATAAATAATTGTGGATCTAAATCCATGAAAAAAACGTCACCTTTACTTTGTAGGTCCGCCATTTTGAAAAAAACAACAAAATAATTCAAAAAGCTCGTGTCAACTTTTGATAGAAGTAATAACAAATAAAAAGTTGTTTGGTTGCTCACTTTTCAGACACTCTCAACTCGCAAAGTTGGTAACCCCATCTTTCTATACACTTTCGATGGAAGCCCGGAAAACCGCGTGTTTTAGCTACGGGGATGGACATAATGAATTATGAAAAACAATGTAAAATGTTGAAGAATAAACCTACCACTGGAAAAAAGCCGCATTGAAAAATCTTGAGTAGTGTTCTTTTAATCGATTGGTAAAGTAAGGGTAAAAATGAGGCCTAAAAAGTAGACGACCCCCTTAACATGTACATAATATAAGCAATGAATAATCACTTCCCATCACTTTTTGATAATAACGTTCTCGGAAAAGTAGACAGCAATACAGTATTAGTGGAAGTCGCGCCGAACGCCGTGGATCGAAGATCGTGATTCCACGTACATCACTTTATAAAAAAATTCATATTTCGCGCAATTTTCGAGTGCGCACCTTAATTAAATACCTAAAATTTGCATAATAGTCGGGGCTATCACTATGAATTATTTCATATTTTTCAAAGATGGCGTTTTTTCAAAAATTCAATTTGTTTCAAAGAAACATTTTTTTTTATTATTAAATTTGGAGTAAAAATTTTTCCAAAAAAATACTACTACATCGGCCACCTAATCATACGTTTGTGTAATTTTTTTCAGAATTTTTCCTGGTTTCAGTTTTTAAATAATTGAAAAAGAACAAAAACATTTTTTTTTTTTTTTGTTTATCCCATAACTTTTTAAATAATGCATGAAATAATCTCAAATTTTGGGTTTCTTCATTATTTATGTTAGTCTATCTATCCTCAAAATTTCAAGTAAATCGGAAACTTGGAGTCCTGAACCCGTCCGATTTGCCATGGAACACACCATATATTAAACCAGTATTGAAATTTTGGATTTTTCAAATTTTTTTTTTTTTTTAAACCAGGAAAAATGCTATTATTACATGATTTTTGTCGGGTGTGGATGGTTGACGAACTCGTCTTCACTTTTTCGGCTCTGATGAAAATTTCAAAAGTGATTTTTGACATAAAATATGATGAAAGTGGAGGGTATGCTTTTTCGTGTCGTATCTGGAGTTGAGATTTCAAGGAAAAAATGGAAGGATGTGCTCAAGATGACTAGAATGCTACAGTACAACAAAGGGGTCCATAGAAAGTAATAGGAGTTATAATACTTTGTTTTTGAAAGATTTTGAACCCGAAATTTGTGTATGTGTGTATTTTAATGCATGTGCTTAAAAGATACAAATTTTGTGTCGAGATCACAATTTGTCATTTAAAAGGGGGGAAGTAAAATAATATATTATGCAACCAGGGAAAAAAGATTTATTTTGCGAGTGTGAAGTTTGGTTCCCGAGCAAAGCGAGGGTAACAACGACACGAGTAAAATAAATGTTTCTTCTGTGTATCACATGATTTTTTTTCTGTTAAGGGTCAGAAAATGGATTTGTTTGCCCCGCACGGGGCAATAAAATCCATTTTATGATCCGCTTGTAGAAAAAATATATCAATTCTCAGTGTCAGCTCTCAGAGGTCCAACTTTTGAATTTGTGAGGTTGTAAATCTGAATATTATATTTTCTGTGTATGTTTGAAAATCACATGTTTCCAAAATTTGGAAAAATAAACATCATTATTCATCATGATTTTCAAAACTTAATTTTGATCCAGCAGCAGAGCGAATAACATTTTATTTAGTACGCTTTTTGTGAGATGAAGATCTAGCGTTGAAAATTATGACAAATAGGGGTTTGTCTATGAATTTATATTTTGGTGTGTGAGTGGTTTTTTGATTGAAGTATCCTACGTATACATATATTGATATAACATAGTATGCACGTAAATAATACATTGTCATATTCAAGACGCCCATCTGATTAATAATAAAGAACAGGCCTTAAAAATCACGACAGATAAAGATGACCTGATAACAAAATTCTTAATTAAGTAATATTTTAAAGTCAAAATTTCTTAACTATAGCACTTTTACAAGTTTATGATAATGTTATCAAATATTGCTGAACTAGCCTACAAATCCTATTTTTCACAATTTTAAAATTTTTATAGAACATTTTGTAATAAGTTTAAACTTCTTTAGCATTTTAAAAACTATTTTATAAAAATTACTGCATTTTCATTTACGGAACTTTCTTTTAAAATAACAGAAAATATAAAATTTGTATATATTTGAGAAATATTCTCTTTGAAAAAAGGAAACGCTTTGACTCCGCTGGGTATCAAGCCCAGGACCTTTCCATTGCCGATCGAATGCTCTATCATCTGAGTTACGCAAGTTCCACACTACTTTTATCACATAATCTATTTACACCTCATTCGGCTACTAATATTCCATGAAATAATTTATAATTTTTTTCCTACATTTTTTAATAAAACATATATAAATTTCTGTAGGATCAGTGTGTGTCGGTTATCAGGGAACTAGTGGGGTTAGAGTGATTTGACGCACTTTATTTAACAAGATTTAATTTATTAAATATTAAATGCATATATATATATATACAAGCGTCGGTTCGGAGGCGAGTACGCTCGACGGGGTCAGGTAAATAACTAACTACTCTTTTTCTCAGGTCGGCCACTAGCCCTTTCACAGGACTCCGTCCTGCCTGGTGATTTCTTCCGAGACCCTGGAATAAAACTATGTTGCAGTGCAATATAAAGTGACCTGCCGATCGGGCGGTTTAATCCCTTAAATTCGTTTATTGTACTGTTCGTACTTTCACCTCCGCCGTGTTCGTTCGGATTCTTATATTCTAGAAAAAATATATTTTTATTTTAGCTACGCTACATTACCCCCTTACCAGTGATAACGTTACATCAAAGTAGAAAGTTAAGGTCGTTGTTACGGAAAAAGAGAATTATATGTGCTATGTGCTACTATATAATACAGCGTTACAATAATATGGCGTTACATTATTTGGAAGAAAGTGAAGAAAGAAAAAAAAAATATATACAATACAATTATTCTTTTTTAAAAACCAGCCTGCAACCGATCTGGAAAACGGACTTTTCTACCTGTTCGTGTATTAAATCGGGTTGGCTCCTCTTCTTTTCGTTGTTGCTCTTGAAGCTGTTGATCTTTGATGTCGTCGTCGTTATATATCGTTTCTTTCTTAACTTCGTTTTTGTTTGATGTAGTTTCGTCCTGTAAAAGGAACGCCGGTTTTAATCTGTCGATGGAAATTTTTACTCTCTGTCCTTTTATTAAAAGCGTGTAGAATTTTTCAGCTCGTTCTGCTACTTCGAATGGTCCATCATACGTTGGTTGAAGCAGAGTACGTATTGCATCGTGTCTAACGAAGACAAAAGGTGAAGAAGACAATTCTTTGAAAATGAATGTTTTTCTCATCCCATGCCTTGTACCTGGTACTGGTTTCAACAGACGCATTTTTCTTCGAAGATCCTTCACGAAATCGGAGGTGCTTTCTTTATTGCTCGTCTGGAAAAATTCTCCTGGCAATCGTAGCGTTGTACCATAGAGTAACTCTGATGAACTTGCCTTCAAATCTTCCTTTATTGCGGTCCGAATCCCTAGCAGGACAATTGGTAAAACTTCAGCCCATCCGTCGTTTTCGTAGCATTTAATTGCTGCCTTTAACTGTCGGTGCAATCTTTCAACCATTCCGTTTGCCGCTGGGTGGTAAGCCGTTGTACGTAGATGTTTAGTACAGACAATTTGCGTTAATTCTTCAAAAAGTTTTGATTCGAATTGTCGTCCTTTGTCGGTTGTAATTTTCGCTGGAATTCCAAATCGGGATATCCAGTCCTTAACGAAGCTTCTTGCGATCGTTACTGCTTCGATGTCTTTAACCGGGATAGCTTCCAGCCAACGGGTGAAACGATCGACCGCTGTTAGACAGTATTTAAATCCCAAGCAAGTCGGTAACGGACCTATTATGTCTAAATGTACGTGTTCGAATCTTGCGTCCGTGTTGCCGAATTTTCCGATTGGCGCTGTGACGTGTCTCGTGACCTTTGTACGCTGACAAGGAATGCAATTTTTCGCCCAGGTTCTGCAATCTTTATTAATAGAGGGCCACACGAAACGTTGTGATATTAGTTTCAGTGTAGCCTTAATCCCCGGATGAGCTAGACGGTGCAGGCTGTTGAATACCGCTCGGCGTAAGTTCGTAGGTTTAAAGGGTCGAATAGAATCGCGCGCTGTATCGCAATAAACATCTACTCCAAAATCTGGAAAATTTATTTTCTTCAACTTGAGACTAGTTTTACCTGATTCTAAAATCGCGCGTAATTCATCATCCTGTTTTTTGAGCGTCGGCTATCGTTTTATAATCTACGCTTTCGACAATGCTTTCGATTCGTGATAACGCATCCGCTACAATATTATTAATACCGCTGACATGTTGAACATTGGTTGTGAATTGAGCAATAAAATCTAGATAACGGAACTGTCGAGGAGAACATTTATTCAAATCTTGCTGGAATGCAAACGTTAAAGGTTTGTGGTCCGTATATATAATAAAATCGCGACCTTCAATCGAGTGTCTAAACCGTTTCACGGCAGCGTAAGCAGCTAACAATTCGCGATCGTACGCGCTGTACTTACGCTGTGCTATATTCAATGACTTCGTGAAAAATGCTAGAGGTTGCCATGCATCGTCGACCTGTTGTTGTAATACGGCTCCCATCGCGAAATCGGAGGCATCTAGACTTATTGATAATGTAGCTCCAGCGACCGGGTGAGCCAGCATCGTGGCGCTCGCGAGAGCGTTTTTTAATTCGTTAAAAGAATGTTCTAACTCCTCGGTCCACGCAATTGGCGCGTTGTTTTTCTTAGAACCGCAAAGTTGTGCGTTTAAATTATGCTGAATTTTCGCGGCGTTTGGTATAAACCTACGATAAAAATTAACCGACCCTAAAAATTTCCTTAAGTTTTTTACAGTGGACGGTTTTGGAAAATTTTTTATAGCTTCTACGCGTTCTGGGTTGGGTCGAATCCCTTGTTCATCGACAATGTAGCCCAAAAATCTGACACTATTTTCGCCAAAAATACATTTCCCGGAATTTATAACGAGGCCGAATTCAGTTAATCTTTTAAACAAAATTCTTAAATGTTTCTCGTGTTCTACATGATCTTTTGAAGCAACAAGAATATCATCGATATACGCGTAACAAAAATCTAAATTTCTTAAAACTTGATCGATGAATCGTTGAAAGGTTTGTACAGCGTTACGCAAGCCGAAAGGTGTTCGCAAAAATTCAAATAAACCGAAAGGTGTGGTAATTGCTGTTTTTTCCACATCCTCCGGCGCGACAGGAATTTGATTATAGGCTCTTACCAAATCTATTGTGGAAAACACTGTACGTCCGTGTAGGGTCCTGGCGAAGTCTTTGATGTGAGGGACAGGATATCTGTCCGGAATTGTGCGTGCATTGAGAGCACGGTAATCCCCGCAGGGTCGCACCCCGTTGTCCTTCTTGGAAGCCATGTGCCAGGGACTCTTCGACGGTCGGATGATTCCTTGCTGCATCATGAGGTCGAATTCTATTCTTGCCTGTTTATATCGATCAGGCGCGAGTCGTCTTGGCCTGCAGAATTCTGGAGATCCATGTGTGATTTTGATGTAATGTTTTACATCATGTTTTGCCGGTTCTTTACCGAAAACCACGGGTCGCGTTAATTCAAGAAAATCAGCTAGAATCTTGTGGTAATTCGTGTTGCCAACGATAGTCCTGATAGATGCGTATCTGCCTGATGCAATTCGGCCATGCATTGTCAATCCAGTTTCCGAATCCAGGAGGCGGCCATTTTTTGGATCTACGAGAAGACCGTAAAAAATCAGGAAGTCCATTCCAATGATAGGCGTGTCGACATCCGCTACTATCATCTGCCACTTGAAGGTACGTCTGAGTGAGAAATCTAAATCGACGGCTATCGTGCCGTATGTAGCGATTCGGGTACTATTCGCCGCATAAAGTTCATATTCGCACTTGCGAGTTTGACCCGTGACTCGTTTTCGTGGAAAAAGACTAACGTCGGCACCTGTGTCGATTAGGAAGGCGACCTTGCTCGTCTTATCACTAACGAAGATGCGACGATTCCTGGAACCATTGTTGAACGCCGCTATCAATAATGGTTTTTGTCGTTTCCCGACTTCCAATTGCACGGCTCCCGACACTTCGTTGCTTTCCCGCTGAATTTTTGGTGGTACCAACATAGATTTTTGTCTACTTCGTTTTCACGATTTCTCGAAGGGTTTCGACCGCGTGATTTGCTTCTTCCTCGCCACCGTCCTTGCCCTCGTGGTTCTCGTGTTCTGCTAATAGCGTTTATTTCCACTCGTAGCTTCTGCAATTCCTCACGTAAGGCATTTATCTCTGAAGTTGGAGATATCATTGCGATTTTCCCTTTTCCGGCCGAACTTCATGGATACGGTCAGCTATCTCAGCCATCGCTGAAAGTGATTTTTCCGTTATTGGAGCTAACACGTGTTGTGCTGAGACGGGTAGTCTGTTTAACCACAAGTTTCTCAGGAAGTCCTCGTTAATATCTGAGCCCGCGAGTGTTTTTAGGTGCCAGAGGAATTGTGTTGGCGTTCGATCGCCGATTTCCTCGCCCTCTAAAAGTTTTCGAATCCGTGTACTGCTGGAATCGGACAATCTTTTAATCAGACCGGCTTTCACGGCTTTATATTGGTCCTTTTCTGGTGGGTTCTCGATGATGTCTTCTATCTCTTCTACGTATTTTGCCTCGAGATTCGCTATAACGTAGCTGAACTGCGTTGAATCTCGTGTGATTCCAGCGATGGCGAATTGTGCTTCGAGTTGCTTAAACCACAATGAAATTTTATCTGGCCAGAAAGTAGGTACGCGCATTGCGACGGCACTTGCACTCACTTTTTCTGTTTCCGAACTTTGCTGGTCTGAGGTACTTGCGTTTACCTTATCCATTTTTCAATTTCACTTCTCACTAGTCACTTTAAGTCACTTGCACCGTAATACACAATTTTCCCGTGTTTTTCGCGATCACGTCGGGGTCACCAATGTGGGATCAGTGTGTGTCAGTTATCAGGGAACTAGTGGGGTTAGAGTGATTTGACGCACTTTATTTAACAAGATTTAATTTATTAAATATAAAATGCATATATATATATATACAAGCGTCGGTTCGGAGGCGAGTACGCTCGACGGGGTCAGGTAAATAACTAACTACTCTTTTTCTCAGGTCGGCCACTAGCCCTTTCACAGGACTCCGTCCTGCCTGGTGATTTCTTCCGAGACCCTGGAATAAAACTATGTTGCAGTGCAATATAAAGTAACCTGCCGACCGGGCGGTTTAATCCCTTAAATTCGTTTATTGTACTGTTCGTACTTTCACCTCCGCCGTGTTCGTTCGGATTCTTATATTCTAGAAAAAATATATTTTTATTTTAGCTACGCTACATTTCTAAAAACAGTTTCTGATTAACTTCATGGATCAACCAGATCACGTGACCAAATTCCTGTAAAAGTTCGTGTGATTGTCGATATTATTCGGATTTTTTTCAAAATTTTTACTAAAAAAAGTTAACAGACGTGCTTTATTTTATTTTGTTACGTTTCCGAAATTTTCAGAAAGATACTTTATACATTAAAAAAGTTATCTCACAGGAACGAATAAATGTATAATTTAACGTGATCCAATTAATCGGCCTTAAATGCAGAATAATTCGGTAATATTTCTATAAAATATTTTATCCATTTTGTTTTTGTGTAGATGTCTTACGTATAAACATATTTTGTCACATAGATATGTAAAAAAATTATCCCTTTTCTTTTAATGAAGTGTAAGGACATTTTTTTTATTAACGTTACTAGTTGTGTTAAAATTTGCGTTACTTTAACCGAACTAGAATATTACATTATTGGGAGTCTAATGCTCTCAAAGCGTGTATAATTTTGTAGAAGCGTGTTTCCCATCTATTTCAATCAACGGATGTGAGTGCTTTTTTATGTGTGTTGATACGTGCTAATGCTTAACGTGGGTATAGCTGGAGACGTGCAATTGGATTGGTTGGTGCGTATCTCTTTAGAGACTGAAAATCCGCGCATGTGTGTACATGTGTGTCTCTACGTATGTGTTTATGTGCGTAAACACGCGACCTCTTTCTCGTTTCACCTTTTTGCGCCTTCAAGAGGGTAAATGACTCCAAAGAGAAAATTACGACGGGAGTGGTCACCTACTTTTTTCCATTTGTGTTCCATGTATTCTTCTTAGGCTTTCTTGAAAGCTTCTAGCTATACTTTATTTTCCACTTATAGAAGGTGTCCAAAAAGGGTGGGTATCCTAAGAAAACTTGAAAAAATTGAGTTATTGAAAAATATTTAATTACAAAAAACATTACATCCCGTGTAGAAATTTTGCCGTGGCGTCAATCAGGGCCCGATAGAGCATCCCCTAGTTCAAAATGAAACGCTACACCTGATATGGGCTGGATCTATAAAGAACGCATTATTGCAACGCTCTTTGCTGGAATTTGAACCTCCCAAATTTTTTACATATTTGAAAATGTGAATAAATTCGAAAAAAGTAGCGAGTTCATGCAAACAATTTGGTGCAGTTTCTACATATTTTTGTTCAAAATACATTAAATTTTGTCTTCAAAATTTGGGAAATGGTAGAAAAGATGAAAACGGAGGTAGATACACTACTTTTGCTATCTACGTCCGTTTTTATCTTATCTACCATTTCCCAAATTTTGAAAACACAATTTAAGGTAGTTGTCGTGCCAAAAATCAGTCTCTGGAAAAAGAAGTTTTTCTTTGATTTCAAGAATGGTAATTATATCATCAGCCGTGTTATATGTAAGGAAAGACACTCTTTTTAATAAAAAAAATTTAAAAATTACGAAAAATAATATTTTAATAATGTTTTTTGTAATAGGATATTTCCTTATTATCGCTTCTTACCAATTTTTTGAAAATGATTGAAGTTTCTTAAATCATAGCTTATTTTTTCGATGAAAATATTCTCTACAACTTAACCATTTCCAATTTTTGAAAATGAATCAATTATTATCAAATTCAGTAATTTGTTTATAAAAATTTCGTTTTGGAAAATTGTTTTTAATGATGTCAACCATTAAAGAATTTATTTTCAAAAATTGGAAACGGTTAAGTTGTAGAGAATATTTTCATCGAAAAAATAAGCTATGATTTAAGAAATTTCAATCATTTTCAAAAAATTGGTAAGAAGCGATAATAAGAAAATATCCTATTACAAAAAACATTATTAAAATATTATTTTTCGTAATTTTTAAATTTTTTGTATCAAAAAGAGTGTCTTTCCTTACATATGACACGGCTGATGATATAATTACCATTCTTGAAATCATAGAAAAACTTCTTTTTCCAGAGACTGATTTTTGGCACGAAACTACCTTAATGTATTTTGGACATAAACATTTAGAAACTTAAGGGGGTCCATCTGTGTGCCGGTGGCACTTCGAGCGCTTTTACAGGAATTTTTTTTCGGAAGAACTACTTGAAATTTCTTAACGAATACTACGTTATTTTGAAGGTTTATTTTTCTATCTTACTGAGTGATTTTTTCAAAAGAATAATTTGAAGCCTAATATTTACTTAGGGCGTTGTAAGTGGCCTGCTCAATAAATGATGGTGAAATTGTGGGCAAGATTCCACTCGAACCAGTTTTCTAAAACACCGAAGATAAAAATCCCGTTATTTGCTGTTAAGGGGACTTTTACTTTCTATATTTTCAAAAATTCGATTTTATTTTTTACGTAAAAATGTTCCTTAGTATCATAGAAATACTGCCCTAAAATTTTATTAAGAAATTGGAAATAGAAAGAATGTAATTATGACCCTTTTATAGAATAAAATTATAGTAAAAAAACTTTAAACGCGTTTTTCTCGAAATCACGTTTTTCAAATATGGGAGACGCTTTTCTCAAAATCTACAAAACCAATCCCAGTAAACCAAAATTTTTTTGATACTTTATACAAACAACTAGTAAATAAACCTCTAAAAAGTTTAAAAAACCACCCCATCTTTTTAGTACAGGGGTAAATTAGTCCCCAAAACAGGCGTTTTTTCGAACTTTTTATAAAATTGCGTATAAAGGCCATACAAATATTAAAAAATCAACTTTTTAAAGGTTTATTGTTTAGTTTCAAGTCTCATGAATTGAATCGCGTTGCAATTTTGAATAAATTTGTTACAGGAAGGCAAAAACGTGTCCCGCAAATTAAAATGCATCTTTTGGAAGACGCCCTCTGCAGTGGTAAAAAGTAATTAAAAGTGCCCAACAAAATTTTTTTGTACACCTTAAAACATTGTTAACAATGTATGAAAAAAATTATAATTATAAATAAAATAGTTTTTTTTTTAATATTTAAATATTGTCTTTTTTTCAATTTAGAAAGTAAAAGTCCCCTTAAATGATCGAGGTACCCACGCAGGATTTCGTCAAAATTTTGAAAATTGATAAAATGGCGGTCTTTTTTCCGAAAATCGAATGTTTTAATGCATTTTTTCGAGATGTTATGAACTGTAAAAAATGCAAAAATCAAAATTTCAAAAAACTGCTAGTTTTCTAATTTCTTAAATATCACATACTCTGAAATCCCAACTTCCAGTTTTTATTTCAAATTTCTGTTTAGGACAATTCTTCCTATACATAAATAAATAAATAAATAAATATAGAGATAACAGTTTGTATTTTTTATATGACATGAATAACGTTGTGTCACACAAGCAGTTTTTGGGTGACTTGTTTTTTACACGAATTATAAATCAAGTCCTTTGAGGTTTATTTGGTAATTACCTTACTCTTTAGTAGGCTTGCTCAGTTCCCGTTATTATTATTGTTTTAATTGAAATGGATCTACTAACTTCCAACTCACTTTGAGATAGTGGAAGTTTGACTAGTTGATTATGAATATCGTGCTTTCATGAATTATGATCGAGATTATCATAACATGCGATCTAATAATTTTATCAAAACACAAACGGTAATTCGGTTTAAGTGAAATTTCAACCAACTTTAAATAGTTCGTTCATCAAAAAAATCTTATCAAGCTTAATATTTTAGATTTTTTGTACTTATGAGAATATTCACAAAATGGATAATAATTATTAAAATTTTCTATTTTTGAAGTGGACAAACAAATTTCCAATGTATAGAATCGTTGAAAAAATAGTATATTGTGCAACTAGAGAAAAGAAATGTTTTTCTTGTGTTGCACATGATTTTTTTTCTACTTGGGGGTCAAAAAAGGACTTGTTTTCCCCGCAGGGGGAATAAAATGCACTTTATGACCCGCTAGTTTAAAAATTACTCTTTTTCTACTAGCGGGGCATAAAGTACATGTTACTGCCCTCTCCCCCCTGCGGGGAAAATACATACACTTTTCGACCCCAAAGTAGAAAAAAAACGTGTGTGATACAAAAAAAACTTTTTGACCGCATACATTGAAAACACGTCTTGTCGTGCACGTATATCCGACGCAAAATGGCCGATTTCAGGCCGCTGACGAAAGCGGGCGAACAAAATTTTACCGCCCGCTCTAGCGGGCGGAAACACGACAGAACGCGTTTTCAATATATTCGGTCGAAAAATAGTATGGATATCACGGGCGGCAAGGCGATTTTGACTCGTGCGATAGCCAATCACGCTTGTAAAAATCGCCGTCATGCCGCCCGTCATACATAATTTACTATTACATATTTTACTCGTATGATTGTTACCCTCGCCTTGCTTAGGTATCAAATTTCAACCTCGCAAAGTAAACTTTTTTTTCACTAACTGCACAATATACTATTTTAATTATATCGTGACATGTTTCCGTACATGTTCCTTGTTACATTGACCCACAGTTATAATTCTGTAATATTTATTTTGGCTTGGGGTCAGCTTAGTTTCTAATTATTTATGTCATAGAGGACATAAAAATTAGGAAGGCAAACGTTTCGGCCACAGATGGGGGCCCTCTTCAGTGCCAATTAGCTTAATTGTAACCTTTAAATATTTATTAACTAATACATGCAATTAAAAAATATATAGTATTTTTTGTTTTTTTCTTTTGCTTATTAATTAAAAATAGAGTAAACATGCAGAAAAACTTATGTGTAAGCGAGTTCCTAGGTGTGAAGAAACCAGGCCGTTCCAAAAATTGTTCCAGCAAGTAATCCTCTCCCACAGGAACCGTGAAAAATGCGGCCGCGGAATGCACTCCCTCAAGGTCACATATATGAACACAATTATTTCAAACCAGAAAGAAACAACCCACTGGAGAATATAACGTGGATCCTTGGTGAAGCACGCACAGCAAACCACACATATACACGAGCACCAGAAGTAAAGGACACTGAAGTTAAACAATCAGAACATTGCAATTGGTACGGAAAAATTTATTTATTTTCTCAAAAACCACAGAGATGACAGACGGATGTAAGTCCACCACTCTGCCACATGGCTAGAAGAAAACTGATTTGGGAATAACTCGTATTTAGGAAGACAAGTGTTCAGAGTTTGACGTATATGGAGAGCATTCTCCATGATAGGTCAGGTTCCAACACCAAGGGTTATACACAGTCAAAATTTACTTTAATGTCCCCGGTACTTGAGATTTCTATGTGCTCAAGCGTCCAAGGAAAGCAAACCCCTACCACGCGTTCGAAGAATTCTGTAAGGAAAGGCACTCAATACGGTCCCAGCGTCGTAAAAATTATACACATTTTTGTGGATATAGAAAGTAAAATGCAACTAAAGTGGAAATTCACGAAAAATTAATTTCCTGGTTTTTCGAAACCTCTGATTCTTAATAACTGGAACTCGGAAAAATACAATATTAAGTTTATAAGTATGATGTCCGAGTTTTTCGGATTATAAGACTGTTGTAAAGTGGCAAAATATTACGCGAGCTATTCCAACTCTGATTTGAATAGAGTGGTCAATTAATACAGTAGCACTACGGATTCTGAGACTAATAAAAAGTTGCAAAGTGATGCGCGAGCACTTCAGACTCTGACTTTAAGTGAGGTGGCCAAGTAATGCGCGAGTTCTTGGGAGTATGAGGATTTTTATAAAGTGGCCAAGTAATGCGCGAGATTTCCGGGCTCTGGCTTAAAGTAAGGTGGCCAAGTAATGCGCGAGTTCTTAGGAGTATAAGAATTTTTATAAAGTGGCCAAGTAATACGCGAGATTTCCGGACTATGACTTTAAGTAAGGTGATCAAGTAATGCGCGAGTTCAATGGACCTCAGGACTGATATAAATACATAAGTGGCCTCGTAATACGCGAGTTAAACGAAGTCTGTCCTGCAAAGAGTGGCCAAGAAACAATTCGCGCATTACTTGGCCACCTTACTTAAAGTCAGAGTCCGGAAATCACGCGTATTACTTGGCCATTTTATAAAAATTCTTATACTCCTAAGAATTCGCGCATTACTTGGCCACTCTTTGCAGGACAGACTTCGTTTAACTCGCGTATTACGAGGCCACTTATGTATTTATATCAGTCCTGAGGTCCATTGAACTCGCGCATTACTTGATCACCTTACTTAAAGTCACAGTCCGGAAATCTCGCGTATTACTTGGCCACTTTATAAAAATTCTTATACTCCTAAGAACTCGCGCATTACTTGGCCACTTTATAAAAATCCTCATACTCCCAAGAACTCGCGCATTACTTGGCCACCTCACTTAAAGTCAGAGTCTGAAGTGCTCGCGCATCACTTTGCAACTTTTTATTAGTCTCAGAATCCGTAGTGCTACCGTATTAATTGACCACTCTATTCAAATCAGAGTTGGAATAGCTCGCGTAATATTTTGCCACTTTACAACAGTCTTATAATCCGAAAAACTCGGACATCATACTTATAAACTTAATATTGTATTTTTCCGGGTTCCAGTTATTAAGAATCAGAGGTTTCGAAAAACCAGGAAATTAATTTTTCGTGAATTTCCACTTTAGTTGCATTTTACTTTCTATATCCACAAAAATGTGTATAATTTTTACGACGCTGGGACCGTATTGAGTGCCTTTCCTTACAGAATTCTTCGAACGCGTGGTAGGGGTTTGCTTTCCTTGGACGCTTGAGCACATAGAAATCTCAAGTACCGGGGACATTAAAGTAAATTTTGACTGTGTATAACCCTTGGTGTTGGAACCTGACCTATCATGGAGAATGCTCTCCATATACGTCAAACTCTGAACACTTGTCTTCCTAAATACGAGTTATTCCCAAATCAGTTTTCTTCTAGCCATGTGGCAGAGTGGTGGACTTACATCCATCTGTCATCTCTGTGGTTTTTGAGAAAATAAATAAATTTTTCCGTACCAATTGCAATGTTCTGATTGTTTAACTTCAGTGTCCTTTACTTCTGGTGCTCGTGTATATGTGTGGTTTGCTGTGCGTGCTTTACCAAGGATCCACGTTATATTCTCCAGTGGGTTGTTTCTTTCTGGTTTGAAATAATTGTGTTTATAAAGGGTTTCCCAATAGGGGTGATATGATTTTGAATGTCCCTATCGGGCTCATTTGAACTGAAATTTTTGACGTCTGCTGTCAGTTGTGATCAGTAAGGTTTGCCATTTAATCATGAGTAGTTTCACGCTTCCACAACGTTTGGAAATTGTCCAATTATTTTATCAAAATTCGAGAAGTTTTGTCGGTGTTCAAAGAGCATATCGTGCAAAATATGGTCGTCATTCTGCTCCATCCGCGCTCTCAATTCGTCGAATAATCGATAAGTTGGAGAGTGAATTTACTCTATTGGATACTAAGCCTAAAAATCGTATGCGTACCGCACGTTCTACACAGAATATAGCCGCCGTACAGGCCAGTATCGAGGAAAACCGTGAATTGTCCGTGCCACGCCGATCTCAGGAATTGGGCCTGTCCAGGATGACTACCTGGCGTATTTTGCGATTGGATCTTGGCCTGCATCCCTATAAGATGATTCTGGCCCAAGAACTGAAGCCTAATGACCATCGTTTGCGTCGGGAGTTCGCGGATTGGGCTCTGGAATCAATTGAAAATGATCCCAATTTTCATCAAAAAATCATCTTTTCTGATGAGGCGCATTTTTGGCTCAAGTCTCGGGGGACATTTGGCCGATATATTGTTTAAATCATAAATGGCATAGAATATCCAATATAATAAAAAAGATTTCGATCAATTCCGAATGAATATTCAGTGTTTTTTTTCAATTTCAAAACATATCACCCTTATTGGGAAACCCTTTATATGTGCCCTTGAGGGAGTGCGTTCCGCGGCCGCATTTTTCACGGTTCCTGTGGGAGAGGATTACTTGCTGGAACAGTTTTTGGAACGGCCTGGTTTCTTCACACCTAGGAACTCGCTTACACATAAGTTTTTCTGCATGTTTACTCTATTTTTAATTAATAAGCAAAAGAAAAAAACAAAAAAACAAAAAATACTATATATTTTTTAATTGCATGTATTAGTTAATAAATATTTAAAGGTTACAATTAAGCTAATTGGCACTGAAGAGGGCCCCCATCTGTGGCCGAAACGTTTGCCTTCCTAATTTTTATGTCCTCTATGACATAAATAATTAGAAACTAAGCTGACCCCAAGCCAAAATAAATATTACAGAATACTATTTTAAACTTCTTCTTTGTTATTTTCTGATCTAAAGATTGAAGAGAAAAGGATGAGTGAAGAAATAGAAAAAAAAAGTTGGAAATTGTGGAAGTCGATACATTTTCCCTAGTTAGCAATGATACTTCACATGTAGCAAAAGTTCGAAACTTTACGTCACCAGAGAATAAAGTCGCCCTTAGTGTGTAAGTACAGCTGTGCGAAAGAGTTACCACAACACATCGACCCTGAAGAAAGTGCTTTCCCTGTGGAGTCATATAAGCTTACGTACGTGCTCAACGAGTCCATTTGTGATATCTACACGAATTACTTCGTAAAACCCTCAAAGATCCTAAGCCAGTGTCGTTTTCTGGTATTGCCTCTTTGACGTACGGTACTTAAAACGATAACACGTCAACTGGAATCCCAAGATCTACCATAACTTTCTGATTTTCCTCAAACAAGAAAAAACTTACAATTATTAAGATATTGGTCCTTTCGATAATGAAATTTATAACTGAAATTTAAAAACCATGTGAATGTGAATGCTAAACATTTGTTCTACATTCGAGTAAAGAATGAAATTCGTTTTTAACTAATAATATTTTTTAAATCAATATTTAATGTGATAAATACACGAAGAAACTTTTTATATCAATTTTTACTATAGTATTTTTCAATTTAGAGAAAAACGTATCACTTTGAGAATTTCTGTTAGTAAAAATATTAAACTTTATAATAATGATATGAAACTTCAGCATAGTTCATAGCAAATTTTACTATAGTTTATACTAAAGTTTCATATCATTATTATAAAGTATTATATTTTTACTATAAAAAATTCTCAAAGTGATACGTTTTTCCCTAAATTGAAAAATACTATAGTAAAAATTGATATAAAAAGCTTCTCCGTGTAACAATATTCTCATTACGAAAATCGCGCTTTGCACTCTATATGTTATTGACAATCGAAAAAAAGGAACTGTGACTCGTGATTTAAAGAAAAAAAATAGGACTTTTGATTCGCAATGGTATTTTTCTCAATTAAAACTAAAAATATACGTCTAATAAAAAAATGATCAAATAGGAATTTTTTAGACCTTATTTAAACCTTTCGTGCATGATTTTTTCCAACCTTAATCCAAACTAGACAATTATGTTTAAAAAAGTATAAATCATACAAATTTCAAAAAAGGAGCTTTAACATTTTTTAAAAACTTCGAAACAACCCCCTTTGCATGAAGACCACTCACACAGAAGAATAAATCTATTTTCTACGATACACCTCCAGAACTCACTAGAAAACCCAAAAAATGAAAAAAAAATTAACATAAGAATGTAAACATGATTACATGTTGTCATCAAAACCACCTTATTTTGAAAAAACAACTCCTAATGCCACGCAGTCAAAATATCACGAATTGAGATTAAGGTCCGTCATATTAAATCTGCTATCTTAAATTTTTTTTAACTGGATAACTTGGCCTTTATGTTCTTATTGCTACCATCAATAATTTTAAGTGATTAATGTAGCAACAAGTGATTTAAAATATCAGTGGTGGATTAAGAAATCGTGTGTCTTTTTCTAAAGCATGCCTGAACAAAAGAAAAAAAGGAGCGCGGCCGCCACTTTTTCTTTCCTTTGTTTTTTATGCTTTAAAACAAGACATACAATTTTTTAATCCGCTACTGAAAAATATCAAATTGAAAATTTTGCATAATTCTCAATTTTTGCCCCACTTTCTACCTTGGATGATTTTGAAGCGAAAGAATGGAGCTTTTTATTAAAAAAATTTTGAAAATAATTCAAGGGGTCGCATTTTCGAAAAGGCTCAAAAATATGTTTGAAATAGCGAAATGATCATGAAATATTTTTTTTTATCACAAAATCATTATTTTTATCGGAAAGCTCATAAAAAAAACGTTTTTGAGTAAATGATGCGAAAAGTAATCATCAAAAAAATGAATACAGTGTTATAACTGGAATATACGTAAATATAACATCAAATGAAGTTAATAATTCATCTTTACAAATACTCCAAACATTTCGAATATTTTCAAATATTCTAAATAATTTCAAACTAATTAGTTGAGTTTGAAATTTCTGCCACTGCCTACATTATCGGAGAATCTAATCCAAATATTCGCAACTTGAAAGTAGCGAGTTCTCGAGTTCATTTATGTAATGAATTCTCATTATTGTTCTATAACTCTTCTCTCTACATTATGAAAAATACCCCGTTATACCCTCCTTCCCATGTAATCAACCGTAATAAAATCTATTTTTCAAATTCGACAGACCGAATTCTGACAGCACGTCGTTTATGGAGTCCGCCATGTTGAGCTATACAGCACACTACACATAGTGAGTTTAAGGAGGACTTCCACCTTGTACGTTCCAAAAAATCGAATTTTCTTTTTGCATTTTTCGAATCTATCTACTATCGAAAATGGATTCCCAAAAGGGTTTTTTTTACATTCTCATCATGGATAAGAAGGTATTGGTTTTATGTGAAAAATGACTTTCGAAATTTTCATCAAATCTTTACGTTTTGAGACCCCCTGAGTCAGAAAAAATGGTTTTTACGAAAGTGTCTGTCTGTCTGTAGGTCATGTGCGGCATAACTCTCGATAGAATTATCAGATTGAATTGAGCTTTGGTACACCTTATCAGAGCCGAAAAAGTAAGGACAAGTTCGTTAACCAGCCACATCCAATAAAAATTGAGGGATTGAGCACCACTTTTGTGTTTTTGAAAATAAATTTTTGAAAAAATCAAAAATTTCAACACTGGTTTTTGATAGTGCTCATAAATCTCTACAAATTATTCTGACAACATTTTTTGATTAAATCAAAATTAGAAATGTTACAGCATATTCAAATTCGAAAAAAGTCAATATCAAAATTCCATTTTCCAGTTAAATTATACGAGATACGAAAAAACGTTATGATACAATATTATTTTCTACATAAAGACCTACAAATTTGAATTGTAACATTTTTTCATAAGATGCATATTTTTCTTTTTAATTAAAAAAAAAACTATTGAAAATCCAAAATGCAATTTTTTAACAATAATATATAAAATATGAAAAAAACGTAAGAATACAAAGTTGTTCGTTTCAAAAAGATCTACAAATTTTATCTGACGCAGTTTCTGGTAAAACATATATTTTTCGTTTCAATTCCAAAAAATACGATTAAAATTCAAACATTCCATTTTTTAGACAAAATATGTGAGATACAAAAAAAAACGTTTATATGGAAAATTGTTTGCCTAAATGAGGTTCACAAATTCTCATTAAAACATTTCGGGACAGGATGTATATTTTATGTTTTGATTTTGAATATTAAAATAATTCGATTTTTTTCACCAAAATATGTGAGATACGAAAAAAGCGTTGTTCTGTAAAATCGTTTCCTTAAATAAGGTCTACGATTGTGTTTTATTTTTGAGAGATTTGGAAGAAAATAAATTATTTTAATCATGTAATTTATTAAAAAGTTACTGAAATGTATACAGAAAATCGAGCGCGAAGCGCGATCGTCATGATGAGAATGTGTTCCTTAAGGCTGATAGAGCCTTAAGTAAATTGAATTTCCTGTTTCACTTAAATTCAAAAAAAAATTGAGTGACTTTGAGAAAATGTGTAATTCTCATCATCTGTAATATTATTATAAAATTGGTTTGAGATTCAGTATCAAATTATAAGAAATAAACTTAAATGTATGCGAAGAGCACAAGACCGAGCGCGAAGCGCGAGGTCTAGGAAGAACGGAGCGCGAAGCGCGACGATCGAATCGCGCGCCCCAGGCGCGCTCAAACTTGCGAGCTGCGCGCGAAGCGCGCAATGAGAATGTGCCCGCGAAGCGGGCAGATTTTTTTATGATAAATCACGATGAAAACTTTAAACGCATCTTTCTCAAAACTATTTTTTTCGAAACTGTGACCACGATTACAAGAAAAGTGTTTGGTGAATCAAGCTGATTTATTTGTTTCAGTCGACCTCGGATGCTAAAGTCATGGTCACATTTTGACTCCAACTTGCCGACAAGGTAACGTTCGAGGACGACTATACCGCGAACATTTTTTTCGTACTTTTCATGGAAATATATTTTTTATCTTGAGGAATAAACGAACAATATATAAAAAAATCATTTGTAATATCTTATGCTATTCTGTAGAAAAAAAATGTTGGATTCTGGCCACGAAAACCGAGTCACAAGATGGAAGTCCCCCTTTGACGGGAGTAGGGGTACCGCCAAGCCCGAAATGCGAGTAGATTCAACTCGGTTGTCGGGCTTGACGTTTGACTCAAAGCGGAGTTACCAACTCGGCCATCTAGGGTTAACGCAAATCGCAATTTTTTCCCGTGTAGAAGCTTATAGGCGAGATTTCTCGAGGAGGTTTTCACTCATGAGTTGATTCCAAATCAAAAAGTGTATTTCGAGTATATCTTCTTTTAATAAGGAAAAATAACGCTAAATAACGTTAAAACTGCAGTCCCGTAAGTACTCATTGACTCGCTGGTATTTCATAACGCTATTTGTCCGTTAAGGTAGTTGATCCACAAAAATTAGACCTCAGGCAAAAATAGATAATTTTGCTTTCAAGAATAGCAATGTTATTATTGAAGGGCTATTTTGGAAGAGAAAAGATTAGTTTCCATGAAAAAAATTTGAAATACAGAAAAATAATTTTATTAATAAATTTTATTTTCCCCCCAACTTTTTTTCTTATCGCTTCTTAACAAATTTTAAAAATTATGCGATTTTAATAAATTACAAATCACTTTTTTAAGAAAGAGATTCCCTACAACTTAACGATTTCCAATTTTCGAAAATGAATAAATTATTATCAAATTCAGCAATTTGTTTATAAAAATTTCGTTTTGGAAAATGTTTTTTCAATGGTTTCAGCCATTAAAGAGTTTATTTTTAAAAATCAGAAACGGTGAAATTGTGAGAAATCTTTTCTCTGAAAAAATGATTCATGATTTATTAGAATCGCATAATTTTTTTAAATTTGCTAAGAGGCGTAAGGAAAAAAGTTGCATCAAAAATACCAGGGATGTTAGTTGAAGTTTGCCGGGTTTTTCAATAAAGAAAACACTTAATTCTCAAGGGAATCTCAAAAAATTTTTATTCAAAGTATTGACCATTGGATTCTACACATTTTGCCCATCTTTCAGGAAAATCATGGATACCATTCCAAAAAAACTTTTTCTCTTTCAAGGCAAACCATTCGACGAGCCATTTTTCGACTTCTTCAAAATTGGCGAAACGCTGCTCTGCGAGTGAGTGTCCCATCGATGCGAAAAGATGATAGTCGGACGGGGCGAGGTCTGGAGAGTACGGCGAGTGCGATAATATTGCCCAATTCAATGCTTTTAATGTGTTCTTCACCACTTTCGCGGTATGAGACGGTGCGTTGTCATGTTGCAGGATAACTTTGCCATGTCTTCGGGCCCATTCCGGCCGTTTTTCGATCAACGCATGATTCAAATTGATAATTTGTTGTCGGTAGCGATCCGTATTCACCGTCTCGCCAGGTTTTAATAACTCGAAGTACACCACACCACACTGATGCCGCCAAACACAGAGCATTGTCTTACGGCCAAAGCGATTTGGCCTTGGAGTCGATGGGCCGACCTCACCAGGTGAAAGCCATGATTTTTTCCGCTTCGGGTTCTCGAAATAAATTCATTTTTCGTCCCCCGTGACAATTCGATGCAGAAAAGATTTCCTTTCGAACCGTTGAAGCAGCATTTCACAAATTGTTTTTCGATTTTCCATTTGTCTATCGTTCAGTTGGTGTCGTACCCATTTTCCATACTTTTGGATTTTTCCCATGGCTTTTAAACGTTGGCAAATTGCTCCTCGGGTCACATTTAGTGTTTGTGCCAATTTTTGTTACGATTGGGTTGGCTCTTCATCCAATAACGCCTGCAATTCCTTGTCTTCGAACTTTTTCGCTGCACCAGGATGTTCATTGTCTGTTAAATCGAAATCTCCATTTTTAAATTGACGAAACCATGTCTCACATGTTCTAATCACTGGAGCATGTTCACCATAAGTTTCTACCAGCAATCGATGAGCTTCAACTGCTTTTTTCTTTTGATGAAATGAGAAAAGCAACGAATGCCGCAAATGCGATTTACTTGGAACGAAACTCGACATATTCACTGAGGTAAACAACTATGATGCTATTATTTTGGCAGAATGTAATTGTGTATTTTTGAAGGTTATTGTCCATAGAAAAATATGACATAGATGCCAAATCATAGAAATGTATACATATCTCTAGCGACATCTATGAGTAAAACCGGCAAATTTCAACTAACACCCCTGGTACAATTTATTAATAAAATTAATTTTCTGTGTTTCAAATTTTTTTCATGTAAAATAGTCTTTTCTCTTTCAAAATAGCCCTTCAATAAAAATATTGTTGTTCTTGAAAGCAAACTTATCTATTTTTGCCTGAGGTCTAATTTTCGTGGATGAAAACTACCTTAATTAGAAATACTCGCGAGTGAAAACCCCCTCGAGATTTATTTCGGAATATGGCAAGCGAGAATAGCCGAGAGGCTCTAGGCGTTGGCAATGCGTTTAGTTTACGTAGATATATTAGAGGGTTCGAATCCAAAAGCGATTATGAAATTTTTAATTCAAGCGTCCGATTACAAATAATGCATCATTGTGTAACTTAATTATCTGAACATAAATAAGGTATTATTATAATAATATTTGTGTCCATTTTTCCACTGAAACCTCAATCCCTCTTCTTAATACCGAACCTTTTTTTTCTTTCATTTGTTTTGCACGCGTTAGAAAAATTTAATATAGTGAATTTTAAATGCTTGTAGGTTTCATAACAGTTAGTAGAACATATATTCCATTTATTAAAACGAAAATATCAACTTTGCCGCTTGAAAACCACTATATTAATATCTGATACGTAAACCCTGCTTTCCTCTTTTTGAAACGATATTATATTAAAATATAATTCAATTTCATGATTTACCCCGATGAAAATTTCTAAGTGTAAAGAACTCATAAAAGCTATAAAAATGGTAGAAATATTAGTACTAGCAACGTCATCATATTCCATAGCTGTCTCTTCACTCATAGAAGAAAATGGGGAAATCTACATTCATATGGAAAAAATATGTTCTATAAATTTTATAGAACTGTTTTAGTTTCCACTGTGAAAAAAAGGACAGACTTATGCGTTTCTACATTAAATTACTAAATTTAAGCCAAAATTGTTTGTTAGCTGTTATCAACTTTAGACTACTTTCACGATGTTGGATATAAACTATTAATGAACAAAGTTTTGTATATATTTCGCAACTTTTTATAAATAATTCAAAACATTTCAAATTATTAAATAAAGTTCTATGACTTCTAATGAAAGTTTCGTAATTTAGGGGAGAGTCGGGTAGCCCCGGCCACTCATGACATTGAATAAACTGTACTCTCTGCGAAAATAAATTAACATTTTTTTCTTTCAGAATTGTGCCAAAGTGTAATTTTAATGATATGGAGTCGTATCTTTCATCAACTTAAAAGAAAATCCGGTCTACATATTTCATCTCTAGAAAACAGGTGCATTTTGAGAAATATGTACCATCTTTATTATAAAATATTTCTAAAGCTAAAAGAAATATCAGATTGGTTCTGATTGGGATATATAAATTCACTTTCTAACTATGTGACCTCTAATTTTTGTTTAATATTTTCGCGTATTTTTTTATTTACAGCAGTTTTATTGAAACTTGTCAGAGTCGGATAGCCCTGGCCACATTTTTCTGCTAAGTTTCTAAGTTTACCCCCACACCCGAGTCACAAATAATTGCAACCTCTTGATCGGAAGTTCATGAAACCTTTTAAACAAGCATATTCGGAAAAGTGGGCTTTATAGATGCGCAGGAATACTGCACTGAGAAGAAAATGCTATTGAATCAAAAGCATGTATATCATGGATTCAAATCAATATGCTATAAAATTAGTAACATATTTATTGGTTCTTGTAGTATATTTTTATGAATTAATAATAAAGGGTTTCCCAATAGGGGTGATATGATTTTGAATGTCCCTATCGGGCTGATTTGAACTGAAATTTTTGACGTCTGCTGTCAGTTGTGATCAGTAAGGTTTGCCATTTAATCATGAGTAGTTTCACGCTTCCACAACGTTTGGAAATTGTCCAATTATTTTATCAAAATTCGAGAAGTTTTGTCGGTGTTCAAAGAGCATATCGTGCAAAATATGGTCGTCATTCTGCTCCATCCGCGCTCTCAATTCGTCGAATAATCGATAAGTTGGAGAGTGAATTTACTCTATTGGATACTAAGCCTAAAAATCGTATGCGTACCGCACGTTCTACACAGAATATAGCCGCCGTACCGTGAATTGTCCGTGCCACGCCGATCTCAGGAATTGGGCCTGTCCAGGATGACTACCTGGCGTATTTTGCGATTGGATCTTGGCCTGCATCCCTATAAGATGATTCTGGCCCAAGAACTGAAGCCTAATGACCATCGTTTGCGTCGGGAGTTCGCGGATTGGGCTCTGGAATCAATTGAAAATGATCCCAATTTTCATAAAAAAATCATCTTTTCTGATGAGGCGCATTTTTGGCTCAAGTCTCGGGGGACATTTGGCCGATATATTGTTTAAATTATAAATGGCATAGAATATCCAATATAATAAAAAAGATTTCGATCAATTCCGAATGAATATTCAGTGTTTTTTTTCAATTTCAAAACATATCACCCTTATTGGGAAACCCTTTATATGTACATGCTTTTGATTTAATAGCATTTTTTTCTTAGTGAAATATCTCGGTTTTTTCGATGGCCGGGGCTACCCGACACTATTTTGTAGTAATCTATTTTAAATCTCACTTTAATCGCTTTGTTTTCTTCCAAAATATGTTTATTTCTTATTTTCCTCTTTGCAGGTTGTTGGTAGAAACATTGACATTATAACTAACCTTCTAAATTTTAATTTTGATTCCTATAAGCCAAGTTATTATCAAAAAAGCTTAAGTGGCCGGTACTACCCGACTCTCCCCTATATGCATTTTCTTAAGTAATAAGTTATATCGAAGACTAGGAAATAGTTCTGAAAAATGTATGAAACTTATTTTTTTCTTGGCAGATTTTAAATTGAATACATCATTAAAGGAAACATGGACGCATAGACGTTATATAAATTTAATATACTAATGTGCACTAAATCTTTCATTTAGAATATGAGTTTTTATATGTTTATGACACTTTTTAAATTTTGTTACAACATTTAATTTATTTTAGTATCAAATCCATAAAATTGTTATATCTTTTGTATAAATATAAAGCTCTACTTCGAATACCAAGTAATTAATTTTAGTATCCTTTAATATATTAAAATTACAAACATTTCCAACAGTGTAAGTGTCTTTGCGTTAGTTTAAGTGAAGTAACTTCGGCAACTTCGAAATGTTACTTTTGAATTAGGAATGATGTTTGTGATACTCGATTTATCTACGCAAGTAATAATGAAATAATAAATAATATTATTACTATAGGTGTAGCCAATAACTGAAAGTTGTCTTTAGAAAAAAAATACCTTGCGCCAAATTGGCAGAAAGGATGCTGCTGAAGATTTTCTAACTAAAATCAGAGTACAGTGACTTGCAGAATTAAAATGCTGTGAAAATTTACGTTTATTGGGTGAGACGTTGGAACCGTAAGATTAATAGAGTTATTAATTTCGTGTCAAGATTTAATTACATTTTTGACAAGAGGGTCATTATTAATTTATTTCTGCTCATGAGGCATATTTTAATGATCAAACATTATTACATAAAGAATCGAATAAATTATTGATTTTCATGTTAAAGGGATCTGCCACCTTTAATATTTTTATGTTTTGAGTTTAGACCTTCCATATAATTTTTTTATATTTAGTACCTTTATTTAGAAAGGTTTTGGGGGAATTAAAAAATTCCACCACCTTTATGTATTTTTAAACTAATGATTTTGAGTTTATTGGGCATTTTTTTGACATTTTTTGACTTTGAATAACTTTTTTGTTATTAAACCAATTGTCATGATTCTTTTTTTTATTTTGTTCGTTACAATGTGCTGAAAAAAGTTACAAATAAAATAAAATAAAAAAATACATAAAAATATCCCAAAATATAATAAAAAATTTTTTGTAGTTATTTTTTGAGCTAAAGTGCTTTCCATATCCAATAATATTGATAATACCTATCACAAAGAATGAGTGGTAAAAATTTCGAAAGCCTGTGTCTAATACTTTAGATTTTATTCAAACATATGTTACAACAAATACGGAAAATCACAACTTTTGCGGAAAACGGAGATTAAAATAAAGTCTGGTCGTGAATCCTTTACTTACTATCAAAAATGATATATGTATATAACAATTTTTCTTTATTGAGGCTTTTCAAAGTAAAATAAACCAGAAATTGTTTCTCTGTAAACAAAGGAAATATTTTTTTTATTTTACACATCCTATTACCACTATTATTTATACTATATACAATCTTACCTGTAAACAAAGAAACGAAATTTAAAGTTTATTATCTATTACTTCCCGTGCAGAAATCGCCCGATTTGTCCTCATTTAAGGTAGGGCTACGGTTAGGCCCTCGCTAGAAAAAGTAGACTAGGAAGTTCTAGGCGGGTCCCGGCGAGGCGTTGATAAGGTTCACCCTGTTTGGTTTCTAGAAAAACTAGTTCCTTCTAGTCGGGCCCTATTTTTGGATTTTAATCAGGCCCTAGGTAGTTCCTTATTTTAATAAAAAGTTTAGATATTCTTTGCTGCGCATGCTCATGCAAAAGGCCTTTACATACACGGAGAAAAATAGTTGAAGTAATTTTACTCAACTTCCGATCAAATTTGGGACATAAGGATATGTTAGAAGTTATTTAGTATCACTGTATTTATTTGTGATATACTAAATGTTCGAAAATGAATCAAAGTTGAGTAAAATTCAGAAGTGTAGGGTGAAAAATGAAAGCGTGCATTAAAAATTTTTAAATATATATATTATTACTCGTAGTATAACTATAAAAAACCAATCTTTTATTAAATCACAAAAATAGTAGAGCTTTCCGTTCATTCTACTCTACGCTTCAATCGAGAGTTGAGTAAACCGTGAATCGCAAGATTTATTCCAACAGCTACATCTATTCACGCAGGAACGAATGAAAGTAATCTGCGCCTTGGGCACACATGAAAAATTTTTAATTTCAAAAACTTAAATTCTTAAAATTAAATTGATTTTATGAAAATTAAAACAAAAAAAAATCGATAAGTGTATTACATAAAATATGAAATATCACATAAATTACTCAGGCAGAATAATAATTTGGAATTCGCAAATGCAAAATCCACATTTTGAAAATATAAAACACAGAAAATAAAAGAACCTTCTTTTAAATGTTTTTATACAAGATACTTCTTAATAATAATGCAATTTTTTAATGTACATTTGAAAATTTAGTTTCACTAAACTTCATACCTTGTTATAATAAAAATGTATACTAAATGTAATTTAATAATTATATTATATATATCAATAATCATAGTTATAATAATTGTGTAATTTTATTAATTTTTGAAAATATTTTATTAATCATTTTTAAAAAAAGTTGATTTATTTTTACTTGAGTAAGGCTACAAAATTTTATTGACGGCACTTACTCTCACAAGCTCTGAATAACTCATGCAGTCACTATATAAGAAAGTTCCAAATTTTATATCTCAGCATTGTAAGCGAGCGTGTGCGTGATTCGACGAAAGCGTATCGTACTATATATAAGTGTTGTTATTAGGTTTATATATGTAAGGTTATATGTTTAAGTGTATTTGTAATTTGAAATATGATTGGCTACGTCCGTAATGGTGTGAATGTATTTGTAAGTTGTTTATGTATATACCGGATGACTATTGGCAGGCTCGAGGTAAGAACTTTTTTTTATTTGAGAGAACCATACCATTGCCAGTTGAAATAATATGTAACGCTTATTGTTATTCACTTTTGGTGAATTAGGTATATATCAAATTGATTTTACCCGACTAGGATTTAATAGATGTTCAAATGTCCTTATATCCCAAGTTTAATCGACAGAGTTGAGTAAAATTACTTCAACTATTTTTCTCCGTGTAGCTGGGGCCCCATTGTACGGTTAGGCAATAGATATGTGTTCTAATCAGGGCCCGACTAGATGTCTAAAATAGGGCCTGCCTAAAACAGCGTTACAGAAGTAGATGGGGCCTGACTACTTTTCCCTACTAGATCCCGACTAGAAGTAGGGAAAAGTAGACAGGGCCCTACTATATCCTAAATGAAATTTCTGCACGGGTTCCTTATTTACGCTCTATATTATTTCATCAATACGTTTTTATAAATCTTTCATCGGTCTTATCAACATGTAAATAAATAAACAAACTATTGTCTAAAAGGGTAATTTTCGCTAAAAGCTCGTTATTCGTAAATCGTGTTAACTTTTAATTTTATTTATTTTTCCAAAAAAAGATAGAGATTGACCTGAAAATCTACATACATACTCAGAAAAGTATAGAGAATAAAATAATTACATTTTTGGAAAATGTTAAAAAAATCAAAATTATACCAATTAAAGGTGGCGGATCCCCTTAACTACACCAAGGACTAGATAATAATAAATTGCATTTGTTTGCTTATATTTATTAACAAATGGCGGGGTACCAGTAACCGGGTTTCGAACACTTGGGCGGAAAACAGTATTCGACGAACTTAAACTTTGAAAAACCTCCAGTGAGCCGCTTTTCTACGATGTTTGAAGAAAACTTTCCGAAAATTTCAGTGTAATCGGATCTTAAATATTGTAACTATGGATGATTTCATAAGAAACGCTCGGCGCACGAGCAGCTCAGATTTGAATTTGCCAGAAAATTTGGAACTGAACTGTTCAAAAGTATTGAGTAATAATTTCTCTTCAGATTTGACTTTGGCACAAAATTCGGAACTAAACTGTTCAAAAGTACTTGACTCAGCAAAAAAAAGAAAAAAAGAAAAATTGAAAAATCAACCAAAACAAACGTGGAAAAAAAATGAGAGCGTAGAATAAGTATGTAAAAAAAGTTTATGTATTATAATCTATTAGCGTACGAACGCTGGACGAGCTGCTCGCGCGCCGAGCGTTTTTTATGAAATCATCCATACCTAAGTGCGAACTTAGATACGGGCCAACACTGGCCCAGCATCGGCAAAAATGTTGCCGAAGATCGACTGCCAATATCGTGCCGTTACTGGAAAGATAATTCCGGTATGCACTTGGCGGCCAATTGTGGCTTAAACTCTGGCTGCCAACATTTGTTTTCGGCACAGCAACGGGCAGGAAAATTCATCAATGTAATTTACCGCAAATCCAGGGAGTTCGTGTTTTCTTAAGATGTTGCTTAGTATCCTTTGGAAGATTGCTGGTGATGTTTTCAATCCGAAAGGTAGACAGGTCCATTGAAAGTGTCCATCTTGAGTGACAAATCCTGTTTTTTTTTCTATCCTCAATTCGTAGTAGAATGGACCAAAATGCTGAGTTTATATCTACTATAATGTAGTGAAGTATTTGCAATTTCTTGTCTTCATTATTAGGGCATCTATTAATGGAAATGGTTGGGCCTGTGGCATAATAATTTTATTCAATTCTCTGAAATCTACGCATAATCTTGATCTTTTTTTATCATCCTTTTTATATGCCAGTGTAACTGGGTCTGGAAAAGGGCTGTACGATTCTTCTATTAAATTTCTCTTTAGTAATATAGATATCTGTTCTTCTATTTCTTTCTTGTCATCTATTGTGCATCTGTATGGCCTCTTGCTGCAGTATTTATCTACTAGTTGTCGAATATTCGACATCCGAAGCGCCCTTCTTCGGATGTCGGATTTTCGAAATTCGATCGGCCGTTCGTCGAATGTGGAATAATCGACATCCGAAGCACGTTCGATCGAATGGCGGATTTTTAACATTCGACCGGCGCAGTAGCTAGTTTTCAATTTTTAATCAGACATTACACAATATACATTGAATAGTTGTATTTTAATTATATATAGTCATATTTAATGAATAAAAAAATATTCATTATTTCAATTTGACACATTAATGTTAAATAATTTTAACTAATTTTTTAAAAATATCTAATTATTCATTTTATTAAATGTAAATATAATATTAAATTTAAAATAATTTGTAAATAAATTTTTGAAGTTATTATTAATAGATTATCATATCGGAATCGTGAGTCGAAAGAATTCGTTTTTTTCATATGCGATTAATTCATATCATTTAAAGGAATGTGTATTAAAATTGTTTGAAGAATCAGGCAACGTGATTTATATTTAATAAAATAACTACAAAATCAAATTCTGTACGCCTGAAAACTCGAGACAAATAATTATACGCACAGGGACTGTACACAGATATAAATATTTAACAATTTTAATATTTTCAACCAACTCACTAAAATTTATCCTATACCATAAAACTCTACAACTGAAACAAGACATAATAATTTCAATTTTGGAAATTTGAATAAACTTTAAACAATAAAACTCTGCATGATAAAAGAGAAAACTCTGCTGAATATAATTTTATTAATAATTTTTTAAGCACAATGAAATTGTACACTAAATTATAGAAATTAAATTTTGTACATTCAAATGAAAACAATCTAAATTGTGCATAAGATTAAAAATAATAAATTCTTTCGACTATGGCGATATAAAATTAAAATACAATTATACAATATATGTATATTGTCTGATGTCTGCTTAAAAGTTGCAAACTACATCCTGCGCTCATCGAAGGTTCAATATCCGAATTGAGGCACTTCGGATGTCGAATATTCGACGAACGGCTGATCGAATCGAAAAAATCCGATCCAACAAATAAGGCGAATCGAATCGAATTTGCTACATTCGATCCGACAGAATGCACACGTCTATTGGAGGTGTTACGTACCATTTTTTCTGAAAATAGTCGGACAGCTTAAAATACAAATGGGTCGTAAATTTTTCCAAACATATAGTCGAAAATATTTCCGACATAGAACTGGAAATAGTTCCTACTGTTTGGTCAGAGAAATATCCAGTTTATTAGGAAGAATTGATATATTTCATAATTTAAGTGGAAAAAGATCCAAAAAGAGTGAACAAATTTCCTTTTTTGTGGGATAATTTCCGCTTTTCATAGGAAAAATTTCCTATAACTTAGGAGATCTATTAAATATTTCCAATTTCTATAGGAAAATTTATGCTTCCTAAGGATTCAGGAAAAATTTCCTAATACATAGTAGGAAAATTTGCCGGTATTTTTTACAGTGTATGTATTCTGAACATACCGTTAAAATTTCAAATCATTTCACCAGTTATTGAGCTAGAATCGGCGAGTTGAATTTTAAAAAACATCGAATTTTGGCGCGATGAAAAATGCAATTTTTATTAATTATTACTTAAACTAATAATCAGATTCATTAATTATATCAGCAAAAATTTCGACTTTTGCCAGGTTGATTTAATGGTATTTTTGATTTTTTAATTTCACACCTTTTTTTCCCTTCCACATTCTGCCTGTGGACAATACTTTTACCGAATTTCGCGTGAAGACGCCGTTTTATGATCGGTGAGCTCAATTTTTCAAGTACCATTTACAAAGAATAATATTTCGCAAATGCACAGATTTTTATTATTCACACTAGGAAAAATGAGAAAAGTTTACACAACTGCTGCTTATTCTCAGGAATATCTAAAGCTTTGAAACCCTCATCGTGTACATAAAGTAAAGTTCTTCAAGAACCTTAAAATCTTTTTAACTCATATGAAATGGGCAGACAGAATGAATAGTCTTAAAAAAAGATTACAAATTATCTTATTATGTTACAACTTAATTTTAATAAGATTTAATATTTGACGTGTAACAAATATTGTAAGCAATCAAATAAAATTAAAGATAAGAACTAAAAATCATGACTATTTATGTGTATTGATAAAAAAGCAAAAAATTTATCAACCATTTCCGAGACACATTGTCCGTGAATTTGATTCTAACATGAAATATAGGGTTTTCATGAGTTTTCTGTAAAGTTGTAGTCAACCGTCGATTGTGCATTTTTGTGCAATCGACGTCGACAGATCCTTCTCAGCGAAGATAAAGTGCTTTGTCGGCACGTAAAGCTCTTTTCGTAAGTTGGCAGTTCAAACGGAAAGAAGTAAGTCACGCGTCCTACTCGTTTACTATTGTTAAAAGAAAAAAAAAGAACGACCCTGGCGAAAGTATCGGATTGAAATTCATTCCGAGTCAATCAGAACTATTCCAATTCCTTCCGATATCTGTATTCGAGCCAATGCAAATCATTCCGAACTAATCCATAAAACGTTTTGTATCTCGTTTGATGAAAAACGGTCAAAAACCAATCCGACCTAATCCGATTAAATCTGAGACACCAATCCGAATGAATCCGAACCAATCCGAAACCAAGTTTTCAATCAGAACCAATCCGAATGAATCCAAGGTCGGAATGATTTGGATTTATTCTGATTGATACTTTGGTTTGGATCAATCCGAGTTCGGATTGATTCGGATTGATCTGGATTGAAAACTTGGTTTCGGATTTATTCGGATTGATGTCTCGGAATTAATCGGATTATGTCGGATTGATTTTTGACCGTTTTTCATCGAACAAGATACAAAACGTTTTTCAGATTGGTTCGGGATGATTTGCATTGGCTCGGATACAGATATCGGAATGATTCGGAATAGTTCTTATTGACTCCGAATGAATTTCAATCCGATATTTTCGCCAGGGGAGCTCATCATTCTTAAAATTGGAAGCATTTGACGAATCAGTAATCCTTTCCTCGTTGCTTCATAAAAAGAACTCATTTATTCCTAGATGTGCTTTATCTTATATATTGCTTTCCTTAAGGTAGTTTTCATCCACGAAATTCAGACCTCAGGCAAAAATAGAAAATTTTGCTCTCAAGAATAGCAATATTATTATTGAAAGGCTATTTTGAAAGAGAAAAGATTATATTACATGAAAAAAATTTGAAACACGGAAAAATAATTTTATTAATAAATTTTATGTTTGACCCAACTTTTTTTCTTATCGCTTCTTACCAAATTTAAAAAAATTATGCGATTCTAATAAATCATGAATCATTTTTTCAGAGAAAAGATTGCCCACAACTTCACTGTTTCTGATTTTTAGAAATAAATTCTTTTATGGCTGAAACCATTAAAAATACATTTTCCAAAACGAAATTTTTATAAACAAATTCCTGAATTTGATAATAATTTATTGATTTTCGAAAATTGAAAATGGTTAAGTTGTAGGGAATCTTTTTCTTGAAAAAGCGATTTGTAATTTATTAAAATCGCATAATTTTTTAAAATTTTGTGAGAAGCGATAAGAAAAAAAGTTGCGATAAAAATAAAATTTATTAATAAAATTATTTTTCTGTATTTCAAATTTGTTTCATGGAAATTAATCTTTTCTCTTTCAAAATATTCCTTCAATAATAATATTGCTATTCTTGAAAGCAAAATTATCTATTTTTGCCTGAGGTCTAATTTTCGTGGATCAACTACCTTAAAATAAATTTTTTATCAAGAAAATACTTGAAAACTTCGAGACATTGAACGTAAAAGCCTTTAAGTTATAAAGTATCTAAAACTTCAACTATACTGTATTTAATAGGTATAATTTTGATATAGCTACATATATGTTATTGCTATAAATCTTGGAAATTTCCTCTCCGTTGCTATATAATTTGGACGCTCTTATTTGAGCTCGAGTGGATAAATATTTGTCATTAAAGAGGAGTAGGCGGTGGGCTTGTGGTTCTAGTGTAAATAATGCAAGAAAAGAAGAAAAAAGGGGAAAATTGAAAACTTGAATCGTCATGGTCTCTTAGCAGAGAATCTAAATCGAAAACGTATTTCACTAGAATTCAATTGAAACATTCGAATCACATCCGGCAGATATTTGTTTAGTGAGCGAATCATGGATGGGAAATCTTTTGATGGTATCTCCTTTTGTAGAAGTTGATGGATCCAATTAACATTGTCAAGCACTCTTCTAATAATACAGTTTGAACAAAGGAATTAGAATGGGGAAGATAAAAGTAGAGTCCTAATTATGTAATCAATAAGCAACAAATATTATCTTTTGACATCAGAACATGATTCATTAATAATATTATCTTTATTTTACGCGACTTATCAGAAGTAATATTTTATTTTATAGGAAAAATATAATATTCGTAATTATTAGATGTTTATTAATAGTCGTTAAAATTACATAACCGAGATGAAGGCTTAAACGCCTTTTGAAAACATTATAAATCATAAAATCAACTCAGCAAATTTCAAATTCTTTAATATTTAAAATTATTTTATTTTAATTTTTAATTATTTTATATTATTGATGCAAAAAAATTCTATAAACTTCAGATTTTTTTTCTATTGAAGTATAATTATGTTGATGTTGTCATAAATGATTATTGAGATGATAATCTCAAAGATTGACAGAAGTGATAACGTTTCTTTACCGTTTCATTTCTAATCAAAGTTACTGAAAAAATAACCTCCTGGTATAAAATTTATAGTAAATTTTTGTATCAAATTTATTATAAAAATATATGAAGTTATTTGTATATAGAGTATATAAAATTTAATATACGCAATTATGGATTTTAATATCTATTGAAGTGTCGATAGAACAGAATATTTTCTAGATTCTTTGATTTTTTTGGTAATTTATCAGAAATGCGACGTACAGGGGTAGACTTGAGCTACAAACTTCTCAAATTATGAAAATTAATGACGTGTTTAAATGCTTATAGGAAACTAATTTTATAATACTTGGATATCTTAAATAATTTAAAAATGAATTTTTTACTATATGAAAATAAATAATCTACTTTATTATTCACAACCTGAATTCAGTGCAAAAGTAAGTTTATAATTGCGCGTATAATCAAATTATGTGAATTGTTAATTTTAATATACCAGTGTATTATTTCACAAATAAATAAAAATATTAAATTTCATATAAAAATTTACATGAAATTTAATAATATTCCTAACAATGTAATTTTTTCTATTAAAGACACAAATAATGAAAGTAAAATTCATTGAATTTCACTGATTCAGATTTGGGGAGCAAACCGGAAAAATGAACTTTTTTTGCACTCAAACACCGAAATAGTTAACTCCGAAAGATTTTGATGTTCCAAAAACAAATCCGTTCTCCAAATTTTCCAAGCACATCAGAATTTCGGGATAACCTAACCTAAAAGTGCAAAAAGTGTAATTTTTAGCTTTATTTGGAATAATATAAGACGAGCAGCGATTTTTTTTTTCTTAGATCAGCTATTGTTATCGTTTATTACTCCTTTTACCTCTCATTTCCATTTTTGATCATCACGAACCGAATTTTTTTCTTCGAGATATGGCACATTAATCATTTTAATTTTACAGTAAAAAAGAGCAAAAAAGAAGAAGTAAACAAAAATAAATTTTTATTCCATTAATAAACGTTTCGGTTTCTAAAGGTTTTTGAGTTTGCTGAATCCGAACTTGAAATCAGATTTCCAAGATTGAAGATAGTGAATCAAATATGGCGGATCAAAGTTATAAAGAAATACCTGGTTTTGTACAGAATCTAGTGTCTTGAGTTTAATGTGACATACTCCAGAGAAAAAAATTAATGCGAAATAATCTACAATTTAAATAAAAGGTAAAAATCAGTGCTAAATCATAGCGTAAGAGGATTTTAGACAAAAAATTCGCTGCTCGTCTTATATTGTTTTAAATATAGCTGAAAAAGGCCATTTTTACACATTTAGGTTAGGACATCTCGGAACCTTGACGTATAGGAAACATTTGGACAACGAATTTTTTTTATGACACCAAAATCCTTTGGGAAATTAACAAAAGTTGATAAATGTTTTTTTTTTTTGGTCGCCGTACACCAAAAATCAGCATTATCGGTCTGGTATTGCGTGCGGAAAGTTTATTTTCCCTCACTAGTGCTGTAAAATAGTGCGGAAAAATCAAATTTCTGCACGCAAAACAACACCGACTCGGCTAACTTTCGGTATAAAGCTAACAAAAAATATCGTTCGTATCACGTGCGGAAAGGCATATTTCTTGCGTTAAAATACGCCTTTCCGCACTTGATACGAAATATAATATTTTTGAGACCCGTTTTGACACGATTGAAGCCATAAAACAAAATTCGTGAAATGAGCTGAAGGCCATACCGGAAAGCACCTATAAAAAAATATTGATGAATAAATGAAAATTGTGCGTTTTATTTAACAATTCCCTGTACTTTTTTGACACAACTCATTAAAAGCATTGTTATACGCCATAAGAAATGAGACAAAGGATGATAATCTTGTGGAAAATATAAGCCTACCTAGTTTAATGTAACATTCCTCAAAGAATTCGGGTCCAAGAATAACACTGAGTAGTCCCAATACCCCTTGTGGGAACTCTGTGAGTAAAAATAAGAGCAGGATAGCCAGAAGCATTTTGGTGGTTCTATCAGTCTGTTTTTCCTTATCCATCAGTCTCGATGGTTTTCTTTTCCTTTTTTTCCCATTAGAGAACTCCGTAGATACCTCCTCACGTTTGATCATAGTTGCTTCAGCCAGTTTCTTTCTTCTTTTCTTAGCCTCGACGAGAGCTAAGATCAACCTGAGACTCAAAATGGTCAATGCCACACATGGTATCAACTTGATAACTACACTGTACATCCAGAAGTTGAGGAGTTTTGCATTTTCAGTAAGGTCCACAACAAAGATGGTCCCATTAATTAAATTTTCTCGATGAGATGTCGAGTTGTAGAAACTAGAATTCACTCTCATCCCATTGTCATCTAGTAATTGAGACTTCTCAACAATGCTCGTGGTCACATAAAGGGGTACACATATGATGGGACAAAAGAGATAGGCACTAACAATAGCTATAATACTTCTTCGAAAGCTACACCATTCCCGATTTTTTTGAGGATGTGCGACCGCGATATAGCGCCAAACAGCCAAGGTCACGGTCAGCCAAATCGAAATAGTATGGAAGACTTGGGCAAAAAGAGCATGAAAGAGGACGAAAACAGTCCATTTATAGGAAAAAGTGTCCCGTGTTGGCCGAAAGTAAAGGTAAGAATGCACAGCATAAGGAATGTATTCTAACATCACTAATAGATCTGCAACAGCTAATCCAGTTAGGATCGCATTTGTTGGAGAACACATTTCCTTTCGGGTAAGAACTGCAATGTTCAACCCATTTGCAATGGAGCCAAAAACACAGACAAGAAAACTGGCCCATCCATGGACCGCTACGTACCTTGTACGGAAGAGGTCCAACCAACCCACACATGGCGACTCGAAAGTCGAATTCATTTTTAGGGCTTTGGTACCAAAGTTGGCACCTAATTTTAATTCGTCGGGTTCATTTGGAGGTCAACACCCTTCTTTCTTGATTGGTCCCATCTTCGAGAGATGCGTCACATTTTTAGTGGATATCAACCCTTGGACCATTTGTGCCTTTCAGTTATTCTATATTTGCTGTATCTTTTGTAAATTCTTAGAAATCATGAGTCCAAAAATTGTTTGTACAGGTGGTTTTTTCTTACTGAAGGCAACATCTCTAGATTTTTCGACTTCGTTGTTTGGTTTCCAATATTTACTGCTTGGCAAATCTTTTAAAATGATTGAATTTTTTGTAGACAGTTGTTGTTTCGGTAAGGTTCAAAGATGATTCAGAGTTTGAGAACAGTTTGAAATTATTCACTTATTTATTACAAAGTTTGACAGTCTCTAGTTTATGGAAACCACTATTTGAATTATGAAAAGTGTACTTTGTTCCACTTGTGGAAAACCTTCTTAGTTTTTGGATCAGATCCAAGATAACCCATGAACAAATTTCTAAACCGAACTTATCATTTACAAAATTTCGTAAATATCACATTTCTCCCAAAATCCTTACATCTCTATTATATTTTTCATTGCTATAAGTATTATATCACATTGCACAATTACTCTCTATATCAGTGGATAATTTGATGAATAAAAAAAGAACTTTCACTTCTATTTAAATTGACCATATGAGTCAACATTTTAAAGTTGTTATTTACATATTAGGTTCTTTATGGAAAGTATGCCTCGGTAACAAAATTGTTCAGTTATAATGAACTGAAACTATACAATGAAAATATTGATAACGATACCGGATAATTGCGGTCGCGGTCGCGCGTACGAAAGCCGAATGAGAAGTAAAAGAGCGTCGCGACGCTGTCGAAGCATGAGTCCTCGTGCCTAGGCGCGCCTGCGTTCTTCTAGTTGTGCCACTCGTCCACCCTTACTAGTATCTTTGCTTCGCCTACACAGTACATATATACACTGTTTTCTTCTCAAGTTATCCCTCCTCATCACTTTTCATCGTTCTCAGTTTACACCTTCACCTGCGCTTTTATTAAATATATACCATAATCAAGCTGACACTTTCATAGAGCCTATTAACGATTTTAATCAGCTGAATGACTTGCACAAGGCAGAACCTGGGTTTTTAATACTTTTCTAATAAAAAAAGGCGCAATTCAATGAGTGGGTGAGAATGTACAAAGGACTACTGTTACGCTTTGTAACGAAAGCAAAATAACCCTTGGCTACAGTTCGTAGCGAATTATATTTTAAATCTATCAGCACGAATTCGTTCAGTGCACACTTATTTCATTTTAATCTGTACAAATTAAGATTCATTCAAATGGAAAAGGACATTGTTGATTTGGGTGAATTCAAAAATCAAAATTAAGGGGTTTCATAACCTTTGTGCATCCAAAAATAGTGTCATTTTTATCATTTATTTTCAGGCACATAAAAAAATGTAAAGCTATTCTAATTCTAATTGTGGTTGTTTCCCTCGCTTTGCTCGGGCATCAAACTTCACACTCGCAAAATACATTTTTTTTCCCCTAGTTGCACAATATACTATTTGTTAAGAAATATAAAATGGCGGCTAAGTATTGCCGTGTCTAAAAATAATTTTTTTTTTCGGAAGTCGTGACGGCAAAAAATTCTAAAAATTGATATTTGCAACCGAAAAAAAACAAATTCTTTCTTAATGTTCATAAGGGTGTCCAGTTAAATATCCAAGATTATAAAAAAATTTCATATTAATTAGGTGAGTTTGAAATTTTGTTAATATTGATTTTTGCAAAAACGGTGAGCATTTGAATGTAACACTCGATTTCCGTCCAAAAAAGCAACCTAAATTTGTTAAACAAATAAACAATTGTCAACCAATCTTAATAATCGTCAGTACTCCATTATATAATTAAATAATATCTTATTTAAAACATGATTCGTGTCAATCGATTAAAAATTGTTGAAATGGCGTGTTTTGCCGATTTGAAAAAGTCAGTTTCGAGAAAAACGCGTTTATCTGGGTGGAAAGTATCAGATAGGAATTAATTCTGAGCCATTCATAACTATTCCGATTCATTCCGATACCTGTATCCGAACCAATGCGAATCATTCTGAACCAATCCATAAAACGTTTTGTATCTCGTTTGATGAAAAACGGTCATAAATCAATCCGACCTAATCCCATTAATTCTGAGACATCAATCCGAATGAATCGGAACCAATCTGAAACCAAGTTTTCAATCCGAATCAATCCAAATGAATTCGAGGTCAGAATAATTCGGATTAATTCTGATTGAAAATTCGGCTTGGATCAATCCAATTTCGGATTGAAATTTTGGTACCTGATTTGTTCGGATTCATTCGGATTGTTGCCTCGCAAAATATCGACAAAGGAAGTATGCCAACCTTCAGAAAAATACTGGTTTAGTGCTGGCTGTATACAGAATCTAAATACTGTCTATAAACCGACATAGAAGTCTCATCGACAATTGGCACTATACTGGTTTGCTACTGCCGTTTTTGATTCAATTTGTATACATTTATTTTTGAATAGTATTGTAAAACTTAAAGATCAATCTAGCTTCTAATATAGTTATACTAGAAATTAGAATACTTTTGCAATTACAAAATTTCATCAGATAAAATCAAATCAGTATAGGCTGCTAGTACTCGACCAGTCCTACTTTAAAATACCAGCCCAGTACTGAGTGCCAACTCCCAGTCGAGTTATAATTGAGATTGCGCATGCAACAACCGCATAGGCGCTCGGCCTGTAGGCCGAGCGGAGGGGAGACGCGACCTATGATTAGCTGAAATTTCGTGTCGGAAAAACTCGGCTTATCAGAGGTCGCGCCCCCCCACCACTCGGCCTACTGGCCGAGCGCCTATGCGGTTATTGCATGCGCAACCTCAATTAGAGATCTGGACAGTACTATGTCAGTACCGACTAACATCACTGGACCAGTACTGCTTTTAAATACCATACCATAGTACTGGCTGCCAACTCCCAGTCAAGTTATCACTAGGGGTCTAGCCAGTACTGTGACAGTACCGACTGATAGTAATGGACTAGTACTGCTTTAAAGTGCCAGTTCAGTACTGATAGCTAACTTTCATGCGAGTTATCATTAGGGATCTAGCCAGTGCTATGACAGTAGCCATGCCGATATTGCACCAGTACCCTGCCAGTACCATAAATGTGTTGCGGTACTGGGATGATACCACGCTAGTAGTAAATTTCCACCTGGGTAAAGTTTTAATACTGTACAAAATACAGTGATTTTGATTTACCTCTAATCTGCTATGTCTGCTCTATACCTACCTACTTATTAAGCATAATTCTTAGGACCCTAAGGGACCTTTTTATGAAATAAAAAAAAAATTATTTTCTGAAAATGCAAGTGTGATAAAACCCGTTAAGTAATTTTTTTCGTTGAATAGAAGTAATTAATTATCATTCAGAATATATAGATGAAAATTAATTTGTTTTGATAGTAATATACTAAACACGATATTTATACAGACATTAATTACAAATGTTAGGTTTCCTCAATTGCTTCCAATTCGTTTTTTTTACTGGGTCGCTATGCTCACTAACCCTATTTAATTAACACACCTGTAATAGAGACTCCTTAAGTTATTTTTATCCGTTTGCATGTTAAGCATGATGTAAGCAGTTCTGAAAAAAAACAAGCTTCGTTCCTCTATTTCCTCTATTTTTCCCTGCGCCACAAATGTTCACTACTTTAGACATCTTCCATATGGTTTTCTACATATAAATAATGATAATATTTTTTGTAGATTTTCAGAGGTTATTCGAGTATCAATGTGATACATGAATCCATATTCCATGTGAAATTCTAAATCGAATTTGCAATTTTGGAATTGTGGCAATCTTGGCGTTACATTCAGTATTGCAGAATGCTTCGTCTTCAAATTGGATATAGCAATTTCCAATATTACAACGAAATGCAAAATCGTTTTTCTTACATGATCCGCAGTCAAATTATTTAACATAACATGTATAGTATGCCCTGGGAATGAATGACTAATACTTCATAAATGCTGAAGGGTCTTTGAGAGGAGATTCCCTGAGGCATTTACTCTCCATTGTCCAAACATAGTTTAAGCCAAACAAAATACACATGCACAGATTCACTATTAGAAATGTTCTGAAATTCACCAAGATTTCAGGTTACAAAAGTAACGGAAAATTATATGAATTATATGTTCAATCATTAATTAAGAGTCAATACAAGTCCAGAATATAAATATTAATGATACGTTTGAGTAAACGTATTTTAAACTTGAGAAAAATTGACTTTAATTTTTCATAGGAAAATTTTGAAAAAAATCAGGGTTGTTTTTCCCAATAGAAGACACATTTGAAAATTTTTTCAGATGTTTTCATGCATAATTCGTGATGCAAAAAATTGCGAAAATTTTTGCACGCAATTTTGTTCATGTTTGAATTGCGCAGTCGTAAGCGTCTTCTTTTCCACAGAAAGATTTTCAAATTCTTTATCATTTAATATTGTTGTATTATTTGTGATGTACCTAATGTGAAAAAATACATCACAGTTCCATGAACTTTAAAAATTCAGAGTAAAGTTTCAAAATGTAGCTCACGAATTATTACAATAATATTAAATAATTTTAAATTAATTAGTTGAGTTTGAAATTTCTGCCACTGCCTATATTATCGGAGGAAATCTCCAACTTGTCCAAATGTTCCAACTTTGCTTAAATGTCGAGTAAAATTTATCAAACTATTTTCTCCGTCCATGTAACTGTATAAAACTTGAATTACCTGAAACGTAAAAAAATTACTTCTGCAAGTTTCAAATATAAGAATCAGAATACTCAGTAGTTTATGACTATACGATAAAAATTTTTCTCTCAAATTCACTAAAAAGTATCTCAATTTTCTTAAATTCATCATAATTTTTCGACATTTTAACTGCATAAAACTTTAATTACAAGTTCTGAAAAATTATTGCAGAAACTTGTAAACACCTGAGTCGAAATCCTGAGAATCGAGAATGTGAGAAGAGAATCTATAAATGTTACGCATCCATAGTTAACTCTCTTATAGTCAACGACAGCTGCACTTATTACCGTTTTCCCGTTTTTTGAGGGTGAGGCGATGGCCAACTTCATAGAAACTCCCCTCGTTAAATACTCGCCTCGGTCTCCTTACGCCCTCTTCTTACCTTCGTTCAGTTCTCATTTCGCTTTTGCTTTACGGAAGAAAAGCCTACTATTCATATTATTAGTTTTCATAATTTATTATTACTTATCAAAATTAACAAATTGACATTGACAAGGAAATTTTCGTTGGCATAAACGTCAAAACCAAAGAACTTAAGTAAAAGTTAATGAATGTATTTGAATTACATAGGCTGACATTTTTTAGACCCTGGGACCAGACTATACTTTTCCGAGGATTTTTGGTGTACTGAATCCGAACCCGACCTCAGAATTGCCCTATCATGCCAGGTTTTCGAGAAATTCTAACCTAAAAGTGCAAAAAACTCTGTTTTAGAATTTTTCAGATATCTTTCTTTTTTCTTGGAGATATCGTTCAATGCAGTTGAGTACTTTGCCGTTTTCGTGCACCGAGAGAAATCCTATTAGTTGTGCTGACTAAAAGGTCACAAAAGGTCACAACTATACACTACCGTCGGAAATTGTGCGCACGGTGCTTGTGATCGCTATTAAAAATCACTGCTGACTTTGAACCACGATATCTCGATGAAAAAAAGAGATAGGGCATTTTTAAAAATACATTTGGAAAGCTTATGAAATTCCACGTCTAGTGATGCTCAATAAATATTTTTTTGACTTTCTGAAAATAATACAGCACGTGAGGAGTTAAAAAAAAAATTCAAGATTTTCTCAAATTCTCTACTTCAACTTTTTGCATGAGCTAGGAAAATTTTGTCCAAAATCTGAAAATTTCAAGACATAAAGTCTAAAATCTTATCTTTAATTTAATCTAAGAAAACTTGAAAAATATTCATGGGTTCCCGAGATACGATTAAAAATGTTCAATCGTATCTGAGTTGAATTTTAATCGACGATCACGATTCTCGGCCGGTTTGTTGCTCGCCTCCTTCGTTGAGGCAGGACCAAATAGGCCACGCACAAAGGTGGCTCTTAAGTGGAGCTCTCTTATATGTTCTTTGATCCAAGAACGTGTTTCCTTTATTTCCTTTCCTTTCATTCTTAGTTAATATTTACAATAACTATTAAAATGTTTATTAATGTTCTAGTTTATAAGAATTTTAAGAAATAAAAAATGTTTACATATCATTGTTCTATTCGTTAATATGGGGATAATATTGGATTTAAATAATTTTTAATAATCACAAATAACAATAAATATTTTTTTAAATTTAGAATAATTAGAAATAAAAATTACTAATGAACAGAATCAAAAATACATATAAGAGGGCTCCACTTAAACGCCACCTTTGTGCGTGGCCATTTCGGTCCTGCTTCAACGAAGGAGGCGAGCAACAAACCGTCCGAAAATCGTGATCGTCGATTAAAATTCAACTCAGATACGATTGAACATTTTTAAGCATATCTCGGGCACCCATGAATATTTTTTAAGTTTTCTAAGCTTAAATTAAAGATTAGATTTTAAACTTTATGTCATATAATTTTCAGATGTTGGAAAAATTTTTCCTAGGTCATGCAAAAAGTTGAATTTGACGTAGAGAATTTGAGAAAATCTTGAATTTTTTTTTTAACTTCTCACGTGCTGTATTATTTTCAGAAAGTCGAAAAAATATTTGTTGAGCATCATTGGACGTGAAATTTCATAAGCTTTCCAACTGTATTTTTAAAAATGCCCTATCCCTTTTTGTCACCGAGATATCGTGGTTCAAAGTCAGCAGTGATTTTCAATAGCGATCACGAGCACCGTGCGCACAATTTCCGACGGTAGTGTATATGGTATTATTAGTAAGCAGTACCAAACATTTTTTAAAACTTAGCAATGCTCAAAAGTCCATGGAACTAAGTATGTTACTAATTTTTTTTTTTTAATTTTTTTTTGGAAAAGTATGGTCTGGTTTCAGAGTCTGGAGTTTTGTCAAATTTTGTGGGCCTGTGTTATTATTGTGAAGGGTGTCCCAAGACAAGTGTACACATGTGAATGGGCCTTAACTCTTATTTATCACCAACTTCAGATCCATATTTTGACAGACTATGACAGTTTGGTCTTTTACAATTCTAACCATAGCGTCGTACACATCAGCCGAACGTTTAATTATCGTAAAAACATTTTGTAAAAATAATGATTCTCCAGTGCAAACATTTCGCGCTTTACGTGAAATTTTTGGACCTCGTAATCATCCAAGTACGCGCGTTATTACCAGAATCGTGAGTAATTTCGAAGAGAATCATACTTTTTTGGACCGAAAGAAAGTTCCACATAAACGTCCGGTGCGTACAACAGCGAAAATCCAAGCCGTAAGGCGTCATGTTGAGCAAAATCCAAAAATTTCCCATCGTCGTTGATTACAGCAGTTACATGTGTCAAGAACAAGTTCCCGCGAAAAAAAAGTTGATCTTGTTAGATCTGGTCAGATCAAATTCCCAGATCTAACCAGATATTGATTTTGTCGAGATCTGACCAGATCTAACAAGATCAACTTTTTTTTCGCGGGTTTGCAGGGAATTTTAACTGTTGATTTGAAACTTCATCCGTATAAAATTAAATTAACCCAACGTCTGAAGCCAGCAGACCACGAAATGAGACGTCGTTTTGTTAATTGGAGCCTCCAAAAGTTTCAGGATGAAAATCCTGAATTTTCAAAGTTTGTAATCTTCAGCGACGTGGCCCATTTTCAAATGGATGGGTATATGAATAAACAAAACTGTCGTTATTGGAGTGATGGCAAACCACAAGAACTTCAAGAAGCAACTCAATATTCCGAAAAAATCACTGTTTGGTGTGGATTTTGGTGGGGAGAAGTCATTGGTCCACACTTCTTTGAAAACGATAAGGGAAATGCGGTCACCGTTAATTCTGAGCGCTACCGAAGCATGATGGAAAATTTCTTTTGGCCAGAATGACATATATGCTATACATCACACCAAACAATCAATTTATTGAAGACAAAGTTTGGAAATCGAATAATTTCGCGAAATGAACCCATAAATTGGCCTGCAAGATCGTGTGATCTGACACCTTATGACTTTTTTCTTTGGGTTTTTTTGAAGGACCGGGTTTATGTGAATGCTCCCGAGACTACTGAAGCATTAAAAAAAAATATTCGAGACAATATACGCCTAATAACACTAGAAATGTGCCAAAATTTCATCAAAAATTAAAAATTGCAACTATGTACGTAAATCTGCTCTAAATAAATAATTAAACATACCTTCTTGAACTCTAACTTTTCTGATCTTGGAGTTGGAATTTTTAATATCACTTCGCTCTCGTTTCACTATCGCTTCGTACTCGTTCTTCTCCGCGTTTAACTTATAAACTATTTACCTTCAGTTTTTCAGAATTTAAGAGACATAATATTCACTCCACACTCGCCCAACGTTTGATTTTTGAACTAAAAAGTGTAGCAAGGGCGATGCGAAGGCAAGGACTTTGACTCGGGCAGTGTTTCGGAACATGATTAATTATTAAACTTGTCTAAAAAACACTTCATATCACAGTTCTTTAATCAGAATAAGGTGAAAAGAAACGTGGTTTATGAATAAACATGTATTTTTAAAATTTATATTCAGAGGCGTTGTTATTGATTGTTTAGCCTAAAATAACATCAGAACAGTATCACCTGAAAGTTTTTATTAAGAAGTCAAAAGTTTAGAGTAACTATTATTTGTTAAAGCAACTACCTTACCCTGATATTAAAAAACTTGCATGAAAAATAAGCTAACAGTGAGGACCTCTTTACAATAACAGACAAGAAAGTTCAAAATTGTTGATGTTTGTCATATGTTTATTATTAATAACGGAAACAGATATTAAATAAAGTATGTTGCCTACCTTCTTCATTCGTATGCATAATCTAATTTATTCTTTAATTACTTTTTGATTCCTCCTATAAATTTAGAAGGATAAAAAATGTGATACAAATAAAATAAAGTTATCTTGCATTTTTGACAATCTCTTAAGTTTTTCGAAAATTAATATGTTATTTTCTGAAAATGAAGAACAATCACGAAAGAAAATGCATGTAAGTACTCCTCCATTAATTGCCATATAGAATTTCATAGGAATGAACATAAGGATATGTCGAACCATATAAAAATTTTATAAATTCTATGTTCATTCTAAATAATATACCATATGCATAAGGAAGTACACAATCTGGAAGTTTCTTTACTCTCGTCGCCCGTGTTCAACCGTTTGTCACCCGAATAGGTTAGGTTAAATAGGACGCTTGATTGACTACGCATATGCAAGTCCTATTCTAAGATTAATCCTTTCATTGGTAGAGGATTATTCTCAATCTGAGAAAAAAATGCAAAAACCACTCTTTTGCCATCTTCTTCTCAAAAATAGAGGAAAATGCTTTAATTTTTAGAGGACTATTCTCCTTTTAATTTGTCTTTCTGTCCTTATCTATCTACTAGATACTTTTTATTTATTAGGTGTACAACTTTGCTTCCGCCGTTTTTCGATAGATGGCTGCAGCGGTAAGTGCTGGTCGAAATAGGCAGATCAAAAATGTCACACAATAAGCTTGGACATCTGTAGACATAACGACAGCACCACATTAGTGAATTTATGTTTACATCATTGTATTCTCAATCGATAATGTCAGTTTTCGAGCCAAATTTTCATAATTTGCGGGAAGTTTTGATTTTGGGTTTGCCAACCTCATCAGGCTTTATAAAAGAAGGTTAACTCATGATGAGTACACGGAAAAAATTTGTCGCTTAAAATTTAACAGACTATTCGAAGAGTCGTGGACAGAAAGTAAAATCGGAGAAAGTCTTGTAAGGTTTCAATGACTTTTAGGAAATAGTAGAAAAAAGTCGACTAACTTTTAGAAAACCAGGTCGAAGAAAAAAAGTCGCGTATTTAGTATTATAAAAGTATTTTAAACACTAACTGATCTTTTCTAAGAAGTAATGAAAAGTTTCATAATCTTTGGATTCATTTGTCATAGATTTTAAAAGACTATCGAATAATTTGAAATTAAAGTAATTCAAACAAATAGTTTTGTAAATTGTATTCTAAAGTCCATCAGATTTTATATGCCGTCTTCTAAAATTTCTTCGACAGTCGCAAAAAGCGATGCGCAGAAACGTAATTCATAGCATCGCACAGCAGACAATGCAGCTCAGCTTTATGTTTTTGTAATAATTTTGGTTAGATTTTGAGATTACGTGTCGTTTGGTTTCGTTTGAATCTGGATTGAAACGTACATTGAAGAATTAGTTCCGAGTAAGTATATGTTTACCTTGATAAAGTGTATTACGTCAAATTTGAAATTTATCTATTATTTTAGATTTGCCTTCAAACTCTGAATGTGATCCAAATATTTTACACAAGTCTCCATGACATGTAACGGATATGCGGGTTAAGGCGTGCGATTAGAATTAGGTTAGGATGCGTGCGTGCGTGCGAGCGTTCGATTCTCGGTGCTGCGAAGTGTTTATAAAAAATTGCGTTTCTGTAATGTGCAGTGTTAAATATAATGGTAAGTTCATATTAGGATTATATAGGTAATGTAAAAGTGAAAAATAATTAACTATATAAGTGCAGGATCATATCACAGAAAATAATATTTTCCTTTTTACACTGTTCAAAATTTTCTTCGACTGTCACTTAGACTTTCGATGCCTGGTTTAGAGACAATGGAACCCAACCCACGGTGTTTTAAATTTTCCGCGACTGTCACTTAAACTTTCGATTTTACGTTTTAAATTTTCAGCGACTATCTATCATATTCTTCAATAAGGAGGCTCATAATGTTTAGTCGACTTTCTAACCTATCCACGAGTATTATACAAAGTCGATGACTTTTTAAGCGACAAATTTTTTCCGTGTATTGTCGAGAATATAAAATTATAATAAAAGTCATGATTTTACTAATAAAATGACGTGATGTCATGGAGTCGACGACACCCATAGCCAACGAAATGTCGCAACAATTTTGACATTATGAAGAGTTTTCTTCTTTATATTTGAACCTCATTGATCGCAAACCAGCATCTTTTATAATACCATTTAACTTTTGTTGCTATGGGCAGTTCTAGCAAATTTAATTGCATCAAAAATTGTGCCGAATCTTGCGAATCGGGCATTGACACAGATTCTGACTAGTTTTTAGTTTATACTTTATACCCGTATTCTCACATTCAACGATTACTAGTTTGTATAATAAACAAATTATCCAAATCCGTTGTTTTTCCTACTATTTTAGCCTTTCCTAATCGACCATTTTGGAAATATATATTCTGAACTATACAACAACTTGAAATAAGCCACTTTTGGCAAAAATTGTCATCAAAATTATTTAGGTTTTTTCCTGTTTACACTACCATTTTTATTGAAATCAGCTAATTTTTTCGACTGTCGGTTATTTTGGAACCGCTCTTTTCAGAATATATTTTTGACTTAGAAATACTTCAAATTTTGGATCCGCTATTTTGAAAATAAAAATTTCGACATGAAATTTGAAATCAGCGACTCAAAACTTCATATTTTCGAGGATATCGACATAGCTCGTCCCCATCGCAGGCTTAATGAGCAGTGCTTCGGGGCACGCACCTTTCGGCTTCTGTTTCTTTCCTCCTTCTTGGGTGGTGGAACCTTCTCATCCTTCAGTCTCTTCCCGTGACTTACACCCATTCGCCCTTGTCCCTAGTTTTAGGCTTCTTCTTTGTCTACTGCTTGTTCGCAGTAATCTCCTGTAGACTCACGGTCGACTCTCTGGCTTACTTCCGGCTTTCGGGCGGGGAAACCTCCCCAGTTCAAGGCATCGTCAAAAACCCTCACTGATGTCGCGTCGGTAAAATTAATAATACTTTAGGGAGTTACTCAGGATGAAGAATTAACGAACAGAAAAATCTTAAACTTTGCAGAGCGTTAGAATATAATTAACAAATTATCCGTACGAAATTTCAAGGTCTGAGGTGGGTTTTTTAGTGAGACATTCATATTTCTATTTTGCGCCTCTCTAGTTGACTCAACCTGGGCTCTTATGAGAAATCGCGGAGGTTATCATGTATTATCATTGATATCTTTTCAACTGACGAACAGATCATAACGGGATTTGAACAGTAGAAAAATAAGATGTTCAGGAATAGTTATCAACTTTAATAACATTCAAAGGTGGGTTCTAAAAGTAATAGCAAATACGATGAAGATTGGAAATTGCTGTGATTTTGGTCTTTGGTTAGGTATGTGGCAACGTCGCATTCTTAGGTTATGTGCGCGAAATTTGAAATATATGCGTTATATCTATTCAGCAGCTCGTACCAACTGGTGATTAAAATTTGTTATGAAAATCATGTTTTTAATAAATGAAATATAACATATTAATTATTCGTATGATAAATAAACGAATTAAGTACATACAAACAACTTTATTTACATACATATCATAATACGTAGTACGTAAAATCTTTCTCAATGACATACTAAATTTGTCTTATTTCCACAGTCTTGAATCGATATAACAATTTTTTAATACATTTCCATTATTATCACAATCGTTCATTAATTATTATTTAGAATATTTGATACATATACTATAAATATATACCAACTAAACTAAAGTAAATTAGTATTTTGTTTTTAGATAATCACAGATTTTATTTTTAACCTTCCTATTATTTGTCACACGAATTTTCCAGTTTTTATCAGCACCAAAGAAACGAGATAATCCATCCAAACCATGTTCTTTGTATGCATCGATAACCATAGTTACCGTGATGTCAGAGGCAATCATTTTTTTCCTCATTTGGACGGATGTGCAGCTTTTTAATTCATTGTATAATTTCATGTCTGAGAAATATTTCTTAGGTACTGACGTGACCATATGTACGACTGTACACCTGTGCGCACACGAACAAACAAGATGCGACGTTGCCAGATCAAGTACTACTGTAGTCAACCTGCGTGTTCAACCCTGTTTTGACTAGGCGGGTAAGTGAGTAACTCCCTTAAAGTCACTAATCCAGCCTTCTGTGGATTCTGCGTTTTTCCGCAGTATTCCCAGCGCAAACAACGCTTCTTCTTTTCCTTCTTTGATTAAAAAAAAAAATTTTTTTAGCCCTGCAAAACTTCCATTTTTTATGCTGCCCTCTACCTCGTTGATCAAATTTTTCTCTTTTTATAGTTGTCCCTTCACGTCCCCCTTTTGAAATTTTACTTTGGAATTGTAACTCCTGTCCGGCATTACCATGGCGTATAATTCTCGCCAATACAATTTCTCACGAAAGTTTCTGTTTAAATTATTATTCTTCATAACTGTTCCCACGAGAAGACACATGGGGGTCATTGGGCACAGTTGACACAACTACTTTTTTTGTTTATGTTACTATCCGCATCGTTGTTTCGAGAATACAGGTAGAAGAATCAACCAGAAAATTACTTGTGTTAACTAATAAAGTAATAGTGGCATATTTTAAAAGTCAATTTATAACGTTCAAATTTTTTTTTTCAGTGTGAAAAGGAACAAAAAATTAATATGGCTAATGGATAGATAAGGATGACGAGGCAAATTGATACCTATGGATTAAAACGGATAAGGAATCAATTTTTATTAAAAGGATTAAAAAGGATAAAAAGCATTCTTTTGCTTCAGGTGTATTAAAAAGAATAAAATGAAGATACTCAACTTCGATTTGATTGGATAATAAAATCTATATTTAATATTATTTAATATTATTAATCTCTAGAATTTTTGTTCATTTATCGTTATTTTGGCATAGGGTCAGATAGTCTTCTTCAAGGAGAAAAAGAAATTCTCAGGATTGCTTATAAAAAAATAAAAAAAGTCGGTTTTTAAAACAGTTCAGATCATTCTGTGAGAGACTCCGGTAACAAACTCCTTAAGAAAAGTTTTCAAAAACGTATACCTTGTTCGTGTTTTGTCATTAATAACCAATTGGGCATCCTTCTTTAATAATAAAATTTTTTTAAAATTTCCGGTCGGTTCGTATGCAAAAATTTTTATGTTTTTTCATTTTATCCGGTTTTTTATTCACAGTAAACTCTAAATATTTTTTCAATTCGTGATGCTGCATACTGGACTACTTCATTTTGAATTGCAAGCTATGAGATAAGTTTTTGATTTCTATGATAATCCTTATTTGAATTATCTCCTATATTCTAATCTTTTACAGAAATTTTGAATTAATCTTTGTATTTATGGTACTGAAGAGGGCCCCCATATGTGGCCGAAACGTTTGCCTTTCTTTCTTTTTTTGCGTATTTTTATATCTAATAGTGATAATTTTGATCGAAGAAAATAAAAATAATCTGACCCTATGCCAAAATAACAAGAAATGAACAGAAATTCTATGAATTTTGGGTCAATATAATAGCAGATATGTTATCAAACAGGTCACTTTAAAATTATTAATATCGTCTGATAAAAAATAAAATTATTGATGTAGCTAGCACAAGTCTTTATCAAAATATATTCAATCCTGTAAAATTAGACAATTTGCATAGTTATACATATTCGTATAGTCAGCGAAATATTTGCAGGTCCAGCTTGTTGGGACAAATTGTTCCATCAGATACTCTTGAGGATAGACAAGGAAACAGCATTTTATTTTGTTATAAAAAAAATCCTGAAATAAGCTTCCGAGACGTGCCTGAACACGAGACTATATCCTTAATCTTTAACACTGCATCATGAGTGCACTCAGAGAAAAATTTTATTTGAATTAAATATATCGTTTTTTAAATTAAATTTTTAAAATTTAAAACAGTAATTTATTTGGATTTACCATAAGATTTTATTTGATTTCATTAAATATAAAATATCTATCTTCTTGATTAAAAAAAATTATTTGTTTGATTCAAACAAGTGATTTTTTGAAATGGATTAAAAGAGTTGGCTTAATAATAATTTATTGTAAACAATAAGATTAATTGTTCAATTGAAACAAATAAACTTGGAAAAGAAGGGTGCGATGCATCCGCGCTAAGGCGCTGACGGTACTTCTTGATTTCCAGAGCTGGGTAACTATTTCAAATGAATCCATTTCAAATACCTATTTGAAATGCAAAATGCCATTTTCCATTTTGTATTTTAAATAGGAAGAAGAAAACCATTTTGCATTTTCCATTTTAAATAGGTTTTCAACCTATTTTCAACTTAAAGTACTATTTTCTAGTTTTTTTTTGGTTCTGTCCTGGACGAGCAAAAGCACATGTTGGCTTCCCACCGGAGAAATGCTGCCATTGGTCAAAATTTGGCGCACGATTTAAAATCGAATTAATTTAATTCGGTATTGAATCGCGCGCCAGTTTACAGCCGATGGCAGAATTTCTTCAGCGGGAAGCCAACACGCGCTGCTCGCGCAGGCAGCCATTTTTCGAAACACTGTTTTTATTTTACTATCAAGAGACCCGGTCGGGTCTAGAAGGCTAAGGTAAAAAAAAAAGAAGCCCGACCGTGGTATCTATACTCCAAATGTTTTTAGTTACGCAGACATGATTTTGCTCCCAAAAAGAAGATCCATGGGGGACGCAATATCCGAGAAGCAATTACTACTTAAAGCAAATGAACACATCCGCAAAGAATAATAAATATTCTTGATGTAATTTTTTGAATAACGCGAAGTATAGAGTCGATAGTCCAAGCAACAGGGCATTTATTATGAATGATTTATGACATTATTTATTTCAGAAAACGGACTGTGCCATCAGAAGAATGGTTGGTCATAGAGTAATTGTGTCATGTTTTGGACAATGAAATATGATTTATAAATTTTTTATCAACATTTAAGACCAAAAAATCGCACTTTTTTTAGTTTTTTGTTTATAACATTAAAGGTAATTATCCAATCTTGACGGCATCAATTCATAGGTTGTAGACAATTAAATTGACAACAAAATGAGCTATCGCTTCAACTGATTGGATAATTAGAAGCGGAGAAAATTCGGAAAACCGGTAAATTTAGCTTTTGTTAAACAAATTAATATCTCAGTTAATTTTTAACTTGTTTGGTTGAGGATTTGTGGAAAAGTAGCAGACTTTATGCTCTTCAAATGCATAAAAACGGACACTTTGAGATAATACGTTTTCGCGCTATTGACACTTTAATTTATTTAATCCGTTAATTGTAAAATGTCTGCTTGTCGCAGAGGTGGTCCGATTTTTATTTTGAAAACGGCTTTTAAAAATATAAATCAAGCACAAAATAACGTCAATCTTGCATTTTCGCTAAAATGTTGCAAAGTACATTAAAAAAGGCCCAAACATGACTTCAAACTCCTGAAAGACAAGCATGAAAAGCTAGTCTTCAAAGGTCTATGTATGATCAAATAACGACACCATTACAAATATTACAAACTGACAACAATTGAATTTTCATTTATTTGAAAGTATTGGATGTAAAAGTGCATTGTTAATAAATTACATGACTGCTTTCGAATTAAACAGTGTTTCTTTCTCAAAAGACTTTTTATTATTTACCGACTTTTATTTGTGGGAACTGCATAAAATCCTCATCGGAATATGGTAGACTCACTTACAAATGTTTGAGTGCGCTCGACTCTATACTTCGCGTTGCGCGCTCCAAGCGCGCGGTCACACAAAAATATTTTTTTCTCGAAAAGTATCAAACGGTCCACTACCAAATTTTGACACAAAGTTCTGTGTACTTAACGAACAAATTACACAAAAAATGATTCAATTCAGACATGTCCCTTTTGAGATAATTCCATTTGTTTACTTAATTATTGCATAGAAAGTACTAAATACCGTTTCTGAGTTTTCATCAAAGCATGGACTTAATAGTAGATCCCATGGCATATTTCATTTATGCATTTTATACTCTTCGTTGAATATTAGAAGCAGTATTGAAAAAAACATTTTTTGCACATTGAAAATAAAAAAATCAATAACTTGTAAAATTTACATACCATATTGAAAAAAAAAAATACGTGTCATTTTTTTCCTCTCTAGAACGAGGAAAAAGATTTTCAGGTGAATCAAAATTTTGATTGTAAATCTGATATGGAATGACCCGTATGTATCTTTTTTTTCTTACGGGGGTCCACCTCTGTGCCGGTGGCACTTCGAGTGCTTTTTCAAGAATTTTTATTCGGAAGAAATATTTAAAACTTTTCAACAAATTATATGTTATTTTGAAGGTTTATTTTTTTGTTTTACTGAGTAATTTTTTCAAAAGTGTAATTTGAAGCCTAATATTTACTCAAGGCGTTGTAAATGGCCTGCTCAAAAAGTGATGGTGAAATTGTGGTCAAGATTCCGCTCAAACCAGTTGTCTAACACTCGGGAGAAAAAAATCTCGTTATTTGCTGTTAAATAATCGAGATACCCACGCAAGATTTTGTCAAAATTTTGAAAATGGATAAAATGGCGGTCTTTTTCCGAAAATCGATTGTTAAATAAAAAAGAAATTAAATTAAAACAAACAATAGTCCAAACAAGAATTTTAGTGCTTTCAAACGAAATATTTTTTTATATCAAATAAATTTGTTCAAACAAAAAATAACTCAAACAAGAAGCTTACTATTTTTGAATAAAATATTTGTTTTGATCAAACAAAAATCTTCAAACAAAGAATTTGATTCAATCAAACAAACATTTTTTTGTCTCTATAATAAGAGAATAATTTTTTTGAATTAAATAAATATTTTTCTTTGTGCGCTAATTCGGATCTTGCCTGAAACTGCATATCATTGATGCAATTTCGTTATCAGAAGATTGACTTTGTTATTATTTTAAAACTGTCATAAATGAAGTTTGGTGATATTTCATAGATAAATATTAATTATATAGCAATTCCTATGTTGGTAGTTACTTATTTTATTCTATTTGCTTTAAAAAATGAAGACTTATAATCAGATTCTCGCATAATTTTATAATCTGAAATTATATAACTATATTTAGCGTTTTGAAATTAGGAGAGTGCGAAATTAAAGAAGTAAATATTCCCAGCTTTTATTCGAGTTAACTTGAAGTTTTGAGAGTGAGAAATATTTTTATCTTACGAGAGACATAAATAAAACATTACTATTTTGACAGGTGACAGTTTTATACGTCTCACTATATATCGACAATGCAATATCGAGATAAAAAATCCATGCCTAGAAATGAAAGTTTTTCTGACTGATTAAATAAAACTTCTCTGGGAAATAAATTTTTTATATATAAATCATGGCGAAAAAATGATTTTAATTAACTAAACGTTTTATATTGAATTATTATAAACATGTATGTAGTGTATATATATACTGAAGAAAAATCCCACCCTCTAGGGATCATTGATCCTCAACTTGAAAGAATGTGGTAAAGATTTGATCGCGATAATACCAAAATGATTAAAACATTGACGTGAAACTTTGATAATGAATCAACGAGAGTTTCAGAGAGAACTTGAAATCTATAGAATCAGCAGAAAATATTGACTTCTTTTTCCACTTTTAGGGGATTGGTCTACTAAGCCACCAATTCTCAGCGAATTTCTAACTCTTTCTTTCTGAGTAGAAAATCGTATTATCTTGTGAAAAAACGAGTTCTTTCACGAAAATTTATAAAAAATAGGCTTCGCTTTAATTGATTTTTAGATTTATCGTACAAATTAATTAACAAATGACTGAGGCACTTTCCACAAACTATATTTGCAATTAATGAATAGACTTATGTTCTGAATTACCAATAGAGAGGACACGAGACTGCATTTCCTCTGAGCAACAGTGTTTGAGTGGAACCTCAAACGCTTTGATCAAATTGGCACGCATCGAGTTGGACGCGCTCTGCATCGTTTGTGTTCTATAAATCGCTTCAAAGACTATCGGTTACTCACCTTATATTTTACTCCATTACCATGAAACGGAAAATCCCTCTGGAAATCGTAGGCAACAGGGGTAGTAATTTAAGGGGTTACGGGTAGTCAGAATTTTAAAAAAAAATAGATTTTTTTGTATTTTTTTAAGGAGCAATACCACTGTAGAATTTTCAAAAAATCATTTTTTCTTTTATTGGCTTAAAAGATGCTTTGAACTTTCTAAATTATGGGGCAAAAAGTCCAATCCCTGAAGAAAAATTTGTAAGAGTTTTCTAAGAGTAGAATTTTTTCATTTGTACGTGTCTATAACTCAACTCAAAACTTTAAACGCGTTTTTCTCAAAACACGTTTTTTCAAAACGGCATCCACTATAACTCGAACAATTTTGAATATTTTCTTTTCAAATTTTAACCACATATTTCAAACAACATTTTTAAGAGAAACACGTACGGATTTTTCGATAAGTTAATTTAAACAGTTTGTATAAACAAATGACTGGCTTTTTTTTCGTCCAAAAATGACGTTTTTTCTTGAAACAGCCAATTTTACAAAAAACAATATTTTTACAATCCCATACGTGTTTCTCTAGCTATACTTATGCAGATTAAGGAAAAAAATTTGTTTTTGTTCCAGCTTCAAATTTACGGTAGTTCTAGTGCGTGCCGCAAAAAAACACGCTGCAGGAGAATGGCTCCAGTGCCGCCATTTTGAGATATTTGTCAATGACAAAATTTCCCTGGAAACTTAAATACATGGCCAAATACATCCTCAAAGCGTTTTTTCTTACTACCTTTCCTTTAACCCAAAAAAATGTCCAAAAATCTATGCTGTTATACTGGTGTTGCCCCTTAAAGTAAAATATTACGAAAATATACTCTCTAGAAATTTCAAGTTGGTCTAATGAATAGTTTTAAAGATATTCTATAATAATAACTATGTTTTCAAAGATGATGTACACTATATTCTAAAAACTACTTGACGGATTCGAATGGAATTTATACAGAATATTCTAGGCATTAGAAACTAATGCTTAATGGAAGAATTTTTTTTCATAAACAATAAACGAGCGTTTTTTCGCTCAAAATTCATAAGTATACTTTCAGAGGCCACCACTTTGCTTGATTTGGAAAAAGCTTCGATTGGGCACTAGAGAAACTATTAAAATAATTTTTTTTTTTTTGTTTAATTCATTTTAGATAAACCAGTAAGAAGTACTGATGGTCACTGCGTGGCACTATTTGTAAGAGAGGGGTCAACAATCAAGCTGATAACGGTTTAGAAATAATATTTTTAATGAAATTTTCATGAAAATTACTTAAAATCCGATGCAAAAACTTGGTATTATATTAAATAGAAAACATACAACAGTTCAAAAAAACTTGTTGAAAATGTTTTTTTCACGCCTCTGTTTACCTGTCATCCCCTATGTAATTGTCATGCCATAAAACACATCTCTGGAAAAAAGTTTTCCTATAACTCAAGACGTGAAATGATATTACGAGGGACACTATTTATATTTTGAGCCTTGGTAACATTGAGTGTTCTCAGGTGCCATCTGACATTTCCACTGGAAAGTTTGACATTTTGGACCATAACCACTCTTAGAACGTTTTGTCATTTGAGCATTATTTGTGTTATTTACAGTGACTTGAAAATTGGGTCTCAGCAAAAAATGGAGTTAATTCGTGAAAATTTTCGTGCGATGATTTATTATGCCTTTCAACGTGGATTATCAAGACAAGAATGCATTTATCAACGTATTTCCATTTTTGGCGATGGAGCCTCATCCTATGTTACTGTGAAACGCTAGTACACTACCGTCGGAAATTGTGCGCACGGTGCTTGTGATCGCTATTAAAAATCACTGCTGACTTTGAACCACGATATCTCGGTGAAAAAAAGAGATAGTGCATTTTTTAAAATACAGTTGAAAAGCTTATGAAATTCCACGTCTAGTGATGCTCAATAAATATTTTTTTGACTTTCTGAAAATAATACAGCACGTGAGGAGTTAAAAAAAAAATTCAAGATTTTCTCAAATTCTCTACCTCAACTTCAACTTTTTGCATGAGCTAGGAAAATTTTGTCCAAAATCTGAAAATTTCAAGACATAAAGTCTAAAATCTTATCTTTAATTTAATCCAAGAAAACTTGAAAAATATTCATGGGTTCCCGAGATACGATTAAAAATGTTCAATCGTATCTGAGTTGAATTTTAATCGACGATCACGATTCTCGGCCAGTTTGTTGCTCGCCTCCTTCGTTGAGGCAGGACCAAATAGGCCACGCACAAAGGTGGCTCTTAAGTGGAGCTCTTTTATATGTTCTTTGATCCAAGAACGTGTTTCCTTTATTTCCTTTCCTTTCATTCTTAGTTAATATTTACAATAACTATTAAAATGTTTATTAATGTTCTAGTTTATAAGAATTTTAAGAAATAAAAAATGTTTACATATCATTGTTCTATTCGTTAATATGGGGATAATATTGGATTTAAATAATTTTTAATAACAATAAATACTTTTTGAAATTTACAATAATTAGAAATAAAAATTACTAATGAACAGAATCAAAAATACATATAAGAGGGCTCCACTTAAGCGCCACGTTTGTGCGTGGCCATTTCGGTCCTGCTTCAACGAAGGAGGCGAGCAACAAACCGTCCAAGAATCGTGATCGTCGATCAAAATTCAACTCAAATACGATTGAACATTTTTAATCGTATTTCGGGCACCCATGAATATTTTGCAAGTTTTCTTGGCTTAAATTAACGATAAGATTTTAGACTTTATGTCTTGAAATTTCCAGATTTTGAAAAAAATTTTCCTAGCTCATGCAAAAAGTTGAAGTTGAGGTAGAGAATTTGAGAAAATCTTGAATTTTTTTTTTTAACTCCTCACGTGCTGTATTATTTTTAGAAAGTCAAAAAAATATTTATGGAGCATCACTAGACGTGGAATTTCATAAGCCTTTCAACTGTATTTAAAAAAATGCACTATCTCTTTTTTTCACCGAGATATCGTGGTTCAAAGTCAGCAGTGATTTTCAATAGCGATCACGAGCACCGTGCGCACAATTTCCGACGGTAGTGTATAACGAGTTTAATCGTGGTCGCCGTTCGCTCACCGACGAATTTCTTAAAAGTCGTCCAAAATCAGTTGTTGGTCCAGAAAACAACTGATAATGCAAGATCGTCATATGACATGCTGTGAGGTGGAGGCAACCTTAGACATTAGTTCCACAAGCATATATAAAATGTTGCATGAACATTCAACCGTGAAAAAGAATTGTTCTCATTGGATCCCACATAATTTGACAAAACCATGTTTTAGAGATGTCTCAAGCGGAATGGAAAAAATGCTATGATACATGGTTCGAACTCATGCAAAATTCTATAGATCATAAAGGAGAATACTTTGAAAAACAATAAAGCAATTTTTGATAACAAATTAGTGTTTTTTATTATTAGGCTCAAAATATAAATAGTGCCCCTAGTATAAATTTAAAAAATATTATTTTTCATGAATACAATTTTAAAGTCGCGAAGAACTATTACTTTTATTAATGTTTTTTGTAATAGAATTTTTTTATAACCGCTTCTTACAAGTTTTTTGTAAAATAATTGAATTTCCATAAGTCATGGTTTATTTTTTCGAGGAAAATATTCCTTACAGCTCTATTATTTCCAATTTTGAAGATAAGTGGAAAATCTTCAAATAAATCGTTTTAAAAATTGTTTTAACGATTTCAGTCACTGAAAACATTATTTTCAAAATTGGAAACAATAGAATTGTAATGAATATTTTCCGCGAAAAATAAGCCATGATTTAGGAAAATTCAATCATTTTTAAAAACTTGGTAAGAAGAAACAGTAGGAAAAAATTCTTTTACAAAAAACACCATTAAAAGTATTATTTTTCGTAAGTTTTCAATTTTTTTCATTAAAAATAATGTTTTTTCTTTTATAAGACAGGATTACTAATATATTTTCGACTCTTAAAATCATAAGAAAACTTTTTCTTCCAAGGATTTGTTTTTTGGCACGACAACTACTTTAAGCGATAGTACAATCGAATTTCTCTTGTGCTCTCGTTTTTTCTCACGCAAGGCGGTTGAATCTTTTTTTCCACATTAATTCTGAAAATGTCAAGAAAAAGGTCCACAATGATTGACTTTCTTGGTTAGGACTCCCCAGAGCTTTATATGCTTCACGAAAGTTTAAGAAAAACTTTAACGATTTGTAGATATCGGACATTTAAATCTATGGGAGGTGCAATATTAAAGCTCTAACCCCTCTTGATTGATTGTAGACATCGAATTTCGACTAAAGTCTACTAGATCATTCTTGTAACTCGTGATGGAACTCTAGACGTTACTACTGTTTTCTCTTTAAATTTGAATCAGCGAAATTCCGCTGACTATCAGCGATAAGTGTACCACTGATTAAAATCAGCGTATATACACTAATGCATCAGTTAAAGTTAAAGTTAACTAATGTATCAACCCATACATGCTGATTGTAATCTACGCTTTTATATCAAATTCATATGATTTTTAAAAGACATAACATTTCAACTAAAACATGTAAAGAAATGATGGAATCACATGCGAAAAAAATTTGAGCGGTTCTGGAATAGAGTTTTTGATCATAATGATAACTCAAACGCGATACCTAGATTTGGACGAATTACTATCTTTTTTTCATCAGGAACAATGAGGAAAGGAAAAGTAAACGTATTATTTCACCAACGAAGGTGATGAAGTAATGTTCTAATTGGCTAATGTCTTGATTGCGTGATGAATTGCTTTTCATTTCGTTCTTGATAAGAAAATGTGAATTAAAATGAATTAAAACGATTTAAAAAATAGTCATAAACATAGACAAAATTTCAAATCAAATCAATCCAAAAGTCAAATTTTTCTTTCAAAAATTAAAAATATCTCGAAAACGATTAAAGTTACGCAAAAACGAACAGAATGTTATGAGCTTTTAAGGGGGAACACTCATGTAAATGATTAAAAAAAAATCGATTTTTTTTATTACAACAAAATGAATACTTTGAAGAATTAGAAAGGCCCCTGTATGGCGCAGGAATTGCAGATTAAAAGAAAACATAAGTAACTAGTAAAATATCATGATTTTTTCAGTTCCAAAACTTTAATCGCGTTTTTCTCGAAACGATATTTTTCAAACTGGTGTGCAGTCTGCATTTTTTATTCAAATTTTTTCATTCATCTTGTACAGAATATCATAAAAAATAAAAATCTTTATCATTTTTCAGATTCCAATGGATGCAGCTTACGCAATCATGCACACCGTTTGGGGCCTCTTGTGAAAATATAGTTACTTTGCCGCCATTAAAGTCCGCCATTTTATATCAAGTGCCAAATTTGACTGTGATTTTTAGATGTATAAAGTATAGATAATATATCGTGAAAAGTTTAAAAAGATCTGTCGAATAGTTTTTATTTTATAGCCTTAAATAAATAGTATTCATTTTTGGTGATTTACATAAGTTTCCCCCCTTAAGAGAGGATGTTCCTCTTAATACGCTAAATAATCTCATCAGAAGAATATTTAAAAAATCAAATTTCAATATCAAAAACCACTATCACCGAAAAAAATTCCTTGTACCCGTATACTATTTTGCCTGGTTAGGACAAGCGCCAACTTTGCAATCCTAATTGAAATGACAAAGTTCAAGTTTAGTAAGAAAAACAAAGAAAGCAAGTTGATTTGACGGACAGATCCTTTCAGGCGCATGTATTAAATGTAACCAATAAACAACTTTACGTTTATGATCTACTTGAGCAAAATTTATATTGATAAAAGTGTATTTTAAAGAATTATTGACAGAAATAAATTTTTGTTTACACAGTGAAAAAGTAATAAATACAGAAGATAATCTTTTTACAGCGGAGTTTTGTAATAACAGCATAGCAATATTAATTGAATTTAATTGTTAATAGAACTAGAATTCTTTATTTCTCTGTAACAAGGTTTATATTGGTTTGTTCAACTGTATGTACGTGATTCTCTTAAACGGGAATCCGTGTTATTTCAACTAGGTTAGACTTAACTATGGGTGATAGTTGACTCTCGGAAAAAAAATTTTTCGGTGTATTTAAAAAAAATTCATGTCGTAATCGGATGGGATTTGGACTGATTTGATTTAAATTTCTCTAAAATGCACAAATTAAGATAGATTAAAAATTTGTTTCGGATCGATTTGGTTTAAACTTGTTCGGATTTTTGCCGCTACCTAAATTATCGGAGGATCATTAGTCGCGTATCAAGTAGGATATGTTACCGACAGGTGTCCTCGTAGACAATTTCAAATTCTTATATCACAATAATGCAAATAAAATTCAAATTTAAAGAATTTGATGATCCTCCGATAATGTAGGCAGTGGCAAAAACTTCGAACTCAAACATCTAATTTAAAATTATTGCAGCCGTAAGGCAATGCAATTAGGCGATGTAAAGAGGTCTTTCTGTGGAGAAGGAAATGTCGGACGCCTGTTTAGCTCAGTTGGTTAGAGCACTCGACCGGCAATCGAAAGACCCGGGCTCGAATCCCGGCACAGTCGAATGCGTCTCTTTTTCCACAGAAATATTTCAAATTCTTTAAATTTGAATTCAATTTGCATTATTGCGATATAAAAGTTTTAAATTGTCTACGAGGACACCTGTCGGTAATGTATTCTATATCTGATACGCGACTAATGATAATCCGATAATGTAGGCAGTGGAAAAAATTTCGAACTCAACCATCTAATTTGATATATTTAGTAGTCCATGTTGATGCTTAGAAAGGAATGTAAAAATTTAGATGTCAATATTCAGCTTACACGCCACAGGACAGTCGATTGTTGGCTTATTTCCAAGCTTTTTCATTTTGAATTGGAGTGGAGCATTTTTGCATTTTGAGGTAATATTTGACCTCTTCAAATGTCACTAAAAAGGATTGGTTAATAACTTTTTCAATTTCTGCTCGCGGATCTAATATTGGGAAGAGAAATGACTTAAAAGGATTGGAATTTTTCAATACCTTTTAATGAAAGCTTTTCTGCAAGGCAATTATAATCTCCGAAAGATATATTCGAATGATATAGAAATATTCCAACTATTGGATATCTATAGTCCTGGTAAAAGTTTCGAATTGGCGCGGAATAAAACTTTTCGTGATGGTTTTTCGATTAATATTAATCATGTTATTTAAAAAAAGGGGCAACAATAATTTCACATTCTGAAAAAATCGTCGAAAACTATTTCGTCATGACAAGATCTTTTCTATGACTACATTAAATAGATTGAATTCTCGAGGTATTGAGTTCCTAATTTCTTTGAAACTCCTTTTCCATTCGACTAATGGAAAAACGAATCTGTAATGTCTTGTATCCCTACAACTATAGGGTATATGTTGCATGGTCACTATACCTTCATATATATATATATATCCGGTAGTACTTCCGGATACAATAAGCTTTTTGCAATGATTGATTTGAAGCTCACTTGACACAATTTATCAAATTCCCAGTCAAGTGTTATGTGTACAAAAATTCATTGTACATTGGATACGTGATATGTTATAAATAAAATGCATATTTATTGATCAATTCATTAATACACGTATACATATGTATCCCGCGTGGAAAACTTTCCAACTTAGTCCACTTTTTGTTGGGCACCATTTTGAACCCATTAGAATTTCCATTTTTAAAATAATTTGAAAATTATTAAAATTTTAATCATTGAGTTTTGATTGAAAAAGATCAATACAATCTTAACACGTTTAGCTGGGCTTACACTTAACGTCGTGCAAAAGACACATTACGTTCACGGATACGAAAGCATCGTGTGATTTCTAAGTTTAAAGAGAATTCAATACAAAACCATTCTGACTTAAGTGATGGTAAGGTACACAAATTTTTATTATATTTATTGAAAAATATAATTTTAAGAAATAAATTATTGTTTATTTCAGAATCAGTAGAGTTTAATGCAGAAAAACAGAATATTGAGGTATATAATATAGACCATTTGTTAAATTTTGACACAGGTACATAAACACGTAGAAAGAAGTTTCATTTAAATTTAAGAAATCGTTTTTTCAAATTCATTTATTTAATTCGAAGTAAAAACACGTTTAGAACAAATACAAATTTATTTTATTTTAAGAAATCACGTTTTTCGCCTTTTTCAAATGAAAGAAATTATTTTTTTAACATTATTTATTTGATTTAAAATAGTATATTTCGTATCAAGTTCGGAAAGGCGTATTTTAACGCAAAATCGAGTCGTGACTCGTTGGCACGTTAAAATATGTTCCACACGTGATATGAACGATATTTTTGTTCGCTGTATACTGAAAGTTAGCAGAGTCGGTATCATTTTGCGTGCGAAAAGTTGATTTTACCGCACTAGCTCGGTAAAATTTTAAGTTTGTTATAATTTTCCGCACACTTAAAATTTTCCCGCACTAGTGCGGGAAAATCAACTTTCTGCACGCAAAACGACACCGACAAGACTAATTGAAGAAAATATTTCTTCGAGTCACATTACGTACACAGAGAGAAATTTTAGGTTTCACTGACCAAAGTTTTTTTGTTAAAATCGTCTTTACAAAAATTTTAAAGTTCTCATGACAATCATGGTAGTGGCTGTCATACATTGGAAAAGTGTTTATTCCAACTGCAAGGAACGTTAAGGGGACTACGATTCTGGTACTTGAAATACCATAGCGCTGCGGTTATAGGAACCAAAGTCCATCGTAAAGCCGCGCATAGAGTTTAGTTAAAATGACTAAGTCTACGGACAGTAAATACCCAGCCAAAATTATTTTTGAGGTTATAGGTATATTTCTCTTAGTTATCAAAATACGAATTCAATTTGATTAGAAAAAATAAAGTTTCACCGAAAAGATCTAAGAAAAATAATCCGGTATAATGATATTTATGATAACTTTCGTCGATTAAGTTAAAAAATTGTCACTTTTTTCATCACCATAAACTTTTTTTGACTGACTATAGTTTTGACAAAATACGACGAGACAGCAACATTGGAACGCATTGCATTGTCCCCGAACAAAATCGTTTATCATTTAGAAAGAATTGTCAAACTATATTTATAATAGAATTATTTACAGGCTTACCTCGTTGTAAAAAATGAAAGTTATACTTGATTTGTCTAGCGCAACAGCGAACGCTGCGGTTGTAGTAACCAAAGGAGCTTGGCAGTACACATAAAGAAAATGTACGTGTACTAACCGTTGGGGTACGTATAAAGCTCATTCTAATCATCAACTTTGGTCACAACAACCGAATACCCAAAAAAGTCCAAATTACTGTCATGATAACTATAAAAGTAGTAGCTTCTCTCAACTTTTTCGGTCAAGGCAACTACTGTACAAAAAATTTATGTGCTATGTGCACAGGAACCAAAGTCGATTTCTCTCAGTGTATGTATACGTATGTACAATCAAGATATTTCTTTAAATCAAAGAAACTTTTCTTTGACCGTATCGCAATGCATAAATTTGTTTGATTCAAAGTAATATTTTTTTTAACCAAACGAACTTTTTTCTGGGTGTATACCATAGATTCTACATATAAAAATCATTCGTTCAATACTTTTAACACGTTCCGTGCCGGACTTTTTGAAGTCATTGCGTTCAGACCGCAGCGGGGGTCGTATATGCCCCACGCGGCACGGAACGTGTTAAACATGTCATTTATAACAACTGTATAAATAAGTGAAGATACATTTGTATAGCAATGTTTTACTCGTGAATTTTTAATTAATTTTTGTTCCAAATATTTTTTGAGTGACGAAAAATATAAGTACTCGAATGTTAATTTTATTTTATTATATATTTTTATTATACAACTATAGGACAGCCTTCTAGATAGTGTAACTTATTACCTGTGAATTGTGAAAATAAGATGGTCAACTTGAATACTTTAGAGGGAAAAGTTGATCATCGCAGAGAGAAAAATAGATTATCGAAGAGGGAAAAATAGACTATAATCTACTTCTATGGCTAACCTCAAAACTATTACATTTAAGCTTTCACAATTATTATGTTATTATAGCAAGTGAAATAGGTAATCACCAATTAGTTGGCAAAAATAACCCTCGTGACACTTTAACACGTAAAGGACGCGAAACCGGCAATGAGGTTAGAGTCCACGCTGGTGATATTGGAGGAAAAATAGGCGAACCCATGTGACATTACAATTTTGGCGCGTATTTCACCAATCGACACTCTTTATAGTGATTCTGACACTCTGGTAACAGTTAAGCAGAATGTCAAATGAGTGTCTCCCTGACCAAATAGAAAAAATTTCGGAAAAAGTGTTGTACTATCTAGAAGTTCAGACTGACTATCTACATTTCGACACTCAAAGTTTGACACTCCAGTTTTCTCAGTGTAGTAAGTTTCTGTACTTGGAAATTTCAACATTCAAAAGAAGTATAGTTATAAAAAAAAAATTAAAGGAATCGCTTGGAAATTTGTACTGACCATATCAGTAAAAAAGTTTAAATGAACATGAAACAGGTTAGCCTAACTAGGACCCAACTGGATTTCCCTGCTGGGTTATATCTGGGTTTAGCGTTACAATCCTAGAAAACTGCCACCTAGGGCAACCCGAGTGGGACCCACATGAAGCTTGAGAAATCTAGTTGGGACCCACCTATACACTGAGAGACTTTTTGTTAGAGTAAATCATAAAAATGAATTATATTTTAGTATAATATCGTTTCAAAATAAGACAAGCAGGGTTTACGTATCAGATATTAATATAGTGTTTAAGTGGCAAAGAAGACTTTTTGGTCGAATAAATGGAATATATGTTCTACAAACTGTTTAATAAACCTACACGGAAAAAATTCATTCTTGAAGAATTCCCGAAATGTTCAGAAATTGAGGATATGAGAAAAATTCGGCAGATTTTCAATGATTTTTCAATGAAATAACTCGAACGGTTCCAATATAGTTACTGAACTGTGCAGTAAAGCTTTTATTCGAATATTACAAATTTCTTAGAGAGAAGATATAAAATAGTACGATATTTCTTACAAGGCGCCTCAGGAATATTTATGGTTCTTCTAAAATAAATTTTCATAATTATACCTACTACTACTATAATGCACAGGTTTCTGGCAATTTTCAATAGATTCTCGTTGAGAATACACTGAGAAAAATATATCTGAATTTTTCCTGTCTTTTACAAGAATTCTACCTCAGGGGGTACACGGAAAAAATATGTCCAGTAAAAAGTGTAGAACTTAGTCTGGGAATCTTGGACGGGTACCAAAATGTTGTAAAAGTTGAAAACCTCCTTCTTTGAATATTTACAAGATATTTCAATACTAAGTGCAAGAAAGAACTACATAAAGTCCTAGACTATCTAGGAAATTTCGATAAAGCAAAACCAATTTGGAGTCTGTAAAATGTCTAAGACAGTCTGGGAAAAAGTGTAGAGGCAGCGTGTACAATTTCCAAGACAGTATGGGAAAATATGAAGGGTTCTAAAGCAAAATAAAAAAAGCGAAGCAGACATCGGATTTGTAGTCTTTTGTTTACAAGTTCACACTACTAATACACGAGAAACGTATTCTTCACTTATCTAATACACACAAATCTTATTCTATAACCTAACTTAATACATAATACATACAACGCAATTCACTAACACGGTAACACGCAGAATATCGCACGCTGAGTATATCGGTCGAAATGGTCCTTATATAGTAGCTAGTCAAATTCTCAACGCTTGTGAGAAACGTCCAGTGCCGGGTATCTAAAAATTTTTGATGAAATAGAGAAATTTTTCATGACATTTTTTATGAAATAGAGATAAACTAACCTCTCTTAGTGAGATATTAATTACATTAATACTTTCTTCACAAACATGTAAAATAAAGAAATAGGTTGATGTTAATAGATTAAGTTTTGAAACTCACTAAAATTTAATGTAAAATGAAGGTGTTAGGTAACTATTTTAGTACAAAAGTTGGTACTTACGAAATACACTTCTAATCCTTTATCCTTTATCTCCTTTATATAAAATAAGATCACTTATTCACTTTACTTCGCAGTACCAGCTGATGCGCTGATGGTCAACTGCGCATATCGAGGCGCAGATTATTTTCCTAGACTGTCCAGAACTTTTTGTAATACCAGCTCGCTATTTTTTACTTTAGGAACTTTTCATATTCTTTCGAACCGAATTAGAAACATTCACAACTTTTTTACAATTCGTCGTGAACTGAATTTGGCTTCTCACTTAAATTTTGTGTAGTAAATACAAAACTATTTTTCCTAGACTCTTATTGAAAATTTTCAAGACTTATTTGCATTTAGTACTGAAAAGTTTGAAATATTTTATTAAAAGTCATTCAAGATCTCCAACATTTTGCTACCCGTCCAAAACTCCTGGACTAATTCTACACTTTTTACTGGACATATTTTTTCCGTGTAGACAATAGGAAAATTTGCTATTTGAAATGAAGTATATACTATTGCGAAAGTGAAATAAGAGGATAAAAAATGAAAGTATTTACTTTTTTTTATAGGAAAGTTGTTATACAAATTTTGACGAAAATAGTACCTTACTTAAAGAAAATATGTACTTGTGTGCGTGTGTATACAGACGTGCGTCATGCTCGAATGCAGTAATGTATTTTTGGCACACACAGTGACTTAGCGTACATGTGTACGCGTACCTGTTTGAGGAAGTGAACTTGAAAAAATATTTATAAATTTTTGCTTTTTTTTATAAAACGCTACTTTATATGAAAACACAAAACTTCATAAAATTAATGATTTTTTATGAAGTCAACTTTAAATTTTTGTTATAGAGCCCGGTCTTTTTATGAAATGCGATTTTTTATAAAACAACGAATCCTCATAAAAATACTGACTTTTATAAAGTCAACTATACAAAAATTTTATAAAGTTAATACATTATTAATACTCATAATGTATACATTTTTTTATAATGTTCACTTTATAAAAAAACTATATGAAAATTTTACAAAGTTGAGAATTTTTATAAAGAATCGTACGAATACGTACTTTTATAAAGTTTTGTCTTTTTATAAAAAAACACATTTCATAAAGATAATTTTTATAAAAATTTTCATAAAGTTGACTTCATAAAAAGTCACTAATTTTATAAAATTTTTATTTTAAAAAAGTGACTTTATAATGTTTTTAATTACTAAGGACCATCTGTATATCGCTATGTAGAATCTACATTTAGAAAAACAAATTTGTTTTTTTACGGTTGGGAAACGATTTCACCTATAACAGTAGAGTTTTTCAAAGTAAAACTCGTAAGAAAATGGGGCATCTCAGGCTGTGGGTCATGTAACTAATAATCGAAGTTCTGTTGGAATGGTTTCACAAGTCAGCGGTCTACGTTCTAACCTACGGACCACAAGTGCGTGAGTTCGAACCCAGCTTGGAGCAGAATTATTTTCAGATTTCTTCAGCTTTACTATATAAATGTTCAAATTTCCTGATATAATTATTAACATTGTTTTATAATTGTGCATGATAATAAAAGTCTGAATAATTTCTCCTTTCACACACGTTGTCAATGATAAGTAGAAAAATGAAGGTAAAAACGTTGTAAAGAGAAAAGAGGAAAGAAGTAGAAAAGGATTCGATAATAGGGAAAATAAATTTTTGCTTTTTTTTGCGTCGAAAAAGTCCGATAAAAAAGAGGAAAAATTCTGACAAATTTATGTGAACTTTTTAGTGTTCCAATCACGAGAAAAAGTCCGATAAAAAATAGTAAAATTTCCGGAATCAAAACAGTGATATTTTACTGTTTTGAAAAAGTATTAATTAGACATTTGAGTAGGAAATTATATGATATTTTTTCGGAAAAAAGCCCCCTATTTTATAGCACAATTTCCGATGGTAAGTAAAGTCCGATAAAAAAAAGGAAAATGTTCTATAAGGATTTTCTGGGGTTAAAATGCCATAAATTATAGGAGAATCTCGCCTAAAAAAAAAGAAGAAACTAAGATATATTTTTCTCAGTGTATTACTGCACAGTTCGGAAATTTTTACTAAACTGTGCTTAATTCTTCTACAAAAAGTTCTATAATATTTTTAAACGAGTAAGTCCGTAATTCCTAAGGAATTTTTTCATATCTTCACTTTCGGAACAAATTCGGGAATTTCTCAAGAACAAATTTTTTCCGTGTACGAGAATTTGAAATTCACTATATGTGGATACAAATATTATTATAATAATACCTTGTTTATGTTCAGATATTTAAGTTATACAATGATGCATTATTTTTAATCGCACGCTTAAATTAAAAATTTCATAATCGCATTTGGATTCGAACTCTCTAACCTACCTATATCTACATAACTAAACGCATTCCTAACTTCTAAAGCCTCCCGACTATTCTCGCTTGCCATATTCCGAAAGAAATCTCGCTTTTAAGCTTCTACTGAGTTGGACAGACTTCGATTGAGTCTACGTAGCCGATCGGAAAACGACGGAAGCATTCGAACGACATTCTGAAACGAATTATATGAAAAAACGAGAATGTGTGTTTCAATTTTTTCTGCGCGTCGCCAGGTTTCTAGCAACTTCATATTCATAATATGAATTTCTTAAATATGCTTTCCAGGTTATAACATTCATTGTTCGGCTTATTAGAATTATTTTTAGACAACTTAGTAATCATAATATTATTTTTTAGTACTCTTAATTTTTCTTCTAAATGTCTCAAAGACTGTTAAGACTATATTAAATTTCGATGCCATAATATGAATAAGTGTAATAAAACCTCAGCTTCCCATATTTTACAACAATATTGTACTAAATTTGTATTCAATTTTATCATTTGCATAGTCGTTAATAAAAATTGAGCCTCATTTTTTAAATCTCATATATTATATCGACCATAATTATTCATTTGATTCTAATTATGTTTTGCCGATCAATATGAAATTTTATCACGCATAATTAGGCAATGTAGCGAAGGACGTTAAACGAATTTACGGGTGATTAAGCCTTTGTCAATGCCAGTGAAGTGGAATTTTGTCTAATACAGAAAATTTTGAAGTAAATTTTACTTCCGGTATAATACAGTGTATGTCAAAAGTTATTATTTATAATTTTTTTTTTTTTTGGTGGGGATGAAAAATAGCGAAATCTTTTATAGACGTTGTACAGGACTCTCCTAGAACGGGTCTAGGCATACCTGTTAAAACCAAAAAACCCCCTCTCTCGAACCAATACACCGTCCGCGGAACCGCCTTTCTGCTTTAAACTTCGCGGGCAGTTGGTTCTCACTTAAAGTCGCGTACGACTCTTCCGTCATCCGTTCGCCCGGGACTCCCATTCGCGGACACACGCCCGTTAGGCAGGCCCACTAGTCGCGCCAACCAAGGGAGGAATAAAAAGATTCCTCCCCCGATCGACGCGGACAGCCAAGTCCGCTCAAGACACAGGACCGCGGGTGCAGTCCCCGATGCGATTTCTACTGGCCCTTGTTGTTGTCGCGCTCTGCACGCCCATCGAGCTCCCTTGTCTTCATTACCAGGGTGACGAATGACTCAATAAGCATCCATATCTGTTCAGACTGGAGCATGAGAGAGACCATCGTGTCAGGAGTGAGTTGTGCGCCCACTGCCCGACCGACAGCCTCCCTTTCCGCGCCCCATCTGGCACAGACAAAGAGTGTGTGCTCTGCATTTTCCACAAGGAATCCGCAGTAGCGACACAACTCATCTTCTCTTTTCTTGAAGCGCTTCAAGTACGCGTTAAAGCAACCATGGCCAGAAAGCGCTTCCGCACAGGTAAAAGTCGCCTTGACCGTGCTTTCTATCCAGCCAGGTGGCGAGCTCCGGGATTAGACGGAGTGTCCATCTCCCGAATTGGTCACCATGCCATCTCGTCTACCATTTCTCGACGAGTCTGCGCCTTCCATCCTGGCGGATGGCCTCCTTCGCCCGAGCGATTTCCTGCAGGTTGGTTAAGCAGGTGAGCTCCTAACGGAGCTGAAAGGTCTCATTCCTTTCCTCCTATTATTTATAAGTTATATAGGGCATAATTCCTCAAGTGATACCACCCCAAAAACCGAAGTCGTCCGATTGGGCTTAAAGTTTGGCTGATTGGAGTCCTATTTGATGGCACTTCCTACAAAAAAACTTTTTTCGTTTTGACAAATATTTGCTGAAATGGGGGGGGGGGGGGGGGGTGCAATTTTCAGACTTTTGATGGGACGCCTCTTCTTCGAACGAATATAACTTTCTTTTTTTTTTTTGCATAAAGCAAAATTTTACTTCATATACAATAACTAGATATCAACTTGATTGATTTAATTTTCAAAACATATTCCAAATTAATCTTACACTAACTGTAATTCAGGCACTGTAATTTGTAACTTAACAATGACAGTTCCAACTCTGTAAATGCAGAGACCAGTTACACTAGCCGCGTATGATATTGTGTAATGTAAAAAATTAGCTTGAGGGTGTTCTATGGACCCTATTTCAGCATTTAACACATAAAAGCAGTGATAATAAAGGTAGAATTCGTTTCAGATACGTTCAAAAGTTACTTAAAACTAGAAGTAACGTTCTTGTACAATTAGATCAATAGTCCTGGAAAAAGTATAGAACATTCCAAAAGTTTTCAGTAGAAAGTCCGTGAAAATTCTGAGTACGCAAAATGTATAATTTCTATGCACTCGTGCATGAAAACGTCAAAGCCAGTATTGGTTTTATGTGAAAAATGACTTTCGAAATTTTCATCAAATCTTTACGTTTTGAGACCCCCTGAGTCAGAAAAAATGGTTTTTACGAAAGTGTCTGTCTGTCTGTCTGTCTGTCTGTAGGTCGTATGCGGCATAACTCTCGATAGAATTATCAGATTGAATTGAGCTTTGGTACACTTTATCGGAGCCGAAAAAGTAAGGACAAGTTCGTTAACCAGCCACATCCAATCAAAATTGAGGGATTGAGCACTACTTTTGTGTTTTTGAAAATAATTTTTTGAAAAAATCAAAAATTTCAATACTGGTTTTTGATAGTGCTCATAAATCTCTAAAAATTATCCTGATAACATTTTTTGATTAAATCAAAATTAGAAATGTTACAGCATATTCAAATTCGAAAAAAGTCAATATCAAAATTCCATTTTCCAGTTAAATTATACGAAATACGAAAAAACGTTATGATACAATATTATTAAATAAATAAAGACCTACAAATTTGAATTGTAACATTTTTTTATAAGATGCATATTTTTCTTTTTAATTCAAAAAAAAACTATTGAAAATCCAAAATTCAATTTTTTAAGAATAATATTCGAAATAGGAAAAAAACGTAAGAATACAAAGTTTGTGGTTTCAAAAAGATCTACAAATTTTGTCTCACACAGTTTCTGATAAAACATATATTTTTCGTTTCAATTCCAAAAAATACGATTAAAATTTAAAAATTCCATTTTTTAGACAAAATATGTGAGATGCAAAAAAAACGTTTAGATGGAAAATTGTTTGCCTAAATGAGGTCTACAAATTCTCATTAAGACATTTCGGGACAGGATTTATATTTTATGCTTTGATTTTTAATATTAAAAAAATTCGATTTTTTCACCAAAATATGTGAGATACGAAATAAGCGTTGTTCTGCAAAATCGTTTCCTTAAGGACGTTCTCTTGCCCGTAGATGTGCTCATCCTACTCTATTATAGGTAGTGGGATTACTGTTAAGCTTTCTAACCGAATGAGTTGAGCGCCGTTTATGCGCAAAAGTAACAGAATGTGTCTTCTGCGTCGATTTGTGGATTTAGCAACACCGCTTTCCTGTCTTTCTTATATCGAGTCGAAAGCATATGGTGTGAGAGAGGTTATATTATGAGTTTATTGACAGTTTGTAAATACTAATAAGATTTATAATAAATTTCGCAACAAAAATGGATTTTTATTTCACAAAAATCAGCTGCTCGTAAAAACAAAGCTCTGGAAGCAATGTCAAATGTAAACGTACGCGCGCGCTGTTGATACTGTGTTGCCAAGTCACCATATTTGCTTCAGCAAGCCGGCTAAAAATTTGTGAAACTGCGAGTTTCAACAACGTATATCTTTAAAAGTAGTGCCGGTACACGTATTTTTTATGATGGCATACGATTCCTTATAATCTCTAGTATAATATACTAGTTTTCCAAAAAAATCTAAAGAAAATTGTGCTTGTAATGTAAAGAAAGGTATCGCAAAACTGAACTACGCCTATCTAACACGTGTTAAGAAATTCAATTTTAGAGTTTAATTTCTCGATTTTAAGTACCGGTCTTGATGCTAATCTTTTTACCGCTTTGTAGATCATGGTAAAAAGTACTTATTTACGAAGTTTGAAAGAAATCTAAAGAAAAGTGATTTTCAAGAGAACGTCCTTAAATAAAGTCTACGATTGTTTTTTCTTTTTGAGGGATTTGGAAGAAAATAAATTATTTTAATCATGTAATTTATTAAAAAGTTACTGAAATGTATACAGAAAATCGAGCGCGAAGCGCGAGCGCCATGATGAGAATGTGTTCCTTAAGGCTGATAGAGCCTTAAGTAAATTGAATTTCCTGTTTCTCTTAAATTCAAAAAGAAATTGAGTGACTTTGAGAAAATGTGTAATTCACATCATCTGTAATATTATTATAAAATTGGTTTGAGCTTCAGTATCAAATTATAATAAATAAACTTGAATGTATGTGAAGAGCACAAGACCGAGCGCGAAGCGCGAGGTACAGAAAGAACGGAGCGCGAAGCGCGACGATCAAATCGTGCGCCCTAGGCGCGCTCAAACTTGCGAGCTGCGCGCGAAGCGCGCCATGAGAATGTGCCCGCGAAGCGGGCAGATTTTTTTTAATACTTTAATTATACTTACTATACACTATCACTACACATCGCTGAACATAATATATTACCCGCTGTTGAAATTAATGTTACGCTGACAGGATTCGAACCTTAACAACTTTTATCTAACCTAAATGTATAACGCAGTCAAACCTTATAAATTAAACCGCACGGATACTGAAGCACTTCCGATATTTTCTAAAATGTTGGGTACATTTTATCCTTAGCAGGGCCGTGTAAGAAATTGCTGCGCCTTGTTTCGCCAACAATTTTATATAAGGCTAACAAAAGTTTTAAAATGAAGAGATTTTTAATAAATTAATATCAAATATAAGGATTTTATAATTTCTGAAGTTTATGTCAGTTTACAAAGTAATAAAAACTGTGCGTATCTAAAAACTGATATTGACAACTGCGCATCGTATCAGTAAAAATTTCACAAGACTTTCAAACGCAGTCCAAGAATATTTCTTTGACTTGTATAGCAGGTATTCATCTCTTTCAAATAAAATTATTCTATCCAAACTCTTTTAAAACCTGAAGCACTCTTTAGAAGAAGTATTTGCCTTTCTAAAAGTTTTTCAAAAACTTTACAATAAAATTAGAAAGAATTTCTTTCTTTGACTGTGCTTGAATCAATCTAGGACATTCTTTCATTTTTTTCGATGAAGTTCTAAGCTTCTTTATAAAAAGTATATAGGATCTTCGGAAAAATTTGTCCTGTCTAAATTCGAGGACTGTCAAGTAAATTTCCCAGTATTTATTTTTTCCGTGTAGTATTAAGAATTTTTCAATTTTACGAATCTTCAATATTATCAAACCCTGAAAATAGTCAACGATCATTAACTTAACAAAAAAATACAAAGTAAAAAATGTAAAATCAACACAAGAGATGAAACTGGTATAAAAGCGTTAAATTTCACTTTTATATTCCGGTCTATATGGTCCATAACAATGGAATACTGCAGATGTAGTTTTATGCAGTTTGTATAGAATATTCATTAAAATCATGGCTGCAAGTTTCCATGTGGCAAAAGTGGGGATTTTGCATTTTTGATTTTGAGAGAGTAATAAAATTGTCAATTTATCTAGATATAACGTAAGATAAATGTAAGTTTTGAATTTTCATATTCTGATTGTAACCTTCCACGTAATTCCGTTACATAGGGAATAGAAATTCTGAATCCATATTTGTCTTGTAATTTTTCTAAATGACTTGATGCGTTTATTTTATTTTACCCATTTCATACAATTATGTTCAAGATTATCTGACGTAAAGAGCCGATTCTTTGTTGCGTGTCTTGCTTTAATTAGGATATACTCTTTGTGGGGAAATTTTCTAAAGCTTTTGTAAATGATTTGACATCTGACCGCTTATGAGACATTTTTAAAAATTATTTCGCGTCTTTTACAAATTAAATTTTATTTATGTAATTTAGTTAGTGGGATTTACTTTCATCGATTTACTTCTAAAAGAGATTTTGAGATGCTCAAAATATTTGCGTAAATAGTTTCTTTTTAATTCTTCAACCAATGCAACTATAATTTTTCACTGCTTTAGTGCTGTTGAATCTTTTATTGTTCTCAAGAAGAATTCCGAGTTGACAGATTAGCATGTAGAAAACTTTGAAATAAAGAAAGTGGGTTTATAGATTCGTAGAAGAATAAAATTGACCTTTTGAGAATAATGAATATGTGCTCAGTGGGTTTATTATTTTGACCTCGTTCGAAAATGAGTTATTTATATTAAGTTCTGCCAAATTTACAAAAGTTTTCTAAAAGTTGATAAAGCTATAAATTTATTTCATAGCATAAAATTATTTATTCCTAAGATTAAAATTATCACCAAGTCAACATAGAACTTTCGTTTATAGAACTTTTTTGATTTTTGAAAACTTAAATTATCAGATCAAAATTTTAATAAAATTGTCAAACGTTCCAGAATTTTATTCTCCAATACTTACTTTAAAAACCAAAAGTAGAGCATCTGTCATTTAGATTTAAGAAGTTTTAATCAAAGAACGAAAACGCAGTAAAACTTTGCGACATCCAACTAAAAGTTTTTAATCCCTATTCCGATATGTCAGTTTAGAACTTTTTCAGGTTTGAATTATAATTTACAAGTTTCTCAAGTTAAATTCGGATGGGCTTAAATTTTGTCTTTACACTGGTATACTAATAGTTTTATTGAATAGATAAAAAAAGGATAATTTACATAATTTATAAGAAATTACATGTATTCACAGTGGGTGGCCGAATCATTATACTCACTTTGTTTTTGTTAGTCGCATAAACTCTCCTAATATTGACAATGCACATACTAAAATTTTACCCTAAAAATAAAATGAAAGACGTCAAAATTCTGTAAAAAGCGAGCTCAAGATAAAGTGTTTTTGTCAATTTTTGAGAAAGATATTGCTGAAAAAGTCCACAATTCAAAACTTTTCTTAAATTATAAAGAATTCCCGAAATAATTTATGTTTTTAGATGTTTTTCAACTTATTTTAAAGGTAAATTTAGGTAGCATGTAAAAAACGTGCCAAAGAAGTTATATTTACTAATAATCTCCCAGATTCGTAACAAGTCTAAAACTTAGAACAAAAAATCTGCCTGCTTCGCGGGCACATTCTCATCGCGCGCAGCTCGCTTCGCTCGAAAGTTTGAGCGCGCCTGGGGCGCGCCATTTGATCGTCGCGCTTCGCGCTTCGTTCTTTCTGGACCTCGCGCTTCGCGCTCGGTCTTGTGCTCTTCGCATACATTTAAGTTTATTTATTATAATTTGATACTGAAGCTCAAACCAATTTTATAATAATATTACAGATGATGTGAATTACACATTTTCTCAAAGTCACTCAATTTCTTTTTAATTTAAGTGAAACGGGAAATTCATTTTACTTAAGTCTCTATCAGCCTTAAGGAACACATTCTCATCATGACACTCATGCTTCGCGCTCGATTTTCTGTATACATTTCAGTAACTTTTTAATAAATTACATGATTAAAATAATTTATTTATTTTATTCCAAATATCTCAAAAAGGAAAAAAAATCGTAGAGTTTCTTTGAGGAAACGATTTTGCAGAACAACCCTTATTTCGTATCTCACATACTTTGGTGAAAAAAATCGAATTTTTTCAATATTAAAAATCAAAACATAAAATATACATCCTGTAGAGAAATTTCTTGATAAGAATGTGTAGACCTCATTTAGGCAAATAATTTTTCATCTAAACGTTTTTTATGTATCTCATATATTTTGTCTAAAAAATGGAATTCTTGAATTGTAATCGTATTTTTTGGAATTGAAACGAAAAATATATGTTTTTTCAGAAACTGTGTGAGACAACATTTGTAGATCTTTTTGAAACGAACAACTTTGTATTCTTACGTTTTTTCCGTCTTTCACATATTATTGTTAAAAAATTGAATTTTGGATTTTCAATAGTTTTTTTTTAAATTAAGAAAAGTATGCATCTATTGAAAAAATGTTACAATTCAAATTTGTAGGTCTTTATGTAGAAAATAATATTGTATCATAAAGTTTCTTCGTATCCCGAATAATTTAACTGGAAAATGGAATTTTGATATTGACTTTTTTCAAGTTTTAATATGCTGTAACATTTCGATTTTTGATTTAATCAAAAAATATTATCAGGATAATTTGTAGAGATTTATGAGCACTATCAAAAACCAGTATTGAAATTTTTGATTTTTCCAAAAAGTTATTTTCAAAAACACAAAAGTAGTGCTCAATCCCTCAATTTTGATTGGATGTGGCTGGTTAACGAACCTGTCTTTAAATTTTCGGCTCCGATAAAGTGTACCAAAGCTCAATTCAATCTGATAATTCTATCGAGAGTTATGCCGCGCACTTTCGTAAAAACCGTTTTTTCTGACTCAGGGGGTCTCAAAACGTAAATATTTGATGAAATTTTCGAAAGTCATTTTTCACATAAAACCAATACCTTCTCATCCATGATGAGAATGTAAAAATACTAAAAATAATTATATTCCATTTTCCAATCAAATTTAATAAATTCTTGTGGATTATCACTTTTATGTATTTTTAAAATCCTTTTTTTTAGTATTAGAATTTTTTGAATTATTACGCCTTTTTTGTTCTAAGTTTAGACTTTTTACGAATCTAGAAGAAAATTATTATAACTTATTTGGCACGTTTTTTACATGCTACCTAAATTTACCTTAAAATAAGTCGAAAAACATCTAAAACATTCATTATTTCGGAAATTATTTATAATTTAAGAAAAGTTTTGAAATTTGGACTTTTCCCTCAATATCTTTCAGAAAAATTGACAAAAACACTTCATCTTGAGCTCGCATTTTACATAATTTTGATGTCTTATATGTTATTTTAAAGGAGAAATTGTAATATGTGTATTGTCAATATTAGGAGATTTTATGCGACTAACAAAAACAAAGTGAGTATAATATGTTAATTTGGCCACCCACTGCAAATACATTAATAACTGGTATTTTTAGTAATAAATTTGCAAAACATCTTATCATTTTTCTTCATATTAATATAAATTAGTAAATAAATTACTAGAGGTGTTTATCTATTTATTATTTTATTTTTATTCATCGGCTAAATTTTTATGCAACAGAAATGACGGATTCGTTTTGCATCACTCTCAGTTTTGTGCGTTAGGGTAAATGGAACGTGAATCAAATTACTCGGTAGCTAAACATTCCGGAAGTACTAAAAGCGTTGTCAGAATATCTAGACGTTAGCCATCTAGAGTATGTGCGTTGGGACGAAGAATTTAGTGTGTCTTAAAGGGTTGAAGAAATCAATGTGAAATCAGGCTCTTGGAAATAATGTTTATAATCTTTGGCCCCCTACAGTTGTAACTCAATTGACCTCTATTTTTGACATAATTAAGCTGGCAGAACCCATTAACATTTCACTGAAACGATGAAGATAGATCGATTTCTGATTTTATAATATAGGGAAATAAACTATATATATTTTGTATTTTTCTATTTTTAAGTAATAATCAATCACATTCTAGGTCATGAAAAAATTATATTAAAAATAGCCAAATGTAAGATACACATAAAAAATTAGATAAAAATTATAATTATCTTAATTTTAATAAAAATAAATAATATGTTTTTTTGTGAGTTAGTGAGAGTCCGAGTTTTTTATGGCTACATGAAAGCTTTAAGTTTGATCTAGGAATAAAGTAGATGGAGAACCCTGGGGTGAACTTCCATCAGAGCATAGTGTTGCACTTTGCATGATTTGCATTATTATATTCAGGATTATAACTCCAAAGAGAAAAGGCTTTTGATATATTTTAAAAATTCCCTGATGCGAAATTTAGATAGGATTTTATTCCACGCCAATCGGAGCTAATCCAGAAAAAAGTATTCAATTTCGCCAAATACAAATCGATCTAAGATTAATCCGACTTTATCCGATTCATTCCGAGCTCGGACCGACTTGGAAAAACTTTCGTTTGCATTCTTTGGGTTGACTCAGATTAAATTCCAACCGATTTGCATCGTTCGAGAGTGAAAATTATTTCCTGATTGGCTTGGAACTCTCTAAATCTGACACAGTCAAATTTTCACAGATTGAATCAGTGATTGACCTTTCCACTGATTCATCAGTGCAACAATATTTTTCACTGTTAAATCAGTTAATTTTCACTGATTCATCAGTGAAAAGAATATTTCTCACTGCAAAATCAGTCAATTTTCACTGAAATAATCAGTGAAATTTGACTGATTTACAGTAACCTCTTTTTAGCTATTTCAATCAGTCAAATTTCACCGATAATCAGTAGATTTTGACTGATTCAAATTTAGAGAGAACGGTTCGGATTGGCGCGGAATAAAATCTTATACAAAACTTACACTAGAGTCGTAGAATCAATCCATTTCTCAACCAAATTGTGTAACAGGTACGTAATTAAATAAAGTGGAATTAAACAATTGGAAAGCTAACGTTAAGATACAAAAGCATAAACGATTTTTCAATAAATTGCTCTAAAACGCATTGAATAAGTAAACTTTTAAGTTTGTCTATATATATATACACTTCGAGCTTTTTTTTTAAATTCTTCACATTTCAAATTACGTTTAGATTCACATTCACAATTATTTATTAATTATAAATTACATTTACATCTAGAAAGACAGTTTTATATTTATTATTACTATACTTTTTGAAAATGACACATTAGTTTTAAAAAAACGTATTTCATAAAACAATGAAAGTTTGCATAATTGCTTACTGAATAAAAAATTCAAAGAAAATTAAAATGAAAAAAGTTTCAACATTCTATCAATTTTGAAGATAATAAAAGTTTCCATAGTTGCTTACTGAATAAAAAATTCTAAGAAAATCAATATGAATAAAGTTTCCAAATCACAGCAATTTTCAAAGTAGGCTTTTCAGCAAACTTATTGAATTTTCAATAATTCCGCTTGTACTCGGAGTTTCGAATTTAGTAGATTAAAAGATTATTAAATTTTCGAGAATTTTTATCATTTTATAATTAGTCAATTATTCGGGAACCAAATCAATCAAACAGACCAGAAATATAACACATTTACCTCTAAAACTTGATTTGAATTTCCTCAATTTGGAATATAAATTAAACGTACATGTTCCACGTATCATGAAATGTGATTCTACCCATTGATCCATTTGGTTCAAATAGGGAAATTTAGATATATGTTCACCACCGCAATTCTGATAAAAGAATTTATTGCTTGGGATAAAGAATAAAAATTAAATGATATAAAGTATAAAACTTTTCTATAAAGATATAAATTTAGAATTTTTTTAAACTTAATCTACGTTTAGGATTAAATCTGTTTCTCTGCATGTCACATAGTTGTCATTGAGGCGCAAAATTAGTTTCTTTGTGCCTGTTTCAAATTTCACGTTATTGGAAACTTGATGAGATGAACTGAACACCTTTTGATGAGGAGACACATAATACCGTAAATTAGATATTTAAGTTTAATTAAATAAAATTTTTAAATAACAAAAAATACACATTTAGAAAAAGATTTTGTTGAATCAATAAAATTTTTGTTGATTCAACCACAGTATTTTGTTGTTGTATGGGCAGAAAAATGTTTGGTTAAATGAACCAAAAATTAACTCGATCCAACCAAATATTTCATAGTTATTTTTAATAAATTCAATTTATTAGATTCAACCAAAAAATTTGGTCAAGTCAATAAAATACTTTTTGAACTCAACAAAACGATTTTGTTAAATGAACAAAATATTTGAACTCAATATTTACACCCAATACACTTTAATTTAGTTTATCTTCATTAGTATTTTGGTGTTTTAAGTCATTGACTAAGTTCTATGATTCCTACGACAAATTCTAAATCTCAACAATTGGACTTTAAGTGGCTCAGTATATGCTACAAAGGGACAAGTATCTATGGCATGAGCTTTCAGTAGAACAACTACCGAAGTGAACGCAGGCAGAGGAGTATTACTGGGTGGACAATTGTGCTTTACTTGAATGAAGATTCATGAAACTATACAAGGTATACCCCAAAGCACTAAACACAGTTGTTGTGGTCGTTTCGAGAAAATAAATTGGCCCTAATGCACTCATGGTTGACTTTTAAGTATCAATATATCTACTCTTCCGTATATTCTTTGCTGGTCAAACCACAACCATAATATTTCAGCAGTTGTTGACTAGGGGAAGGGGGGATCCACCCCGGGCCCTTCAAATACGGGGGCCTCTTTTTGCTTGATGTGTTCAGAAATGCAATGTTTCATTTGGAATTTGAATCGGCTATAAAAAAACTTATGGATATTTTTTCAAAAGTATGGTTTTATTAGAAAGATTGAACCTTTCACGGAAAAATCAGTATAGCCGAGAAAACTATACAGAATTTTAGTTGAGCAAAATACCTGCCGTGACTATACGATATTGGTATTGTAGCTAAACTGAATGCGTGACACACCGAAATGCGTATTTTGCCATCGTACCTTTATAATTTCGTTCGTGCAACGATAGAAGTATAGCTGTTCGACCTATACCGGTATATAGTATCTCGACCCATGCGGTATATAAGGCTGTGATTGCCGAAGAACTCAATGATGAAAATAATACTGAAAATTTAGAAAACTGTGAAAGTTTAAGTAATAGTAAAGATGAAGAGATATTATTTAAGCGAAGTTTTACTGGAACTGACATCAGCAATACTTTAAACAAATAATATAGTTTCTATGACTTCAAGTTTAGGTGTATGTTAAGTTAAATAAATATATTTAAACGTTTGTTACGCATACTTTATTCCAAAATATTTTGTTAAAAGTCGAAGAATTTATGTTACAAAATTTATTAATATCATATCAAATACTAAATTATAATAAATTTAGATGAATACATTTTACAATTATTACTTGTTACAGCTTAAAATATATATACTGCAGCTACCCACTTATTCCTGTGATTTATTTTCCATTTAGACGTTGGAAATTTGTAAAATTTACACTCACTTTTCCTGCTTATATTTTTACAATTCACAACACAACAACTTCGGTGACTCATTTAAGCTATATTTTTTTAATTAAAACAAAATTTAGATTTGCATGTGTATTTTGATTGCTCGGAAATATAAAACAGCCTCCTTTAACGCCAAAATTATCCACTGCGTACGCTGGCGTCGATCTGACTCTCCCTACCATGACTTCGCACGGAGCGTATAGCTGTCTCACCTATACAGGGTGCGCCATTTAGACCTTCGATATTTCAACATTGAATAACTATGACACTTTTCAGCCGATTTTGGAAAATGAGCAAGATTTGTTTAGGATATACTTTACCATTTATTTCAAATCAGTTTTAGAACACAACATCGAGATACACAAAAAGCAGCTTTTTTTCGCGCATTCTGCATAACATTGGCCAGCATTTCGGGCGTTATAGCAGCTATTTCGGCTCGTATGTTACATTTAAGTTCGTCAATTATCTTTGGCTTGCTGGCATAAACTTTGCTTTTCAAATAACCCCAAAGAAAAAAGTCAGGTACAGTTAAATCCGGAGAACGAGGAGGCCACTCCAAATCGCCATTTTGCGACACAACGTGTCCCGGGAACTTGCGCTGTAAGGACGATTGTTTTCAATGTAAAATATTGGCACATTGCTACGAAAGTATTATAAATTGGTTTAAAAACAATTCAGCTAAATATTAATGATTCATCCAAATATTAATTTATCGCTTTAGCATTTTAATTAGATTCTATTTGACTGATGTGCCGAGCAACTATATTTTCTGAAAATAAAAATACAAATTACAGATATTTTTGATTTTTACTTATTACGACCAAACCAAGATTTAAGGCAAAATTGTGAGAATGTAATTCAAGAGTGAGTTGATATTAACTTCTCACTCTTGAATTACATTTTCAAAATTTTGCGTTAAATCTTCAATTTCCTTTTAATTATATTTGAATATATTAATTTCTGTAACACATTTAAAGAACCTACGTATGCATGTATATGCACTAACACGTGCACACATAATGGTAGTTCATTTGAACGGATATACGCGGCGCTAGTTGCTAGCGGTCCACCACCTTTCCATTAGGTTTGCACGGCCTGATGGTACTTAATGACGTTTCAGAATCGTGCTCATTTGTCAAAATCGGCTGAAAAACAACAGAGTTATTCAATGTTGAAATACCGAAGGTCTAGATGGCGCACCCTGTACTCCTATAGTTCTGAGGACCATACCGTAGCATTGGTCTGATAACAATATTTTCTGGTTCTGGGGACCAAAATATAGTTCTCTCAGCTATACTGTTTTTTCAGTGTTCCATTTAAAAAAGAAACACAGCATCATTCAAATGACTGACACGGCTGGGGTTGCAGTACGCCTTTCGATCAACCCAATTTTTCAGTACATTTTAGATTGTTTGGCCTTCCATCCTATGAATGGCAACTTCGATTTCGTGTTTCAAGGCCTCAATCGTCTCTGGATGGTTAGCGTAACACTTATCCTTAACAGCTCCCCACAAAAAATAGTCCAACGGGCTCAAATCACAGTTCCGAGGCGGCCAATTGAAATCAGAATTTCGGCTGATTATTCGATTTTCAATAACGGTGCGCAAAAGATAGATTTTTACATTGGCTGTGTGGCCCCGTCCTGTTGAAACCAAATGTAGTCCATGTCATCCTCTTCAATTTTTGGAATTCGAAAATGTACTGAAAAATTTGATTGATCGAATGGGGTACTGTAAGGCCAGCCGTGGCAGTCATTTTTATGATGTTGTGTTTCATTCTTAAATGGAAATGTTCATCTTTCTAATAAAACCATACTTTTGAAGAAATATCCATAAGTTTTTTTATATATAGACGATTCAGATTCCAAATGTTATATGGCCCAGTCTGTATAAAGCATGCATGTGAAACGCATGAACCGCATGAAAGTACCGCGATTTGACGTTATGGATATAAATGTTATGAACATGTTTATTTTTATAATATTTCCGTATATTGCAAGCAATTATAAAAAAATTTATCTTTCACTATTTTACATTAATATATTGATAATAAAATTTGAACGATTTTTATCTAGTCAAATATCTTGTGAAAGGAAGATTATTACCAACTTATCAATATTGTAATTAAAAATGTGTGGGTTATTTGGTGCATTGGTGATTAGGCTCAAATTGCGTTCAGTCTTCATAATCTGTTATAGGCCATTGGCATGAACGAGTGTTTGCTGATTTGATTTGTATATTATTTATAATTTGTTTCAACTGCTATATTCTAATAAATATAATATTTAAATGTGTACATGTGTAAATATGTGAAAACAATGTCTAAGCTAAGAAGAGTTATGGAGCAGACAAAGGAATGCCTAATTTATTTATGAAAATTTATGAGAGCAATTTTTCAGTATATTTCATTTCAGAGTTCGAAATCAATCGCATATTAGATAAAATATTTGAAATTTTTTTGATAAATACCTATTTAGTTATAAAAAAGTTAAAACGATCACTTCTTTTAACACGATCATTTTCAAAAATTTATAATAGGAAAAACATTTGGCAATTTCCACATGGGGAATTGTGATTAACAATGTCAATTTTCTTTATGTAGTGAGTAATAAAAGTTGGTTCTATAAATCACGAGAATAGGAAAGAAACAAATTACTTAGTGCAGCACGTTCTGGCGACTAGACAACCAGAGAGACTCATAAAAACTTTGATCTTATACCTTTGTCGTCATGCGAATTTGCTTAATGTCGATCTTATGAAATCACACATCAACTTTTCTCAATTAAACATATAATTGAATTGAAAATTTATATCTTTCAACTTTTCGAATAGTCATCTGAAGTCTTCAGTACCCAGACAGAAATTTACAATTGGCTCGGTATTGCGCCAGTACCGCCAAAGGATTTCTGGTACTGGCGCGGTGCAGGCGTAATACCGGATTCCAAACGGCTCGGTACTGGCATTATTCCAAAAGGTAACTCAGCTGGGAGTTCTCTGTCAGTACTGGGGCGGTACTTCAGATAGTATTATGCCTGTACTGAAAGTCTGTGCTTGCGCGGTACTGGCATTATTCCAAAAGGTAACTCGGCTGGGAGTTGTCTGTCAGTACTGGGGCGCTACTTCAGATAGTATTATGCCTGTACTGAAACCCTCTCTACTTATAATTAACGCATTACTAACCTAATGTCTAAGCCTCTCGGCTGCGCACGCTTGGAATACAAGAAAGAATATAGCGCTTATAATCTGCAACTACTGCAGGGCCATGTAAGAAGTGTATGGGCCCCGTGTAATCGGGAATTTTTAAATTTTATGCCAATTTAAGATTCTGATTAAAATTTTTAATTATTAAATCGATTTTCTATAAAATGAAATATTTTTGAAGGAAAGCGATCAAATTTTTGAATTAAAGAACATCCCTATTGAAAAACTTGACGTAAAAAACGACGTAAAAAATGACGTAAGAAATTACGTAAAAAAGGACGTCAAAAATGGCGTAAAAAACGAGGTCAAAAATTGGTATAGTTTTTTACGTCATTTTTGACGTCCTTTTTTTCTTTAAGAAGCCTTACATTTCCTGTTACATTTTTGTGACTCCTTTACGGAATGCCCATTCCACTTTGAAATAAATTATTTTATTATACGTGAAAAATGACGTCAAAAATGACGTAAAAAACTGTCCCAATTTTTGACCTCGTTTTTTACGTAATTTTTGACGTCGTTTTTTATGTCATTTTTGACGTCGCTTTTTACACCATTTTTGACGTCCTTTTTACGTCATTTTTTACGTCAAGTTTTTCAATAGGGATGACATAATAATAAGATTTATATACATTTCATAATTATTAACTTTTATTATTGTATATTAGTGATACTTTATATAGGTTATGATTCCTTTAATTTTTGTTTTCATGAGTAAAATGAACGTATGTTCAAAATCTAAACATTTTGAGCTTTTTCAATTCCAAAAATGTGATGAAACTTTAGAATCAAGAAAATTATCTCATAACGAAATTATGCATTCAACTTCGCAATAAGTTATTCCAACTTATGAAGTACTATTAAAAAAAATAATACACATGAACTCCATACTGGGGCAGTACGAATCAGTACCGCGCCAACGCTCGGCGCGGTACTAATGATCAGTACTGGCATTGCTCCTCATTTACAACTGGCGCGGTACCATGCCGTTCGTAAGATCCGACATTTCCGGCTGGGTACACTCGTTTACTTAAATCAGAATAATAATATCAAGTCGAAACTTTCAGCGGTTAAATAGCATGCACTAAGGAACGTCTTAAAAACTATGGTTTTAAAACGCAGAAGCAGCTCAAAATGAACTTTGTATATTTCCAATATTTTGATAATAAATAAATTTAATTCTTAAATTACACTCTTTATATCCGAAGTAGTCAAAACTGACTAATTTTTACTTAAATTTAAGTAATTGTTAGTAGAAAACATTACAGAAACATTAGTAAAAATAAAATTACTATAATTAATTAGTCAAATATATTAAACTATTAATTATTATGAGATAAATTAATTTATCTATATCTGTACTGGGGCAGTACTAAACCAGTACCGCGCCGACGCTCGGTATAAATCCCAAAGTCGGCTTCCAGCCAGCATTTGGACTCCATACCTGAGTCTAAGTCTAAGTCTAAGAACCAGTCATTGAACTAGGAACATTAAAAAACGTTAAAAATAAAATTTTCGGCATGTTATTCAATATTTTTCTGTGAATTTTGGTGTTTTTTTACGACTTTTCCAACATGAAAAAAAAACGGCTCAATGAATCAGAATCATCCTAATTCGGCTTTTGTCTACATGAGTACTGAATAAGCCATTTAAATTTTGAAGAAATTCGTTAGATAGAATTCGATGTATCGTGGTCACCAGTTTGAAAAATACAGTTTTGAGAAAAACGCCTTTAAAAGTTCAAATACGCTTACCACCAATAAAATTTTGACTCACCATCAATCTGTTATCTGCCACATGTTCTACTTCTATATTTGGATGCAATTTATGCAAAAAAAATATTCAATTTTTTGAACCAGTTACACGAGATGACCCCTTTAATGTCATAAAACTTTCAACTCAAGCTATTTGGGAAGTAAATTTCATAAGACTCCTAAAATCACTTAGAAAATCTACGTATCTTCATTTTTTCAGAGACTGTGATGAAAATAGACCAACGAGTATCAAGCAGGATTTTTTTTTAATTATCTGATATTTTTTGTCGATCGCGTACGTGCTGTGACATAGTAATTTTCGAAGTGCACATTTTTTATAACTTCATCAATAAACATTTTAGATGCGATAAAAATGTTACATAAAATATAAAAGCACCTTGTTTAGCGACTTACGAACAGTTAAGTACCAGTATTAGTGTGAAATAATTAAAAAGTATTTCCTTTCACGCTCGTAAATATTGGCCCATTTTACACGCCTGTAAAATAAACGCATAGTGGGCGATTATAGACGAGTTATAAAAACTTCGACGTCACGCATGTCCTGTGTTCAGAATAATATTTTCGATTGCTATTGATTCATTACTATGTTCACTCGTATTAGTTCCGTCGCTTATCTGCTGTCAAAAAAGTAAAAATGAACCTAAAATGGAAGCGATTTCCTAATTGCCCTTATTAGCGATTCATTTTACAGGCTATTTAAAATTGGCTATTATTTACGAGTCTGGAAGAGATAATCGTGGGCTATACGAGAAGAAGAGCAATTTTGTCTCACGTGAATTGAAGCAAACTTCACGCTGGATACAATCGCTCTGTTTCTTTTCTTATGGCACAATATACCATATTCAAATGATTACCAATCATATAAAAATATAGATTAGCATAAGAGCAGCGTGAAACCAAAAAATCGAGACTACGCTCCTTTACCATTTTTTGCAATTCAAAATTTATTTTCAAATTGTTTTCCCTCGAAAACGGTTAAGTAGTCGCACAGAAAAATTTGTTAAACAAAAGTTCCACAATTAATATTATGAGGTCAGTACGCTACGACGAAAAATGCAAAAAGTAGAGGACGCCAAAGTTGCCGAAAACTCGTTTTCCTGTTTTTTCTACCGAAAAATATTTTTTTATTGTACATTAATAGTCAAAAAGTTGTTTACCTTCCAAAAATCTACAAAATTGATATAAAAGTTTTTTTTCCGTTTCAGCGCCAGCTGATTAAGAAGGATTTTTCAGGAAGTTCTGAAAAGTGATAATTCCTTGAAAATTATTTATGAAAGGAATATATTCAACTCAATATGAATTTAACTTTTTAATAAGTATAAAATGAAAATGTTGACATTTTATACATGGTATTCGTCTTAAATGAAAACTTATTTCGATTACTTACCTTGAGTGTAGTACATTCGTAATTCGGATCAATATCACAGGTTTACAAATTTCGAAAAATGTTTTGACCCGAGGAGACAAATATGTTTTTTCATGTTTTTTTGCTTGATGAATTCAAATCCGTTGTCCGTTTCCTGCCATCAGGTCAGGTTTCTGAGATTATTGATGTTGGTAGTATTGCGTACAGCTGATCGTGCCCATATCCTTTTCATTTCCTATGCGAAAATCAAAGAGGGGGTTTTCTGTCGGACCAGATATTAGAAAATTGATTGAAGACAACAACTTTACCAAATTTTTATCGGCTACAGAAGCAGCAGCATGGGCATCATTCAAAATCATTCAAATGGGCGTTCGAATGTTGTTAAAAATCCACTTTCTTTATTCCCATCTGAATTTCTTCCCTGACTACTTGAGCGATACTAGCGATGAGCAAGGAGAAATGCTACACCAAGATTTACAGAAAATCGAGAAAAACTATTACGGAAAAAACAGTATAGCTGTTCAACCTATACCGGTATATAGTGTCTCGACCCATGGGGTATAGGTGAGACAACTATACTGGTTTCCCGCGCGACGGCCAGTGATCCCAGAACGTGGGAGCTGGCGGCCCCCACCATAGGTGCCTCGAGCACATTGTGTCTTCCTCATTCAACCAACCTTATGGCACTCGAGCGAGGAAGAAGCCATGAGCTGATGTGGTCTATGGTGGGGGCCGCCAGCTCCCACGTTCTGGGATCACTTATACATTGCTTCGCATGCACGCGACTCTAACCTCGAAATGAGAAAGAAGTGTCATTTTTTCGAGGCTTTTTTTTCGAAGCGTTTGTCGATTTGTTTGGAGCATTTTTTATTTCTTTGAAAGATCATTTTTGCGTATCGCGTATTGTTTTATCACACGCTAAAATTCACAAGAGTGATAACGATGGCATAATATTTTTTTACGATCGCTATACATGGTATTGTCATATCAACGAACTTGTATAGCTGTCTCACCTATACTCGTATAGTTCTGAGGACCATACCGTAGCATTGGTCTGATAGCAATATTTTCTGGTTCTGAGGACCAAAATATAGTTCCTTAGCTATACTGTTTTTTCAGTGTAGAATTAAATCTCGTTTATTTCAAGTATCCCGAAACGACAGAGTCTTGTTTATTTCAAGTCGCGAGGGTTTCTCACCACTGCCTCAGTTGCCATACCAACTGAATGCACCTCCGCCCACTCTTCTCACTCTTTCCGAGCGCTCGTCAGAGATTCACGTGACAGTGAAATAGTGGGGCGTGGAGGGGAGCGTGAAACTTGAAATAAACGAGACTTGACTGTATCAAGTTTTTGGGATAAGGGTATGCTCAGCGATTACTGTTGGTCTCTTATGCGTGAAACAGACTAGAATATTTACAAATACGCAGTTCCACTGCACTTCATTTCGAATTTTAGGTATATTTTGAAATAAAATAACGTTTCATTGTCAACAATGGCTAAAAATAGCTTAATCATTTATCTCGAAAACTTGACCTGATCGGGGAAATGGACTGTTAATTCGTGATCAGCGTCTAAAATTACTTTTAAAACGTCCTTTATCTGTTTGGGTCCAAAATCTTGTAAACCTGTGTATTTAGAGATGAAAAAACAACAGGAAGGCATAAGAGAATAACCGCTTTGCAGAACACTTCGGAAAATGCCTCCCAACGAGCTGGCGCTTAGTCGGGGGAAAAAAACTTTCGTATCAAATTTGTACAATAAGTTTTTGGGAGGCGAACAACTTTTTCATTTACACAATTCACGTAAAAAAATATTTTCATGTAAAAAAAGCAGAAAAACGAGTTTTTGGTAACTTTGGCATCCTTTACAACTTTCGTCTAACAAATTTTCTGTACGAATAACTATTTTCGCGGTAACACAAATGCATAATTTGTCATTAAATAATGTTTTTTATTAAACTTATTTTCAGTAATTGATTGTAAAACAACCTGGCACTCAATTTTTATAATCCAACATTCTTACTTATACACATTATTTTCAATAGATGAGTTTATTGCAAATAAATAAAGATCCGTTCTTTTTGTTATACTTAATATGTGTCCAAGTTTTACAAATGCATGTGTTTAATCTTCCGAAGAATTGTATATCATATATTTGTAACATCCCTGATGCAAAATTAAAAGTGTTACTACAGGATGGCGATCTTCATATATGAAGATTGAATATCTAGATATTAAGCTGTACGGAATAATTCGGATTGAAAATGTCGGATTGAATCGGATTAATTGGGATCGAAGACTTGAATCGTATTCATTCAAATTGAGCGAGATTAAAAACTTTTTCCGGATGGGTGCTAAAACAGATTTCGGATTAATGTGAATTAGAATGGAGTAGCGCGGAATGAACTCCTATCCAAAACTTGCACCATGGATCTTATGAGAAAAAATAATTTTATTATCATCAGATCTGATAGTTAACGCAAAATTAATAATGAATAACATTTCGTTAGAATAAATCGTAAAAGTGAATCATATTTTAGTATAATATCGTTTCAAAGTGAGGCAAACAGGGTTTACGTATATCAGAAATTATTATAGTGGTTTTCAAGCGGCGAAATTAATATTTTCGTTTGAATAAATGGAATATATGTTTTACTAACTGCTATAAAACCTACGAGAATTTGAAATTTACTATATCAAAGTTTCGAAGCGAAACAAAGAATATGTGAATCTGAAAACCACTATATGAAAAATCACTCACTCCACCAAGAAGTTTGACCTTCAGAAGGGACGTCTCCGGGTTATGGATTGTGGTGTCTTTTTCTATTGCGTGCGAAGCAAGAGGAAGATAGAGGGGAGAGCTTTGGGCACTCAGAAGAGGGGAGGTTTCAGTGGAAACACATACACAAATATTATTATCATACCTTAGTTATATGTTCATATATTTAAGTACACAATGTTACACTATTTATATTCGCATACGCTGAAATTAAATTTCAGAATCGCTTTTGGGTTCGAACCCCCTAACTCTACCTATATCTACATTAACTAAACGCATTCCTAACGCCTAAATCCTCTCGGCTATTCTCGCTTACCATAATCCGAAATAAATGTCGCTTATAAGCCACTACTGAGTTGGGCAGACTTGGATTGAGTCTACGAAGCCAATCGGAAAACATCGGAAGCACTCGTACGGCATTCTGAAACAAATTATATGAAAAACCGAGAATGAATGTTTTGATTTTTGCTGCGTATCGTGAGGTTTCTGGCAAGTTCATATTCATAATATGAATTTCTCAAACATGCTTTCCAAAATGTGATATTCATTATTTATCTTATTTAAATTATTTTTAGACAACTTAGTAATCATAATATCATTTTCTCGTACTTTCAATTTCTCGAATAGAGATTCATAATATTTAGTGTTTAAAATACTACTTTATCTTCTTCATATATTAAAGACCGTTATGACTATATCAAACTTCGATGTCATAATATGAATAAGTATAATAAAGCCTCGGCTTTTCCCATTTTGAAACGATATTATACTAAATTTTGATTCATCTTTAACATTTTCTCTAACGAAAAGTCTCTCAGTGTATTAACTTCCATAATTTACATTATAATTAATAATTTTAAGCAATTCGAAACCTTCCCAAAAAAATGAAAAGATTTGAATACTCAAAAACAAAATTTTGATCCAAATTTGGTCGTTTCTGTTTCTGAGGGTTTGATTCTTTTCGCTTTTTTGGAAGATTTTAAACTGCTTGAAATTTTTGATTAAAATAACCACATTTTCTTTTCTACATTATGTACAGAAAAATAAGGTGATTTTGTACAAATATACCATATATATAAATTTCGTATGTGACTAAAGAAATAGAGATTAATTTGAATGCGCACGTATGATTTCCTTTAATTTATCCACTTTGCTTCGAAAAAATGAATAGCTTTTATTATATAAAGTAATCACCCTTAAATACGCAATAAGTATTAGATACATCTCCCCTGTGAACTTTTTCCGATATCAGTGATTCATTTAAAAGGACATAACATGCGTTTTATTGAAGTGAAATACTCGTACGAGGTCTGTTAAAAAAATAAGGTGAATTTTCATATTTCGCGGGCTATGTACATTCGATTTTTGATTTTTCTTCCTATGTTGGCAGACTTGTCCCGAATGTTTGTTCACAGTTTCAGCAATATAGCATTTTTTGTTTGTTTGTGAGAGGCATAAAGGTTAGAAGTGTTATGCGTGTTTTGGCGATTTTCTGCTATCGAAAAAATTGGTTCAAACAATATGCATCAAATTTTGTGTGAAAAATGGAATTAAGTGCTCAAACACACTTGAAATGTTGGAAGTGGCATACGGTGAGTGTACCGTAAGTCAAAAAAGTGTTTACAAGTGGTGGAAGCTCTTCACAGAAGGTCGAGAAGAGGTGAATGACAGCGCTCGCACTGGACGACCCAGCACGTCAACAACCAATGAAAACACTGAAGCAGTGAAGAAAATTGTTATGGAGAATCGTCGAATCACTATTAGAAAAGTTGCTGAGGATGTCAGCATATCTGTCGGCTCATGCCATGCAATTTTTTTGGATATTTTTGGTATGAAGCATGTGGCAGCGAAGTTCGTTCCAAAATTGCTGAATTTTGACCTGCTCACTCGTTATTGCTTCTTCGTAATTTTTTGGCCAAAAACTACACCGTAATTATGCCTCAGCCACCGTATTCACCAGATTTAGCCCCCTGTGACTTTTTCCTGTTCCCAAGATTAAAGAGACCCATGAAAGAACGCCGTTTTGCCACGATTGAGGAGATAAAAACCAAATCGCTGAGAGAGCTTAAGGACATACCAAAAAGTGCATATTAGAAGTGTTTCGAGGGTTGGAAAAAACGCTGGCACAAGTATATTATATCTGAGGGGGATTACTTTGAAGGGGGAAACATAGAAATTCATAAATAAATTAATATTATTCGAAAAAAATGAAAATTAACCTTACTTTTTGAACAGACCTCGTACATAGTTATAGACCCGAGAATTGAACCCACTAGATTATAAAGGGTTTTCCAATAGGGACATAACAATTTTATCTATGAATAAAACAAAGAAAGATTTGAAATTATGAGTTCAAATTTATTGTGGGTGTAGTGCAAGCATTACATTTTATGAATGAAATTCGATATCGGTCATATGACCACCACGAGCCCGTTTACAGCGGTCGATTCTTTGGACCCAATTTTCCACCACTCTGGCACACATTTCGACCGGAACGTTGGCAATTTCGCGTTGGATGTTGTCTTTGAGGTCGTCTAAAGTTGCTGGTTTGTTAGCATAGACCAGTGACTTGATATGGCCCCATAAAAAGAAATCCAATGGCGTTAGATCGCATGAACGAGGCGGCCATTCGACCGGACCATTTCTCGAGATAACACGTTCACCGAATTTGCCTTTCAATAAATCGATTATGACGCGTGCTGTGGGGCTAGTGGCACCGTCTTGTTGAAACCACATATCGTTGATGTCAAGTTCATCCAATTCTTGCCACAAATAATCTTCCAACATAGCACGATAGCGCGCTCCATTGACGGTATCATGACGGTCGTTTTCATCCACGAAAAAATACGGCCCAATCACACCTCCGGCATGAAAACCGCACCAAACAGTCACTTTTTGCAGATGCAACGGTGTCTCAAGAAGCACATTTGGGTTTGTTGCTGAACAAAAATTTATCCACTATAGCACGTACAGCCTGTCGGGTGGGACGATTATTACGGCCGAAAATTGGAGTGAGCGCTCTTAAAGTTGCGACCACCGACTCAGAATTTCGGTAGTAATTTTTAATAATTTCCAAACGTTGCTGGTTCGTGAACTTCACCATGATGAAAATGTTGACTTTAACTAACGTTTTGACATTGACAGTTTATTAAAAAAGTTTAAGGGTGCGTTCATATATAGATAAATTGTTATGTCCCTATTGGAAAACCCTTTACTAGGGTGCTTAATATTGACATGATGAAATGAACAACAATTAATTTTTTTGGCAAAAATCGGTTTTATTTCTCAATGTACTCTCCTTTTAGCTAGATAGAACGAGTCCAACGATCTTTCACCTTTTCTATCCCTTCCAAATAACGCGATTTGTCGAACCCTCCAAAACACCCTTCTGTTTACCATTTAATTTCTTTGATCGACACAAAACGCCTACGACACAGCCATCTCTTGAGGTCTGGGGACAGATAATAGTCGCCGGGAGCCAGGTCAAGAGAATACAGTAGATGCGAAAGCGATTCGAAACCCAATTCATGCTTTTTTGACTGTGCAATGTTCGATGTGTGCACGCAGAGAAAAGACCAGTAAAATTTACAGGAAGTTCGGTACTTATTTGGACAACATGACTTTTCAGTAAATTTTACCAGAAGTTGAGTTCAATTAACAGATTTTCTGTACGTTTCACTCAGCGTCCAGTAAAATCTACTGAATACGAAAAAATCCGAGTTAAGTTGATTGTACTGTACGCTAAGTGAATTGTACAGAAAATCTGTTGATTGAACTCAACTTCTTGTAAAATTTACTAAAATGTTATGTTGTCCAAATAAGTACCGAACTTCCTGTAAATTTTACTTACTAAATTTTTTCCTCTTCAAATGTGGCCGTTTTTTCCTGATTTGAACATTTAAATGCGTTTTTCTCAAAACTGTATTTTTCAAACTCGTGACCACGATACCTCAAAATCTATCTATCGAATTTTTCAAAAATTTTCCATGTTGGAGAAGTCGTGAAATAACACCAGAATTCACAAAAAGATATTCAATAACATGCAAAAATTTTAATTTACAACATTTTTCAATGATCCTAGTTCAAAGACTAGTTTTTATATCACAGATTATAATGCCGTTTGATTTTTTTGTTTTAGATAAGCAGAACGCTAACAATCTTGCTCACCGCAAAAATTTTTTTTTTCTTTTTGCTCGAAATATCAATAAATATGTGCTGAAAAGTTCACAGTTGTATGTTCATTTAGTTCGCCAAAAGAAATTTCCAAAAAAGGTGAAAAAAATTGCCATCACACGGGATGACCCCCTTAATTAACTGTTTTGACCCTTCACGTGATTCCGGAGTATAGTGGTGGATACATGTTTCATCCATCGTTACAAATGGACGCAAAAACTCTTTCGGATTGTGGTTAATATAGGCCAAATTTTGCTCCGAAGTGGTCGCACGAATGTTTTTTTGGTCGATTGTGAGGGATCGCGGCACCCATTTTGCACAGAACTTTCTCATGCACAAATGTGAATGCAAAATATTGAGCCCACGCTCAGTTCAGATGGATAAGATCTCAGCTATCTCTCGCACTTTCACTTTCGGGTCATTCAAAACAATATCATGGATTTTATTGATCATTTCTGGTGTAGTTATCTCATTTTGACGTCCTGGACTTGGTGTGGTTTCGGTTCTCGTACGACCACAGCACATTGGAAAACAAAATTTAGACATATCACAACAAATCGTTTTGTTAAGCAGTTTTTGTTTCCATTTCAAAACTGTTTAGTTAGACTTCTTTGATACGCTATCACGCATGCGTGTTCACTTATTGTTAGCCGGAGACGCGAGGACGTTCATGTCTAATATGACGGATGACGCTATTGTTCTCTATACTCGATTGAAATATATTTTCGTTAGTCAATTGTATATGATGTGTTTAATTCAAATAATATAACAGACAAGGAAACAAAACGACTTCTAGAGAACTGGGGTTTAAGGTGCCTCATTAACACCTTCAAAAGTAAGTATTAAGTATAGTCAAAATCTTAACCTAGATATATTCATGGTTATACATTTTATTATTTTTAAATACTTTTTATATATGTCTCAAATTAAATTGTAAATATATTAAGACTTAACTTTTTGCTTTTTAGAGCAAGGTATAGATAAAGAAGCATTTGAGACTCTCATGCCCAGCAGTTCCTTCCTCGAAAAACTTTTAGAAAATGAAGTGCTTAGAATTCAAATGGAATTTGAAACAAAGCTGCGAAATTATAATATTTCAAAAGAACAAAAGTATTTTGTTAGGACAACAAGACTATTTTGACAGGCTAACCAACGAATTTTGTTGAGCCAACAAATGATTTTGTTAGGCTAACAAAACAGTTTTGTTGCACAAAGAACAACAATATTTTGGTTCGTCGAGCAAAACCGTTTTCTCAGTGCGAAATTCGATAAACCACTTCTGAACCATTTCATACGACGGAGCAGAGTCCGAATAATATTTATCGAGCTTAGCCTTGGTTTCTCATAAGGTTTTTCTACGCAAAAAGTAGTCTTGAATCAAAACATGAAATTCACTTTTTTCCATCTTTGCAAAAAATTCGGAGGTTGGTTATTTTTAGACACTGTAACTTGTAAACTAATGAATGGATTTAGCTCAAATTTTGGCAGAGGAGGTTTGAAGAATGAAACTTGTCAACAATGATAGCCGTTTCTTATTAGTGGGGACCTCTCATAGAAATTTCACGTTAATATCAAACACCCTAGTACATTATTATATTCTCGAGAACTCAACCTTCTAGATTATATAACTTCAGTTCCGAGAAGGATTTAAAATCATTCATTAGATTTCAATGAAAAATGCATGAAATCCTGTAACTAAAATCATTTAGAAATAATTGAATGACAATTTAAAATGCAATTTTGTGAAGAATAGCTTAATTGCGAGAAAAGAGGAAACAGGAATAACGAAAAACATTTTGGAGGTTTCTCTATCTTTTTTTAATGCTTAAAGAAGAACGAAAGCTGAAAAGGCTAAATGAACTCTATTTACATTTACTTTTTCTTTGTTCACTTTAATCCTTCCTTCCAAACTGCGATTAGACATTTAATCTCACGTATAATTTCCTTCATTCTCTTTGTAATGGTTTTGTTCAACATTATCTCTACGGTCTATTGAATTCTTCCTTTCTTATTTAAATTTTTACTAGACTCTCTTTTATCCATCCTAAATATCTTCTTTACAAGGTGAAGAAAAAAAATTTTAACCTTAAACTGCGTTAAATTATGCATTGAGATTTTATTAGAAAATGAGAGATATTACCTTATATAGTTTAAAACATTCTATGTTAAGAACTTTGTACCTATCTTCATCTGTTTGTTTTAAGCTTAAGTGAAATACTCGGAAATGTCTCAGAGAAGATGAAAGAAAATGAAGCTTTCTAAAGATTCAATTTATTTAAATTACATTTTATTATAATTAACCTAATTGAAATTTTTCCGAAAGCAATTTATTTCTATTGAATTTGAAATTAAAATCGTAATACTTACTTAAATTGTACCGTTTTATTAACTCAAATAATTTTCCATCTTATCGTTTTTTTCGTATGTCACATATTTGCTTTAAAAAATGTAATTTTAAAATTTTAATCGTATGTTTAAAAACTGAAAAGAAAAAAAATGTACGTTTTATCAGAAACTGTGTCAGAGAAAATTTGTAGACTTTATTGATACAATCAATTTTGAATTTTTACTTTTGTTTTGTATTCTACATATTATAAAAAAATTGAATTTTCGATTTTCAATATTTTAAATTAAAAAGAAGAATATACATCTTATAAAAAAATGTTATGCGATTGAAATTTGTAGATCTTTATGTAGTTCTTAATTTTGTATCCTAACTTTTTCTCATATCTTGTATAATTTAACTAGAAATATGGAATTTAGATATTGACTTTTTTCAACTTTTGACGTACCGTAACTTTTCTAATTTTAGTTCAAACGAAAAATGTTATTGGGATAATTAGTAGAGATTTATGAGCATTATCAGAAACCACTATTGCAATTTTGTTAACAACTTGTCCTTACTTTTTCGTCTCCGATAAAGTATGCCAAAGCTCGATTCTCAAAACGTAAAGATTTGTTGAAAATACCGAAGGTTATTTTTCGCATAAAACCAATAACATCTCATATGATAAGAATGTAAAAAAAACTGTAGATATGTTTGCTCTTGAATTGAAATTCATATTATTGATATGTTGATATGAATGATTCTGCTAAAAAATATTTGAAATAAATATTATATATTCAAATTAAAACATTAGGATATGAATATTTTGAAAAAATGTTTTTCACATAGGTATGTAAAAATATATAATAACAGTACATGTTTTTGCTTGAAAGTAATAAAAATAATTTTCTCAGGTGATGGAAAAAGCTAAGTGGCTCGAAAAATGGGTATTTCCAAATCAGCGATTATAAACTGGAAAACAAATTTAACTTTGTTTTCTTTGTGAAACTGATATATAGTATATCGAACAAAAAATAAATATACAACATATCATCTGAATATCACTTTTTCTACTCCTAGTGAAATTGATCTTTCAAGTAAAACCCATTCCCGCCAAATAATGATTTATAGGGATTTGCGTATCACGCTGGGAAAATTTAACCATGGTCGAAAAAAAAAACATAATTTAAAGAGTTTTCAGAGTGGCATAATCTTTTACGTATTTCTATAACGTCGAAAAAAACATTATTAACTTTTGCTTTTGAATTTCACTAAATCATCACTGTTTTTTTTCAGCAACTGCAATATAAATAAAAAAAGTAAAGTTTTTAAATTTTAATCATCCGAAAGCTTCTAAGAAACTTTGACATTGTGAATTCAATAATAGGCACATCAACTCTTACGAACAATATTAAAAACACATGTCAGAGATTCTGAGCAACTTTTATATATCGCCCATGAACTCAAATAAAGTCAGTGGCAGAACATCGGAAACCAAGAAAAACTTCTAATTCTTTTTGGAAGGCTCGTAATACATTAGGAGCAAGTTTCGGTACAAGGGAAATTCAAAGTCTATATAACTTGCTTTAATCAAACAACAAAGTAATCCAATTTAGCCTCGCTGTGATAATGAATCTGTTTCTTCAAATTCGAAGGGAATGAAAGGTTCGACGAAAACGCGGATATTTTAATTTTAGTAGTAGCTTTATAATTTTTTTAGTTGAATTTTTTTCGGTTGAAATAATCAGAATTCTGGTTCTTTTAATTAGACTTTTTTCTGAGTGAGTTTCATATAAATACAAACTTTCGATATTTCATAGTCGCTGTACATTAATGGCAGGTATTAAATTCACAAAATATTTCCAACTCCAGATGGTGAAATTGCGCCATTTATTTTCTCAACTTACACTATTAGAAATTTCTGTCGGGATTTTCCAATGTACGTAACTAAAGTTTTATGTAGTAACTATTTTGTAAAATTAAGTTGAAATTTAAGAAAATTCAGTCGAATAAAATTCGTTTATTTCAGAACATATTGAAGGTAGTTTTCATCCTCGAAAATTAGACCTCAGGTAAAAATAGATGATTTTATTTTTAAGAATAGCAATATTATTATTGAGGGCTATTTTGAAAGAGAAAAAATTTTTTAACATGAAAAAAATTTGAATCACAGAAAAATGATTTTATTAAATATTTTATTTTTGACCCAACATTTTTTCTTATCACGTCTTACCAACTTTTAAAAAATTATAAATATAATAAATTATATTTATTTTGATAATTTGATTATTTTAATATTAATTTTTTTTTATATTAATTAATTATATTTATTTTAATATTTGATAATTTATATATTTTCGAAAATTGGAAATGGTTAAGTTGTAGGGAATCTTTTTCTTGAAAAAGTGATTTGTAATTCATTAAAAACGCATAATTTTTTGAAATTTGGTAAGAAGCGATAAGAAAAAAAGTTGGGGCAAACCGGCAAAAATAAAATTTATTAATAAAATTATTTTTCTGTATTTCAAATTTTTTTCATGGTAATTTATCTTTTATCTTCCAAAATAGCCCTTCAATAATAATATTGCTATTCTTGAAAGCAAAATTATCTACTTTTGCCTGAGGTCTAATTTTCGTGGATCAACTACCTAAATAGTGTAAAGAAAAAAGAATTATAATAAATCCCTAAACTTTCCATCTCAAATAATTTTCCGCTCAACAGACGGTTTCAGTATATTAGAGAATTTTTATAGATAAGAAAGTGGTTTAACAATAATAAAATACTACAATTAAATTTTAAAAATAAAAGAACAATTAGAGTAATGGGAGAAAATTGTACCTTACACTGCTGAGAGCTCATTTTCTTCTTAACTGTTCTCCATTGAATTCGAATTGCTTAGCTTTTATAACATTTCCTCTAGTCTTATCATCGGCATTTTTCCTTAGAAGTCTTTTAATTGAATCGGTAGAAAAAGCAGTTGAGTGGATCGATCGTGGGTGGAACAAAAGTTTTGCTTCATGAGCAGACATTCACGACAAAGCATTTCTCGAACCTGATAACTTTGCAGGACAAGTAGAAATACATTGATATAGTAGATGTTATATACTTTCCCTTGTGGAAAAATATATAGTGAACGCACAAACATGAAGAAAAAGCATGATTTTCTGAATAATTTTTATTTTATTACTAGCACTAAAAGAAGAATCGGAAAGATAATCGTAAAAAAGTTAATCAAAGCAACCATATCTACAGTTTTTCTCATTTAAAATATTATTTTAGCGAGTTTTTTTTGGTAAGAGTATGAAAAATTGTCCATACTTTTACTAAAATAAACATGATAAAATAATATCTTTAGATCTTATTCGTTATTATTCAAAATTTGAAGTTAATAAAACGGTTTAATTTGAGTAAGTTTTATGTTTTTAATCTCAAATTCAATATAAATAAATTGGACTTGGGAATATTCCAAATAGGAAAATAATAAATGATGAAATATGCTCTTAATTTTTCTTGAAAAATATACTGAAGTAAATTCAAGAGTTAATATTTTCCCTACTGTTATCTACTTCTCAGCGCACAATCACTGTCTAAAGATGTTTCATAAAGTAGAAGAGCTTTCCTACAGAGAATGGATTTTAAGTCGCATATAAATCGAATTTCTTATCCGCTCGGTAAAACGATAAAAGTCCACCTACTCGTCAACAAGTCGACATGACGCTTTTCATGAACAACAAAATTTCTTAAATTTAATGCAAAAATCGATAACTCTTTTGGTAAATTCATGAAACAAAGTAAATGTTTATTATTGATATAGACTGAATTGAAGGGTAGCCTTCGTAAGAGCTTAAAGCACAAAATTTTTTCGAAAATCATTATTTGCTCGAAAATTATGTAAATTCCAATACAAATTATGACAAAATGTTTTTTTTATAATGTAATTTAGAAATTTTTTCAATTACCATAACGTAGGCATAAGGGCCTAAATCTCCATCTGAAAATAAAAAAACATGCCAGTTTCTTGAAATTTTTAAAACGGAAATTCCATTTTTGATAACGTTTTTTCTTTCTCCTGGAAAATTGTAAAAATTGCCTTTCAATTTTTAACTGAGAAAAATTTGGTTTTTATAAGAAGATGCATTTATAAAAAGATTTCATTAATAACGAAACTGTTTAATAAAAATTTTCATATAAAGTGTTTTTGTGATGCATGCACAAAAAGTTCTCCTTTTCGTATCTGTAAAGTGTGCCGAAAGTCATACTTTTCAGAAAGGCATGGCGAGAGAACATACTGTGCATGCGTGACCATTCGCTGAGCATTCGCTGACCTCGTAATAATATAAATAAGAGGACCACAAAAAACATTTGAATTGTTGCTATTATGATTCTGCGGTACATTTTAAGTTTTATGCTATCGAAATTAATTATGGTATTAACATTGATACATTCAAACTCAAAATGTACCGCCGAACCGTAATAGCAACAGTTAAACTGTTTTATATGCTGCTCTTATTCATATTATTACGAGGTCAGCGAATGGTCAGCGAATTCCCTGACCATTCACTGGACTGGGTCCATCAGGATTGAGTGTACTACTTGACATGTTAGAATTACAGATAATAGTAAGGGAGATGTACCAGGTACGGGACGGGTTTTGTTTTTCAGCCATATCTTTTGACTGAGTTAACATTTTAAATTCATATAAGAGTCAAATTAAAGCTAATGTATTTGCGCAGCTTTTATCTAGATATGGTATATTGATATCATACACAGAAAAAAAATTATGACCATCTTCGTAAAGTGATGTTTTTCGGACCAAATAATTTTTGGTACCAGGTACGGGACACCTAGAAAAATCCGCTAAAAATGGGAAAATATGAAGTAAAAACACCGTAAATAAAGAAAATGTCAATTTTTATTAATTCTGAAAGATTTCAGTGGCAAAAAGGAATATAAAAAATGATTTTTTTTCATTATTACAATCTAATTGACAAATAGACAAAACCAAATCAAAATATCAATTTAATTGTTTAAAAACACTTTAGTTCGATAAAAATGTCGATAATACATGACAGTAAATATGCCAAAAATACATTTTATGCAAAAAAATCTAAGTGCACCCAGAACATGACGCCATTTTTAAATGACGCCATAAATTTACTCTCTAAATCTGAATCAGTCAAATTTTCACTGATTGAATCAGTGATTTGCCTTTTGACTGATCCATCAGTGAAAAAATATTTTTCACTGTTAAATTAGTTAATTTTCACTGATTAATCAGTGAAACAAATATTTTCCACTGTCAAATCAGTCAATTTCCAATGAAATAATTAGTGAAATTTGACTGATTTACAGTAACTTCTTTTTAGCTATTTCACTGATAATCAGTAGATTTTGACTGATTCAAATTTAGAGAGTATGAAATGTTCGCAAATTGGCTCAATGTACCATTTCATCATAAAATAGATGGAAAATGCCAAATTTATATTCAAAACTCTCACCTTGTTCTGTTGAATAACTTGGAATCAACATTCACATCGGTGTTTTACCAAAAATTAGCTACTGTCATTAGAAACATTTGACACTACTTTAATTGGCCATATTGGTATTTTAACATTGAAAGAATCAGCTGTCCCGCAACTGGTACATCTCCCCTATGTATTTCTTATGGTGACATTCATCTGTTTGAATATTTTAAAGTGATTATTGAAGTAAGAGCTCTTTGTTTATAGTGAAAAGTATGATCCATTTATAAACGAGAACATTTGATTATGCATGCAAAATGGTCTCGTGGATACCTCTAAACCAAGCCAACTTTATACCAAGTTTATGAACGATATATGATGCAACTAGTAAACAAAAGTCTCATCCCTATCCATATTTAAAGACTGAAATATTGTATAGATTATTAGAATTATGATATGGGTCTCCATTTGCATTCATAAATATATGAAGTATTTGTCACAATACAGATATTAATTCTCTAAATTCGAACCAGTGGGAAATCAGTAACGATTTTTATTGATCAATCAGTAAAAGCTCAGTGAATAATTAGTCAAATTCGCATCTTAATCAGAGACAATTGTTTTTCCCAATAACTTTGAATCCCTTTTCTGTCCACCATCTTTGAATCCATGAGCAGAAATTCAAAAATTATTATTCAATCCATTTCAACGACTTCTGAAGAGGTAAAGCATAGCCTCGAATGAAAAATGAAAAATTTTTATCCCCTGCTTAAAATGACGGTTAAGATCTGATAAAGCCGGATATCTAAACGGATAATTTTCCAGAAAGACCAATAATTTGCCCCTATGCTTGCTTTGTATTATTCTGTTCGGGACAACATAACGAAATTGTATTTAAATAAGTCCAGTCCTTTACGGAACTTTGTTGAAACTTAAGGGGCCTAACTGTTTTTGTTTAAGACCGAAAACGCTTTTCTATCTGATACCATCCGGCTTTCAAATGGAAATGAGAAATAGAAAAACGAATCATTCGCAGGATGGAATCATATCTGGCCCGATTCAGAACTTTATTCGAATCCAACTTGGGTGACTATTTTAGATTATATATATTGCTGTATCACTAATAATATTCCATAAATTACCAGATAAGATTCCGGATAAAGTTTCAAGCAGGTTTGTAGATATTTTTTGGCGTATAAATTCCAGATAAAAGCGGATAAAACACCAAGTACACAAAATTTAATAAACCACCTATAAAAAAACCTATATAAAAACTGTATAGACATCTGGATAGAATTCGACAATGATCCAAATATATAGGACAATACTTTGCATCGGAAATATTTCGAAAATAATGGGATATAACAAAAATCAGATAGAAAAAATGTAATACACCGCCTATGTACTAGATAGAACCGAATAAAAAGTCAGAAACAAAAACCATATAAATATCTAAATAGACACGAAAAAATATCAAATCCTATCCACCTCTATCGAATCTTATTTGACATTTCAAGCAGAATTGTTTACCTTAAAAATACCTAAAAAATTTAGAATTTATGAACGTTAATAATATTCTGCATAAAACTGAATAACTTGTCATTAAACACTTCACAAACAATTCTATTAATATGAAAACTATAAAATTGCGAAAAAAGAATTCCTCAAAAAATAATTTTTCCACTAGTGGGTCAAAAATTGAATTTTTTTTCCCCCTGCAGAACAAACAAATCCATTTTTTGACCTCCAAATGGAAAAAAGTCGTGTGCAACATGGGAAAAACATTTTTCTACCAGCTGGTCATAAAATTCATTTTATTGTTCCCTGGGGAGCAAACAAATCCATTTTTTGACCCCCCAGTAGAAGAAAAATCATCTGCAACTAGGGAAAAACATTTATTTTACTAGTGTGATTTTTGCCCTCGCTTTGCTCGAGTATTAAACTTCACACTTGCAAAATAAAATTATTTTTCCCTAGTTGTACAATATACTATTACGAGTGTATATTACGGTTCTGGGTTCAATTCTAGTATCCGGAATTATTCAACATACTGTACTTCCAATTGAATTTTTACATTCTCATCATATGAGAAAGTATTGGTTTTATGTGAAAAATGACTTTCGAAATCTTCATCAAATCTTTACGTTTTGAGACCCACTGAGTCAAGAAAAACGGTTTTTACGAAAGTGTCCGTCTGTCTGTCTTTCTGTAGTAGGTCGTGTGCGGCATAACTCTCTATAGAATTATCAGATTGAATTGACCTTTGGCACACATTATCGGAGCCGAAAAAGTAAGAACAAGTTCGTTAATCAGCCACATCCAATCAAAATTGAGGGATTGAGAACTACTTTTGTGTTTTTGAAAATAACTTTTTGAAAAAATCAAAACTTTCAATACTGGTTTTTGATAGTGCTCATAAATCTCTACAAATTATCCTGATAACATTTTTTGATTAAATCAAAATTAGAAATGTTATAGCATATTAAAACTTGAAAAAAGTCAATATCAAAATTCCATTTTCCAGTCAAATTATACGAGAAACGAAAAAACGTTATGATACAATATTATTTTCTACATAAAGACCTACAAATTTGAATTGTAACATTTTTTCATAAGATGCATATTTTTCTTTTTAATTTAAAAAAAAAATATTGAAAATCCAAAATTCAATTTTTTAACAATAATATGTGAAATACGAAAAAAACGTAAGAATACAAAGTTGTTCGTTTCAAAAATATCTAAAAATTTTGTCTCACACAGTTTCTGAAAAAACATATATTTTTCGTTTCAATTCCAAAAAATACGATTAAAATTCAAGAATTCCATTTTTTAGACAAAATATATGAGATACATAAAAAACGTTTAGATGAAAAATTATTTGCCTAAATGAGGTCTACACATTCTTATGAAGAAATTTCTCGACAGGATGTATATTTTATGTTTTGATTTTTAATATTAAAAAAATTCGATTTTTTTCACCGAAATATGTGAGATACGAAATAAGCGTTGTTCTACAAAATCGTTTCCTTAAATAAAGTCTACACGGAGAAAAATTGAGAATCAAACTTTGAATGGAAAAATTTAGGTATTTCAGATTTATATTTCAGATAGTACCACGTACTATCTATCATTTTTTCTTGATAGTCAGGGAGACCATAATTTTATAGTCTGTTTGAATATCGACAGAATGTCAGGTTTACATTCTGAAATAGTTAACCTGTCAACACTTACACTCCGAGATAATCGAGATAACGCTCCTGAGATACTCAGGTTTACATTCCAGGATTCTCATACACTCTGGGAAAGTCAAGCTGAACATCTAGTTTTTACACTTCACAGACAGTACTTTACATCATGTAGAATGTTATCCGATAGTTAAAACTCCAATATAATCAGTTTGACACTCCAGATGTTCAAGTTGACAGTTAATTTTTTTCCGTGTACGATTCTTTTTCCTTTTTGAGATATTTGGAAGAAAATAAATAAATTATTTTAATCATGTAATTTATTAAAAAGTTACTGAAATGTATACAGAAAATGGAGCGCGAAGCATGAGTGTCATGATGAGAATGTGTTCCTTAAGGCCGATAGAGTTTTTAAAATCAAAAATACAAGTTTATTCATCATAATCGATATTCTCCCCTTCAAAGTACTTCCCATCGACTGCAATGCACTTATGCCAGCGCTTGATCCAATCCTCGAAACATTTTTTATAATCGGTTTGCGGTATAACCATCAGAGCCATCTTCGATTTTTCCATGACCTCATCTTGGGTGCTGTAACGCGCTTCGCAGAGCGGTTTCTTGAGTCGACCGAATAGGAAAAAGTCACGAAGTAGTATAACCCTGCTTAAAATGACGGATTGAACCCAGATAAGAACCGAGTAAAAGTCGGTTCTTATCCGGCGCTAATGGATTTGTACCCGGTTTTTGTCCCCGGTTTGTACCCGGAGATTATCGGGTTCTATCTGGGATCGCATAATATCTTCACCCGGTTTCTATATGGTTCTTACCTGGGACCTTTGAGATTTTTATCTGGTTTGTATCTGGCTCCTTAAAATACTTATACCCGGTTCTAATCCGGCACTTAATCGGATTCTATCTGGGTAGATATAATATTTTGTCCGGTTTCTATATGGGTCTTATCTGGGCTCTGTAAGAGTTTTATCCTGTTTGTAGTCGAGTCCTCGAAATACGTATACTCGGTTCTTATCCGGCGTTACTGGATTTGTACCCGGTTTTTGTCCCCGGTTTATACCTGGAGCTTAACCGGGCTCTATATGGGATCGCATAATATCTACACTGAGAGAAAAAGTACAGGCAAAATTCGAGTTAAGACTAGTATTTACCGTTTTTAATGGCAATGGAGGAATATTCGCTTGGAAGGTTAAATTTACTGTTTTCACAGTAAAAAATCTGTTTTCAAGCTGGGAAATTTTATTTGAGTAAATTGACAGTACTTTTTTGTTACACTGAGAGAAATCGGCTTTGGTTCCTGTGCACATAGCACATAAATTTTTTGTACAGTAGTTGCCTTGACCAAAAAAGTTGAGAGAAGCTACTACTTTTATAGTTATCATGACAGTAATTTGGACTTTTTTGTGTATTTGGTTGTTGTGACCAAAGTTGATAATTAGAATGAGCTTTATACGTACCCCAACGGTTAGTACACGTACATTTTCTTTATGTGTACTGCCAAGCTCCTTTGGTTACTACAACCGCAACGTTCGCTGTTGCGCTAGACTAATCAAGTATAACTTTCAGTTTTTACAACGAGGTAAGCCTGTCGTGACAACTATTAAATCTTGTAATAGTCACACAATTCAACTTGCACTGCACTGGAGATGAGTAGTTACTTCCAAAAAGATATGCAGCCTAAGTTGAATCCTGCCAATTCTCGTTCTCGATTCCTGGACTATATTTCACCGTGCCAAGCATTATCAGGTAAATAATTCTATTATAAATATAGTTTGACAATTCTTTCTAAATGATAAACGATTTTGTTCGGGGACAATGCAATGCGTTCCAATTTTGCTGTCTCGTCGTATTTTGTCAAAACTATAGTCAGTCAAAAAAAGTTTATGGTGATGAAAAAAGTGACAATTTTTTAACTTAATCGACGAAAGTTATCATAAATATCATTATACCGGATTATTTTTCTTAGATCTTTTCGGTAAAACTTTATTTTTTCTAATCAAATTGAATTTGTATTTTGATAACTAAGAGAACCATACCTATAACCTCAAAAATAATTTTGGCTGGGTATTTACTGTCCGTAGACTTAGTCATTTCAACTAAACTCTATGCGCGGCTTTACGATGAACTTTGGTTCCTATAACCGCAGCGCTATGGTATTTCAAGTACCAGAATCGCGGTCTCAGTAACGTTCCTTGCAGTTGAAGTAAACACTTTTCCAATGTATGACAGCCACTACCACGATTGTCATGAGAACTTTAAAATTTTTGTAAAGACGATTTTAACAAAAAAACTTTGGTCAGTGAAACCTAAAATTTCTCTCTGTGTACACGTACACCGAAAAAAAATCTCAGTAGGTTTGACTACTTTTTAACTTACTTTTCGTAGTTCGTAAAGGCCCCAGTGACATTTTTTAAGTTAAGTGATCTGCAGGAACATAGGTAAATCAAATAAGAGCAGTAGTTGAATCGATGAATACTCTTAGTATATTTCAAAACTGTATTTACTATTAAGTAGACACTTAACTTACTATTTTTATATACACACTTACCTACAAACACACACCCCCCTCTACACTACACAAACGCTCGTTTAGACAGTATTAAAAATTATTCTTAACGCTGCGGGTTCGAACCCTCTCTACTTATAATTATCGAATTAGTAACCTAGCGACTAAGCCTCTCGGCTGCGCACGCTTGGAATACAAGAAAGAAAATAGCGCTTATAACCTGCAACTACTGCAGGGCCGTGTAAAAAGTGTTTGGGTCCCGTTATTGTTACTACCTCGACACAATCAGATACGCACACATACACACACGTGTTCGCATATGATTATTATGATTACATGCGAATTCACACCGTCCCACCGAATTTTCCACTCTAAAAACCGTAATAATTGCTTGCTGACTCCCGAGTTTTTTTAACCAACTCGCAGCAAAAGTCGCTCGTATGGGAATTGTATTTCTTTAAACACACTAACAGCATATTTTTCTGTTAGGCTTGTATTTTATAACTGACATCAAGAGAAACTTATAAAATATCGTAATGTGAAAATTACTGAAACAAATATTGCGGTGCAAACAAGTAAATTTTAAGGATGGTCACAGTGAAAAAAATTACGGGACAGTAAATGTTCTTCGTTTTAATGACTATCCTTGCTATACCTCCGAAAACAGTAAAATAACGTGATAATTTTCTCTCAGTGTAACCGGTTTTCCGGATAAGATCTTATCCGGAACCTTTGAGATTTTAATCCGGTTTCTATCCGGCTCCTTAATAATGTGCATGTCGACAACTGCCTTATAGAAACCGGATAGGATCCGGGTAGAAACATATTTTTGTATTTTAATTTGCTGGATCCATATGCGAGATAGGAACCAGGTAGGGCCGGGTAGCAGATGCACTTTCACCTTGACAATTTGCAAGTTAACAACTGCCTTATAGAAACCGGATAGGCTCCGGTTAGAAACATATTTTTGTATTTTAATTTGCTGGATCCATATGCCAGATAGGAACAAGGTAGGGCCGGGTAGCAGATGCATTTTCACCTTAACAATTTGCAAGTCTATAACTGCCTTATAGAAACCGGATAGGATCCGGGTAGAAACATATTTTTGTATTTTAATTTCTATTTACATATGCCAGATAGGAACCGGGTAGGGTCGGGTAGCAGATGTACTTTCACCTTAATAATTTGCAAGACGACAACTGCCTTATAGAAACCAGATAGGATCCGTGTAGAAACATATTTTCGTATTTTAATTTCTGGATCCATATGCCAGATAGGAACCGGATAAGACCGGGTACAATATTCATACAACTTATTTTCTGTCACCACTTCCCGGATAAGGACCGGATAGACCCCGATAGATCCCGAAAAATGAAATTAGAGTCCAGATAAAAACCCTAAAGAACCGGGTCAAACCCGAATGGGTTTGCATCCGGGTTCTTTCCGGTATCTACTCGATTTCTACCTGACATTTTAAGCAGGGAAGGAGACCCCACTCCTATGCAGCCTTTGGAAAATTTGGACGCGTAGATTCAGATTTAGTTAGTTTGCATCGTTCGTTGCGCCGCTTGCGGAAAAGCGTTGCAACACAAGTTTCAAAAATGTCGGCGCTCATAATAATGTAAGCGTGATTTGTAGAAACAAAAATTACCAGTCATTGCCATACATGTGCGAGAAATTTTAAATATATTAATAAACAAGTGCGTGCAAGATAATATGGTCTATTGTTTTACTGATGGTTGCGCATCCACGCGCTATGTTGGAAAGAAGAAAAAAGAAAAAGAAGACAGACTGGAGAAACGTCACTTCTTTTGCCCTAGCACGGTCAGTATGTTTAATTATTTTATAAATGTGTAATGTGAAGTACATTGATCTGTATTTAATTTTGGTGCTATTGCAACTATTTTTTCTTGATCTCCTAGCCGAAAGTACGGTCCTCCCGGCCGCAGTTCACTCCAGAAACAACGACTTTTGTGGCCGCTAAATTCATCGTATAATTCGTTTGTTTAATTTAATTTAATGTGACTTCATGCAATTACACGAAAAATCAATATTAATATTGTTTTCTAAGAATAAATTTTCTCTGGTATTTGTTAATTTAAAAAAAAATTTTGATTTTCAATTTTGTAGTTTTGCAGTTATTATATGATTGCATTTCTTATTATAATATTTCCGAATAATATAAAGCTGCAACAAAAATTACGGAACTTATCAACCTTTCTTAGAAGATTTTCAAACTCTTCAATGCAAGTAACTTTAGTGTAAATACTTGAAGAAACAAAAGGGTTTGCTTTCCATCTTCGCGTTGACAGGTAACATTATCTACAAAATTCAGAAAAAGGCAAAATGTAAATAACATAAATTATACTTCACTTAGTAAACACATCTATATTGTATATTATATTATATTTCATATAAAAGAACAGCAGTATACTTTTAAAATAATGTTAACTATAACGGTGCTACTGTAAGAGGCGCTACGAGCGATGCAAACTAACTAAATCCGAATCCACGCGTTCAAATTTTCCGCGAGTGGGGTCTCCTTATACTACTTCGTGGAAAAAGTCGCAGGGAGCCAAATCAGGTGAATTCGGTGGTTGTTGGATGGTATTCGTTTCGTTTTTAGCCAAATGCTCACGGATAACGATGGCATTGTGCGACGGTGCGTTATCGTGGTGCAAAATCCACGAGTTGTTTACCCACAAATCCGGTCTTTTTTCGCGAATCGCTCCATGCAAACGTCTCATAACGCCCAAATAATACTCCCTGTTGACAGTTTGGCCTTCTGGAGGGAATTCATGATGCACAACACCTCTGTAATCCATGAAAACCGTAAGCATCACCTTCTTTTTCGACTGAAAACGACGTGGTTTTTTCGGTCGCGGCTCATTGAGTGAACGCCATTCACTCGCTTGATGTCTGGAGTGCGTGTCATACTCATAAATCGACGTCTCGTCACCAGTAATTATCCGTTTGATGAATGATGGCTCGGAGTCGACCTTGGAAAGCATGTCTTTTGCGACATCAACTCTAATGGTAATGGTCGATGACATTTTTTTTTTGTGAAAAATCGAAACCACACACAAAGATAGATGTACACAATACAGCGTCACTTCAACAAATGTCAAGCTATCAATCTGAAAATCTGACAGAACGTCAATGACACTTCTACCAACACAACAAAAAAAGAAGAATTGAAATCGGCCGAACGAGAGTGCCACACGGTGACGAGTCCTAAAACTTTTTGATCAAGGTGGTATTTCTAAACTACAATAAACAGAGTATCAAAAATCTTTTCTTAAGTTAAATAAAACGTTTTTTATTCTTTAATGCCAGTAAATGACTCATTACATGTAATACACTTATATATTAATAAAAACGGCAATTTCGTCTTTATCGGTAATTATATGTAATTATATGTAACGAATCATTTTCTGTCATTAAGGTATAATCAACATTTTAATTAACAGAAGAACAATTTTTAATACTCTGTTTATTGGAGTTCAAAATGCGTCGGTTAAGGAAAATGTCTCGCCGAATCCAAGGTTCTGTCGCTTTACTATCTGGAGGAGAACAAGGGATTCCTTTTTTAGCCTTACTTTTACTCTCCGCATACAGATACAAGAAAGTATTTATGAGGCAGACATAATATTGTGTGTTTTGATAATCTCAATTTTTATAAAGGGTGTTGAAATTTCATAAAAATTCTAGAACTTTTAGATGAATTTAAAAATTCGTAGTTTCAGAGAATTTCTGCAAAGAATAATCATGTATTAAGAAATTATAAAAAATGTCTAAGCAAAATTAATAAACTATTTAAGAGCCTTATACTATTAATGAACAATTGCTAAATTTTTCCTTGACTAGTTTTTCATTATCTCTAAATAATTGACTGTCGTTTACCGGAATTTTCTGTAAATTCGCAATTATTAACAGCTTGTCCAAGAATACTGAACTTTATATGTATTTTTAATGGACCATTTTTTTTCTATGTACAGGACTCTTTTAAATTTATTCATCTCTATTTTTTTTAAATCAGCAAAAGGCACATTTTTTATTTTACTAGAAAGAACAGTTGACAATTCCACTACTATAATTATTATTTCTTAATGATGAAAACACTCTAAATAAATTTTTTGAAGATTTAAAGAAATAAAAAACTTTTAAAATTAATTTACTTGTAAAGAGCTGAGTATTTGAAATTTATGAGTTTTCGGACGGCAAACTGTACTATATGTCTTAAGGTGGTTGATCCACGAAAATTAGACCTCAGGCAAAAATAGATGATTTTGGATTCAAGAATAGCAATATTATCTTTGAAGGGAAATTTTGGAAGAGAAAAGATTAATTTCCATGAAAAAAATTTACAATACAGAAAAATAATTTTATTAATAAATTTTATTTTTGCCCCAACTTTTTTTCTTATTACTTTTTACCAAATTTTAAAAAATTATGTGATTTTAATAAATTACAAATCACTTTTTCAAGAAAAAGATTCCCTACAACTTGACCATTTCCAATTTTCGAAAATGAATAAATTATTATCAAATTCAGCAATTTGTTTTTAAAAATTTCGTTTTGGAAAATGTTTTTTTAATGGTTTTAGCCATTAAAGAATTTATTTTTGAAAATCAGAAACGGTGAAGTTTTTCTCTGAAAAAATGATTCATGATTTATTAGAACCTCATAATTTTTTAAAATTTGGTAAGAAGCGATAAGAAAAAAAGTCGGGTCAAAAATAAAATTTATTAATAAAATTATTTTTCTGTGTTTCAAATTTTTTTCATGTAAAATAATCTTTTCTCTTTCAAAATAGCCCTTCAATAATAATATTGCTATTCTTGAAATAAAAATTATTTATTTTTGCTTGAGGTCTAATTTTTATGGATGAATTAAAAACTCCAAGGACTCGAAACCAATCGAATCCCCAAAACACAACCAAATTTGGACCACAGTCACCACACCTCAACACAACCTTGGAGTTTTTAATTGTGCTTTTGTTTGGACGTTGAGAAGAATCCGGGTTAGTGGTGAATACGGGTTCAGGTTTAAAATTTTATGGATGAAAACTACCTTAAAGAGCTAATATTGCAAAAAAAATCCAATGGGCAGAAGGTTATACCAATTTATCAATTTCGTCTTATTTTCTCATGGTCATTACGGACTACTCGTATTCGGCTTTGTTTATGAAGTACTGCCTTAGGGACTACATTCTGGGAAGCTGAGTCTTTGAAAAATAATCTGGACGATGAAACTTACCTTCTATTTCGAAAATATTTTCTTTCAATGCAACGTCAGGAACGTAACAATTTTCTTATAAAAAGATTTCCTCCTTTTGTGTTAGGATCAGAAGGATCCTTTCTAAGGGATGAGGATAAAGTGAGTAAAAATCGCTGGATGGTATATTGAATAAGTTCTTCTTGAATCCAGTCTGTTGAATTGGTTGAAGTTGTGTTATTTCTTATATTGAAATCTAAAATTGAGTCTCTCTTAAGGATTGTTGTTTTGTCTGATTTCATAAGCCTCATTGACAATTTTGAAAATTTACATTGATTTCAGGACTACTCAAGGTACACGGAAAAAATAAGTACTGGGAAATTTACATGACAGAGTGCTCGACTTTCAGATACGTTCAAAAGTTACTTAAAACTAGAAGTACCGTTCTTGTACAATTAGATCAATAATCCTGGAAAAAGTATACAACTTTCCAAAAGTTTATTCAGTAGAAAGTCCGTGAAAATTCTGAGTACGCAAAATATATAATGTCTATGAATCATTTGAGAAAATAAAGTTCAAAGATTGGATATTTTTACGAATTAATATGAAATTCTGAATATAGGCAGATAGAGCTCGCACAGCACTCGTGCATGAAAACTTCAAAGCCAGTTAATGAAATTTTTATGGACTATCAAAGGCAATAAGAAACAAAAATTATTTTCGCAAGCTGTCTTTTTTTATATACTATTTTATTGATTTTCATTACAAATTATATTAACGGCTGTTGAAATTAATATTACGCTGATAGGATTCGAACCTTAACTTTTACCTAACCTACATGTATAACGCAGTCTAACCTTATAAATTAAACCGCACGGCTACCGAAGCACTTGCGATACTTCTCAAAAAATGTTGGGTACATTTTATCCTTTGAAAATGCAGGGCCGTGTAAGAAATTGCTGCGCCTTGTTTCGCCATCAATTTTATATAAGGCTAAGAAAAATTTTTAGATAAAGAGACTTTTAATAAATTAATTACTGAATTCTAAAATATCAAATATAAGAATTTCATAATTTCTGAAGTTTATGTCAATTTACAAAGTAATAAAAATTTTGCGTATCTAAAAAACTGACATTGACAACTGCGAATCGTACCACTAAAAATTTCACAAGACTTTCAAGCGCAGTCCAAGAATTTTTCTTTGATTTGTATAGCAGGTATTCATCTCTTCCTAATCAAACTATTCTATCCAAACTCTTTTAAAACGTGAAGCACTCTTTAGAAGAAGTATTATTTGCCTTTCTATAATTTTTTCAAAAACTATACAATAAAATTTGAAAGAATTTCATTCATTGACTGTGCTTGAATTAATCTAGGACATTCTTTCTTTTTTTCGATGAAGTTCTAAGCTTCTTAATAAAAAGTATATAGGATCTTCGGAAAAATGTGTCCTGTCCAAAAGTTGAGGACTGTCAAGTAAATTCCCTAGTACTTATTTTTTCGGTGTAGGACCGGACACCTTTTTGTCCAAATATATACTATAATAAGATTGTCACGACGAAAATTAAATGAAATTATTTTTTTTTTTAGAGAAAAAGCAAACATTATTAATAACTTAGTGAGGGTTCACTCGGATCATAAGTACTATGAACTCTTAATACAAGAGTCATATCAAAAGTGACCCGACCTCTTTTATAAAACCTTTGAATTTCGGATGTATCATTCCCCACAGAGAACTTTGCCTTGTAAAGTTACATTCCCTGCTGGAATCCATTGAGAAAACCAAGATCAAGTTACGGAATTTTTGCTACTTGGGTGGAGTGAGAAGCAAATAATAAGCCATGTTAGGAGTATTCGCTCTTAATGTCTCCACTCTCTAAATCTGAATCAGTTAAAATCTACTGATTATCAATGAGATTTGTCTGATCGAAAAAGCTAAAAAGAGGTTACTGTGAATCAGTCAAATTTCACTGATTATTTCAGTGAAAATTAACTGATTTAACAGTGAAGTATATTTTTTCACTGATGAATCAGTGAAATTGCAAATCTCTAATTTAATCAGTGAAAATTTGACTACTTTAGGTTAAAAGAGCAAATACCTGACTCTTTGATGCTTCTTTCGAACAAACTATAATATGCGTGTGATTCATTAACGTCATGGTTAAAGTATTTTGTCTCAGGAGGGGAGGGGGGGGGGGGGTGTACATGTAGGCAATTCTCCAAATATAGGGCACTTTTGTGCCCAAAAGATATATTATTAAAACTATTGGTAGATACGTTATAAAACTTGGAAATGGTCTCTATTTTAGTGCCTTATATTATATTTTAAAGCACAAAATTAGATTTTTGATCTTAAGTCATAATAAATTAATATTAAATACCCAAAAAATAGCTTTGGCGCAGATCCAAATATACCGAATGCACTAAAAGACTTTTCTTTTGTGTAAATGATAAAATTGAATACAAATTTAGTATAATATTGTTTTAAAATGAGGAAAGCCGAGTTTTATTATACTTATTCATATTATGGCATCGAAATATAATAATATAAATATCGAAATATAATCGTAATATTTCCATGAGAGGACGCTGCTAATAAGAAACGGCTATAATAAACCTCTTCCGCCAAAATTTGAGCCAAATCCATTCATTAGTTTATAAGTTACAGTGTCTGAAAGCTACCAACTTACGACTTTTTTGCAAAGATGGAAAAAAGTGAATTTCGTGTGTTGATTAAACACTACTTTTTGCATGGGAAAACCTTATGAGATACTAAGGCCAAGCTCGATAAATTTTATTCGGACTCTGCTCCGTCGTATGGAATGGTTCAAAAGTGTAATATCGAATTTCGTTATGGTCGTACGAGAACCGAAACCATACCAAGTCCAGGACGTCAAAATGAGATCACTACACCAGAAATGATCAATAAAATCCATGATATTGTTTTGAATGACCCGAAAGTGAAAGTGCGAGAGATAGCTGAGATCGTATCCATCTGAACTGAGCGTGTGCTCAATATTTTGCATTCACATTTGTGCATAAGAAAGCTCTGTGCAAGATGGGTACCGCAATTCTTCACAATCGACCAAAAACGCATTCGTGTGTTAATCCACGAAAATTAGACCTCAGGCAAATATAGATAATTTTGCTTTCAAGAATAGCAATATTATTATTGAAGGTTTATTTTGGAAGAGAAAAGATTATTTTACATGAAAGAAATTTGAAATACAGAAAAATAATTTTATTAATCAATTTTATTTTTGCCCCAACTTTTTTCCTTATCGCTTCTTACCAAATTTTAAAAAATTATGCGATTCTAATAAATTACAAATCACTTTTTCAAGAAAAAGATTCCCTACAACTTAACCATTTCCAATTTTCGAAAATGTATAAATTATTATCAAATTCAGCAATTTGTTTTTAAAAAAATCGTTTTGGAAAATGTTTTTTTGATGGTTTCAGCCATTAAGTCAATAATAATATTGCTATTATTGAAAGCAAAATTATGTATTTTTGCCTGAGGTCTAATTTGCGTGGATTAACTACCTTAACCGCAATCCAAAAGAGCTTTTGCGTCGATTTGTGACGATGGATGAAAGATGGATCCACGACTATACTCCGGAATCACGTGAAAGGTCAAAACAGTTAGTTAAGGGGACATTCCCCTCAAGAGACCGAAAAAAGGGGTTTTTTCCTGATTTTTTTTCTCACAGAAAGAAACATCGGAGACATAAGAACTTTAGGGTATGTTTTAGTCATATTTTAGACTTTATTAACAAAAAAAATTACATCTGAAAAATTTCAAATGGCCGAGTAATCCACGTTTTGCGGCAGCGTCTCGACACGGTCGGAGTCAAACTACGGGAACTATAACAGCCGTTGTTTTCAACTGAAATCAAAAATTTTTTTTTGCTTTCTTCCTTAGACTTATTTGTTCTATGTGAACTGCGGGAATTTTAAAATTCGGAAATTTAGATGAAAAATTATGATTTAAAAAAAAAAGTGACTTTTTTTTTAGTAATTTGTTCATAAAAAAGGTATTAAAAATCAGAATTTCTTAAAATCCGTAGTTCACATAGAACAAATAAGTCTAACGAAGTAAAAATAAAAAAATTTTTTGATTTCAGTTGAAAATAACGGCTGCTATAGTTCCCGCAATTTGACTCCGACCGTGTCGAGACGCTGCCGCAAAACGTGGATTACTCGGCCATTTGAAATTTTTCAGATGTAATTTTTTTTGTTAATAAAGCCTAAAATATGACTAAAACATACCCTAAAGTTCTTATGTCTCCGATGTTTCTTTCTGTGAGAAAAAAAATCAGGAAAAAACCCCTTTTTTCGGTCTCTTGAGGGGACTGTCCCCTTAAGGGGGTCATCCCGTGTGATGACAATTTTTTTCGCTTTTTTTTGGAAATTTCTTTTGGCGAACTAAATGAACACACAACTGCGAACTTTTTAGTACATATTTATTCATATTTGGAGCACACTTTAAAACTGTACCAGCCCGAAATCGTCTCTCATTGCTGAACTATACGGCAACTTAGCCACTCAACTCTAAAAAAAGTGTTTTGCGGTGATCAAGATAACAAGCGTTCTGCTTATCTAAAACAAAAAAATCAGACGGCATTTTAATCTGAGAAATAAGAACTAGTCATTGAACTAGAAGTATTAAAAAATGTTGAAAATTAAATTTTCGACACGTTATTGAATATTTTTTTGTGAATTTTGGTTCAATAAATCAGAATTATCCTATTTCGACTTGTGTTTACATGAGTATTGAATAAGCCATAAAAATTTTGAAGGAATTCGTTAGATATATTTCGAAGTATCGTGGTCACCAGTTTGAAAAATACAGTTTTGGAAAAAACGCCTTTAAAGGTTCAAATACGATTACCACTAATAAAATTTTGACTCAGCGTCAATCTGTTATTTGCCACATATTCTACTCTATACTTGTATGCAATTTATGCAACAAAAAAAATTCGATTTTTTGAACCAATAACACGGGATGACACCCTTAAACGTGCACCAAATCGTCCGAAAACGCAACAATCGGCTGGGAAAGTTACGGCTAGTGTTTTTTGGGATGCACATGGAATAATCTTCATCAACTACATACCTTCAGAGAGGAAGGATAATTACTGAAGCATATTATGCTGCATTATTGGATCGATTGGTTGACGAAATCAGGGAGAAACGGCCACATTTGAAGAGGAAAAATCCTTTTTCATGATGGCAATGCACCATTTCACACATCGAACATTGCACAGGCAAAAAAGCATGAATGAATCGCATAATTTTTTAAAATTTCGTAAGAAGCGATAAGGAAAAAAGTTGGGGTAAAAATAAAATTTATTAATAAAATTATTTTTCTGTATTTCAAATGTTTTTCATGGAAATTAATCATTCCTCTTCCAAAATAGCCCTTCAATAATAATATTGCTATTCTTGAAAAAAAAAATTATCTATTTTTGCCTGAGGTCTAATTTTCGTGGATCATCTACCTTAATACTCCAAGAATATGTCGGTAAAGTTTTAGACCAAAATTCGAAGCTGTTTTAAAATTATTGATTGTGAGTGTCTTATCTCAACGCATAAGAAACCGTTCGGTGTGGGGAGCCCTTCATATGTAAATCACATCGGTTTAAGAGCAGCTCGTGGAGCAAAAACAGCTTTATGAGGAAGCCTCATAAAGGCTGTCACTGGAAAAGTAATGTCACCTGAATCACTGAGTTTTCGTAATTTGAAACATTAAACGCACTTATCTCATAACTACATTTTGAAATTAACGGAAAACATAACATTCAAATGAATTCACCAATCATTCTAAAATTTTGTGCACAACTTAATAACGATATTATCTTAAAATTACACCCACTTTTTATATGAAAATCACATTCGCAAAGTATTTTTTTATTGAAAAATGAAACAAAAATTTTATGTACCTACAAATAAATTTTTTTTCTAAAACGTCCCATTTTTTTACTTCTTTTACTTTTTACTGATATGTTTCATATCAATATTGAAGTCGCTGGAATTCCCGTAAAAAGGATACAATATTGAATTTCAAAAGTAGGGAAGCCCCCAAAAATTAGAACATGGACAGAGAAATACGATAAAGCGCAATTACGTGTTGAAGATTTCTTTCTGAAAACGAGCAAGAGATCAAGAGAGCTTTTCTTTTATTTCTACGAAATCATTTTTTCTTCTCTATACTATGTATATATATACCAAACGTGAGTTAGCTTTTTATTTTACCTTTTCTTTTCATGAAAAAACTTCAAAAGCTTGAAATCTATCTTCCTTCGGATAAACCTACTCAGAAATTTAATACAAATTAAACTTGAAATTTAGAGTCAATGGACATTGAAGTTCTCCTAAATCTTTAACTGTGAAGTATTCACAAGCCTTTCAAAAATTTACGTTAATCAACGCTTTTTTCTCAAATACAATTTTTCATTCAGTTGATCTTTTCGTTCTTTGCATTACTGTAATAAAAAAACTAATGTGTTTTTTTTTCAGAATTTCAAGCCCAGTTCAATGCAGAATTTCTTGAAGATTCTAATGATATAAAAAAATCATTTTCGGCAAAAATATCATTCAATGGTTCTTTTACTTTGGACGGAAGACTAGTCCTCCTGAGTGCGCCGCAGATAGATTTCTATCAATTTTTCGACTAAAGAGAATTTTTCTTCATTTTCGATTCTCTATTCCAGATGGAAATTTACAACTGGCTTGGTACCGCGCAAGTAGCGCAGAAGAATTTGTAGTACTGGCAGGGTACTGGCATAGTGCTGGCATAAGCACGGCTTACCAGCGGCGCGGCTCCGAAAGGTAACTTGGCTGGAAATGTCCATCGGAGCTGGCGCTGTACTGGACATCGGTACCATGCCAGCACTGAAATCTGTACTGGTTCAGTACTGGCATTACTCCGAAGTCGGTTGTTAGCCGACACTTGTTCTCAGAGCTAGGGCTGTACTATCCCAGTACCACGCCAACTCTCGGCCCGGTACCAACCCTCCAGTACAGGCATTGCTGCTTGTTTACAATAGGCGCGGTACTGGCATAGTGCTGGCATAAACACGGCCTACCTCCGGCGAAGCTCGGAAAGGTAACATGGCTGGAAGTTGTCCATCTGTATTGGCTCAGTACTGGACATCAGTACGATGCCAGCAATGAAATTAGTACTGGTTCAGTACTGGCATTACTCCAAAGTCGGTTGTTAGCCGACACTTTATCTCAGGGCTAAGGCTGTACTATCCCAGTGTCACGAAAACTTTCGGCCCGGTACCAACCCTCCAGTACAGGCATTGCTGCTTGTTTACAATAGGCGCGGTACTGGCATAGTGCTGGCATAAACACGGCCTACCTCCGGCGAAGCTCGGAAAGGTAACATGGCTGAAAGTTGTCCATTGGTACTGGCGCTGTACTGGACATCGGTACCATGCCAGCATTGAAATCTGTACTGGTTCAGTACTGGCATTACTCCGAAGTCGGTTGTTAGCCGACACTTGTTCTCAGGGCCAGAGCTGTATTATGCCAGTACCACGCCAACTCTCGGCCCGGTACCAACCCTCCAGTACAGGCATTGCTCCTTGTCTACAGCAAACGCGGTACTATGCCATGTATTAGGTTAAATTGGACATGCTGAATTTCATTTCAGAAAATGTTAATTGTTCGTGAAATTTACATTTATTTTGCTTACATTATTAAATGTTATTACTGATGAATTATATTGGGTAGGTAAAATTTTTTATCTAATGGGGTCTTGTACACTCACAGATGGAAATACGATACAATACTTAAAGTCGCGAACGCGTTTGAATCGCGCTAATGCAGAAGAGTTCGCCTAAGTGAGCATTGTGATTGGTTATTCCCTCACTCGACGATTTTTGACGATAACAGTCATTATGACCGACAGAGAGTTAACATACTATTTTCTTTATATACCGCGAAAGGAAATGCGATTTCGGTACCTGGCACGAAACAGCAAAAATGATCGGTTCCACGATCGATTGATGCAACCACAACATCAACAAGTACGTCACAGGTGCGAATTGTCGAAGCTGATAATACGGCACAATATTGTCCCAATCTCGGCAGCCAACACTCGGCTATTGTCATTGGGCCAGCGTCGCCGTATGTGTCGGTCAAGTGCTGGGCCGACGACGGCGGCCTTTGTCGACTTTTTAAATTGACCGACCTTCAGCCGAAACTTGGTCCAGTATCGGCCCGTTGCTGTACCGAAAAAAAGTGTTGGCGGCCAGAGTTTGGGCCAGAATTGGCCACCAAGTGCATACCGGAGTTATCATTCCATCATTGGTACGGTATTGGAAACCGATCTTCGGCAACATTTTTTCCGATGCTGGGCCAGTCTTAGGCCGTATCTAACTTCGCTCTTGGGGTGGCATTTCTCTTACACAGAGCACAATAAACTAATAATTGAGGTTGGAATTGGAATATTGGCTCTTTCGCGACATGGCCCCAAAATCATATTTCCCGCGCGGGTATCAAAGAAAATAATTTTTTTCCAATCTCATTTTTACACATTTGTTCAAAAAATCAAAATGTGTTCCAATTTGGACACCAGATTTTGAAATATTTCGACCGAGCGATTGGACTCAATACGAGAGGAAAATTGGATTCAGAAACCTACATTTTAGAAGTTGCATAACTGTATCATTTCCTTGTCGAAATTCTCCACTTATGATAACTATTTTTTTGATCGAAAATTAGAATCAACTGTTTATTTAACAATAAATGACATTAGGACTTGTCGACACCAAGATAAGAAAATTATTTTATTGAGATAAAATATTTTTTAGATTTTGAAGCATTTATATAGAAATAATATCTCAAAATAGTAAAATATAATAATTAAACTATGAAAAAAACTGGAAACTTGTACAAAATCAGTAGAAAAATCGATATTGGCCAGACATAATTTCCTTCTAGAACTTCAAAAAATATATTAATCTGAAAGCTGAAATAATAAAAATTTAATTTTATTGCAGAGTTAATCCTTGAATTAACAATCTATATGAATTTTTGAAAATTAAATGTTAACTTTGCGTTTAATTAATATGGTCACTTGAATTCAATTTATTAAAAAGTCTCATTCAGTAAAGTATTTTTTTAAAAATTATTCAATGTGATATTAGAGATGGATATAACTGTTAATTTGTCAATCTTTAGTCTGACAGAAAGCGTTTTCTTGTCGTAATAGTCGGAGATAACAAATTCTCTTGAGATTCCCCTTACTTTGTGACTTACCTTCTTGAGAGGGAACAATACTTCGTCGGGAAAAAAGAATAATCTGCTAACAGGGAATAATGCCAGACACATACCAAATAATATATTATTGCAGAAGGGCATTTATTTCTTCTCCCATTAAACAAAACAAAAAATGTTTTTCACCACTTTTGTTTTTAATATGCTTTACTTTTAAAACTTTCCACATGACATATTTTTTATTATTAAGAATACAAATATATTTACTATGGGTAGAATACATTTGATCAAGGAATTTCTATAAAGTAATAAGAATAAATCTATTAAAATATATATTAGAATGGTTAGACCCTTTTGAAGTTCAAATGAAAAGAAAAAATGTTCAAATCTAGAAAGTCAGGCCAAATTAATTTTCTCTTACTTTCATCTAATTAAAATTCAGAGTTTATCTTTCCTTCTTTTTTCTTAAAAATTTGTATTACACACTTTACTAATAAATTTGACTACTTCAAGTTAGTTCCTTTTACTCTCTACTTTTTGGCCTTATATTCTTACTTACCTCTTACTTTATTTGTCTTTCAGCTTTGTTTAGCTTCTATTTCTGTCTTCTTTTTCTTCCATCTTTTCCTTACCTTTTTTTCTTGTATTTTTATCATTCCCTTTTCTGAATAAAATATGGCCCCAGTTTTTCAGCCTTTTCAAATAAAGATTATGCAAATCTGCAAATTGCAGAAATAAATGAAAGAACTGTAATAAAAAAAAAACAAATTAAAATAATATAGCAAATTTAAGTCGCATTTGGTAGAAATGCATATTCACATTAAGGTAGTTCCTTCACGAAAATTAGACCTCAGGCAAAAATAGATAATTTTGCTTTCAAGAATAGAAATATTATTATTGAAGGGCTCATTTGAAAGAGAAAAGATTATTTTTCATGATGAAAATTTGAAACACAAAAAAATAATTTTATTAATAAATTTTATTTTTGCCCAAACTTATTTTCTTATTGCTTCGAACCAAATTTTCAAAAATGTATTTGATAATAATTAATTCAATTTCAAAAATAGGAAACGGTCAAGTTGTAGAGAATCTTTTTCCTAAAACAATGAACCGTGATTTGTTAGAATCGCATCATTTTTGAAAATTTGGCTCGAAGCGATAAGAAAATAAGTTTAGGCAAAAATAAAATTTATTAATAAAATTATTTCTTTGTGTTTCAAATTTTCTGCATGAAAAATAATCTTTTCTCTTTCAAATGAGCCCTTCAATTATAATATTTCTATTCTTGAAAGCAAAATTATCTATTTTTGACTGAGGTCTAATTTTCGTGATCGTACTACCTTAATGAAAAAAATACAAAGTTACATAATTGAGGAGTTCTTAACAAGAAGTATAAAAGAATTTGAAAAAATAAAAAATAAGGTTAGATACTCATTAAAAAATTTTGTTTTTATTAAAAAAACATGGATTATCAATTAATTTTGTATATTTTTTCGAACATTGTCGTCTCCGCTAAAGTATAACGAATAAAACTACACTCGAGATTCCCTATAACGAAATTCCCTGTAACGAAACCTCTCTGTAACAAGCGCGTCACGCCTCTCTATAACGAGCAGACGATCGACCCCTCTTCCCCCACTACTACGGAATGAAGCGCGCTCGAATTTGAAAAAGTAATTTCTGGCAAATTTCCCAATTTTTCTTCACATTTTCTGAATCTGTCAAAATTTCCATTTTTGTATACATTGGCAAGACTTTTCTTTTTTTCTGAAAATATTAAAAAATACACCTGATATAAGCATAAATATTTTTATTATTATATTATTATATTTTTAGTATTTTGAGTACATACCGTCAAATAAGTTAATTCCATCTTCAATACTCACAGAAATCTTTTTTATACCGTTTTAACTATGTAAATATATTATTCACATAGCCTCACTGACAGACAGACTGCGCGCATTATATAATGCGCATAACAGCGCTTAGCAAAAAGTAGGATATGGAGGGGATCCCTCTCGCGTTTGTTACAGAGAGGTTTCCGATGCTCGAGCTTTTCGTTACAGGGAATCTCGAGTGTATATATGAAAGTTTTTTATTCATTTTTTATTATTTATTCATTATTATTTTTTATTCATTTACTTGAAAATGGGAAACGTTAGATAAAATTGTAGGTGGAGGACTCAAGTTCATTTTTTAACAGCTATCTAACGATATTTTTTACTGTACCGAATTCTGATTTTGAATATCGGCGAATTTGATTTTCAAGGTCAAAACTACAAAAAAATGTTTTCAACAAATTTTTTCAATTTATGTCAATAAATATTGATCTAGGAATAAAATATTTCCCACAAAATTTGTAGCGGGTGAAAAGATCTATTTTTAATGTTTCACACATTTTTGACCTAAAACCATTATTTTTCGAGACATTCTATTTAATAAGGGATGATTTGAATCGAGAAAAACTCTCCATACTGTGCCTGTCTGTTTGCTTCGATTTAATCTCATTTTTTCAAAAACTAATGGGTTTATGGCAAAAATGTGTAATACATTAATGATATATCTATTTATCGACTACAAATTTTGTATGAAATATTTTTCTCTCAGATCAATATTTGCCGACATAAAATGAAAATACTTGTTAAAAGCATTCTTTTTTTTTTAGTTTTGTCCTTGAAAATCAAATTTTCGGGTATTTTTATCATTACATTCGTAATCAGCGCCTCAAAATACGTGGATATAGTGGGTTTCAAATTAATCGGAGGTAAGTGCTTTTCGGAAATTTATCCTTCCCGTTTTCGAACGCCTGTTGCCTTCTTGTTAACACGTTCCGTGCCGCGTGGGGCGTATACGACCCCCGCTGAGGCCTGAACGGAAGGTTTTCAAAAATCGGTCCAGCACGGAACATGTTAAGAACTCCTCAATTACAAAATTCCACTTACATTCTTTTGCTATAGTGTTTACAGTTTTATAAAATTAAAGAACTTTTTATAAAGAATTCGCAATTTTCATATAATTGTGATTTATTGTCTTCTGGTATAACAATAAATTTCCACTAGCTCCAAGAAAAAAGCTTGCTTCGACATAAAAAGAAATAGGTAAAGGATAAAACAAAGTTATGCAAATTTATCTCGCACTGGGAGATGTGACGCGTTTAATCGAAATACGAAGATCATTGATGGCACGATAGGAATTACGAGCATGGAAAGGAGTATTTATTTAATGTAAACAACGTATATTTATTTATTCCGATAAATATTTTCAACATTGAACATTGACTAGCAAGTACATATCGTTACTTGTTATGTGTGTAGTATTAATTTAATAAGTCGATATATTTAATGTTTTTACCTTTCCTTTATTAAATTACTTACTGTCTCTACGGGGTCGTTTACAATATACTCGATATCCTAATCTCGACTAATAACGACTTTTTTCGTTTATCCCTGTATATTTTGCTTCTCTATTTCTTTCTATGAATGTCGTTTACATCCGTGATGCGCAGATATAGAGCCGGTAATTAATTTCTAATTATTAATGGTTTTATCACAATTACAGTATTATCGTTAGCCTGTGAGCGAGTTCGATTTTTTTTCTTTTTATATACATGATTTATATCACATACTTATCTCATTTTCAGTAATAAATTTTTGGTCAAAAAAATATCGTCTCCAAAAATTGCTCGATTTCAATTTCGTGCCTTTTATCCCAAAAAAGCTTTTTTCTCATAAGAAATGCTCTAAGGGAAACAAAATATTTTCACCATACTTCTTTTATTCTCGTGCAAAAATAGAAGCTTTTTTGGAATAAAAGACAAAGAAAATTTCAAGTTTGCCAAGAACTTTCTAATTAGAAAATCGATTAAAATTTAACGACTACCTAACATTGAATTATAGTCGAAAATCGGTACTCGCTTCGGCGATGTTGTTATTATTTGACAGTTTTTTTTCTTCGATGTTCTGCGGCTACAAACTTTAAGTATGTATAGAGCCCTCGATTAATCATTGTAACTTATTTTAAGGTATACTTATTATTGCTTCACTTTTCATAATATTTGCATTGACTTGGTTTATTATGGCGAGCAAAGTTGCCTTTGAATCTTTTGTCTTTTAAAATTGCTTGTGATTAAGGTTACAAAGTTTCGAAGCATGTTCCTGTATATACACTTTAACGAAAGTTTACATTGAGTTTAGCAATTTCGTGGCATTGGAAATTTCACCGCACTTACGATAACTCAAGCATTGCCATACCTCGTCAAAGCAATTATCAAGTAAACTACCAACAATAAAAAAACTTATAATTTTATTCTCTGATAGGTGCTATTCGATTTTTAAATATATCTCATAACTTTAATGTACATATTTGTAGGCAATTTGCAAGATAAAATGGTAGAAACTTTTAATTTGTTTTAAAATTATACTCTCTAAACCTGAATTAGAGAACGGCCACTGATTCGTAGTGACTATTCACTGATCGCAGCAGCTATAGGTCTTTCACTGATAATCAGTGAAATTCGACTGATGAATCAGTGAAATAGATTGAACTCACTTATTGAATCAGTGAAATCTTCAGGTGCGAATAACAAAACCAGCGATATATTTTAACAATCGATAAACTCGTTTATTTTAGGTTCAACAATACTGAAAAGAAATTACGTAATTATTATTGATGCTTTCCATCTCAATTCAACAGGTCCATTCGGGACACGAATTTATTTATTTTTATTTATTTTTTTTGGGCCGAAAAAAAAAATTTCTGAGATTTATCGGCAATTTCGTTTTTGGGGTAAAAATCTATTTTTTCAATTATTCGCGAGAACTTTTTTTCCAATTGTCTATAACTTCGTTAAAAATTGACCGATTTTAACAATTTTCACTTTTAAATGTTTGTAATGATTTGGAATACCGAATACAGTTATAAACAATTGCTTGTTGATTGTTATTAATTTTTTATTTAGCAATAAACAAAAATTGCAACTTTTTTTTGAAATTCAGTATCTTGAAAAGTGTATTTTTTTTTTCTCTCAAACTTCATTCGCATCAAAAAGACACCTTGAGTTTCGATTCTGCTGAATCTCTAGTAGCTAAACTTTCTCAAGACTCAGTCTTTGTGACAAATTTTACCCAAAAGTCTCCAGCAACAGCTTGGTATTCAATTTACACATTTTTTGTAATTATTATTTACTTTACGAGATCATTCTGATATATTTCTTTCGAAATTCACGATACATTAATGCTGCTGTGTTTGTTCATTTTATAAATATTCATTTATCAATTTTTAGGGCTGAAACAATAACTATCGAGCAGGTGATTTATTATTTAGTAAATAAAATTATATCTCTCACAGCAATTCCATTCTCTGTATTCGAAATAGTTGAATCAATGTAAATGATTTGTTGAACACTACTTTTTCAATAATTCGAGAGAAAGCTACCAGTAGAGTATAATGGTTCTACTTTTTCCAACATTAAAATCTATTTCATTTGATAAGTGTAATAAATACAGAATTGAATATAAGTTGACTTTTAAATTATGTAAAGTATGATCATTCTTATTTTCAATGCATAGAAAAAAAAACTTGCAGAAAAGAAGATATTTACTTTTTCCATTATTTATATTAGAGTGAATTTCGAAAGAAATATATCAGAGTTATCTCGTACAATAATAAGCGTAGATATACTTACAAAAAATGTGTACATTGAATACCAAGCTCTTGCTGAAGACTTTTAGGTACAAAATCAAAATAAGCTTTCAATGAAATTCGTCGTTGAGTTGAAAACATTCGATAAATCATATCTAAGCACAGTCAATTTGTCATAAAGACTGAGTAAACATTTTTTGTGATATTTAAAGTTTCACAATATAATCGTAAAGGACAACTATACATCGTTATACCATACACGTTGAACATATAAAGTTGATATTCATTGTGCAGTCCACGTTTTTACGAAGAAAACGACTTTTTATTTCAAAAAATTATAACTCGGAAACAAAAAGTTTTAGCTACTAGAGATTCAGTAAAATTGAAACTCAAGGTATCTTTTTAATGCGAAAAAAGTTTGAGAGAATAAAAAAATACGCTTTTCTAGATATTGAATTTTTTTAAAAAATTGTAATTTTTGTTTATTGCTTAATAAAAAATTAATGACAATCAACAAGCAATTGTTTATAACTGTGTTAAGTATTCCAAATTATTACAAACATTTAAAAGTGAAAATTGTTAAAATCGGTCAATTTTTGACGAAGTTATAGACAATTGAAAAAAAAGTTCTCGCGAATAATTGAAAAAATAGATTTTTACCCCAAAAACGAAATTGCCGATAAATCTCAGAAAATTTTTTTTTCGGCGAAAAAAAAATATGTGCCTCATTATTTCGATCAAAGAGCAACATATTTGAGTTTCGTTAAAAAATAAATGCGTGTCCCGAATGGACCGGTTGAATTGAAATGGAAAGCATCTATTATATATTGTAATTATTATTGTGTATAATTATATTATGTATAATTAAAAATTAAAGATCCATCGTTATACTTCAATCACTCGCACTCTCTAAATCGGAATCAGTAAAATTCTACTGATTATAAGTGAAATTTGACCGATTCGAATAGCTAAAAAGAGGTCACTGTGAATCAGTCAAATTTCACTGATTACTTTAGTGAAAAGTAACTGATTCAACAGTGGAAAATATTGTTTTTACTGATTAATCAGTGAAAATGAACTGTTTTAACAGTGAAAAATATTGTTTTCACAGATGAATCAGTGAAAAGGCAAATCACTGATTGAATTAGTGAAAATTTGACTGATTCAGATTTAGAGAGCAGGAACGATCGAAATACGTGAAATGTTATGTTCACGTGGAGCGTTCACTAATTCCTTAGAGAAAACAAATCAGGGCACTGATTCATCAGTTGATATATTTTTACTCATATAATCAGTGACTATTACATTGATTCAGGTTTAGAGAGTATTATATAATGATTAAACGTTATGGTGTAATGAATGTTTGAATTAATTTTTTCTACGTCATATTCAGTTCTTTTCATTCCTACTATTGTGCACACGAACAATGGATTTCTATAATATTTAAACTTCTCCTGTTTTTAAGTACTTTTTATGTATTGTGTATTTTGTGCATAAGAGCGCATGCAGTGTTGAATGTAACTTCGCACAATTCACCCGTGCCTCGCAAGACAATGTGATAAATCGATAGTTCAGCTGATGAGGCACATCTCAAATCATTAATTTGGTCCATGCGCTTTACACATTATTTTTTTACTGATTTTGAGCGCTTCATCACCTTTGAAAAGATAATTAAATTTATTTATACTTTTTCAAATATTACGATAATGTTACGAATGATAAGACTATGTTTATGGTAATATTATCATATCCTATAATGGGATATAACATAATAAAATAATACCATTTCGTTGTTAATGTTCAGCTGGAAATAATTGAATTTTCAGCTCTCTTGACTTCCTCTTTCGATTTACTTATTTAGAGTGTATACAATTATCCTTTATGACCCGAAAACTTGATGCCTCGTAAAAACTTTAACTTCATCCCTGCAAGAATCTCATGAGGAAATAGTAAAGTGTGTTATTTATGGATGTATATTAATGTAGAGAACAAATATTTGTATACATGTGTGCAACTTACTCAATTTTATTAAAACATCCTTTCTCATTTTTCTTTTACTGGTATGACTCGGTCACACGAGGAAATTAAATAAATGCTTGCCAAGCATATGTGAAAACATTTAAAGTAAAGTGCAGTCTCACCCTTCGCATTAAAATCAATCCTTTGTACGCTGAACAGAAACTCGGATTACTATTTGAATGTTAGTAAAATTAACTAAAAAAAACTAGTAATCCTGCTAGTTAACCAGTCAAATGGTTAATCTTAATGCTTTTTTTTGTGCAAATTTAAGTATGAAAGACGATTTCCATATTTTTTCGCTTTAAAGATATTAAAGCACGCAATTGAAAAGATGCACTGCAAAAAGAAGTGTCTTACCTGGTATCTTACTGTAAGATATGAGATGGGATTTTGCTATCTTCTGTCTTAAAATAAGATGTCTCACGAAGTGTCTTATTCAAAATTAAGACGACTTACGTATCTTGGTACGAATAAAGATGTAATTTCCGTCTTACAAAATAAGATACTTGATTGAGTTAGATAATGTATCTTAGTTTAAGATGTTTAGGGTGTCATAAGATGGTTCTGGCATAAGATGTTTCTAAATTGTAAGATATAGCAGGTCAATAAGTTAGCAAAAACTAAGACGCGTAAAGTGTCAAAGAAGTAGTGGTCGAAAGATAGAATCTCTCAAAGGGTTATAGTTACAGTTCATAACCTCAAAAAATGGAGCGTTTTGAGTGTTGCATGTTTTTCTTCTGTGGTGTAATATCAACACATTTAGAGGAATATATTGTTCATTTTCATCGACACGATCCTTTATTTAAACTTTAGATATGATGGATGTGGAGCTACATATAAAAATTGGGAATCGTATCAGCAACACGTAACTCGATATCAGGTATACCTTCTGTTTTAACGTAGTGGATACGTTTCCTAAGTCGCTTATCTCCTTTCCCAATAGAGCATTTTCTTGAATTAATTTTTTCAAGAAGTACATACAGCCATGTAAACCACCACACGTGTAACAGATACCGGTGTGCCGTAAGCTTTTTCTCACAGTGTAGAGGTTATAAGGGACATGAACTGTCGGTAACTTAAGTAACCTGTGTTACCGATGGTTCAACTCAAGATATTTTACGTGTCTCCAATTAATATGCTTTAGGCAACTTGAATGTGACTACCAAAACATCTTAGAAATAACTACACAAGTATCTTATATTAAGACACTTCTTTTTGCAGTGTGGTATCAAAAAAGGTTAATGGGTTCCGCCACTTTTAATATTTTTATTTTCTTAGTTTAGACATTCCGTATAACTTTTTTTATGTTTAGTACCTTTATTTAGAAAGCTTTTGGTATTTTTTTAAATCCCAACACCTTTATGTATTTTTAAACTAAAAATTTTGAGGTTTTTGGTCATTTTTTTGACATTATTTGCCTTTGAATAACTTTTTTGTTTTTTAATCATTTGTGATGATTATTTTTTTATTTTATTCCTTAGAACCTGTAGCAACTTTCTGGACAGGAAGAATGAGGTAACATTGTAAGGAACAAAATAAAAAAAGAATCATGACAATTGGTTAAAAAACAAAAAAGTTATTCTAAGTCAAAAAATATCCAAAAAATGCCCATAAACTCAAAATTTTTAGTCTAAAAATACATAAAGGTGCTGGAATTTTTAAAAACCCCAAAACTTTTCAAAATAAAGGTGCTAAACATAAAAAAAATTATATGGATGGTCGAAATTCGAAAAATAAAAATATTAAAGGTGGTAGATTCTAACAAAAGGGTTCCGAGCTAAACTGTGGCGCATGCTTTAAATAACTGGTTTTCCTTTTTTCAGTTACTTTTAACGGTTCTTTTTAATGAAATTTATATTATTATAAAATAGGGTAGTGGATTCTAAAAGTTTTAAAATTCGTCTGTACTAAACATTTTGTAATTTTTTTATTTTCTAGCAAAGAATAAACGTTGAAATGCATATTTTGGAGCAATAAGATAATTTCTCGTTAACATTTTCAATTCAGAATCATTGCCTTCCGGCAAAAAGTTACTTCCGTGTACCACTACGAGTGCATCGATCACTCAACCTACTGCAGTGTGGATAATGTGATTGCTTCCCATTACACATTTGCCATTTCCAACAGAAATGCATTTGTCTGTACTTTTTCCAAACGAAAGGAGAATACCACATTTTTATATTTTTTAATTTTATTCGAGTCTTAACTCTTTTTATCTTCTTTAAACTATTCTGATGTAATGAGATGCAAATGTTGAGATTATCCTCATGAAAGAATATTTTTGACGAGTTTATACGTAATGAGAATAAAACAAGTAAACATAGTGAATGTACGCTCCTTGCAATGAAAGTAACACCGTCTCTTTTTCTGTTATTTATTTAAATGTATTTGACAATTGTTATTTTGGGAAATAAAAATTGCTAATTAATACAATGTCTCTTTCGAAAAAATCGAATGAGGAATTTCATTCCAAAACTTGGGGATTATTGACCTGCCAATTGGACAAATGAAGATTTGTCTGACCAAACACTGATATGCACTACTGTGTCACCTTGTGAACAAAATTTCTCAGATACTGCACGAAAAACGTGCAACTAAAATATTATTTTTGACACTAATTAAACATCATCATCCCTTTTTTTAATTCATTGATGATTATGCAGTGGGTGGCCAAATTATTATACTAACTTTATTTTTGTTGATCGCATAAAATCTCCTAGTATTAACAATATACATTAAAACTTTTCCCTAAGAATAACATGAAAGACTTCAAAATTATGCATAAAACAACCTCAAGATAAACTGTTTTTGTCAATTTTTGAGGAAGATATTCTGAAAAATGTCCAAATTTCAAACTTTTCTTAAATTATGTAAAACTTTTGAAATAGTTGATGTTTTTCGATGTTCTTCGACTCATTTCAAAGGTGTTTGAAAAAATTCTAGAACTCAAAAAAAAAAGATTTAAAAAATACATAAAAGTGATAATCCACAAGAAATTAAATTTCATTGGAAAATTAAATATAATTATTTGTACTAATTTTCATGAATAAATTTGCAACCTTGGATTTTTACGCATTTTTACATTCTCATCATATGAGAATCATATGAGTTTTATGTGAAAAATCACTTTCGGAATTTTGATCATATCTTTACGTTTTGAGACTTAAAAAAACGGTTTTTACGGAAGTGTCTGTCTGTCTGTCCGTCTAAAGGTCGTATACTCGATAACAAAATTACATTTTGCAATTACAATTACATTAGGAAAGTTACAGTATGTTAAAAATTTAAAAAAGTCAATATCTAAATTCCATTTCCAACTTAAATTATACGAGATACGACAAAACATTATAATACAAAGTTGTTTACTACAAAAAAATCTACGCATTTGATTCGCCACGATTTTTTATAAGATGTATATTTTTCTTTTTAATTTAAAGAAATACTATTGAAAATCCAAAATTCAAGTTTTCAACCATAATATGTGCACAGAGAAACTTTTTATATGAATTTTTACTATAGTATTTTTCAATTTAAGGTAAAACGTATCACTTTGAGAATTTTTGTTAGTAAAAATACTAAACTTTATAATAATGATATGAAACTTTAGTATAAACTATAGTAAAATTTGCTATGATCTACACTGGAGTTTCATATCATTATTATAAATTTTAGTATTTTTACCAAAAAAAATTCTCAGTGATACGTTTTTCCCTAAATTGAAAAATACTATAGTAAAAATTCACATAAAAAGTTTCTCCGTGTGAAATACAAACAAAACGTAAGAATGCAAAATTGTCCACTTTAATAAGGTCCACAAATTTTGTCTGACACAGTTTCTGATAAAATGTATATTTTTCGTTTTAATTTTAAAATTACGATTAAAATCTAATAATTCCATTTTTTAAACAAAATATGTGAGATACGAAAAAAACGTTAAGATAGAGAATTATTTGACTTAATGAGGTCTTCAAATTCTAATTATGGACATTTTTCGACAGGATCTATATTTTATGTTCCGGTTTTAAAAAAACACTATTGAAAATCAAAAATTCCATTTTTTAATAAAAATATGTGAGATACGGAATAAGCGTTAAAATAAAATATCGTTTCCTTGAAAACAGTTTACGAATGTTTTGCTTTTCTGAAATATTTGGAAGATACATTTTTTTTAATTATGTAAATTATTAGAAAGTTAGAGAAATCTAAACAGAAAATGGAGCGCGAAGCGTGAGTGTCATAATGAGATTGTGTTCCTAAAGACTATAGCTCAGGCGGAAAAATCGGTGTACTGTCAATCCTTACAATCGGCGCGGTACCGTTCCGGTTGTAACCCGTGAGTAATGCCAGTGCTGCCGATCAGCACTGTGCCAAGCGTTGGCACATCACTGGGGCGGCACTGGCTAAACACCGGCGCAGTACTGCTTTTCAGTGCTGGCAAACAACCAACATTTGTGTATTGCCAAGCATCGGTGCAGCACTGAATCAGCACCGGCGCAGTACCAACATTCAATGTTGGCAAACAACCAACTTTTGAGTAATGCCAAGCGTCGGTGCAGCACCGGCGTGGTACCGCTTTTCAGTATTGGCGATCAACAAATATCTCGTAATGTCAAGTATCGGCGCAGCACTGGATTAGCACCGGCGCAGTGCCACCGTTCAGTGTTAGCAAACAACCAACTTTTGATTAATGCCAAGCCTTTCTATCTCTTTTCATTGCCGACAAAAAAAATGCTATGAGCAGTACTCTAAAAAAAATCAATTACATTCTACACATTCGATTGTGTGCCCGCATTGGTGTGATGGTAAGTAAAATTTCGCTGATCGAAAAACATTTTTATTGAAGTAAACCAAAGTTTATTGCTTGTATTAGTTAAACTTTCCATCAATTGGTTTTATGATTGTACCAAAGTATGCTGCGGTTCCAAAGTTTCATCATATTTTTGAAATTGAAAGAACTCAAAATTTTCAGATTCTGAACATACGTTGATTTTACTCTTGAAAACAAAAATTAAAGGAATCATATCCTGTATAAAGTATCACTAATATACAATAATAAAAGTTAATAATTCTAAAATGCACATAAATCTGTTTATTATGTAATGTTCTTTAATTCAAAAATTTGATCGCTTTCTTTCAAAAATATTTTATTTTATAGAAAATCGGTTTAATAATTAAAAATCTTAAAATTTTTAATCAGAATCATAAATTGGGATAAAATCTAAAAATTCCCGATTACACGGGGCCTATACACTTCTTACACGGCCCTGCAGTAGTTGAAGGTTATAAGCGCTATTTTCTTTCTTGTATTCCAGGCGTGCGCAGCCGAGAGGCTTAGTCGTTAGGTTAGTAATGCGTTAATTGTAAGTAGAGAGGGTTCGAACCCGCAGCATTAAGAATAATTTTTAATACTACCTATACGATCGTTTGTGTAGTGTAGAGGGGGGAATGTGTGTTTCTAGGTAAGTTTGTATATAAAAATAGTAAGTTAGAGTCTGCTTGAAAGTAAATAAAGTTTTGAAATGTACTAAGAATATTCATCGATTCAATTACTGCTCTTATTTGATTTAAACTGTTCCTGCAGTTCACTTAACTTCAAAAATGACACTGGGGACTTTACGAACTACGGAAAGTAAGTTAAAAAGTAGTCAAACCTACTGAGATTTTTTTTCTGTGTACGTGTAATGAAAAAGTACTGTCAATTTCCTCAGAAAAAATTCCCTAGCTTGAAAACAGATTCTTTACTGTGAAAACAGTAAACTTAACCTACCAAGCGAATATCCCTCCGTTGCCGTTAAAAACGGTAAATATTAGAGTCTTAACTCGAACTTTCCCTGTACTTTTTATCTAAGTACAATACAGATTGTACTAAAAAACAATTCCCAGCCGAGTGACATTTTGTACTAGTGCCAGCGCTAGCGCAGTACCGCTGGTCAGCAATATGCCGTTGTTAACTATCGGAGTTCCGCCAGCACCACGCCAGCACTGAAGGTCAGCGCTAACGCAGCACGGCTGGTCAGCACTATGCCGGTGTTACCTTTCGAAGCTTTGCCAGCACCGCGACAGACTTCATGAGGATCTACTGCCAGCACTATGCCAGCGCTGGAAGTCCGCTGGCAGTGCTGGCGCGGTGCTGCGCCGGTTGTAAATTTCCGCCTGGGAGAGCCTTCATTAAATTGAATTTCCTTTTTCACTTAAAATTAAAAACAAATTTAGTAAGTTTGACAAAACGTAATTTACATCTACACTGTAAAAAAATGTTCGGAAACTTTTACGAAAATAGTCGGACAGCTTAAAAAACAAATGGGTCGTAAATTTTTCCAAAGTTATGGTCGGAAATATTTCCGACATAGAATTGGAAATAGTTCCTACTGTTTGGTCGGAAAAGTTGATATATTTCATAATTTAAGTGAAAAAAGATCCAAAAAATGTGAAAAAATTTCCGTTTTTCATGGGAAAAATTTCCTACAACTTAGGAGATTTGTGGAATTTTCACACCTTCTTAATATATTTCCTAATAGTTCGGAAATTAGTCGGAAAATTTGGTCAATTTTCCTCAAATATATGAAATATTTCCACTTTCTGTAGGAAAATCTATGCTTCCTAAGGATTTAGGAAAAATTTCCTACTCTCCAAATTTCAATCAGTCAAAATCTAATGATTATCAGTGAAATTTGACTGATTCAAATAGCTAAAAAGAGGTTACTGTAAATCAGTCAAATTTGACTGATTATTTCAGTGAAAATTGACTGATTTGACAGTGAAGAATATTTTTTTCACTGATGAATCAGTGAAAATTAACTGATTCAACAGTGAAAAATATTTTTTCACTGATGAATCAGTGAAAAGGTAAATCACTGATTCAATCAGTGACAATTTGACTGATTCAGATTTAGAGAGTAATACTTAGTAGGAAAATTTACCGATATTTTTTACAGTGTAGAATATTATAAAATTCACTTGTGCTTTAATATCAAAATACAAGAAATAAACTTATATGTATGCGAAGAATATAAGACCGAGAGCGAAGTGCGAGATCCAAATAGATCGAAGCGCAGAGGGCGACGTTCAAATATTCCGGAGCGCGAAGCGCGACGATCGAATCGCGCACCCTAGGCGGGCTCAAACTTCAGACCGTTTCAGAATCTCGGGAAAAAAAAAATAAATAAATAAAAATAATTTTAAAAAGTTTGAAATTTGGACATTTTTTACAATATTTTCCTCAAAAATTGTCAAAAGAGTCAATAATAGAAGATTATATGCGATCAACATAAACAAAGTGATTATAATAATTTATCCACCCACTGAATAATTAGTTTTATTCACAACTTTGGCATTGAATTAAATCTTGCATAAAAATAAAATAAACTTGTTCCAAGAGCTATTTCATGGTAAAATAACTTTCCAGTGGAAAGAATATTTGATCAGGATTTATAATTTAATCTTACGTAAAGCGGCGACTGTTCTGTAATGTAATACAAAGTGGATTAAATCTATGGGGCGTTTCGAGAAAGCAAAGCTATTAGAGGAAGATCAAGCGCATCCGGATATTCGTTGAAATTGTCTTCCATTTGTATACAGTTCACTTAATTTCACTCGAAAAATCACAGAGAACAATAAAATTGGGAAAAAAAAGTCGAACCGAATGTTCTGGATTTATTTGTTGGGGACTCCTTCTGTAAGAAGGCTCATTTAATTAGGTAGAAAAAAGTAATTTCACGAATTCCAAGATTAGAATATATGTTCTGAGCGGCAAAATAAATAACGTGATTTAATATTTATTTCTTTAGGTTTAAAGAAGTTTTAAAAATAATTAAAGTTGGTAGCATTTCTATACCTGTTTAAATTTAAATAAATTGAAATGCGAGCTTAACTGGAGTTTCCTGCACTATAAAGTGTAAGGAACTTTTGATTATTTTTATGACTGGGTAAAGGTACAGCATTTTCTATTTAAAGGCTCTCATAAAAGTCCTTTAGAAAATAAAAGTAAATATACGTGAAATGTGAAAAAACGTGCCAAAAATTATACTGATTTTTCCCTAGATTCTAAAACGGTCTAAACTTAAAACAAAAAAGGTGTGAAAATTGGGAAAATTCTAATATTCATAAAAAGGATTTTAAAAATACATAAAAGTCATAACCCACAAGAAGGAATTGAATTTTCTTGAAAAATTAAATATAATTATTTATACTGTTTTTCATGAATAAATTTTCATGTTCGAATTCTTACGCATTTTTACATTCTCATCATGGATGAGAAGGTATTAGTTTTATGTGAAAAATGACTTTCGAAATTTTCATCAAATCTTTAAGTTTTGAGACACCCTGAGTCAGAAAAAGTGGTTTTTACGAAAGTGTCTGTCTGTCTGTCTGTCTGTAGGTCGTGTGCGGCATAACTCTCGATAGAATTATCAGATTGAATTGAGCTTGGGCCCACTTTATCGGAGCTGAAAAATTAAGGACAAGTTCGTTAACCAACCACATCCAATCGAAATTGAGCACTTCTTTTGTGTTTATGCAAAAACCTTTTTGAAAAAATCAAAAATTCCAATACTGGTTTTTGATAGTGCTCAGAAATCTCTACTAATTATCTTGATAACATTTTTTGATTAAATCAAAATTAGAAATGTTACAGCATATTCAAATTCGAAAAAAGTCAATATCAAAATTCCATTTTCCAGTTAAATTATACGAGATACGAAAAAATGTTATGATACAATATTATTTTCTACATAAAGACCTACATATTTGAATTGTAACATTTTTTCATAAGATGCATATTTTTCTTTTTAATTTAAAAAAATAATATTGAAAATCCAAAATTCAACTTTTTTAACAATAATATGTGAAATACGAAAAAAACGGAAGAATGCAAAGTTGTTCGTTTCAAAAAGATCTACAATTTTTATCTCACACAATTCCGGATAAAACATATATTTTTTGCTTCAGTTCCAAAAAAAATATGATTAAAATTTTAAAATTCCATTTTTTAGACAAAATATGTGAGATACAAAAAAAACGTTTATATAGAAAATTATTTGCCTAAATGAGGTCTATAAATTCTCATTGAAACATTGGTCGACAGGATTTATATTTCATGTTTTGATTTTATATATTGAAAAAATTCCATTTTTACATTCTCATCATGGATGAAAAGGTATTATTTTTATGTGAAAAATGACTTTCGAAATTTTCATGAAATCTTTATGTTTTGAGACCCCCTGAGTCAGAAAAAACGGTTTTTACGACAGTGTCTGTCTGTCTGTCTGAGAAGTTATAAATACTCTTTTAAGGTTTTCCATCTTGAATATGTAATTAACTACAGTTTTATACGTATTTTACGTAATTACCGCAATGTAATATTTCTTTCTCTAGATTTAAAGCAGCCTTAAGGGCATGTGGTATTTGAGAGAAGAGTAGCAAGTTCATGTAAACGATTTGGCCAAGTTTCTACATGTTTCTGTCAAAAATACATAAAATGGTAGAGAAGATAAAAACGGACGTAAATAGACTACTTTTGATTTTGAAAAAGAAAAAAAATATTATTTCTCAAATTTTAAAAACAAAATTTTATGTACATCGAACACAAACATGTAGAAACCTGAAATCAATCAAATTGGCTAATTCTCATAACTTGAGAAAAATAGCAACTTCATATCAACAATTTGATCTAGTTTCTACATGTTTGTGTCCAAAATACTTAAAATTTTGTTTTTCTACAGACGGGTTATAAAGTGGATTATATTTCCCTATGCGGTGCAGTAAAATCCACTTCATGACTAGTTAGCAGAAAGAAAAGAATTCGTTTGTTTTGCACGGGTCAATAAAATTTACTGTAAGGCCCAATAGCAGAAAAAAAAATTCTAAATAAGGATAATTTCACAAAGATGTATATTTATAATCACAAAAATTGTTCCATTTAACCCTCCGTTACCAAACTTAAAATTTTTTACACGATTACCAAACCCTAGAGGATTTCCCTCTGCGTGTAAGAACATCTGCAGTGTTGCCAAATGTTGCGACTACTTGGTTGAACATGTAACATCAAAATGTGGCAACACCGCACTCAAGAACTCAAGCTATTTCCATTGCACGAAAGCCAAACTATGGAGGGATTCCCTCAGAATTCACGTCACCTTTGGTTTTGAAAAGTGATTATTGAATGAGTATTCTACTTGAACATTTTTTATTGATACAAAAAGCTTCAGGAATAATTCGTGGAAAGGTATTCAAACGGACCAGACTGTGTGAAGCGTAAAAGCGTAAATTAGAAGTTATTTCGAAAAAACTGACCCCACTGAGGGAATCCCTCATATGTTTGGTAAGGGAGGGTTAAATACCGGATTTTACAATAAAAATTTCTCAGGCAATCTCTAGGAGAAAGAGGTACTAAAAAAATTGAAGACGTTTAACATTTATAGATTTTCTTGATAGGAAATTCCGGGTTGAAAGTTATCTCAGGTAATATATTTGAGTTTAGTTGTATTTTTACTAGCGGGTCATAAAGTGAATTTTTTTCCCTCTGCGAGGCAACCAAATCTATTTTTTGACCCCCCAGTAGAAAGAAAATAGTGTGCAATATGGAAAAACATTTATTTTACTCATGTGATTGTTCACCTCGCTTTGCTCGGGCATTGAATTGCAACTCACAAAATAAAATTTGTTTTCCCTAGTTGCACAATATACGATTTTGAAATTTGGGAAATGGTAGAGAAGATGCAAAAGGATGTAGATAGACTACTTTTGGTTTTGATAATAATAGTATATTATGTGCCTAGGCGCATAATGAGGGTTATTACGCGACGAGCAACAATGCTTGCAGGAGATCAAAGCCGAGGCGCGATCAGTCTTCTTCTTCTTCACTTAATGGCCAGAACAATCACGTGGGGCTAGAAGAGCACAATATAACAAATTCAATATACAACAGTCCAATGTAATGCTATCCAAGTAAGCACGGTGCGAAGGTTGAGCAGTCAAAATTGAATTAGAGACCAACAGCGGCGCATGAACAGGTGTAGAGCTTTGGTTGGATACTAGTATATCAGGATAGGAGTCTACCGTCCCAGGTCGACATTGGTGGTAATAACAGTTAAATCACCATTAACAATAAAAAGGTATTTATTAATTTACAAACTTAACTTGTGACGTATAAACGACTGGTCGTCAACTAACTAACAATCATGGCCGCCGCTGCGGCATAGACTAGATGTACGCAAGATGGTGGACTCGCTGCGTCCAATTTCATTAGTTCGTTCCTTACACAGTCTGCCAATAGAGCGACCTCTGGTGAGACGCGCCGGAACCAAAAAACCGCGGGATTTCCAAGCCCGAAAGGTCACCTCCGAGACAAGCAGGAGCAAGATCAAAACAAGGAATAAAACCGCGAACGCTCATCCTCATCGGAATGCAAGGGCAGTGGCTGCACGCACACAGACCAAGGAATTGCCACAGCCAGCAAAGATCACAAAATGCACTGAGGTAGCACGATCAAAATCAGGAAAAATTGACACGACCCGCTCAGAGCCCAAGAAATTGTCACAGCCAGGAAAGATCAAACCGACGCCACGAAAGATGACCACGAGGCACAGAAACTGAAACAGAACATACACGAAAGTGCCAGAAAACACGGAGGCGCGAAAAAGCAAAACGCCATGGATACAACACGCAAGTTTAACTTCACATAAAGAACACTCGATTTAACATTTACAAAAGACCATAGACGAACCACTCACGGACGGACACGTCCGGCCGCGGCCGAAGCCACGACCGGACCGGCATGATCAGTCCTGCGAGCATTTTAAGCGAGTCTCGTAATTACCCGAATTGTGTGCTCACTTGACATTTCACGAATACTTCCGGCCATTTTGATTTTCTCGATCTTGTGTAGTAGTTAGTAGTAGCGTATTGTAGTAGACGCATGCGCAGTTCAAATGTAAAAGGCTTTGTCAGTACGGTGCCAACGCTGTGCGAAGAACAATGAGAAGAAGATTATGCTCCGCTGTATCGTAATAGGCGCATGCGCAGTTCAATTTTTACATTATGTTCCTCTGTATCGTAAAACACAACATTACGCTACTCTCAACTGTAGCGTAAAAACGAGTTTACGCGCCGGAGGCACATGAAAAAAGTGGTCAATCTACATCTGTTTTTATCTTGTCTATACTATTTCCAAAATTTTATGTATTCTGGGCACAAACATATAGAAACTTAAAATCAACCAAATTTGCTAATTTTCATAGTATCACATGCTCTTAAAAATAATTACATTTGGTAGAATTTCTATACCTGTTTAAATTTAAATAAATAAAAATGAGAGCTTTAATGTGGTTTCCTGCACTATATAGTGTAGATAACTTTTGATGGTTTTTTATGACTGGGTATAGGTAGAGCATTCTCGATTTAAAGGCTCTCATAAAGATCGTTTAGAAAATAAAGGACGTCCGTTTTTCATTACGAGAACCTTTTCGTGTTCGTCGTTCTGGGAACAAAATGACACGCTTTAGCTGACTGGAGAAAAAGAAAGAAAAGTGGAGGGTTGAGATTGAAGAACGGAAATATTTCCCTCTACTAATTCACAGCATCCCTACTGGTTATTTTCCTTTTCCGGTCTGTTACTTTCATTTTTTTAGCGGTAGGTATTCGTTAGCCTGTGGGCTTTGCAAATGAGTAAACAATAGAACTTTGCTTTGTGTTTTGCGGACTGGGTTAAACACAATTGTGGAATGTTCAAATTTTAACAAATTAGAATATCATTTGTTGCTTTGTATTGAGATATAAAAATGAATTAAAAGCGAGGAATGTTTAACTCTAAGTATTCATTTAATTGGACTGGATATGAAGCAAAAGTTAAGACTCTGAACTTTTTTCGTCGTGGATAAGGTTGCTTGGAAGTTTTCGAACTAACTTCTGGGATCAAAAGCTGTTTACACTAACAAAGGCTTATAGGTTCGAAAGTTAGCAATAAAGTTTTGTGGTGAAGAAGCCGCAGAATAATCTCGTTATCTTTTGTTAAATTGAAGTAACTTTTCTCGTGACAAATTTTTAATGAAAACATTTCTCTGCATGATTTCACGAGACTTTAGAATGAACCACGGATTTAGTGGAGTTTAATTACTCCTAGGATGCTTGTTTGTGAGTTAAAAGAGCAGAACAGTTGGTCCATTAGTGGGAATTTAAATATGCTCTCTCATTTGTCCTAAAAGCGAAGTAATTAAAATTATAGATGTCCATTTGAGTTTTACTGGAAATAAAATAATTCGATACTGAACAATAAAATACAGTGGGTGACCAAATTATTATACTCACTTTTTTTTGTTGATCACATAAAATCTTCTATTATTGACAATACACATATTAAATTTTTCCCCTAAAAATAACATGAAAGACTTTAAAATTATGCATAAAACAACCTCAACATGATCTGTTTCTGACAATTTTTGAGAAAGATATTGTGAAAAATGCCCAAATTTTAAACTTTTTTTAAATTATGAATAACTTTTGAAACAATGAATATTTTTCGATGTTCTTTGACTCATTTTAAAGGTAAATTTACGTGAAATGTAAAAAACGTGCTAAAAAATTATACTAATTTTTCCCTAGATTCTAAAACAGTCTAAACTCAAAACAAAAAATGAGTAAAAATTCAAACTTGAACATTTATTCATGAAAAATAGTACAAACAATTATAAATAATTTGTCAAGAAAATTTAATTCCTTCTTGTGGGTTATCACTTTTATATGTATTTTTAAAATCCTTGATGACCCGCTAGTAAAAAAAAAATTTAACGAGGATTATTTACATTTCCTTAGATGTAGAGAAATTTAATAAATTTCAAAAATATTACCTGAGATAACTTTCAACCCGTAATTTTCTCTCAAGAGGATTATTCAAGTTTTTTCAATTTCCGCGCCTTTTTACATTCTCATCATACACTGAGAAACCTTCTGTTGTATTTTTTGTCGAAAATCACACTAGATTTTACTAATTTAACTTTACAATGAGGGGCAAAAAGCAAATTTTTATAATATTTACTAATTTCAATAGTAAGTCGTAGCTGCTTGCAAAATTATAAAATATGTTGGAATAAAAACTAAAACTATTGCATTTATTGTAAAAAAAGGTTTAAAGTATTTGTTAAACTCTGTGCACGGAAAATAAAAGTTCAATAAAGTTTATAGAACTGTTCAAAAGTTAGGGATACAGGCATTTACGGAACAAAATTGTATAAAATTTATGGAATTTTTCATAATTAATATAGAACTTTCAATCATTTTTCCTGAATATTCTGCATTTTATATTGAAAAGTTCTATAATTTTCGCAGAACTCTGTCCCGTAAATGTCTGTATCCCCAACTCTTAAGGTAGTTGATCCACGAAAATTAGACCTCAGGCAAAAATAGATAATTTTGCTTTCAAGAATAGCAATATTATTATTGAAGGACTATTTTGGAAGAGAAAAGATTAATTTCCATGAATAAAATTTGAAATACAGAAAAATAATTTTTATTTTTGACCCAACTTTTTTTCTTATCGCTTCTTACCAAATTTTAAAAAATTATGCTATTTTAATAAATTACAAATCACTTTTTCAAGAAATAGATTCCCTACAACGTAACCATTATTATCTAATTCAGCAATTTGTTTATAAAAATTTCGTTTTGGAAAATGTTTTTTTAATAGTTTCAGCCATTAAATAATTTATTTTTAAAAATCAGAAACGGTGAAGTTGCGGGAAATCTTTTCTCTGAAAAAATGATTCATGATTTATTAGAACCGCATAATTTTTTAAAATTTGGTAAAAAGCAATAAGAAAAAAAGTTGGGTTAAAAATAAAATTTATCAATAAAATTATTTTTCAGTGTTTAAAATTTTTTTCTTGTAAAATAATCCTTTCTCTTTCAAAATAGCCCTTCAATAATAATATTTCTATTCTTGAAAGCAAAATTATCTATTTTTGCCTAAGGTCTAATTTTCGTGGATGAAAACTACCTTAAACAGTTCTATAAACTTTACTATAAACTATTTTTTTTCCGTGTAGTAAAACAGCAAGCTTGCACTACGGCCATTTACTAATTTTGATAGGAGAAAATAGTAAATTTGTTGGATTAATATCTGTAGAAGATAGCAGTATTTGCAAACAACTGTAGTAAAATCGAGGGACCACGCGCACTGAATTACTAATTGGTTAGCAAGTAATATAGTACATTCGCAATAGCAAAAAAGAAACAGACACGTGTCGCGAGCTGTAAAGGGCTTACTTAACACAAACCTACCTACACACATATTCTATCGAACTCGAAACCGAATACAGTAAAACCTATCGTAGCCGACACATATGGGAGACAAGTTTGGCTACGATGGGTACCAATGACATGCGATAATTGCTAGGGACTTATTACTAGCTTGGTTCAGTGCTGTGGCAACAGGTTCCCCTGTGTTTAGTAACACACATGTACCGGCTTGTACACATTTTTTGTGTTTACTTTTGTGCAAAAAGGTGAGTAAAAGTTAGTTTGAAAAATAATCAGTTATTTTTGTTGATAATTTAAAAATTTCATGGATAAATTCAGTCGATAAAAAACTATAAGGAATACTTAGTGCTTTTAATGGAAAATGTATAGATGACAGTTGAGGTTATGTTGCACGACTGTACATACATATTTAAGATCTCAATAAGTTGAAATATAATTGGTTATGAAAATTCTCCAATTTTTCGAAGTTAAATTGTAATTAATATTTATAATTCAAATATAATCATTAATTAAATTAATATTTCATTTTAAATATTCATTGAAAAAAAAAATTACTAAGACGTTTTACAAAAATATGAGGACCCTCCAAACACGGTGTTTAAGGCGGCCCTGACCATGCACATTTCTCGACCAATAATGTGAAGCGTCAAAGTGGGATGTTCGTTAGGAGAGTGTCGGCTACGATAGGTTTTACTGTAATTTTAAAATTGACAACATTAGAAAATTACATATATGTCTGAAACATAGAATTATTATTATTATTATTATATAATAAGCTGAAACAGAAAAATCGGGTTAGAAGAAAACGAAGCTGGCGGGAATCGAACACGGGTCTCCGGGACAGCAGACGGACGACATTCCATTTACCTACAAGAGATTATGAGGATGGGAATGGAATCACCCATATGAGTTAAATGATAGCAGATTCATTGGTTCTAATTAATCTAATTGGCAATTGACACACGTTCACACACGTCGGATACGCTCGGCTGCGCTCGGTAGCACTCGGCATTGCTCGGTCCAAGATTCGATGGCTACTGCTAAGTCAATTAGTAATACTTGGAACCAATTTTATTAATTGGTATTAACCACTGTTACAAAAACTACGAAATGTTTATAATACACATCGTATTCCTACAGACAATAGTAATTTCTCCTACATATTTAGTCTATTATGTTATTTTTAATTCTTATTACTTCTATTCTTTTGTAAAATTTATTAATTTCTATAATAATTTTTGCGAACTCGGATTTTACTACAGGAAATGATAAAACTTGCTACTATCAAATAGGAAACCTTCTTATAAAAATAGTATAACTTATTACTCATGTATTAAAATGTAAAAACTTACGACTTTTGTCCCACTTTGCTATTTATTTTAGTAATTTTTATAACAAAAAGTTTCTTAGTGTATCCATACCCTTATTAAGAAAAAAAATTCTTTAGTGCGAAGTTGAATTGAAAGAGCTTGATTGAGGTGATTAGGTATTTTCTGCGCTATTTTACTTAAAAAACTATTTTGAAATGTGTATATATATTTTTTGCGTGTCCTATTCGAACCCGTATATAAAAATATGCATAAACCTCATATCTCAAAATAGTTTTAAAATACTTTTTTAGGTGAAATAGTTCAAAAAAAGGCCTAATGACCTCAATGAAGCTCTTCCAATTCAGCTACGCACCAAAGAATTTATTAGTAGATTCAGGTTTGAACTTGAGTATATAATTTATTTTCATGACAACAAAGATACTATAACCAGGGTGACCGATTTCATCGACGAAAATAAATCCCGGTTATTTCCCGGTCATCGAAATTTTTTTCCCGCTCATTAAAAAAATAGTTTCCAATAAATAACAGTTAATGCAATGGGTTTCTAAAGTTTTAAAAAATTTCTTATTTAATATTCTGAAATGAAATTTCTCCTCGTATTGGGAATAGTTAAACTGCGATACGCCATCTGGTGCCAAAAGTCGGAATGAAAAATAGGTCGCTAGAACTGAATATACTCGTAAAAAATGTAAACAAACCGGTGAAAATAGTATTTTTAATTTCTATTTACTAAAAATTATACCAAATTGCATGCAATCATGGAGGTAGGAGGACTATTTTCTCCAAAACCGTCAAAAAATAAAATTTTTTGTTTGATTTTTGGCTGTAACAGCAAAGCTAGCAAAAATCCAGAACTAAGTTTCCACCGCTTTCCTGAAGCTGACAAAATTAAAGTTAAGTGTGTAAATAAACTGGCATTAAGTGAAATGATTGACAGAATAATATTGTGTGAGAGGATTTTGAGGATGGGTAAAGAAGTGACGTCAATTATGCGAATATGTTCGCTTCACTTTGTTAAAGAAGATTACACACGGTTTACACAACCAAGTAAGTGACTTGCAATTTGCATATATGTTGAATCTGTTTGCTTTATTGTTTTAAAGTTTGTCAATTAAATTTAAGTCGATCTACATGTGTGCAAACTTATTATGAACTTTATTATCATTACTTAACCTCAAACTTTAATCAATTGTTTCTGGAATATAAAAGTGAATTCTAGAATTTAAAGTGTTTTGTGTATATTATTTCATACTAATATTAAAAGAAGATAATTCTTGAATTGATAAATTGATAAATAATGTTTTGAAGAGTAGTTTATTTATTTTTAAGTTAACATTATTTGATCTATCTGTGTTTAATATATCGTGTAATGAACGTATGATTTGTTAAGTTAAGTAGTATTCAAACATAAAAATAACAGATTTGCCGGGTTTCACGACCAGAGCGACCTACTCTTCCCACCACTTATCTTCTATGACGTCACGACCGCCATTCCCAATACCAAAATCACGAAATAAGGCGGGAATTTCAAAATGTATAATATAATATACAAGTAAATCACTTTATGTAAGACATTTAAAACGAATTAAAATCGTCTTTTATTAAAAATTTGAAAAATTCCCGATCAACAAAAATTTCCCGGTCATTTTCCGGTTTTTCCAGGTCACAGAAAATTTCCGGTTTTCCCTGTCCAGCAGCCACCCTGTATAACGTATATAATTTACGTTTTTTCAAGGAATCCCTGTAAACTACCCAAAGTTGTTCAATACAGCTTCACACCAAATAAGTCAATTTAAGTACACCTTGTTCTGGTCGAATATCCAAACCTTCCATTTTCACTTATAAATTGAACTTTACATATTAATTACTCGTTTTTATATTATATCTTTAAATGCTATAGTTATTTCTAAATATGTGAAATTAGCGCTACCCTATTTGTATTTTTTAGATTTGAATAAATATCATTAATGAAGGCTCCGATCTGAGCTGAAACGTCTGATTAAATTGACGTAAGTTTGCAAAATTGTTCGTTTCAATAAGTTCTACAAATTTTGTCTGACATAGTTTCTGATAAAACGTATATTTTTCATTTTACAAGATATATATTTTATGTTTCGGTTTTAAAAAAACACTATTGAAAATAAAAATTCCATTTTTTAATCAAAATATGTGAGATACGGAATAAGCGTTGAAATAAAAAATCGTTTCCTTAAAAACAGTCTATGAATTTTTTGCTTTTCTGAGATAGTTGGAAGATGATACATTTTTTTTAATTATGTAAATTATTAGTAAGTTACAGAAGTGTATGCAGAAAATGGAGCGTGAAGCGCGAGTGTCATGATGAGAATGTCTTCCTTAAGGGGGGAGATACCTCTAGAACTTTCAAAAAATCAAAAATTTTTTTTTTGCTCAAATCGATTGAAAAACTATTCAAAAATATAATCCCAAAGTTCTATTGGTCTACTCCAAATATTTCGGTAGAAAGAGGCCCCAGAACCACTTTACTTCTTACATATTTTTTCATGTACAAAAACTTTGAGGCTCGTTTTCTCGAAACAAACTTTTCTTTTCCGGCCGTCAAGATTGCGAGCAAACTATTCAACCGATTTACTTGAATGAAACGGTATTTTATAGATAATTCTATATTCAAGTGCGTGGTAGGGCGCTTTTTCGAGAAAAATAGTATTTCTACAGTTGTTTAACTATTTTCATGTCAAAAAACACGGGTAAAAATGGCACTTTTTCACGAAACGCATGAAAATATACCCAATTTTTCGAAATTCTCAAAACCGCCCTGCTATGCACTCGATAAAAGCTTCCCGATTTATAAAAAATTTTCTTTTATCGTTTCAGATGAATAACCTAGCCAGGAAGTTGACGGCCGCAAAAAACGTTAGCAGCGACGCTGTTGACGGGATCCGTCATATTTCCGCCATTTTGTATTTTTCTATCATGAAAAAATTGTTTTTTTGAAGTTAAATAATGCCTTCTAATATATGCAAAAAAATCCGGACTTGCTTCGTTTTCATTCTCCCAGAATAAAATTGAAAAAAACTGCTTTTTTTAAGGGTTCTAGAGGTATCTCCCCCCTTAAGGCTTGTAGAGCCTTAAGTAAATTGAATTTCCTTTTTCATTTGAAATCAAAAAATTTAGTAACTTTGTCAAAATGTAAGTCACATCTATAATATTATAGAATTGAATTGAGCTTCAGTATCAAATTACAAAAAATAAATTATTTCTGTGCAAAGAATATAAGACCAAGCGCGAAGCGCGACGATCGAATCGCGCGCCCTAGGCGCGGTCAAACTTGCGAGCGATGAGAATGTCCCCGCAAAGCGGGCAGATTTTTTGTTTGAAGTAATTTTTTTGCACGTTTTTATAAATTTCACGTAAAATTACAATTAAATTGCGTCGAAGAACATCGAGAAACATCAATAAGGTAAGAGCACCAATAGCTGGACGTCTGAGGAAATGTCATTCCATTTTTTGTATTAATCGTTCTAAATGTAATGCGGAATCAAAAATTGCCGCGATTATTTTGATGTATGTGTCCTCCCTACTATAAAAAAATGTCTAGAGTTGTGTTAAATCTGAATAATCCATTTTAATAATTCTCTTTATTAAATAATGCTCTGGAGCCAATTGCTGGACGGGAAAAGTGAATTGATCCAATAGCCGGACAGCGCTGCACCAATACTCGGACAAGAGAATATTATAATTTGATTGATATGGATTTGATATTTTTTAAGCATAATAAACACTGGGAAATATTTACGGAAACATTTTGTAGGTCTACGCTTATAAAAAAAAAATATTGAAAAGATTTTACAAATAGAATAGTTAATGAATTCCATTCTTTTGAGGTCTATTGAATAAGTTTAATTTATTTTGCCAATTTTTTTTCTATGAACTTTGCTTTACATTTACATAATAAAATATTTATTTAACACTTCTGCTTCTTCGTTTTTTTGCTGGTTTTTTGTTTTATTCTTCTTTCTTTCTATTCAAAGATTTTTTCTTTTCATCCTGCTTTTTGATTTTCCTTTAACGTGGCTTCTCTTTTTTCTTGCTGTTCCTGTTTTTTCTTTAATGCAGCTTCTTTTTTCTTTTTCTGTTCTTGTTTTTTTTTTAGTGTAGCTTCTTTCTTCTCTGTCTCTTCCTGTTTCTTCCTCAAAAAGCAGTGCAATGTAACGCCGGACACGCGTTCGGTTATTAGGCAAAACGAATATTCATTGACCTAATAACCGGATTTAAAATATTTAATTAAAGGAAAATGTTTTTTAATTTTGAAAAATATATTGGTTTATATAAAGCGTTTGACTTTAGTGTAACACTTATTAAAATGGCAAATGAAGGTAAATGTAAATGTTATTTGCTTAACAAAGACAACGTGTCAGTTAGTTTATAGAGCAGATTTCGCTATATTTCGACCAACCTTGTGCTTCAGTAGAGAAATTTTTTTTTCTTGGCGAAGTTTTAATTTCTAATTCAACAAATTTTTCTCTTTTTTGAAGTGTACGTTTCAAGGTTTGTATACGGTACACCAAAATAGCGATAAGTGATTCATAAATCTCTAATTTTGAGAAAAATGCATAGCTCTGTCCGGCTATTGAGTATTGTCCGGCTATTGGTGCTTTTACCTTATTTTAAAAGTTTTTCATAATTTAAGAATAGTTTTAAATTTGGACATTTTTCAGAATATCTTCCTCAAAAATTGACAAAAACAGTTAATCTATTTTGAATTCTTTTATATTATTTTTAGGGAAAAGTTTTAATATGTGTATTGTCAATAATAGGCGATTTTATGCGATCAACAAAAACAAAGTGATGATAATAAATAATTTAGGACACCCACTATAATTCAATTCAAAGCAATAAATCAACTGAAAATAAACCTATTAAATTGCAATATTTAATATTATTATTCGTAACCGATATTTCGAAAAGGCACAGCAATATTTTGAAATGAATGAATTTTTTTAAAATTCCCTCAAGGTGGATTATAAAGGAATGGAACAAAAAAAGGAGGGTGGTGAACAAAATAAAAGAATCTGGGAACGAAATAATCCATAAATTTATTAAAAATAACACAGAAGATCAAAGTGACACAACAAATCAAGAAATAAAGCCGCTCTACAACTGAATAATAATATAGTAGCTCTTGACAATAAACTTATCACAACTGCGGAAGATCTGAAGACATGTCTTCGAGAAACTTCTCTCTATACTGAGATGCTATCACGAAAATGGTATATTACGCGAATCTCTAAGTTATCTGGCGCGTATCTAATAAATTCAGCGGGGAAAAAGCTTCTGCTGATTCAAACAAAAACTCTTCAAGTTCAATCGATTTAGGAAAAAAATCGTCTGAATAGAAAAATCGTATTTATAACGAAATTAATAAATTATTGAATCAGCAAGAAACTTGACTGAAATAACAGCAAGGTATTGTATTTCAGTACTTGAACAAAGGTACACCAAAAATATTGCTTAGTCAATACAATTAAAATATTCATATTTCGTCTAAACATGTGTTAAAATTTCACCAATCTTGTACTTTATTTGGTCGAAGAACAAAATCACTAATGAGAACTAAAAACATTTATTTTTCTCTTCAAGAAACGACGCTATTCTGCTATACCTTTTAGAGAAACTCTTCTAGATCTTAATTCACGTTTCGAGTAACTTAAGACCTTAATTAATTACGATATCAATAAAGACAGCAAAGAAGAAAGCTCACTCTGCTAATCAGGTTATATTTGTAGTCGTGCAAATCTCATTCGAGAAACGACTATAAATAAACGAATTGTATGGCAGAGTTCTCAAATTCTACGTGCAGTTACAACTTTCCCTTATTTTGTATTTTTTATTCTCTCGCTCTCTCTCTCCCTTTCTCTCTTCTAAAAAGCTTTAACCCTCATTGATCACTTAGGCACACGCAACGTACACGTCAGGGTTATTTACAACTATTAGACTTTAGACTAATTACCATCTGTAAACTCAGATGAATATCAAACAATTTAAGGATGGCTCATTACAATATTTAGTGCATTAATTATTTTTGAAAATACTGTTCGATTGCAGTAATTCCTTTTAAATTTATGAGAAGTGTTAAGTGCTTTTGGTGTATTTGGCATTTTGGGGTTTTTGTCTGATAAGCTCATCGTAAAGAGGAAGTCTGCTCTTGGAAAATAATATTTCTAGAGGACCAAAGAGCTCAGGATATATTTTTATTTTTTTATAAAATTATTGGATGAATAAAAAAAATTGAAATCCCTTTAAATCTCCTTTATTCTCTTGATTTAGGAAACTAGAGGTTCTTTTCATGCGCTTTATACAAAAACTGCACTGATCCATTTTTATGAAAGTTTTCTTTGCAGTTGAGAAAATGTCAGGCTTCTCTTGAATTATGAAACAACCTAAAAGACAAATGGCCTTTCCTGCCACCGCTTGAAACTCAACAGATTTCCTTTCTCACTCTCTTCCACAGAATATCAATAAACGCTTTGGATAAACTTTGAACAAGCTTGCGAAGCGACGTTGAATTCACGCTTTCTATTATACCACAGTGCTCTTTATTTCGTTTTCAACAACAGAGAATTCTGTTTGCGAATATTCGCTTCTGCCTGTCGAAATTTGTTTTGCGAATTAGTTACTTTTTCTACTAGCGGAGCAGAAAGTGGATTTTATTGACCCGTGCGGGGCAAACTAATCAATTTTGTGACTTTCTAGTAAAGAAAAAATCGTGTGCGACAAAGAAATAGTATATCATGCAACTAGGGAAAAAATAGTATATTATGCAATTAAGGAAAAAAAATTTATTTTACTCGCTTTGCTCGGGCATCAAACATTACACTCGCAAAATAAATGTTTTTACCGTATCGCAATAAAATCCACTTTATGTCCCGCTAGTAAAAAAAAAGAAGTTTATTTTGCGAGTGTGAAGTTTAATGCCCTAACAAAGCGAGGGCAACAATCACACGAGTAAAATAAATCTTTCTCCCGTGTTGCATACGATTTTTTTCCACTGAGGCGTCAAAAAAGAATTTGTATGCCTCGTAGGGGGCAAAAAAGTGTACTTTTTGACCTACTAGTGGAAAAAAACATTTATTCTCCCAAGTTCCACAATATACAATTAAGAGTGTACCTACTAAAAGAGAAGTTTAAAAAACACCGTTTTTACATTACAAATTTTTTCTTATTAATCATAAAATTCACAATTAAAATTTAAAATTAATTTCAAAACTTTAAATTAACAAAACAATGTTCTGTGATATACACAACAATTATTTGGTTTCTTCGCGAAACTTGCTTTACATCGTTAAAATAGTAACAAAAATTAACAATTTCGCCAGCGTAAATTGAACAAGTTGTAATTAAAAATTGAGATGTTTATCTGCTACGGCAAATAAAGCCCAAATTAAATCAGGTTTTCTTTCCGAATCATAAACAAAATTTTGCAAAGGATCTGGATTCTAAGGAGACTATATCTCGAAAATAAATCCTACCCAAAGAATCTAAACAAAATAATCAGATTTCATGCCTAGAATTAGTCTAAATTAGGAATTTTATGTCTCACAATTTAATCTCTTTTCTGTAGGAAAAATCTCTCGCTCGTATCTCAAATTGAAGGTTTCCATGATAAAATTAAGGAGATTTTTTTCTCTATCTCAGACCTAATATGAAGGTTCGACAAAGCTAAGACGTAAAATAAAAGGACTCTCCGAAATATCGAACGCCGACCGTTTTTACGATCTTGGTTGCTTGTACAGTGTAAAGTCGATGTCTACCCGAGGCAACGTGGCTCGCCCTAACTAACACCATTTCTACGTTAACGATGCCAACTAATTACAGATTACGAGCAAAAACCACAAGCGGTCGATCGAGAGAAAATAAAGGGTTCGAAACAAGCTCTTCGTAATTTAAGTTTTGGCCTTGAGAGCCATCAATGTACTTCAATCCGACCAAGTTTTATTTCATTCAAAAACACTATAAATATTTATTTTGCTTTCAAGACCATGAACCAAACGGATCACGTGACTAGATTCCTACCTTACCAGCATTTTCAATTTGTGTAACCTCATTTCTGTAAAAAATGAGGTACTCTCTAAATCTGAATCAATGGAATAGTCACTGATTATATCAGTAAAAATATATCAACTGATAAATCAGTACCCTGCTTTGATTTCACTAAGGAATCAGTGAACGCGTCATGTGAACATAACTTTTGAATTCGCGAATTCAAAAGTTTCATCTACACTTTACTGCTTTATCGAGCTTCAAAAACAGGTGCTTTGGTGATTGCAAGTACTCCTCCATGGAGTACTTGCAATCATGTATTATTATCAGGAGAATCAAAAGTATTCTTTTCTCCCATATATTGCTGGTTTTATCATTCCCACCTGAAGATTTCACTGATTCAACAGTCGAGTTTCACTGTTTCTCAGAGACAGAATTATAGCTGCTGTCATCAATTAATAGTCATTGCGAATCAGTGGCCGTTCACTGATTCAGGTTTGGTGAGTAACGAGTTGAAAATTTGTGAAAGTAAATAAAATACAGTAAAACAAGTTTCTCTGGTCATAAATGTTTATAATTATAAAATTAGTTTTTTTCAAAAAATCAAAGTGTATTTTATCTAATTCTACAAATTTTCAGTTACCCATCTTAATTTTTATAGAAATAGGGTTACACCAGGTTACACAAACTGAATTGCCGGTCATGTAGGAATCTAGTCACGTGACCAGGTTGATGCATGGCCTTAACCCTCTGCTGGTCATACGTAATCCCTACTCTAAACCCAGTAGCACATGGTCATCTCACCGATATGAAATACACACGTACGAGTAATTCAGGATCGTAGTTATTTATAACTGAATAAGTAGTCTGAGTCCCCTTTAGACAAGAAATTTTATAATATCAGCCTTATTTTACGTTTTATTCAAAGTAGGTTCACTCCTATAGGAGTAAAGAGGAACGAATTACAGTGTTTGCTATCAATAAGCAGTAGCACTATTGTCGCTACCAATGTTCTTTTTAACCTGTTATAACCATAGAACCCATGGTTTGATATTCTTTTGATAAATTCTAATGATACAAATTATTGATTTATGTCATTTATGGAACGAATTATAGTGTTTGCTATCAACAAGTGATGGCGCTATTGTTGCTACTGATGTTCCTTTTAACTTGTTGTAACCATAGCATAAATCATTGATTTATGTTTGAAAATTTTCCGCTCTTTAAACTATACCTAGTAAAAAAGTGGGCATTGAATGGCATTGAAATAGAAAAATCTGGAAAAAAATGGAATCGAAAATGAAACTTTTGAATTCATTTTAATTCCTAGACATTAAAAGGCATTCAAAAGTATTGCGGTTTTACATGTACTGCGGTTTTACATGTCCAAAATAATTTATCAGTGATAATATTTAATGATGTAAGTAAAATAAATGAAAATTTGACGAACAATGTAGATTGTTTGAAATGAAAGTTTTTTGGTGATTAAGTTTTCGTAAGAGATAGGTATCCTATTGAAAAAACCCTCATCCAAAAAATAACAACTTTAGAATCGATAAAAATGGATTTTGGTTTTTAAACAATTTCTTGATAATGTAAATTAATCTTTTTGTGAGCACGCCGCAGGTAAATTTTTCTTCATTTTCAATTCTCTAGACGTCACTTCCCTAGCGGACCCGGTTAAATGAACGGTCTGAAAATACTGTGACCATTCACTGACCATTCTCTAACTTCACATTATTATGGCTAAGAACGGTAAAAAAACATTTAAAACATTGCAATTATGATTATGTGTCGGAATTCGAATTAGAAGGTACAGTAATAAATACAATTATTTTATTTTTCAGCGATAAAAAGTAGCAAAACATCATATACCTGTCATTGAAGGCGGTGCAGTGGTTCACCATTTGCGGAACGTCTCCACCAACAGGGTTAACTATTGGTTGGAGTGAGACACAACCACTTGTATCTCACTTCTACCAATGGCCAATCCTAACGACAAAGGCTTTCCGCAAATGGTGAACCATTGTACTGCCTTCTATAGCAAGTATGTTATTCCACTTTTTATCGCTGAAAAATAAAATTATTGTATTTATTCCTGTACCTTCAAATTCCGCCACATAATCATAATTGCAATGCTTTAAATGTTTTTTTAACGTTCTTATCCATAATAATATGGTCAGAGAATGGTCAGAGAATGGTCAGTGAATGGTCAGTGAACGGTCAAAGAACGGTTATGGTACTCTCTGACCGTCTACTTAACTGGGACCGCTAGGGCTTTTAGGTTAAGTTGGACATGCTGAATTTATTTTGCTTAAATTATTAAATGTCATCACTGATAAATTATTTTGGGCAGATAAGACGTAAAATGTGCTTGATTATTATAAAATTTCTTGTCTAAAGAGGACTTGTACACTCGCAAATGGAAATATGATACGGTACTGTTAGTCACAAACGCGTTTGAATCGCACTAACATAAAAGAGTTCGTCTAAGTGAGCAGTGTGATTGATTATTCCCTCTCCGTATACCCCATTTGACCATTTTTGACGATAACGGTCATTATGACCGGCAGAAAGTTAATAAAAAAATGTTTAGCCCTCCGATCAACTGTTCGATTTAAACTCGTATAATTAATTTTTGGGACCGAAGAACGGTGTTTATCTTACGATTTACTCTACTTAAATATTTCTATCTATCCTTAATTTATTCATATTATCTATTATCGTAAGGCATGGAGTATGTTACTTGTGTCGAGTGACTTCACTCCTTCTCGTTAGACTTTACAAACTACTATGTATATATGCGTGTCGCTTGAAATATTACTCTTCTCGTCGATCCTAAACTGATTCGTTGGAAACTATTTTGGTATGTACCTAAATATACAGGTAAAAGTAAGCATAAATATGTCTCTTTCCTACCGAACGGAGAAAGCGTCCCGACATCAACTTTTAACTATATTTTCTCCACCTCTATTCAATCTACATTATTTTTGGCCTTTTCTTATATTTTTATTGCAAAGACTGCATTAAAATGCGATACGACGATGAAAGAAGGCTACGTGATCCATCTTCATATGCGTGAGTCGTTTTTTAATATCCATCCAAGTGGTTTGAGATTAAAAACCAAGCTGAAATATTCCCACGTGGATAATGATGCAAAAAATTGTAAACATGATAGAGGTACATTACATAAATTGGAGAAAAAAATGTTCACCACAATTTTTAGAATTCAATTTTATAAAAATTATTTTAAAAGTGAGAATGTAATTACTGAGTTGAGTTCAAGTTGTAAATTATAATCCTTAATTACTATTAAAAATAAATTACTCATCAAGAAGAATACAAAGATGAAAAAAACCGTTTTAAATTATACATAAATTTTTTTCTTTGAAAGCGTTCTCTTCAAACAAGCTCTACATATTTACGATTGAATGCATAACATGCTTGAGGAACACTTATTGGCAATTTTATCAAACGTTTCCGTCAGTTATTGGAATCTCACTTGCGATTATTGCGATAAAACTCTTGTTATATCTCAATAGTCTATAACAAATTTATTTTGCTCTGAATTCAAAGTCTAGATACCAATAACTGAAGGATGATAATTGCAGTGACGAAATTCAAACTTAGATTTTGAATAGATTTATAAATTTTTCTCAAACAATTTATAATAGGAAATTGTGCAACTAGGGGAAAACATTTTTATTTTGCGAGTGTGAAGTTTTATGCCCGAGCCAAACCGGATTAACAATCACGTGAGTCAAATAAATGTTTTTCTACTAGCGGGTCATAAAGTGGATTTTATTACCCCGCGCGGGGAAAAAAATTCATTTTTGACCCTCTCGTAAAAAAATAATCGTGCGCAACACGGGAAAAACATTAATTTTTTATTCCCTAGTTACACAATATATTACTTTTCCGTGTTGCACACGATTTTCTTTCTACTGGGGGGTCGAAAAATGGATTTGTTTGCCCCGCAGAGGGCAATAAAATGCACTTTATGAACCGCCGGTAAAAAAAACAATTTAACGAAGATTATTTAAATTTTCTTAGGTGTAGAAATATTTAATAATTTTTTTAAAATTTTCAATTCAAAACAAACTTAACAATTAATCTCAAATATATTACTAAAAGTAATCTTAAATCTATAGAGCCTGTAAGATAAAATGTTAAAGGTTTTCAATTTTTTTAGTACCTCTTTTTCTTAGAGATTGCCTGAGAAATTTTTATTCAAAAATACGGTATTAAAATGGAACAATTATAAATGTACCTCCATGTAAAATGATTCTTATTTAGAATTTATTTACTAGCGGGCCATAAAGTGGATTCTATTGACCTGTGTAAAGCGAAAAAATCAATTTTTTCTACTAGCGGGTCATAAAGTAGATTTTATTGACTCGTGCAGAGCAAAAAAATCCATTTTTGACTCCCTAGTAGAAGAGAAATTGTGTGCAACACGGGGAAAAGATTTATTTTACTCGTGTGATTGTTTCCCTTGCTTTTCTCGGGCATTAAACTTCACACTCGCAATAGCATATTTCATGTCAAGTGCAGAAAGGCATATTTTAATGCAAGAGCGAGTCGCAACTCGTTCGCACGTTAAAATACATTCCGCACGTGATATGAACGATATTTTTTGTTCGCTGTATACCGAAAGTTAGCAGAGTCGGTGTCGTTTTGCGTGCGGAAAGTTGATTTTCCCACACTAGTGAGATAAAATTTTAAGTGCGCGGATAATTAAAACACACTTAACATTTTGCCGCACTAGTGCGGCAAAATCAACTTTCCGCATGCAAAATGACACCGAAAATGCTAACTTTCGGTGTACGGCGGACAAAAAATAAATTTTTTCTTCTCTAGTTTCACAATATACTATAATTTACATTTATCCAGTGGTTTCGGGTGCCTCGAGTCACGTTCTCCGTTCGATTGCCTTTCGATCTCTAGTCATATAAACTATCCATTATAGGCGCTTGGTATATACGATAAAGGTGAAAGCCCTAATCGCAAATTCACCATCACAAGACTTTACTTATCGCCCGAAAAAGTCGTGTTACTATGGTATAGCTATTTACAAACGTTCTCTACGAGAGCGACAACTACGCGCGTGTTTATTCAATAATTAAACTGTTCGTAAAAATGAGTTTTTACTTTTGAGAGCAGCCGAAATCCCCATTGAATATTTCGTCGAACAACTCGCAAGGGACCGAGGAACGGAAATTTAATATTTCCAGAGAAAAATAAACCTTAGAGACTGTTTTCTTTAGTGAGGACTTGATAAATTTTAAATTAAAAGAGTGGAAAAAAGAATAATATTATTTCAATAGAAACAGTGTGAAAACAAGAAGCTTTGAAATAACATTAAATTATTCTCAGTATATTTTCATTTCATAACAAGTCTAATTAAAAAACAAAAAACAAGACATTTACGAAAATCCAACATATTAATTACATTTGCTAACTTGACGATTGTTTGCGAAAACAAACTGAAAGAGAAAGAGAGAGCGTAAGTAATATAGGATGCAAATTTGTGGAAAATAGGAGAAGCAAAAAATTCTTCAGCCCCTTGGCGATATCTTTGCCAGATCAGCTAATAAGCAAATTTTTTTTTTTTTATCAATTACTGAAACGCTGAAGCCTTGACTAGGAAAAAGATCCTCTCCAGAAAAAAATTTTACTAGAAAAGTGCAAAAGGAAGGTAAATTAAAAACAACGCGATAGACAAACTTAAAAATTTAGGAAAAGTGCTCTCAAAAAAAAAAAAAAAAAAAAATTATTTAAGGCCGTGGATCGACCAGATCACGTGACCAAATTCCTGTAAAAGTCCGTGTAAGATAACTTTTTTATTTTACAAAATGTCTTTCTGGAAATTTGGTAAATACAACAAAAAGCGATGAAAAACGTCTGTCAACTTTTTTTGAGTGAAAATTTTGCAAAAAATTTTATAGTTAACTGTAATTGTCGATAAGTTCCATATAATTTTTTTATGTGTAGTACCTTTATTTAGAAAAGTTTTGTTTTTTTTTTAAATTTCCAGCACCTTTATGTATTTTTAAACTAAAAATTTTGAGTTTTTTGGTCATTTTTTTGACATTTATTGACTTTGACTAACTTTTTTGTTTTTTAACTAATTGTCATTATTCTTTTTTTATTTTGTTTCTTACAATGTCTAGCAACTTCTTAGGTATGGAAAATAACGTAACATGACTGAAAAAAAGTTACAACAAATAAAATGAAATAAAAAAATTAATAAAAATATTCCAAAATATCTTTAAAAAAATGTTGTAGTTGCTTTTTTAGCTAGAGTATTTTCCATATCCAAAAAGTTTCTACACACTGTAAGGAACAAAATAAAAAAATAATCATGACAATTGGTTAAAAACAAGAAATTTATTCAAAGTCAAAACATGCCCAAAAAACTCAAAATTTTTAGTTTAAAAATACATAAAGATGCTGGAACTTTTAAAAAACCCTAAACCTTTCTAAATAAAGGTACTAAACATAAACAAAACTATATGGAAGGCTTAAAGTCAAAAAATAAAAATATTAAAGGTGGCGGATCACCTGAACAGACGTGCTTTATTGTCTTTTCTTACGTTTCCCAAATTTTCAAAAAGATACTTTGTTAATTAAAAAAATATCATACATGAACGAATAAATGCATAATTTAGTCACGTGGTCCCATTAATCCATGTCCTCAAATAATGAAAAAGAATTTCAACTATGCTAAAAATTATGAAAATATTTATGAAATTTTGAATTCAAAAAGTGTTCGATTCGAAAAAAGAAACGAATTTAAAAAGCTTCAGTAAGTAGAATAGGAAGTGAATTTCGCAGCCAATTTCCTCTTTTCTGAACGTTGGGGTCGAAACCTCCCTAAACCATTTAATTTGGTCCAATAGCTTCCGCAAAGCAGAAAATTGTTTTGAAATGGAAAAATTCGTTTTGAAAGAGTAAATAAAAACCCTATCAAGCCGTTACTCGTCCCCTTGAAGCGAGGAAAGTTTGCATTTTGGTGTGTCCGTTTACAAAGTACGTATACGAAAGTCGCGAATCTTCAAGATAACAGATAGTTTGGTATCGTCGCGCAAAATACATAAACGGGTCGACATGATAAACCGTAATTATTTTATAGGCCTGTTTTTTCGGCCTTTATAAAATCATATATTATATATATATCACCAAATCAACAAATAAATATCCTAAATATATATATATATATGTATGTATGTATATATATATATATGTGTATATATTAAATATGTATGTAATATAATAATATGCTCTCCCAACAAATAATATAATATGTTCATCTATTCGAAATATTTAATATGATAATATATTAGGCTGATCTATGTGAAATCTACCCTTGTATCCCGGAAGGGCTAGAGCTGATTCGCCCTTTTTTGCCCTTGCTATTTTTCAAAATTTTCTTAATTCATCATCATTATCATCATTATCATCACCATCATCGTCATCATAATGATTTCTTTTCACAAAGTCCCTTCTTCTAGCCCTTTGCGTCAACTCATCTCTCGTGATCTGCATCTCACAGCCAAGCAATTCGTCTAATTCACAAATGCGCGACTTTGCTAAAATCGCAACCTACCCCGCCTTTACTTAAAATATTAGCCCTCGGCTCGTTGAGAAAAGGGCACTGAGCGATGTTCGCCCCTCCTACACTTTTTCGATCCTCTTTATTTATTTACTTTTATTAGCGAGAACGAAAAAGAATTTTTCTCCTCCGTACACCGAAAGTTAGCCTTTTCGGTATCGTTTCGCGTGCTCAAAGTTGATTTTCCCGCACTAGTGTGGTAAAATTTTAAGTGTGCGGAAAATAAAAACAAATTAAAAATTTTACCGCACGCAAAACTTAAAATTTTACCACACTATTGCGGGAAAATCAACTTTTCGCACGCAAAACGATACCTTCTCGGTTAACTTTCGATATACAGCGAACAAAAAATATCGTTCGTATTACTTGCGGAACGTATTTTAACGTTGCATTAAAATACGCCTTTCCGCACTTGATACGAAATATACTATTTCGATTAAAGTAACGAGAGGTCGTTTTGTTTTGTATTGTTAGATAGACATGACTGTTTCGTTGAATCTCAAGTTTCCTTTTCCGCATTGACTTTAAAAAAAGGATTAGAATATATAACATGGTTTTGAGAGGACGAACTCAAGCTCACGCGCGTCTAGTTGTACTAAACTATATAGAGAATAGATAATTATTGCACTAAGTCTCTGGGGCAGGCGCGAAGCGCTAAGGTCGCGCTGAGAGTGCACTCTCAGTGCCGTCTAAGGTAGTTTTTGATTATTATTTAATTAAAATCAAAAATCTACCGTTGTACGACGAGGCGCGTCACAGCCGGATTCTCGCTTTGGCCGTCGTCCACTTTCTTTAGCTTTCCTTATCGGATTTCGGTTCACAAAGTTTTTCAGGGCACCTCGTCATACCCATATGTCACCCTAAACTTTTTTTAAACTCAATTTGCATATCGACTTTGTCGTTAGCAGTATGAGCCCTCGACTTAATACGCAGTAATCAAACACGCAATCAAATAAAAAATATATCCTCAATTCGAAATCAAAAAACGATTAATTTATCTCTTCTAGATAAGTCTAGAAAAAAAAATTGAAGAAATTAAACTATGTATTTAATTATAGATTATTAGGTCACGATGTGAAAAGAATCAACTTTCTAGTCATTTTAAATATCTCTTAAAATAGATAATAATTTTTTTCAGAATTATCATTGATATTATATTCTATCTGACTACGTGTCTGGATCGAAGAATCCGATCTGCGTAAGACTAGTAATCCGGTCAAAGACCGGGAACACATAAATTGGCGAAGACCTTCTGCCCCTTCTACAACGCTTGAAGATTTACTTAAGTAGCCTAAAGTACCGAACGAAGTCAAGGGTAGTTTTGTTTTCTCAGACTTTTTCAAAATAATATCATCCATATCAGCTTGCATTTCATCTTTGGATGTTCAATTACTTTTAAGATTCCTCAATACTTTCCCAAGAGATTTGAGAAACTTGAATTTATTAACAACCTCAGTTAAAAACGCGTAATACTTGGGAAATAAGCGAATTAATTAATTTTAGCTTTCTAAATGATTAAGAGCAAAATGAAGAAAATTTTGTTTTAAAAATTTGATAAATAATAAAGATTTGCAATCAGTTTTTTCTGATTGATTCAAATTTAGATGGTTAAATATAAAAAATGCAAAAATTTGTTGCTTAGATAAATTTGCTAACTTCCTAAGTATTATATGCTTTAGAGAATGTTTAGGCGGTGCAACTAACTCCTAAATTAATTAAATCTTCACATTGCTTTATTAAATCAAACAGTAACTAGAACCTTACATTTATTTAGCAATAGTCATTTAGATCCAAAAATGACCATCATTTTTCTCAATCAGCTCTTGTTTACGCGATATTGAAAAAGAATCGTTTTTTTGGATATACCTACAAACATTAAAATTCGTAGATGTTTTTTGTTATATCCAAGAAAAAAGTTTCTTTTAATAAAAAAAAAAAATTCTTTGAATCAAACAAATTTGTGCATTGCTATACGCATAAAGAAAAGTTTCATTGAATTTAGGAAATTAATTTCTGAACAATCGTATAAGTACATGTGTCATGTGATTAACAGAATTACTTTTTTCAATTTAAAGAAAAAATTGTCTTAGTTTAAGGGGATCCGCCAACTTTAATATTTTTATTTTTTGAGTTTAGACCTTCCATATAATTTTTGTTATGTTTAGTACCTTTATTTATAAAAATAAAATAAAAATATCCCAATTGGTTAAAAAAACAAAAAATTCATTCAAAGTCAAAAAATTTCAAAAAAATAACCAAAAAACTCCAAATTTTTGGTTTAAAAATGCATAAAGGTACTGGAATTAAAAAAAAAACAAAATACCTCTCCAAATAAAGGTACCAAACATAACAAAGATTATATGGAAGGTCTAAACTCAAAAAATAAAAATATTAAAGGTGGCGGATCCCCTTGAAGTAATAAAATTAAATAAATTATTTCTCAAGTTTTTGTCGGTATTGTATTTGAATAAAATATATATTTTTTAAAATCAAATAAATAATGTAAAGAAAAATTTTTGTTCATTTAAAAAAGGCTAAAAAGGTGATTTCTTGAAATAAAATAAATTTATATTTTTTCTAAAAGTGTTTTTACTTCGAATTGATGTTAAAAAAACGATTTCTTATATTTAAATAAAACTTTTTTCTGGGTGTAAGTACTTCAACCATCAAAATCAAAGTTCAAAGCGCTGTTACACAAACAATTTTTGTTGAATTTTAATAAAACGTTTTTCTTGCAATATCGCAAAAACAGGAGCTGATTGAACAAAATAATGGTCATTTTTGGATCCAGTGTGTCCAAATTTCCCTTTAAAAAAGTTCTTCTATACCCTGCAGCAAACAGAAATTTTTTTTTGTCGGTAAGTGTAATTACTGACGGCATATTTTGTTTCTCAAGGAACAAAATTTCCTTAATATAATACTTGAGCTAAATTTAAAATAGCTGCAAATAATTTCGAATCCAATTCAACTGTTGCTTCACTTTCTTCATTCTTCACTTTCTTTGATTTAATAAATAAATATGAAGATTTGATTGATTTTGTGATTTACTGAACTGCCTGAACATTAATTATATTTCAACTCATAAAAAAGCTTCTTTTCTTCAAAAAGGAGCAAAGCATGATAAAAGATGCTAATCCTTGAATGTTATTTTACGAATTTCTCTTCTTTCCAGAAGAGGAACTCTTCCACAAAGAGATTATCATACATCAGGATTTGCAAATTGGGAAATTAGTGTTCCAAGAATAAATCTTAAATTCACAACATACTTGGAATCTAAAATACAATTTGAATTTCGAATTTGTTTGACTAACCATGACAAAGTTCGGTACGTTGGCACTTTCCTAGGATCGATTTTTCGTCGCCATGATTCATAACATCGAAAGCGTGAGTGTTGAACGGAAAACAGTTTCCGGAAGTTTGCCTCGAACGCGAATGCAAAATCATGCGCCCGGAGGCCAGAATTGAAGAGAAAGTGCTCGAGCGAAATTTCTAAAGCATGACCTTCTCTTCCCATCTTACACTTCCACCCTTTCCACCGTTACATTAGCGTAAGTAAATTTGCATCGAACTTTCTGTGGCCGCCGAGCATGACATAATTAATCGCTTTACTTCCCTTTTGCTTTTTGACTTGAACCTTTAAGAAAAAGAAAAAAAAACAAAAGAAAAAAAAGAAAATTTATCCTAAAGAGACTCAATTTTGTCAATAGGACAAAATTTTCATTCTTAATTTATGGCTCTGATTCTTCTCGCGCAATAAAATCCAATTTTAAAAATGATATCAAGTAAGAGGAAGCGGAATAATCATAAAATGCATCACATCCGAGGCTTCTGATGTAACCCTAATGCCAACCTTGAACCCAAGCTTAGAGGATGTTGAGAGCTGGGATTGCACTTTTTGTTTCGAAGTCAGGACGACGAGTCGATCACAAGTAGGTGGCTGCAGCGGTTGAAGTAGCGGCTCTAAGGGTAGCTCGAAGGGCCCGATGAATGGCATGCAATCTCATTAAACCTCCGATGGAATTAGCATTTGGGAACTGACTTTGGCCCTGGTGGATTCCCTCCTCGTCTTCGTCCTCCTCATCCTCATCTGGGTTCTCGCTCTCATCCTGGCTTCCATTCCGATTGAGACTTCGGAGGTGTCGCTGATGACGAGGGTGCGGGAGGACGCGGCGAAACATAAGGGTGGGCTGCACCCCGCACGCACCCCTTGCCCCCTTTCACTTGTCCTCGGACTCGGCCAGGGACGAAGGTTCGGTGTCCTGCCTCTCGCTGAAACACATATCGAGTTATGATTAAACTTCAGAGAAATCAGGATTAAACTTTAATTATTCGGAAAATATTCCTTATCTGATTACACAGCTCAACATCATTTCCTCTACAATTTTTTATGTTGAATACAAATCCAGTCGTAGAATTGCTCTAGCACGACTGAATTTCAAGATATCTAAAGGGGATCCGACACCTTCAATATTTTAATTTTTCAGAAATTTGATTCTTTCGGCTTTACGGACAATTCATTTTAGAATGAATTTTCAAGCAAGAAAAATTTTGTAAACGAAAATTCTCTTTTTTGTACGGTTTTTGTCATTTTCCTTTGTGTTTTTACTACTGAAATACACCCTGAATGTGGTCAAGCTACAAGTGTTATGGTCTGTTCTTGGCGATAAAATCTTTAATTTTCGGTGCCACGGTTGTGAAATTTTTCCTACTTTTGGTGCAGTTGACTGCTGTAAGTGGTTTCATAGAACGACAAAATACATTCGATAACAAAGTACACAATATTTATTATATTTTTCTTGGAAACAAATTTAAATTCACATGTTTTTTTACGTTGAATAATTACATAATAAATGAAAAGTAAAACCAAATTATTGCACCAAATCAAGCTTTGATAAATAGTAATCTTTCTTTCTGGTTTCCTATTTTATTAGCATTGGAAACCGATTTTTTCATTTTCGTAATATCTTGCTGACGTTTTTCAGTAGCCTTCATTGATTTTTTAGAAACAAGCCGCGTTTTACAACGTACCATTTTTCCTAAAAAAATGTATACATTGCGTAGATATTCAAAAGATAGGGATAGATACGAAAACAATTATTGCGTGCGTCTTAAAAAGAAATTTGACAAATAAAATGAATTAGTGTGAAAGGCGTATAATGCTTGACAAGAATATTTATTCACACAAATAATAAAAAATATAATTATTCCTTTTTTTTCGTGCTAATATTGAAGTAGGAAAATATTTATTGTCCCAAAATATTCAAAGTTGCACAAGTGTTCCTAAAACTAACGATTATGTACTAAAATATCGATGCAATTTTGTGAATTACAACTTTCATGAATATTAAAAAAATACGAAAAAAAATACTGGTAATATATATGAAAGGTAATGTTTTCTGTAGAATCAATTTAAATGCTATTAATGGTTGAATATTTCAATACTATATAATTAAATTTTAAAAATCTATGAAGCGATCCATATAAATACTATAAATCTACCTAAATACCGGAAAATACTGCAAATTTGTAAAAATAACATACAATAAAAAAATTTTAGAAATAAACGAAATACTTTAAATTTGTGTACTGATAATTTACAAAAATCGTACGCCGTTACATTAAATAAAGGGTGATCAGTTTAGAGGTATAGGATTTTAAATTGAAATAAAACAACGAAAATTCAAATTGATAGAGCAATCTTTTTTATTTTTGTGTAGAACCATTCACGACATTTATTTTTTAAAGATAACCCCTTTCAAATGTTGGTCGCAACTGCGCTTTAATTCGTCCATCCGTAAACACCAATTTTGAATGACTCGCTCGAGGACTTCGGTCGGTATCTCGCTAATAACTTCAGTAATGTTGGCTTCCAATGCCTCAATAGTAGCTAGTTTATCCACAAAACATTTATACTTTACATACCCCCACAAATAAAAGTCCAAAGGTGTGATATCAAAAGATCTTGGAGGCCAATCCACCGGTCCGAGACGAGAGATAAATTGCTCACCGAAACGACTACGCAGTAAATCCATTGTTTCATGGGCTGTATGACATGTAGCGCCGTCTTGTTGGAACCAAATGTGGAGATTACGGGCTTCAATTTCCGGTATCAAAAATCGCCCAAGTAGTGCCATAAGATAGGCCAAGTTGTTGAGATCGGCGCCAAAATCGATTCTTCCGGGTCTTCGGCAAAACTCTAATTTACAGCCGCAATATTCTCTACAGTTCGGGCTGTACGTGGTCTAATCAGTCGAGTATCATCCAATAATGTTAAATCATTCTCGAGTTTGCCGATGGTATGCCGAATAGTGCGTTCGGTAGGAAGATTATGTACACCATATGTAAATTGGCCTGAGCGCGCGATAAACACTTTTCACAGAGCGTCCATTTTCGTAATATAATTGTACGATTTGTAAACGTTGTTGAGGCGTAAGTCTTTCCATGATGAAATGTCAATAAAAACTGAATAAAATTGTGTATTTAGTTTGACAGTAGTCACGCGTGACATGTCAATAAAACCCTATTGGAAAAAGTACCTCCAATTTGATTACACTTTACAAACATGAAAAATCTACAACTCTAGACTCCAAAGGTTGTATGACTTTAAAAATAAAAAAATTGAAAAATCTTACTCTAGTAACCAGATCGTCAAAGAATTAAAATTACAAAATACCGAAGGAAATATATTTTTTTCGAAAAACCCCTCCCGAAAATTTTTTTTACCTACGCCCCTGATTCCTATTATTTTGTGCAGCAGCACACAATATTTTTATAATATTAACCACAATACATTGTTAAAATCAGTTGTGCACAACAAATTCACATTCCATAAAGATTTTCTCCAAAGTAAAAATACTGCCACGTTTGTGACATTTTGATAGTTATTTGATCATTACGGAGAAGCGGTTTGAGTTAGGAAATTTTCCGAAATATTTTGAGGTTCTGCTAGCAAACGTCAATAAAAAATAGTTAAATGCACGATGAATTATTTGATACTCAGAGGATACAAGTGCTACGGCTGAGACATACATCTTTTATACGTACCGTTTTTTGATATTTCTCGGGTGATAAAATACACACAATATTTTTTTAGACTGACATATCGCTGTCAAAACGTACAGAGATCACTGCTGATTCGAATTGACAAATGCAAGGTGCAAAACAAAGCACGATACAAAAGAACCAAAATAATAATTCAAAGCATGTAATTTTTATCAAAACTGATGGACATTTTTTAAAGTCAAGTTAGGTAATTTGAAAAACGTGCAAAAATTACAAAAAAGACATGCCACGGTTGTGAGTGCCAAAATTGTTACGTATTTTCTAAGGAAAATCTTTAGCTATTGGTACTTTCTAACATAATTTCAGTTGAATTTTAAATAAATAAAACTTCTGCATTTATTGTGGATATGGTAAAGTAATCTCGAAAGTTTAAAGAAAATAAGAATTAAGTAATTCTAATCCTTTATTAATTAATTTTTGGGGGCTGGGGGGGGGGGGGGGCACCGAAAGAATTTTATATAAAAAGTATCGTCTCCAGTTACTAGCATCGTACGAAAAAATGTTCGCAATAAAACTTTTTATTTTCGAGGCAGGAAAGCGACTTTGTAAAAGTTTATCTCACACCCCCAAGTTGTCAAGTTTAATTGAAAATTAAACTTAAAGAATTGTCTGATAAGGTAGACAATGGCATAAATAGAGGTTCCTATTCAGAATTTCAAAGACCCCCCCACCCCCCGTGTGTGGGGTAAACTTTTGCGGAATCGCTTTTCCCCCTCGAAAATAAAAACAAAATCGTAATTTCGAATTTCATAAGTTAAAACTGTGAGGACAACCTAACTAAAGTAAGTGATTGTGAAATTCACTTTCGTACTTTTACAGAAATATGCAAAAAATTACTTTAAAAAATTAAATTTTAATAAATTTTCTATTGTATTTCTATTGTATTGTACTAATGTACCCTCAAAATGCTTACCTATAATGTTTTCTAAACATTTCTTTATTCTAGGTAAAAAGTGGAATAATTATTTTAAAAACAGAAAAAATAAGAATTGTTTTTATTGAGTTATTTTTAAATAGATGTATTTTCAAACAAAAATAATATTAAAATTATACTGATTATATTAAAATGTGATTCAACAAGTACATACCCTGGCGGAAGTTTCGGATTAAAACTCATTCCGAACCAATCCGAAATTTCCTGAATCATTCCGGAATTTGTATCCGAACCAAACAGTTTCATTCTAATCTAATCCGAAAAACTTTATAAATCTCGATTCGATTCAAACCGGATAAATATCAATCAGACTCAATTCGATTTATTTCGATTCAAGCCAAGATATTAATCCGAATGAATCAGAACAGAATTTTCTATCCGAATCATTCAGGATCAATCCTAACTCGAATTGTTCTAAACCGAATTTTGAATCCGAACCAATCAGAATGAATTCGTGATCGGAATGATTTGGATTGAATAGGACTGGAAATACGGTTAGGGTTAATCCGAGTTCGGATTGATCAAGATTGAAAACTTAGTTTTAATTCATTTGAATTAGCATCTCAGATTGAATCGGATTTAAGATATGTTCGTAATGAATTTCAATCCGAAACTTTCGCCAGGACAGGTACATAGACTTCTTTACTTATTATTGAATCGTGTGTAATCAATATGAAATCTAATGAAGAAAACAGAATCTCGGCAATTGCTTAAGGAAAAAATAACTTTTGAATCCGAAAATTACCATTTCATTATTGTTTTACGTTTTGAGAATTATGATTAAATAGTATATTACGTGCCTAGGCGCACAATGAGGGTTATTGCGTGACGAGCGACAATGCTCGCAAGAGATCGAAGCCAAGGTGTAGTCGAGGTATAACCGATGTGTAGTCAAGACGTAGCTGAGGCAAAGCCGAGACGAAGCCGAGGCGCGATCAGTCCTGCGAGGATTGTCGCGAGTCTCGTAATTTCCCGAATTTTGTGCATTGGCACGTATTCTATTTTATGTGACTTCGGCGTGGATACGAGTTTTTATGCGTACACTCGAATCTAATCTAGTATTGTAGTTGTTTGCGGCGCTAGTCATTACACTTGATATGTCACGACTAGTCCCGACCATTTTGAATTTATCGATCTTGTGTAGTAGTAATGGATTTTAATAGACGCATGCGCAGTTCAAATGTACAAGGCTTTGCCAGTAGGGTGCTAACGCTGTACGAAGAAGAAGAAGATTCTGCTCCGCTGTAAGACTATATGCGCATGCGCAGTTCAATTTTTACATTATATTCCTCTGTAACGGAATGCACAACATTCCGTTACTCTCAGATGTGACGGAAATACGAGTTTCCGCGCCGGAGGCACATAAAACATTTAGTGTTGCTACTCGATAATTCAATTGTTATTGAATTCCACTCTATGGAAATTAACATTGTTGGAGATAAATTATAGTTTCATATATCACAAAGCCAGTTTTGAGCAATCAAAGAAACTTATATGAATAAAAACTACTTATTGCAATAATTTATTATGTCATTCTTTAATCCACTCTAATGAATTATTTTTCATTTTTACGAGCTGTCCGAAGAAATTAGCAAGTTATTAAGCTGATGAATGATCTTATTATCCTTAAATTTGAAAATAAGGAAAGGTCATTTTTTCTTGTCTAGGTGTTATTAATTCTATTAAGTTTAACCTGAGATAAGAATTGTATCTGATGAAAACAGATTGTAATAATTAAATTTAAATGCAACTTAAACTGGAAATATTTGTAAGACTTTACGACGACTATTTTAATGTGTAAAGCTTTATTTTCGTTTACCAATTTCCTTTACGTAATAGGAAGATAATCGTTTGGAACTTCAACGACAGTTGAATTGATTCCTAATTATTTGTACAAATCTAATTCCCACCTCCTTTATGAATTCGATTTCGAACTTTGGATAGTAATTTGCTTCCCCTTATGTTATTATTATTTCCAAATAAGAATGAAAGTTAAAATTGCTCTGTGAAGATGATACTACAAACTTGGTCAATATGGAATAAGTTCCGAATGTTCAGAAAATGAAAGTAACTTATATTGCCAGGGGAAAACCGTAACAAGAAATAAATCCCATTAAACTTGCTCATTTACTTCACTACGATTTAGTTCAGAGAATCTTAACTCTCTAATTAAAACTTTTCTAGATAAAAAGTAGAAAACAGAATCACTTTTATTCGAAATTTTTCCTGATAATAATGTCGAATAAATTCAGATGCAAATTAGTTTGGAGTAATTTGTGAAGTAAAATAATTTTCTGTGTGATTTAACAAGATTCCTGACAATCTCGACTAATTTCTCATCTAAAGATATCTTTACGTGGCACGTGTGATACCTACTAGAGAGCCAGAATTGTTTTCATATTCCTGGTTATGCTATAAGGTGCACGTAAAGGAACATTGTTATCGCAGCTCTCTTTCTTTTATCTAACCACTTTTATCTATCCTACTAAATTTTGAAAAAAAGGGTGGAAAACTAAAGCAAGCAAATCTCCTATAAATAAACTCAGATACACTTTAAGAAATTTCTGTATTAAATTTTCATTACATGTAATGGAAGTTTTATTCAGTACCGTATATTAAATTTAAAATAATTTCATTTTAAAAAAATACAAACTCTTATTTGAATTTTAATATATATGTCTATACATGTTAATAATGTTTGTTAATTTTAATATATATTTTTTGAAAAGTTATTAAATTTTATATGAATTAAATTAATGTTTCATAATATAATATATATATCATATTAAAGTAAAAAAATACGTGTCGAATATTTTCGATCAAAGAACCTGAAAAAAATATTTCACACAAAATAGTATATTATGTGCCTAGGCGCATAATGAGGGTTATTACGCGACGAGCGACAATGCTCGCAGGAGATCGGAGCCAAGGCATAGTCGAGGCATAGCTGAGGCAAAGCCGAGACGAAGCCGAGACGCGATCAGTCCTGCGCGCATTTTAAGCGAGTCTCGTAATTACCCGAATTGTGTGCATTGGCGCATATTCTATTTTATGTGACTTCAGCGCATTACGATTTTTTCTGCGTACACTCGAATCCAATCTGAAAAGATCGAAATTGCCGTGATTATCGCCCATCTCACTTGACATTTCGCTAATACTTCCGGCCATTTTGATTTTCTCGATCTTGTGTAGTTGCAGCGTGCTGTAATAGACGCATGCGCAGTTCAAATGTACAATGCTTTATCAGCACTGTGCCAACGCTGTACGAAGAAGAAGAAGAATAAGATGAATATTATGCTCCGCTGTATCGTAATAGGCGCATTCTCAGTTCAAATTTTACATTATGTTCCTCTGTATCGTAATACACAACATTACGCTACTCTCAACTGTAGCATAAAACGAGTTTATGCGCCGGAGGCACATAAAAAATGTTAAATGTTAATCTTGGGTGGAACCACCCATTTACAGAATTATTAAATACAATCTGAGGATTGGAAAAACTAACATTTATGAGAAACTAAATTTCCAACTTAAAGTTTATTTTAGAATAGTATATTATGTGCCTAGGCGCAAAATAAGAGTTATTACGCGACGAGGGACAATGCTCGCATGAGACCGAAACCGAGACGAAGCCGAGGAGCGATCAGTCCTGCGAGCATTTTAAGCGAGTCTCGTAATCACCCGAATTGTGTGCATTGGCACTTATTCTATTTTTTGTGACTTCGGTGCGTATACGAGTTTTTATGCGTACACTCGAATCTAATCTAGTACTCATCATGATTCTCGTCATGTTCCCTTTTTTAATCAAAATTTATCACAAGTTTTTCATCCGAATTTCGAACTGATCCATTGACACTGAATGTACACATTACTATTCATAAGACTGAAATTGTAGTTCCGACCGTTTTCTTACGAATTGATCCTTCCAAACTCAATTTCACGAACAGGCCGTTAGCTGATATGATTCAGACAGCAAGACGATGAAGATTTAAAGGAAAATCATGCCAAAGATTCCCTGCATTCCAGACATACCCCAACCTATTTGGATCCCGGCTTCCATAGAATATTTCTCATTACAGAACAATTCACATCGAGGACATTATTAGTTTCAGCGATAGATGCCTGATAAATCAACCATTGAATATGAAAAATTAGTACATAAATATTAAATCGCTTTCCTTTTTGGTTTTATTTTTTAAATTAATTTGGTATCCCTATGAATTGCCCCTTTTAATGAAAAAATGACTCCTGATTTTTTTCAGATTTTTAAAAATCTTATTAATTTTAATAGACTTTAATATACAAGTATAGTAAATCGAAATTAATCGATTTGTATATTATGAAAAATTAATATATCGGCTTGGCAACAAAGTCATTTCATTTTTTTCTCATGATTTTTAAAGCAAGTTTATTAATACAAATAACAAACATTAATCAATCATGTATTGACCATTTTGTTCGATGACCTTTTGTCATCTTTCAGTCAGCTTTATAATTTCGCATTCGTAGAAAGTTTAGTTCTTAGAAGCAAAAAACTGAATCAACTCATTTTTGACAGCCTCATTTGAATCGAATGTTTTTCCATTCAAATCGTTTTGAAGTGAACGGAATAGATGATAATCGGATGGTGGAAGGTCAGGACTATATGGTGGATGAGGCATCACTTCCCAGCCTATCTCCAATAATTTTTTGCGAGTGTCCAAAGATGTATGTGGTCTGGCGTTATCTTGATGGAAGATGCCGCCTTTACGAGTTGCCAGTTCTGGCCGCTTTTCCTTGGTTTCTTTGTCCAATTTCATTAGCTGGCGACAGTAGACAATCGAATTGATATTTTGGTCCCTTGGGAGCAGCTCAAAATAAACAATACCTTTCAAATCCCACCAAACACTCAGCATAACCTTCTTTTGATGAATATCGGCTTTTTTTGCCGATTGTGCAGGCTCATCTCGCTTGCTCCATCATCTTTTTCGCATGAGGTTATCGTAAACAACCCATTTTTTATCGCCCGTTATGATTCGCTTTAAAAATGGATCGGTTTCATTACGTTGCAGCAGTGAATCGCAAATGGAAATTCGTTTGGTGAGTTGAATTTCGTTCTATTTATGAGGAACCCAAATATCGAGCTTATTAACGTAACCAAGTTGTTTTAAATGTCTTTCAACGCATGCATGTGATATGTTAAGCTTCTTTGCGATCTCTCGTGTCGTACTACGCCAGTTATTTTCTATCATTGCTTTTATTTTGTCGTCGTCAACTTCAGTGGGGCGTCCAGAGCGTGGTGCATCTTTGAGGTGAAAATCTCCGGAACGAAAACGAGCAAACCAATTCTGGCACTGGCTTTTTTTTCCTCCTAACTGTCCTCTCCGTACATTCAGAAATCAGTCACAAATCTAACATATTACAGTGAGTTTGGTGAGAAAATTATGTGCTCTCAGGAAATATATTACAGGAAAAAGAAAACAAGGAATAAAAATTCGACCTTCAACGAGGACAGAGTTGGCACAAATTCTGAAAATTAACTTGTGATGAATGTGAGAGATATTTGTTACATCTATAAAGAAGAGTTGTTTCAATTTGACGTTTATATTACAGAGATTGCAAACAACGTTATAAAACTTTTTTCAAAAGCCATTGTAGAAATAATGCATCAAGTCACAAAAATGTGTGTTTCTAGTTTATGAGATGTATGTTCAAAGAATATTTATTATAAAAACTCACTTTCCAAAACTTTTATGTGCAAAAAACCCCAAAATTTTCGAGAATTATTTGGACGAAATCGTCCATGTCAAAAAGTGAGATTAGAATACGATTTTTTGAGTTTTCTTATATTTAAAAATATTCAAAACCTGAAATAGACCATAAAGTCCTTAAAAAATAAGTATGATTGTTTTTTCAAATAAAAGGAACAATTAAATGTATTTTTATAACTACATGTATTTGGCAACATAAAAAATTGATTGGTTAACTTATTCGAATAATGTTTGATATCACAGGTAAATGATAATATACAGGGTGAGGTACATAAAGTGTTGCAGAGAGGTAGCGCACTCAAACTATTGATCACATCAAAAAATGTTTTAGACAAAAGTTTCAGTGTTCGAAAAGGCCGTCATACTGGACCACCCTATTTTTTATCGGTGGAGGCGCTGAAGCTACGTCAAGGTCAACTCCACTTTTTTAAATGGAACCATGTAATTTTTTTTCCATGACATTATTACCGATTTTAAGACGAATTTAGCGACTTACAACACAAGGTCATTCTAGTCACGCAGAATATGAAATTAGTCGAAAAATCATTTTCATTTCTTTTCATTTCTTACGATACCCATGATAATACACATCGATAGGGTATTGTTAACATCGGCAGAAAGTAATCATTTTCTGTTGACATATCAGTTAATCACACATTACCTTCTAATGTGAGTACAGCGGAACACGAACATGAGCGATTTTCAAGAATATTTTGATATGTTGATGGTGCTGGGGAATGCCGTAAACATTAAAGAAACGCCCAAGATTTGTATGCTGCTCGTTATCTGGATAGGCAAAAAAATCGCACATGACTTTTAAGCGATTAGCTGACTGTTTCTGTCACTTCGGTACAGTGAAACAAACACGAGTCAAACGTCGACCAATTGTTAATGAAAATAATGCGGCTGATAGCTTTTGCTGCACTAAATCCACATGCGAGCAGCAGGCAAATAGAAAAAAAGAATGGAATTAGTCAGCGATCTGTATTAAGAATCTTACATCAACACAAGTTCCATCCGTATCGTATGTCATTACATCAGGATTTGTACGACAATGATTTCCTAAAACGCGTCAATTTCTGTTACTGGATTCGTATAAAAATGCGCACAGATGTCTCATTTTTGAGTCATGTGCTTTTTTCTAATGAAGCTAACTTCGCAAATACGGGAAATGTGAATAGGCATAATATGCATTATTGGTCAAATGAGAATCCTCGATAGATGAGAACTGTACCATTTGAACATCCGTGGTTCGTTAATTGTTGGTGCGGCATTGTCGGCGATCACGTCTTTGGTCCATATTTTTTTTAAGGTCGCTTGATTGGGCAAGTTTACGCAAACTTCCTGCAAAACGTACAACACGACGGTGCACCACCCCTTATGCTCTGTGTTCAAGACAAGCGATGAATGAGATTTTTGACGAAAAGTGGATAGCACAAGGCAGCCCTGTAGCTTGGTCACCTCGTTCGCCAGATTACTTTTTATGAGGTTTTGTCAAAGAACGCGTAATGGCAGTAGCACTTACCATGCCTAACGACATGAAAGAAAGATTACGCCGAGCATGTACCAAAATTACACCACAAATGCTGGCCGAAGTAAGACAGTCTTTTCATCAGCGAATTAACAAGTGCTTACAAGTCGAGGGTCATCACTTCAAGCATTTTCTGAAGGTAGACCCAAACCAAGGTTAGTGGATCCTTTGAAAGTGATTATTCCGATATGTTTCGATTTTCCGACTATTTTCATACTTTGTGTGACTAGAATGACCTTGTGTTGTAGGTCGCTGAATTCGTCTTAAAATCGGTAATAATGGGGTGGTCCAGTATGACGGCCTTCTCGAACACTGAAACTTTTGTCTGAAACATTTTTGGATATGATCAATAGTTTTGAGTGCTATCGCTCTGTAACACTTTATGTGCCTCACCCTGTACATCTATTTTTAAATTGTGAATGCATTTACAAAAAATTTTATAAAATATTTGAGACTGCATTAGTCATTGAAGTTGTCCTTAATTTCCAAGTACTTTTTTCGCGAATATAACTCATTTTAAAACCAAAGAATACACTGAAAAAAATTATTAGTAAAACCAACTACTTCGGTTTGTAAAATATGCCTCAGCTATTTTATTAGTAAGCACAACATTTTTTTTGTTGGTGTTACTACCCATGTTCTTGTGATAATAATTGAGATAGTAACACCAACAAAAAAAATTGTTGTGAACTAATAAAATAGCTGAGGCATATTTTACAAACTGAAGTAGTTGGTTTTACTAACCATTTTTTTCAGTGAATAAGACCGAGCGCGAAACACGACGATCCAATCGGGTTTATGAAACATTAATATGCATTCATATTAAATTTAATTACTTTTCAATAAAAATATATTAAAATCAACAAAAATTACTAAAATATATACACATTTGCAATAAAATTCAAATAAAATTTTGTATTTTTCAAGATGAAAATCTTTTCAATTTAATATACGTTACTGAAAAAAACTTCCATTACATGTAATGGAAGTTTAATACAAAAATTTCTAACAGTGTATGTAGAGGTCGATCGAGGTGAATTCCAGTCATAATTACTTATTCCCCATTAATTTGTCTTTATATGATACTTATTTCATACTACAACAACACTTGCTCTTGACAGAATCCGTTAAATTTTTATAGATAGCTATTAAGAGAAGCTTTAGTAGACTTGATTGTCTGGTGATTTTTCAAAGCGCGTAATATCCCTTAACGGAGAAGCGCCAAAATAATTTATAGTACTTTTTCTTTCGGTTTTTATCTTTGCTAACAAAATCTTCCTGCTATGAATGCCTAACAACTAGGACCTAAAATACATTCTGGATGTTGACTGAGTTTATTCATTTCCAACCAACCCCATGTCTATTTTTTTTTCCTGAAACTAACTCCCTTTTCTGTCTAAGCTCTGACTCCATTTCCTGCATACAAAGAGATGACGACCCATCGGCTAAATATTTGAAGTTTTATGTCACAGTTTCAGTTTTTTGAATGCGAGATGAATCGGTAAAAAGATGGAAAATTCTACACACAAGATTGCACCAATATAGTGGAATTTTTTCAAAGCATTGGTCATTTCATAAAAATGAATGAAGGCAATGAGAAAAGTTTTCGTTTATAATTTAAAGGATGTAATTACTTTGCCTTTTATATGAAAAGAGTTGAATTTATAGATGTTCAAAACTCTTTTTCCTGACAGAATTAAAATGTTTACCTCAATGCTTTTTCGTTTAAAAGAAAAATAATTTCAACAGCAGATCTACCAGACCAGTAAAAATAATCTATAGTCCATTATAAATGGTAATGGTGAATTTCATTTTAAAAAATAAATAAAAAAATGAAAAATTATATATGTACTAAAATATTTTATGACTTTTAAAGCACCATATGAATGAATAAATGAATAGTAAAGTAGGTTTAAATGAAAAAAATGTTCACATCGATGTTTAAAGTCACAAGAGAATCTATTGATGATATTGAGCCTCATTTTTATTAAATTGACAGCATCGATGTGGTTCACATAATAGGGTTATATTTTTCTTCGAAGACCTTGGATGGGCTAAACTTCAGTAAAAAGCCTGAAAGACGAATCGAGCTATCAAAGGGATCCAAAAAGAATAAGGGTAGGCTAAATAAATGTATTCCTTACAGTTATGGTAATTTTTTCGAAGAAAAATGTGTTTGTTTACGTCAAACAAAAGTATATTTTTTGTGTTTTTACTTTACATGCATTTTTCTTATAACAGAAAAACCAAATTCCAACATTTTAATGTTCGGGTGTTGGTAATAATTTTGAATTTAATTTTTATTATTCATTTAAAACAATACCATTTATTTCCTTTGTTTTAATTAAGATTCTTCATATTATGTATTGAAATATGTTTATTGCATTTTCATCGAATTCAGTTTAATGTCGTTTTAGAATAGAACAACATGAAATTTGGAAGAAGGGTTTTTTCCCATATGTATTCAACACTTTCTGCTTGAATGGCCAGCTCAAGGAAAGATTCTGCCACTGAACGAAATCGAAGGATGGAATATGCTATCCTCTTATAAAAGCCGACCCTTTTAGACGTGGGATACATGTGTGATAGCTCAAGCAGAAACTTGCACGACATAAGATGGACGCCTCTATTAAGCTACTCTGTAGAAATAGACCTTCAAATGAATCAAAGAACGCGAAAAAAAGTGTTATTACACTTGGATTTTTTTTCAGTAAAACATACCAGTGCTACAGTTATTTATTTATATTCTTTGTAGTATATATAACAGAGCAAAATATCTACAATCTCAAGATTCTGCTTTTCACATCTCGAGAAAAGCGTAACTCACAACAAATTTTCCATTCTTATTCATATTTTACAGATCTAAAGAAGTCATGTGATAAAGATCGTCAGCAGATTACTTTGTAATACGAAGCGCGAGTGTCACGATGAGAATATGTTCCTTAAAGCCGATAGAGCGCGAGGGAAATTGAATTTCCTTTTTCGTTTAAAATTTTTAAAAAATTTAGTAACGTTGAGAAAATATAATTCACATTTACAATATTACAAAATTGACTTTAGCTTCAGTATCAAATTACAAGAAATAAACCCAAATGCATGTAAAGAATATAAGACCGAGCGCAAAGCGCGACGATCAATTATTTCGGAGCCCGAAGTATGAGTGTTATTCCAACATTAATACGAAGAACTTTTAGCGAAAAGACAATTTTTTTTACCGATAATAAGACTATTTGCATATTTGTTCATAAAATTTGTTTATAACAATTAAATGGAATAATAAACAAGTTATCTGTATTCTGTGAGTCCTCAAATATTCATTTATGACCATATACAATTTACCCAAGCAGTTATTAAAGCGTAAAAAATTGTTATGTAAAAAATTTCAGTTTTCTATACTTTGAGTAAAAAAATTATCAATAAACAAAATATTTTTTTATTGTTTCTTCCAAAGTTTTGAAATTTTCTAAAAAAACTTCTTAGAACCCTAATGAATTACTTTCTTGCTGGAAGTTTTTCGAACTCGAAAATTCCCTCGATACTTCTTTTCGCGGAAGCTCAAAAAATACAGTGCTCGGCGCGTGTTGATTAACATTATAATGTTAATTAACAAATTAAATTTTTGTCCCAACTCAAGTCTTGTGAGCATCGCTAGTGTCTTTCGCGCTAGTATATTAAATTTGAGCTCATTTCGTCCATAAAAACTAGTTTTTATTCTTTATTTCGTAAATGACAAGTCGAATCAAAAAATTTGTTCAACATAATTTGTGCCTTTTTAAATGTTCTATAAGCTCATCTTTTTTTCCCTTCATTTTCCGCCTTTTTCTCCGGGACAATTTTTTCCTGGCACTTTGCCTCGCGAAAAAAGAAACGGAAGATGCCTCGCCGCGCCTAAACGGTTATTACATGGAGGCCCTCAATTATCATAGTAACATTTTTCGATTAAACTAAAATTAGAAAAGTTACAGTATGTTAAAACTCGAAAAAATTCAATATATATAAATTCCATTTTCCAGTTAAATTCTACGAGATACAAAAAAAAAATTATGATACAAAATTGTTCACTACATAAAGATCTACAAATTTAAATCGCAACATTTTTTCATAAGATGTGTATTTTTCTTTTTAATTAAAAATATTGAAAATCGAAAATTCAATTTTTTAACCATAATATGTGAAATACAAAAGAAAAGTAAGAATGCAAAATTGTTTGTATCAATAAAGTCTACAAATTTTGTCTGGCACAGTTTCTAATAAAATGTATTTTTTTCGATTCAATTTCAAAAAATACGATTAAAATTTAAAAATGTTGTATCACTGTAATTATTTGTGATGTATCAAATGTCCAAGAATGAATTACAGATGAGTAAAATTCAGAAGTGTAGAGTAAAGTATAAAATCATGCATTAAAGATTTCTAAATATATATATTATTACTCGTAGTATAATTATAAGAAACCAATCTTTTATTCAATTACAAAAATGCTAGAGCCTTCTGTTTATTCTACCCTAGGCTTCACTCAAGAGTTCAGTCAACCGTAAGTCGCAAGACTCATTCCACCACCTATATCTATTTACGCACGAACGAATGAAAGTAATATGTGCCTTGGGCACACATAAAAGTTTTCTAATTCGAGAAAAGTGTTGAATTTTCAGCATATTGATGTTCTACCTTATTATATTTGACAATCTAAACCAATTATAAACATACAAAATACAATTAGTTTATTTTAGTAGGAAGTTATTAATTTAATCCTAATAGATTGAAGTTAACGTTCCGGCTGCACGGAAAATATTAATTGTCGAAACTTTCTTTAATTGTCATCGACTTTTGGATATGACAAGTCAATGAGAATTTCGACAACTTTTTTAGAAGCTTTCATTGAAAGGTATATGGAATTATTGAAATCGTCAATGAATTTTATTACAATTTCAGTCCCATCCAAAAGTCGATGACAAGTGACTGCAATAAGAATTTTTATTCCCATTCCATCTAAATCTTTTGTTACTTTTAAGGTTTAAAAACTATAGTCAATTCTCATCTATCACTTTTATGAAAAAGCCTGTTTTAGTCTAACAGTTTATATAATTTATTTGAAAGTTTCACATAACCTTTTTCTGGTTCAAAAAATGAAAAAAATTTGTATTGCTTCATTTTAAAGTACATACTTTTAACAATGTTTTTGCAAAATTTCATCGAGATCGGGGCACTAGAACCTAAGATACGGCCGTTCATAGCGCGCAGTTTCTGGAACTACTTAATGTCCACCTAAAACTTTAAACGCGATTATCTCGGAATCGTATTTTTGAAAAAATGCCATTGCGGTGAGCACGATATCTCGCTAACAACTACATCGATCAATTTGAAATTTGGAGGGGTTGTTTGTACTTACAATAGCTAGTTCGTAAACGAAGGAATTTTTTTTCAGACAAATCCTTCTGTTTTTTTTTGCGGAAAACTCAATTTTTCGACCTTAAAAAATCGACTTTTTCGGAAAAACTATCACTGTAACTGTAAAAATTTTTTTTTTTTGTAAAATCCTTCGTTCACGAACAACGTCACACTATATACTAACGTAGTTTTTTTTTTTTTTTCAGCTGAGCCGTTACCGTTATTTCATGCTCACAGTAAGCCATTTCAAACAAAAGGAGTTCTGCGGCAAGGAGTGTACCTTCCCTGATTTTCCGAACTTTCACTCGAAATTTTATACAAAAACACAATAAGAGATGTACTTTTTGAAACTTTTTATCGCATTTGAATAAAACTATGGTAACATGATTAAAAAAAATAAATAAAAACCCTGTACTTCTACTCCTCATGGTCCCTCCCAACAGGCCTAGCAAGTGCTCATTTTTGATGTTTTCAAAGGCAGAAAGTATTTTTGGACATATTATTTCAGGTACAGTAGAAATAATAGTTTTCGGAATTTTGGAATCGTATCGAATTTTTGTAGCAGAAAATGAAAATCTTTCAATTAAGGAATTATATACTCGTTTTCCTTCATAAATATACATATAAAGGGTGATCAATTTAGAGGTATAGGATTTTAAATTGAAATAAAACAACGAAAATTCAAATTGATAGAGCAATCTTTTTTATTTTTGTGTAGAACCATTCACGACATTTATTTTTTAAAGATAACCCCTTTCAAATGTTGGTCGCAACTGCGCTTTAATTCGTCCATCCGCAAACACCAATTTTGAATGACTCGCTCGAGAACTTCGGGCGGTATCTCGCTAATAACTTCAGTAATGTTGGCTTCCAATGCCTCAATAGTAGCTAGTTTATCCACAAAACATTTAGACTTTACATACCCCCACAAATAAAAGTCCAAAGGTGTGATATCACACGATCTTGGAGGCCAATCCACCGGTCCGAGACGAGAGATAAATTGCTCACCGAAACGATTACGCAGTAAATCCATTGTTTCACGAGCTGTATGACATGTAGCGCCTTCTTGTTGGAACCAAATGTCGTGGAGATTACGGGCTTCAATTTCCAGCATCAAAAATCGCCCAAGTAGTGCTATAAGATAGGCCAAGTTGTTGAGATCGGCGCCGAATCGATTCTTCCGGGTCTTCGGCAAAACTCTCATTTACAGCCGCAATATTCTCTACAGTTCGGGCTGTACGTGGTCTAATCAGTCGAGTATCATCCAACAATGTTAAATTATTCTCGAGTTTGCCGATGGTATGCCGAATAGTGCGTTCGGTAGGACGATTATGTACACCATAAATTGGCCTGAGCGCGCGATAAACACTTTTCACAGAGCGTCCATTTTCGTAATATAATTGTACGATTTGTAAACGTTGTTGAGGCGCAAGTCTTTCCATGATGAAATGTCAATAAAAACTGAATAAAATTGTGTATTTAGTTTGACAGTAGTCACGCGTGACATGTCAATAAAACCCTATTGGAAAAAGTACCTCCAATTTGATCACACTTTATAACAAGTTTTTGCGCTTTGAAGTGGGATTAATAGTACATTATGTAACGCGCTTGGCTTTAAGTTGCATCTAATACTTTATGCAAGGGAAAGACGCTTTTCGCGTCATTCCGGAAGTGTTTGGTATAACATTAGCAAATCGGGGGATTTTTACCGTACTTGGACGGTAAAAATCCTCACCCCAAATATCCCCCGATTTGCTAATGTTACCAAACAATCCCGAAATGACGCGAAAAACGTCCTTCCGTTGCATAAAAGATTTAAAAACAGCGACGGCAACGTAAATAGAAAGCAAAACAATTCTCGTACTCCGGGCCGACACGGTAGTGCTGCGGGCAGAGCTCGAGCGAGAATTAAGGGGAGCGGCAAGGTAAGTGGAGGTGACTAATTTCAAAACAGTCGAAAGCGTCTCTTTTTCCACAGAAAGATTTCAAATTTTTTTAATTTGAACTTTATTTGCAGTAATGCGATATAAGAATTTCAAATAGTCTACGAGGATACCTGTCGGGAACGTATCCTATCTGATACGCAAATAATGATCCTCCGATAATGTAGGCAGTGGAAAAATTTCGAACTCAACCATCTAATTGGTAATAAACTAATTTTTAAAAAGAAATTTCTCTTCCAAAATGCATTGAAATTAAGTTTTGTTCTATTTTCTCTGGTTTCTAGTATTAAAGCTCACGACTCACAGACCTTCAAATTATCCTGCCAATGCTTGACAAGTGCGTATACATTGAAAGATATATGTACGTATACATATTCATAAGGCAATTTCGTCTAATTTAGGCGACACTTCATTCAACCCAAATCAATGTTTGTTTGAATCTATGAAAGGAAACTGACATTCCATGCGTTGCGACTCTGATTTCATGGCTTATTAATTTTAGAGCTATAGCAAATTGTAATATAAATTCGAGAATTCTTAATCTTTCTGTGTTGCTTCCTTATCAAAATTATAAGAAACGAGCTTTTCTGTTATTCAATTTTTCATTCGAATTACAGGGACTATTGCATTGTTTAGTTAAGTCTACCTTGTAATAATTCATTTCCTTTTGGTACTAATTAAAACCTTTAAACTCGAAATTGAACTACAAAAGCTATAAAGCCAGAAAAGAATATTAAATTTTCATTGAATTGAACTTAATCAAAATACTAGTGAACTAATATCCTTTTATGGATGCTATTTTAGAAAGATCGTAGTCTTTATGGGAGCATAAAGACACCTTTTAGAAGCCTAATAAGTATTAGAAATTCATGAGCCGTCACGTACGACAGTTTGAACCCTCAGGGTTTTTTAAACCTTATACGACCAAAAAGGTTTTAAAGTTTCCGACACTGAATAACTAATTTGCTGGAGCATCGTTGCTTCGCGATTAGGAACAAAAAAAGAAAATTTTAAAATGATTAAATTATCATAAATCATGCTTTATTTTTTCGGGGATAATAATATGCTCTAACGGCTCTACTGTTTCCAATTTTGGAAAAAATTAAATAATCTCTAAATATAGTTATTTTAAACAAAAATTTCTTCATAAAAAATTCTTTTAACGTTTCAGTCAATGAAAACTTTACTTTTAAAATTAGAAACAGTGGATTTGTAAAGAATATTTTCCCCGAAAAAATAAACCACGATTTATGAAAATCGAATAATTTTTAAAAAATTGGTAAGAAGCGGGAGTAAGAGAAAATTTTATTTGCAAAAAATATTATTAAAAGTATTATTTTTTGTAAGTTTCAAATTTGTTTCAAAAAAGATAATGTTTTTTCTCCGATAAGACACGTTCGATAATAGCATTTGAAGTCTTAAAATCATAAAAAAAACTTTCTTCTCCAGAGACATGATTTTTAGCACCAGAAGTACCTTAAGTTATGCTTTAAGTTTTGGAGAATGAGGTCCTAAAGGTTTTATGGGTAGGGGACATTTTTAATAACTCATTCCAGATCCTTAAACTGAGCACCTTTTAGCCTGTACTACACGGAAAAAAATGGTTCAATAAAGTTTTATAGAACTGTTCAAGAGTTGAGGATACAGGTATTTACAGAACTTTTTAGAATAAAATGCAGAACTTTCAACAATTTTTCCTCAGTGTTGCGCATTTTATTCTGAAAAGTTCTGTTAATTTTCTAGAACTCTGTTCCATAAATGCCTGTATTCCCAACTCTTGAACAGTTCTATGAACATTACATTTTAAATCTAATATATACACTGCCGCTCGAAATTATTTGTTCAGTTGTGGTTTCAGCTATTCCTAAAGTGTCTTAATTTTTATAATAACAAGCTGAAGTTTTTTTCCCTGTCGTAACATAAAATTTAATAAAATTTTGCATCTAATGAGCATAAGTTAGAGACAAAATGTTAATTTTATAAAAAAATATTTCAAAATACGTAGAATTTCAATCATTCTGAAAAATATTTTATGTGCCACCGGCGCGCAAACTCGTTTTTTCGCTACAGTTAACAGTAGCGCAATGTAGTATATTGCGCTACGGATGAATATAATGTAAAAATTGAACTGCGCATGCGCCCATAGCCATGAAACGAAGCTCAATACTTCTTCTCATTCTTCTTCTTCTTCGTACAGCGTTAGCACCTTACTGGCAAAGCCTTGTACATTTGAACTGCGCATGCTCTATTACAACAAGCTACTACTACACAAGATCGATAAAATCAAAATGGCCGGGACTAGTCATGACATATCAAGTGTAATGACTAGCGCCGCAAACAACTAAAATACTAGATTAGATTCGAGTGTACGCATAAAAACTCGTATCCACACCGAAGTCACATAAAATAGAATACGTGCCAATGCACACAATTCGGGAAATTACGAGACTCGCGACAATGCTCGCAGGACTGATCGCGCCTCGGCTTCGATCTCCTGCGAGCATTGTCGCTCGTCACGCAATAACCCTCATTGTGCGCCTAGGCACGTAATATAGTAAACAACTCTGAAATTAATTAAGATTTTTAAAAGTTTTTGGTCTCATTTAAATGGTAGGTTTTCATAGTATTTTGCTAACTAATCAAGATGTTTTCAGATTTTTTGTCCTGGATTCTACCCGGCGTCAAAAATGATACAAAAAGGTTGCAAAATTTTAAAAATGTGTAGCTACTAACAAGAAATTTTTAAAAACCAATGTGTATTATATTTTAATAAAATTGAAGAATATTTATGAAAATGGTGATATTTTGGATTTTTTAAATTGATTTATAGATTACTGTCTTTATTTGAAATTTTTCGACTTCTTTGTACCATGTTTGACCCCAGGGTAGAATGCAAAAGAAAAATTCTAAAAATATCTTGATAAGTTAACAAAATACTATGAAGAGGAACCTTCAAAATGAGACCAAAAACGTTTAAAAATCTTAATTAATTTCAGTGTTATTAATATTTTTCAAAACGATCGAAATTTGACGTTTTTTTGCAATATATTCTTATAAAATTATCATTTTGCCTTCAACTTGGGCTCATTAGATGCAAAATTTTATTAACTTTCATGCTATCATAGGAAAAGAAACTTCAATTTGTTATTATAAAAATTAAGACACTTTAAGAATAGCAGGTGAACAAATAATTTTGACCGGTAGTGTAACTTGAAACATTTTAAATCTAATATAAAACTTGAAACATTTTTAATTTCGTTTCGAGGTCGAAAATGAGAAAAGAAATCTATTTGGCCATGGGACACTGTTGGAAAAATATGACATGCTTTATTCAGCTTTAGCGTTGCCATTTAGTAAGAAAATGTTACAAAGAAATTTTGAAATTTACTCCAAAGTATGTATAATAAAGTTCTCTAAACAGCATTTGTATTCTATCTGCGTGTTTCTGAAAAATTGTCAAAATTCACTTTTTTCCAACCTCTAGAGTGTCATTAACTCTTGAGTTAAATGAAAAAGGACTCTAAGAGTTGAAAAACATTTTCAGGAAATTAATTATATAAAGATAATCTAATACTTTCATTAAGTAATCAATTCAAATTTTAAAATAATGCAATAATAAGGAATGATTTGAAAATCAGACTAGATTAAATTACATGATATATTGATATAACAAATCAAGGGGGTTAAAATGATTTCTGATCCTTTAGCAAACTAGATTCCAGAATGAAACCTAGAAATTCCGTCTGTTCTCTAACAATTCCAAATATTAGAGTAGATTACATGCCACTTATACCACATCAGCCAAATATGAGTTGGTTATCAGTTGTAAATATAACGGCTAGAGTTTTCAACTCTTGAATTTTCGAAAATTCTATTTCATGGCAAACAAAGCTAGGGAACATTAATTAATCTAAGAGTTGATTTTAAGAGATTTCAACTTCAAACTGAATACCGTTTCAAGTAAAAAAATGTGTTATTTACAATGCGTGGTTTCTAAAAAAATTATTAAAAAATAGGTTAACGAGTGGAATTGTAGAAAATGTTAGAATGACAAAAAATTTGTTTATTGGAATATTGTTTATTAAGAATAATTAAAGGGAGGTTAAGGAAAAATCTGAAACGTCAGACAACTATTACTATTACTTTTAAAATTAGAAACAGTAGACTTGTAAAGAATATTTTCCCCAAAAAAATAAACCACAATTTATGAAAATCTAATAATTTTTAAAAAATTGGTAAAAAGCGGGAGTAAGAGAAAATTCTATTGCAAAAAACATTATTAAAAGTATTATTTTTTGTAAGTTTCAAATTTTTTTCAAAAAAGATAATGTTTTTTCTTCGATAAGACACGTCCGATAATATCATTTGAAGTCTTAAAAACATAAAAAAAACTTTCTTTTCCAGAGACATGATTTTTAGCACCAGAAGTACTTTAATTTATGCTTTAAGTTTTGGAGAATGAGGTCCTAAAGGTTTTATGGGTAGGGGACATTTTTAATAACTCATTCCAGATCCTTAACCTGAATTAATCTGAATAATTAAAGGGAGGTTAAGGAAAAATCTGAAACGTCAGACAACTATTTTTTCAAATTCCAAAATGCATTAAAATTAATTTTTGATCTATTTTTTTGGGTTTTTGAAAAGAGCTATTCAGTTTGAGCTTAAATCAGAGGTGATTTTGCTTAAAAAGATGCAACGTAAAACTTTTAAACCCAATTATACAATAATTAAAAACTTTTTCTTGGAATCAGACTAAATTTTCTGTTTATCTTGGAAAAGTGTTTTCACAAGATTTAAGAAATTTAATTATCAGTTATTTAGGGTTAATAAAACTTGTCATTGTTATGAAACAAATCATAACATAGTTATATACAATGTCTATGTCAACTCATTTTTAACAGCAGCTACCTGGTAAAAGTTAATGATAATTCTTAAAGTTTGAACATCAAAGATACATATTCCTAGGATGCAATATCAGTAATATTGGTATTCAGGCTTGAAATAAAATATTGAACTGATGGACTGAATTGAAAAGAAAGTAAATTCAAATATCGAGAGAGACTGAAATTCAATATTTCCCCCCTATTGTCTTTTGATAAGAACGTTGAAATCTACAAATCGACTGTCAAATTGAGTTCTATTACATTTTCACTGACTTCCCTAAAAAATTCCATACAAACTGTTCCATCAAGTAAAAAAGTAAAAATAAAGATATATTAGTTTAGCAGAGAATTTCGACGAAAAAAAAAATTCAAATGCATATTGTTAAATGAAATAAATTTTTTATTTCAATTATCGAAAGATTTGTTTGATTTTAATTTATGATAAATATTCACATGCTTCATTAAAACAAATAATTTGCTTAATTTAAAAAGAAAATTTTTTTGAATTAAAAACCATATTTGTTTGAACCTAATATACTTGAATTCATCAAAGTATATGGGTCATTCCATATTAGATTGACAGTCAATGTCGCAGATTTGAACGAGATAATTTTTTTTCGGTTCTTTATCAACAATAAATAGACACTTATCTTTTTGTTTGGCCAAAAAAAATTTTTTTACAAGTATACGATTTTTCGAATTTTCTAAGAAATGATATTTTCGACATAGCAAGCGCACTTTCAAGCCTGTTTATCTTGGAAACAATTGTTCGCAGGAAAATTTTTCCAAATTACGAAAATTAGGGTTTTGACTCTTCTTTACAGAAATTGTTGCGAAAAAATTGTTTAAATATTTTTTAACATACAAAAGTAAAGAAATAAACGCAAAATCGTTTTTTCCAAATTTGGCCCCTTTCGAAATTTCTTTTTTTCGTGGATTTAGATTCCTTGAAGTCTCTTATAAAATATGACGATTGAATCAAAATGGCTGGATCATTGATTTGGAAGTTATGAAATTTTTAAGAGCCCCGCGCGGCCTCGAGTGCAATCCGGGCGCTTTCACAGGCGGCGAGCGTTTACCTTTACTTTTAGCACTAATAACTTACGCACGGTAAAACGCTCGCCGCGTGTAGAAGCGCCCAGATTGCGCGCGGGGCCGCGCGATGCTCTTTAAAATTCCATAACTTCCAAATCAATGATCCAGCCATTTTGATTCAATCGTCATATTTTATAACAGACTTCAAGGAATCTAAATCCACGAAAAAAAAAATTTCGAAAGGGGACAAATTTGTAAAAAAACGATTTTGCGTTTATTTCTTTACTCTTGTATGTTAAAAAATATTTAAATCTGCGACATCGACTGTCAATCTATTATGGAATGACCCATATATATTTAATTTAAAAAATAATATACCTGTGTAAGTTAGTACAAAAATAAAAATAATTAAAATGTTTTAAAACCCTGCCTCTTATATGAAATAACATACATCCTCTACAATCAAACAAAAACTTCATTTAATTTATACATAAGGTTTGCTTTGTTCAAACAAAATATATACATGATTTGTCCGAAAAGTAGTCAGTAAGTCGATTAAAACAAATTCATTGAACAGATCGGTACAACACATTAAAAGGTTTCAAAATACGCTCCTCCTGCGTCGATACATCGCTTTCAGTGAGATTTCCAGGCAGATTTCCTGCCGTCGGCTTCTTTCAGTTTGGCAGATCTCCTGCCACTAGCTATGGGCGCGTGATCGCCAAAGTGTGGCAGTTAGACGCACGCACACTCTGGGCGCGTGACGCCACTGTCGCGAGCGAGCAAACTGCCGAGTTCGTTTTCCGTGCAGGCGCGGAAACAAAAATAAGTCTGGGGGAGACACGTCAGGATTGTAAGGCGACTGGAGAATCGTTGGCACCTTTGAATCGGCTCCTCTCTGAATCCAAAATAATGGAAAACCACTTTTTTCTAGTGGTTAACCACTATTTGACAAAATGCGAAGTACCCCACTCTGGGCTAGAGGATAATTACTAAAAAAAATAGTGCTTAACATTGTGGAGCATGTAGGAAAGTTTCGTGACGAGCAGACAAAACACGATCAATCACGACTGCAGTGCAGACAAATTCTTAAAATCACTAGTTTATAAGTGGAGTCCACTATTAAGTAAGTGGTTCATCACGGCACTAGATAAAACAGTGGCTATTTAACTATTTTAGATTCAGAGAGTAGGAAGCCAGTCACGAGAAAGGCGGTGTGGGCTGATGCGTTGTCGTGGTGAAGTTTCCAAAGAGCGATGCATTACGGCTTGCACGGGAGACGAAAAAGAGTTTCACGGAAAAGCCTGTCCTTACTCTCCGAATGGTTGGAGACACGGTGTGCCCACTCATATGTATTTCAAAGGGGTATTTACAGATGGTGGCGGGGCAAATGTGTAGGGAACGACGGAATGTATTTTGACTCGCCGAGTCTCCCAACCCTGACGCTCAACCGCTACGCCGCAGCGGCGGCCATGTTAGACTACAGTTGTCACAAAGTCGTTCCATAGACAAGACGCTACGCGTCTCATAACTTATTGTTATTTGAATAAATAGTTATTGTTAACTGAAGTGCAATGTCAGCTATTTATGATGTTAATCCTTACTGACTTGGGAAGTAGGCTTCCTACTCTGATTTACCAAAAAAGCCTATAAATGAATTTATATCGGCGACATCTAGGGGACGTAGCAGGAACTATATTTCACGAGAACTCCCCCTCCACTTCAGATCCAGTAATGAAGGGCACGAAATTTTCGCCTTCCCATGCGAAAAAGGAAAAATTCGGATTTTATTATATTTGAGGTTACTTTTCATGACTTAAATCATCTTTGAAAGGGACTGGAGTTTTACCTTTATCGACACTTAAATGCGGATTTAAAACTGAAGGACGAAAATACTTTTTAATGCAAGCTTTCTTAGCGGGTTTTGCAATTGATAATACGTAATGAATTTTGATAAACAAAACGAGAAACCAAGCTTTTACGAGTTTTATTTTAGATTAAAAACAAAAGTTATTGGTGACTTACCCGATTTGCAGCTACAACCATTTTCATGTGGAGGGCAAACAGTAAAGCACTGCTAATTCTTGGCACATTAGTTTAGGTATTAGCACTTTAAAGATCGAAGTTCATTAAAATCACTTGAAATCGCAATCAATTTTAATCAATTACAACATGCAGACAAATGACAACATGTCTACTGCGCACGGCGTTCATTTCGATGACATACTAGCGATGACTAGGGGACGTAGCAATCACTATGGTATACACACGTATACGAGGGGCACTATTTATATTTTTAGTCTAATAATAAAAACAGTCATTTGTCATCAAAAATGGCTTTATTTTTTTTCAAAATGATCTATACACTTTTGCATGCGTTCGAGCCATGTGTCATAGCATTTTTTCCATTTTGTTTCAGACATCTACAAAACATGGTTTTGTCAAATTATGTGGGATCCAACGAGAACAAATCTTTTTCACGGCTAAATGTCCACGCTATATTTTATATCAAGTATACAAATAAGTTTCCGCGGTTTGATAAAAGTCGGTGCCACCAGTAAATTTTGGTTGAAATTGACAGATGTAAAAAGTCACTGTTGTAAGGTTGGACATCTGTTAACAATATAACCATGAAATATTAGTGAATTTTTATCAGTATAATATATTCTTTTGTGTGCGAAAATGTCGAGTTTTTAGCCGAACAAGCGTCATTTGTGGGAACTTTTGATTTACTTCTTCAATTTGAAGAAATCTGCAGCTGAGGCGCATCGATTGCTTGTAGAAAGATATGGTGAGGCTGCCTTGAGTCATGAGTGGTTTCAAAAGTTTAAGAACGGTGAATTTGAGATCGAAGACAAAGAACGTAGCGGAAGGCTGAAAGTGTACGAAGACGCGGAATCGGAAGCATTATTGGATCAAGATTCGTGCCAAACGCAAGAAGAACAATACTTCGAATAAAACATAAGGTTCCGTTCTTTCACGATAAATGCCCATTTTTTGATAAAAATCGGCGGAAACTTATTTTCACACCTGATATATGCTGGTGGAACGAATGCCTAAGGTTACCTCAATCTTACAGTGTATCACATGACGATTTTGCATTAAAAGTTTTTGCACAACAATAATGTTTTCTAGCCCAACAACTGATTTTAGACGACAAAAATGGAAATAAGTTGATCAATGCATTCTTGTCTTGGTAATCCATGTCGAATGTCGTAATAAATCATCGCACGAAAATTTTCACGAGTTAATTCCATTTTTATGCTAAGACACAATTTTTAATTCACTGTAAACAACACAAATAACCAGGCCGTGCAAACCTAATGCATAGATGATGAACGATTAAGAGCTAGCGCCGCATACAACTGTGTATATAAACTAAGCTACGCGAACTCAGTCTTGACAAGGTTCAAAATATAAATAGTGCTCCTCTTAGTTGCTTCACAATAAAATCACTGACATTCCTTTTCGGACAAACCATGTATCCAAACCAAACAAATAATTTCAACAAATTTCTGCTTATTCTTAACAAAATAGGGAACAGTAAATTATATGGGATTGCACGGAGGAATAGGTAAAATAATAAATATTATTTACGAAATCTATTAATATTTATCTGTGTATAAGGTGAGAGCATTTTTGTATCCTTTGAAACACTACATTAAATAAAGTTTTTCGCTGCCTTACATTTATTGAGAGCTCTCGATCACTGTCTTACCCTTCTCAAAATAAACAATCAATAAAAATAATTCCAAGCCTGCGTAAGACCTTTCTATAAGATCTCATGTTTTAGACATTTAAGCATTATTCGAAAAAGGACATATTTCCCTATCAAAGAAACTAATTTTAATCATCTTTCACAACAAAAATTCAGTAAAAATTTAATTCTAACTTCTGAGGATTCGAGTTTAAAACCAATGAATCGAGGAACTTAGTGACATTACAGTAATGATTTTTTAAAGCAAAATACACACCAAAGAGGATCTTCTAGTTATTTTTTATATTCTCATCATGGATGAGAAGGTATTAGTTTTATGCGAAAAATGACTTTCGGAACTTTCATCAAATCTTTTCGTTTTGAGACCCCCTGAGTCAGAAAAAGTGGTTTTTACGAAAGTGCCTGTCTGTCTGTATACTCGATAACTCTCGATAGAATTATCAGATTGAATTGAGCTTGGGCACACTTTATCGGAGCCGAAAAAGTAAGGACAAGTTCGTTAACCAGCCATATCCAACCATAATTAAGGAAACTAGACAATTTTTTGTGTTGTTGAAAAAATCTAAAATTCTAACACTGGTTTCTGATAGTGCTCATAAATCTCTAAAAATTATCTTCATAACATTCTTTGATTAAACCAAAATTATAAATGTTGCATCATGTTAAAACTTGAAAAAAGTCAATATTAAAATTCCATTTTCCAGTTAAATTATACGAGATATGAAAAAAAGTTATCATACAAAATTATTTTATGTGCCTCCGGCGCGGAAACTCATTTTTCCGTTACAGCTGAGAGTAACGGAATGTTGTGTATTCCGTTACAGAGGAATATAATGTAAAAATTGAACTGCGCATGCGCATATAGTCTTACAGCGGAACAGAATCTTCTTCTTCGTACACGAAAAAAAAAAATTCATTAAATTTTCTTGAATTATTTCAAGAGTTAAGGATACGATCGAACCGTGAACAAATTTTCTATGTTTTGTATAACTGTCAGGATTTAATGCAGGAAAAATCTGGAGTAACTCTAACAAGTACTGTAAATTTTATATTGAATCCCGAATTAAAGAAGTTCTATAAAATATATAGAGAAATTCATAAAAACATGTTGAAAATTTTCGTAGAAATCAGATTTGAGGTATTGAGAGTTTATTATCACACCATTGTAAGATCTAAATACCCCAGTTCAATTAAATATAAAGAAAAATTCTTGAAAAAATGTTGAAAGATACCATAGAAATCAGATTCAAGGTATTGAGTGTTTGTGAACCATTCCTTTATAAGATCTATAGACCACAGTTCTGTAAAATGTAGCTGCGTTGCCATTTTTCCTTCCTCGTCACTCTTGCATGCGAGAACGACTTGTCCCATTTCCCCTTATTCTCCACGCTTCTTCGTTACAATGCATGCGTTTTCAACTGTTCCAAGTTTTAGATTCCAGGCTGTCGTTTATCGAGTCGAAATTCCGGATGTTTTATGATTTAGGAAATTTTACAATTTCAAATACCTCAGATTTCTAAAACTTTCTAAATTTTTAAATTTAACACTTGCTTGTCTTATAATTTTAGAATATTGAATTTTTTTGATTTTTAATTAAATTTATAATTAAATATAGATTTAATGATTTTACTGAGAGAAAAAGCATTTATTCATTAGGAAAGAAAAAAATTTTGAAACCATAAATCATTTAAATCTTTAATTCGGAAAATTTTCGATGAAATATGTCACAAACATTTGTCAGACAGTCCTGTAGCTGTAGCTTATATGTCAGATTTTTTTTTATGTAAGTCAAGTTAGATTAGTCGCGAGGGTTTAGGCGTTAGGAATTAGGAATTAGCAATGCGAATGAGGGTTTGATCCCGCGGCGAATAGAAATTTTAATAGCGTGCGAGTGTAATTAGTGTAAGTGATTATTCGTGTAATAGTGTATTATTGTATATACTTGAATATGTAAAAACATAGAGTATTATAATAATAATAACATAAAAGATTTTTTTTTTGTGGAAAAATCGGCCAGCATTTTATAGAACCGTTCTCTATAGTTTAGAGACTTCTTCGATATAAACTGTATATTAGCTGTCGTTTTAGATTTTCTAGAACTATTCTACATTTTTCGTACCCTGCCCTCTATTAGACATTATGTCTCACCGGCCTTTAAATTTTATAGAACTTTTAAACACATTTCGTAGAACAGGTCAACGCAATGTACAACCAAGACGATTTTAAATTTTATTAAACTACCCGTCGGATCCTCTGCTATAGAACTAGTTCTATATAATTTAATGGTCTTTTTTTTCCGTGTACAGCGTTAGCACCCTACTGACAAAGACTTGTACATTTGAACTGCGCATGCTCTATTACAACAAGCTACTACTACACAAGATCGATAAAATCAAAATGGCTGGGACTAGTCGCAAAATATCAAGTGTAATGACTAGCGCCGCAAACAACTACAATACTAGATTAGATTCGAGTGAACTCATAAAAACTCGTATCCGCACCGAAGTCACATAAAATAGAATACGTGCCAATGCACACATTCGGGAAACTACGCGACTCGCGACAATGCTCGCAGGACTGATCGCGCCTCGGCTTCGATCTCCTGCGAGCATTGTCGCTCGTCACGCAATAACCCTCATTGTGCGCCTAGGCACGTAATATACTATTCTACATTAAGATCTACAAATTTGAATTGCAACATTTTTTTATAAAATGTATATTTTTCTTTTTAATATAAAAAAATACTATTGAAAATCCAAAATTCAATTTTTTTAATAATAATATGTGAGATACAAAAAAAACGTTTAAATGGAAAATTATTTGCCTAAATGAGGTCTACAAATTCTCATCAAGGCACTTCTCGACAGAATGTATATTTTATGTTTTGATTATAAGAAACACTATTGAAAAAATTCCATTCTTTAGCCTAAATATGTGATATGTTTATAAAAAAGTTACTGAAATTTATACAGAAAATCGAGCGTGTCGCGCGAGTGTCATGATGAGAATGTGTTCCTTAAGGCCGATAGAGCCTTAAGTGAATTTAATTTCCTGTTTCACTTAAACTCTAAAACAAATTTAGTGACTTTGAGAAAATGTATAATTCACATCATCACGTGCCAAATTTTAAAATTTTGTTTTTATTTATAAAAAGGTCTTGCATATCATTATTGAAAGTAATTATGATCACTTCTATTTCATATAAGAAATTGAACTATACTTTATACTAAAGTGTGCCCATACACTGAGAGAGATTTATGTTAATAATATTAACTGAAAATTTTCGGTAAAGTCCTATGCATCAAAAGCAACTGCAGTTTTCAGTTAAGCTGAAGAATTTTTTCAGTTAACTCAACAGAAATCGCCAGTTTAGTTATATTAACTGACTTTTTCAGTTGTATTTCACGACTACATAATTTTTGAGTTAAAGTATTCAAGCCCGGGTTTTCGATTTCCTGTCGACTGCTCTAACCAGGGACGGATCTAGAAAAAAAATTTGGGGGGGGGGGGGGTCCGATCAAAAAATTTAAAAATAAAAGATATTTCGGCTTTCACAAAACGTGACGTTAGAATCGTGTTAGACAAACTCGAATTTTTTCGCTAGTGAGATTTGAGGGAGTCTGATATTTCGGGGGGGGGGGGGGTCCGGACCCCCAGGACCACCCCCCTGGATCCGTCCCTGGCTCTAACCAACTGAGCACAGTCGAAAACATCTCGTTTTCCACAGAAAGATTTTAGATTCTTTAAATTTGAATTTAATTTGCATCATTGCGATATAAGAGTTTGGAATTGTCTACGAGGACACCTGTCGGCAGCGTATCCTATCTGATACGTGACTAATGATCCTCCAATAATGTAGGCAGTGGCAAAAATTTTGAATTCAAACACCTAATTTGAAAGTTTAATTAATTTTGTTTCCCGTGTCGCGCACGATTTTTTTCCTACCAGTGGGTCAGAAAAGGGATTTGTTTGCCCCGCATGGGGAATTTTTTTGAAGTGTCTGCATCTTACACCGGACCAGTAATTTTCTGTTGCAATTCCATTGTACCCCAAACATCGGTTCTAATTAACACTAGTTTTTTCAATAAAAAAAGGAAATCTTGTACTAAAGAATTGTTACACTTCTGACGTAACATTATTATAGCCTCTAAATACAATTTCTTAGCGAAAATTATTCATACTTGGAGAATACCATAACATTGGGGGGGGGGGGGGGGGCGCATGTGAAATTAATTTTTTTTTGCATTTTGTTTTATTCTTTCAAAAATTCATTTACTATCTCAAGAAAATATCCCCAATGTTTCAAACCTGAGAGAAAGTTCTAAAGGTCTCTAAGAAGTGACCAAAGTCAATCACTCTGAACTTTACTTTTCAAGACCGAAAACTTTCAAAGCGTTTTTCTCAAAACGTTAATTTTTTCGCGCCGGGGAATGTAGCTCAAAAACCAATGAACCGATCAACTTGAAATTTAGTACAGGTATTCTTTAACTTACTGATCATCGAATGAACCTAAATATACATTAAAATTGTTATAATAAATGTTGTTTTTATCGATTTATTTATAATAAAAAAGGGCATTTTTTTAAATGTCCCTAAATTTCGATTTTTCTTGATATATTTAGGTTTATTCAAAGCGGAGGGACTAACTTTAATCAAAAAAATTTGATTAATTGATTTAGTCAATTAGAAGGACCTGGGCGTTCCCCGGCGCAAATTGAAGGAGCCGACTTCGAGCAACTGTAGCGCCGCCATTTTGGATTTTTTCAACTATAAAAAAAAATGTCAAATACTTTGTATAGTCAATATTATCATGTACTTTATTCCGATTTGATAAATGTTCTCATTTTTCTGGAAAAAATTTTAATGTCAATTAGAAAAAAAAAAAAATCCCAAAAATGAGAGGCCCATGAATATGTCTATTATTTAATATTAGAGAAAATACTAGAACCCATTACAATACGTCTGCCTAGAAGAAATTCTTTTTTTCTTCTTTTTAAATCAAAAGTTAAAAGTCCTGTTATATACAGATATATACATATAGATCATTTATAGATTTCTGTACGAGTACTTTTTTCTGTGAAATCAACGGGGCAGTTAAAAAAATGTAAGAAATGTGATATGTTTACTTACCAGATGTACCGAATGGACTTCATCTTTAGAGCAGTTGAATTCTCTTTGCACTTGTATGCCAGGACTTGCTTGACGCTACTCACGTCCACCGAAGGGAACCTCGATGTCACGTACGCTGCAACATCAAAGCCAAATATACCTTTAAGCAGCGTTTTACCAACAGAGAAATGCTCAATATTAACTTGGTACATTCGCCTATTATTTATATATTAAAGATGATACTTTGCAATTCATAAAGGGTAGCCGCTAATTAATCATATTAATTATTAATAAGGTATCTGTCCTCCGACTAACGATAAGGCAACTAATTCCACTGAGAATGGAAGCTTCTGTTTATAATTCACAATAGGTTAAGTACACTCGTCTCCGGACACGTAACAATGTTCAAACAATCCTGTATATTTCATAATAGGAATAGTATAATTAACTTTAAATATCGAAAGTTATTTTTTACTCATATCCATTATATTTTCTAGTACACGGAGAAACTTTTTACAGTAAAACCTCATTTATCGAGACGCCCTTGAAATGTAAACACCTCGTTTAGCGGGATTTGGAGGGGCTCCCCACTACCACCTACAGTCTCATGGTGGGTTGCCATGACTCTTGTTGTATGTTGACATTAAGTAATGGTAACGAAGGTATATATAATACGAAGGTATGTAAAAAAATTGACATAATAAAACTCCTGCAAACTATGTCACTATGTACAAGGAGTGTTGGCTAGAGGAGAAACAAAATGTCCCGATAAATGAGGTTTTACTGTATATCAATTTTTACTATACACAGAAAAAAAAAGTCTTAAATTTGTTACGTCTAACAGAAGATTTTGGCTTAAATTTAGCCACCTTGTGTATAAGCGCATAAGTCTGTCCTCTAATGGTCTAGTTTTTGTTACATCTTAAAGTTAGCCAATTTTTAGACTTGAATTAAAACTTTTTTTTTACAGTGTAGTATTTTTCAATTTAGGGAAAAACGTATCACTTTGAGAATTTTTGTTAGTAAAAATACTAATCTTTATAATAATGATATGAAACTTCAGCATAGTTCATAGCAAATTTTACTATAGTTTATACTAAAGTTTCATATCATTATTATAAGGTTTAGTATTTTTACTAACAAAAATTCTCAAAGTGATACGTTTTTCCCTAAATTGAAAAATACTGCAGTAAAAATTGACATAAAAAGTTTCTCCGTGTATAGCACAAGGTAAAAAAAACATTTAACTCATTGTTAATTTTTGTTTTTAATTTTTCTGTAGCTACTCATTGTGTGATTTAACCCTTTGAAGCATGGTGGTCGATATATTGATCCCTTATCTGAACATCAATCTTCGATTTTTTCGAACACCAAATTATGCATTTTATCACTTTTTCATTTGACTTTAGAGGGGATTTCAGCAATGTTTTGTAACATATATCTATCTTTAGTGTGTAAATTTTGTTATATAAAGAAACAAATCGTGAAAAATGATCTTTTTCATGGAAAAACTCATGTGGAAAAGAAAGATTGATCCTATTGTCATAGAAATAAATATATAGGGGTTTTTGGGATCAAAGGTGAAAATCGTAATCAGCGACCCAAAAAAACCCCGAGTAACAAATTTGATCCCAATCAAGTAACTTTTTGCATTTAAGTCGGCCATATTGAATCTGACATGTTAAATTTATGAACTTTGAGCTCGAATCTATATTCAGCGAACCCAAAAACCTCCGAGTACCAAATTCAGGGTGGCCGTTTTCATCGACGAAAATAATTCCTGGTCATTTCCCGGTCATCGAAAATTTTTTCCCGGTCACTAAAAAAATAGTTTCCAAAGAATAACAGTTAATGCAATGGGTTTTTAAAGTTTTAAAATATTTTTTATCGAATATTCTGAAATGTAATTTCTCCTGGTATACCGAAATCACGAAATAAGGCGGGAATTTCGAAATGCATAATATAATATATAAGTAAATCACTTTATGTAACACAGTTAAAACAAATTGAAATCGTTTTTTATTAAAAGTTTTAAAAAATTCCCGGTCATTTCACGGTTTCTCCAGGTCACAGAAAATTCCCGGTCATTTCCCGGTTTTCCGGTCAAGCGGCCACACCAAGTGCGAATTGCCGAAGGTGATAATACGGCACAATTTTGGCCCAATCTCGGCAGCCAAGAGTCGGCCACTGTTATTGGGCCAGTGTCACTGTTTGCATCGGTCAAGTGCTGGGCCGACGACGGCGGCCTTTTTCGACTGTTTAAATTTACCGACCTTCAGCCGAAACTTGGCCCGGTATCGGCCCTATACCAAGCCGATTGTCATTTTTACTATGGCATCCAGTTCTGAAAGTAGAAGAGCCAGAGTAGGGCTCATGGACGGCACATTACTGGGCCATGTGTCACTTTTACCACGGCAAACCATCCTGGAAGTGAGAAAACCAGAGTTCGGCACAGCATTGGCCCGTTGCTGTGCCGAAAACAAGTGCTGGCGGCCAGACTTTGGGCCAGCATTGGCCGCCAAGTGCATACCGGAGTTATCATTCCAGCAACGACACGATATTGGCAGCCGATCTTCGGCAAATTTTTGGCGATGCTGGGCCAGTGTTTGGCCGTATCTAATTTCGCACTTGGGACCCTGAAAATTTCAAGTTCGTTGAATTCGAGGAAAAATGCGTGCTTCAAAGGGTTAAAAAGTAGTGCATTTTCATATTTGAAATTAAACTTAAATGAATTTATATTCAATAATAATGGCTGCACTCAACAAATGTGAAAACCAAAATTTTCAAAATTCTGCCTAATTCAAATCTGTGATCCATATTTTGGATGATTTTTAATGTTTCCTGTCAGATCCCTAATAATTGCATGTTTCTTTAGTTCTTCTTAATTTGAACCTTGACATTTTTATGATGTTTTTACAGGATGAGTATTTTATCTTGAGACGTCGAAATATCTCAAGAAATACACATCGTACGAAAAAAAAATTTAGCAAACATAAATTTTTTGTTCAGAGGGAAAAGGTACTCGGCAAAAATCCACTCCACGCCCTAGAAGGGTGTTTATTTTAAATTGACAATTAAATTTGAAAAATAATTTTGAATAAAACTTAAGGGGGTCTAATTCTGTCGTCCAAAGTAAAAAAACCGTTAACTGATATTTTTGACGAAAATGAGTTGTTTATATCTTGAATCTTGAAGAAATTCTGTATTTAACTGCGCTTGAAATTTTGAAAAAAATGCATTAATTTTATTACTATAGCAATGCAAAGAACGAAAAGACCAACTAAATTAAAAATCATATTCGAGAAAAAAGCATTAATTATAACAATTTTTGGAAACGCTTGTGAATACGTCACAGTTAAAGATTCAGGAGAGCGAGCCACTTTACAAAAATGGAAAACCTTATATGCAATTAGCGTTTTCCTGAGAAAGGAAGACGTTCGAGTCGGAGATCCGTTTCCTATAACAAAGAAAACTACACTGAGAAAAATATATCTGAATTTTATTTTTTATTGCGAAAGTGAAATACGAGGATAAAAAATGAAAGTATTTACTTTTTTTATAGGAACGTTGTTATTCAAATTTTGACGGAAATATAGTACCTTACTTAAAGAAAATATGTACAGTAACTGAATCTAAAAAAGTCCGATAAATTTTCGAACTGATGGCATCAACTATACACGACTCTGTGCATTAGTGTGCGGCGTACTCACGTGAGCAGTGTACTTGTGTGCGTGTGTATGCGGACGTGCGTCATGCTCGAATGTAGTAATATATTTTTGGCGCACAAAGTGACTTAGCGTACATGTGTACGTGTGCCTATTTGAAGAAGTGAACTTGAAAAAATATTTATAAATTTTTGCTTTTTTTTTTATAAAACGCTACTTTATATGAAAACACAAAACTCCTTAAAACTAATGACTTTTTATGAAATCAACTTTAAATTTTTTTTATAGAGTCCGGTCTTTTTATGAAATGCGATTTTTTATAAAAAAAAACGAATCCTCATAAAAATACGGACTTTTCATAAAGTCAACTATACAAAAATTTTATAAAATTTGGTCTTTTAATAAAAAAAAGTTTTTTATAAAAATAGAAAATGTTATAAAACTTTCATAAGGTTTACTATGTACAAAACTGGTACACTCATTCAGTTTTCATAAAATTACATTATTAATACTCATAATGTATACATTTTTTATAATGTTGACTTTATGAAAAAACACGTGCTTTTATTAAGGAGGTACTATGGTAATCTTTTCTCAAAAAATCGAAATTTTTTTTTTTGCAGTTTCGGTTACTTTAAACCCTAAAGTATAATGTATAAACCTCACTGTACTTCAGATGATATCGAAAAGTGATAAAAAATGAGATTTGCCGCAAGGGGTCGAGCGCGCGGATAAAGCAGCTGGCGCGCCGAGTTAATCAGTGACCTTGAAAACTATGGAAAACATACGCAACTTGCAAAATGCTTCAATAACTGACAAAATTTATTTATAACAATTGTGTAAACAAATTATAAATGTCAAAATGGTTCCAGATTTGTAATCAGTGACCTCGAAAACTATGAAAAACATATGCAACTTGAAAAATGTTCCAATACTTGAGAAAATTTATTTATAAAAATTGTTTAAACAAAGTAATTTTATAAATTTGATAGCAGATTTGTGATCAGCGACCCAAAAAACATATAATGCGATATTCAAGTTGTGAAAAAATAATTTTTATCACCATTCTTATGATGATGATAGTGATAATTTTTTGCAAAATCTTTAACTGCGTTTTTCTCAAAACTGTGTTTTTTGAACTGGTGACCACGATTCCGGCCCGACTACTTGGCCGATTTGCCTACTTTTTTTTTTAAATGTTTAAATGTTTTAAATGTTCTTCAAAATAAAATTTTTTTCGTATGTTTTATATCATCCACAATGGAGAAATCGTGGGCACCACTTTTAAACATGGCATCCTATGGTCCCCTATATCTACACCGGATATTAACAAAAATTAACAACCTACATTTTTTTATACTCTCCATAACGTGTACTAAAACGTACAAAAATATTTTGACTGCAGAATAAAAATTTGTGCAAAAATAAAATTCTTGAAAAAAAGGCCATTATTACCATAGTCCCCCTTAAGTCAATCTTACAAAAACTACATACAAACTTTACAAATATTCTAAACAGTTCATATAAAGTCATTTTATAAAAACTTTATAAAAATACCAATTTTCGATAAAGTCAACTATATAAAAATTTTACAAATTTCAGAGTTTTTATAAAGAACTGTACCTTTATAAAAAGACAAAACTTTATAAAAGTCACTCATTTTATAAAATTTGTATTTCAAAAAAGTGACTTTATAAAGTTTTTAATTACTAAGGACCATCTGTATATCGCTATGTAAAATTTACATTTAGAATAACAAATTTTTTTTTTACGGTTGGGAAACGATTTCACCAACAACAGTAGGGTTTTTCAAAGTAAAACTCATAAGAAAATGGGGCATCTCAGCTTCAGCTTTACTACATAAATGTTCAAATTGCCTAATATAATGATAAGTAGAAAAATGAAGGTAGAAACGTTGTAAAGAGAAAGAGGGAAGAAGAAGAAAAGGATCGAAAAAAGGGAAAATAAATTTTTGTTTTTTTTTTTGCGTCGAAAGAGTCCGATAAAAAAGAGGAAAAATTCTGACAAATTTATATGAACTTTTTAGTGTTCCAATCACGGGAAAAAGTCCGATAAAAAACGGTAAAAATTCTGGAATCAAAACAGTGATATTTTACTGTTTCGAAAAAATATTAATTAGACATTTGAGCAGGAAATTATATGATGTTTTTTCGGAAAAAGCCCCCTATTTTATAGCACAATTTCTGATGGTAAGTCAAGTCCGATAAAAAATAGGAAATTGTTCTATAAGGATTTTCTGGGGTTAAAATGCCATAAATTATAGGAGAATTTCGCCTAAAAAAAAGAAGAAACTAAGATATATTTTTCTTAGTGTAATTGCATTTCATTTAATTTCGTTAATCATCAAATATGTTGAAATTATCATCATAATCATCATTAAATATCTGAAATTTTGTGAACAGAAACAGATTTTGAAACAACACCGAAATCAGCAATACGTAAAAGAAATTTCAATTTTAAAAGTAAATTCGTCAACTTTTACTATTTTCATATTATTTCAAAGTATCCGTACTTTAATTTTTGAATCTTGTTCTGAAATAATACTTAAAAAGACAAAAAATATATTTGAAGGCTAGAGCGGAATGTCAGTTAATCTTTTTCGTACAAAGTATTGGAGGCAGTTTTTGGGCACCGTTCCTAGGAAAAAAAATAATAAGTGACATTAACGCTCTTTTACTAAGTATTTTCAAGATGCAAAAATTGTTAACTGTATTTTTCAATAGTTAAAATAAAAATTTTGCATTTTTTTTTCTTCCATGTTTGAACTATCCTTACATTTACCAAGTGCCAATTAAAAATTGAGCAGAACCCCTAATAAGATGCCACGTTTTTTGATAAAAAAAAGTTTCTGGCCTTTTTCTCAGTTTCAATCGAAATGCAGTTAACGGTTCTTTACTGGACGGCAGACCTGTGTGCCGGTGGTACTTCAAACGCTTTATCAGGAACTTTTTTCGGAAGGACTACTTGAAATTTTTTAACGAATTATACTCGTTCGTCCTTTAAAAATCTTCCCTGGCTGAATACATTATTCGACACTATCTTTATCCGTATAAAACTGTTGCCACAAATGTAAAAGAAAAAAATCGATTTTTTTTTAAATATCACACAGGTAGACCTCCTTGAGTATTTTTTAAATAGAGAATCACCTGCGCCAGCAAAATTAACTTTTTTCCATGGATCTACTTATATAAAAATAAATAAATAAATATGTATTTTTATACTATTAAATTTTTTCCCCATTTTCCTATAGAGTACACCTTTCAGCGAAAAAAAAAGTTTGTTTTGTCACATGCAATACTTTTTAAGAGAAAATTCGTCAAGTATTCTTAACTTTTTTGTTCTTTACAGTGGAATACCCTCTTAAATATTTCCATTTGATGACATAGAAAATGTAGAAAGTTTTCACTGAATGATGCCGAATTGGTTATCATAACTGTGTAGTATCGAATTAAAACTTTGGAGTAGAAGTAATGGATTTCACGAGTTTATACTTGACATATACAATGTAAAATAAATCGAAGACATAAATCAGGATGATAAGGAAACCCTAATCCCTCGGTATAGATAGAGCGTGTAACGACGACAGTCAGGAATTTTGAAAATCAATTCGGTCTTGAGAAAATATGACATGCAATGGTAACCAAACTTCTTGCATCGTTTCATGAATCCCTCAGGTGATTGTTAGATAACAAGAAGCTGTCAAGTAAAATGATGATAAAAATATCCCCTATATGAAATCTTTCAAAACTAAGACAAAAATAAATGGATATTTTTGAAGTAAGTTTGAAAAATTTAAGGAAACCCTCTGTTATACCTATGAAATATTACCCTGTCGGATCTCATTTATAAAAGCTTTTTTATTTCAAGGTAGATTTCACTCTCAAACTAATATTTTTCTTGAGAATTTTTTAATTAGATAACTTTTGATTTATATGTATTTATATATGTATAGACTAATGACATTTTACCATATCAAAAGAGAAATATAATAAGTACTCCTTCTGTTTGAAAATATGGTATGAATTTAAAAAATTTCAAAAACAAAATAATTGATAAAAAGTTACTTAATTACTGAATTGTTTGCTTCATCCGTTAATCTTCAATGTTTTTAAAAATGTATACCATAGATTCGGACAAAGGGAGTAATTATAAAGGAATAATGTGTCGAAAAAGAACCCACCAATAACAACCTTATTATATGAAAACTATATCTATCTATCGTATCTATTGAGATAATCTGATATGCCTATGCCAGCCAAAAGAAACCGAGGATAAATTTTTATAATCTTTATGACCTTTTTAATTAATATAGGTTAATTAATATAGATGAATAAAATAATATTCTATTATGTAAGATAACTTTTTTAGTTTGTAAAATATCTTTCTAAAAATTTGGATTCTATAAATAATAAAAGACCATAAAGATCGCCCGTTGACTTGTCTATTTAGCATTCATGCGACACAAGTTTCCATCATATGCCCAGGCGGAAAAATCGGTGTACTGCCAATCCTTACAACCGGCGCGGTACCGTTCCGGTTGTATCCCGTGAGTAATGCCAGTGCTGCCGATCAGCACTGTGCCAAGCGTTGGCACACCGCTGGGGCGGCACTGGCTAAACACCGGCGCAGTACTGCTTTTCAGTGCTGGCAAACAACCAACATTTGTGTATTGCCAAGCATCGGTGCAGCACTGAATCAGCACCGGCGCAGTACCAACATTCAGTGTTGGCAAACAACCAACTTTTGAGTAATGCCAAGCGTCGGTGCAGCACCGGCGTGGTACCGCTTTTCAGTATTGACGATCAACAAATATCGCGTAATGTCAAGTATCGGCGCAGCACTGGATTAGCACCGGCGCAGTGCCACCGTTCAGTGTTAGCAACCAACTTTTGATTAATGCCAAGCCTTTCTATCTCTTTTCATTGCCGACAAAAAAAATGCTATGAGCAGTACTCTAAAAAAAATCAATTACATTCTACACATTCGATTGTGTGCCCGCATTGATGTGATGGTAAGTAAAATTTCGCTGATCGAAAAACATTTTTATTGAAGTAAACCAAAGTTTATTGCTTGTATTAGTTAAACTTTCCATCAATTGGTTTTATGATTGTACCAAAGTATGCTGCGGTTCCAAAGTTTCATCATATTTTTGAAACTGAAAGAACTCAAAACTTTCAGATTCTGAACATACGTTGATTTTACTCTTGAAAACAAAAATTAAAGGAATCATATCCTGTATAAAGTATCACTAATATACAATAATAAAAGTTAATAATTCTAAAATGCATATAAATCTGTTTTAAAAAAACACTATTGAAAATCAAAAATTCCATTTTTTAATAAAAATATGTGAGATACGGAATAAGCGTTAAAATAAAATATCGTTTCCTTGAAAACAGTTTACGAATGTTTTGCTTTTCTGAAATATTTGGAAGATACATTTTTTTTAATTATGTAAATTATTAGAAAGTTAGAGAAATCTAAACAGAAAATGGAGCGCGAAGCGTGAGTGTCATAATGAGATTGTGTTCCTAAAGACTATAGCTCAGGCGGAAAAATCGGTGTACTGCCAATCCTTACAACCGGCGCGGTACCGTTCCGGTTGTAACCCGTGAGTAATGCCAGTGCTGCCGATCAGCACTGTGCCAAGCGTTGGCACACCGCTGGGGCGGCACTGGCTAAACACCGGCGCAGTACTGCTTTTCAGTGCTGGCAAACAACCAACATTTGTGTATTGCCAAGCATCGGTGCAGCACTGAATCAGCACCGGCGCAGTACCAACATTCAGTGTTGGCAAACAACCAACTTTTGAGTAATGCCAAGCGTCGGTGCAGCACCGGCGTGGTACCGCTTTTCAGTATTGACGATCAACAAATATCGCGTAATGTCAAGTATCGGCGCAGCACTGGATCAGCACCGGCGCAGTGCCACCGTCCAGTGTTAGCAAACAACCAACTTTTGAGTAATGCCAAGCCTTTCTATCGCCTTTCATTGCCGACAAACATATTAGTAATGCTACGAGCAGTACTCTAAAAAAAATCAATTACATTCTGCACATTCGTTTGTGTGCCCGCATTGGTGTGATGGTAAGTAAAATTTCGCTGAATTATAATTATATAATTATAATTTCGTTATGAGGTAATTTTCTTGATTCCAAAGTTTCATAATATTTTTGAAATTGAAAAAACTCAAAATTTTCAGATTCTGAACATACGTTGATTTTACTCTTGAAAACAAAAATTAAAGGAAGCATAACCTGTATAAAGTATCACTAATATACAATAATAAAAGTTAATAATTCTAAAATGCATATAAATCTTTGTATTATGTAATGTTCTTTAATTCAAAAATTTGATCGCTTTCTTTCAAAAATATTTTATTTTATAGAAAATCGATTTAATAATTAAAAATCTTAAAAATTGTAATCAGAATCATAAATTGGGATAAAATCTAAAAATTCCCGATTACACGGGGCATATACACTTCTTACACGGCCCTGCAGTAGTTGAAGGTTATAAGCGCTATTTTCTTGTATTCCAAGCGTGCGCAGCCGAGAGGCTTAGTCGTTAGGTTAGTAATGCATTAATTGTAAGTAGAGAGGGTTCGAACCCGCAGCGTTAACAATAATTTTTAATACTACCTATACGAGCGTTTGTGTAGTGTAGAGGGGAATGCGTGTTTGTAGGTAAGTTTGCATATAAAAATAGTAAGTTAGAGTCTGCTTGAAAGTAAATAAAGTTTTGAAATGTAATAAGAATATTCATCGATTCAATTACTGCTCTTATTTGATTTACCTATGTTCCTGCAGTTCACTTAACTTCAAAAATGACACTGGGGCCTTTACGAACTACGGAAAGTAAGTTAAAAAGTAGTCAAACCTACTGAAATTTTTTTTCTGTGTACGTGTAACGAAAAAGTATTGTCAATTTACTCAGAAAAAATTTTCTAGCTTGAAAACAGATTTTTTACTGTGAAAACAGTAAACTTAACCTTCCAACCGAATATCCCTCCGTTGCCGTTAAAAACGGTAAATATTAGTCTTAACTTGAACTTTCCCTGTCCTTTTTATCTAAGTACATTACAGATTTTCGGTACATTTTCCAGTACCGCCCCAGTACTAAAAGACAACTCCCAGCCGAGTGACATTTTGTACTAATGCCAGCATCGCACCAGCACTGAAGGCCAGCGCTAGCGCAGTACCGCTGGTCAGCACTATGCCGTTGTTAACTATCGGAGTTCCGCCAGCACCACGCCAGCACTGAAGGTCAGCGCTAACGCAGCACTGCTGGTCAGCACTATGCCGGTGTTACCTTTCGAAGCTTTGCCAACACCGCGACAGACTTCATGAGGATCTACTGCCAGCACTATGCCAGCGCTGGAAGTCCGCTGGCAGTGCTGGCGCGGTGCTGCGCCGGTTGTAAATTTCCGCCTGGGTGTCTGCTCCACATTATGCAAGCCATATCGCCTTCACTTGTCGATACGAGGTTATGGATAAATGAATGCATGCGCATTGAGTTTCATTACACGATCACGAGTGTCACACTGAAGAAAATGGTTAGTAAAACCAACTACTTCGATTTGTAAAATATGCCTCAGCTATTTTATTAGTTAGAACAACAATTTTTTTTGTTGCTCTTACTATCTTAATTGTTATCACAAGAACTTGGGTAGTAACACCAATAAAAAAAACTGTTGTGCTAACTAATAAAATAGCTGAGGCATATTTTACAAACCGAAGTAGTTGGTTTTACTAACCATTTTTTTTCAGTGCAAGCAAACCCATGGTATGCGACACTGATAAATTAACAACAAATTCAACCCATAAATAATCGGGGAAATTGGGGAATTGTAATACACACTTTTTCCTAGTTTGAAGATTTCCACAAAAATCAAAATTTTTGCAAATTTTAAAATGGTATGTGTTAATAGTTGTTACCCTCGCTTTGCTCGGGCATCAAACTTCACACTCGCAAAATAAAATTTTTTTTCCCTAGTTGCACAATGTACTATAGTATTTAAAATACTACTTCATCTTCTTCATGTATTAAAGACCGTTATGACTATATCAAACTTCGATATCATAATATGAATAAGTATAATAAAGCCTCGGCTTTCCCCATTTTGAAACGATATTATACTAAATTTTGATTCATCTTTATCATTTACTCTAACGAAAAGTCTCTCAGTGTACCTTTTAAGGTATTTCGGCATTTACTATCAAATTGTCAAACTGATATTAATTTTGTTGAGATTTGAGTTTTTAATTCTAAAATTTTGATTGGCGTTTTTTGAATCTCCAAAATGTTGCAGATCGATCGGATATGCGACGTTTTATTGACGTTTTGTAGTTTGTATTCTTGTGATTCTTATTTCGAATTTGAATTTAGTACGTTCTTTTCTCAATAGGTGGCTACTGAGATCTTTAGTAGTGAAAATGTTCTTGCAGGCGGTGAAACATTCTTCCATTAGTATATAAGGAAACTAAGCTCGAACGAACCATATGTAACTTGCGTTGTATATAGTTTGTGTGTGCGATTAGGTATAGAAGCGGTTAAACTACGTCTATATGTATTAAGCGTGCGGCGTAGCGTTTTACTCTAGTAAAGGCGTTATTGTATACGTTAAGTATATATATATATATATATATATCTGACTTAGTAAGTGGCTGCGATGAACCACTTGTAATTTTATGCAAATATTAAAAACCTTTTTTGAAATAAATGCAATATTTTTAGATTTTATTATTATCAATTTAGTAAGGTTTGCCATTTAATCATGAGTAGTTTCACGCTTCCACAACGTTTGGAAATTGTCCAATTATTTTATCAAAATTCGAGAAGTTTTGTCGGTGTTCAAAGAGCATATCGTGCAAAATATGGTCGTCATTCTGCTCCATCCGCGCTCTCAATTCGTCGAATAATCGATAAGTTGGAGAGTGAATTTACTCTATTGGATACTAAGCCTAAAAATCGTATGCGTACCGCACGTTCTACACAGAATATAGCCGCCGTACAGGCCAGTATCGAGGAAAACCGTGAATTGTCCGTGCCACGCCGATCTCAGGAATTGGGCCTGTCCAGGATGACTACCTGGCGTATTTTGCGATTGGATCTTGGCCTGCATCCCTATAAGATGATTCTGGCCCAAGAACTGAAGCCTAATGACCATCGTTTGCGTCGGGAGTTCGCGGATTGGGCTCTGGAATCAATTGAAAATGATCCCAATTTTCATCAAAAAATCATCTTTTCTGATGAGGCGCATTTTTGGCTCAAGTCTCGGGGGACATTTGGCCGATATATTCTTTAAATCATAAATGGCATAGAATATCCAATATAATAAAAAAGATTTCGATCAATTCCGAATGAATATTCAGTGTTTTTTTTTCAATTTCAAAACATATCACCCTTATTGGGAAACCCTTTGATTACAATAGTTCCCTATTTTCCCTACTTTGCTACCTCAAAATAGTAAAATGTACTGTGATTTTTTACATAGTTTACTACAAAAAGTCTCTCAGTGTATGAATTGTTTTTTAGCTTTCTTTTTGATCTATATGATTTGTTTTTTTAGCTTCCTTTTTATAATATGTCCATAAATTAATGAATTCAATGTAAAGAAACTGACCCAATGCCAATACAAAGACATTTGAACGAATTGAAAACATAATTTTCAAAAATTAGAATAGTAAAAGATACTGTATAGGGGAGAAGCGGCTAAATTGGCGCACCTAACAGAAAGAGAAAGTTTGCAATAAAAGTATAAGATTCAAAATTATGATTTGAATAGCTTGATATATTGACTAAACTGTTCAATGAATAAATTTTTAATGAAAAATAGGGAAAGCAGGTATTTATCGAGTTTTCTGGAGGACGGGAAATGCGTCAATTTACTCGCCATGGCGGCTAACTTTGCGCAGGAATATTACAATCTACTCTTCCTATGTATTGGTTATTTGTTCTAAATTTTAAATTATATTCGAATAGCAAAAGTCACCTGTAAGACATTTTTTTAGTTTTAAACTAATTTCGAGGTACAGATAGAATGTATATTCTATTTTTTCATACTGCAATACAGAGAATTGTGTCTATTAAATTAGATGGATTATTAAAAAACATCATTGTAAAGAATTATGAAAATTTTTTATTAAAGAACACGCGTTTATAATATTAATAACATCAGAGAACTTATAAATCGTGGGAACAATCAGACTTTTAATTCGAAATTCTTTTGCGCCAATTTACCCGAAAGTACCTCCATGATAAATTACACATTTTTTGCATAATACGCTTCGGTTTCATGCAAAAAAATTTTTCCAATCTAAAGTTTATATATCAATGAATATAAAGTCATAGAATTAGTCCGATTATATTTTAATTCGTGATAGTTAGAAACGTAATTCAAGCGGTCAGATCATAACCATCAAACACCAAAAACTCATTATTATCAATTATAATTTATTAAGTAATAGAATGATTGGATATTTTTCACTAATAAGATATTATGCAAAAATGAATATATGATAGGACCATTTTCGTTTGGTTAGCTATTATCATTTTCTGTAAATAAGCGTGCGCTAATTTAGCCGCTGCACCAATTTGACCGCTGCACCAATTTAGCCGCTTCTCCCCTAATCTGATGAAATAGATCAATAGATAAACAAAAATTGAAAGTAAGAGAAAAAATATGGTTTGCATTTAACCCTCGATGTCATTAATTCAGAGTAATTTGAGCTTGTCAAAAATAATATCCATCAGATCTCTCTTCTAACAATTTTGACTAACCGACAAGCAATATTGAAGACTCGGAGGTAGAAGGGATAGGAAACCACTGTCGACTTTAGTTTGGCGTTAGCAATGTTTGCGGTTAACGCATTTTCCTTTAGAATAGCAATAGAAGAGAAGTACACATACGTACGTCGTTAACTTCGGAGCTGAATAGGCATGAGACTTACCGAGTCCTGACCTGAAGTTGACTCTTGGTAAACTCAGCACACCGATCGATACTTGGATATGTAGTTGAAGCGGTTAACATCACCGATTGATTGATTAACGATAAGTACATTCTCCAGATTAACAATGATTTGTTCGACAACTCCGAATCCATTGTCTCCCTCCATGAATTTAAACTATACCGTCTTTCGAGTTAATTAAACTTGCAAGAATTAAAATTGAACTATAGACATTATCAGAACATTTCTTGCTTTCTTCAATGAAACTTTTAAGCAGAGAATTAAGTTTTTATATGAACCTGTTCCTTTTTTTTAACTCTCTGTCGATTTAGCGTCACCAAAAAATCAATCAATATACATTGATTTACTTTGCAATCTATAAATTAACTCCAAAATATTTACAAAACAACGGGGTTGCCACTATTCACGCATACAGAAATTCCCAGACTTTTTCAAGTTTTTTAGGGTCTAGAATTTTACTTTTTTCAGATATTTTTACGATATTCTATATAAATAATAGATTATGAAATTTAAAACATTTAAAAAATTCCAGCACCTTTATGTATTTTTAAACTACAAATTTCGAGCTTTTTGGCCATTTTTTTGACATTTTTTTTTACTTTGAATAACTTTTTTATTTTTTAACCAATTGTCATGATTCTTATTTTATTTCGTTCCTTATAATGTGTAGCAACTTTTTGGGCATGGAAAGCACTCTAGCTAAAAAAAATAACTACAAAATTTTTTTTTTATATATTGGGATTTTTAAAATTATTTCTTTTTATTTTATTTGTAACTTTTTTTCAAGTCATTTAACCTCACTTTCCATAACCAAAAAGTTTCTACACATTGTAAGGAACGAAATAAAAAAAGAATCATGACAATTGGTTAAAAAAGAAAAAAGTTATTCGAAGTCAAAAATGTCCAAAAAACTCGAAATTTGTAGTTTAAAAATACATAATGGTGCTAGAATTTTTAAAAAACGCCAAAACCTTTCTAAATAAAGGTACTAAACATAAAAAGAATTATATCGAAGGTCCAAACTCAAAAAATAAAAATATTAAAGGTGGCGGATCCTCTTAATGACAATTTAAAACTTCACAATGTAGAACAATAAACACATGTTGAAACTCGTTATTGAAAATAAGTAAAAAGGTTTTTTTGGCAATGCATATGACAATAAATTGTTTTTATAGTATTAGATCGATACATTTTACTCCTTATGATATACTTTGAATAATTTTATAGATTTTTAAGCGTATTTTTAAAAAGTAAAAAATCTAACCAATATAATTTTAATAACTTTATGTTTACTCAGAAATTAAAATTAATCCCTGACTTTTCCATTTAAAATTGAATTCCCCGACTTTTCCCTGTTTTCCAGGTTTCCAGAAAAAAGTGGCAACCCTGAAATATTTAATAGAAGTTCAAATTATACTGAGCCAATTTGTTACTGGGTGCAAAGAATCGAACGATGAAATAAAATTTTTAAAATGCGATAGGCTTACAAAATTAAATTATGTATGATTTAATTAATTGCGTTTTCCATTATTAAATACCGCAACGTGTTAATCGTAGTCTGATACAAAGGTTGTCTGTCAATTGTGGGTGTACCTTTGTCCATATATTAAACGTATTTTCTCATCGCTCTAATCCATTCAAATTAACCTTCGCTCATTAATACGACTCTTCACTCCTTTCGAATACAAAACCACTTGTTAATGCTCGGATTGACAAGTTTCCCATGAAAAGGAATTTGGCCAATAGCCATTATTAAAATTTAGCGGTAATTAAATTACCAATTTGATCGAATAATCAACTTGTTAAAAGCTCCAGTAATCCAAACCAAAATTAGTCAATTTACTTCTATTATTATCTTTTCTTCCATATTCTAAATTTGAAAATGTAATTTTATGTATTTTGGACATAAACATGTAGAAACACAAAATCAATCAAATTTGCTAACTTCCTAAGTATCACATGCCCTAAAGGCCAGAGATCCACCGAACCATATGATTAGATTCCTACCTTACCGGCATTTTTTGTCTGTAAACTCATAGCCATGCAAAATTAGATATAGTGTTCAAAATTTGCAAAAATAAGGTAAGGTAGGAATCCAATCATATGATCCGGTTAACCCATAGCCTTAAATATAATTTATAAACTTTATAAAATAATGCTGAAGTTACTTGAATGATAAAATCCTAAGACACTATTTTTACATTCTCATATGAGAATTAAGGTATATTGGTTTTATGTGAAAAATGACTTTCGAAATTTTCATCAAATCTTTACGTTTTGAGACCCTCTGAGTCAGAAAAAACGGTTTTTACGAAAATGACTGTATGTCTGTCTGTCTGTAGGACATGTGTTTTTGAAAAAAACTTTATACAGAAATCCAAAATTCCAATATTAGTTTCTTATAGTTCTCATGAATCTCTACTAATTAACCTAACGATATTTTTGATTAAACTAAAATTAGGAAAGTTACAGTATGTTAAAATTTAAAAAAAGTTAATATCTAAATTCCATTTAAATCGTAACATTTTTTCATAAGATGTATAATTTTCTTTCTAATTTAAAAAAAATTCTATTGAGAATGCGAAATTCAATTTTTTAACAATAATATGAGAAATACGAAAAAAATGTAAGTTTGAAAATTGTTCGTTTCGTTTTGTCTGACATAGTTTCTTATAAAACGTATATTTTTCATTATAATTTGAAAAAATACGATTAAAATTTAAAATTCCATTATTTAAACAAAATATGTGACATACGAAAAAAATTGAGATGGAAAATTATTTTCTCAAATGAGGTCTAGAAATTCTTGGTAGGACATTTTTTGACAAGATATATATTTTATGTTTTAATTGTAAAAAAAACACTATTGAAAATCAAAAATTCCATTTTTTAACTAAAATATATGAGATAGAAAATAAGCGTTAAAATCAAAAATCGTTTGCTTAAAAACAGTCTACGAATTTTTTTCCTTTTTGAGATATTTAGAAGAAGATACATTTTTTCTAATCATTTAAATTATTAGAAAGTTACAGAAATGTATACAGAAAATCGAGCGCGAGTTTGATGATGAGAATGTGTTCATTAAGGCCGATAGAGCCTCATTAAATTGAATCTCATTTTTCATTTGAAATCAAAAAATTTAGTAATTATATGAAAATGTAATTCACATCTACAATATTATCAAATTAACTTGAGCTTCAGTATCAAATTACAAGAAATAAACTTATATGTATGCGTAGAAAAGTTTTTTTTATATTTATAAACATTTATTCACAATTTTTTGATGTAATGGATTTTTTGCTTTTATAATACGTTTTTCTGGTTATTGTTCACTTATACGTCATCTTTAATTCTTGATTTCCGTACGACTAAACATCAAGTATACTGGTTTTTCGATCTTCAATACGTATCTTGGACGTAATTCCAAATAATATTTTTTATCTATAATAAATATTGATTAATATTATATGAATTATTGTTCGGAATTCTTGTCATGTCGAACATCTCAAATTCAGCCTTAAGAGTTTGAGAAAATGGTCGATTGCTGAATAGGTGCTCTATAAATTCTCCTATATTACCACTTCATGTCACTGGGGCCAGCCTGAAGGAAAAGTTTTCCGTATTTTTTGTAAATGGATTTCGAGGACGGAATGGCCTCAAAGGAAGAAAACGCGATGATGACAGAGTATAAAAAGCATAAAGAAAAAAAATCGGTAATACTTGACGGCATTTTAGCCCCTGGGGACAAAGAACAATTCTTTTCCCTGTTACGTACATGCTGTTATATACATGACATTACTGAATCCTTTTATGGCCATGGATTAACTGGAGCACGTGACGTCTCTGATTGCAATTACAGTACATAAGGTTATTCAAAGAATAATAGCTGAAATTAATTATTAGTACCAGACGGACGCGAAAAAAACCCCAAAAAAGTCTATCTGGTAACAAAAATCTTCTCTAGTTACTGAATTTTGGATAACCGTACATAATGTAATTGCAAATATCGTCGTCACGTGGTTTGGTTGATTCGTAGCCTTGATCTAAACTTTTATTCCCGAAAACTTTTCTGAAAGATATAACTAATAAAGGGTGAACGAGGATTGCGAAAGTTATACTATCTTCTACTGATCAAAATTGAGCCTCTAAATACTGTAAGGGAATATGTGACGGCGCATGGTAAAACGGCCATAGTGAGCAAAGAACCGGTTTTTATCAATAAATCAATAAACACTCGATTCCCAAGGTACAAAGAAAATTTTCCATAATAAAAAAAAAATTTCACTTTTAATTATATTTTGAGTATTTCTTCTCTTAATAGTTTGCAAAATGTGCGCTATGGCGAGAATTGCGACGTTGCCGCTATCACACGTAATGGAGGTTAACCTAGTCAACAACAGCAATTTCAAGGAGGAAACTCATTAATTATAAATCTTACAGTTACCTAATTGATTTCTACGAACTGCCTTACTATTCCTTAGATATCAGTTTACTATTTATAAGAATTTCTGTGGAAACTGTTGGTCAATTTTTGTGTAATTTAAGTAAGAGACTAAAAAAATCCGACTACCCATAAGACTCCGTGTTAAATCGCAAAGAATAATTTTATTAATATCTCATCATTTAGGTGTCCAAATCAGGCACAAATTTATGAGGTCCCTTTATCAATATTAATAAGCTTATATTAATTTTTTTATCAGAACTTGTTCGTTAATTCCAAATCACACGGAAAAAATTTGTCGCTTAAAATTTAACAGACTATTCGAAGAGTCGTGGACAGAAAGTAAAATCGGAGAAAGTCTTGTAAGGTTTCAATGACTTTTAGGAAATAGTAGAAAAAAGTCGACTAACTTTTAGAAAACCAGGTCGAAGAAAAAAAGTCGCGTATTTAGTATTATAAAAGTATTTTAAACACTAACTGATCTTTTCTAAGAAGTAATGAAAAGTTTCATAATCTTTGGATTCATTTGTCATAGATTTTAAAAGACTATCGAATAATTTGAAATTAAAGTAATTCAAACAAATAGTTTTGTAAATTGTATTTTAAAGTCCATCAGATTTTATATGCCGTCTTCTAAAATTTCTTCGACAGTCGCAAAAAGCGATGCGCAGAAACGTAATTCGTAGCATCGCACAGCAGACAATGCAGCTCGGCTTTATGTTTTTGTAATAATTTTGGTTAGATTTTGAGATTACGTGTCGTTTGGTTTCGTTTGAATCTGGATTGAAGCGTACATTGAAGAATTAGTTCCGAGTAAGTATATGTTTACCTTGATAAAGTGTATTACGTCAAATTTGAAATTTTTCTATTATTTTAGTTTTGCCTTCAAACTCTGAATGTGATCCAAATATTTTACACAAGTCTCCACGACATGTATCGGCTATGCGGGTTAAGACGTGCGATTAGAATTGGGTTAGGATGCGTGCGTGCGTGAGTGCAAGCGTTCGATTCTCGGTGCTGCGAAGTGTTTATAAAAAATTGCGTTTCTGTAATGTTGTACAGTGTTAAATATAATGGTAAGTTCATATTAGGATTATATAGGTAATGTAGAAGTGAAAAATAATTAACTAAAGGGTTTCCCAATAAGGGTGATATGTTTTGAAATTGAAAAAAAAACACTGAATATTCATTCGGAATTGATCGAAATCTTTTTTATTATATTGGATATTCTATGCCATTTATGATTTAAACAATATATCGGCCAAATGTCCCCCGAGACTCTTCTTGCAAACCCGAATGCGTTCAAGCCAATTTTCGATGACTTTGTGGAGCATTTCTGGTGGTATGGCTGCTATAGCGGCTCGGATATTGGTTTCAAGCTCTCCAATTGTATAAATACGATTTTTAGACTTAGTATCCAATAGAGTAAATTCACTCTCCAACTTATCGATTATTCGACGAATTGAGAGCGCGGATGGAGCAGAATGACGACCATATTTTGCACGATATGCTCTTTGAACACCGACAAAACTTCTCGAATTTTGATAAAATAATTGGACAATTTCCAAACGTTGTGGAAGCGTGAAACTACTCATGATTAAATGGCAAACCTTACTGATGACAACTGACAGCAGACGTCAAAAATTTCAGTTCAAATGAGCCCGATAGGGACATTCAAAATCATATCACCCCTATTGGGAAACCCTGTATATAAGTGCAGGATCATATCACAAAAAATAATATTTTCCTTTTTACACTGTTCAACATTTTCTTCGACTGTCAATTAGACTTTCGATGCCTGGTTTAGAGAAAATGGAACCCAACCCACGGTGTTTTAAATTTTCCGCGACTGTCACTTAAACTTTCGAATTTACGTTTTACATTTTCAGCGATTATCTATCATATTCTTCAATAAGGAGGTTCATAATATTTAGTCGACTTTCTAACCTATCCACGAGTATTACACAAAGTCGATGACTTTTTAAGCGACAAATTTTTTCAGTGCAGATGAACATCCTTAATCCGTTGCATTTTTCGTCGCGTTTTCTGTGCGTCATACCCACTCCTACCTACTGCTCGAGCGCTCTTCAGGTTCTACTATCCGGTCCCTCAATACAGTGTTGCCAATTGCATGGAAATTTCCCGGAATCCGGGAAATTTTGACTGACTTGGGAAATTTTACGGGATGTCAAGAAATTCCGGGAATTTCCGGGATATTGTCTTATAATTGCCTTATTATGTATTAAATTTGCATAGAAGATTTAATAAGAGATCTTTCGTTAAACACAACCAATCATAATGAGTTTTGATTAAAAAAAAGAAGCATTTTATTGGTTGCAGGCCCTTAGGGCGCTTTCATATGTCATAGTGCTCTCATGCCACCAAGTGGAAAAGGCCTATTGCTATTCATTTCACTCTAACTCCTTCTGACGTCATATGCTAAAGTGAGATGAACAGATTTTTCAGGTTTTCAAATGAATGAGTCACATCTCTTGATAGTCGCTTATGTGTAAAATTAGCCTAAAGTTTCTCACAGTATCTATGTTGATTGGATAAAAGTATTATGTCCCAAAAAAGAATCATTGAATGGAATTTGAAATAGATTTTTAAAATATAGAGTTCGGAAATGTATATATTTTTGATTAGAAAAGAGAATCCCAAATTACCTTGTATGCATTATTGTATGTATGTATTATTTTATATTTATATTTTTATATTAGATTATTTAAAGCGGAGATAATGAATTTTAAGCACAAGAGAATTTAGCATTTTATCCAATTTTATCAAAAGTTTAAATTAATATATCTCTCAAAAAAAATTTTTTTTTCGAAAATCCCGATAAAAGTGTTGGTTAATTTATTAAAAAGAAGCTGTAAAAAATATTTTGTGCGAATCTAAATTCTGAACTCAAAATGGGTGTACGATTTGCAAAAGTATTCGCGTATTTAAGTATTATCTTCGAAATATGTATGATTGTGCAATGTCAAAATTAGAAAAATCCCAAATGACGTTAACCATTCATAAACTTAAACAGACTAGAAGTATGTACATCATTAGATTCCTCTTGATTTGCTATATCGATTTAAAAAAATAAACGTCAAATTTGGTCGATTAGAAGCCGAGATAAATGGCAGTGAAGAGCGCGCGACGATTTTGAAGGCGCCGAATCAAGTTTTTGCGCCACGCTGACTGTTCCCTCCACTCCGATTTTTGCCATTCCCGCGCGCGTTTGCCTAGCTGTTAGAATTAATTGCACATAGATCGTCAAAGTAATCGGTTTTCTTCAACAATATATCGAAAGTAAATTGATAAAGCTATATGCTGGAATTTTTTTTTTCGTTTAATTGTTGCTGAAATCTCACTCACATACAGCCGACTTTGGGATTCAATAACTTCAGATTGCAAGGTGGAATTGAAGCGTTCAAAGCGCTGAAAGATTTGTTTTTGCAAGCACTTTCACATGGTCTTTTCAGATTTGTAATTTGTCAAAAAACCGCGGAGTTATTTATTTTGCAATTAGTGTAAAAATTACAACCCTCTTTTAAATAATCGTTTGGATGTGTTAAAAAATAAAAACCACTCATCTAATCATTGAATATGATAATTTTATACTTGCAGTATGTGTAAAAAAATCATGCTATGTGTGAAAAAATTTTCCTGGTGTATATGTTAATTCTTAAAAGTTATGTTATTTTGAAAATTCTTAATAAACAATTACATTACTCGGTAACTAAAAGAGATATTGAACTCGAGTTTTCGGCATTCGAAAGGTAAAGAATTAAATATTTTAAAGGCAAAACAACCATTTAGATGTATTAATATTGTCAATTTTAAATGCGCGTGCAAAAAATAGTTATTTTTCGACTATTTTTTATTTATTGTTCGACCACTGTGGCGGAGGAAAATTAAATCTTTTAACTTCAAATCACAGCATTTTGTAGCAAATTTTGTGCTCTACAACTTTGCTCAAATACAATTTCATCATAAAATTTATATTTTAAGAGTAAAATGAGAAAATGTATTAAAAAAATGGCCTATTTTCGCACTTTTTAGCTTTGAACATTTGTTTTACAAAACGCACAAGGAAACTCGAGGCGCAAAACATGGTACGTCAATTACTATGATATTTTTGAGCGATTCCAATAAAAATCTCGGATCTTGCTCTCACATCCATCTTGAATTCTAATTCGACTGGACTACAATTACAAACTCGTCTAAAAATTAGCAATTACACAATTCTACAATATTTAGAGTTTCGTCAGTTACAGAAGTGACGAAAGGCGAATCTAATAGACTTTTAGACCTTGAAAACGAATCTGACTGTAACATTTTTCTAATACGGCAGGTTTTAGAGTAATTTGAGGTTAAAAAGTAGAAAAATTCCTATATTGGCCAATTTCATAAACTTATTGAGGAGAAACTGATTTTTTTTAGTATTCTTGTCAACGGCATTGAATAGAACTAGTCTTCAGCTTTAACCCTTTGCAGACGAATGTTGCCGCACAAGCGACATCACATATCTATTCACTAGATCGAATGTCGCCGCAAAGACGACAAAAAATAATTTTGTTATCTATACCATCAATAGGTTTTTTTTTTCAATTTGGCAATACTTTGTTATTATTATTGCGTAGTACACTTTAGAAACCGTTACTTTTTTGCTTTTTCAATTAACTTCATATATTTAACGCTTTAGTACATTATGTCGCTTTCTTCAACAAAACTTGTTCGACCCAGCGAGAAGCACACTTGAAAAATCGCTCGAACGCAAAGGCTTAATAGATATTTATGTGCCTACGGCGCATAAACGCGTTTTTATGCTACAGTTAAGAGTAGTATAATGTTGTGTATTACGATACAGAGGAACATAATGTAAAAATTGAACTGCGCATACGCCTATTACGATACAGCGGAGCATAATCTTCTTCTCATTGTTCTTCGCACAGCGTTGGCACCGTACTGACAAAGCCTTGTACATTTGAACTGCGCATGCGTCTACTACAATACGCTTCTACTAACTACTACACTAGATCGAGAAAATCAAAATGACCGGAAGTATTCGCGAAATGTCAAGTGAGATGGGCGATAATCACGGCAATTCCAACCTTTTCAGATTCGATTCGAGTGTACGCAGAAAAACTCGTAAATGCGACGAAGTCACATAAAATAGAATATGCGCCAATGCACACAATTCGGGTAATTACGAGACTCGCTAAAAATGCTCGCTGGACTGATCGCGCCTCGGCTTCGATCTTCTGCGAGCATATTTTCTCATCGCATAATAACCCTCATTATGCGCCTAGGCACATAATATACTATTATACTACAAGGGAGGAAAAGGATGATTCTGACGAGGGTGAAGTTGCGCACGAGCGAAGCGAGGGCGCAAAAACACGAGTTTTTATAGCATACATTATTTTTTCTCATGCATGCACAGAAATGGCCACTTTTTTGCCTGAAACGAAACACACGAAAAATGTCAGTCAGAATATTCGACAAAGACAATTTTGCACCAGTTGTAGGTTATTACAAAGATGAAGTTGGATGCCCATACATTCAAGTTTTCGCAACGAACTTACCTTCCGGTCAGTTAGATGGCGACACTTGATGGTGCATAAAATAACAAAAAAATCACGGTGCTAAGGCAAATTACGCAACTGTTTCCCCATAAGCGAGAGTAATTGATAATTCCTTTTATTGAATCTGTAGGAATTTTTTCATCCATATTATAAAATAAGCTTTAGAAACAGTCCTGTGGGAAAATAGCCCTAAAAATACTGTTCAACCTAGGAACAACTATTCTAAAAGTAGTTCTGAAAAGATCTGACACGAAATATTTCAAACAGAAAGATTTCAAATTCTTTAAATTTCTTATAATGCGAATATTAATTACAAAACTGGAAGAAGTTTGAAAAACACACTTGAAAAATATAAGATATTCTTTTTACTATTTTTAAATTCATATTTTTCAACTCTAGACAGTGTGAAGCTAGATTTGTAAATTCAAATTTTTTCCGCTCTCCTCGCTTATGATCGCCCCTTTCTCACCATCCCGTACACAGAGATTTTTTCATATAGTACATGATCGGTTTTGATATACACAGTGATTCAAAAGTACCACTGAAAAGTTATTAATTTTTTTTTTTTTTTGGGGGGGGGGGCTCTCTCAGTAAATACCGCCTTGGGCCTCAAAAGCTCTTAGTCCGCCACTGAATAAACAAGAAATATTCAGACTGGTTGTTAATCTCATTTAACAATAAAAAACTAATAAAAACCAGCAATATTTTGGGTCGTTACGCTAGAATAGTCTCTTACCCTTAAAATCCAAAGCAAAATATAGTTCTATAATGTTTTAAGAAAGAGAGGCGTACCAGAGAAGCGTTACTTTCAGTATGATTAATTCTGAATGGTAGACTACGAGTAGGGAAACCAACTTTTATTGCTTTTGTCGACTTAGAAAAAGCATGCGACAATGCTAGCTGGCCTAAACTCTTCAAAATATTAAAGAACAAAGGGATAAAATACAAGGAAAAAAGAATTATTAGCTCTCTATACCGAGACCAAAAGGCAGTGGTAGAAATTTAGTGGAAGTGGGGAAAAGCATGTATTAGGAAAGGGCTGAGACAAAGCTGCTACTTGTCACTACCTCTGTTTAATTTATACTTAGAGGAAGCGATTAATGAAATTAAGGGCATGTGAAACTTGTGAAAAGTAGCAAATATATGTGAACAATTTGATCCAGTTTCTACATGTTTGTGTCCAAAATACAAAAAATTTTGTTTTTAAAATTTGAGAAATAGTAGAGAAGATTAAAACAGACGCAGATAGACTACTTTTGGTTTAGACAATGAAAACAAATTTTCCGATATATTTTGCTAAAATTGAACTTTTTTTCAATTTCGAAACCGAAAGTAGTCTATATAAGTCCGTTTGTATCATCTACACCATTTCCCAAATTTGGAAAAGAAAATTTTATGTACTTTGGACACAAACATATTGAAACCTAAAATCAATCAAATTTGATAATTTTCTAAGTATCATATGCCCTTAAAGCAGAAACTAAGAATATAGGTATTAAAGTTCAGGAGAAAACAATCGAAATGTTTCGTTTCGCGGATGATATTGCTTTGCTTGCAAATACCGAAAGAGAACTGGAAGAGGCGTTGAATGTAACGGAGACAGTTTTGAACAATTGTAATATGAAAATCAACGTAGGAAAAACTAAAGCAATCGCGTGTAGAACCAACTCAAGAAAGAAGTGCTTGATCAATTAAAATAGACAATGAAAGGATTTCTATTAAAAATTCTAAAATAAGAAACAACGTAAAAAACGACAAAAGAAGCGACGTAGGAAACTACATAATAAACGACGTAAAAAATTACGTCCTTTCATATCCCAATTTCTGACGTAGTTTCTGATGTAGTTTTCTACTTCATTTCTTACGCCAGAAATTTTAATAGGGAAAGGAGAGATTAGCGAATTTTGCTACTTAGGAAGTAAAATAACAAGGAATGGCCGTTGTGAATAAAGTCTTTGCTAAGATACCACAATTATTGGATTCAAATATAGATCTAGAAATTAGAAAAAAAATGCTCAAAACACATGTATGGAGCGTGGCACTCTATGGTTATGAAGCGTGGACTATAGGTAAAGGAGAAAGAAGAATAGATAGCTGCATCCATGGAAAACATATATAAAGAGAACAATCTCTTATGGCTATACTTCACAAAGCACGATCTAAAATTTTGTGAAGTAGTTAGTTTTAAAACTTGTCGATGAGGGCGCGCGTGTTCCTTGCATCCACAATGGCAGTGATATATACATATAAAATCGTGGACGTAAAAATATATGGACGAAGCCCAAGCCTACGGGGCCTTTGCCGAAATAACTAAGAGGGAAACAATGAAAATGGTGGGGAGCGGTCATATTACTTGAGGACATTTCTTAACTCTCAACAAATCAGACAATCGGAGGCCAAGAAACGTCCTTAAGGTTGCATGTAAAAAAAATCGATCTCTGGTAGAATTTTTAAAAAAAGAAGCTTATATATAAATTATATGCTAAATTAATTTCAAAATTTTCAACCGGACTGATGCTGAGATAATTAATTTCAAAGTTGACTACTATAACACGTAATTTATGGGCAATGTATAGCTACTCTCACATACACAACCAACTTGGAAGCGTACGCGAAATCAAGTGGGTACAAAACCATGAATGTTATTTATTAAATCAACAAAGACATTTTTTCAACTTTTAACAATAATCGTTGACATCAAGCTATTCAAATGCATATCACAGTTGTTCAATGACGGTTAGGTTTAAATTGCAACGTTGCACGATCTACAAGTCTACTGCTGGCATATTATTGGTGACTAAACACGCATACTACGAATTCTAAACCATTCGCGCACTAAAATTTTCACCATGCGGATCCATGAAATTTTTTTAAAACAGCATAGCTCGACGGTGCCCCACGGGACTCTACTATTTGTACGGGGATGGGAGTTGCATTCAACCTTAAGTAATATGACATTGAGGAAAGTAGATGGCTTGGTGCGTTTATCACAGTAAGTCCCCAGAAAGGCAAGTATATTCGGAGGTTCGATTCCTCCTGACACATGCAAGATGCACGCTTTCAAATTTTTTTCGGTCTTAAAAATATTTTACCATCTAAAAATATTATTTATTTTTCATATTTCACTAACTTAAATAATTATACAAAACCGGAAAGGCCATCTACTTTCCTTAATGTTATAATACCGGTAACATCGAAAACTATTAATTACTTAAGTAATATGGCCGCTCACCCTACTGAACCTATCCTTTTCCGCCCAGTTGGTTTTTCCCCCTCGCCTAAGTTGGGACTTTGTATTCCCTCCATATATTCTTACGTCCCGGTCCTGCAATGGTTTCTTCGGAAACCGATCATAAGGCCTTAGAATAGGTGACCAGGCGCGTCCTCGGGTTGCGGATAGAGAGGCTCTGTACCGAGGGGTACTGCTGAATACGGATACAAAACATGAAAGCTTTTTCTCATCGCTGGAGCATTTTCTTGGCGTGCAAGTCGCCAGGATCTAATAAAGAGGAGGAGTGGGTGGAGGTTCCAGGTAGGAAGAAACCCCGGAAGAAGATAATTAAGAAGTCTGCTAAAAAAACGGAGAGGCCTAGACGAACACGCTCAGAAGCAGTGTTCATAAAGCCTGCAGAAGAAATGAGCTACGCAACCATACTGCGTGATCTCAAGAAGCGCGTCAACCCTGATGAGCTGGGCACCACAGTCTAGGGGATTAGAGAGACGCGTTCCAAGGACTTGCTGGTGGAACTGAAATGTTCCAAAGAAGGCAGAGGGTGGCTGGATTCCGCCTTTAAAGAAACAATTGGAGCTAATGGGACTGTCCATCACCTCATTCCTCGGATTGAGGTTGAGATTGAGGACCTAGAACCCAGCATTGAAGCGGAAGAGGTCGAGGATGCCGTAAGGGGACCGGAGTTGGAGCTCAAGATCTCTCTAACAAAGAGACCATGCAGAGGAACCAGAAAGGCGTACGTACTTTTACATGAGGCAAGGGCCCTGAAGCTACTCAAGGCAGCCCACATCAAGATCGGGTGGGTCTCCTGCAGGATCCGTACGAAGATGGAGACAAATCGGTACTATCGCTGCCTTGGCTTTGGCCACATAGCAAGGACCTGCCGGGGGACAGACTGTAGCAGGAGTTGTTGGAGGTGTGGCGAGGAGGGGCATACCGCGGGGTCCTGCACAAGAAAACCGCAGTGCTACCTTTACTCCGCTAGGGAAGATAAGCCCCGGGTCGATCATATCCCGGGGACAATGCGTTGCGCGTTCTTTCGGAAGGCAGCCCCGAATAGGAAGCCTTGGAGAGGCCGCGAATAGAAACCAAACAGGCAGGCCAGGAGGACGCCAAGATTCGATGTATTACGCCCATAGGCAATGACCCTGAAGTAATGCTAACGCGGTTCTGGGATCATTGTCTGGCGAGGAAACAGGGGAGTTTTGAGTTTAGTGGGCATTGCTTCGGCCGAGTCCCACACAGCGTGCCATTGTAGACGCAGGGAACATACGTGCTCTCATCGGGAAGTTTCCTAACTAACATGAATAATATTATTTGTCCAATAAAATGATACTCACATATGATAGCTTGAACCTTGGCCTTATCTAGTGCCGGCTTGACGGGACGTTCAGTAGCTGTTCCTGCACGACTCCAGCGTTGTCCAGTGACGGAACACGTCGCTAGTTCCGTAGGACTAAATAATATAGCTGCAAGACCTCTCGTCAATTTCCTGTAATCACTCCACTTGACAGCTCTCAACTGTTCTTCGCAGATTGCTATGCCCTCACCCAAGTGGACCTGAGAAATAAAAGGTCACTTTTTATGAAATAACTTTCAAGGTCAGGGCCGACTTAAGAAAATTTGGCGCCCCAGGCAGAATAAATATTGGCGCCCCTTCAATTTGAAGATAAAAATCAATAAAATCAATAAAAATCAAGATTTTCAAGTTAAATCAACACAATTTTTTAATGTCTCTCATAGAGTTGTAATATAAAATTAAGTCATTGCACATTTGGAACAATATAAACAATTTCACCCCGACTTTGCTGCCCTAGGCGGTTGCCTATTTCGCCTATATGGTAGACCGGCTCTGTTTGAGGTTGAGATCAGAGGCTTCTGACTCAATCCAATTACAAAAAACAATTTTCTAGTACAATATAAATTCTTAAAATACACCCTCATTCAGAAAATTTTCGTAAATTGAGACATAATACTGAAACATAATGACACACTTATTTTTAATTTAAATATTTATTAACCCTTTCAATTTGAGTGAAAGCTTTTATCGACAAATAATATAGCCAGAAAATGGTTTTTTTTCACACAAAGGTAATACATTTTTAAATTTTTATGATCAAAGCGAGGTTATATTGAGTTAAACAAGCTTCTAGGAGACTATAAAAGTGAATAAATAGTTTTTGATAGAACAAATTTCAACCTATATCGTTCCATAATAATCATATAAATGAAACTCTCTGAAGTACGGTGAAATATCAATTCTAGCTCAATAACTATTTCCAAAGTTTTTATTGAATAAACCATTTGAACTGAAGGCCAGTTTTCAAAAATAAACTCTAAAATTAAATAGATTTGACTTGGCTAGTTTAAAAAAATTTATTTATCAAATTTTTCATTTAAAAAATATGAAAATGTAGAATAAAATTTCTGCCCGGAAATATAATTATAGTAAAAATGCTGAAAGAATTCGTTTGATGAGATTTTCAAATATACCTAATTAAAACACTGACTAGGATGAAAATTTGAGTGGCGTAGAACTAGGTGAAGAGTTCACTTTTATTTTCCACTCTGGAATCGGACCTCCACATCGTCAAAGTAAAATAGAGTGGTTTTTTTACAAGCGCATAAATCAGGAATCGGGGAATAAAAATGTGATAAGCTAAGAGTTCCAAAACAAAGTAAAAAACTAAAAAATGTTTATGTTCGACATTACTCGACGCAAATCAATAATAAAGTCGTATTATCTAAAAATTCACCTCTTATCGAAATAAAGAAATTGAATATAATCTTCATCAAAAAGAAAAAAGTTCATTCATAAATAAATGTTAGAAATGACATTGATGTGTTGAAATGTTCCATTTCAATGGTAATTCAAGATAAGGTTCTACAGATAGATAGAACACAATATTAGAATTTGTTCCACTATCTGGAATCCTTCCCCTGGTTGTCATTTACTTTGACATGGCATCCAGCACCTCATCCTCATTTCTCAGGCTTTTGCCTAAAGTTCCTGTTCTTATGTTTCCATTGTGAGCTCTTTCCTTCCACTTCTTTTCCAAAGGAAAATGAAAAGATGACAGAGCATTTTCTTGAAGCATTATTTCGCTAATTTTCTCTGCAATATGTATATATATATGATATTCATAAAATACAAGAACCTCACAAAATAGCTCTATTACTTTTAGCCTTGACTAATGAATTTTCTATTGGACATGTGGTCATTGTCTGAATGTCGCCTGAAAGCTAACGATGTATAATAGTGAAGCAGTTTATCCGGTACTTTTTCATGGGTTTTGTCTTTGAAAATCCGAGGCTAAATTAGTTTGGAGCTTATCGCTTGTATTTTATTAGACAAGTACAGTAAAACATCCACGATAAGCATGTCTCGTTGAATGTGTCACCGGCGGCATTATTAATTATCTAGCCTAATGGGCGATTACCCTATCCTCGCCTCGGGCGATTAACTAAATATACCGCTCTTGCAATGTCTGCCTTTCACTCTTCAAATAAAGGGTAACATTATCGAGAAATGAGGATTTCTTCAAAAACATGGACCACATTCAAGGAAGCTTGTGTTAACGAGTCGAACAGCAGAAGTGAATTTCCCTCGAGCATGTTATCGATTTCTGCTCAAGCATATTCTCTTTCCACAGATAGAACATAAAAAGCTACGTTTGCAGCTTTTGGAATTTCATTATTTAAGGCAATTTTTATTTTTTTTAGCTTTAAGGCCATGGACCAGCCGGATCACGTGACTAGATTCCTACCTTACCAGCATTTTCAATTTGTGCAACCCCATTTCTGTAAAAAATAAGGTAAAAAGTTGAAGATTTGTCAGAGTAAATAAAATGCACAAAGACAAGTCTTTCTGGTTATATATGTTTATAATTATGGAAAAAAATTTTTTTTAATCTAAACAGAACGGAGCGCGACGATCGAATCGTGAGTATTAGGCGCGTTCAAACTTGCGATGAGAATGTGCCCGCGAGGCAGGCAGATTTTATAAAAATGAGGTTACACAAACTAAAATGCCGATAATGTAGGAATCTAGTCACGTAACCAGGTTGTTACATGGCCTTAAATGAATCTTTCAATGTAAATGAAAGATTTTTGGAAGGCCCGTTTTAGAGAGAATCTAAAAATGCTTACCACACCATCTGAAGAGGTTTCCTCGAATCCCCGAAAAGCAGGCAAAGCTGGCGGTGTTGTCCTCATGTCTAGGGGCAACCAATCACCTCGAGAGGGTGAATTTCCGTGAATAGATCCCACATGTCTTCCACCTCGCGTTCCAAGTCGTGGCCTGCCACGGCGAACTCTTTTTGCTGTAAATAATTATCAAAATATCCATTAGATATTCGAAATTTGCATCTACAGGCAATAGATTTCTATTTAAAATAAAAAATGTTCAATCAAAAGATATATTTCATAATATTGAGTTAATAAGATAATATGAGTAGAGTAACAATATATTAAATGATGTAAAGAGTTTATGAATATTAAATGACTATGAATCATGTTATTTTTAAAGTATTATTAGAGGATTATGGAGATTATTACCTTTTTGATGATGAGAGTTGATGATAAATGTATCTAACGACCTAAATATTCAATCGAAAACATAAACTATTATTCATTACATCTCAATTATCAAATGCAATAATGCAGAATCGATCCTTCTATTACATGATGTATAAAAAAGACGTGTAAACCTATAAAATATAACCTTTCAAAACGAATTGAAACAAATGTTTTAGTTACCCTCTTTATTAAGTGATAAAATTTTTCTTAATTGCCTTCATAATGGCCATGAAAAACAATTATAAATTCAATGATTACTTTACAATCGACGAATAGCAGATATTAGTTTCACTTTAATTCAGAATATGGAAATGTGAAACAATAAAAAGATGGACAGGTAGGAAAGCAACTGCACATAAATGTTTGAAAATATTATTACAATTTTTTATAGAAGTGCTAAACTCATTACTCAATAATTTGTCAATCAAAACTTTCTTTTTCAATAAAAATATACCTTCAACCGAGAAACATAGAGTGGAAAGTTTGATTTTCAATTTAAAAATAAATAAATAAATAAATAAATAAACAAGAGAGTTTATTCGAAATGCCGACTAACAATTCAAATTTAGAATTTATAAATAAAATATACCAAAGCGTCAAAATGTTGATTTGAACTGTTGTTTCCTCATATAAAAATAATTGTTTCCTTCATAGTTGCAAAAAGTATTTTAACTATTAATTTTGACTCATTTAGCATGTTATAAAATTCACCAGTCAACGAATATGATTTTCTAAACATAGCTGACACAAATCGATCCTTGATAATTATTCATTATATATATATTATCCATTATATATATAGTTTTAATGGATTATAAATTTAAATTGTATTGCCACATTTTGCTGACACGAACAGTTATAAATTCATTATCTAGTTTATAATAAACGGATAGTAGATATGAATTTCATTTTATGAACAACTGTTGTACAGAGAGGCGTTTTAAATATTTAAATGTCCTTTAACTCGATGAATATTTTCCAAAAAGCATTTAAGATTAGAGACATTCCATTTAATATTAAATGTCTTGAGACTAAAATACTTCGCCAATAATGAAAACATCTAGATATCTTAGTATTGAAAAACTTTGAATGGGCTTTGAGAATTCTAAGATTTACTCCAAACTTGCTATTTTTCTTTGGTAGCTTCAAATGTATTTGTACAACTGGAGTTAATAGCAAAAGCAGAAGCAATTTCGCCAATTCCTATTTAAAGTTTGCATTTCGGTCAACGAGTGGTGCGAGACGAAGAACCCTGAAGTACCATTCAATCGGAATCAATGCATATACCACACTTTCTACTTTCGTGCCAAGTATTTCTGAATAAGTAAAATACAGAAAACGAAAGAGAAGTAATTTTCACTCTCTAAATCTGAATCAGTCAAATTTTCACTGATTGAATCAGTGAAATGAAGGGGATCTGCCACCTTTAATATTATTATTTTTATTTTTTTAGTTTAGACCTTAAGTATAATTTTTTTTCATGTTTAGTACCTTTATTTAGAAATTTTTTGGAGGTTTTTGAAAATTCCATCACCTGTACGTATTTTTAAAGCAAAATTTTTAAGTTTTTTGGACATTTTTTTGACATTTTTTGACTTTGAATAACTTTTTTGTTTTTTACCTAATTGCCATGATTCCTTTTTTTATTTTGTTTCTTACAATGTGTAGCAACTTTCTATTTATGGGTAATTAGGTAACATGACTAAAAAAAAGTTGCAAATAAATTACAAATTTTTTTAATTAAAAAAGTATCCCAAAATTTTATTTTATTTGTAATTTTTTTTTCAGTCATGTGGTAACATGACCCATAAATAGAAAGTTGCTACACATTGTAAGGAACAAAATGAAAAAAGAATCATTGCAATTAGGTAAAAAACAAAAAAGTTATTCAAAGTCAAAAATTGTCCAAAAAATGCCCAAAAAACTAAAATTTTACTTTAAAAATACGTAAAGGTGCTGGAATTTTTAAAAACCTCCAAAATCTTTCTAAATAAAAGTACTAAACATAACAAAAATTGTATGGAAGGTCTAAACACAAAAAATAAAAATATTAAAGGTGGCGGATCCCCTTAAAAGTAAAATTTGATTGTGTATATTTCAATCGCAAAAGAAAAGTATTGACCATTTAAAAAAAAAAATTAATTAGTAGAATTCTAAGAAAAAGTGTTACTGTCTCACCAAAAATTGTATTCACTTGATTCATATTTAAAAGTTTGAAAAATTTTTCTAGTAAATCCACTTGATGGTATTTTTTTAGATTCAAAATGATGTCATGGATCAACCAGACCGCGTGACCAAATTCCTGTAAAAGTTCGTGTAAGATAACTTTTTTATTTTACAAAATATCATCCTAGAAATTTGGAAAATACAACAGAAGACGATAAAGTTAACTGTAATTATTGAAAAATTTTACAATTTCTTTTAAAATTCTACTAAAAAGAAGTTGGCAGACGTGCTTTATTGTCTTTTGCTACGTTTCCCAAATTTTCAGAAAGATTTTTTGTAAATTAAAAAACTTCTCTTACATGAACGAATTAATGTATAATTTAGTCACGTAGTCCGATTGATCCATGGTCATTAAGATATCAGTCGTTAGAATTTAACATGAATGGAATTTACTCGGTTCATAATTACAAGGGTTTTGAGGGCATGTGATACTTAAGAGAAGTAGGAAGTTCATATGAACAATTTGGTCCAGTTTCTACATGTTTGTGAACAAAAAACACATTAAATTTTTTTTTAATTTGGCAAATGGTAGAAAAGATAAGAACGAACGTAGATTAATTACTTTTGGTTTTGACAATAAAAAGACATTTTACGATATATTTTGCTAAAAATGAACTTTTTTTCAATTTCAAAACTAAAAGTAGTTTACCTACGTGCGTTTTAATCTTCTCTAACGATTCCCAAATTTTGAAAAGAAAATTTTATGTACTTTAGACAGAAACATGTAGAAAACTAAAATCAATAAAATGTGCTAATTTTCTAAATATCACATGTCCTTAAGATCATGGGCAAACCTGGTCACGTGACTAGATTCCAACTTTACCGGCATTTCAGTTTGTGTAACCCGATTTCTATAATAAAATAAGATAGGTAACTGAAAATTTGTAGAATTAAATAAAGTACATTAATATAGGTCTGTCTGGTCATAAATGTTCATAATTATGAAAAAAAAAATTTATAATTATAAACATTCATGATTTTTATGACATTTTTGATAATTATGAAAAAAAAATTTATAATTATAAACATTTATGATAAAACTGGCCTATATCAATGTATTTTATTTAATTCAACAAATTTTCAGTTACCTATCTTATTTTATTATAGAAATCGGGTTACACAAACCCAAATGCCGGTAAAGTTGGAATCTAGTCACGTGACCAGGTTTGCCCATAACCTTAAAGCATCCAAGAATATCCAGACTGATTATTTTATCATTTTAAATTACAGACTTGAAACGAAAAGCTAGAGAGTCAAATTTACGGTTTAAGAAACATTTCTTTGATCAAGATCAAGAAAATTCAAATATAGATTTAAACAGTAATTATAAGAACTATTTATCATCACAACCTTTCAATTATAAATCAGAAAAACAAAAAGAGAAAAATGAAAAAGATATTATTTATAGTTTTCGGAATATCCAGTGTAAATTTATTAAAATTGAAACGTTATATAAATGTTTTAAAAAAGTATTATATACATTCCAAATAAAACGTGAAAACCAAGTACAATCGACATCTTAATTTTAAAGGAAATATAATAGATGACAAAAATTAAGATTGACTTATTCCGTTCTGATAAAAACTTAATCTAGCATGTACACATATGATTTATCTATAGGATATATAATACATGTATATTTATATTATGAAATTATATATATCTATACCCAAGAAGTGATCTACTGGCCAAGAAACTGAGTTGAATTTTTCTAGATACATTATAAATAGCTCTATCAATAGAAGAGGATTTCTAGATTCGCAAGTACTTCTATGTATTTCTTGGCAAAATTTATTCCATAAGTACATGTAAGGAATATGATACAAGGATTCATCTGAATATACTGATGCGATATCGACTTCTATTCAAGGACGTCCAAGAATTATGTAAAGCTCTTTTTAAAATTTCTGAATCTTTCTCTCTCTCAAAATATTATTGATTCCCGAAGGTTATGAAATTTTTTGAATAAAATTAAGGCCACGGAACAACTAGACTATATGATCGATATGGTGATTATTTTGTCTGTAAACTTTCGTCAATACAAAATAAGATGTCAAGTCCAAATTTTTGTGAGATCAAAGAATCTGTCAACTCAAGATTCTGTCATTAGATCAAGAGTTGACAGACTTTCTTTAGTGGCTTTTCTTTAATCTCCAAAATTTTTGACTCTATATCTTATTTTGCAAGAACAAAAGTTCATAGACAAAAAAATGACCATATACTCACCCAGAACGAAGTTTTATTTAAATTTAAGAAACCTTTTTTTTAACTTCAATTCGAAGTAAAAACACCCTTAGAACAAACATAAATTTATTTAATTTTAAAAATTCACGTTTTTAGCCGTTTTTAAATGAAAGAAATTATTTTATTAACATTATCTATTTGATTTGAAAAATATTTTTTTGTTTCAAATATAGTACTGGCAAAAATTCAAGAAATAATTTATTTCATTTTATTACCTTGAAGGAAGAAAATTATTTCTTTAAGACCATGAATCAATCGGACCACGTGACTAATTATATATTAATTCGTTCATGTAAGATAACTTTTTTAATTTACAAAATGTCTTTATGAAAATTTGGGAAACGTAACAAAAGACAATAAAGCACGCCACTTAACTTCTATTTAGCAAAAATTTTAAGAAAAATTTGATAAATTATCGATAAATACAGTTGACTGTAAAAAATTTTATTCAAACTAAGTAGACAGACGTTCATTATCGTTTTCTTTCGTATTTTCCAAATTTTCAGAAAGATATTTTGTAAAATATAAAAGTTATCTTACTTGAACTTTTAAAGGAAAATGGTCACGTGGTCTGGTTGATCCATGGCCTAAAATTAAATAAAATATTTCTATGAATCACATTACGCATACACTATGCGATTGCGCAGACATTCATTTCTTTAGTTAAAAGAAAAAAACCAATCAAGAAATTATTTAAAATTCAAGATACTTTTCTTTGACCAAATAGTAATGCACAAATTTGTTAGATTAAAAGAAATTTTTTTTTGTCCACCGTAGACCAGAAATTTCGCCTTGTCGGTATCATTTTCCGTGCGGAAAGTTGATTTTCCTGCACTTATTGCGGTAAAATTTTAAGTGTGCGTAAAATTAAAACAAAATAAAAATTCTATCGCACTAGTGCGGGAAAGTCAACTTTCCGCACGCAAAACGACACCGACTCGGCTAACTTTCGGTATACAGCGAACAAAAAATATCGTTCGTATCACGTGCGGAACGTATTTAACCGCACGAGCAAGTCACGACGAGGATCAATCGAGGCGATTCGCTCTTGCGTTAAAATACGCCTTTCCGCACTTGATACAAAATATACTATTCTGGGTGCTGATCATATGGTCTGGTTGATCCATGGCCTTAAATAATGAACGAGAGGAGAAAATTGGACGGAGAAAAATGAAGGTAAAGACATCGGGCTTACTGTAACTTATGTAAAAAATGTTTACTTTTGATTCTTTCCAATAAACCAAAACCTTTCTGTCAAGAACCAAACGTAAAATTTGTTTAGAGAAATTTCAAAAATCAATGCGAATTTCCTAATCTCCATTTTTCATCCTATGTGCCGAATGGGAAAAAAAAAGAAAAATGTAAAAAGTAAATCTAAAGAATTTGAATTAAGTGGGTTCAAAGGAAACATTATAAACAGATCCAAATTGAACTAAATTGTCTTCACATCCAGTAGATGTATTAGAGTGAACACTTAAAGGGTTATCAGAAATCGATTCTCCAAAATCATCAAGATTATTAGAAAGAAGATGATTGGAGAATGATGCCCGTTGAACCTGGTGATCTATTGAAAGTATTTTGACAGCTGCCGATGGTGCAGGCCTTCTTTGGAGCGAGGTCAATTCTAGGAGGTCGGTGGCGGTGGCGTGGGCCGATCGGAGATGACGGCGCAGATTGCTGTTGTTGCTGTAGACGCGAGTGCAGAGCGGACAAATTCGAGGTGAGTCCCAGGTACCGCCCCCTGGTTCCGCGGATCCAGTCACGGACCCCGAGCTTGGTCCAAATCCAACTGTGGATCCTGATCCAGATCCTGATCCCACGACCACGGCGTCGGCTGCAACACACCACCGGACCAAGTCTGAATTAGTCCCATCGCCGTCGTCATCGCCATCCTTACAACCACAACCACCGCCATCGTCCATCTCTATCCTGCTTATAGCCATCACACATTTATCTTTTTATTCAATTTTCATTATTATACTTAAGGGGTTAAGCCACTCTAGAAGCAGACAAAAATAGGCATATTTTGTTTTTTTTCAGCCAAACCATGAAATAAATCGAGATTACAAAACAGGCTTTTTATTATAGATGTAATTGACTGTGCAAAATAATTTTTTTAAAGCGATAGATGTCAAAATAGCGACTGTGCAGCATTTTTCGGATGACGCCTTTATTTCTGGAAGGTCCACGGCCGGACAAACAACTTCTGTAATTTTTAAGTTATGATGAGTCAATGAAGTTTTTGCGATGGCATATAAGAGTACAGTAGGACCCCCATATAACGCACCTCCTTATAAGGTTTTCCTCCTTATAAAGATAAAAAATTACCCCCTTATTACGAGAGAAGGCCCCGCTCCTACTCTCTCTACCGATCAAATTTTAGCTTTAGGTGGAAGAGAGAAACAATTGAAAACCGTGAAACAAACGACGGCTTTAGAGTAGGAGGGGGGTAGGAGAGGTAGAGGCGCGGAAAATATGAGATCCCACTACTGTTTCTAAAGCATTGGTGGGATCCCATCCTATTCTTGTTATTGCTCGTTATAAGGAGGCACGGCCAGTCCCGATTTATTCATTATAAAGGGGTCCTACTGTAGCTAGAGAAGTACGTAGGATTTTTTTATTATATTGCATAGTTTCTTTTTTATTAACAATTTTCTGACGATTTTTTATGGAATTTTAGACTTTTTTACTTTAGAAGTACGCCATTTGGTCAAAAGCTAATATATCAAAAAAAATCCTGCGTACTTCTCTAGCTATTCTTATGTGTAATCAAAAACACTTCAGTGACTCATCATAATTAAAAAATTACAGGAGCTGTTTTTCTTGCTGTGGACCTTCCAGAAATAAAGGCGTCATCGGAAAAATGCTGCACAGTCGCTATTTTGACATCTATCGCTTTAAAAAAATTATTTTGTACAGTCAATTACATGAATAATAAAAAGCCTGTTTTGTAATCTCGATTTATTTCATGGTTTCGCTGAAAAAAAATTACAAAATATGCCTATTTTTGTCAGCCTTTAGAGTGGTCTAACCTCTTAAGGCCATGGATCAACCAGATCACGTGACCAAATTCCTATAAAATTTCGTGTAAGATAACTTTTTTATTTTACAAAATATCATCCTAGAAATTTGGAAAATACAACAGAAGACGATAAAGTTAACTGTAATTATTGAAAAGTTTTACAATTTCTTTTAAAATTCTACTAAAAAGAAGTTAGCAGACGTGCTTTATTGTCTTTTGTTACGTTTCCCAAATTTTCAAAAAGATACTTTGTAAATTAAATAAGTTACCTTACATGAACGAATAAATGTATAATTGAGTCACGTGGTCCGATTGATCCATGACTTTAAGGGCATGTGATACTTAGAAAATTAGCAAATTTTATTGATTTTAGGTTTCTACATGTTTGTGTCTAAAGTACATAAAATTTTCTTCTCAAAATTTTGAAAATGGTAGCAAAGATCAAAATGGACGTAGTTGTACTACTTTTTTTCAAGAAATTTAAAAAAAGTTCAATGTATGCAAAATATATCGAAAGTTTTTTTTTATTGTTAAAACCAAAAGTAGTTTATCTATGTCCGTTCTTACCTCCTCTACCATTTTCCAAGTTAAAAAAAATTTTATGTATTTTTTGGACACAAAAATGTAGAAACTAGACCAAATTGTTTACATGAACTTGCTACTTTTCTCAAGTATCACATGCCTTTAAGACCCTGAACCAACCTGGTCACGTGACCAGGTTCTTATTTTACCGGCATTTTAGTTTGTGTAACCATATTTGTATAAAAAATAAGATAGGTATCTGAAAATTTGTATAATTAAATAAAATTCGATAACATAGATCTGTCTGGTCATAAATTTTTATAATTAAGGCCATAGATCAACCAGTACAGCTGACTAAAGCAATAAAATCAGTTTCCCGAAAGATTTTTCCATAATAATGAATTTTTGAAGCTAAAATTTTAGGATATAATAAAGAACATATTTGCGGATAGCTGTCGACTTTAGATAGTTTTTGACAATTAAAAAAATTTTAGTGTCAGTAAAACAGGAATGATTATTTTTTATTGTTTAGAAATAATTAAAGTCTACAGCCATCCTCAAACATGTTCTTTATTACGTCCTAAAATTTCAGCTACAAAAATTTATTATTATGGAAGAATCTTCCGGGAAACTGATTTTATTGCTTTAGTCAGCTGTATTAATTGATTCATGGCCTTTAAAAAATCTTTATAAAAAAAAAAAAAACTAATTTCATAAATATAAACATTTATGAACAGACAAAACTGCTCTAGTGTATTTCATTTACTCACACAAAATTTCAAATTTGTCTCTAACTTTTAATAGAAGTGAGGTTAAACAAATTGAAAATGCTGGTAAGGAAGAAATCTAGTCACGTGGGCTAGTTAGTCCATGGCCTTAAGGGAATGTAACACTCAGGAAATTAGCAAATTTGATTGATTTCAGATTTCTACATGCTCAAAGAGAAAATGAATAAAATATTGTTTTTCAAATTTAGGAAATAGTAGAAAAGATAAAAATAGAAGTATATAGACTAGTTTTGGTTTTGATAATGACAAAATTGCTCCAATAGCTTTTTTTAAATTGAACTTTTCATCATTTCCCAAACCAAAAGTAGTCTTTCTACTTCTATTTTTATCTTCTCTACTATTTCCTCCTAAATTTTAAAAACAAAATTTTATTCATTTTCTCCGTCAGAATGTAGAAACCCAAAATCAATCAAATTTCCTAATACCCTGAGTATCACATGCCCTTAAGGCCACGGAAGACCTAAAAATTCTACACAGGTCATTACTTCATTTTGCATGGACATGATTTTACAGGTGAAAAATGCCGGTAAGGTAGGAATCTAGTCACATGGTCCCATTGGTTCATGACCTTAAACCGGGCCGTCCCAATACTTTCACGATTCAAGGAGAGTTGACTCATTGACTTAACCTCAAACTGAATAACATTTTACGGGAGCAGGAAAAATGAGATCAAAATTGGAATGCATTCTCGAAGAAGCAACAACTATTTTCTTAGAAAAAATTAATTTGGATCAAAATTACTTGTTAATTTCAAAATTAGGTGGTTAAGTACGAAAAAAATGAAAAGTTGATAAAGTAGTAATCTAGTCACGTGACCAGGTTGGCCCATGGCCTTAAAAAAAGGTTCAACGAGTATAATTATAAAAAATGTTCCAGTGAACAAAATGAACTATTGTTTATCAAGATTAAATAAAAAAATAAAATCTACTAATTTTTTTGATGAAATGTATTCTTGCTTCTTTCAAAATAAATTAAAATTAATTTTCCTTCTATTTTCTCTGGTTTCTGAAAAACGTTATTCAGTGTGAGGTTCCTTAAATTTAATTATAATCTTTTTTCCCAAATATTTTTCTTCTTTTTTATTAAAGATTATTAGAGAAAAACTGTGTTTTGGTACCTACAGGAATTTTTACTGAACAAAATTTAATTTATGAAGATTGCATTTGAATTAAATTTAAAAATTAAAATGGGGAGGAAATTTTCTTTGAACTCATCAGGAATTCTGAAGTCAGCAAAAGTTTGAAAAAAATGTGAGTATTGAAAATATGACAATTATTTTATGTGGATTTATAGATATCAAAATTGAAAATCCAGGCTCTTAGGATATGGGAATCTATAAATGGATAGACAGACGGACGGGCGGGTAAACCGATTGCATTAAAATATTTCAAAATCTAAAGGAAACCTTGAAACTATCCAAGAAAAGAAAGTGCTAAAATCAGTTATATTTTGGTTTGAACACTTTCTTTTTCAAAAAATGTATACACACTAGGAAACAAAATTGAATAAGTGAAAATAAGTACAGTCGCGTTACTATAACGCGTTTTCCAACTTTTATTCCGCGAATTCGGATTGTTTCCTTTTGTCAACCTTATTATACATTTCCGCGTTTTCCTTCAATCCTAGCTGCAATTCCGAAGATAAAGTCGCGTTATAGTGACACGCTGGAATATAGTAACTATAGTTTCTATGAAAATGTTGTAATTAACATCACGTACTACAGTAATTAATTAGTAGTACCTTTAATTAATAACACAATAAAAACAGTTCTGTATCTCGAGATAATTTTGTATTTGTAAACAAACTCTCTTTTACAGAATTTTGAAATCAAATTTATATTGTGGACTATAATTAAAAATTTTATAGTGATTATATTATGTCTTCTTAAAGACCCTACCAAAGTTTCCAATCGAAATTCAATCCGAGCGAATCAGAATTTATCTGAGCCATTCCAAAAACTGTTTCGGAACCGTTACAAAAAAGCGTTTTGAATCTCATTTGACGCAAATTGGTTGAAAATTAATCCAAGACTTAAATCCGAATGAATCCGGGCTCGGTTCCATTTGCACTGATCCAGATAAAAAATTCGGTTAGTGTTAATCCGAGAACGAATTGATTCGGATTCATTTGGAATGAGTAAGATTGGTTTTCAACCGATTTACATCGAATGAGGCTCAGAACGATTTTTCGGATTGGTTCATAAAATTTAGCCAACACATTGGTAGCCAAGTAATTTTTCAGAAGATTTAAAACTATTGCTTATAAATTTGAAAAAATATAAAATGAAAGGAAGCTATTCGTTTTAAGGGGGTATTCTACTCAAGCAGACGAAAAAAGATCGTCATTTCAAATTACTGTTGAAACAAAACTGTCTAATATTTTGAATCGCAACTTTTGCAAGTTATTGTACAAAATATAAACTAACAGAAATTAGTTTTATCTTAATAAAAATGTTTATTAATGTTGTCATGGCAACGCCTAGAAGTTGAGCCTGCAAAAAAATATTGCTCCATGGTGGACACGATTCTGCTCGTTTGAAAAACCGGATACAGAGGATGAAATTTTTTTATCAAAAATAGACTTGTGACTATCGTCTGAACCTCGGAAACATGAAAAAAAATTAGTTATTAACAAATTTGCGCTACTTTTAATGCCGAATGACTCTTTTAAGACTGTTTTTGTGTTTTTTGCATTAAAAAAAAATATTTAAACAACAATTTTTAAGCAAAACTGTGGTTCATGCGATAACTATACGTTCATTAAGTAAGCTCCAAACATTTCAGCGTAAATCGAACCAGTATTTTGTTTGTTATTATGTCCACCATTCCGTAAATAATGGTTTTGAGAAAAACCGTACTTCGGTTGATTAATGGCCGTAAAACATGAAAAGTATTCGTCATTAAAAAAAACGTTCTCGCACACACATTTTCTATATTGTTTTCTTCATAAATATGCGGAGAAAAAAAAATCGATTATTGAACTAAAAATTTTGAGGTTTTTGAGAATTTTTTTGCCATTTTTTTACTTTGAATAACTTTTTTGTTTTGAACCATTAGTCATGATTCTTTTTTATCTTATTCCTTACAATTCGTAGCAACTTTTTGGGCATGTAAAATAAGGTAAAATGACTGAAAAAAAATTACAAATAAAATAAAATCTTGGGATATTTATTAAATTTTTTTAAATTTTATATTATTTGTAACTTTTTTTAAAATCATTTTACCTTATTTTCCATAACCAAAAAAGTTACTACGTATTATAAGAAATAAAAACGAAAATGGAAAAAAAAAATGCCCAAAATTGTTAAAGGTGTTTTTTGAAGGAAAAGTATATTAACACCTTATTATTCGTATCTGCTTTGATGAGAAATAACAGAAATGGATTTAAAAATTTGAAAAATGACAATATTGTACTGGACTTTTTATAAAATCCACTAAAAATTCAAATTGTAAAAATAAGTACCGAATTTCCTCTAAATTTTATAAATCTTTTTCTGTATGTAATGGACTGAAAATTTTTCACAGTAAAAACATATTCAAGAAAAATGATATGAAATTCCACTGCTTTGAAAAATCCTCATTATGACATATTTTTCCCTAAATACTCGTGTCTCTCCTTGTAAAGAATATCCAATCGATAAAAATCAAATTTAAACAAAAGAATGGCAAAATATTTTCAGATGATGAAATTTTTCTTTATCTCTGTCATTTCAATATAAAAATAGATATTAGAACATAATTATCCCTTTAACTATTATACAAAAATTATTATCTAGCAAGGGAAAGTATCATAAGTATGCAAAAGAGGCAATTTCTCCAACCTTATCTCTCTTTACGCTTTAGTTTACATTTACATTGATTGTGGGTGTAGTGCAAGCATTACATTTTACGAATGAAATTCGATATAGGTCATATGACCACCACGAGCCCGTTTACAGCGGTCGATTCTTTGGACCCAATTTTCCACCACTCTGGCACACATTTCGACCGGAACGTTGGTAATTTCGCGTTGGATGTTGTCTTTTAGGTCGTCTAAAGTTGCTGGCTTGTTGGCATAGACCAGTGACTTGACATGGCCCCATAAAAAGAAATCCAATGGCGTTAGATCGCATGAACGAGGCGGCCATTCGACCGGACCATTTCTCGAGATAACACGTTCACCGAATTTGCCTTTCAATAAATCGATTGTGACGCTTGATACGGCCCAATCACACCTCCGGCATGAAAACCGCACCAAACAGTAACTTTTTGCGGATACAACGATGTCTGAAGAAGCACATTTGGGTTTGTTGCTGGCCAATAATGCATGTTTTGCTTATTAACAAAGCCATTGAGCTAGAAATGAGCTTCATTGCTGAAGATGATTTTTCGATGAAATTCTTCATTTTCTTCAAGTTTTGCCAGAGCACAATTGGAGAAGTTTCGGCGTTTCAAATGATCAAGTGGCTTTAGTTCTTGAGTCAATTTAATCTTGAAAGCATGTAGACCAAGATATTTTCGCATAATATGCCACAGTGTCGTTTGAGCGATGCCCAATTCTTGAGAACGACGTGGAATCGACTGATTTGGCTCATTTTGAATCGATGCACTTACGGCTGCGATTATTTCTTCGCTTCGAGCAACACGACGTCTTTTTGGCACCGGAACGTCCAATAGTGTAAATTTAGTCTCGAATTTATCCACTATAAAAAAAGTTGCGACCACCGACTCAGAATTTGGGTAGTAATTTTTAATAATTTCCAAACGTTGCTGGTTCGTGAACTTTACCATGATGAAAATGTTGACTTTAACTAACGTTTTGACATTGACAGTTTATTAAAAAAGTTTAAGGGTGCGTTCATATAAAGATACGAAATTGTTATGACCCTATTGGAAAACCCTTTATATCGTAGTTATAGAGAACAACTATGTCGGAGAAATATCGAAGGAAATTTTTCCAAGGCCTGAAAAAAAAAAACACATCGAGAGGTTGAATCTTTCCTATCGTTTCTGCGGGAATAGTGTGAATTTTGAGATATTCTTTATCTTCCATGATTGGTTCGAGTGTTTTCGAAATTTGACCACTCCACGAGTTTAATAAAAGTACACTTTTATCGCTGGTTGATGGGAGGAACACTATTTGGAACCACATCTTCACGAGGGCAAACGTTAACTTACCTGAAACATTGAAAACGGGTGACATTTGTGACATTTTGAATTTTATAATTTTGACCACAAATTTGTATCCGGCGACATTGAAAACCCCTTAGAAGCTTTTTGGCTTTCCAATCACTGGATTGGAATTCAAACGTGAAAACCACCCCTCAAGTGCGAAGGGTTGTTTCCACCCTTAAACTTGAATCTTCGCCGATATAAAAAAATAAGTGTCGATTATTTTCCCGAACTCTAAAAATATCAAAAGTTCTATTCGAATCGGCGAGTGACACTTCCGTAGCTTTACTTATCAGTGTTTGGCTCCGTCTGACCTTCATTTTTTCCCGAATCTGAAGAAACACATAGGAGGAATGAAATTTTCATCAAATGAAGAGGTCTAAGTTGCAATCAATGAGTATTTTGAGAGCCTAAAAGAATCATTTTTCAAAACAGATATAATGGTATTAGAAACCAGATGGAAGAAATGCATCGAGCTAGGTGGGTGATTATGTTGAAAAGCAAAAACGCTTTTGTAAAAGTCTGTATTTATTTTAATAATCAAGACGGAAAATCTTTAATCCACCCTCGTATATAAACTGCACGTATGAACGGTGCCAATATCCTGATATTGCTTCTAAAACTCCATGCGTTTCTTTAATGCCTTGCCATAAAAACGAGTAAAGGTAAAATTATTTTAATAAGCAGATGAAAATAAAATGACCATTGTTCTGATTTAGAATAAAAAATAAGCCGTTTCAACAAAAGCCTGCAGTTAATTAGAGCTCACTCGAGTGTACTATTTGCCAAGAAATTTTATCGCAATATCGCATTTAATTTCGAGCTTTTGTTCATCATTCGACAAAGAATCCGATTTGGCTTAAACCAAATGAAATTTCATAAAATTGAGTTTATTTAAAATAAATTAGTTTCAGCATTTCACACGAAAAGGAAGGCTTTATTTCGATTGTGCAAAAGCTGCATTCATTATATCTATGTTCAAAGTAGTTAAAGTAATATAACACTCGCAAAGGAAATTCGTTTTTGCATTAGAACATAAATTAAATTGGAAACAATTTTTCCTATTATGCATTCAAATAATTGTTTATAATGTTTGTAAAATACGATGCAAGTCTCTATACCGGCCAGATATAACTTTAATGATGACCAAAATTTAATTCTTTGATGCTACCAAACTGAAGTGCAATTAATAATTTAAATTATAATGGTACGTGTCGAATAATCGGAAATGTTAGATAATAAATTTCCATTAAAATTAAAATGATCACCAATGGAAAGAATTGTTTGAAAATATTACCCAAACTTTGGAGTAATAAAATAAAAAAATGTTTAAATCGTATAAATGACGAAAATTTCGCAGTGCCGAGAAAATTTTGTTTATTATTAGAACCTTGAGTATAAAATAAAGGTAAAATAGGAACATTTCTAATGCGTAAGATAGCATTGTAATACCATGGAATAAACAATGAAAACGATATGACTTAAATACATATACGTATACCAGATGATAGTAGTTTCAATAATGACAATACAATAATGATAATGACAATGTTGGTAATGATAAGCGAAGCCCGGAAAGCGTCAGCTGTAGCAATACATTTTCCACTTTTTTACCATTTTTTTTTGTCGTAGCATTTAAATGCCTGCGCTTTCCGAACTCTAATCACAAGGATTACGTCAAGAAGGTCCAAAAACAGGATTACAGATCTGTGTTTCCTTAAACGTATACTTCAAGTAAATGCGACATATTTACACGAACACGACCGCAAATTCACATCGTTTTAACATGGCTCAAAAAATGCCAAAAGAGATTCACAAATTTTAATATCAAGGACAAGAGACAACTATCAATTATTTGCAACATTTTGTGCAATATTTTCAGTACTTTTTAAATTCTCAGCAAGTGTTATCGTGGGATAACCGCCAACATTTTTTTTCGATGAGTTATTTTGAAAACGCGATGGAAAACACGGTCTTGTGTTTATTTTCCTAAAGTATATATAAAAGTCTGTTGCTCCAAGGTAGATCAATAAACATAAAAAACATTGCTTCATGCTTGTTTCGCTGAAAAATGTAAACAATAAAAATGCATTGCATTTGTAATATACAAAGGCGAAAACAGAACTATAATTTTAACAATAAAATTTTAGAGTAAATTTAATAACAAAAATACTGATTAATAACTATCAGACTTAATTATGCAACTACCTTGTAGAGCTTAGGCTTTCACTTAATTTGTTCTGATATCTATTGTCAAAACCAATAACAATCATTATTTTGGCTTAAAAAAATTGTAAAAATATAAATTTAAATACTAAATAAATAAAATCGAAAAATAAATAAAAATAAATCAAATTCCCCTTGAATTTGTTAAAATATAATTTCTTCAATTTTTCCCATTTGAAATACACTCTGATTATGTAAAAAAAAACGTATTTGATTTGGCAACATTTACAAAATAAATATTCAAAGTCAAAAACACCCTTTTGCAGTGACATGATGAAGAACAAAATTCATGATTCTGACACTAGATTTCTGAACACAAAATAAATTCACATGCAGCACGTTTTATTCGGTATCTATGTACGTCGCTACATCCCTCTTATGAATAGTTATTACGTTAACTTTTACATGCTGCAATACCGCGGCGAGTACAAAAATTTACCGGGTAATAGTACACGTATGAATTTTGCATTCAAAAATGCATTTTGCGTTTCTTCACAACTTGAGGATATACTTATTGCACTATAAGATCTTAGATTTTGATGTAAGCTCATTCTGTCCAGACAATTAATGATTACATGTACTTATACATTTCCTGACAAATCAATAGCCATCAACGTACTCTCGCCAATATGCATCGAAGACTCAAAAAATTTTTTATTTTCATTCCAAGCTATTTTTAAGAAATTTCTCATAAAACAATTTAAAAAATAAAAAACTACCTTCATAAATTGTCTAACCAGAATTCCTGCTAATAGAAGACCAACTTCTAGACTCTCATGCATCATTAATTTAAAAAATGTAAGGCCCTGTCTTACTTATCCGATCCCTACCTTACCGACATTGTTTTCGCATTTCTAAATTAATTGAGATATCGAGTTAAAACTTTGAGTAATTAAGTAAAAAGCACTAAGGAACGTTTATCTGGTCCAAAATTGTTATATATATTTTTAAAAAAAATAAAATAAAAAAAAAAAAATTTTTTTTTTTTTGTAGTTATAAATATTTAGTAGTATACAAAAGTTGCTCAGTGTTTTTTACTCAATTACTCAAAGTTTCAACTCGATATCACAATTAATGTGGAAATGCGAAGGGCGAAAAAAAGTGTCGGTAAGGTAGGGATCGGATAAATCGAAAATGGCCTTAAACTGACCTGAAGTTATGGTTTTAACATTGATAAAAATCAAAGCTTGACTTATCAAAGAGTCGAGTCCCTTAATTCGCCAAAAATTGTACTACTCACATACACCTACTGTCAGTCGCACTTAAATACTATTGAGTAGTATTTCGACAATTACTTAAGATCATAAATCTACTCTTATGTTTAGTAACCTCATTATGCCACGTATCAACTAAATAATTTACTTAGTTTAAGCATTGATTACTTAAAAGCAAAAATTCATACTCGTTATCAGTCTTCACGAGAAGACCTTAATACTAAGAATATTTACAATTCATTTTCAAAACCCAGTGAATTTTTTAATTCCCTTTTAGTCGTTTACGATATTATACTATCGAAATCGGCGTTAATACAGAAAATGAATCGCAGTGTCTTTTACGAACTAAAGTCTTATCTTCAATCGAACCCAATCTCTTTTCAGTACAACCAGCAAAATTTATTGATGTCTCAAAAGCATTACCATGCAAAATATTTACCCGAACAAAAGGATCTTTTTTATGATCATTTCAATAATAGTTCTGTTCCCTCCTCTTTGCCAATCTTCATTTTTTCAGTGGTCGTAAAATATTTATATTTTCCAGGATTATTTATTTTTATACCTGCTACTATTAAATTTTACTGAGTCAAGAAAAAGATCAATTCAATCATTATAAAGATCCTGATGTTAAGGGCATCATCATATAGAAATGGACTGTTCACCACAAAGTTCAGTTTTTATTTTCATAACGGAATCGGTAGAAATCCATTTCTAAATCGCAATGTTTAAGGTCATCGATCAATCGGACCACGTAACTAAATTATACATTTAATCGTTTATGTAAAATAACTTTTTTACTTTACAAAGTACACTACCGGTCAAAATTGTGGGACCACCTGTTTTTCGATGATTGCTAAAATTATCTTAATTTCAATTCTGTGAGTGATGAAATTTGTACTCTTGATAATGTGAAATCCATCAAAATTATCTTTAAAATTAGTCTGGAATGAATTTGTTTTGTTAAATTTTGAAGAAGTTATTGCAGAAGTAATCAAGATTTCAATGCTTTCTTAAATTCTAAATAACTGTCGAAATAATCAACATTTTTTAATGTTCTTAGGCTCATTTTAAAACTAAGATTCTACAGAATCGCAGTAAATTGTCATTATAAATCCATAATTTTTTCTTGCATAATGCAAAGAGTTGAAATTGTAACAAAAAAGAAGGGAAATTTCGAAAACATTTCATCTGTAGGTAAATCATAATAAAGACCATATGAATATATGTTTCAAGGGAATTCAATACAAAATTCATGATTATATGTTTTATATATCTTATAAAAAAATTTTTCTCAGCAAAAGCAATATTGGAATTTTTCCAACTTTTATATTTGAACTTTAACCTCGAGCAATATGTAAGAAAAAAATTACACATTAATTCTAAGAATTTTGTTCGATTTTGTAGAAATTTAGCTTTAAAATTAGTCCAAGAACATTAAAAAATGTTGATTATTTCGACAGTTATTTAGAATTTAAGAAAGCATTGAAATCTTGATTACTTCTGCAATAACTTCTTCAAAATTTAACAAAACGAATTCATGCTGGCCTCATTTTATAAAAGATTTTGATAGCTTTGAATTTAATTAATAGAACAAATTTTTACACTTACATAATTCAAATTAGGTTAATTTAAGCAATTATCGAAAAACAGGTGGTCCCACTATTCTGACCGGTACTGTATCTTTCTGAAAATTTGGGAAATATAAGAAAAGATAATAAAACACGTCTGTTAACTTCTTTTTAGTAAAAATTATGAAAAAAAATCATAAACTTATCAACAGTTACAGTTAACTGTAAATTTTTTTTGAAAAATTTTCACTCAAACGAAATTGAGAAACGTTCTCTATCGTCTTCTGTAGTATTTTCCAAATTTTTAGGAAGATATTTTGTAAAATAAGAAAGTTATCTTACATGAAATTTTACAGGAATTTGGTCACGTGATCTGGTTGATCCATGGCCGTATGAACGAGACAATGGCACTATTAAAAGTCTCATTAACTTTATCGAATAGGAATTCTTATTCGGACGAATCTCAAGCAGTTTTGCCGACTAACTAAAGCTAACATCCTTGTTGATATGAACGTGGCAATTTTTCTTTGCTGTACTTAACTTAAGGGCATATGATATTTAAATCACAACACCCAATTAGATGTCACACGCTCTTAAGTAATTAAAAAATACCGAAAATACAAATATTTGCACTTTTAAAAAGCTCCTAAAATACATTGTGTAAATCGTGATGTTCATTGTGAACTGACTAGACGAAAAATTGAAAGTAGAACTTAACATTAAAATGTTAAACTTTTGTTCAAAGTGCTTAAGTATCGCTTTTAAGTTTAAAAAAATATCTATTCAGTTACTATGCAACTTGTCCGAATAAGACGCAAGATTACGTCTATTTAGAAAGTTAGAGATTCCAATACCTATGCCTAAATACTAAATCTTCGCGTATACACGTCAAATCTTGGAATACAAATACGTTTCAATTTACATATTTACAGAATATAAATAAAAAGCACTGGGATACCAAAAAAGATAAGCCTAAGATATAAAAATTGCAAGTTTCCATTTTCGTGTTTGACAATTTAATAATTAACGAAACTTTATGATTCGACTAAATAAAAGTTATCTTTACAGTTTTCGTACGAGAAAAAAATAACTCAAATAATCCATGCTGCGCTCAAAACATCAACTGAAATAGTGATAGTTTTGATTGAATCTTTTATAACTATCATTAAAATTAATAAGAATATCAAGTTTTGCGAAAGTTTTCTTTCCGTTTTAAGTAACGCGTTTCAGAGATTGCATTTTTCCAGTAGTGCTTGATTTTTTTAATGGTTGAATAATCTCGGAGATCGGTTAGAACTCGAGAAATTGTTAATATAACAGTGAATCTGTATTGTGATATAACTAGGTAACCGGTTTAATGCCCAGCGAAGTTCAGCCTGTCAAATTATCCCTATTCTTACGTGACATGCTGTGGCACGTCGATCTGGTATATTCAGTATGGTTCTTAAACTCTAGACTGTCATGATTACCAAGAATTTAAATCCAATTTATGAAAATTTTTTGAAAACTTTTAAAATAATTAAATATTTAAAGAATTTGGAAATCTTTTTGTGGAAAAAAAGACGCTTTCGACTGCGCTGGGATTCCAGCCCAGGTCTTTCGATTGCCGGTCCATCATCAGAAATTAAAGTGTTCTGAACTAGAAAAGATTTGAATATGCAAGTAAATAATAAAATTGATGAAACAGTCCAGAGTCCAAGTTTTACATCAACACTGTGTGGCGGGTGTATAACAATATATTAATATGATATGCAACATTTATAATCTAACCTTATTTCGGTACTAATTGTCGGTTATGCTGGGCATCTCTTGATATTGTAACTAAAGTCATGAAAATGTATATTTTCAGTACATTCAACTTGTAAAAAAAACAGAGCTATTGCTTATCAACGTAGTAACAGATAATAAAAACCGTTTGTATAATTCTGGTTGCAGTCGTTGCAACATTTACTATTGTAAATCTGTTTATTGTAAATATAATATAATAATATATAGCTGCATTTGCTTAGTAATTTGATTGTATGTGAGGTATGGAGCCTGTTTGTCTGAACATCATAATTTTTAAAATAGTCCTTTCAAAAATTTATCAAAAAGACTGTCTTAAAAACTGTGAATATGGAACTATTGTCATCTGTAAAATATATAAAAAATCCTGAGTTGTACTGTGTGGTACTATGGCTATGGAATTGTTTGGCTTGATCAATACTAATTGCTTTTAATTCTCAGTTAATTGTTAAAAGTATTTGTTTTTAGGACCTAGAAAAAAAGGCTGATTAAAATTTTCAAATTTCCAGTTAAAGAAAGGAACAAAAAGCAATCAGTAGAGAGACTGTCCTTCTTATTATATATCGTTCATTCAATCTGCTGCATTGTTGCAATCACGGTTTTTCAATAACTGTTAATAATAAATATTATCACTCTGTTGAGCTGTTGATTGGCTGTATATTGCAATGTATGCACGTGAAAAATATATCATGTATGAGCTATTTAATTGCACATTGCGCTGCAATAGTAAAGTAAATATAATTCTCTGTAAGAATATAATATTGTTGTAAATATCTGTAGTCTGTGTAACACTGTATAGCATTAAATAAAACAACAAGTATCTGGCTGCAGAAGTATCAGTACGAGGTGGGGTGGCTGATCCACCATCGTTTTTTAAAACTCCCAATGTTCCTCGTTTAGGTAGAATCCTCGATTTTCAAGAATTTAAACTCTAGTAACACTTGAGAATGTTACTCTTTTACAAATTTTTACTCAATTCAAAATAAAAATAATTTCATTTCTAAATATCCTTAAATTAGAAAGTTTTTAAATTTAACACTCTAAAGAAAATTCATCATTATTGTTAAAATTATTAAACTAAAAATTAATTCTTTTACTCAAATTTAAGGATTCGTAAAAAATAATATAAAACTTAATTCAAAATTTTGAGTTAAAACTGAAGAAATATTCAATTTGAAAAATTTGATGTCTGAAAATTTGCCAGACACGTTAAATTCTAATTTTAAGATTTCCAAATGTTCTAAAAATATATTTCTTTCCACAGAAATTGATGAAATTTTTTATGAATTTTCTACATTTTAAGCAATGTACAAAAGGAATTACATTTTTTTTCTTATATATGTTTTTTTGCAATGAAATATACACAGAAAATTATTGAGATCTTCCTACCACCAATATTAAACTAATTAATATACATTTGGAACATTAAAGAATTGGAAAAATTGAAAATTACTAAATTTCAAAGTAAATTTTTAAAGTTCTGATAATATTCTCAATATCGTTACACCATCCAGTTAATGGCTTTTATAGAACTCTACCTTCAAGATGAACAGGCACGGGATCTTATACGTAAGTTACTCTCTATTTACATCAAACTCCACCATGTGATCAACGCGCACTCCAATAATGAAACCTTGAAGATCATACCTCTGAATAGAGACTAAAATCCCCAAGGAATCTTAATTGCGCGTTTGAATTCAGCCCCAACTGTTAAATATTATCAGCCTTATTTCAAAGTGTTTCTTTTTCATAACGTTATTTTCTAGCTAGTCTTAATCGCTGATCAACCAGTAGGTATGAATATGTTTCCTATTTAATCACTTGTTCGCTAAAGTTAAACAATAAATATCGCGATTCGCGACTGTTATCACAAAATGATACTGGGATTTCGAGAGAAATAAAAAAAACTAAATAGTAGATTAACATTAGTGAAAAGTAGCGTTGAACTGTTGGAGAACGCTACCAACGAAACTTTTCGTATCACCGATTTGAGCGACTTCAACTACGTAGCTATCATCATCGACCTGTGTTTGGAATGGTCTCTGTTTTGTTTCGTTAACTTTACAACTAGTGGTACCGCCACCACCATCCTCGGGTGGAAGCCTTGGTGGTGGGGCGGTATGTAGAGACTTATCAGTCTGTTGGGCCTGAACTTGAACCTCAGGCCCTCCCTGAACCTGTACTTCACCCTGAACCTGTACTTGTCCCTGAATCTGGGCTTGTCCCTGAACCTGTGCTTGTCCTTGCCTTTGAGCCTCGACCTTAACGTGATGATGGTAGATCTCCTCTTGGCGTTGCCTATCTGCCACGCTGAGCTCGTGGAAGCTGACCAGGTGTCGCTTGAGGTACAGCTTAGTCTTGAACGGCTTGTTACATAGAGGGCATGTGACACTCTGAGGGTTGTGGATGAGGCGTATGTGCTGCCGCAGGTTCGACAAGTTACTGTACATGCGGTTGCACACAGGACAGGGGCGCGGGTCCAGCGAGTGCAGTTTACGCAGGTCAGCTGCAACACACACACAACTTGCTCTAACCGGTAGCAGCCCACAGCATAGCACGTTACCACAGCATAGCACCACGCACCGTACAATATCAAAATGATACCACCCACCACAGGACAGCAACAACCAGCGAACGACTAAATTACCAATATCAAGGCTGCTGCACAATTCAAATTTTATATTTCAAATTTCCTTGCAACATTCAATACCTTACAATTTACCCAACTTTGCTGCCTGTGCAGTACTTTACATTTTTTCTCTTCCCATGATCCAACAAGATTGCAATTTGCACCAATAAAATTCAATTCTTTTTTTTATTTTATTTACTATCAAAATAATTTTAACAAGTGCGTACTTCCCAATTAACATTTATAATGGAGGTATGATATTTTGACTTCTCTAGAGGAACTAGAGGAACTTGAGGAAAGTTTGTGAAATGTAAAATCTAGTTTGCGAGCACTATCATAACTAATTTATGAATAATGAAAAGGCAAAATAAATTAATTTAATACTTGTAAAAAAGAAAATAGAGTTTAATTAACTCAATTTCTTTCAATTTTGATTCTAGTTTATAAGTTTTAAATTCTAAAATTTCATAATAGACGAAAGAGTGCAGTAAATCTTTAAGAGAACTAAAAAATATAAAATAACTGTGTATTATGAATATTGATAAGAAAAATATGAACTCACAATGCTAATGAAATATGAAAGCACTCTTTATTTTGAAATGGCCTCTCTTTCAGAACATTAGAGCCAAGTTATTAGAGTAAATGAAAAGCAGACAATGCAGATGGAATGGTAAGAATGTTAACTTTGAATTTAATCTTAAGCAACACTATTCATTAGCATTGAAATGAGCGTGAACACAAATGTGAATAATGTAAAATGCAAGGGATATGGAATTTAAAAACATATACAATGACACCGTAGCTATTAAGTAAATTAATAATTAATATATTTCGCCTTCTGGGTTACGTCGGTATCGTTCATACATCACAGCTGATTAGCTGCTGCAAACTGCACTCTGCGGACCAAAAGCCCGTCGAAGCCTCCGAGTGTCAAATGTCTCCTACCGCCTACCAAGACCTACCGAGCTACACACGAGCTTACCATTTCAAACCATCAAGATTCCTTCCTCCTTCCTTCACTCTACTCACATTTGATACTTGTGATGTAATGGCTAGGTTGTTGCTGTTTGTAATGGTGCTCGCACTACCAAAATATTCAAAATTTTACTCACCCTGCTGTTCTTGATTTAACTCGCTGCTCCCATGAGACGGTCCAGGCATCCCACCTTCGATTCCGCTTCCTAAAATGCCAAGAAATAGTCACAAAAATTGCCAACAAATTCGAATTTTAATGTTAATAAAATACAATTCGATTTACCTGAATAAGATGGTGGATAGGTTGGTAGAACCTCCATGCCACCATCCAAACTGAGAAATCCACTAGGTAAGGTATTAATATCTGATTTCGTTGGGCATTCATCGTCACTGCCATATTCTGGTAATTCTATTTTTGGCTGAAATTGAAAATAATAATGGGTGTTTTGTTTAGTTAGACGATTTTACTTTTCAAGTGATAAATACCTCAACTACGTCAACATCTTTGTAACAGTCAAGTTGGACATGAGGTTCAATAAGTGGGCGAGAACGAGGTGCGCCTGATACAGGAGGCGCTGAGGCGGGTGTAGGACTAGAATTTTGAGGTGAATCACTTCTTTTACACAGCCTTTTCAGGGGAGGGGGGCTCGAAGGTGGTGGAGTTTTACTGCGTTCATCATCGAAACAGGGCGATGTCAGACCACGACCATTCGAAGCGTGAATATTATTCGTCTTCGAAAACTGAAAAGATTCAAAAATCTAATTTCTGACATATTAATTTCATACTTCACGACTAGAGTTTAAATATATCAATCAATTTTAAAGATTGTACCATAGTTTAATAAAAAAAATTACCTTTTCGTTGTTGTGCTGATTGCTTTGGGAGTCTGTGAGGCCACGGATTTGGAGAGATTCAGCAGTGCGCAGAAAAGTAGGCAATTCAGCTTGAGAGATGTTCACTTCTCCTGCATACATGAACTCCAATAGCGATTGTAAATGTTCAAATTCGACATCCCTCATGAAGATTATCGGGTGTTTGCAGGGATTTGTCTGCAATTATATTCCAATTAAAATGTAATTCTAAAACAAACTTTCCCCACCAAAAGAAAATATTCAAATATAGGTTATTTTAAAAATGGAAATAGATTTCCTATTGATAGGAAACTAAAGAATTGTTCAGATCCTCATAAATCTCCAATAAAAAAAAATCTATTGATAAACTCTTAATAAATTTGATTTTTCGTCTTTATCATACCAACATTAATATTATAGAATTCTACAAATCTGAAGTAGAGTCAAGTGCATGCTAGTAAGATAACAATTATATAACTCTATGTTTATGGTGACCCACATCTCAGAACTAATTTTACAATTCCACTTTTGCAAACTAACCAAACCTTATTTATGATTCTACAAAAGATTTACCTCCACGCAACTAGAAAAAAATATTCAACTTCAATCCAAAGATAAATAAGAAATTAATTCATCCCCTTACTGCAAAAAATATAGATGAAAAATTCCTGATTGCGAAACTGATACCCTATCTCTATGAAATAATTCTAAGCATTAAAAATCCAAAAATCAAACTATCTACTTGATTTATCAGAAATTTTATAAAATAAATTCATGTCGCATAATAATTTTGACCAACCATAGGAATGAAATGGAGTGAGGAGGTAGAGGCGAATAGCTGAGTATCGAAAAATAAATGTATGAGCATGGTCGATGGAATGGAAGTATGGTGTCGAATCAAAAGAGATACATGTAATATAATGTGTGTTTGAGAGAGAGAAATAGTGTCTTCAATGTGCGAGAGAAAGAGAGAGAAAACGAAAGAGATGTCAGAAAAATCCGATAAAATGAAAAAGGAAGGTGGGGAATTGAAGACGAGGGCAGAGAGGTAGACAGATGGTTTTCTAACCTTGAATAACTCCTTGAAGTAAGGACTACAGGCAGATAGTACGACCTTGTGTGCCTGTAATCGCCTGCCGTCACAGGCGAAGGTAACGTCGACAAAGTCCTCGTCATCGCGAAGCGCCTCAAACTGGCTCGTGATATTCGCCTGAAAATTGTTCCACCGCAAGCAGAACTGCTGCTGGCTATCCGTCATTCTCTTTCACTCGACTCCCTTAACACCTAAGATCACACATGGGGAACTTAAAGTACCGTACAGCTAACTAAACTTATTTCTCTCATTACTGTAAAAATGTAAAATGTAAAAAGTGAATCGATGACTGAAGAGGAAACGTACGATATAAATAATGACAATCGATATCCAGGTTGCCAGCTTTCACGGAGAAAAATTCTCTAGTCGCGGCGACCATCAAAGAGAATTTTTCCATAGTTGTCAAAGTCCGATTACGAAAGCTTCCTCTCTGAGATCGAGGAATGTACGAAAACGAAATTGGAGTTTAGTCGCGAACCAGAAAAGTACATTTTTCTTTGCTTTTAGTCAGGAGCAGACAACGCCGGTTCGAACACATCGAGTCTCGGGTCACGGATATCCGGCAATGCTGCCAACAGAAAGCAAACCTCGGATTTTTCAAAATCATATATAACTTAATATGCAGCTTTATATAAAATAAAAAAACACCGCGGACAGTATTTTGGAAAATTGTTTGATTTTGAAAACATATCATACTTTTATTTAACCGAAAAAATTATATTTTTGACAGAAAATTAAGCAAGAGAAAATTACTAGACTACACAGTTCCCTATATGAATCATGAATATACTCAATTGATAATGTAGGTATTTTATTATTTTTTAAAGAAAAAAACGAAAAATAATTTATTAGTTATTAATATTTTTTCATATTTAACATATTTCAATTACTTACAGATTCCGAAATTATAAATTTAATTCATAAAAAAAATATTTTTCTTCGCGCCTTTTTTGAATTTTTCAATGAAAGTGGCCAGTCACACCAAAAGAGGATTTGACACTCCTTTCCAAGATAGAAGTACATAAATACGACTGATTCTTTCGTTGTAAAATGAATAGTAGACGATATCTCGCTGTCGGAAATAAATAATTTTCTATCGAAAAAATCAATCATATCTGTTTTATTTCTAGAGAAAATGTCTCATGACTGAATATAAAATTGTCTGTCGGTGTGATGAGTAAATTGAGTATACTTCCCGAAAGAAGAAATAGATATAGAAGTCTATTTCCACGTATCTTAATTCACGGCTTTGCGGCTGCTATCCGTGTGTGCGCAGAGCTCGCTATGCGATGGCTGTGTATGTCGTTTGATATTTCGTTTTGTCTCATATATTTCAACAGTTTCATTTCAATCTGAAAGTGACTCATTCGTGCTTTTCGCGGGTCTTATTCGTGTGACCGTTAGCACTTTTGGAAGTGTGCGAAAAAATGTTCAGTTTGAAAAAGACTAGAGCAATGATAGCAGTTTCGTGACGTGAGAAGGACGTACATGCATCAACAAATAAATTCATCCTGCGCGAGGATGCGTAGCAGAATCACTTTCACGGTAAGCAAGCAAAAGCCTACATAAAAATTATCTTTCTTAACTTTATTTTGTTCACATTAAGCGACTGAAATACAGTCTTTCAGGATAAAATCGATTATGGTACCAGACTTGACGGAACAATCACAGACATTTAACCTAATTCTTAGACCTCGCGGACGACCAGAGGTTACCACAGGATTAAATCGATATTTTCAATAAGTTCTCTAATTTAAATCAACTGTAATTAAATTATTATCTCCCGAAAAAAACATTTTGATTTCACTGTCGTGATACAGAGGCAAATGTCCTTTGCACTCTTGCGTGATTCATTGATTTGCACGACTAATCTTGCCAATCTCTTTGCATTCGATTTTAAATTTCCTCTTCAATTAAAGTCAAGTTCTATTTTTGTAAATCTTATAAGATTTATTTATTGGGTTTAAATACCTCACTAAAAAACGAACGAGTCAACTTCAATTCTTTGACAGTCTAGAGTCTAAAGTTAAATGTCAGTTCGATATTTTAATCAACAAAAATTACAGTGAATAACTATTGTTATTTTATAGAATCTTAAAAATGTTTTCGCTTAAAACAATAGAAATTGCAGGTTTATTGATGTTTAATGTGCGTTAATTGAACATCCGTTTGTAATTCAATGGCTATATTAATATTAAGTAGTAAATAAATGAAACTTACAACTAAATAAATCAGCGTTTTTTTAACTCTCAAAATTATTATCAAAGTGTTTCAAAGTGCTAGAATGTTTATAAACGCCAAAGGCATAATTTACTAAATATGTGACCATAACCTCAAATCTAATTTTTGAAGTCAGAAAATGTATTTTACACAAAAGTATTTTAGCACGTTTAACTTTTGGCATCACATTTTGAATAAAAATCGACTGCACTCATTCAAATAATTAAAAGTAAAAAATTATAGTTATGGTTATGGTTGAATTTAAATTAGATCATTCACTCTCCGTTATTCATTTATTTATTTATTCACGTTATTACTATTACGAACTGTGCAAAAATTTTCTTCTTTTTGATTTTACTGTATTTTGAACTCATAGGAATGAACTTATCTATATGTAGATAAGAAAATGATATCAGAAGAATTTAAGAGACTTCAAATTTTGTTTTACTTTTTTTTTCAGCTACTTCTCCTCACCTGTGACTGGTGATCGTTGTGGTTTCTGTTTAGGAAACCAGGACCTTGGTACCTAATACCCGACGGTGAGTCTGCTGGCAACTAATTCAATACAGAAGTCTCGAGTGCATATTTCTGATAATGCTTTATCTCCCATGGAAACCAACAAAGAGATTAACAATTCAATAATCTATGATTGGGACGCGCATTTGAATGAGTTTCTTACTTTTTCTTAAAAATTTATTCATAAATTTTCATGCATGAGGAAATTTGTTGGGAAGATCTTCGGTTTTTTGAAGTTTTTCATTTCGTTAAATCCTCAAACTTTTCAATGATATTGTGGAAAAAATTGATTTTGATATTTTATTAAATAATTGAGACTGTTGATTAAAAAATTTGTAGTGTATTTCACTTATTTTTCAAATGAAAATGATAGATGACTTTTTCATGTTTCAAAAAATAACTATAACAAGTTGTACACTTTCTAATCGACGGTTAATTAGAAATTTATTCATATCAATTTTGATTTTGTTACTAAACTATATCAATTATGGAGATACCAACTCTTTATTATAACATTTGAACAAGTAAATCATAAATCGTGATAGAATTTTGACTGTGCTCGAGGATTTATCAAAAATTGTATCTGCGATTTGAAAAATACGATTAAGAAACAAATAATATATTTGTGTAATTTGATTAGCATCAACAATTTTCGGATAAAAACTGTTTATTTTTACCTAACCGGAATTTCTATAATTCCTATATTACTGTAAAAGATAAATCCATGTTTGTAATCATAGAAATATTAAAAATGTTCGTGTAATCGGAACTTGTTTCTTATTGGAAGCTGAAAGAGGTCAAGAAGTTAAAGTTATCCTGAACTTTAGACACCTGTAGATAAATTTACAAAGCGTGTAACCATAAGTCAAATAAGAAACGGTCGATGATGCAATGCTTATCGCTTGTCGAATACGGCGACTATAGTTGTATATTTTGAAAAGTGTGCAGTCGAAATATCTTCTGCCAACTTTTTTCTTATATAACAAAAAGGTATCTCAGTTCATACAAATATTCTCTGATGTTCTTTACTCTGCTATCTAAATTATACAGAAACTTTCCGATCTTTATATTAAAAACACAACTCTCTTTGCTTTCTGAATTCCTATGAAATACAAAATTTCGGATTCAAATAGTTAAAATAAAACAGTTGAGGTCAAAATAGTAATTTAAAAAAAAAGAAGAACCTACGTCAGCACCGAAATTTAGAACAGTTTTCTTTGTTCGTTTTATTAATTTTAGTATTACAATTACATCTATTCAATTTTTCTTGAGTAATATCATTTTGAAAGTAAAAAAAAGTAATTCATACGCTTTGGTATTTTCATTTACTAAGGAATCGCATTTTGTCTGAGTCTGTTACGCAAGCAGACACGCAGCTAAGTGTTATTTATCTCATGCATACGTAAACCTGTAACATGCTTCTTGCAAATTTACTTAGTCGTCTCAAGATCACACGTCACAGACCTTTGTAAGGACCAATTAACTTTTAACCAGACAAATGTTGAAAAAAGAAGATATATGACATTATGACTCGCTTTTATCCTTAACAAAGTTATTATTTTTCAATAAATTACAATTTTTGAATCTCTTCATGCAGATCGTATCTTAATATGAGAGTTATATTTCATTATCTAAATGATTAAAATTTCAAATTTAAAGTATTTATCTCAATTTTATATCAGAATGACTCAATTGTATCAATTTTCCTGTCTTAAATATTAAAATTAATAAAAGCATTTTCTGTCAAAGAAGAGTGATATGTGGTAAATAATGTTTATTTTTGAGCAGCTCACATTAAAAATGAATGTAAATGGGAAAATTAAAGTATCCATGTGCGTTCAAATAACGAGGGACTTTTCCTTTTATCTAAAATTTTGACCATAATGAGTTGTTGCTTCACCTTAAAAACGCTAGGTGTAATTTCTAATTTCGGAGAACAAATAATATTAAAGTTGAATTCAATGACTAGAATCATCAAAATTTTCAAAGATATTTTCTAACACGAAAGAAATTTCTATAAAATTCTCTAATAAATATCATAAACAATTTTAAGTTTAAATTATCAGGACGATAAAGAAAATTAAAACTTAGTAATTTTTAATATTCATTTGTATTTTAGGAAGGTGAGGCGATCTCCTTCGTCGCCAAAGCTGCGTCCAAGCTGGCCGCCGTGGAGGATGTGGGTCCGCAACGGCCCGAAATCTCTCTCGACACCTTGAAAGTTTCGCCCACAGCTAGGGCTGCTTTACAATTATTAAAACGGAAAAGACCTTTCGCCTCCACTCCCGCTACTACTCGAGACGCTGAGACAATTACGGGTAAGATAATTTGGAAATATTAATGAATAACTAAAAAAAAATTAAATAGTAGGACAAAAACTTCTTGAGATAGAGGAAAATTGGTATAATTTAGGTCAAAATTATTTGGTTTCCTAATTTATAAGTGGAATCTTACATAGATGTGTGAATAAAGGTTTTAACTGTGCACTCAATTAGAATATTAAAGCGAAGTAGCACATTGTTGAGCCATATTTTCCGCTATCAAACATAGTAACCATCGCGTTTATTATTATATTGGACTTTTCTTCTTATTCTCTATTTCCTTGAAATAAAAAAAAACACATGTAATTGCAAATAAAAATTTTGCATTTGGTATTCTACTCACCTACATCAAGAAGATCAATCCAGAACTATAATTACCAAACGTTTTTACACAGATTGCATTTGATTTGTTCCCATCAATAAATTTTGCCAACAACATGAACTAATCGATCACCAAATGAAACAAACTCAAGCGAAGAATCAAGTAATATTACATTTTTTAAAGTAGAAACTTCTTTAAAGTAAACATTTTTTAAATGAGCTTTTTAATACTGAAAATTGTAGATTGTAGAAAATAAATTTTTATTTTCTATGTAAAGTTTCAAAGTTTTAGAGTGGATGTTCGCAGAGTCACTGACTGAGGTTTAATAGTAAGACAGGATTTATAAGAAGACCTGCTTGTGCAGCTTACCTGCGCGAACTCATGGTGTTTCCCATTGGTCCGCGTCAAATGATGATTACTATGGAAAATAATGTTTTAGTGCTCCGTTCTAAACTTCCTCGACGTCGACATCGACATCATCGGCATCATCATCATTACCATCATCATCATCATTATCATTAAAATCATCACCTTGATACAAGACCTGAGCATTCTGCTACCAATAATAATAATCATAACTATCACCATCATCGTTATCGTATCTGCAAGCATCAGTCCACATCATATCTGCAATTACCATTATCATCCGAGGCTCTAATTCTAATTTTTCGAAAAATGAATTATTAATTGATTCACTGACACAGAACTTGAATATTATTTTATGAGTTTGATATAAAATTTCTTGCTTTCAAATTTCACATCTCTAATCGTAAGTGGTTTTAGAACCAATCATTACTCAGCTGCACATTTAATGAAAAGAATGAAGAGATCATTTAAAGATATCAGAGGTCAAGGTCAGGATTTAAAAAACGATTGTCGATAGCCAATGCTCTTTAATTATCAACAAAAGATATTTCTATCGTTAGGATCGGTCAGTGGCAGAATTACTTTTAAATACTTAGGTAGATTTGCTTTCTATGCGTCATTTTAGCGCAGACGCTATTCATGTAGATTACGTAACTCTCAACCCGTGTCATATGATCTACACTACCTCTGGTATAAATTTGGTTTAGAAAGCTATTATAAGTGCATTCACACGCATCGTTCATTCACATTTTATCGTTGTGAATGAAGTATTGAATAGTCTTATCCAAAAATTTCATTCCAATTCAATTTTTATTCTAGAATTTAGTTAGCCAAAAATAAAACAAGAAGTAAAAGAGACTTGTAATTTAATTCAAAAGATTTAGAAATAATTTCAAAAGGTAGCCGACCCTTAATGTCCCTTATGACTTCTAGTCAATGGTTAAAGAGAAAGGCTGATTAACCTCAATCTACTTTATAGGTTTCTCTTTTTATAGAAACGTCTTTATATTAAATTGAAAAAATATGATTTTAATAATAAAACTAGTAAAATTTCTAAATATATTTGTATATATATGTTTATGCAATATTTTTGGAAGATAATGCTACAGAAGGATTCAAGTTTAAGGAACGAAATTTGTTTTTCACGGGATATTAAGGGCCAGTGAATTGAAATTGGCACGGATCCAAAGCAAACACTATAGTGCCTTCTATTTTCTGCGATGTAGTAGCCGCTTTTGAGCGGAGTTGAATCTCGTACCAGAAACGTATCCTTGCGGTTTGCTCGATAATCCTGTCTCAGTGCCGGTATCAAAAAAACCTCAGTACATGTGTGATCTAGAGACAAAAAATGTCGACCTCCAGTGCTTCTTATTTTAACTTTTAAGTGTTTTTTTTTTTATGTCAACAGAACGTCGCGACATTTAAATTTGTATTACGTTTTGACCTCGCTTAAGAAACTTTTTTATCTTTAAAAAACTGAATGCTTGGAAATGACAATTTTTATTACAGACAAATAAAAGTTTGAAACAATTTACTTTTTAAAATATTAAGATTTCGATTAATGTATTCTGTTGGTTGAAATAAAATTTGCAAAGTTTAAATCCTGATCAAGTGACTGAAAAACTTGGGTATACTTAAATTGGAATTGAAAATTTGTGAACTTTTTTATACTATAAATTGTAATTCAGTGGTGATTGATGAATAAACTGGATGTAGTGGTAACTTACGTTGTTTCCTTAAAAAAGATATGTCCTTGGGCACGAGTGGTATAGTGAAAAGGCCCAGGGGTCCGGCGAAATGCAAAAAATTATTAGAAAAACGAGAAGCTATTCTCGGAAAATGGCGAGATGGTACGCACTGCATATACTTTTTAATTAGATTCCTTTAAACCAAATTACTAAATAATTTATTGAGATTTAAAAATTTATTCAGAAAATTTATTATTGCAATAAATGTTTTTAACAAATTACTTAACCCAGCGAATTCTCATACATATGTTTGTATGCAAAAATTTTTAGTATTCTAACGCAAATTGGATTTTCGTTCAATATTGTAAAGTCTAAAGGCTCACCGAAGTTAATCAACGTGAGCTTCTATTGATCTTATTTTTTTTCAGAGTTCATTTACCTGCGAAAAAAGAATGAACCGGTTTCTACGTTCCAATAGGGATTGGGAACACTTAGATAGGTAGAGGGTAGATGCACCGGGAACGAAAATACTCCATCTATTTTGGTATTCACAATGTCATCGTGCCGTTTCGTTCATAAAGTGCCAATTGTGGCTTTTATATTCTCAATGTGTGAAAAATACTATTTTTAGAAAAAAATTCATCCACGTATTTATGATAGCTGAACATTTTTTAAAGGTCAATCGTTTTCATTCCAAAGCCATTCTCTAAATTAATTTTATTTAGCAATACATTAGACATTGAGAAAGATTGCATCAACAGACACAAGAATTATGCTGACTTTACTAGTTAACAATCTGATGTTAACTAAACAGGAAAATGAACAAATTTTCTCGAGGTAAAAAGACCAAGAAGTAGGTTGTCTCTAAATTATATCACGTTTTGTTTTCCTCGGTTTTATGAATTTAATATCTAAAATTTTCTCTATTATATTTATTTTAATACCGACAGTCTTCACTAAGTTGCTTTCTAACCGACTATGCGAACAGATATGTCGCTTTGTAGTTAAGTGTCTAGCATAAATGTGGCAGCACAGGTTCGCTTCGGTTTATCAATAAACTCACGCACCCATTTTAATCTCCGGCTAATAATTATATAAAAATATTAATTAAGTCCATTCACCTTCAGAAGAACAAAAGCATAATTTTGTTTATATCAAAGTTATACATATATCTCTATAAAAGAAAAGATTTGCTTCGCCCTTTGTCACTCAATCTCCATTAGACTTCAGAAAATTTGAAGAAATTACTTCCTGAACGATCCCTATGCTCTAAATCTAAAGTGAGACCCCAAAATTAAAAGTAATACATGTATTATTCGCTGTTATCGAAGCATTATAATTATGATTGAATAATGCAACTATTTTCGATTTCTGTCAACGTTTATCTTTCTGTTTATGTTTCATTTTGAAGAGCAAAAACTATAATGAAATGTTTTTTTGTAATTGATTTAGAGGTATGCAGCGGAGGGGAGTTACCAGAAGTGGAAATAATAAGTCTTATTGAAGAACAAATACCGAAGTATCGTCTAAGAGCAGACACTCTTACGCAATTCCAAGGTAAATGTTTTTTTTAAGGTACAAAAATGTATAATTCAAAAATTACGTTTCAACTGTTTCATGTTACATTAGATTTAATGTAAAATTTTTAAATTAATTTTTGTTTTTAGGCTACGAAAACGCAGATTGGTTTGTTCCTGCACCAGCACTTCGACTAGAGGACGTCGATTTGAAATTATCACCGGATCAAATCCGAGAAACTCTTAATTACTTCAGTGAGTACTTCTCAATTTATATGAATATTACTGTTTATTATATTTATTATATTTGAAATTGCAATTTTTTTTAAATTAAAAGACGTTAATATTATTTTGTGATAAATTTGGAAGTGTGATTATAATGTATAAAACAGTGAAAATTGCACTGTCACTGTCATTTTTCAGAAAAGACATTTGTTTCTTTTATTGCAAAGCTATATTTGTTGCTAATTCTAGCTTCATTGTTATGGTGCAGAGGTAACTTTCAGTGACTACTATTAAGTGCATGCGATACGCATTCCTCATAAACAAGGCCGTGTAAAACTGTTCATTTAATACTTGAATTCACATCGTCCTTAAATGAAACTGCCTCATCCCATAGTTGGATGTTACTTTTTTATTCTGCTTCTGCAAGATCAAGGAAACTTATTGACGGATTGAATAATCTGGGATTGCCTTAGAAAAGAAATCTATGAAAAACTGATTCTCAAGTGAAGAAAAAATGTTTTACTTTCAGTTGTGAAAATATATATATACATATATATATTATAGTGTATTTTTAGAAATTCAAGAAGTTTCTTCTTCATTTCATATTTAAACAACAGTACATGAAAATAACTTAAAACAACTGAATCTCGTTTCAGAATATCATGTGAAACTTCAATTAAAAAAAAGATCTTAAATAAAAAAACCTGAGAAATTCTTTTTTCTTATCGCTTTAAAACTATCTACACGTATTTGCAAATTTAAGCTAAGAATCACAAAGTAAGTGCGAATAAGTACCCTGAATTCTCTGTTAACAAATAATTAACCTAGAATTTTTAAGCAATCAGATTTCTTCAAATGTAAGTGTAAAAATGTGTATTTCTAGTTCATTAGAAGAAATGCTTCTGTTTATGAAAAAGGCAGTCTTGATTTATTATTGTTCAAAATTCCAAACGAAATGTGTTGATTTTTTCAATTTTCTGAGCTTAATTTTACTTCTAAGCTTTATCTTTGGGTACTTTTCGCCTCTCTCATCTGTATACATTATTTAGAATACTATGTTCTATTTTTAAGACACTTCAGGAAGAGTAACTTTTTACCAGGGGAAAGCTCTACTAAATTATTCTATGTGGAAATGTTTTATAAATTTTACGGTTTTAAAGTGTCAACATTTTCTAAAGATCTATTTTATAATGAATAATAGTAAAAACAGTGTTCAAATGTTTTCTCAATTCAGAATTAAAAACTATTGTGTGATGAAAATAGAAAATCGTTCAAAGTTCGTTCTATGCTCTACATTTTGTCACTTTCTTATAAAACTAAACTACAAATGACTAATGCTGAACAAAATTTCTTGGCAGGATCAACAAATATTTTTAACCACTAGTTTGACACGTGCAAATATATATTAAGGAACTTTCTTCGTCTTATACTAAACATAAATAATATAAAAAGAAAAGTCTTCGGACTTGGTAAAAAAAAATCAAAGATGCATAAAACTAACGTACTGTGCAATAAGAATATTTTAATTATAATGAGATAAAAGTCTCCTTCTTCGGAACAGAAACGAATTCAATTGCTTTGAAGAAATTTATGAACTTGAAAATTGGTGCTTATACGACTTTTTTTATTAGTATGCGTAGCTAATTAACATAGAAAGCCTCGTATGTGAGAATAATTTAACTACTTTGTTCTTGAATCAAATAACTGGAAAAATATAGACACCTCTAATTTAAGGTAGTTCGGCCACAAAAATTAGGCCTCAGGCAAAAATAGATAATTTTGCTTTCAAGAATAGCAATATTATTATTAAAGGGATCTTTTAAAAGAGAAAAGATTATTTTCTGTAAAAACCATTTGAAACATATAAAAGTAATTTATTTAACAAATTTTATTTTCAACTGCACTTTTTTTCATATCGCTTATTACCAAATTTTTAAAAATGGTGCGATTCTAATAAATCGTGGATCATTTTTTCAGGGAAAAGATTCTCTATAACTTGACCGTTTCCAGTTATTGAAAGTAAATTCTTTAATGACTGAAAGTATTAAAAAACAATTTTTCAAAACAACATTTTTATAAACAAATTGCTGAATTTGATAATAATTGATTAATTTTCAAAAATTGGAAACGGTCAAGTTATAGAGAATCTTTTTCCTGAAAAAATGATATGTAAAAAAAAGCACTTAAAAATAAAATTTCTTAAATACATTATTTGTTTATGTTTCAAATTTTTTTATAGCAAATAATCTTTTTTCTTTTGAATAATCTCTGCAATAACAATATTGCTATTCTTGAAAGCAAAATGATCTATTTTTGCCTGTGGCCTCATTTTCGTGACCGAACTACCTTTAGTCAATTTTAAATAATTTTAATAACTACAATATATTTATTTAATGCGGTGATACGTTAACAATCAGATAATTCATACAGAAAAAGTGAAGTTTCTAAATACAATATGTGGAATATTAGGGAAAATATAGAACTAATTTAAAATACAATGAAATAATTAGCATTTATCGTGTGGAACAAATAGACCAAAGTTAAGAATTTTCCCACTGACCAGTAATCTTCCCTAGAGCCATTGAATCTAAACGATTTTAATTCAAATTATATTCAGTTTATCATAATTTAATTCTTATTTAGTTGTCAATAATTTAATTTGCACTCAATTAACAAAAACTACAGTTTTTGATCGATTCTCGATTTTTTTCTCTTTTTCTTAATCCCGCTTATCATGAAATTATTAGACGCTAGATAAGTGAAATGAAGCGTAGAGGATTTCTTACAGTTTATTTTCTGTCTTCAAGGTAACATTAATCCATTTCCATGATGGAGAGTTTCAAAGAAGAAACGCTGCATTTTTGCACGTTGTTTGCTAAGAGTAATTCATAAAACAATTAAATATTAAAATATTATACCCACGAAAAGTTTAAATGGGAATCTGTTTGAGATTTTATTTACAAAAACCTTAGGAAAATCGAGGAGAACTGAAGTCACTTTTACTTTTTTCACCTCAATTAAATCTTCATAAAAGGTTAACAATTGAGAATAGATGTAAAGAACATATACTTTAATGAAAGTCTTTCATTTAAATAATTTCACATTGCTAACTGTCATTCTAGTTTCTATCTTAAAAATTGTCTTTTCAATTATTTAATCCTCTTCTGGGCCTAGTGACTGTTATCGTAAAAATCCGGAAGAGGGCTTAATTGTTTTTGAAATGTAGTAATCAGATTAATAACTTCAAATTCAAGACCAGTTTAGTAATTTACAAAACAAGATTTTAGAACTTTAGAGAAACATAAAATAATAATAGTTTACAAAATCATTGTTATGGAACAAGGTGTATTTATAACTGCGAGTAAAAGCACTTACAATATAATTTTATGCCATAACAATCGTATATAAGAACACGAAAACTGCAGTTATCAAAGGCTGACATTTTTTCAATTATATAAAGTTGCAAATTCAATTTATAAATTGCTGAGTTTTTTAATTTTTTATCATTCTACAATACCCAAGTGTTCTAAATATAATATTTAAAGAATTTGAAAATCTTTCTGTGGAAAAAATGACGCTTTCGACTGCGCTGGGATTCGAGCCCAGGTCTTTCGATTGCCGGTCGAATGCATCGAAAGACCTGGGCTCGAATCCCAGCGCAGTCGAAAGCGTCATTTTTTCCACAGAAGATTTTCAAATTCTTTAAATATTGAATTTATTTGCATTATTTGCGATATAAGAGTTTGAAATTGTCTACGAGGACACCTGTCGACAACGTATCCTATCTGATACGCGACTAGTGATCCTCCGATAATGTAGGCAGTGACAAAAATTTCAAACTCAACTAATTAGTTCTAAATATAATTCAAGTTTGAATTCTTTTCACATTAGTCACAATACCAAATTAATACTAAATTTTTCCTTTTTGATAAGACATAATGCTATTTTTAATAATCTTGATACAAGTAAATACTGCAAATTTGATAAAAATCATTCAATCTCGAATAGAACCACCAGATAATCTAAAAATCCAAATTATTTCATACAAATGATTTCACTTGCTCTAAAAATCAAAGGGAGTATTAATTTCCCTTTGATTTCTAAGACTTGAGTTATGAAAGTTTCAGAAAAGTTTATTGACGTCAGGATTACTAATTTGAACTTTGAAAGTTTTTGAAAAGATATCCAAGGTCTAAAATCTATATATCAGTTTAATTCAACCGGCTGTCCGTAATGTGGCGCTGCTACCTAACGAAGAGGGCGAGAAGACCGGCTGGAAAAGTTGAACGGCGAACGGCTGGCAGTTGCCTTGATGCCTTCGTCGGCTCCGCCTTCAAGCGCGTTAATTCTGATAAAGTGAACGTTATACATCGTGGTATTACTTTACCGGATCACGTGCCAGTGAGTGTGCAAGTATTCTGAAAAAGTTCCAGAAGAATTCTCTTAAATGCCTAAATTTCTAGACCACAAAGATCCACAAGATGATAAAATCGAGCCAACTGGATGATTTCATCTCACACTCGCGATTCTACTCCCCATCGGAGAATTCCTGACCCTTCTCTCTACCCCGTGTCTGAGAAACTAACGTGTATAGTGGTACAGCCCAACGTCATCATGTACACAAGCCACATTCCTACATTTCTCAACGGAATTTTTTACTTTTTGAATGATCGAATCAATCTCTAGATTAGAGTTGGCACTACAGAATTTTTCCCTGATAATGGAGTTGTCCATTTTATATCCATTAGTCGAATCCATTCTTCTCAGGATACGTCAAAAATGAAACTGGCTTTTCTACCTTTTTGGAGTAAAATATCTTGATTCAAATGTGGAGAGAGAGTCAATCAAGTCTGGATGCACCGTTAAATTATTGAATAATCAGTCTTCAGACTTTGTGTATTGATAAAACTAAGATAACTTTATCTTAATAATTTACAGCAATTTTGTCAAATGAATTTTCTATATTTTTAAAATCGATCAACTTATATTGAAGTAGTGTTTTTTTCTGTTAAAATTAGTTGTTAGCCAGCGAGAAGTTCTGGTGTCTTGAAAGTATTTTCATATTCTATCGGTTTAGAGGTTTCTTTAGTCTTCCTATTTAATTAGCGATCAGTAGAGGTTAGCCAGACTAGAAATTAAACACGTTCAGTGTCTACAATTAAACCACACCTGACAGTGATTTAACCACTGGGTTCATCAATAGTCATGAATAAAGTAACTAGAGTAGTCTAGTTTCAAAGTCTATTGAAAGTATAAATTATTTTTGCACTTGCAAATTATATATTTTTTATTTGATTTCATAGATTCAAAAGTGCATTTTATCTTCGGAGTATTTGTTGAATCAATTCCACTTTCATAAATAAAAAACTAATACTTTGCTGAAAAATGGACACAATTTATAAAATGAAACTCCAATCAGGACTATTTTTTTATATGCTTTTATTCATAACTGTTTCTTAAATAATGTCTTCACTTTTTATTTTAAAATTTTTTATTACATTTTGTCAATGATTTATTTTCTACTTTTCTGAACTCAAATTTTTTATTTATATTTTAGAAATTACTCAATTAGGATTAATTTGGAAATAATAAGATGTACATCAAGTATTGCACTTTTTATTTACAAAAGAATTTATCAGATTATTATGAATCTTTATAGATAAGGTAAATTTCCAGCTTTTGCGAACTGGCGAGTCTTATCGCACTTACGTAATTCTTGTACCGATTTTAAATTGCAAATTTGTAAAGACTAAGTTGTCTTTGCTTATATATACAACGGTTAATTCAATAATAAGAACGTTAGCTTGATCGACTAGTGCCTTTATTTCGGTCGTTAGGTCAACGACTCGAAAATAGTAAAGAAAGGTAATGATCTATGGCGCATCTGCAAAGATTCAGACGATTTATGCATAGCGATATGCATATTATATAGCAAAATAAATTATTGGTTCATTAAATTATATTCCAAGACCAATTTTATTTTCTTAATAATGATTAATGCAATTTTTTTCGGAATTGGTTTTAAAATATCATATTGACACATTCAGCTAGTTAAGAAGGTATTAATGAATAATTTCTAGTATTAATTAATACTAATAAAATTCGTTAATCATTCAAAGATCTTAGTGAATCTAATTATAATCTTAAATAACCTAGAAGTTTTAATTTCTTCAATAATTCAATGAATTCTTAAATAAATAGTTGGGTTTCGTGATACCATGTCATAAAAACACAAGTACGTAATACCATTGGAAATGTTAACATCTTTCGCTCTAATTATCCTGAACAATTGAGTTGTATCTCTACTTCTCGGATCCTTTTTTTTAATAAATCCTTGATGGTCGATTATATCATAATATGCCAGAATAATTCTTTTGATAATAATTCTTAAGTGGCTAAAAACCAATCAAGTAGACACGTAACGACATCTTGTTTTGTGGAGAAAGCTAAACACATTTAAAAATTGCAGTTTATCTCTAAAAAATATTTAGCTTCCGTATAGATAAAACCAAAAACCAGTTGAAATATATTATAATTGATATAAATAAACAAAAAGAAAATCAATAAATTAAGACTAATCATTCAAGTCAAAATATGTAAGAAATAATCATAATTAAAGAAGTGAGGAAATAATTTTATTAACTTAATCAATTTTTGACATTAAAGGCCATTTGAATTGATTGTTTGGATCCATTGTAATATTATTTCAATATTTTTATAACAGATAGAATAAGTATTGTATCTACTAAATTTAATGGGATCAGTAGTTCAGAAAATGAAATGCCAGTTGAACAATATATTCACATCTGACATTTCATGCTGAATTTCTCTTTCTGGATATTAGAGAACGAATATCGATGAATATCTATCTGAGAAGTGAAGGAACTTCATTATTATCTAGATTGAATAGTTCATTTAAAATTTTTAAAATGTTTTCACTCATTTTTATCAATTAGTATTTATGATATTAATCAGTTATGAATAAATAAAATAGACATAGAAACAATTGTAAATTCCTAATAAATTAAACGCTAAATGTAAAAAATAATAAAATATATTTACAATTTTTATTTATTTTAAAGTTATATCAATTTTATAAATATTTCATGTTGAGCGGTTTTCAATAGTTGCAATAGTTCTTGCACAATAATTTGAGTCTTCTGGTTTTGCATGTGCAATCTTGCATTGAAATTGTTCTACAGGGAAAATTGTAATTTGAATTTTTCAATTGCTCTGATCACTACCTTGGTATTATTGTTAGGTAAAAGAATCATTCCTTCCGCATTTGAGTTACATAGTTTTAATAAAATGATGTTTCACAAACAAAATCACTCCAGAAATTTAGGAAAGCCAGTCTAATTATATCTTTTAATACCTTGTGGTTACTCGAATTCAAATAATATTTAATTACTTAAGAATTTGCTGACTTAGTAAATACAATTCTTTCATGTATGCCAATGACGCATTCACTATCCCAAGCCAACCATCTTATCTTACAATTCTCCGTTATCTGAAACAGTGTCATGACCTTGAGTCATCTGGTGGACCTTATACCATCCGATTGTTCCATCAGATAGTTTTATTAACACATCTTTATCCGCTCACAGCAGCAACTGGATTGAATCGTCTCTAAGTGACTCTTCTCTCGACACGGATTTAGACTGACTAAGTGAGAGCGAATCAGAACAGCCAAGACCAAAAAGTGACCAGGGAGAGTACCAGAGAGCGAAATAAATGCCTTCACATCGATCGACTCCTTTATTCGACCCGGAAAAGAGGAACTGGCAGTTAAATTCTGCATTCAAAACATTTTCCATGTTGCTAAATCGATAATCCTGGAATTGTCTTAAACATAAACTGATCTTGGGAACAATTGGCAAAGAGCGAGAAAAAACTAGAGGCTGATTACAAATTATCTCCAAGGGTTGCTGATCGCTAAAATTAAACTTAACCCTAAAGCTGAAATTGAGTTGGGAACTATGTCATGACCAGCACCGACCCGACCTCATTTTGCACTGTAAGCGACGAAAAGGAGAAAGATGAATGCCGCACTGACTTTTTATCTCCTAGACCAAGGCCAAGAAATTTTGGATCTACAATCGCCCTCGGGGAGTCAACTTTTGAATCCCTTGCACTTGATGTCTCCATCTCAGGTCTGGCTACTACCTCTACTCCAAATTCCTCCAGGAATAATTTTCGATGTAGAGAGTCAGAGGAAAAAGATCCTGAAATCTGGGAAGATATTGGGGTTGTTGAGTACTTAGAGAGGGGACTGACTCCTGGGGATGAAAGTACGGCAGAGGATCGGGAGGAAGCCCTTCGTCAGGTCTTGTCTGAGACGGATATTCACGAGGGGGATGGAGACCTCTCGGATTTTCTATTTCATGTTGCACGAACAAAGCACGGCAGAATCTACATAAGAGTCATTCGCACACTTCTCTTGAATCGAGGTAGGCTTCAGCTAACCATGAGGAGAAATTATGATCTTTAATGAATAGTCATTTCATATGAATATTTTTCTAACCTGGCATTTATGACTTGAGAGCAGAATTTTTTTAATTCTTTTTCAAAACCAGAATTTAAATAAGATTATATCTTTTACTTGAGATGACTCATCTTAAATTAATTCAACGAGGTTAGAATTGGGCTTGCATAAAAATCAAAATTCCTGATTTAAAGTAATCATTATGTTTCTATTTATTAGATTTAATTAATTTTTTATTATCTTTGAATTCATGTTCTAATCAAGCAATAAAATATAAACATTTATAAACTGACTACGATTAGAAATGTAATCAACTCCATTATTTGTATACAGGGTAAAATTTTGTTTTGATTGCACTTTGAAAAGGTTTTTGGAAAATGAGATGAGAATAAAATGGATTCTTCACGCCGGAATTCCATTTTTCACCTTAGATTAAAATTGAGTTTAAAGCTCCTATGCGTTTTTCAGAAGAAAATAATTTAGAACCGCCAGTAGCATGCTCCAAAAAGTTTCACTCAGTATTTTTTCAGAATTTTTCAATGCAAAGAAAATCTCTATTTTAACACTCTTGATATTTTTGAATTAGTAATTTTCTGAAAAAAAACTTATTTATAACTTTACTATGATTTTAAAATGAATTATTTTACGAAATAAGTACCTAATTCCATTTATAATATTCAAAGTATTAATTGATAAAATGTTATAATAATAAAGCAGATGTTTACATAACACAACTACCATGCGCAGATCGAGTCAGGGTGCAAAATAAAAAATAATAAAACGTGTGAATTGCTGACTTCTCTCTGAAGAAGACAGTTACATTTATCTTAGTATGCTTCCAATTTCTCTTCACCGTTGCATTCTATATCGTTCTTTCTTATTTGTAACAATACCACCAAGTCGTGTGAAGTTTCTCATCACGTCCGAGAAAAAATTAATAACTAGAAGAAATCTCGTTAAAAAGAAAACATGTTGAATAATAAACACATTAATTCTTTGTATGGAATAAATTCAAAAAAATCCAACCTTTTTTTCTCAGTACAGAATTTTTGAGATACTATCACTCCAACGCATATTTCGGAGCAAACCTATATAATATTTACCATAATTTCTAATTTACAGAAAGCTACTTTCATAAAATTTTTCTCTAATGAAAATAATGATCACAATTAAAATTCATTAACTGTGAGATTTTTGATCTCAAAGCCCAGGCTTATATCATTACATAAATTAATTTAAAGGGTAAGATATAGTGTAAGGATGATAATGAAAATCCATGCCATCCTTGATGAGAGAAAAATCCCAATATATTTTCCAGCTTCTATAAATGAGGTATTTTCATCAATGTGGGTGGCAACACTGCTTCGTTTCTACCCTTACAAACATGGATCGATCCCTCTTCGCGACTTTCCTCCGTCCGACTCTCACTGCGTCGTGTCTTTCTCCACGTCATTAATGTCTATAAAAAGTGCCAGTGCCAAATTAAACAACCATAAATAATAACAACATATGCTAAATTTCTTAAGAGCCAAAAAGACTTCTTCAAATCGGTTTAAGTGTACCATGTTTCAAAAAGGGTGTTTTCCAAAGATGCTTCAAGTAACATCCAATTTTATTTGTTCTCATCGTTCAAAATTTAAATAATTTTTTCATTCTCGCATTTCTTAAGGAATTCTTTCTCTTTTATTATTGAAATTTAAAAAAAAGTGACGCCCGGTGTGGAACCATTCTGAGTTATGACGCATTGCATGACCGGATAACGCCATATCTATCAGAAGTGATGAGATTCATTATGGGATCTTCAAATCTAAAATTCAATCCTCCCTTGATTACACAATGAAGCCTAATCGAGGATTTCTGGAGAGACTTACGCATTTTGAGTGTGATGTAATAGTTATGATAGGTAGGAGGTTGGCAGGCTTTGTCTTTAAAGTTCAGGTATAACACGTGCCTCTTCAATCATGATTGATAGTTGTTTTTGTTGTCCGACTTTTGAAAAGTTTTCAACAATGATTTTCAAAGAAAAAAATAGATTTATATTCTCCAGTATTATATAATTTTCTGAAATTATTTTCTAAAATTTATTTTCTGTTTTAGGAACATTCCTTAAAAATGCGGAACCCTTTCAAACCCTGCTGAAACGATTTTTAAAATTCCGTTGTTCTGTTGTTTCCGCAAAAAAATTTCCGCTATGAAAGGAATAAATTAGACATTTTTTACGATGTAGACGTTTTCTTTATGATTACGAAATAAAACGTAATCACTCTCGAACAACATCTGCTCTGCATAAGGGGAAGGAAGATTTTCGCTGATTCTTTTGAGAATCTTACCGGCCACGTAGTAGTCGGAAAAGGTTTCTCTAATTTTTCATGACATTACTTCAGTTATCGCAGTGTTTTCCTAGGTTTAATATTGCTAGAGGTCGATAATTACGTACGTAGGTATAGAAAAGTTATGTTTAGAACTATAGGAAGTATTTGGTTTACTAATGCTTAGAGTTAGATAGGAGTAAATTCCTAAATTAGATAAACAAAAGTTTTTAATTTAGAAATCCAATTCTAGATCAAGTGTATGATTTGAAATCCCATCTCTAAAGGCTGACACGTAATAAGTGCATTCACCTTAACAATAATGCCAACGGTCTACCACAGAAACACGATATTTGCATCTATAGGTCATGTTCTCTTGTGATAAGATTACAGCATTGTTTAGTTACCGGTTTAAGAACAAGCTTGAGTTGCATTTACCGCAACTCGCGACCTGCAGGCTTTAAAGACCGTCTTTTCATTATCCACAGCTCATTCAATCATTGGGAATTCTAAACTTTGTATGCTAACAAAAACAGTTTCTGAAAAATTGTGGGAAACAAATTCCGAATGAATATCTTGAATTGATCCTGAGATCATTAGTTAATAGTTAATCTTCAATTATTTTACCTTGGGGAAAAAAAAATATTTTTTATGGCTCAGACTATTCATTTACAATATTTATATCGTCTAGTTTATTTGCATTTAAAATAGATTTGATTTTTTTATTTTTAATATTTAAATATTTTCAGAAAAGAAAAGCACAAAATGATTAAAAATGTATTCTATACAATGTGTTGACATTTTCACCAATTTTTCTAAAAAAAAACTTTTTAATAACAATGGAAAAGAGATTGGAAGAAATATTTCATCGAGTGTTAAAGAACATTGAATTTAGAGGTAAAAGTGAATCGTGAGAAGTTTGATGGCAGTCTTGAAAGTAAACAATTTTGAGGCAATTCCGATATCCTGGAGGAGATAATATCGTCTGGAAGGTCCGAGGCAGAGGCCCCGGGACCGAAAACTGGAACTGAATCTGACAATGGAAACGGAAACAGGAATGGAAACGATTTTGGTGTAAATCAGCATCAAGAGAGCCAGAAAAACGATTTTTATGACGATGATGATCCTTATGAATATGACGAGGATATTCCGAGGCACGATCAGAATGAGCATTTTGGATTATCTCTACCTCTAACTTCGGCAATCACTCCTTTTTGTGAAGCTTGCAATGGATTGAAGAGTCCCCTCTTTCTCCTCGCATCGCCTGCTGATGGCCCTTGTACGAATTTTTTCAGAAAAATGTTTTTTCGTCATTTGGAGTTTTTCAAAATTTTATTAGATTAACAATCTTGAATTTAAGATTTCTTATGGAAATTTTTCTGAAACATTTTGGAGCTGTTTACTCGAAATGACGAACAAATACATCGTGTTGTTTAAAATTAGCTTTCTCTGAAAATTAATTGAAATTCTCTCTCTGTGATTATGAGAAGTAAAACTACAATCATTTCTCTATAAATGTATTTTAAAATACTGTCAACTCTGCGAATATTTAATTTTGTTTGAATCTAGAATTTATGAAATTATTAAATTGAGTTTTTCCTTCCTGAATCGTGTGATTAGGGAAACAAATAATGGTTTTACTTTGTGTAATCATATCGTGATGATTTCGCATCATACACGCTTTTTGCACTGCCTATTATTGGCTACTCTCCATTTATAGACAAGAGAGGAACTCGGACTACTTAATCAGTCACAAAGAGAAAACCTCAACGATGCTATTTTAGCGCTATGTAGAACGTAGTTTATTTATTATGATCCTCATTATCAATTTTCGATATTGAAGACCATTTTTCTGCGCAAGACATTTTATAATCATATCATGAATACCGACTGGGAAAAGAGTGTTGCCAATAACAAGTTTGATCAAGTAATACCTAGAGAATTCTAATAATTGAACAAGTTTTAATTTCAAGAACAAGGAAAGTTTTGTCTGACCTTTGCTGTAAATAATCGGTTACTAGTTTGACTTCTCAGTCCAGACATTTCCTGCATTTTTCTGTGTTTATTCAAAGCAATGTAATATCTAATAATATCAACGATGATCTGATAACTGAATAAACACAGATCGAATGCCGATATTTAAATGCCAATAAGATGGCCTTTCACTTACCATAAGGTTAAGAACGTGCATCTTATTATCCTGAACAATGAGAACTAAACTTAATTAGACTTTGAATTTCAGACAAAATGAGCTAACTTCTTAAATGATCTAGAAAAAACTCTCAATTTCTATTTAATTCATATTTTTATCGTTTCTGCAGTTGTTTATCATAGAAATTTGTTTTAGAAAGTAATAATATATTCATTAAGACCACTTTGCATAAAAAATATTATTTGATTATTGCTTATCTTACTAATAAGGTGAAAAACGTTGATAAAGATTCCTGATCTGTAATTAACCATTTCTTATACTCAATAAAGATAAGATACCTTTCGATCTGAAACTAATTAGGCGAAAAAGAAACAAAAAATTTTTCTGGGTACGGATCTTAGAATGTCCACTAGTTTCTTACAGTACAACTGCTATATATACCTACGTGAACATTATAATCACCCTAAATTAGTTTCTCTATTCGTTCCATAGCAATCAGACATATTAGAATTCTGCACTTGTTTTTACTTCACTGCAATTGTTCTATTATACTTTCTGTAGTAGTGCTAAACAATTCTTCGTTGCTTTGCTTTGTTTTGCTTCAGTTGGCTTCAGTGCTCTCAGCTTCCTAGGACAACACCGCATTTCAGAGTGTTATTTGAAGAAAAATCTTCCTCGTTTATTTATTGACCTGGTTTAAATCAATTTTGGTCTTTATTAATACCGAGGAATTTTATTTGTGAGATAAAAAGATATTATATTTAACCAACATTTTTCTAAAAGATAATTTTAATTTTTAATGTTGGCTGCATAACTTAAAAAATTACTTAACATATGCGATTCAATCAGTTTGAGAGCGGTAAATAAAAACCACGGAAAAATTGTCTTCATGCATTTTACTGTATTGTAATTGACGACGTGTGCGACGTAATTCTTATGAAACCTATTAGGAGTACCACGTTAAAGCTATTGTATTTCACTTTCATCGGTATACGATCATTCTGGTAATAAGGATTCCTGTCAGATGATACCTTATAATATATAAAAAGGATTTAATCCTTACAATTTCTGAATTTAATTAACGTTTTTGAGAATCCATCCAAAAATTGTAGATATTAAATATTTCAATAATTTCAATAATTTCAACTCAAACTTTACGTTTTGATTTTACCACTGTATTTTTATTTAAAAATTTTTTAACTCGTCAAAACTATTTTTGCTGTCAACAGATAAAGGTCGATTTAACAAGAAAGAACATTTATTGCATCACAATTCGTATAAATAACATTTGAAAATTATTTAATTCTTTAAATCTAAAAATTGTTCATAAATCATTCATTTGACATTTACAAAATACGAAATTTGATCTACTCGTAAAAGGAAAAGTATTAAAAAAACCAGGGTTAAGGTCAAAAACGAATCATGAATCAAAATATGCGGTTTGAGTATATAAAGTTAATTATGTTCAGTATATTATCACAAACACTGAATTTTATATTATTATTATTATTATTTATAGCAATAATAACTTGCTCATAGCCATATATTTTTATTACATATTGAAAAGAATATGAGAAATGTAAGCTACAGTGAATTCTGAAAAAAATGTTCATATTTTTGTTTTTGTTTTAGTCTTATGCAGCAACCGGGTGAGCCAAATGACCAAGACCTACAATGATATTGAGGCAGTGACAAGGCTTCTGGAGGAGGTAAGGATGCAATTTTCATTTAAACAAAATACCATCAAGAAAAATAGAAATATTGAATATTATTGATTTTATTGTGTAAAGCTGAATAAACTTTTTTCAAATTCTTTAGAAAGAAAAAGACTTAGAATTAACTGCCCGTATTGGAAAAGAATTATTGACACATAACCAAAAACTTGAGAGCACCGTAAATGCCTTGGAGGCTGAGCTCAAAGCAGCCAACGAGAAGATCACTCAGTTGACTCACGAATCGACAAAGAAGACAGAGCTGATACAAATTCTTACTAACGATGTAGAGGAATCCAGTTCGGAGGCTGGTACACCCAGCGGACTCCAGGGGATCAATCTCGATGTTATGCAGCGTAAGATCAGTTCTCTCGAAGATGAGAATAAATCTTTGAAGAGCGAGTTTTCCAAGCTCGTACACGAGACCGACGATTGCGAGGAACAAGAGGCACGTCTCGTCAAAGACATTGCTGCTCAACTTGGTAAATCTTTAGATATTTAAAATAAATATAAAACCAAAATTAAATTAAAATCTAAGTTATGAATTCTGAATAAAATAAAAATTAATTAAATTATTCTTTGTAGCGAATGCAAATATGGAGGTGGACGGTATAGCAGAAGAGCTCGGTCGCCAGAAGGAGGAAAACCGACTTCAGCATGAACAAATAGTGAGTTTAACGTCCAAATTAGCGGAAACAGAATTAAGACTTGCACGACTGATGACAGAGCACGACGAAATTGGAGCGACTCTAGTCATAACCAAGGACAATCAAAACACTCTCGCTAATGAACTTGCCGAGTTCAAAGACCGTTATGCAGAGGTATACTTTTTACAATTTAGATCCTATTCAAATTTCATTGTTAAAGGTTATAAAAATAAACCCTTTTAATGAATTATTCTTTTCTTTTAGGTTTTAAATCTGTTGGCGGAAACTCAGGAACAGTTGAGAAAGCAGAGGAAACGCACAATGCCAATCGTTCGAGGAGGATCACTTTATCCATCTATGGTGGCAGCTCCGCAACTTGATTCTATCGCTTCGGAACTTGAGTCTTCACTTTATTCGGAATCTAGCTTGGATTCCGGAATAAGTGCAGATAGAATGTAAGTTTTGATTCTAATATAATAGTATTAGATTCTTAGAATCTTTTAAGGAGCTTAACTTTTTGAAAAGCGAAATATAATAGTAATCTTGGTTTTTTATTTGTTTGCACAGACCGGCGTACAAGAAAGTGTTTGAAACAGTTCGCAGTGCTTCAAGATCTTATAATACTATGAGTGAAAGCCAACAATTCCCACGTCTTGGATCTATGACGACGTCTACTCTTTCGAGTGGATCTACGGGTCCACGAATGAGCCTTGGACCTCATATGCGAACTCGAACACGTGGAATACCAGGAGTTTCTGGTTTCCCTAGCTTAGATTCCACTGGTCATAGCGATAGCGAGGGTTCTTTTCTTACCGATTCTGAAGAATATCCGTATGTTTAATTTTTTTTCTTTCTATTCTATACTATTTTCTTTTCATTTTATTTCTTAAAGTATAATGCTAGCGAGGAATCAAGTTTTTACTTTCACTTGATTTTTCGTAAGTAGAATACCTGAAATATCATATATTATTTTTAAATCGAGTATTTTATTTTTTCAGGGGACCGCAGCTACCAGGAGTTCCAGGAGCTCCAGGTGCAGCTGACTTAGAAGCAGCTTTACGTCGTCTCACCCCAGCGGAAGTGATAGCAAGGCGCGCCTGCCTTAGTACAGGAACCGGTTACACCTACGACTACGAAGGCGGTGGTCATTCTCCTCCAAACTTCCTGCCTTTCGGATGTCGAACACCGGATAGTATTATGTCAACTGGAAGTAGCGGTAACTTTAGCGGTTTTAGCGGAAACAGCGCCGGAATGTGGCGAATCCCAGAGAAGCTTCAAATCGTCAAGCCTATGGAAGGTTCGCAGACTCTACATCACTGGTCTCAACTAGCAACACCAACTCTTGGAGGTCTACTAGAAGAACGACCTGGAGTGAAGATCCGTGGCGGTCGAGGATTAGCGGACCTTGGCCTTGAGACCTATACTCTTACCGATGTCGAGGAAGATGAAGAGTATGCGAACCCTGGAAAGCTTTTCCAAGATACTGGTTCTGTTTATACCTACACGAACAGCACAGTGCTTCATCCGGATGATCACAACAGTGTAGCTCCTAGTATTGTAGAAAGCAGGGCTGAAAGTGCACCAGACAGTGCGATAAACTCGGGAATAAGTACACCGAGGACACTTAGTCGGAGAAACTCCACCTCTACTTTTTCTACTAACCTAGGACTTGCAAAGATGCTCAATGAGAGAGGGATTAAAGCTATTACACCTTCTTGCGTTGTCACACCAAATGAGGAAAAAAACTTTTCGCCAACTGCTACTCCTTGTAATAGTCCAGATGGTAGTCCATCAGAGTCCAGGTCAGGTTCGCCTTCTCCAACCAGTTCTTCTTTATCTTTTTCATTATTCACAACTGGTGCTGAGTTGTTGAAACGCACTTTTGGCAGTGAGTCAGCTACGCCAATTCCAACTGCTTCTCAAACTAGGCGAAGGCGAGTCAAGAACCCTCTTTCGAGGTCGGAAAAAAAGGCTTTATCGGGGATTAAGCTTGTGGAAAAGCTTGAGAGGTTCGGAATTGATACAATCATGACAACAACGACTGTTTCGAATGTTTCTCCATTAGCACTTCAAGGTGCACTTTATACAAGGCGAACGATGGAGAGTCCTATGGCACAGCTGACCTTCCTCAAAAGTTCTATGTCCTCCAGCTTTAGCCAAGAGAAATTAGATTCTTCCTCATCGGCCTCTTCCATCAGTGAAGATTCTATCCCGTCGCTTCCGACTGATGAGTCGAGAGCATTGAGTATAAATTATGGAAAACCGAATCGTCAACGACGATCCGGAAACCGAACTACCAGACCTGATTTGGGCCAAGTTAACTTCTCGACAGTTCCACCTGTTACCAAAGATTCCTCTGCACAGTCTACTCTTGGTACGATCAGCACGCTTCTCTTTGGTAGAAAAGGTGGTTTACTATAAACAATGTCGGCCCTTTTTTGCTCCCCGAAATTTAGGAAGCGAGTGTTGAAGATTTTGTTAGAAAGGCTGTGAGAATACGACTCACTATAGGAATGTATTTTTTTATATATAGCTATAAAATGTATTTTCCTAGTTCAGAAAGTTTTTTTTCAAATTAATACATTTTTATGTTACGCATTTTAAAAAGATAACTTTGCTTGGTTTGTAGAAGAAGTTATTAAAAGGATAGAATAATTATTTTACGAAATGAGAATATCAAAGTGTTGAAGGAGAACTAAAATTATTTTATTGTCGCATAACATATTTTAGATGCATTAAGAAATACTCAGATAACGAGTTCTGGAAAAGGAGAGTTACCACATTAAAATTCTCCAAACCTTTAGAACTCTTATTCGCAAAAGGAATTTGTTGAGAAATATTCAACACTCGCGCCTCTACACACAGTATGCAATTTTACTTTTTACGTTCCTATAGTAGTTTTTAAATTAAACTGACTTGTGCTTTCGACAGAGTACAATTTCATCGATATCTTATATCATTTAAATACACTAAAGATGTTTGTCGATCGGTCAGTAATCAGCGCACTCATCCACATAAGCGTAAAGTTAAAAGAAAAAAAAATTTCGATCGATGATGGTGCAAAGTACAGATATCATTACTATTGGAAAACTTAATGTAACTCTTTCGAAAAAATTGCTATTCGAAAATTCGTTCTAGAAATCTGAAGAATATTTCTGTGCTAAATTTTCGAGAGACGCATTTCTAGTCGAGTACGATGTCATGCCTATTAATGTTTATGCGAAAATGACAAATAAAAGATGGATGAACGTTATCCTATTTTGATAGTAGAAATAGACAAGTTATAGAAAAGCTATAGATGAATGAAAAATAATTACGGAAATATTGGCACGTAATTTATTTGTACAAAGCGTGTATATAGGCGAATAAATTGGTTTGTTGATCTGTTGATTTTGCTATTGATAAATGGATATTAATAGCTCGGAATGATATACCGTGCACACTCTGCGGTCGAGAGACATTTAGTGCACAAATAAGACGAGACCTTTTGCAAACCTGATGTCAATTTATTTTATGATTTTCATGAAAACTAATTTATTCTTACTTTACTTTATGGTATGTTGAATGATTTAGGGAAACCGCGCTATTGCCAGTCTTCGTTATTTGAAGATTGAGCACCTAGCAACAGATTCTCGACGTTGTAAATAGTTTTTTAACCGAAAGTTCAATTCTCAGGTTTTGTTTTTTCGGAAATTTTACGCTACTCTCTTTTATGAATCGCTGAACTGTGCATGGTCAAAGCGTGGCCTGTATTACGCATAATATAGGAAAATATTTAGCTCAATGCAACCTTGTACATACTAGTCGTACAAAATAATAAATTAAGTTGAAAAATTGCATTTTGTGTTTCTTCAACGTATCTTGAGTGATAAATGCCTTTTTAATTCATTAATTCAAATAGTGTTAATAATTTAGTCAATGAAATAAGACCCGTCTTTTTTCAAGAAAAGAATTTTGAGCTTTACACAATTAATATTTTATACAACTGTAATTTTTCGTTGTGAGTCTCTTTACTTTATCAAATTTTAGAAACACTTTTCTTTTTAAATTTGAATATTAATTACAGTATTACCATACTTATCAGTTCTTTTGTTAATTTCAGTTCTTGCACCTGTGAAAGCCATTATGACCAATGTTTAACATGACTAGTGTTTATTTCCAGGCCTAACAATGTTGATTACTTGACGAGCTACAATTACTTTTACATTCGGATGTGAAACTCCTTCAGTCTTTCCATAAGTGATGGGCTTATGTGCTTATAAATTTGACATTTAGTAACTTGCTTTTTTATCTAAGAAAAATTCATAATTAATAAAATAAATGTACATAATAAGCATCATGGGCTTGTTGTAGCATGTATAAGAACATATTAAAGAGTAGAAATCAATCAAGTTACAGATATTACTTTCCTAACACTCAATTCTTATGATTTTGAAATAATATTTGTGCACGATAAATTTTTTATTGAAATTGTATTCCAATTATTGATTTGCAGAAAGCATACGTTATACTAAAAAAAAAGAATTCTCTTGATTTTAATTTTGTATATATTTATGTCCAAAATAAAGAAAAATTGTATTGAAAATAATTATCATTTGGTAAATTATAGAAATTAGAGAACATGGAAACGGACGTAGACAGCCTATATTTAGTTTGAATGTGAATTTTAGAAAAATCTTTTTTTCATATTAGTATCAATGCTGTGTTATGTAGTTTTTATATTTTTACTGGGTCTAAATCTTTCCCGCGTTCGTACGTTCGTAGTGGCTGTTGTTACGTCATCTGACAAGACAAGATGGTTTTTGTGTGTTTGGAGTGTTTGGATATTGATTCACAATGACAGAAACTAAAAGCACGCAATACATTAAAAACATTTTGTTTCACAAAACAATAAACAAAAAATTATCAATAAAAGTGCAGTTATAATATTTATATAGTTAGATCTAGTTTGAAATATCAATATATCAGTTCCATTAAAATATGTATATGTAATTAAAATGTCATTTCCACATGTGTCATGCAAGCCGTGAAATTATTTACGTATTTATCAAAGATAAACGACTGTATTCTTCAATAAAGGATTTTTTTGCTGAAAAGACATGGAAACTATTCGCCGGTGCGGTTGTAAAGGAATAAGAACATGCCTAATTTGTGAAAATGAATATTCGATATCTAAGCCAAACCTTGCAAATAAGCTACAGGTAAGTTTCCTCTTCATAACCTAACAGTTTTCGTTTTTAAAAATATATATCGATATAAAAAGTCTGGACGAAGTTTATTAAGGCCGTGTGGTAAAGTCTGTTATCACCAATTATATACGACCGCTTTATTAATAAAATGAAAATATTAGCAAATTTTCCGGAGATTACAGCAATGCAGAAAAATGTAACGCATTACTTTCTTCTCTGGAAAATTGGTTAAAATTATTATTTTAGTTTAAAAAAAGGTTATATATAATTGGTGATGTCAGAGCATACGATACCGCTTTAAGTTAGACTTTTCATATATATTATTAAACATAACAGATTTTATAATGCTTATTGTATATTTGTATGTTTAACAGAAACATAACCTAGTGTACATGTTATGATATATATATATATATGTATGTATCAAATGTACTAACATCAAATTAAAGTAAGATTGTATAAATAAATTTATTATTATTTTTTACCACTTAGGAACTGCCTAGCTATGTTTATTGTCCTTACTGCAACAAGGCTTGGCCTGGCTGGGAATATAATTCATTTAAACTTCATCCGAATCATACCGGAAAGCCCCTTGATTTTCCTGGTGTTTTTATACAGGTATTAACCATATAAAAATTAATATTTTCTATTGATCTTCTGATTACTTTACAAAAAACTTTTTTCAAAACTTAAAATACCAAAAATATGATCCTGATCCCTGCACATTTGAAAATTAAAATACTTATTATTTTAGCTAGACTTTTTGAGTACGTCTGAAGCTGATTTGTTAATGAAAGATCTTGATTCTTTGCCTTGGGAAATCTCTCAAAGTGGACGCAGAAAACAGGTATTTCTTAAAACTACTCCCTTGAAAATTTCTGAATTAAATGAAACTAATACCGATCTATTTTTAGAATTATGGACCAAAATGTAATTTCAAAAAACGTCGCCTTCGCATAGGATCATTTGCAGGATTTCCAAAATCCACGCGGTTCATTCAAGAAAAGTTTTTGAACGTACCAGCTTTAAAAGATTTTCAAACTGTGGAGCAGTGTACTCTTGAGTATAATCCTGAACGAGGAGCATCTATAGATCCTCATATAGACGATTGTTGGATTTGGGGAGAGAGGATCGTAACAGTCAACGTAATTTCAGATTCTATTTTAACTATGATTCCTTATCGAGGACTGAAAACAAGATACAATCTGGATTATGTTTCTGCTCAAAAGCTTATCGATGAAGACGAGAATCATGTAAAAGAACCTCATTGTGGAAATATTACAGTGAGGATTCCAATGCCTGAAAAATCTTTACTTATTCTTTATGGAGCACCAAGGTAAAAAATTAATCTAATCTTTAAATGATTTTTAAAACTTTATTTTGTACTTTCTTATGTTACAGGTATGCCTGGGAACATGCCATCTTGCGTGAAGATATAAATTCACGCCGTGTTTGTCTCGCGTTTCGAGAATTAACTACTGCCTATCTTCCAAATGGATCACATAATCAAGAAGCGAAAGCCATTCTTGAACAGGCGATGAACTTTTGGTAAAATCTTATAAATCAATTAGTCAATTTAAACCACATCAAACCTCACATGGATTTATTTTCATCTTTCTATTAATTTAGAAATTTTTATAAGTCTTTTAATTGCAAAAAGAATTATAAAACTATTTAAATCTATGTGAGTTTTATTACGATACAATTGATTATGAGTTATTTAAATACGTTTATTTAAGAATCTGAATCAAAGTAATATTTATTACACAAAATAAATTTGAATATGTAGAAAATTTAAACTCTTGCTTTTTTCGTGAGTCCTTTAAGATTTAGATTAGATTAACAGTAAAGAAACGTATCATTAACGGTCATTACTGCGGGTTTTTTTGAGAAACTAAGTAAGTAGAATATGTTGTTAAAAAATCTAGAATCTAGGCTTTTGTTGAGTAGTTTAGTGGATGATCAGGAGTTTGCATGTAAACTACAGGAAAAGATACGACTGGATCAGTTTTTCCGATTGGAAAGTACCCGTTAACAAGGCTCTCTCGCATTTCCCATTGTCTTCTCGTCCTTTCTGTTTTCTGCCTTCGTATAGCACGGCCCAACATACAGGCAAACATTATTCCAGCCAGCTAAAATGTTTAATTACAAATATTTCAATTTTAATTCTAAGATTTCGAATTTAAGAAATGTTAACAATTTACCTGAATAAGCGCAATTAGCATAGCGCCAGCTCCTAAGAAAAATGCACTGCGCTGAACAATAAGCGAAAGACGACCAATGCAACCATTTTCATAGATTCCGAAACATTTTTCTTCTTTTCCAACATGATCGAATGCATCACTTCTTGCACAGCACGAGTCAGGGACACTCATTCCATTTTTATTTTCCGTTAAAACTCCTACCCAGTCATCATTGCTATTATATCCACAACAACCTAGCTGCAAAGATAAAATCCATGAGTTTTTATAATTATTTCTAATGTAATGCTAAACATTTCTATTATTTTGTATAAATAAATACCTTTTCCTGCAAGAAATCCAGAGAAGCAGCAGCTTCGCTATTGTTTTCGTATTCATGCATTGTGCTGTTTATTCGTTCGGCTAGGAGATCCTTGATGCCATCCTGAAGACTGTAGGCTGCTATTGCTGCTCCTAGTTCCATAAGTAGTACCAAAGAGAGGGAAACTGCAAACTATCATAAAAGATTTTTTTAAATATTATTTTAAAACTTTCCTTACGTAATTTTTAATTTAATTTTGAATTTAAAAAATTAGAACGCACCACTAAAACCATACAAGTGCTTTCTTTGATAGCCCCACAACAACCGAAGAAAGCGATTACAAAAACGAAGAATCCGACGACTATTAAAAGCGTCGCTGGAGAAAAATAACTTGTATCCAGGAAACGGGAAAAGTCGTTGTATACTGCGTAAATTGTTGTCCCAACAGAAACAATCATTGCCCCTGTCAGCTGTAAAGAAATGAAAATTTTTTAAATTCTTGTTTACTAAGTATTGAAATCGAAATATCCATTTTCTATCATTATGTGCAAGATTTTTTTGTCTTTAACCATTAATCATTAACCATTTAATCTCAAATGAAATCTTATCACTCGAGTGATAAATAAGAGATTATATCGTTGTCATTTAAGATCACAAGACCTCATTTCGACTTTATTATTCATCAAAAAAAAAAAACCAAAATTTGTTTGTGTTATTTTTATTAAGATAAAATTTATGATCTTTCGTCAAAAACAAGAATTTTTGTTACAAAGAAAAATTCATTTAGCAAAAGATATTTTTTATTGAAAATTTATAATTTCATTTTTTTAACTGAGCAACAGTTCAATTCATCCTTGCAATTTATGTTGGTTAAAGCGTGACCTGGTTTTATTTTTTTTAGTGACTAGAACTTTTAAGACTCACAATGTCTAATACTATAAATATTTCTCTTATCAGTTCTTCTAATTATTTTAATTTCCATGTAAATTGAATAAGATTTTAAATTTATGGAATTCTATGGGAAAAATATATGCCTAATTTGATCTTTGTAAAAAATGGTCAATATGTCCATAACAAGATGTATGAAATACACGAATTATCATAGTTTCAAAATATGTCAATATTTTGCAGCTAAAAATAATGATGATATCAAGCTTTATTATTTAAGATATATTTAAGTATTAACATTTTTTAAAGTGAGCAAATTATCAACTAGGCAATCAAAGTTACTAATTATAACGAATATTTCTATTGCAGGATCTGAAAATTGGCCATTTTGGTGAATCATATCGTGGAGTATTTACGCACTAAAGAAAAAAGATGCATCATTGTACAGACCACAAAAAGCGCGTTGACCGCACAGAGGAGGTACTTGATGAGCCGAAGGCCTAGGTCTAGGTGTGTTGCCGCCATCCTCTCTTGGAAAAATCGGCCGGCAGCAGAAGTCCTCGATGATATTGAAAGTCCAGAAGCAGCTTGTATAAGTCAGACAATGGCGAACGTCGTTACTTCAGTCACCGTCTATCCCTCCTTTTTTGCAGTTTATCAGGTGTACTCTTATCTAACGATAATGAAGAACGAAAAAGCATCGAGAACACGCAGGTAATTTCGTAAAGAAGCATTACTGATAGCAGCTGGCGACACGACTTTACAATAGTTCCCTCTCTTTCTCGTTATTTTGTTAAATCAACAAACCAAAAATTGCGCTGTGAGAAAGAGTTATTTGCTTGTACTATTCGCTTCTCGAAAAAAGGTCGCATCCTATCATTTTCACTTATTTTGGGCCTACAGATATAGATTTGAATTGATGTTTATTGAATATTTGTGTTTTAATTTAGTTATAAAGTTCTAATCAAGATTTGAGAAGTCATTAACGTTTGATAATGACACAAATTCAGAAGAGTTTTTTTTTTTATCTTAATTTTAAATCTCAAGGAAGCTTTGCTTTTCACCTGGAAATTTCTAAACAAGTTTTAAAGATAAGTAACTAGGGCGAAATAACAGTTGTCATGTTCAAATAAAACTTCAGCACTCTCAGTCTTTCAGACATAAAATGGAAAATCTTTACTTTTTTTTATTGCAGAATCAATTTTCGATGTATCTTTTGAATTATTAAAACGCTGAATGATAATATTAAAAAAACGCCAAGTTCATTAAAATAAATGTCTTTTTATTTAGAGATCACTTTATCCTAACGGAAGTACAGATGTAAAAGATGTTGTTTTATCATAAAGTTCTGAAGTTACATCATTGTAGGAAAAATTTATTTACGCATCGTAGAAAAAGAAAACTATCACAGCAGTAGAATGGCTTCTGACTCAGTAAAGTTGGTCACTGCTGAAGATCCCAATTCCTATCCAACAATTGCTGGAATTAGGAACTCTATTGACTCTACACTGTCTCGTAACTATTCTTGATTGCTTTCGCGAGGAAGATAGAAAACCAGATGCCTAGTGCCTAAAAATTGGATTCAAAAAATGCGATTAGAGAATTTTCAAGTAAAAATGAATTAACGGAGCTTGATTGAATTAGACTTTTGCTTTAAATATTTTTATATGTTTTTTTGAGGAATCATGCCATTTAGATTGAAATCATACCTGTACAAAGGCTACGCCGAGTCCAACACCACCAAGTTGAACAGCGTGACTTTTTATGAAACTGCCGAAAGCTGGAAGACAACCATTCTGGTAGAGATTAGTGCTATTAGCATTACACGTCGAATTTCCAATCGCTCCCACCACAGTTTTACAGCAAGACATTGGTAGACCAGCATAGTGCAAGGGTTTATTCCAATCTTCATTTTTGTTAATCCCACAACACTCGAACTGTAAAAAAAATCTTTCAGTGATTTTTACTAAGTTCACGGTTCCTTTTCCACTTATTTTTCAAGGAAATATGGCAATTCTAAATCATTTTTTAGGCATTTCACAAACAAGGAGTAGGTCTATAATTAAGAGATAGTTATTCATTATGTAAGACTTCCTTTACTCGACAAACAATTCATTTTGAAACGATACTCAAGTCAAGAGTATCGTGTTATCAATAATAAGTTATGCAGCTGCAGCTAGTCACATACCTTGCAGTTCGATACGCGATTCATGACCCACTCCAATTGTTACTACCTCACGGATCTTATACTCCGTTAATGTTACTTTTATCAAGAAGAATGAGTTCTCAATTAATTATTTTCTTGAACCAAGAGAACTTCGTGAGATTATTTTTAAAATGTTATTAAAATCTTTAAGCAAAATCTAAATGGACTTAACTTCAGGCCATTATTGGGAATAAATCTAGTCGATAAACTATTAGAAACAAATAACAAATGGAAAAAATACTTTCTTACAATGGAAAAACTTAATTATAAAATTATAAGTATGAATGATTTTTATTATTATTGCAAGCTGTAAATAATAGTAATTATAGTGCATCTATTAAAAAACTAATATTTGACTGTGTTATTTTATAAAGTTATAATGAGTATTTTACTGTCGCTATAATTAAGACATTATGAAAAATTAAAAATAACAATTTCAATGTCAAAAGTTTTCCATTCGTTCATAAATAAAATTGCACTTTTGTACGAAATTTAGAGAACATTAGTAATGAAAAATAGAATTACGTCTTGCTGAATGATGTCCCATATCACTGTAACTTCTTTACTAACGTTGTATTTGACCATCGTCTCACGCATCTTAAATTCTATAATTTCACTTGCATGACTTTTTAAAGTATAGCCAGAGATTCCAGCTGAAAGCTCCAAAGTAAAGACCATAACCATCAAGGATGCAAACTGAAAGAAACACATTAATTATTTGAAGGAGAGTAAACAACTTTTATAAATTGAAAATCAAGTTTGATATTGTTTGAAAATTTCCAATTACCGTCACAACCATGCAATAATTTTCACGAACGGCACCACAGCATCCAAAGAAAGCGATGAAGAAGATAATGGAACCTACAGTAATTAAGAGAGTTGGCACAGAAAAGAATTTGTTATCCAGAAAATGTTGATAGTCGTGGTAAACTCCGTGGATTACCGATCCAATGGAAATCAGGATTATCCCCGAGATCTGAAAATAATAAAATATTAGAATAAAAAAATTATAACAATCCCTCTTTTAAAAGAAAGTCTTTGGTAGTGGGGGCTAGGCTTAGGCTTGAGTAATATTAAAACATAAATATAATAATATATTAAAGCATTAGATTTAATTTATTTCGGAGTAAATTCTAAATGAAGTTTTCTACTTTGTTCTAAATAACACGTTTAATCGTTTTTATCGAATGGTGTCACCTACAAGGCTTCTTTATCCTCATTTATTTTCCCAATAAAAGAAAACAGAGAGTGATGCTTTGATAATTTTATGTCAGGGTTGAAACTACATAAGTTTGTAAAAATAGCTTCAAAATTATTATAGTTACAAGTTATGAAAATACTTCAACTGCAGAATTGCAATAAAACTAAATTATCTTATTTTTTAATGAATTAATGAAAACATTTTTCATTAAGAAGATGATATGCAATTTTGAGAATCAAAAGCAATTAATATTCTAAAATAAAATAAATCTAAAGCATAATTTACAAAAAATGAAAAGGTAAAAATCACGCTTCATGCTTCGCGAACTCTAATAAAGTATTTTATAGAATTTGATGGAAATAATGATAACAAGTATATTAGATTTTAAAGGCTATAATTCTTTATATTGCTCCAAAACTGTAAAATATGTTCACAACATTTTGTACATATCCCAAAATATCCATTAAAACAAACTGATTTTCAGTTATTAAAAATATCCTTTTGTATTATTTGAATTAAAAATTGAATTTCATACTCTACTCTAAAAAAGGTAATATGTACATTTAAACTGATAAAGATAAGTTTTAATATCCATGAGATTCTACTATTCGTTTAGCGAAGAATTTTTCAACGCTGCGGTGTCCGAGCGGTTAAGGAGATGGACTTGAAATCCATTGGGTTTTACCCGCACAGGTTCGAATCCTGTCCGCAGCGAATTTTTTTTATTTTCTCAATTTTGAAAATTATTCTTTCCTTCATTATAAAATAATTATCTGAATTAAAAGAAGAGAATTATGCCTCTCATTCTCAAGAATTAACAATTTTATCTAGACTTTCCTTTTATATTTGAATGACACGTCAGAGAATGTGTTTGAAACTGAGTTTGCTCTGAATATGACGTCCCTGACTTATGAATCACATACTATGATAATAATTTAGTTTTCTGTATCAAATCCACCTAAAAAATATTCGATTTCTTCATATGATTCATATTGTAATTCAAAAAGTCGACCAATTATCATTAAAACATCAGTTAAGTGACATATAATTTTTACATATGATATGTTTCCTTTCCTTAAGTAACCTGCTTTGATCAAAATTGCTCTAGAAACACGATTTGAACGTTCACGTTACGTTTCGGGTTATTAAAAAAAAAAAAATCAAAATGGACGAAAAACTATAATCGTGAACTTCTGGGAAGCTTTTATGATAAGCTTGTGACTCATTTGATTATGATTACGGGTGTTATTTAAAATAAAAGCATGATGAAATTCATTTGATAACCGATCATAACAATTTTTTTCCATTTTTTATTTTAATTACTTACATTAAATCTATAAATAGAAATAAAAAATAGGGATGTTTCTTTACTGCGCATTTGATCATTTGTCAAAAATATCAATATTTGGCTTTGGAAATTGAAACATCACAAAGAATATCGATTTTACAAAACAATTTTATTCAAATTTTATTACACTTGCTGTTAGTTTCTGCGTGCTCTTTCAAGATACGAAATTAATTCTTTTTCTTATTGCAGATGCTCAATCAGTTTTTATTTGACTTTTCTATGGAAAATTAGACCTCTTGGAGAATTTTCTGATCCGAAAATACAACAGGTGGAAAGAATACACAAGAAAAAAAAATAATTATAGTACTTACGACAAAAAGGAGATTGAAAATGAACATAAGGTACTTGATGCATTGTGAGCTGGTTGATAGTTTCATTCCGGAAACCATGATTGCGAGATTTTTCGAATTAGCAGAATATTTAATAACACTGGTCTATTAATTAATAACTGGTGTGATAGTTATGGATGAAAAGCCGGCAACATATGGCTAGTGTTGCTCGACCGATAAACGCGATCTATCCCTACACTCACGTTGAGTTATACTGGTATGGTACACGCTACACGCTTTTAACCAAATACCGATGTCGCAGCTCGAACTCGAAGTCTCAAAGATAGAAGCAAAAGGTAGTCGCAGCTGTACCGCGCAGTACCGCGTAACGCGCCGCCACCAAGCACCAAGGACTAAACGTGTTTTTATAATCACTGATTACTCGCTTGTAGCTTGTAGTGGAGAGCAAACACATGCATTCACATACATTCGATTCAGGTTTGATTCCAGCGGGGCAGCACCTCACGAGATGACGGTTAAAAGCACATTTTATTACAACTGAGTAATTGGAAGGAACGTGAATTTCCATTTCGAATAATTCGAGCAATTATATTTCAGTGCTTTTTACAATTTTCAGCATTTCAATTTGGAGTTGCTGGATTTGGAGAATTTTCATTATAGAGCATCTGGGGCGTTTCAAGAACATCTTTTTTTTAGTTGATACGAGGGGTTGACAATTTTCAACAAAAAAAAAAAAAAAAAAGTATTGAAAATTTCCAATCCCTTTGAGTCCCTTTTCTTTCCACCATTTTTGAATCACTGAAAAGAAATTGAAAACGTTAACACATTTTAATATTCAATCCTTTTGAATCACTCGAAGAATTAAAGCATAACCTCAAATAAAAATAAAAGGAGAATTTTTATTGTCTTCCTTGGAAATAACACCCAAAAAGCTTGAAATTTATGGAATTTGAAAAGATTCTGCATACAACTACACAAGTTTGTTATTAAACACAACTTGTATAAATTCCTTTATTAGTAAACAAAACTATAAAATTGTGAAGTAAGAGAATATTTAAAAAATATTTCATTGGAGATATATGAGTGAAAGTCAATCATGATGATGTTAAATGAGTAATACTGTCTTTTTAAAAGCTTTTCACTCATTATTTATTAAAAAAAAAAACAAAAAAATAGTGAATTTTGAAATATCCTGAAGTACCTTGAAAATATCCTAAAGTGTGTGGAGTATCTTAAAATATCTAAAATATCGTAAATTGTATGAAATATTCTGAATTATATGAAGCATCTTGGATTATGTAAAATATTCTAAAACACACTGAAATGTTTTGAAGTATCTTTAAATATCCTGAAGTACCTTGAAATATTCTAAAGTATTCGTTCGCATAGATCTTTGGAAGAACAATTCTTGGATTTTGCACCACGATAATGCGCCCTCCCACACATCGATCCTTGTAGATGAATTTTTTACCAAAAACTCAAATCACTACTTCGTGGAAGACATTTTATGTCCATTGAAACCATAAAACAAAATTCGCAGATGGAGCTGAAGACCATACCGGAAAGTGCCTATCAAAAGAACCCTGGTGAAAACTTCGAATAGAAGTTTATTCCAAGTTATTCCTAACTAATCCGAAATCTCTATCCGAGCCAATCTGAGTCATTCCGAAAAAAGTTTTCTATCTCGTTTGTGGCAAAACAGTTGAAACTGAATCCGTCTCAACCCGAACCAAATTTTCACACTGAATGAATTCCAAGACGGATTGATCTAATTTGAATGTAACCGAATTCGAATGACCGTATTCATTCGGATTGAAAATTTGTATTGGGCCGGTTTTCATCAAACGAGATACAAAACGTTTTTCCGATTGGTTCAAAATGATTCGGAATAGTTCGAAAACAGATTCCGGAATGGATCGGAATAGATCTGATTCGCTCAGAACGAATTTTAATCCGATACTTTCACCACGGAAACAGGATATCCTACGAAACGGAAATTTCGATATCCCGCGATATTTATGGGACGATTTTGGAACACTCAAAGGTCCTACCCAGAAAAAAAAAGCGATAAAGTTTTGAATATCTCACGTAGCACATCTCAATGTCCTAAAATCTTCCTATAAACACCCGGGGATATCTCGTGAAATTTAATTGCTATGATAATATAAATTACCTATATACTAAGATTTGAAAAATAGAAAACCTTTGATTTTTACGAGTTATACATTTATTGCGGAATGAAAATATTGTACAGGGTAATAAAAATGGAACGATACACGCTTCAACAACGTACTCTCTAAACCTGAATCTATGAAAATATATCAACTGATGAATCAGTGTCCTGTTTTGATTTCACTGAGGAATCAGTGAACGCGCCACGTGAACATAACCTTTGAATTCGCGAAGTTCCTATGAACAATTAAAGTATAAAGATGGATCTTTAATTTTTAATCATACATAATATAATTATACACAGTAATAATTACAATATATAATAATAATTACGTAATTTCTTTTTGGTGTTGTTTAACCTAAAATGAACGCGTTTATCGATCATTAACATATGTTGCTAGTTTTATTATTCACACCTGAAGATTTCACTGATTACATAAGTGAGTTCAATCTATTTCACTGATTCATCAGTCGAATTTCACTGATTCTCAGTGAAAAACTTATAGCTGCTGCCTATGTTAATAAGCAGAATTGTCACATTTGGGGATCGGAAAACCCAAAAATGATTATTGAAAAGCCTCTCTATCCGCAACGTGTAACTGTTTGGTGCGGTTTTTGGGCGAATTTTGATGGCCAGAATTGGAAGATATGGATGTGGACGATTTTTATTTGCAACAAGACGGCGCTACGTGCCACATAAGTGGCGAAACCATCGGTCTTTTGGGTGAAAAGTTTCCAGAGCCCCAAATGTGCGAAAATGTAATGGCAAATTTCATGAAAAGAGCATGGTCCTGCAAACATAGCCGTGAAGGCCATATCAATGATATTATTCTTCATTATTAATGGCAAATCTTCCGCTATTGAATAAAATAAAAATAAAATTATTTTTCACAAAAAACACGCGATTTTCTTATAAATCAAAATGAAACCTGTGATTGGAAAACTCTGTATCTAAGAATTTTGGTGTCTATAATTTTATGGATTGATTTTTCTCGATTTTTTATAATTATCATTTTTATTCTTATGAATTATTTTTGTCAACAAATTGAAATTAGTAATACCAGTAAGTAGCGCTAACTGCAGTTAGTACTGGAAACTAAAAAGGAAATATTGAGCTGTGCTAAATGTTATAGAAAGAGCCAATAAGAGCGAGAGGTCTCTACTTTACTGTCTTTGATAGAACATATGAACTTTAGAATATTATGTACATATGACTAAACCAGAGCGGGAAAATCTTATAATTCTTAAAATAGCCAAAAACTTTTAGAAAACAAGTCTTCCTAAGAATGACATAAATCAAATGGTAAAGAAAATACCTTCCTTAAAGCAGCTATAATATACTTATATTAATATTATTATTGCTTGGAATTATATTAAAAGATCGAGTCACGATATTTATTCATCAATTTTATTTCAAAATACTCCATTTTTTACATTCTGTTTTTTAACAGAAATATAATACAGTGGTAGGTACAATTTTATTTCATCTAATGCAATTTTTTGAACTAGTATTAAATTCTATTAAAAAAAAATAACAAAGATGGAAAAAACAATTTTTAACGTAATGAAAGATTTTATGGTAGTTATTTAACTCTTCAAATGTAGGAGGTGAATTGATATTGCGTGACAGACTTTTGCCCGACAATCGTTATAGCGCCTTCCCGTACATGAATTATCGGATAGCATAAATATGTAGGTATAGTTTACGCTCTCAAAAAAGTTTATAAAAAACTTCCATTATTAAATAAACAACCATAAAAAAATATAATTCATGACTACGATCTTAATTTAAATCAGTAGTTTCAATATTGGTTTCTGATAGTCCTCATAAATCGCTACTTATTATCCTATAATAACATTTTCCGATTAAACCAAAATTGGAAATGTTGCAGTATGTTATAACTTGAAAAAAGTCAATATCTAAATTCCATTTTCCAGTTAAATTATACGAGACTAAATTGTTCTATAAGATGTATATTTTTCTTTTTAACTTAAAAGAAAGCTATTGAAAATCTAAAATTCAAGTTTTTAACTATAATACGTGAAATACGATAAAAACGTAAGAATGCAAAATTCTTCACTTCAATAAAGTCTAAAAATTTTCTCTGACACAGCTTTTGATAAAATATATATTTTTCGTTTCAATTTGAAAACTACAATTAAAATTCAAAAATTCAATTTTTTAAACAAAATATGTAAGATACTAAAAAAGCGTTAAAACGGAAAATCGTTTACTTAAAGTACTAGTACACTTTAGAATTTTGAAAAAATCGATTTCGTTTTTTTTTGCATTTTTCAACTCCTTAGACCTTTAAATATCTTCTCCTAAAATATTTTCAAAAAATTCAAACTCTTAACACCATGAAATAAGTGAAAATGCGTGCGCACTCCCAGCTACTAGTCGCGTGGCGACTATTGTTTATTTTCTTCTTCCATTTAAAAATATTTGGTTTACACGACTTTTTCGAAAGTTTATTCTTATCGTCTCAGTGATTGTTTTGTTATAAATCTACAGTCAACTGTAATTTTCGATAAGTTTAAAAATTTTTTTCAATATTTTTACCAAAAAGAAGTCTTTTTTTATGTTTTCCAAATTTTCAGAATGATAAATTGTAAATTAAAAAAGTTATCCGATAAACTTCTGAAAAGCACTTACCTCCGATTAATATGAAACTCACTATACCCACGTATTTTGAGGCGCTGAAAAAAAAGTTTTTAACAAAAAAATGAGATTAAATGGTATCAAACAGACAGGGGCACGATGGGGAGTTTTTTCAATGGAAATCATCCCCTATCAAATGGAATCAAACAATGCATTTTTTGGTGCCCATAAAATGGAGATTTTGGAACCCACATAATTTAAAATTTGGGCCTGGTATATATATCATGAAGAGGAGTTAAAAAATAAAAGGGTAACTTGTATTTCTTTGGGTATTTAAATTCGATACCAAATATATCACTAATTTTCTCGGAAACTATCAATTGTAAAAAAAATGCATGTAACAAAAAATGTGTATCTCGATGAGATCTACAAGTTATAATCAGAACATTATGCAAAATGTTGCATATTGCTTGAGATAAACGCAAACAACCATGATTTTTATGGTTTGACCGTAAAAATCGACTATTCGTCAATGTTCACTAATATACACGGAAAAAAATAGTTCAATAAAGTTTACTCTCTAAATCTGAATCAGTCTAATTTTCACTGATTGAATCAGTACTTTTCCTTTTCACTGACAGATTACTTAATTTTCATTGATTAAATCAAGGAAAAAAATATTTTTCACTGTTAAATCAGTTGATTTGCACTGAAGTATCAGTGAAATTTGACTGATTCAGATTTAGAAAGTATAGAACTGTTTAAGAGATTGGGATACAGGCATTTACGGAACAGAGTTCTGCCAAATTTATAAATATTTAACTTTCAATAATTTTTCCTGAATGTTCTACATTTTATATTGAAAAGTTCTATAAATTTAGCAGAACTCTGTTCCGTAAATGCCTGTATCCCCAACTCTTAAACAGTTCTATAAACTTTACTAAACTATTTTTTTCCGTGTATTCGTAATCAGCTCCTCAATATACGTAAATATGGGGAGTTTGATGGAAATCGGAAGGTTCACCTATTCGGAACTGCACCCTTAAGGGGGGAGATACCTCTAGAACCCTTAAACAAAGCAGTTTTTTTCTATTTTATTCTGGGAGAATGAAAACGAAGCAAGTCCGGATTTTTGGCATATATTAGAAGGCATTATTTAACTTCAAAAAAAAAATTTTTTCATGATAGAAAAATACAAAATGGCGGAAATATGACGGATCCCGTCGATAGCGTCGCTGCTAACATTTTTTGCGACCGTCAACTTCCTGGCTAGGTTTTTCATCTGAAACGATAAAAGAAAATTTTTTATAAATCGGGAAGGTTTTATCGAGTGCATAGCAGGGGGGTTTTGAGAATTTCGAAAAATTGGGTATTTTTTCATGCGTTTCGTGAAAAAGTGCCATTTTTACCCGTATTTTTTGACATGAAAATAGTTAAACAACTGTAGAAATACTATTTTCCTCGAAAAAGCACCCTACCACGCACTTGAATATAGAATTATCTATAAAATACCGTTTCATTCAAGTAAATCGGTTGAATAGTTTGCTCGCAATCTTGACGGCCGGATAAAAAAAGTTAGTTTCGAGAAAACGAGCCTCAAAGTTTTTGTACATGAAAAAATATGTTCCATTCAACTTACGGGTTACCAATAGAACTTTGGGATTATATTTTTGAATAGTTTTTCAATCGATTTGAGCAAAAAAAAATTTTTGATTTTTTGAAAGTTCTAGAGGTATCTCCCCCCTTAAGGCAGAGGCCTGCTTTATAGGGTCCAAAGAGTAGAAAAATTTTTTTTCCCATAAATCAAACGTAAGCTGAAGGACTACTATATGGAGCAGGAATAGCCGAGTAGCAGAGTACCAGCGTAAGTTATTAAAAATTATTACTTATTCCTATCGAAAACTTTAAAGCGCTTTTTCTCGGTTTTCTATTATTACGATTTTTTAAATGTTGCGTGCAAGATTAAAAAACTAAATCAGATAGGGACTCCACCCCAACGGTATTATCTTCAGTTTTGCTTTCTCTTGTCCGTTAACCAAAAGGGATTGAGCAAAAAAATGTTTAAACGTGTTTGGCAGATAGTTGAAACAATTTTTTTTTGCCTTAAAAATCACTTTTTTTGTTGAAACTTGCGAAAATCTCGAATTTTTCATTTTTTTCCGGATTTTTTTGATTCAAGGAGAACAAAACTATACGAAAAATAACGATCTGCAATATTTTTTGTTTCAGATACAACACAGAAAAAAAAGTCTTAAATTTGTTACGTCTAACAGAAGATTTTGGCTTAAATTTAGCCACCTTGTGTATAAGCGCATAAGTCTGTCCTTCTCTAATGGTCTAGTTTTTGTTACATCTTAAAGTTAGCCAATTTTTAGACTTGAATTAAAACTTTTTTTTTACAGTGAAATTGCGAACGCTGTCTTGCACGCAGATGAGGTACTTCAACAGCGGGGCGCTCTACGAGATTCCTTATAACTCGGCTTATTATTGCGTTGCTGCATGTCACACATTTTTTTTCGAACTTCAAATATATAAGAAAATATCTCCAAAACTGTATTGGTTAAGTTATTTATTTCCCTTCCAAAAACGCTTCGCAAAAACCGGTGAATTTCGGCCTTCTAAAGCAGGCCTCTGCCTTAATGGGTTTTGGCAGTTTTTTTTTAAATCTTATTTTTGTCGAAAAATAATGGTTTTAGGGCAAAAGTGTATGGAAAATTAAAGATAGATCTTTTTATCCGCTACAATTTTTGTGAGAAATATTTTTTTCCTAGATCAATATTTATTGACATAAAATGAAAAAACTTGTTAAAAACATTTTTTTTTAGTTTTGACCTTGAAATTTTAAATTTATGGTTATAATGAATTTTAAATTAATCGGAGGTAAGTGCGTGGAAATGTAGTTACAGAGCTGTAATAGTCGATATCACTTTAGTTTTATATTTTAGAATTAACAAAATTGCAATTGAACATGGGTTTCTACCTGGGTGTAAACGGAGTTGTACACGGTTTTTGCAAATGGGTCCTGCCCCGGGTTTTATCGGGTTCTACACAGGTTAGGACCAGGTTGTACCCGACCCTAAGAAAGATTCTAAATGGTTCAAAAATTTTTGCACCAATCAGGTTCTATATGGGTGTCAAGCAGGTTCTAAGAAGGACCTTCAATGCTTTTATCTGTGTTTTATGCGGGACCTGAAATTGTTTCGCGAGGCCCTTTTAGATACGCAGAGCGCACTTGACCATATTTGACAATCTATGTTCCCGCTATGACCCGTTCAGACCCTGTTAGACGCCCATACTTTCGATTCGAGAGATCCCTGATAAAACTGCGGTAGACCCGTTTAGTCACCCAGAGTACAATTTGACCAAATTTGTCAATCTATGTCCCCGCTAGGGACCGTTTAGACCCTGATAGACGCCCACACCTATGATTCCTTAGATACTTGATATATAACCACGCTAGACCCTTTTAAACACCCGAACTGCACTTTGGAAGAATAATTTCCATATACTAATCCCGGACGGTAGCCAGGTATAACCTGTTAGATCCCGCTTTCCAATTAAAATAATCAAGGAGACAAAGCGTTTTATTCAATCGAATTGGAAAGTCTAAACTTGTATTTTGAAAAAGTATTTTGAAAGGAATTCAAGTTTAAAATCTTTTGGAAGGAATTAAATGACATAGATCCCCAATATTACATCCCGCTTGACGTCGTTCAAAAGAATTCAGACACATGCCATTGTCTGCGAGTTATAGAATAGAATTGGATTTAAGAATAATTAACGTTGAAGTTGAATTCAGTGATAAGAATTTTTACATTGGAGTCTGAAATTCTCCATAATTCTCTATTCAAGCCTTCTTACCGAGTTGATACATGGCCTTAACAGCTTTTTCATACATCTTGTTGTACAGTAGGTTATGTCTCAGGTAATGTTTGTTGACATCTAATTTTTTTACTGTATAAAACTTTCATTCCTCAAAGCTGTATTCAAATAAAAAGTGAACTATATCTATTTAGATTTATTTTGAATAAAAATCTCCTCAAAATCCTTCAAGAACCCGATATCTTGAAATTCTTAAAATAAATCTCTAAAAATAACAAAACCGTAGCAGCCAGTTATTTTCTTTTTTCAATTCTACCAAATTCTACCGTTATTCTAAAATCAGATTTCTACCAATTTTATAGTAACATAGTAAAACCAAACGGGAAGCACTCAACAATCACACGAAAATCATTCGGACTAGTAGGCGTATGAGATTTTCTTCAAGCACAAGGTGAGTATCTGATTGGACCTTCCGTTAAAGAATTAGTTGTGACCAATGGAAATGACTATATTCCAATGAAAGGACCAATCACGCTTGGATAATCTTCTTTCAGTGTGGTTTACTACGTTAACTACATACTCCCTAAATTTTTACTCAGGTTTCATTTTTTTTGCATTTTACTTTTTCTAGAATTTACCAAAGATTTTGCTAGAATTTTCATTTTTAAATTCTTCTAGCAAGGATAATTTGTTGTCTTCCAAGCTTTCTACGTTTTCCACAAAAAAACAAAGGGCGCGGTCAAGGAGAGAGCAAGCGTTCGAATTGGTTCAAATCGTTCGAATCATCCCGAGCGGGGACTCGAATCTCGCCGAACTGTTCCGAGCCTTTATAAACGTAACTGCAAATCGACTTGTATCCTGACTGGTCTCCGTGGAGCGCCACAGAACAAAACAAACGGAACAAACAGTTCCATATAGCTATCCATTCGTTGAGGTTCACCGCATAAGCTTATAACTTCGCCGAAGTATATCAGTTTGTTTTCGTCAGTTCTCGTTCGCGTCTTGTGTCTTCGACAAAAAGTGGCAAAAATGGTTTCCGGAGGTATGGCGTGTGTCAAATACCTTCTATTTGTCTTCAACTTGATTTTTGCGGTGAGTACCTAAGCGTGCATTGACAAATATAATTAGCTTCATCAGAATGGTATTTACGTACTATATATAAGCCGGAGTAATATGATGGAAATAGACAAAATAATCGAGTCTTCAATAAATTTTATCAAGCGACAGAAAACAAACGGTTCTCATTTTTTGTTCCATAAACTTTCGAGAAAGGAATGCTTTGTTCCTTTCAGCTCCATTGACGTTTATCACAACTTTACGTCGTCATTGTATAACGGAGTATTTTATTATTGGAAGTCGCGCAAAAGATGAAATTTTGTATTTGTTATTTGATTTCATTTATTTTTAAATACTAAGTTTTGAAATTTGTATGTCTTTTTTAAATTATTTTCGAAGAGTACCAGTAAAAATAGTTTTTTCTGGGTTGGTTCTAAAAATCGATTTTTGCTACGCCATTTTAGCATTGTTTTGAAAAACACTCTTCGTTGAAATTTAATATATAGCATGACAGTAACATTCATATGAATTTAAAAAACAAAAAATAAATAAATAGAAATAAGAAGTCAAATTTCATTTCTTTATACTTAAAATATTGGAATGTGAACCTTAAGGATCGGTTTTACCAATTTCAATTAACTCTTGATCGCCGTATATGTGCGATTAAACATCTGATAAACCAATAAAAATTTGAATTACACAGGTTCGACCTGCTAATTGAAATTTCATCGAAATTGTTCAAACTGGGCTTAAACTTATTTTTGTTCAAAACAATAAAGGTAATTTCATTCTAACTTATATAGTTATAATCAAAATTAAACAAAATGAAAAAAAGTATTTTATTCAAGCTTATTTCAGTGCATACAAAAACCAGAGATTCACAAAATCAGATAAATCTGAACCGGTTTTATTAGGTCCAAGGATTGTAAAGTTAAAATAAAAACTATTAGGTACTTTCTTGAAGTTAAAGTTAACCAAGTAAATGCTTTCAAATTTCAAAAATTTAGCATAACCTCAAATGCTTCCCAATTTAATTGCAACCAGTTTTTAAACTTTTAATTTCTTAAATTAATAAAAAAATTGTTTATTTCTAACAAGAACAAAATTTCTTAGGGAAATTTTAATTTAAATTTTTTTGTAAATTTGGTAATAAGAGATAAATACTAACTTATTAAGGAGCTTTGGTCATTTGTATTAAACTTTTGTTAATTGCCATACTTAAGATCGATATTATTTTATTTTCAGTTATCTATTTCCTCTAATATTCTTTTGTCTTAAAGATAATGTAATGTAGCACTTAGCCCGAAAACATAATCCCATTAAGTAATTAGTCATGGAAAATGTCTCAGAATATTTTATTATAAGAAATTAAACGTCATTTGACTCTCATTAACATTTGATTTAATGACCAAAGTTATCGATAAATTCTTTACTGATCTATTTTTAATTTTACCTATTGATAAAAGACATATTTAATTGTTCGTAATAGTCATTTATTTGATAACAGAATGTTCAAAACATTTTAATCGCTTAAACAATTATTAAATCGTTTCTAAATTACGCAATGCACTTTAAGAGAAAGGACACTTGTGGGCACGGAGGGGGGTGGGGGGATGAGGGATATCCGACTTCTACATATTCTATCTTCTGCTAGGAAAAAACTGTGACTCAAATAGGTGTGGTGGGGGAAGAAAATGCCAAATAAATTCCATTACGTAGGTACGTAAGTTATGAGTCATAAAAATCCTAGAAACACAAAAATTATTGTTTTTCTGAATATATTCGTTTAAATAAAGATTTACTCAGAGTGAGAATACTAATTTTTTTTAAATCATAATTATTAGATTCACTTACTTTTATTTGTTTACAACTTTAACAATAATCAAATATATTGGTTCAATTTCATTAAATATATCAACCTGAGCAAAACATTTCACTTTCTATTTTCGGCGCGTTGTATCATCAAAATTTAACTAACAAATTTGATTCGAAAATTGATCTTTTCTTTATGTGATGACACAAACTTTTTATAAATACATTTATATACATATTTATATAAACACTAGCTTACTATATTATTTGTATATACCGCTACTGATATCATTGCAACATAATAAATTGAAGTGACTCCAAAATCATAAATTGTGTTTGTGAAATAGAAGTTGAGTAAAAAATGCTTTTTATATAAAATTATAATAATAAATAATGACCTGAATATATTTGATAGATTTTTTGGATCGTATATTGATGATGGCTTTAATATTGGGTCTTTAGCATTTCATTATTATTAATCCAGATAGATTTGCTAGCTTCTGGGTAGAAATAGTATTTTTTGCAAGAGATTTTCAATTAAGCAAGATGCAGTTAACTTGTTCACAAGGTCAGTACTTTGTAAGACCCGGAAGTGTGCCTAACAAGAAGAGTTTTAAAAGCTTTGATTTCTTAATCCACACCTAACAGAATATTAAACCTATGTATTGGTTGAAATAAAAAAAACCAACAATATTGCGTCTCTAAAAAACTGCTGGCTTGTGTTTAGGAAAATAATATTTTTAAATACAAGGTCTTGTAGAGTATTACTCATCCCAATAATAAGCTGCGCGATAATTATTTCCAGTTTAATCGAAAAATAAGTAATTTGTATGTTCAAAAATGTTTTTAATTTGAATGAATTGAAAAATTAACATTATTGAAAGTACACTTCTCAAAATAAAAATATATGTCTTCAAATATTGACGATTAGAGAAATGAATACGTGACGTTATAAAGGAAAAATAATTAATGTTTTTCAAAAAATTTAGATGCGAATTACCTATGTTGATTTTTTACTCTCATGAATAAGCGTCGATAAAAAAACTAAAAATATATATTTTTATTCCTAGACATTTATTCATTGATAGTTGAAATTTAATTTTATTTTACTTTTCAAGTATTATTTATAGATGAATTGGTAATCAAAATTTAAATTTTTTTATGAGAAAACTACTTTTTGCTTGATAAAACCCAGCCCTTATTTATGTAATGGGAAATACATACTTCATTAAAGTTTCTGACAAATAAAAACAGTTGATTGGCGTTCAAAATTGTGTTCATTCAGCATAGAAGCTCATTGAACTTTCTCATTTACATACGGAGATGTTTGTGAAATACAGGTACTATGTTATTTTTCCAATAAATACGAAGGTAGTCGCACTCCCAGACAGAAAATGCTAATTTCTAATCATTACTCCTTTCTCATTACATAATAATTTGAAGTCTGTAATTTGAGATTACATGTGTGGATATTAATTTACACTTAGAAGAAATATTATACAAGGGCAAATAGTATGATCTCAATACACAATGATTTTACTTGAAAGAGGCCACATATGTATACGTACATAGAGTCATTAGTGTGCGACTTTCGATTTGCTTCATGCCTTATGTATTTTATTCTGCAACAGGCCTTGTAAGTCGCGCAAAAGTGTCACACTGCATGCCAATAATCTAATTCTAATATTAGCTAGTAAATTTCTTTTTCAAAAATGAATTTTCTTATTTATTTGTTTTCAATCTTTATGGTAAGACGCGTGAAATTTGAGCTTTTACAACAATTTTACTACTGAGTAAAATCAGATTAAATATAACGGTGCTAGTTTCACATTTATTAGCAGATTCAATCTATTAAAATTAAATTTAATTAGAAAATTTATCACGGTTCCATAATTAAATGAGGTTTTCTAGTTAAATTTATTTCTGTTAAACATCTCATTCTGTATTTTCTAACACAGTTGCTTTAAAATTAAGTAAAGCTTAAAGCCAAATGGCTATAAATTTAAAACTTGATTTTAAAATTCATTAATTTTTTATATTAAGCTATTGACCTAGTCTTAGGGGCAGATTTGCCCTTCTTAATTGAATGGTTATAGGTGGAAGTCATAACGAGTTTATTGTAGATAGGTGTGGCTCAAAGAGGAAACTTTTCTTTGCCTCTTCTCCATTATTAAAAGATTAATTTGTAATTTAAAAATTAAGTCTAAAAATCTTTCTCATTTTCTCAATTTCTTTACATTTTGTTTATTAAACAATTTGTCAATTAAACAATTTGTCAATAGAATATGACTTAATTATTATTAATTTTTTCAGATAACTGGTATCGTACTTATTTCCTTCGGAGCAGTAATTTTGGTAGTTTACAATGACTATAGTAATTTCGTCGATAACTGGTTATTCGCTGCACCAGTTTTAATGATTATTGTCGGCGTCATAGTCTTCCTTGTATCGTTTTTCGGATGTTGCGGAGCAGTGAAGGAAAATCACTGCATGATTATTACGGTACGTTCACTAATTATTAATTTTACATCAAGTCTTTCATATTTATTAAAGTTTTCTTGGAAATAGTAATGACTTACAATTTTTCCACAGTTCTCAGTGTTATTGCTAGTAATATTCGCTCTGGAATTGGGTGCTGGAATCTCTGGATATATGATGCGAGGAGAAGTAGGCTCGATGCTAGAAAACCGTCTGAATTCAACGATGCGTCAGTACAATACAAAAACAGATATCCAAAAATCTTGGGACATCATGCAACATGATGTAAGTATTTTTTAATGTATCTTCTAACTGAAATTTTTACTATTCTATGTTGGTTAGTTATTTTCATAAAAACAGAGTGAATGATTCATAATAAGCCGCAATCTTTGCAAAGATAAGTCACTTGCACTAGAGATGACCTACGATATAAATCAATATCTTTACCTCGCCTGAGTTATACCAAAGTGCACTTACAAACTTCATTTCCTGTAGCCATGTGGACGTGCATTGAATATAGAATTTCTGAGAACCCTTATCCACTGTGTCCGATGTCATATAATTACAGTTTTCATAAGCAAAGTATATTAGAATTTAAAAAAAACATCAAAGAAGGGCATGTAAAGTTATTCAGACAGTTTTGTATAGATTTTTTTTTTTTAAATAACATTGGATAGAACTTTTTTTGATATGGAAAAAAGTTGCGTACTTGAATTTTCTATAAAAATGTATGTTTTGGAGATTAAAATTCTAAAAATTGTCGAGGTAAGGGGTCGTACAAAAATAGTCAAATAATTTTACGTGCCCTCTGATGTGGCGGCTCAATTGTAAACATAATGGATCATTACTTTTATTCATGCACATTAACTTGAATTTTCACTAAGGATGTTTTCAATTTTATAAAGTTTATTAACGGGATCGAGTCTCAAATTTGATTCGTTTTGATATGAGCATGTAGTTCTGAGGGTTTCATACGCAATGCAAAAAGAGGAGTTGCCTGAACTGTGAAATTATGCAAAATGCATGGAGATTAAGTAGATAAACACGAAATACATACCATGCATAATACTGTTATAACTGTATAGAATTTCATGGATACTTCTCATAAGTCTTCTTATATCGTATAAAAGTAAGAAACTTTTTTAAATTATTTTTTTGACTTTAATTTAATTTTAGCTTGACTGCTGTGGAATCCATGGCCCGTCTGATTGGTTCAAAGCCGGATTCAAAGACGGCACTCTACCCCCTACATGCTGCCACAATATTCCACTGAACACTACTACAAACTTCAGTAAATGTGACATAAACTCACTTTCTATTCGAGACAAGGGCTGTGTCAAGAAATTACGATCCACTATCGAAGAGAAAGCTGTAATCTTAGGAGGAGTTGGAGTAGGAATCGCTCTTGTTCAGGTAAATTATCCCCAGAATAAATCATTTCTATTATTTATCAAAATTCCTAATAAATTTGTTTTTTTAATTTCAGCTAATTGGAGTGATCTTTGCGTGTTGCTTGGCTCGTTCGATTCGCCGTGAATACGAAACAGTGTAAGCTGACTTACCAATTTTCATTGCAATACGCCTCACGTGCACTTTCTTATCAGTACCAATTTAATAATGTCTATTCCACTATTTTATATGTTTAGTTATTGTTTAACTTATATCGATGCACAATCACAAAATATTTTCTTTTCTGTTGCTCATTCTGCGAACAGCTTGTCAACATGAAGATTTTGTTTTTCATTAAAAATGTATGGCAGGAAATCTGGCTTGGATACAAATCAATGAAAAGGGTTGATCTTAACTCTTCTAAGCATGTAAAAGAGATTTGTCGTTCGTCAGCTCGTATCTATACGAAAAATCGTTCAACGGGAAAAAAACTTTTTTAAGTGTTAATGTTATTCAATATAATTTTTGACAACCCGTATTGTAGATAAGTGTCAATCGCTTATATAATACTTCATTGTGCTGCTTATTCGTGTCGCTATTATCGCCTATATTGAAAAATAATGAAAACTAAGTATGCGACCTCTTTTTGATTCCATATCAATCGTAGATGCCGTAGAAGCTTTTTGTCACTTAACGCTCTTTCAGAGGAAAGTAATAGACTATAAGCGTATTGTTGATATTCTTTTATTTTTATTATACAATTTTAAACAATTTTTCTATGCAAAAATTTTCAATTGTTTAAGAATCTCTATTTCTTACGTATAGAAAATCTCATTTAACGGTCAGTTAGAACGAAAAATCCCTTCTCGAAGGAGAGATTATCGAATTTTATTTTCTGGTGGAGTTCTATTAAATTTACACTGTAATTTAAGTCTTATCTATTTTCAAAATGTAGAAATGTAAACTAACAGCCTCAAGCATGAGCAAAGGTTTTTTCTGTAAGTGTATCAAAAGCTAATCTGCACTCAAAGAAACAAAAGTGTATCTCCGGGTTCATAATTTTAACACGCACCGTAAAAAAAATTAAGCACAATTTTCTTTGTATTCATTTTAGTGTAACCTAAAATGATATTATGACAATTGTTCTTCTGGTCATTTGTTCTTTGAACAAGAAGCCATTAAGAAAGAAGAAAAAGATATTATGATAATTCTAATTTGATTCTATGCTTTGATACTTTTTTAGGAAGTGATACGCTATTTTTTCTTTACTAGGCAGTACTTTTTTACTAAGTCATTCAGCTCTTGAATAACGATTCTGATAGTTTAAACGTAATTTATCACGCATAATAATACGGTCATAAAAAAGGCTGTGATCGAGAATCCTATGTCCTAAAGCATGCAATATGTAGAAAGCAAGTAATCAAAAACTTTAGAAAAGAAGAGCTAATTTTATTTTTTGCTTCATCACATTCTGCAAGCTATTTTTAAGTCAAAAAGTAAATTTCAAGTCCTTGAATTATTTTTATCTATGAAATAAGGTCTTTCTCCTTTTCTAAAGTTGATTTCAGTACGTGCGGCCCTTTTATTGAAACATAACGTTCATAACTATTCTTAAATAGTTTCCTCTGATTCTCGTCACCGTTTTTTTTGTAATTGAAGAACGATATACAGTAAGGTCTATTTTGTAGCGGTCATATGAAAAGTATAAGTACGGCTGAGATAAACACGAGGAAGCATAAGCGTGTCTATCAAACGCATAAATGCACACGCATGTATGCGTTTGATAGAGACTCTTTTGTCTCCCCGTGTTTTTCATACCTGTAATTATACTTTCTCTATGATCGCTACGAAAAACACCTTGAACTGTATAGTTTAGTTAAGAATTTATATATATATATATATACATTAAGAAAATATTCTGTTGTTTTCTACATTTGTAAAGTCTACGTAGTGTTATAGCCATAGTCAAAGTCTAAAAGAGCAAAAGTGTTATTTTACAGCAATTTCAACAGCGATAGCACAGCTTAAATCTGCACAATTTTCATTTCTAAAGGAGAGTCCTGCTTTTCAAATAGATTCATAATTCACAAATCGATTCTGCCTTTGCACTGGTGGCAGATCAGAAATAATTTAAAAAATCAAGTCATTTAATTGTTGTTTAATTTGTTTTTGTCTCAAGAGTTATTCAAGACTGTAGTATTAAGTTATGATAAAGTTTTGTCTTATAAGAATATCAACTTTGCTTGAAAGTTTTTGTTTGATTGTTTCACAATTTAGGACCTTTCAAATTCTGAAGCATATATTAAATACCCTAGAGTCTTATCACTTGCCTATCGTTCGTTCCAGCTTTTTATTGTATATATATTTATATATATATATATATATTGCACTTATATGTGTATTCTCTTACGTCCATTGTATTTTTTCAATATTCATGCTTTGTGATCTAACATTTTTACTTGCAGCGAAACCACAGCACACTGATCAGCCACCACTTAAGAGGCATATTAACATAATATTGTCCATCATGCATTATTAGATGACTATTTAGATATTCATCGCGTTTCTAAACTTTCTAACGTGCTCACGAAATCGATAGCAAAAAAGGAACGATATTCAAATTTCATAAAAGCATTCATTTAATTAAATTAAATTATTGAAAAACTTAGATTGTTAAAATACTTGATTTAATAAAGCTATAATCGAATCAATGGAGCAAAAAATGACAGTAAACGAAAAGAGACTGAGTATCTGTATGATAAAAATCAATTAAAAATTAATAAAAACGAGCATTCGATACAAACGTGCCGATTCTTTTGAATCATTAAAGTTTAACTTAGGTGTTTAAAACCGACTTTTTTAAGTACTACTATATCTAAAAAATTCAAAGTAGTCAGTTAACCAAGGAATTGTAATCTGAACATCGTTCCTCTTTTTTCAAGCCTCAATCGATAATCGAAAATGATCAACGGAGTGTAAAATGGCTTATTGCTTCTCTGAATTTAATACCATAGTTTTATGACTTCTCTGACAATTATACACTGTCAAAGTAAAAGTATGTATCCAAAATTTGCGAGATTTCCTCATCCATAACGCATTTGTACTTGATTTGCAATCGACATTGCGACTCTTCTGTTCATTTTTTTATATTAACTTTATAAAAAAAGGTGGATGAAAAAAGTTGTAGTAAATTCTAAGATTTCGTAGATAAATGTGAATTAGAGATTACATATTTTTTTAGAATTTTTTATTTGAGTTTGGGATGAACTTCGATTGTTGCAGAAGCTCATAGTTCCAACAGCTTTTCTCGTCCATGTGAGTATCTGATAAATTGTATACAAATTTAGAAAACAATATTGGATGAATTAGATTAATTTGGTAATAAAATTTTTGGTAATTTAAATAGTTATTTTTGCGATGTGATTTTTGTTTTCATTTCCCTTTGTGTGTTCTAAGACTGCCTGTCTTTAAACTAATTGGTTAATTCTTATCCATTAAACGATTAGAAAGTTTTTTATTAAAAGTTTTCTTTAAAGAGGTAACATCATAAATTAATATGAATAAACTCGAAATCAGATATTCGACAATTGAAAATTAGTATGGCGGGGACCAAGATACTAATAATAAAAGCATGTTTCAATAATTACTCTAGACTTAATTTTAATAATCATTTTTTAATATTTGTGTTGTGCTTAAAATGCATTTGTACGTACGTAAGCCAGTTGTGTTAATACGATTGCTTCAATATTTTATAATATTTCACCGATGCAGACTACTAGAAACTAGATCTAGTAAAAAATAGCCTATTGATTCAGTTTGTGTGTTTCTGTCTTTAGCCGATGAAGAAGGTTGTAAATTATTAATGAATGTTTGAGTTCGCATAACCGTAATATCTTTATATAATCGATTAAATTATTAACTATATTATAGTTATCATATAGTTACTGAGGCGCAATGTCGATTTACGAATTTTAATAATATTGTAACTTTGGTTGTATGAAGCTCGAGGTCCTGTATAAAGGGATTAAAATATAATATTTAAATAATTACATAATCTAGAAATTTAAAGGTAAACTTAAAAAAGTATAAAGTTGTATAACTTTCAGGTGGTAGTTTTAAAAGTAATATATTATAATCGTTTAACTATGTGAGATCTCGAGCTATGATCACAAACACTAAAAGTGATAAAACCTAAACCTTAATGAATATTTGGAGTGTGCCTAATGCATAGAAACATATATGTTAAAACGACATAGAATAGAGAAATGTTCAGCCAGTACGATTCAAATGTTTTGCGCTATAATCCTTAATCGAATTGTATAGCACACGTCCAAAGTTAGCTCCTTTTCATTTTTTAACTCATCGGCTCTTTAAAACTTTTTGATTGGACTGTTATATACTGGATATGTAGCTATTACCAGGCCATGCAAAAGACTGAAAAAATCGTTGTAATCAGTATTAACAACCATTGGTATTTTACATATGAAGTATAGATTTAAATTTATACGAAATCTATTTTGGCTGCCTTTAATAGTTTTTTAATAATATTATGAATGTGTAAGTTATATAAGTCGATATTGGTAAATCGATACAAAAGCATTTTGTCACATTGACACCATTTGCGTTTTGGCATTTCGGGAGCCAACAAACTGTCTTTGGCACATATTTGTCTAGCATTTATGATGATATATGAATAAATTAATAAAAATAACAGACCTCTTAATTTTGAATCACGAATTGTTCATCATCCACCTCTACAATTGATTGAATTCATTTATTAAAAAGTTAATCACATATTCTAAAAAACAAAACAAAAATCCCAATTTTTAAGTAAAAAACTGATTCTATTGTGATATGAATCAAAATTCTGATAGAGTATACAACTTGTTTTATTTCACCTTTTTACGAATGCCACTAACTAGCAGACTAACATTTACTATTGTTTAACTTAAAGAGAGTGAATCTCTTGATTAGATCCTTATACACTTACGAAGCCTGAACCGGAAACTATTTTCGCAAATCATTCCATCTAGGCTTTTTACATTAGTTACTTTTGATAGATGTCTCACTCAAAGGGCTGATCTCTTCGATTATTAATTTTTTTTGTCTATCCTAAAGTCCAAAATGGAGAATTTATTATCAATAAATTTGAATTAAAAAAAACAACCGGCCCTTTGGTATAAACATTAATTATTTTTCTTAAATTAAATTAAAACTCACATCAGTGAACGCTTCCAAACAATTTTTATACTAATTTGCTTTAAAATATGTACAAATCTGTACCCGAGTAAAAAGATTATCGCAACTCCACGTTATGAAAAATGAAGTTGAACTTTAAGTGAATCAAAAGTCGCTGTATTAAACTATAATAATTCTTAGCACCTTAATGTTTTGCCTTTCTATTTTTATGGAGGAAACGGTATTTTCTTTTTCGAATATAGAATATATCATTCAGCAAAATTCGACACTTTACATAAACATTCCAAAAAATAATGTGACCATCGCAAACTTAGATTTTCATATCAATTTTAAATTTAATACCTGAAACGCATGAGTTAATGATATCACGATTTGTCATGTTTTATTCCTTTATTTTTTATCTTTAAATATAATTTTATCTGTCTTCGATTAAATTGAAGTACCAAAATATTGAAATGAAAATTGCCGAAGAAAAATCAGTATCAAAGAATTTTGATACATAATTTTAAAAAGTCTATTAAGTGGTATTCAGTATTTTATAATGGAACGATTACCGATTTATAATAGAGAATCTCTACATTAGTCCTCGATAGTTATAAAATAATTACGTTTCTTGGGAAATCGCTCTTACAAGCAGAATTGAAGCCAGTCAAATTGTTGGATCGTGTAATTCCTTAACAAGAATTCCCGAGGTACTGTATCATTTGATAAAAGTACGTAGTTAATTCCAGACCTAGAGATATTTACAACGAATAAGCCGCGGTCAAGATCTTTTTTTACAGAAAAAAACTGTACAAGATCTCTGTGAGGCTTGCACGCGATCAGTGATTTAAGTTTAAGATGTATTTGCTATCTTACAAATACCTAGTTTAATCGAGTTGTTATGCGTACAGAGTTGATTATTTACAAAGTGGGTTAGTCCGCCTTGTTTTAAACTCCATCGCTCATTACAAAAATAACGTGGAAGCATAAAGAATATTTTTCAAAAGTCCATTGTCAATCGGCTACACTTGAATCTCGGGAAAAACTTTGCCAAGCACAAATTATTACTATCAGTATTTTTCATTCGACAAAACAAAAGTCAACTAATATTCGTTTTAAAAAAGTCTTCAAGCATCTTCGTACTTCGTTGCTTCAATGCGCAATCATATACTCCTACATACGCACACTCAGACACGCTCGCGCGAACGTACATGTACAAAAGCTTACACAAGAGTTACAATGAAAGAAAGCGTACAAATATCCAGGTTACTATTTCGCGTGGCTGGCGTATTTCGTATTATGAACGAGAATATACAAGAAATGATATTTATTTACAGTTACAAATGATTTTACCAGTGGCCCCAAACATTTTTGAGTATCTTTTAGCAGTGTTCATTCAACGATCCTATTCGGAGGAATCACATTATCTCTTAAAAATAACTTTAATAAATCATTGAAAGACAATGAAAAAACTATGAATAAATCTTCTCGCTTACTTGAAAACTTCGACAATAACACAAAAATACAAATTTCGGAATGTTTCCATATTTCGTTATAAATATCCAAATCCATTATATTAATATAAGGTATAATAGTACTTTTGTGATGTCAGCAAGATATGAAATTAAATTAAATTTTAATGATTCACTCCGAAGCGATTTACAACCAAGGTAAAAAGGTTCTTTTGATTTTTCAAAAGAAAAATATAAAATCGGTTCTTACAAATTTCGAATACTTAGCAGCTCATTGCTTAAACATAAGATTTATGATAGCTGATTTATAGCCACTCTTACTCTAGACGCCTCATCATAATCGAAATCTATTGTTGATACACTAAACATCCCAATTAAAATCTAAATCATCGCAGTTTTAGGTTAAATCTTCGTCACTCGACTCTGTCTGTGCATCTTGGATGCGCTTCCATCTGTCTTAGGCACATTTCGCACACAAAAAATATTTTTTTCGGCGGTTATTATCAGAATTGAAAGTAAATTTGAATGTTGATACCAAAATGGAAAAAAAGACTGAGCCATGTTTCTTGAAGTAATTAATCTGTGAGAAATTTGCACGAGTCTGACGGAAATTAAAAAAACTTGTGTGCGTGTTCATGTCGCATAACGCTTGGTCCAAAGGCGCGCTATACGATCATGCTCTTCTCTATTTTGTAGATATTGCGTTGCTATGCTGCCCACCAGAGGATCGGCTGAAAATTAAAATTAATTTGAGTAAAAAAATTTTTTGTCGAAATTTTTTAAAGATTTTTAAAATCCGAACCTGGGTTACAATCCGTAAGGAGAGAGCAAATCGAAAGCAGAACTTTCGAAATAGTAAGAGCAGGTGACCAATTGTCTTTCAAGATGTCTAAACATATCACTCCTTGACTATTTATATTGCAGTGATAGATACGTGTTCGAAATGTAACCTGTAATACAATTTTTGTTAAATACCGAATCTTAATTTTCCTATAAGAATCTTGGGATCATTATCATACCTTGGGAGGTTTGAAAGGATATTCTGGAGAGAAATGAATGTCAAGAAAAAAGACTCCGCCTTCGTATACAGATCCAGGTGGTCCAAGGATTGTAGAAACCCATTCGTACAAATTATCACCTTTAGGTCCAGCACTATAATAAAATTCCCCATTAATGAATTCGTACAAAAATTGATCAGGCACATTCTAATAAACCATTGTTTACAAACCTGCAATTTGGTGGTGGATCTAAAGTAATCTCTGCCAACTCTTTTTGTATCCTGAAACAATAAGTTTTGATAGTTTATATAAATACTGTTATATATCTATCAACAAAATCAATGTCTTTCGATGAAATATGAAAAAACTCTATTAAATAATGTTTCTTTTAGTTTTAAAAATACCTTTTAGCGGAAGTTCCTAAAGCTTTTGACATCTTTGGATTTGGCTTGGCCTCCTTATTTTCAGGCTTGTTATCTGCCAAAGATGAACCGCGTCCTCTTCCAGTTCCACTAGATCCTGCTCCAGATGACATAGCTCTAAATGATATTAAGAATTTTAAATATTTAATTTTACTCTAATAAGATAAGATAGTATAGAAAAAGAAACTTATCATTTATATCTTTGATATTGTATCAATGTTTTCAAACATAAAGTTAGTTAGATTACAAAAATTCAAGAAAACATTTTTTAGTTATGTATTAATCTTCATACGAACAGATCCCATATATTCAAGCATTCCAAGAATAAATGCACTATTCATTAATTATAGTAAATTGTACAAAGAACTTAGATTAGATTAATAAAATGCTAAAGTAGACCACATAAAAGATCCACATTGCCTAACTCTTGTCTCTGTAAAAGAATCAACACTGCATACTATAAATCTCAAACAAACACCAAATGCAGATAAAGAATACTGATAATAAGAAATCACAAGTCGTTCTCACAACACCTAACTTATTACTATAAAAAAAGAGTGGTCAAATTCTGACTATGGAAAATTAAAAGAATAATTTGATGCCACTAAAATTATCTAGATTATATAAAAAACTTAAAGAAAAACATCGAATTCTGAAAAGTTTTTTTTACAGAGTTAACCTTCGCCGATTCTCATCCTCAAAAAAAGCGAAATCTTGTAACGCGCAACGCTAGACTAAGTCTTGGAATTCGGGTTGGCAAAGGTCAAATCGACGAAAGTTGAGTGCGAGGTTGAAGTTTACCTGGTGCCTCGCGAGTGCACGCCGTCTTTGCGAGCAGATGATTCAAGAAATCCGGGAGTCGAGATTCAGATGTCGAGGCCCGGGTGAAAAGCAGGAGTGCCGGACGAGCTTTGGTAATGGAGGTGCTCGATGGAACTCGACAACTTTAGTCCCTGACTGTTGTTGGTACAGTCCTCGATGTTTCGATCACTCACTGTCAAAGAGTTCGCGCCGGGTCGCGGGTGTTCCTGAGAACGATCACGCGGCAACGAAATCTTAACACCCGGCGGCGGATATCCGCGATGGCTTTAAATATCACTCAGAAGAGAGACCGCACAGTCAAGGAAAACAATACACAAACGCACAAAGGCTGATATTTGAATTGCCCTCTTTTAGATAACCCGGAAGTCCGGCGCCCATTCAGCGTTTCTCAAAATCTTGCCGTCGCCCTAAAATCCTGTATCTTCCTTTTCCACAAAAAATAACGATCGTCTCGTCCTTTTTCATCCTAATCCAAGAGGTGTGCGCATCTCTGAGTTGCCGGATGTTGATTTACGGCTGCTTCCGTGGCGCTGCAGTCGTCACTTTACACGCATACCAATTGCCCTGCCAATTGTTAGTGAATTTTGGTTACATATTGGAGAAAAGAAATTCCTAATATTTTGACGTGTGTAATTAGAATTTAACATTTTTTTGATTTTTAAAGTTTTCAGAAGAATTTTTTTTTGCAAACTTCCATTATCTTATAGTACATAGAAGGATATGAATTTTTTTTTTCAATTTAAAGCTAATTATTTTTTTTTATTGATCTGAAATCAACAACAGACATTTGATATTTTTCAGAAATCGCAGTCAAATTTCCTAGACTTATGAGTTTTCAATAATTAAAAAAGAAATAATACGAATTGGATACTTTCAAACACAGACTATAACGAAAATTAAAATTATATAGTAATAAAAACATTCATGAATGTTCTAACTTTTTCAAATAAATTAGGTGAGTTTGAAATTTTTGTCACTGCCTACATTATCGGAGGTTGTCTTTTTTTCCACAGAAGGATTTTCAAATTCTTTAAATAGTTGTTCTAACTTTTTATTTTTAAATTTTAAAGATTAAATTTACACTATTTACAATATACATATTTTCGTATCAAAAGTATACATATCACAAAAATACATGAATGTCTAAACTATTGATTTGTTCAAGACTTGGGAGGATAATGCGATGGATGATTCTGAAAAGAAGAATCAGGTGTAAGAGGATAACAAGAAAAATTAATTGGGAATTTGTAAAAGGGAAAAGGTGTTTGAGATGGTATCGAGGGGGGTGGAATATTAAAATTAGCAGGTATGGATGGTATAGAAAGAGCTGTCTTAAAATTTGGAGGTGGTACAGACAAATCCACTGAAGCATGACCTGGAATGTGAACAATATTACTTCTTGAGCTCCCAGGAAGAATAAATCCATTCGATTGTATTGAACAGCTTTCCACAGGTGATAACCTCGTCTGAACTATAAATAAAAATTTTATAAAATAGAAATTAATTTTATTTCGATTCATAATACAATAAAGCATTGCCTACTCACCATTGGGAGTGGTAGGAGTAGAAACTACAGGAGATGTAGTTGTTTCTACATTGACACTATCCTGTGATGAATTTGACAAAGGAGAGTCGAATACACTCGAAGGATTTGATTGTGGATATAAATCTAGCACTTGATTGCAAATATTCTCCAAGATTTTCATATCCAAATCTTGAATGAACAAATCCCACCACCTCTTATGTTTTGGTTTTCTTCCTTTCCAATTCGCGACTTCAAATCTGCTACATTTTGTAGACAAATAAATTAGTGCGACAGCTATCACCTCAGGTTCCCATTGAAGACAAAGAGTCGTTCGTAAGCTGAAATTAATTAACCTTATTAGACATACGTATTTTTTGTTTAACTTTATGAGATTTTCTAAATTTAGAAAAAATGTAACCTATCGTTCATGAAGTTCCAAGCCATTTGAATCATACTTTGAAGTTTCACTTTATCACCCTTTAGATACTTAGCATACTTTAATAAGTATTTGTATGGGTGTTCTATCTCTAAATCGAAATTGATGGTTTGCAGCAGGATCTTTTCAAATATCATCACTTCCTCCTGAAGACGCAATAAATTCTATTAAGTATTAGACTAAAAAGTAGTTTAATTAAAATCATAACTTACTCTTGGAAGCTCCCCAAAAGTTTGGAAGTCCTCTTTAGAAAGTAAGGATTGTGCAGTCTTAACAAGGTCTTTGCTTCGCTTCGGGGTTTCTTCTGTCTTTCCAGCGAGAAAAAGACAACTCGTTGCTGTCACCTAAAAAAATATATAGATATTTAATATTTGTAGTAAAATAATTAGAAATATGATGGCAATAAGTAAACAAATGTTTAGGAATAATGCTTACGTATCGAGGGTATTCCTTAAAAGAATTTCGTATGTAAAAGCGATGGAAATAAACAACGGCTGTAGCAATGGTGTTGTAACCTAATTCCATTTTTCCTCCAACGTCTCTAATGAATTTTACACTTTCTGTCCTGTATTTGATCTCTGTTTTAGAGTCTATTCCATCCCTTAAGGATGGTGTATTTTGCAATTCCTCTTCCCCAAAATACCACATTTTCAAAAAAATCTGAAATTAGAACATATAAAATTATTTTAATTTATAATTTTGAAACAAATAACAAATATTTTTGTCAAACATCAACATAATTGATTACTTTGCTGATTTATTTTCAAATAGAACAAATTGTTGAATATTATTCAATAATTTATTACGAAATATAGATTGTAAATTATATACAAGCTTTACAAGCTTTAAAATACAGAACGAGAGTGTTAAAGTATGTAATGAGAATTAAAAGCTAAAAATATGCAACGAGAAACATTGTCTACATTTTTTTTATTCATATATTTAGATAACGAGAAAGCATCCAACAGGAATATTCCAAACATGTTTATGGAATCTTTCGCGTTATCTATGTATGTTTGTTCAATTTAACCTTGAATATGGCTTTTGCACAGACCACGAAATAATAGTAAGGAGACCCAACGCTAATGCCTTTGGGGCCGAAAAAGTGTCGCTAATTTTTCAGGCGTAGTTGGTGGGAGGTGTACTTCGACCTTGTTTTCGCGAGTGGAATATCTAAAAGAAAGTATATTATCATTCAAATTTAGCGCCAAAAACAATACACTCGCAAATATTCCACTCGCCGCAGTGAAGGTCGAGGTACACCCCCCACCAACTATGCCTGGAAAAGTCGCAACACTTTCCTAACACAGAGATTGATTTCCTTACTATTACTTCGTGGCACAGACATTTAAGGTCATATTCGTTATCAGCGCATTATACACATACATTTTTACAAATATTCAAGGTACATAAGCTGTTGAGAACCTTATCTTTGAATTTTAATCTGAGCAGTATTGCTGTATCGATAAGTATGGATTCATAATTTCTGAACTATTTACTTCTTGAAGAATAAACCCGTAAAAGATGAAGTCATACGTAAAAGTAAAAAATTTACTATATTTTATCGGAATTTAGAACGCTTGGAATGTTTATGTAACCTTGGAATATAAAAAACTTAAAATTACGAAAGTTGAAAAAAGCAAAAGCTCTAAATATGTAATATTAAAAACGTTGTAAGAAAGTTTGATAAGAATATTCATTTCGATAATGATGTAAACAATAACACATGGCGTAAGCATTACAATATGTACTCACTGCAAAACTTAATAACAAATTCACTATCTAGTTCACTATAATAATCGTTTTAACCTTTAACTTCTTGAATATCACATATGCACTGTGAGTTTAAATTATTTATATAACACTGATAGATTAAAAAACTTCGAAATCTATTGTTTGATAATGTAATTGAATATCACGTGAAATCATTTCCTCTACGTGACTTTTACATACTTGACCCTCCTGCACTCCAATGCTTAGTATTTGTTAGCAGAAGCAACTGGAAACTGGCCTTCATCATGCTTTCTCCTCCCACTCTTTACTGTGAGCCTAATTACACCACAGCAATTTTCTCCAAAGCAGCAGAAATTGCTATACTCGACACCCAATCAGAAGTGTTTTATTTATAATCGAGGCTCCGGATTAGTTGCCAAGCGTAGCAGTTTCTGCTACCGTAGCAAAAATTGCTGTTGTGTAAATAGGCTCTATATATTTTGGCCATGGAAAATAAATATAAGGAGACCAATCTCTTATGGCTGTACTTCACAAAACACGATTGAAATTTTGCCAAGTAGTTAGTTTCAAAACTTCTTGATGAGGGCGCGCGCGTTCCTTACGTCCACAATGGCGGTGATATTTACATATAAAATGGACTGCTATTATGGACACATATTACGAGCCGCTTACGTAGGAATTACACGAACTCACTGATTAGTGGATTTCTTCTTGATGCTAATCCTTGAAAGGAACCGGGAAAATTCAAAGTTCGGAAAGTAATAAAGAAAACACAAATCTTGGGTGAAATTAATATTTAATATACTAATTATATCATTTAAAACAAATTTTATCGATTTTAGGTTTCTACATGTTTGTATCCAAACTGCATAAAATTTATTTTTCAAGATTTATGAAATAGTGAAGAAGATAAAAACGGACGTAGATAGACTACTTTTACATAATTACGATACCGGCCTTTGTGAATGTTTACAATGAAGTTTTGATATTCTACAGATTCGACGAGAGAATTTGTAGAAGGTTCCGCACGTCTCAATAAAATCGGTCAGAGTATATTAGAGTCGAAAGTTCGGTATATTCTGCCCTTTCTTCCAATCCATCAAACACACACTCTCTTCACAGCTCATCCCCATGCATCCCCCCTCTTTCTCTATTTCACACGCTAACCCAGTGTTCGCAGAACGTGGACGTAAACGGTCCCCACCATAGATGCTTCGAGCTCATTGTGTCTTCCTCATTCAACCGACCTATGTCAGTGGAGCGAGGAAGAAGCCATGAGCTGGTAGGGTCCATGGTGGGGGCCGTTTACGTCCACGTTCTGCAAACACTGCGCTAACCCTTGCTAGGCCCAGCTCTACTTCTTGAAGAAGCTCGACTGGGAAAATCCGAGTCTGAAGAAACCCGATTCGGAAAATTCCAGTCCTAGCCTCTTGCCTCGGCTGCAAGTTTTTCTAATGGTTCTTGAAGTGGAAGCACGAAAGAAGGTAGTAAAAAAGTGAATCTCAAAGGATTATTTTTACTTCCTTGTGGTGATCAAACATACTGTTTTCAACTGCTTTCGAACTACGTGAATAAATAGTTTCTATACCTATTTGCCTAGCTGTTTCGTTTAGTTTTTGCCAGCCCCCGGAATCTCTGGAGTTGAAAATGTCACAGATGTTGACCGTTGGCCACCGTGGCGCTGGCTGTTCATGAGGCCGACCTTATACAGATTAGCATTATAGAACATTGAAATTTAACGTTTTTTGTGAAAAATTGGTGTCTGAAGTGCTTTTGTGTGCTTTTTAGGTAAATTGGAATGGTTTTAACAGTCGGTGATATAAAAATTTAAGTGAAAATGCGGAAATTTGTTGCTGTAGGTTGCAAAACACGCTACACGTAATGCTCTGAAAAAGTGCATTGTTTTGTGGTTTATTTATCATGAGCGCCTTTAACATATTAAAATTTAATCTATACTAAATTTAAAACGCTTTGAATAAAAAAATCAACAATGCTGACTGACTGAACTTAAGGTATTATAGATAGGGATGGGCGATCTTCAAAAAAAAGAATTGATTTTGAAATTATTGATTTAATTTGATCGATACAAAATACAAAATACAAAATGTCCTATAATAAAATCTAATTTTTCTAACAAAATCAAGATGATATAATTAATACCCGTATTATAATTCAATTTGATGGAATTTCAATAGCCAATTTTTCTATTATAATATGTAAGACTGATATAATATAAATAAATATTGTATTTTTATTTAATAATCACAATGTAAATATTAATGTTAAAACGAAGACAACAGAACTTTGATTTCAATTTCGTCAGAATTACAAAGACAATTTTCGCCCAAATTTCAAGCATATTACCCTTTATATCAGTAAAAATTGCTTTAAATAATATTTAAAACTTTCTAGTTTAATGTGTTGTAAAAAAAAATATGATCAAGTAGTTTTTATCCCCAAAAATTTAATTTTTATGCATTTTTCCCATGCATTAAAATGAATTCAGGCCTCATGAACAATCAGCGCCCCTAGCGGCCACGGTCAATTCTTGTGACATTTTCGTTTCGCGGATTACGTGCATTCTGGCTAAGATGCAGGGGGCTGGTTTTTGCTTATCATAAATAAATGTATATTACCTCTGTAATGTCTAGACAAAATTTTTATCGAAAAAAAATTAACAGACGCTCCTTACTATGTTCTATTACATTTCTAAAGACTACAGGGAGGTGGTATTCCATAACATAGAAAATTTATCTTACATATTTAGATTAACTGAAGGCTCAGTCTCATGTCGAGGAAAATAGGATAAATGAGCAATAGGAAAACAGGATTCATCCAATAAAATTATCACACAGACTTAGGCAACTATCTCATTGGTTGAATCCTGTTTCCCTATTCCTCTATTTCCCTTAAGAATCCTCTAGGGAAAGATGGGACAATGTTCTCCCACTGAGCCCTTCGCCATGACAATTGGATCAGAAGTGACGTCATGCGCATTCTTGATCGTCTAAAACAGTAACAAAAGGCGCACGGGGATTATAGCATCCTTAATTTTCCTTGACATGGGACCATAGAGATATTATAGATAGAGGAGACAAGCCATAGGCCGCTCTGTAAGTGGCAACGTTAGTCTCCAAACTCGGTGAGAGTGAAAGAGAGAGACGATGGGAGGTTATTCTGTTTTTGTCTACGCGTACCGCGTTAGCTTCGGCGTTAGCGAGAGACAGCCTAACCCACAATTCACTCTCGCCCGAGCTGACAGGTTTCAGGCTGGCTTGTCTCCTCTATCTATAATATTTCTACCCTTGTAGAAGAAAATAATTGGACCCGATTGGGACCGGTTGATCCGATTGACCCCATTTCAAAAACATCATTGAAACCAATTTATAAATCGGATACAAAATGGTTTCGCCTGATCGAATCCGAATAATAAATCGGTTTCAATGATGTTTTTGAAATGGGGTCAATCGGATCAATCGGTCCCAATCGGGTTCAATTATTTTTTTCTACAAGGGTATGCATGGGACTCGTCGCTCGGGGTAAAGCGGGTAAAGGAGAAATTACCATAGAGATATTACAGATAGAGTCGACAAGCCAGCCTGAAACCTGTCAGCTCGGGCGAGAGAGAGAGAGAGTGAATTGTGGGTTAGGTTGTCTCTCGTTAACGCCGAGGCTAACGCGGTACGCGTAGACAAAGACAGAATAACCTCCTATCGTCTCTCTCTTTCGCTCTCACCGAGTTTGCAGACTGATGTTGCTACTCACAGAGCGGCCTATGGCTTGTCGACTCTATCTATAATATCTCTATGGTCGTGACACGATAGCGACAATAGCGCTACCGCTTGTTGATAACAAACACTATAATTCGTTCCCTTTTAATCCTATAGGAGTGGACCTACTGTGCATGGGACTGCACCATGAGGTCGTGAAACTTGGTGAAACTCGTGAAGCAAAGCAAGCCAAAGACAGTATAAACATATGTAAATGATTATACATATTCCGAAAGGTATTTAGTCATATTCAGTCTGAATTGTGTTTCATCATTTCACCTTGCCTTATATGGAATATCGTTTTCTACTTGAATACAATTGATTCCATAAATTTGGGTTTAAATATTTGATTGCTAGATAAAAATGTCCGATCCCCGATTGCGCACCTTAAAAATAAAAACTGGAGTTGTTAAACGTCTTGCTAAGGAGAAAGTCACTTACGAAAAAGAAGCTGAACAGCAACGTGACAGAGTTCAAAAATACAAGGATCAAGGCGAGTCTTAATTTTTAAGAAATATTTACTTTGTGCCTTTTTGTTCTTATAGCCAACCTTGATTGTTCCGGTCTTTCAACTACATAAGATTTTTTCCTTTGGTACTCGTTACTTTTATCCGCCCTGGCACTCAAAATAATTGTCATAAAATTTCCCCTCGAGTAACAATAAACCCTTACAGGTAAAGACGGACATGACATAAGAAAGCAGGAAGAAGTCCTTCAGGAATCTTTGATGATGGTTCCAGACTGTCAGCGTCGTCTCGCAAAAGCTTACGAAGAACTGAAAAAAATCCTTGAAAGCGAACAGGACCTTAAAGAAACAGAATCTTACCTTGAAGCACAAAAAGTTTTAGAAGAATCTTCAGCTCAGTTGCCCAAAGAGGAAGAAACCTTGCAAATTTTATAAAATCTGTAACTAACACGCTTATCTCATCCAAACTGAGTCTTAACATTTGTAAGCTTTGTATCTAATTTCATTATACTTAATCCAGAAGCTATAATAGAATTTCATTAATTATCTAATCTAATCAAAAATGTTCAATAACTATAACTACCGCGTGCCTCCGAATCCTGGATACCCAGGATTCCAGTTCCCACCACCCATTTCAATGAACTATCCACCAAATTTTGTTAAATCTTCTGATCAGAATTTCATAAATATTCCTGAATTTCCAATTAACTCCTACAACGCCGATGTCAATACAATTGTTACTTTAGAAGCTAGGAAAAAAGACGAAGAGTTTATAAAAAATTTCATTGACGAAGAAGGAAACACAAGTAGTCAACCTAAAGATACTAAAAAAAGTACTTTTAAGGTATCTGATATAAAAACTGCCTTAACACTTGCTTTTAAGTTAAATCAGACTTTAAAAGATATCAGTGCCGAACTGAGACATAAAGATTTGTCAGATTCCGAATGGCACGAAAAGATAAAAACTGCAGAGATTTTAAAAAACAGAATTAATAATTTGGTCACTCAGTTTAAAGAAGAAACTTCAATGAAGAATGTAAAAAGGAATTTAGAGAATCGAAAAAAGAAGAGACTTAGAGAAAAGAGAAAGCGAGAAGCATGGAAGGAACAGAAGATTCAAAATAAGGAGAAAAGGGCTCGTCTGAATGCAGAGGTGGATAACTGGATTAAGAAGAAACAAGATGTGATTGAAAAGGAAAAGCAGGAAGACAGATTCAGAAAAGATGCTGATATTGTGCTTGCCGATGTTAGAGGAAAAAGGAGTGACGCGAAAAAATTTCTGGCCCTCCTGCGAGAAATGGAAACTTTAAGAAAAACCAAGGTCAAAATCGCAAGAGCCAGAGGCGAAAATTTGCCTTCAGCTGCTGACGAAGCTTTCAACAACATCATTGGTAAGTTGAAAATAATAATCCAAAAACTCTTTAATTTTCCATTTTTGTACAATTTTTAAAGTACCTATATTATGTTTTTCAGTAAAACTGGTAGAGCAATGGAAAGCATTGGAACGAGAATACTCTCTAGAAGAGCAAGGTCTGAAATTGATGATAAAAACTGACAACGAAGAAAAGCAAGAGAAGGAAAAAATACACGCCTTCAACAACTGGGAGAAAGTTCTATTTGGACAGCGAATACCCAATAATGCTTTCCTGCGAAAAAATTTACGAAACTTCGTAACAATCAGGTAAATATTCAAATTACAAAAAGAAATAATTTTTCTCAAAAATTATTACTAATTAGTAAATTGAATTTCAGGACAATGTGGGACAAATTCTGCCACTTGCAAGGTACTCCGATTCCAACGGGATGGGTGATGCCCACGCCTCCCTCATCAGCAGCTTGGCAGAAACTTCTTAGAAAAGAGTAACAGTAAAAAAATGTTATCTGTAAAATCTGCATTTTTGCATTAATACATTAATAATAGTGATTTTGTACCATTGAATTTGTTTGAAATTCGTTTAATTAAATTTCTTTTATTCAAAAATATATTTACAAGGTTGTTCATTCTTAAGATCAAATTTTAATTAGGCTATACTTAAGATAAGGTTCTTTTGGGCAGCACTCGAGGGTTCCAAGCTTGGTGGTTCAATCGTCGCCGAAAAATCCATAGATTCTGTACCAGATAAAATCATTTGAAGAGGGCCTTGTAACTCGGTCAAAGCTATAATTAATTCCTCTTCTTCTTGCAATTTCCTTTCCAAGAGGTTAAACATCGTTCGTGGTTCAGAACTCAATTCTTCTAAATGATCTTCGTAAACATCTGTAAATTTATAAATTATCCATCAGTAAATTCATTACAATAGAAAATTTTGTTACCAATTTTATAGAAACTTACCCATTAGAATATTCGCAACATGAAGAATGACTCTACCAAATCGTATACTTCCAATATGTCTGATTAAAAACTTCAAAATATTAACAAGTGATTTTCCTTCTCTTCCTGCTAAAGCTTGTTTCAAGCCTTGACGCCTCGTGAGTTCCTGGAGAAGAGATACTGTAACGTGAGGTTGTTTATTCATCACGTACGGTCTCATAACCTCATCAAGAGCTTTAGAGTATTGGAATTTTCTCAAACAAGCATCATATTTTCCCATAACTTGCTTGTTTTCTTCCTTTATTAAAATATCGATGCTTCTCGCGTGAAGTTTTTCTCCTGCATATCTATAAGAAGCCTTTTTTCGTTGTTGCTTTATATGTTTTGGATCTTCTTCCCTACGTGCGAAGGAAATTACACCATCTACCATGCCTACTGCGATGGTTTCATCGTTTCCCTGGAATATTAATTTTATTAGATATTTACAATGCTAATGAATGACGAATTAATCTTAAAGAGGTACTTACACTAATTCCTAAACTGAGGATTGAATTAGGATAATCTAAGGTATGGACAGCTTTATAAGTTCCTGTGTCGTATACTTTCACGTGCCTATCTAGAGAACCTGATAAAATCTTATGGCCATTTGATGCTATTGTTAGGCAAGTTACGGTTTTGTGATGGTTCGACATTCTCGCTAGTAGCTTGCCTCCGGTGAGCGTATCCCATACTTTTATATCAGTCCCCCCTTAAAATTAAAATAAGTAAATGTAACTGAATAATGGCTTAAAATGGCTGAGATCTGGCATTAAATGAAAATTTTCGTTACCTGCAGAAAGTATGATTCCTCCCGAAGGTAAGAAGATGACACTCTCGACAGGAGCGTCATGATTGACAGTAAATATTTTTTTGCTGGTTCGTGCATCATAAAGATTAACAGTTTTGTCATAACTGCCAGATACAAAAATATCAGGAGAGACAGGACTAACTGCCCCAGCTCTTACATAATCCGCATGCTCTTGGAATGATAACACCTGCTTTTCACTAGGTATGTCCCAAAGAGCTGTAGATTTATCGTCAGAGAAAGAAACAATATGAATTCCATCTGTAGTAAAAAATGTTCTATGAACGGGTGCCTTGTGACCAGAGAATAATCTAAGCAGGCTCTTGGTACTGACATCGAATAATTTCACAGCAGCTTCCTCTCCTCCTGCACAAAGTAATTTTCCATCTTTTCTGAAGCTTCCTCCATATGCTGCTTCCTTAAATCTTGTTAGAACTTTTGTTACTGATCTTGTGATTGGACTGTACACCTGGACTCGGACTGAGCAGGTTACTGCAAAATGATAAGGTTCGACTGAAGAGAAATCGATGTAGTCAATAGGACCGAATTCTTTAAACAATAAGGGATTCTGAAAAAAATATAATAGTTATTTACAGCGGCAGAAAAGTAATTAAGGTATAAAAAAAATTTCAGCAAATTATTCACGCAATTTCGCTTCAAATCTCATAAATGAAATGCATTTGTCTTTTAATTTTAGAACTTTTAAATAGAAATACTCATCAAAATTATTCCTTCACCAAGAACAACAATAAAAACACTATATTCCATCTATCATAACAATTATAAAGGAACAGCTTTGAGGTTAGGTCCTACACACGTGGTTTCAGAGCAAAAATAAACTCTAGAATTGATTTTAAAAAATTTTCAAGTATAAATCGCAAACTTACGGAATATTTTTTCCAATAAATGTTATCCGGGGTTAATTCGGGACCTGCTTTTGTAAAGACTTTGATGTTTGTCTTTTTAAAGGCGGCCATACCTATAAGGTGTAAAGCAAAATATGCAATTTAACAATACCGGTTTACTGTTCAGGTCTGGTGTTGTCACTTGTCAGTGGTTTTTTTCATGGGTAATATAACCGAGTACAAGAATATTAGGCATTTTTCACTTGCGACCACTTGCGTCTTGCGACGTAAAATTAATATGGCGTCTATAGCTGATGGACAAAAAAATGCAAATTATTTACAAAAGCATTTTTAATAAATTATGAAAAAAGTGAAAATTCTAATCATATTTTCAAGGATTTTAGGTTTAAAACTAATAATAAGAAAATTTCGAATTAACCGATAAATTCATAACTTATAATGGTGCATTTATACCTCTACGGCTGCGGGCAAGCACTGGTTTTGACCAATTTTCATGAATGTGAAAATCATGTGAAAATTGCTTAGATGGCGGGAATTTTAAAATTAAAATGTTTCGAATTAGTTTTAATTATTATTTTATAAGAAATTAATAAAATAAAAATTCAATTATATAAGAAGACTATTTACTCGCTGTGTGAAAGTAAAATTTTTATGGAAATTAGTGGTTTTAGCTAAGGTTTTTAAAGATTCTGCATGGTTTTTATATATGTGCTAGATGAGGCTCAATGAAGCGCTGTTTATGTTCGTACATGCATCAGAGATTTTTACCGGTATATTATTATAAAACTTGTAATCATGGAACTAGATAAAAATTCCGTGAGTTTTCTTTTGATCCATAAATTAATTGATTCATTTTACTGTGAAATTATTGCTATACATTTACTGCGTGTTGTTAGGGAAATAAATTTGATTAACATAACCCCTAAACATCGAACATTATGTTCTAGTTTGATATTTTCTTATATTTTTAGAACGATTTCTACTTGACTTGTGTATTATGTAAGAAAGACATCTTCACAATTCATATATTAAAGCACGATTGCTTCATTGGGTATAAAGTGGAGAACTTGATGTCATATGGACGTTTTGCAGGACCAAAAAATTTAATAGATAATTTAATCGAAAAAATGGAACATAAGGAAACTGTTGAATATTTAGATGAAGACGCTGAGGTAATATAGTAATTACTAAACGAAGGCATCTCTTTTATGCATATTTTTGTTACAAAGTACTGTATATTTTTACCCATCTTTCACATAACAAATTTTTGTAGATAGTTTTAAGTAGCGCCAGAAGTGTATTGGAATCAGTGGGTCCAATCAATCCTCCTAGACAGAAATATCATGATGGTTCTGATGATTATTCTCGACATGAATCTGACAATAACGTACCAAATGCCTACTGCCCTCCGAATCCTGGAGAGTGCTCTCGACAAAGTTTTCGAAATCCTTTGCCTAACGGAAGTAATTTCTTGTGTCATCAAAGAATCATTTCAGACCATTTCATCACCATTGCGAAGAATATCCCTTTCTAAACAAAGACTGTCATTCCAGTTATGAATCTCGACTTGACTTTGACCGCAAATATAGACGTTCATTGTCTGAAAAATATCTGCGTCCCCGCCATCAACATCAGGATGAATATAAATATGTTGATCATAATTTTGATGAAGCTGATGACGACGAAGACGGTTTTGAGGATCGAATGAATAGTGTTGAAAATATTGAGCTGAGTAAGTAGTCTTGAACCCTTTTGATATGTCGCTTTGTCAAAAGTTTAGGAAAAGAATTAAATCCAAATGAATCGGAAACCATTCCGAAATCTGTTTTCTAATTATTGGGCGTGAGTCCGATTGGTGTATTACTATCTCGTACACGTATCCTATAAGTTAATAAAGTTATACATGGTGCTAACAGCAGATAGAGCAACATTGAATAAAAGTTTTGAAGTGACATGTTTGATAACATGTCTGCTATTATATTGACCCATAATTCATAGAATTTTTTGTTCATTTCTCGTTATTTTGGCATAGGGTCAGATTCTTTTTATTTCCTTCGAATAAAATTTTCCCTGGCGGGTCGCGAGAACCGAACTGTTACCGAATTGGGTATCATTTTGATAACAACTGGGTAACATGATAGTAAACTGAATAAATGGCGCAAAATTAACATTTGACATGTTGATAGTGTCATTCTTTGTTGAAATTGACCTGATAAACTCAACAATAAAAATCGATAATTTTATTTCCCGGCTTTAGAAAGTAGAAAAAACATGATGTCGAATTTTCATGTCTTTCACTGTTTGTAGTACATATGTCTTGAAATAAAGTTCTGTGAATAATAATTTTCAAGACCCTGTTGTCAACTACATGTTAATTTTCCAGAATTATAATTAAAATTCAACATCGTGTTTTTTTTTCTATTTTCTACAGCTAGGAAATAACATCGATTTACATTTTTAAGTATATTAGATCGATTTCATCAAAGAATCACACTATCTACATTTTAAGTGTTAATTTTGGGCTATTTGTTCAGTTTACTGGCTTGTTACCGAAATAATACCCAATTCGTAAATAGTTCGGTTCACGTGACCCGCCAGGGAGCATCGAATCATGAAATGTTTGTTGTAAGGAAAAATTTAATTGATTGTTTTTTTTACTTAGGCAAGAAAAGTTTAGCAAGAAAATGTACAGAAAATTACATAATTTTAGTCGAACTAGTTAGTGAGAAACCAGTTCTTTGGAACCATCGGCTAAGTGTAACTGCAAGAAATCCAATCGCTAAAAACAATGCATGGAAGGACATATATTAGTCAATTTTCCTGGTAAACAATTCATAACTGTAATAACGTTGTTCACTTCCTCAATAATATGTTATTAATTTGAAACATGTTATTATACAATAAAAAATGTTATATCCCTTTGTACAGGCTGGAGCAAAGAATTTATAGTTTCAAAATTTCAGAGTTTAAAAGACACATATATGAGGCGTCGCTCGTATGTTCCAAGCGGTTCATCTTGTCAGCCTAAAAAACAATGGATTTTCGATGATTCATTCGCTTTCTTGCGAGATATAGTTAAACCAGCATCGTAAGTATATTCGTATGGACAACCAAAATACACATAATAACTTTTGATAGGGAATAAATAAAGTGAAATCCCCTATCATTTAAATTTACGGGATGCAAAATTATTATAAAATTATTGCAAATTACAGAACCATAAGTAATGTTTCATCTTCTAAAACAAATGAGAATGTTGAAAAAAGCACATGCCAAAGAGAAGCCATGAGAAATGCAAATTTTCGGGAACTCGGATTTAACAATAAGGAGGGAAAAGAACCGGAGGGTAAATAGTTTAAATTCCAAATCGATTTAATCCTCAAAGAAGTATATTTCAATATATTTTAATTAGTTTTGAGCAAAACTTTTTCTCGAGTGGACTATCAACATTTTTTATTGTATCCGCAAGATTTTTAGAATATTTAAGACCATGGATCAACTTGACCACATGACTTTAGTGATTGTAAGTACAGTAATTGACAGACATAAAAAAAGCAAGGAAGTCTGCTTGTACCGAAAATATATTGTAGTTATTTTTTTCAATAATCTCACATACTGTATAATTACAATTACCGAAATCATGAGGTCTAGTTAACCCATGTCCTTCACTGAATTTCCAAAAGCTGCAAGATTAAGAAGATCCAAAATTGTTAAGGATATTTTACTGCATTTTCAATCAAATAGTTGGAAAATATCTATCACTTAACACATTACATATTACGTATGATAACATCTATTTTATAACTCACGCAGGAAGAAAAAGAAAATTGGATCCACTAGATGCAGCTATTTTGAAAAGTATTGAAAACATAAGCGACAAGAAAGCCGAATTACGTCCACAAATGTCTCACTGGCAAAAGTGGGGAGTATGGTTGGGCACAGAGCTAGAAAACATTAAATGTGATACCGACAGACTAGATCTGCAGATTTCTTTAACTGAATGCTTGAGATCTTTCAAAAAACAAAGAGAAATGCCAAGGTATGATTAACTATCTTACTTTAATGAGATTTTAATTGTTTGTTATAAAAAGTTCGCAAGTGTTTTAAAATTTTTCTGTGATTACATGTTTTATAATTCATTTCTTATATTGGAAGCAAGGTATTTGTGAAAAGTTATTTTGGAATATTATGTCCATAGACGTAGTTTATTAATAACTAAAAAATACTGAAAGTGTAAAGGGTGTTTCCTTTCAGTATGTGATTGCATTGTTGTGCCTAATTGTAGGGTATTTTAGGATGAATCACGTGAGTCACGAATTAATGTTGGTTTCCCTTAAAAAGTTTCAGCAGAAATAAATATTTTTGGCTAATTGGCCATAGATCAAATAGAGCAGTTGACCAAATCCCAGTAAAAGTCCATGTAAGATAACTTTTTATTGTACAAAATATCTTCCTGAAAATTTGGAAAATACAACAGAAGACGATAAAGATAATTTTCATTATTATAGAAAGATTTGAGGGGAAACTGAAATTCTTTTTATGATAACGTTGCCTTATTAAATCTATACCCTTAAAAGTATTGATAACAGTATTAAAAAGAATGATCAGTTTTAAGTCTTCATATAGTTTAATACAAAGTGTTATTTTTAAGTTGTCGGTACTTTATTTATCGATTATACTGTCTAAAAAATGAGAATAAGTTTCGAAATATGTGGAATAGTTATTACTCCAAAGAATATTTTAGGTATTGAGTTTGGTTTCGGCATTTGATTCATTGTAACTGATATCAGGTTTTGATGATTCTATTTTAATGGCATAATTGGTGTTGAAAGTTCACGTTGTTGAATGCAAAGTTTCACAATACTGATAATAATCTGATTATTGATTTAAGAGTATACTCCAAAAAAGTATAAAAATTTTTGGGTTTTAACTTTCAAATTTTATGTGATTAGAAGTACAGATTAAATGAAAAATTCTCTGAGCATAAAATTTCGTTGTAATATGCTATCTATTGCATCTGGTATTGAATATAAATTGCAGTATTATCAGTGCATTATTAGTATTAAGAGCTCACATGTTCCGTTGCATAGATTTTCATTGTATGTACGCAGTAGGCAAATGTGTCTGGATAACAGAGGGACACCCTGAGAAATGATATTTGATTTTTTCTCATATTCAAGGTACGTTTTGAGGTTTAGAGTTTAAGGAAATCATTAAAGTGTTTTGTGTTTGCAACATGTTTTAAAAATAACAAAAATTCGACATTTCATTTTTTAGAACTACTCCCTGGTAGCCTAAGACACTTTTGTCTACTGAGTACTTTATTTCACTTGTTAATTAGTAATGTATACGCAGTAAAAAAAATAGGAGAAGTTCGTGATTAAAAAGTAAGGTCTTGAGATGAACTGACTTCAAAGCGTGATGCTCTTAGAAAAAGTTCTTGTTCATAAGAAGTTTCAGTTATTAGGATTAAAATAAGTTTATTTAATTAACCTCAGTGTTTTTGGCACATGTGGATGCACAGTAAAGAATCAGTAAGCAAAAAAATGGTACACGCATAATGTTTTTGTAGTGTGCATGATTTATTAGTTGGTCTTGAATCAAAATAACAGTATCACAACTGATTTATTAGTATTAAGCGTTTACGTTGTATTATGTTAGTCATTTAATTTTAGTTATTTTATTTCAAACATGTTCCGCATTTTGCAAATGCCATTTTTATCGAAAAATAAAAGTTTGTTTTATGAAAAATGCAGCATGCTTTTTTTACACGCTGTAACTGGAAAAAAAATTTTAATAGCTTTAAAAGGATTATGAAAGGCCCATATAAAGTTTCAGGGGAGGTACAAAGTTTTCATCTAACACCTAATGTCAATTTAAAATGCTTCAAAATATAATCCACAAGAGAACAAAAGTATATTGCGTAAATTTTGAATGATTAATTCTATACATGCAAAAATGCACATTTATTAGATATATCCTCCAGCCACAGCTTTATCTTGCCATGGAACTTTTCCAGGTCCCATAAAATAATGCATGAAATGATTTCTAATCTCCGAAGCACTTAAATTCTCCCGTAGGGGCAGTCTAGCAGTTTTAAACGCGTGTTTTCCAACTTCTCGACGCCATTCTCCTCGGATGAGTTCACCTTGTTCAAGCCTATCTCCAAAATTTGGTGGACAGTAGTACTGGACATCCTCTGGTAAATCATTTTCGTGTTTCTTAACAAAATTATGAAGACACACAGCAGCCTGGACAATCAATTTTGTCATATACAATTCTACGACTATTTCTCCACGAAATATTCTCCACCGTGCAGCCATAATTCCGAAATTGTTTTCAATAGTTCTGCGACTTCTGCTAAGTCTGTAATTAAACACGTTTTTAGCCACCGGAAGAGCGCCCGTTCCTGCTCCCGCAAAAGGGCGCAAACCATGTCTTCCAAGAGGGAAAGCTGCATCTGTCAAGCACACCTGAGGTACACTTGCCCCAGTAGGATACAGTGGAGATGGAGGCGGTAAATTTAGTTCTTCGTTGCCAAGTCTTTCATAAAAATTACTATTTTTAAAAACTCCACCATCACTTTGTCTCCCTTTGCTACCCACATCGACCATAATGAAATTGTATCTTGCGTCGCACATTGCCAAAAGGTTAATGCTGTGAAAGTGTTTGTAGTTATAGTAATCAGAACCGCTATGAGGTTGTGCCTGATGAAAAACAAACTTAAATAAATTTCAATTAAAATCAAGTTGCTTTCAACAAATATAAAATATTTGTATCAATTAATAATATTGAAAACATTTTATGATTAATGCAAAATGCACACTATTTTTCAAGTACTTTTACAATTTAAGATTTTACAGCAACAAAGAAAAATTACCTGCATCCTGACTTGTTTCCCATCCATTGCCCCAAAACAATTTGGAAATTGCCAAATACTATCAAAATCGTCTATAATTTTCAACCACTTATTCTGGCTACTGGGTAAAACTAAAATTTCTGGTTGTAATGTAGTCCAAAGATTGCTCAATGTTTCAGGTACGAATTTTTTTATTGTTGCAATACCCATTCGGAATTGTTTTGAAAGTGATGCAAAAGATTCTCCTGTGGCAAGGTATCTGAAATACTATTTACAATCTGCAAAGTTTATTACATTAAGGGCATGTGATTTTTGAAAAAAGTAGCAACTTTAGGAAACAATTTGCTCTAGTTCTCTAGTTCTTCTACATGTTTGTGTCCAAAATGCATAAAATTTTGTTTTCAAAGTTTTGGAAATGTTAGAGAAGATAAAAACGGATGTAGTTAAACTACTTTTGACTTTAATAATGAAAAAAAAATTTTGGTGTATTTTGATAAAATTGAATTTTTTTCATTTTCGAAGCCGAAAGTAGTCTATCTACGCACATTTTTCTCTTCCCTACCATTTCCTAAATTTTGAAAAGATAATTTTGTGTACTTTAGGCACAAACATGTAGAAACCTAAAATCAATCAAATTCGCTAATTTCCTAAGTATCACATGCCCTCAAGCAACAAATACTTTTATACCCCCTACATAATTGATCATATTATTTCATAATTTAGGGTTTTAAAATTAACCTCAGTGTAACAATCAATTTCTCTGAAGGAGTAATCACGTCCAATCTAGTGCGTGAGCTGTATAAATAAGGGCCCACTTTGCACAACAGTTCTTCATACGTGTGAACTGACATCCGTGTATAATTATGAAACATTATATGATCAAATAAAACCATTTCTCGAACTAGATTATCGTGTGCTCCTGAAATATTGACAAAAAACTAATAATTAACTACATATTATAATTTACAGTCCACTAAAATGTAAGATATGTCATATCATAAAACACTGAATTCAAGTCCATAATGAAGTAGATGGAAGCAATATTTCATATTCCCATATTCATATCAATTTGGGAACCAGAGTTGAATTTTCGAGAGCAAGGGAATATGAAACTAAGTAGCAAATAATAGTACGAGCAAGATACCAGTATATGTGAATCACTTTTATTAATATTTTTAAAATCATGTTTACCTTGAACTTTTCTCCTTATCCACAAAGGGTGCACACGAAATCTTCGATTTCTTCGTCTTTTTCGTCTCATTCGTTGTAAAAAAATTAAGGTCAGAACTTCTATATCTACGTGACCTTCGATGTATTCTTCATCTAAATTATCTGACAAGTAATTGTCATCATAATCGGTTCCAAAAGATCTGGCAACTATTTCACCAAGGTAAGAATCAAGTCGAGATTCATAACTGGAATGACAGTCTTTGTTTAGAAAGAGATATTCTTCGCAATGGTGATGACCACTTTGCATTTTTTTTGAGTCTGAAATGATTCTTTGATGACACAAGAAATTACTTCCGTTAGGCAAAGGATTTCGAAAACTTTGTCGAGAGCACTCTCCAGGATTCGGAGGGCAGTAGGCATTTGGTACGTTATTGTCAGATTCATGTCGAGAATAATCATCAGAACCATCATGATATTTCTGTCTAGGAGGATTGATTGGACCCACTGATTCCAATACACTTCTGGCGCTACTTAAAACTATCTACAAAAATTTGTTATGTGAAAGATGGGTAAAAATATACAGTACTTTGTAACAAAAATATGCATAAAAGAGATGCCTTCGTTTAGTAATTACTATATTACCTCAGCGTCTTCATCTAAATATTCAACAGTTTCCTTATGTTCCATTTTTTCGATTAAATTATCTATTAAATTTTTTGGTCCTGCAAACCGTCCATATGACATCAAGTTCTCCACTTTATACCCAATGAAGCAATCGTGCTTTAATATATGAATTGTGAAGATGTCTTTCTTACATAATACACAAGTCAAGTAGAAATCGTTCTAAAAATATAAGAAAATATCAAACTAGAACATAATGTTCGATGTTTAGGGGTTATGTTAATCAAATTTATTTCCCTAACAACACGCAGTAAATTTATAGCAATAATTTCACAGTAAAATGAATCAATTAATTTATGGATCAAGAGAAAACTCACGGAATTTTTATCTAGTTCCATGATTACAAGTTTTATAATAATATACCGGTAAAAATCTCTGATGCATGTACGAACATAAACAGCGCCTCATTGTGCCTCATCTAGCACATATATAAAAACCATGCAGAATTTTTAAAAACCTTAGATAAAACCACTAATTTCCATAAAAATTTTACTTTCACACAGCGAGTAAATAGTCTTCTTACATAATTGAATTTTTATTTTATTAATTTCTTATAAAATAATAATTAAAACTAATTCGAAACATTTTAATTTTAAAATTCCCGCCATCTAAGCAATTTTCACATGATTTTCACATTCATGAAAATTGGTCAAAACCAGTGCTTGCCCGCAGCCGTAGAGGTATAAATGCACCATAAGATGGACATATGTTGCCCAAAGTAGAAAAAGAGAGATCATTGGTTACGCTATCTATCCTTTTCTAGTAGCTCACAGTAACTTTTTATATTATCTAATAGCAGCTAATAGCTTTTAGGATACGTTTTCCTTTATTATAAGAGATTTTTTTTAAATTAGTTTTTGAATTATTCAAATGTACGATTATTTTTTAAAAAATAACGTAATCATGGGGCTAGCGCCTCTTTACTAGAAATCAGCATTTTTCACTTGCTTTTGAAATGTTTTGATACCATTTATAATATTAATAAAAAATTTACTGAAGAGTTATTCAATTTTATAATAAATTATATTTACAACATAAATTCAAAATTTAAATATTCTTAGATTTTCTCGGTATTATTAATTTAAATTACCATAATATTCTCTATTATATTACTAAATTGCTGAAACTTAAACAACTTTACTAGATGACTAGAACTGGACTAGATCTAGAAACTAGATACTAGATATGAGAGGGTCTGGACGACTCTGGACCTCTGGAGATGGACTGAAACTGACTATGGTGGGAGCCTTCAAAATTGAAAATTTATGGATAATCTATGCTAATTGTGCAATAATGAGCATCTCTCTTGACTGAGGTCACTCATAAACAAAAATTGGTTCAAAAACTCAGGGTTTTCAAAATGAGAAATGTATACAGCTTTATTTCGGTAAAAACATTCAGATAGTAGATTTAATTAAAAGGACAGCTATAATAGTGCGTGACTGTGGCCCTAGCAGGCTGCAGTCAGTTTCAACATGGCGGTTGCAATTGCGTTTAGTAACCATAGATTCTCTTTGCCTTTCGTGTATTTTCTAATTCCGCCGTACTTCTGTTCATAACTTGTGAAATAAAAATTACGCGAATTGTTAAATTCATGTTTAAAAGAATTTTTTTCATCGAAAGTCCGGAGTCAAAAATAGTAGTGGAATGCTGACGACAAGCAGTTCACTTCGATAGCTCAATACACTTGTACAGTTCTCATTCCTTTTATTGGAACTTCCATTGCTGTTGCATTCGACGAACAAGTGTAAACGACCATCTTCGGTATATCAAGCATCCGTCCAATTAATTAAACTTATAATAAACTCGTAAAGTGATTATCGTCTCCAGCCTCTGAAAAAGTTTCTTCTTCACTAAAGTTTATATTTCAGCATCTAAAACGCTGTACGTGACAGGAAGAAATTATCCTTCATAAGTTGAAGCACTCAGGACACAGAATTATCTCCGAAATTGACGCTCCAGATAGAAAAATCACATACTTAATCATTTTTTAGTAATGTAAAATTGCATCTAGAAGAGAGTGCTTCGACTTCAATCAATGGAATGCAAATATTTTAGTTGCAAAATCATGATATCCTGTCAGTGTAGATAAAACATGTGAAGCGTTTATTTTTGGAGAGCCTTTTTGCAGAATAATTTCTTTTAAGCAGGTAATTTCGCAAGGACAGTAAACTATAGAATTCTGCATTGTTGTTTTGTTTACACTGTAGAGGAAGAGACTCTTTGTTTTTGGAGTAATAAAATAATTGGATTATAATGGCTGAAACACTGAGACAAACTATTTATGGTAGACATCCACCTTGTGCCAAGAGTTCAAGACTAGAGGAACGCAGAGCTCGAAGGTAAATTTGAGGATATATACATATTTATGTATAAATTTTTTGAACCCCTATTTCATAACCTCAAAATTAATGCATATTGATATATTATGTACAACAACAGACAGTTATTTTTCGAGAGTCCAAATTTTAACTCTGATTAGAAAATTATTTGAATTTAAAACTATTTGTAAATATACAGATAAATAAAAAATATCTTAAATAATACATAAATCGTGTTTCCAGAGTTGCGTTGCGTTTGGAGAGAAATCGGAAACCTGACAAGCCCGAAGATTTTGTCTGTTATGAAACGAGTGACGACGAAGAAGAAACGGTAACGGAGGGTAGACAATTTTTAAGAACTTCTTTTAACTTCGTCGATTATGTTCGATCACGAGAATCAAATACTAGAGAAGTTCGAAGAGTTAATCATGAGTACGGCTCGCGTCATATGCTGACCCATGATTTGTTCAAAGAGTCTTCGGTTAATTTAAATAACATGAACAAAGTGTTTTCTTCACAATGGTTAAGTGATAGACAAGTTGTCTTCGGAACTAAGTGCAACAAGTTGATTGTTTACGATGTAACAACGCGAAAATTAGACCAGATACCTTCTCTCCATGGACGACAAAGTGCAAACAATGCTGTTCCTGAACAACAGTGTGGCATTCATTCAGTTCAAATTAATCCTTCTAGGTATATAATTAAATACGTATGATATATTTTACTCTAAGAAATACAATAGTCTTTTAATGTTTCTATGACAGCTTTAGTATTTTATAATTTGTTATTTACTCCATTTATCAATTTTACAAAACTCCTGAAATGTAAAAATATATATTTTAGAACTTTGCTGGCTACTGGTGCAAGAAACAGCAATGAAATTGCGATTTATAGATTACCTACATTAGACCCCGTTTGTGTTGGGGAAGGCGGACACAGGGATTGGGTGTTTGACATGTGTTGGCTGGACGATGAATTTTTAGTTTCTGGTTCAAAAGATACGAAGCTGGCTTTATGGCGTATAGTTAGTGATTGGGCCAATGGTCCTGAGAAAGCAGAAATACCTTCTCATCGGTAAAATATCAATTAATTTTAAAAAATACTAAACCAATTTTAAACAAAAATTTTCATGTTCTAAAAATTATATTTTTTATAGGTTAATTCAGCCACTTTGTGTGAAGGAGTGTCGAGCAGGTCAAAGAGTTCGAGCATTGGCATTTAATAAGGCTTATCAAGAAATTGCAGCTTTATCCCTAAACAGCTTTATACATATTTGGTCAGCAGAGACATTTCGACAAAAAATTTCACGTAAATTGCCGGCCTGCCAAGAAAATGTCTGCTTAGCTGTACAAGAAAAGGGAATTTACGCTGTTGGTTGTAGATCCAACACACTTCTTCTGGATGCTAGAACATTACAGCCTATTAAGAAAATTCCTTCTCGGTTAGTGAGAATATATATATATATAAATTTTCAAATCAGGAATCTTGATTAAATGAATCTACTTTATACTAATTAGTATGGTCTTTTCTTTCAACAGTTACAGTGGTTGTAGCATAAGGTCTGTTAGTTTTCAAGGTACGGTTCTAACTATCGGTACAGGTCTCGGAATGCTCATGTTTTACGACATAAGAAATCAAAAATATTTAGAATCTTCGATTAATTCTAATCGAACTGTTATATTGAAGGCATCGAAAGGATATGTGGTGAGTTTATTACTTAAAAATTTATGTAATTATAAAGTTGTATAGGTCTAATGCTAAATGAAAACGGTCATCTTTACGTTCCAGTTTCCGGATGAGGAATACATCGACGGTTTCCAAAATGTGAAATACACGCCGGCGATTTACACTCATTGCTATGACCAGTCTGGAACACGTCTCTTTACTGCAGGTGGCCCGTTGCCTCCCAATCTATACGGAAACTACGCTGGACTATGGCAATAAGAATGCATGTTTTAAAGGGAATATTAGACTGAATTTGTCGATTTGTGTTCGACATGTGGGTTAAGGCATGTAGGTAAATCGTTGAAATTGGAAAGCTAATTTTCTAGCGGAAAATGCGCAGAGTTTTATCTAGCAGACTTTATTTTTTATTTTAAGCTCTTTTTAATTCTTGACTTTCTGAATTCTCAGGAAATTTCTCCAGTCTCTAATTAATGATTGAAGCTCTTTTGCTCAAATCAGAATTGTAATTTGGACACCCCAATTAAAAGTTCATCAAAAAAAATTTCAATTTATACAAATAGTAAAAATTGAAAAATTACACTTTAATTTGGAAATTCTGCTAAAATAGGAATTGTTTGCCGTTAGTGATACTTTTAGTTAATAAATGCAAATAAGAAAAACTCAGAGTTTTCGTTGCTAAATAGTACTTTGGGGTACAGCGGAAGTTCTGAGACAATTTTTGTAATTAGAATTATTTCCTAGTAAGTAGTTCACCTCGAAACTATTTTACAACAGTTTGTAACGGTTTGTATCAGGATCGACTGTAAATATTGGTCTCAGCACAAATAACTGGATCGGCTTTTTTTTACAATCGTGTGAATCATACGAGTGTATTAAAAGTTGCAAGCAGACTTTCGAATTAAGCATTACTTTCCAAGAATGTGTATAGAGAAATTCATTTTCGAAATGAAATTTAACTTACAGAAAATTTAATGTGTAAGGTTAAATATAGTTAATGTGGAAAAATATGTAAGCTGTGATGGTGGAAACGTATTTGAACGAGTGCAATTCAAAGAACTGTTTATGTAATATAAGTAGGTTTCTAATTGACGAATCATTTCGTTAGTGATAATATTTAATGCATTGATTTAAGCGTATTAGTAAATTTTTTTTATTAATTCACTGATTCATGTAAGAAATCCATATAGAGTTGGCATAATCTAAATAGGATTTGTTTTTATTTTTGAATATGGATTTTAATTTCAAAAGACAAGTTTTTTAACAAGTCTAAATTTAGATTCCTTGAAAATTGAGGGTCGGCTAAATATTTAATTTCAGTTGAAAATATGTTCAAATAATTTTTCATAGACTTTTCGATCTCCAATAATTTTGAATCTCAAATTTTTTTCAAAAATTTCTTTCTGAAAACTTTTACTGTAAGTTGACTATTTTAACGACCGTAATTACGCAAAAATCAATTTGTTGTTATGTAAATATTGTCAGGTGTTTATTAGGCATTTTCACTTCCAATACACGTCCTCCTAAAAACATAAAGAACACTGGGAGGGTAGAACAAATTTTTACAACTTTAATCCCATAAGATGTCATGTGGGTTTGTTTTACCGTAAGTGTTCTTTAGCGGTTAATGTTTTTGGTATCTAGTGAAAGTGAAAATGCCTAATATAACCATTAACAACAATTATAACTGATCAAAAAAATTACGATTACATTCTTTATGAGACCATGACAATTACTACAATTTCTACAGAAAATAGACAACCGCCATGGAAAACATTCAATGCACTTCAAAATCCAGATTTAAATGCAATTTTTACTATTGATGATGATTTATTTTGTTTAAATTATATAATTATTTTCACAAAATACTGAGACTGATTAAACACTTGTTTTGTGAGACTATTTAAGATTTATGATCGGAATTAACGAGAATGTTTAAAAGCTTAACCAAAGAAAGATTTTTAATTGAAAATTGAAAAAATATGGGTATTTGAAGTACATTGAATAATTTAGTAAAGCATCGATTTTGTAGTAAATTATCCAAATATACAGAATTTTTGAAAAAAATTCGATGATTTAATTCTTATCTTTTTCCAAAAAAGGTAGATATATACTTTAATTAAAACTATTGCAAGTTCAAAAGATTTAAAAATAGGATGCACGATATCCAGTTTGTTCTGTGGACCTAAAATAATTAAAATGTTATTTATATATATAAGATAGCCTGGAATTTTTAAATTCCGTGCATTCTATGAACTCTCAATTGAATTTTGTAATATTACACGGTAGGTTATCTATCTTATAATTTAAGTTCTTTTTGTCAACCCGCCGTAATCATAAAAATGCTCATAGTTGTAATTCTGTGTCTGCGGTTACATACACACAAATTATGTAAATAAATATGTCAACTTATTCAAGAAAAAGCTCTGTTTATTACTAAATTCAAACTTATATGTTCTAAAATAGTTTATTTACTGTTGAATTTCTTTATCAGAAGGTATTAAAAGCTCAACTTAATTGAAGACTCATGTCAAATTATTTATAAATAATTTATTTGATATCCATAAAACGAATTTTTACATTGAAGATTATTCCGCTAACAATAATCGTCTTAAAATAAGTGTATAATGTATACAAAACGGAGTTCCCCACCTACAACAGTTTTTAAAACTGTGTGTGGAAATAATTACAAGTATTTTCTTAAAACTGAACTTCAGGCAAAGCAAGATATACAGTCTTACTTACTTTGAGTTCCCTAATCAAATAATACTCTGTCGCGATATGTTTGATTTAGTGCAGACCAAAATTGGATACGTATCTTTCTATATTGAAAGTAAATTCGAATAGATTTTTAATTGTTGTGAATTTGGTCGTAAAAATATGAACATTATTTGTCAAAGAGTATAAGGCATTGGAAGATAAGATTTTCTCTTTAAGGTCCTTCGAGCATATCCTTCACACTTCTAGGTCTAAGTGTCTACTGTAGAATTCGCTCTCCCAAAAGAGGAATAAATAATTGGCATTTTCTTTATATCAAGAATAAACTGGTCGAGTTTCTTAGGTATTGAAAGTATTTTGTATAATCCATTAATGGGTATGAGCACAATTGTTTGTTAATTTTTGTTTACACTCCAGACATTTTTTCTCAATTTTGATTTTTTGTTATTTTTCACGTATAGAATTTTCAAAAACGCCATTTTTTGCAATAAACCTTTTTAAAATATGAGATTGAGTTTATTTCTAACCAACATATTTGTGAAGATTTTAACTGCAGTCAAAGGTAAAAACATATAAGTCATATATTTTTTGCATTATTGTAGTTTTATAATTATGTTAATGAATATATCTTACTCTTTATTTTTAGTCCCCGAAAAGGTGTTCTTAATTCATAATTACTACATTTTAGAATTTTTCCAAATCAAGGACTTTAAGCTCTTTTACGAAGTAACAGGTTTTTAGAAAATTAAAGATGACCTGCATCGAGAGCTTTATTAATATCATTGACTAGCAAGCCCAGAGTGGCTTTGTGCTCGGAATCTTGCCGAAAAACGGCTTCTAAGAAGTCGGGGTGGGTCACGAAGTCGAAGACAAGGTCACAACGATCCTGTGATTTATCTGTGAGGTGAGGCTTTATCAGAGACTGAATTGCTGATCTACATCGCTCTAAAGATTTTGTTAAGTACCCCTTGTCAAAACTGTAGTCCAGTTCATAAAACGAAACTACCGCCATAGCCGTTGCTCTAAGCGATGATCTTACTTCAGCAATTTTTGACTCGTCTGCTTGACCAAGTTGTTGATTCCGGTGCAAAAGTCCTATCTGAAAAATTAAATTTTAATTTTTTAATTTAACCTGATTAGTAAAGTTATATTTGTAAATTAAATAAAGGAAGGCGGAAGATACTAAATTATTTAAATATTATTTTACCTTAATCGACAATTTGACAATATTCTTTAGGACCTTTTCTGGCTGTCTTTTATCCAAATGCGGACTGTGTTTGGCAGTTTTTTCCATTAATTTGTAAAGATTATCTAAAAGGGATGTAGTAGCATCATCAATCAAAAATGATCTCCCTGTACCAGTTGATGCAAAACGACCAAGAAGTTTCTTCTGAGCTCGAAGACCTAAGTCACGAGCTCGACTTCCGGTCCCTCCTGATGGGTAAACTCCACCCCCTGTGGTTGCAGACTGCATTACTGTAATTATTTAATTATATTTTATTGACTATATATCACAATTATATCAAAGTGGATAATCAGAGTATATTCTAATTAATTTTGTAATAAATATTAAGAATAATTATGGGCAGAGTTTTTTAAGTTGAATAATGATAGGTCCCTTGTAGAAGAAAATAATTGGAACCGATTAGGACCGATTGACCCCATTTCAAAAACATCATTGAAACCTATTTACTAATCGGATTCAAAATGGTCTCGCCTGATTGAGCCCAATTAATAAATCGGTTTCAATGATGTTTTTGAAATGGGGTTAATCAGATCAATCGGTCCCAATTATTTTTTTCTACAAGGGGTGTGAATTTTTCCAAAATTACAAACTTTTAAATTCTAATTCAAAAAATACATAAGTTAAAAAAAATTTCAAAGTGACATGTTTGATAACATGTCTATTATTGTATTGACCCAAATTCATATAATGTTTGTTCATTTCTTTGGCATAGGGTCAGTTTCTTCTTATTTTCTTTGATTAAAATTATTATTACATTTAAAAATGCGCAAAAAGGAAAGAAAGGCAAACGTTTCGGCCACATATGGGGGCCCTCCTCAGTGCCATAAATTCAAAGATTAATTCAAAATTTCTGTAAAGGATTACAATATAGAAGATAATTAAAAAAAGAATTATCATAGAAATTAAAAACTTATCTCATTAAATGTAATAATAATTTTAATCAAAGAAAATAAGAAGAAACTGACCCTATGCCAAAGAAATGAACAAACATTAAAAAAAATTGTTGAAAAAACGTGCTATTTATAGTTTTCTCCAAGTACTTCACTCGATTTCTAAATCAGTGATTCTGATAATAACAGTTCTTACCATCAAACATGGGTAGTAATGCCGTTTCCTGTCGATGATAATGGAATCAGAAATCAAATAATGGTGCGGTGTGCACCGTATGATTCCAAGCCAACTAAAGGAACTAAAATGTGTGTCCAATTTCTTAAAACAATCTCATGATAAAATGATTAAATTAAAAAAACCTGGTTTGATAAAAGAAAAATTATAGCGGGAAAATTAATAAAAAGTGTTGCATTGAATGAGTCGATTGCAAATCATTTAGGAGAATTAGGGTTCGATGATCATTGAAGTTTGAAAAACTTTGTACCTTGATAAAGCAACCAACTCTGTAACTCCATTACCGCCGTTCCCCACGCCACCTGCAAAATGCAATTTTAATTTATTAATCATAGAAGTTTTTCAAAAATATTTAAAATTCGATACAAAATGTTAATTCAACAAATATTTTTATGAATTACTCTAAAATTGATTTCAAAATATGCAGCTAATAAATAATTCGATCATATAGACAACCCGGTAAGAAGGTATGGATTAAATTAGATAGTAACTCTTTTATTTAATTCAATACCGTTTTTGAAAATTACGTTTCAATCCAGAAGAGTATTAAAGAAGTAAAAGAAACGGATTGAAATGAATCCACCTACTAAATCGAGATTAAAACTTAGTCGAAAGTACCGCTTTAGTGGAACGGAATTGAACAGAATTAGCCTCAAAAAAGAAAGAAAAAAGTATATTTATTCATGTTAAGTTTACATGTCATTTTAATTTATGAATAGAATTTATTCTCAATTTTGAATTGATTAAATCAATGTGCATTTAATTTTTACAAAAGTTTCTCACTTTCATGTTTTTCATATTTAGTAAACATAACGTTCATTGTATTATTTGACAAATTTATTTAAGATATATTAATTTCATATTTAATATTTCTCTATTGTATTTTTTAAGGGAATTTATCTAAATTATTTACAGGCTGTTCAACAAGAGCGAGTCCTCGATTTTTCGAAAACTATTAGAGATTGTAAAACGTTTTTTTTTTTAAATAAAAGTACTCTCGAAGGACTACGGCACTACTATCTAATAGATAGTCAAGTCCCCATCGTATTAATATTAATTTAAAAATTAAAAATTAAATTAATAATTAATTAAAATTAAAAATTAATTTAAAAATAAAAGTAATATTAATTTCATATTTATTATTTCTCTATTGCATTTTTTAAGGGAATTTATCTAAATTATTTACAGGCTGTTCAACAAGAGCGAGTCCTCGATTTTTCGAAAACTATTAGAGATTGTAAAACGTTTTTTTTTTAAATAAAAGTACTCTCGAAGGACTACGGCACTACTACCTAATAGATAGTCAAGTCCCCATCGTTGTCCAGAATGGCCTGGCACCTTTTCGGCATGCTTTCCACTAATTTTTCAGCGTAGTCCGTTGATAATTCTTGCCATATCTTCCTGATTTTTTGCGAGAGCTGTTTCAGGATGAACACACGTTTTCCCGCAAGCTTCCTCTTTAAAACACTCCAGACGTTTTCGATTGGATTCGCATCGGGGGACTGTGATGGCCAGTCCAAAGTTGTGATGCCATTTTCTGTTTTCCAGGCGGTGCAGAGACGGCTTCGATGTTTCAGGTCGTTATCTTCTTGTAAGATCCAATTGGCCGTATCGGCTCCAAACATCTTTGTAGCAGACCTTAGAAGACCACGTTCATATATTTGGAGCATTTTCTGAGCATTCAATTTCTCGGTGAAGAGCTCTAAACACCCAAAACCGCGCTGTGAGAAGCATCCCCAAACATGGACCTTCACGGGGTGTTTAACGGTTCGCTGAAGTAATCTACTGCCAACGGTAGACCAGGCATACTTTATGGGAACCCATGCCCAGAACGACGCTTCATCAGAAAAAATGACATTCGACCAGTCACGGTCGAGATTTTCAGCAGCCCATGCCTTTCGTTTTTCCATATGGGTTTCTGAAAGCAGGGGTTTTTGCCTCGTGCTACCGTATTTTATATTCGATTTAGCCAGTCGCTGTCGAATGGTGTTTATACTGATGTTGACTCTTTTTTCGGCTAGAATAGCCTTGGCCTCTCGTAACCGTAGAGTGGGGAGACGCTCGAACAGCTTTATGATCGCTTTATCCTGCTTGCTCGTTGTTGCTCGCGATTTGCCTCTTTCAGGCAGATCGTCGACTGTTTTATTGGCTTTATAGCGCTCAACCCACTTCTTCACGAATGATTTCGACTTTTTGATGTATTTAGCAGCGGCTGTATAGGACATAAGTGGTCCCTTTGGATGGGTACACAAGAAGACTGCTTCAAAACGTTTCGCGTACACAGAACTCATTATGACTCACGTCTGCTCTCTCCGACGATTCGAGCGCTACTGAATCATACTGAATTAACAGTTAACTGAATCGCCTTGGTAATCAGTGCTCCCAGATCGTGGATAGAATTTACCCCCTCCATTTTGACATTTAATTGAAAAAAAGCAATTTTTCAAGTATAATTTGGGCAAAAGTTCAAATATAATAAAAGAACAACTTGAAAAAGTATTATACTTAAAAATTCCCCCAAATTATATTTGAAAAATTGTTTCTTTTGCAATAAATTGGTAGAGTGGAGGGGGTAAATACCATCCACGATCTGGGAGCACTGTTGGTAATTGCGCCGTAGTCCTTTGAATGTACTTTCATTAAAAAAAAAAAAGTTCAAAAATCTCTAATAGTTTTCGAAAAATCGAGAACTCGCTCTTGTTGAACTAAAAAAACTAAAAACTGTATTGCTTTGGATTAAAAGAGTTGAAAAATCGCCCATATTCAATTCATGAGTTCAAATTCATTCATAATCAATTCTGGAGTGGCTTCTTCAATTCTGCTGAATTCTGCTGACATTAAGAATTTGAGATGGACGCGCATGCATTCGTTACTATTGTCAAATGGAGCACGATAAACGTCCTTTAATCTTGCCAGGTATGCAAAATAGTTTATTCACATGTAGAGGGTTAGGCATAGTCATATTACCAGTTGAATCGATTATTTGTAAGGAGCGTCAAGGCAAACCAGAGATTCTCATTCACATCGAAGTTTTAAAATTTTTATACATGCTCATGATATAAATAAAAACTATTACTATGAGACACATTAAAAGACATATTTGACCAGTTTTGATTAATAAATTAATGTCAGCAAACAAAAATTAAGTAACGAAATAAAAAAACAATTACGAAGATTTAGGCAGTAACGAGATAATCTGATTTATTAAGATTCTTCTTGATAGATATGAGAATCTTCGAATAACTGTTAATTATTTTTGAAGTGATTATGCAATCAGATGTTGATTGGCTGTTTTTTAACTGCTTTAATAAGAGGAATTTAAACTTGAAGAAAAGTGAATAATTTTGATTTCTTTTGGTCGCCTGAAAATTGCTTTGCCTGTCAATTTAACCGGTCATGTTTCTTTGGGATGCATTAATTAAACTGCTTTGCGCATTGCGGTTTTACATATTTATATACGATAATATACTGTGAGTGACACTTTCAGGATGGAATAAATTAGGGGCGTGTTATATGCATTCTAGGAATTAGGTATTTTCACTTCATTAACATCTAACTTCATATCGTCGAGCAGTGAGAAAATTGCTTTCATTGGAAATGATCGAAAGTATCGAATTAAAATTCATTCCGAGCGAATCAGAGCTATTTCGAGCCATTCCGGAATCTGTTTCCGAGTCATTCCGAACCAATCCGAAAAACGTTTCGGATCTCGTTTTATGAAAAAGGGTCAAAAATCAATTAAAACTCACTTTTTAATCCGAATAAATCTGAGCTCAGATTGATGTTTGACCGTTTTTAATAAAACGAGATATAAAACATTTTTCGGATCGGTTCGAAATGATTCTAAATGTTCAGGGAACAAATTTCGAAATGGCCATTCCGGAATCTGTTTCCGAGTCATTCCGAACCAATCCGAAAAACGCTTCGTATCTCGTTTTATGACAATCAAGCAAAAATAAATTCAAAGCCACTTTTCAATCCGAATAAATTCGAACTCGGATTGATCTAAACAGAATTTTCAATCCGATGAATCCGAGGTTGAAATAATTCGGATTGGAATTCAATCCGAGCAAATCATAGCTATTCAGAGACATTCCGAATTTTATTCCCTGAAACTCAAATTGTTTTGTATTGAAAGCTTAGTTCGGATTGACGCCCCGAATTAAAGCGGAATGGATCCGATAAAATCGGATTGATTTTTGACCGTTTTTCATTAAAGGGAGATACAAAATGCTTTTGGATTAGTTCGAAATGACTGTAAATGTTCAGGGAACAAATTTCAAAATAGGTCGAAATAGCTATGACTCGCTCGGATTGAATTCCAATCCAAATGAATCTGAAGTAAGTCTTTAATTCGAATAAATCCGAGGTTGAAATAATTCGGATTCATCCGGATTGGAACTCAATCTGAGCGAATGAGAGCTAATCCAAGCCATTCCAAAATCTGTTTCCGAACCATTCGAAATCATTTCGAACCAATCCAAAAAGCATTTTGTATCTTGATTTATGAAAAACGGTCAAAAATCAATCCGATTTTATCGGATCCATTCCGCTTTAATTCGGGGCATCAATCCGAACCAAGCTTTCAATATAAAACAATCTGAATTTGGATAGATCCAAACTAAATTTTCAATCCGAATCATTCCGACTTCGTATTTATTCGGATTGGGAACTCGGTTTAGATAAATCCAAGCTTGGATTGCTTCAGATTCATTCGGATTGAAAACTTGATTTTAATTCATTCGGATTGACTCGGATTAATCTAAATGATTCTAAATGGTTCGAAAACGGATTGCGGAATGGTTCGGAATAGCTCTAATTCGTTCGGAATGAATTTCAATGCGATAATTTCGCCAGGGATATAGGAAGGGATCTTATTTTCAAATTTCTACAGCAGAAAATAATTTTTCGAAAAAAATTTATTGGTGAAAATATGTTTTATTATGCAAAAAGAAGCAAACTAAATAATAAAATTATCGTAATTAAAAATTTGGCAAAATTAGTCCTTATTGTTCTGTTTAATTTATTTTGCATAATAAAACATATTTTCGCTCATCAAATTTTTCCTAAAAATGCTTTTTACTGCAGAAATTCGAAAATGAGATTCCTTCCCATACATTTCCAATGAAAGTAATGAAGTAATGAAGTGGAAATACTTAATTAGGAACGCTTAAATATATGTATATGTCAAATTTAAGAGTATTGATTTCGAAGTACCGTTATTTTAAATTTGTTTTAGTGTATTGAATTATTTTTAGTTCGAGATATAAATTGTTCTAAAAGAAATATGAAAACTGGATAAAAATTCGTTTTTAGGACAGATCGTTAGAAATTATAAAATAAATTTTGAATTCTCGTTCGTTTTTTCAATCCTGAAGTGGCAGCTGTTATGAACTGTTGCTTAAATTCCAATAGCAACAGCTGTACGGTTAGCACCCCTATTCGTACACTTTTCATCCAAGGATACCCACCAGCTGCCATCCCAACGATTGCAAGTTATGGTGAGGTCATCATGCGTCTCTCATACACGAATACACTTTATACTTTCACGCATAAGACATTTCTCGTCGAGGACAACTCACAAAGTTGCGCAAATTAATGTTATTACGCGAGATGAAAACTGTTTACGTATTTAGGTTCCTCAAAGTGTAGATATAACTATACTTTTTTAGCTTGACTTAATTTTAAATTTAACTACATCTTTTTTCTTCTCTTTGAAAAATATCTTTTGACCATCTCGGATTTTATCAACACATTTTCACGGAAAATGGTGTCAGGGATAAATGAAAAAATAATTTTAATTATTATTTGAAGGCAATATTTATTTGATTTGCAATATACCTTAAATTACATAGAAATTTCAAAGTTTCGTATTTAGCACAATCAAATTTCTAAGCATCCAAAATTCAAATTGTAAAGATGTAAGCTTTTATTTCAATTATGTATCAGAGATATCTAAATCCCAATTTTCATATTGCAAGTCATGTATATTGATATAAAAATGAATTGATCGATTCTTAATTCTCGGATTTAAAAAATGTGCAAAATTTAAAATGGGTAAAGCCCTTATGAAAAAGAAGTATTGGTAAGTATTGGATCCAGTACTATTTTCGAAAAAAACTATTAGATTTCTAATACTTATTCGCGAAAAAAGTATTAGATCCAATACTTACCAATACTTCATTTTCATAAGGGAGTTTAATTTATTGACTGTGAAATAGATATTAACTTTACTAGAGCAATTGCAAGTTAATAAATTTAAGTAGATTCTGGCTCACAGAGATTCGTTGAGCTCGTTAAATTATAATTAAAACTGTTTTTCATGCCTTGATCATGTTCAACTGTACACATGTATAAAAAAAGGACAAGAAAAATGGACAATCCACGTGCTCATCAGCATACGAGTTTAATAGGGCACCGACCCAAGAAAGCCATAACAACAAAAGACTCATTTACTACTTTCTTTCATTAGCACACTCAAATTTATGAGCATTTTGATTTCAGTAATATTAATTACGTTGAAAATTTAAGTGCATTCTAATTATACTCTTTAAATCTGAATCAGTCAAAATCTACTGATTATCAGTGAAATTTAACTGATTCAAATAGCTAAAAAGAGGTTACTGTGAAGCAATCAAATTTCAGTGATTACTTCAGTAAAAAATTAACTGATTTGACAGTAAAAATATTTTTTCACTGACGAATCAGTGAAAATTAATTGATTTAATAGTGAAATATATATTTTTCACTGGTGAATCAGTAAAAAAAAGCAAATCACTGATTCAATCAGTGAAAATTTGACTGATTCAGATTGAGAGAGAAGAGCTCATAGTTTCTATCGCAACTCTTCCCAACGGTCATATATAATTAAATTTAAATTTTAACAAATATTAAAGCTCAATTAGAAGAATAAACGTTTTTTAAAAACTAATCGCTCTATAAAAATGAAATTAACATTTCAATAACGAGGCAAATTGTGTAAGTAGTATGAGTCATATTGAACCATTCCATCACTAGGAGTAAGAATGATGGTTCTTCAGTTTAAAAAGTTAAAATTCTGTTTCATTTAATATTTTTTGATTTACCTTTAACTCACATTAAATTTCTATTATTGGATCAAGTTATAAATTATAAATTTTTTAGTTAAAGAAACATTGAACTGCCTTCTACTTTTGAGAAAGCAGATATTGATTCTCATGATCCTATTTTAGAAGGCTAACAAGTCACGTAACGTTTCCTGAATAGTCTGTTATTATAATGAATTACACTGTTTTCTTTTCTACGTCTTGAAAATTTGTAATAAACGATTTCAGTGCACTGGCATACATGAGATGTACCATTTCCGGTTGGCAATGATTAAAGAGTTAACAAGTACATATGGCCTGTCTGCTGCAGTTTTTTTAGTCGAATTTATAAAGTTCTTAAAACTTCAAACTTGTAAATAAATATCTATTAAAATATTATTTGCATAATTTTTAAATTCAAGTTCACTTTTGAGCAAACAAATTATGTTTTCAGAACATAATTAAAGCTTAGGGAAATATTTTGCAATATTGAAGATTTTAAAATGATTAAAATTTTGCTAGTGTGAAATAAAAATAAAAGTCAATTGAAGTTCAACCCAGTTGAGGATTTTTAAGTAAAAATCCAAACAACTCCAAAATAATATCTTTTCAAATTGAAAACACCAAAATAAAACGTCTTCAAAATTCGATTTCTTCCAATTCAATTTATTATGACTATGTTAAAATCATTGGAGTCATTTAATTGCTTCTAGGAATATAAAAATGTACTGACCTTTGCGAATGAAGTGGTCGCAAAAGCGACCCAGACTTCTACAAAACCTTTGGTCGAGGGAAAACCAATTCAGCACTTTCCAAGTAATCTTGAGAAAAAATCACACTTCCATGATTAGAACAAAAGAATTGTTATTTACGTTTTAAACTCCAGTGACACACTTTGTAGGACAGTAAAATTAATTTGTGCCAACGAACACCCAAAACTTTTAACTGTTAACAGGTAAAATAAAGTTAATTGAGCGGCTTCTGACAAGCGAGGCACACATTCACTGAGATCAAACGACTGCCTGCGACGGTCGAACGTCATCTGCAGGCGAACCCACCCCGGTTACCATGGATTCATGTATAGGTAGGTAGAGGGAGAAGCGTGCCAACTGGAGCGACTTACGTCTCGTGCGTGATAATGATAATAACTGTAACTGTTGATTTACAATTTTCAAGAAATATATTGATCACTTGCTATTTCAAACTTTTTTCAAGTATTATTTTAAATAACTTTTTGCAATTTTATTCAATGAAAAACATCAGTTGTCAAGCTTCGCAATAAATTAACAAAATAATTATTTTACTTTAATAAGAACTCTTTCTACCATTTACACTATTACTTGAACGCTTAAATTAAAAAGGCTCCAAGTATAAACATAAAAATAAGACGAATACAAATTTGAAAAAGGTATACTTGATGTAAGAATACGTAAAAAGAATTTTGCATAATATTTATTGTAACTTTTTAACTATCACAAATAATATTTCATTTCTTAATGTAGATAAGTCAGTTTCATTGCGTGACTTTTAAACATTAACTTTACAGTCTTTACAATGTTCTTAAGTTTTGCAAATTATAAAATAAATCTATCTTGAATTAACAGGTGCTTTCCTCTGATTCTTTATATTCGTTATTAATTGACGAATGTGGAACAGGTATACTGTGACGTTTATAATGCATTGTATTTAAACAACTTACTTTTAAAAACAATTAAATTCTTTTCTTTATTTACTTTGTGCGATAAATAGTTCATTTTTCTGATCCAATTAATTTAATATTTACAAAAATTTACATTATCATAGAGAAATGTAATAAAATATTTAAATTATCTAAAATAGTTTGTTTTATAAAAAAATAGAAAAAAAGTTTTCAAAATAATGTTGAGAATTCAGCTAAATAAAAAAAACTTTTCAAATTAGACTTTAAAGGAGAATCAATTCAGTTTTGATCTCTGAAAATGAATATGATAACCCATTTTCCTAAATTCGATTTACCTTTCCTCTGTGTACTTGACTTGACATTAGGTTCTTGAACACTTGTTTCTCCACTTTTTGTGAATTTCTTGCAAATATAAGTAAGCACGTTGAGAGATATTGAGGGCAGCATGTATGGCACATAGACTAGGCTCTCCTAATAGACTTAGGCCACATAAACCTGCGCATCGAATTTTATTCTTTGCGATCACTGGTCTCAGTATCTTAAAAATAATATTTGAGACAAGGCAACATTGAATTTTAGTTTTAAACTTGACTTGTCTTTAATAAATTAATCATTTTAATCTTAAGATGACTAGTAATGTCACTACATCGGTTAATACTGGGCATACGCTACTATAGTGACGTTACTATCCCTCTAAAAGTTAATCCTAAGATGCTACACCAATATTTTGATCTGCTAGAAATTCATTACTGCCTCTAGTAAGAACAAAAAAATAATATATTATAAAACAGAAACAAATAAACTTACCTAAATAAGTGTGAAGGGGATCGGCACGAACGTGGTTAAATTTGGCAAATCCTCCTGCTACTGTGTCTTGCGTAGTTAAAACAAATGCTCGATTTTCTTCAGAGTTTGACAAAGAACTAACGCCCAGCATTTCCAAGGTAGCTCCAATCCAAAAACTGTAACAAGTGTCGGAGGGTTTCCCAGGTCTTCCGTGAAAACCACCGTCTTGTCTCATAAGGCACCACCTTCTTAATCTGTTGAGTTTTTTCTCAGACAAAACATCTAATTTATTCATTAAGAAAAGGCTGGCGATGGCACAGAAAGTAGAACCTCCATGAGACTCCAGACCTGGACCCTGACCAATCGCTCCATCGTAAGACTAAGAAAAGAAAACGATATTAAATTATTTAAAGAGTTAAAAACTGTAAAAGCTATTCAAATTTATTAGTTTATGGTTGAAAAAATAAAAATATCTTACTATACTCTTCAAAATGTAGTCAATAGCCTTCTGTTGATCAATCCCCGACCAGTCATTCAAAATATACGAAACGCAACAGGCACAATAGAGAAATCTCATATCGCTCTCACTGCCAGTGATCATAGCAGTGAAACATCCATCAGGATTTTGACAAGCCCTTATTCCCTCGATAATGGATTTTTTATCTACTCTGCTCAGATTGTCTCCTAGGATCAAAAGTGTAGCTAATCCAGTGTAAGTCATCGCCAGATGACCACATTCATATTTCGTTGCTTCCTTTGGTAATGTCGTGGATGCTTGAAATCCAGATTTGGATCCAGCTCCACTTATTTGTAATTTATATATCCATTCTATCGCTTCTTCCTTCTGCTCATTGCTAAGCTCACTAAGAGAATCAAGAATATCTAATCCTGATATCGCGAAAAATGCAAATGTCAGCCTAGTTGAATCAATTGAAGCGCAATCGCTTGGCATCAACTGCAGAATTATTTTAAAGTACCTGGCATGAATCTTTTTAACTAATTCTAACTCTGGTGGCATGACTTTGTGCAACATAAAAAATATTCGAATTCGTGTATAAAATCATACGATTTATAAAACTGATTTCATCAATCCTGTAAACAAAGATATAATAATCAACTTAAAATTACAAGCACTTTGGTATTTGAAAGCTTAAATAAATACACGGATTATTTCATGTTACGTACACATATCCGTGGACGACTAACTCTGACAGATTCTTTCCAGAGATGTTCGTCCACGAATCCATGGACGATTAACCTAAAGGCTCTGAATAAATCATTGTAAATAACTTTATCAAATATAGTAATTGAAAGTTTGTACCTTTAAATTGTATGAATGATATTTGATATCCAGATATAGAAAAACTCGAATAATAAAAAAAATGTTGTCTTTTTTTGAGTGAAAGTGTTTCTGAAATCCTACTGTGAGTCATACTTTCAAAAAAACTTTTATATGATTGCTCTTCTTCCTTTTCTTGAATATCCAATTTTCTAACCTTTTTATTCTGCCCAGTTGAATTATAGGTTATGAAATATTTTGAATTATATATATGATCATTCTAAACACTTTTTACACTTTCAGTGAACTTTATTTTTATTGTTGTTACCGAAATCAGAGTTTAATTAAAAGATTATTCTGATTATATGGAAAGCATGAATAAGTCTCACACGGTGCTAAAAGTATGATTATACATACATTCTAAAATAAAATGTTGTGGATCTTTTAAATCTTTTGGTTTCTTGGTTCCTTCAGGCTGCTTCAGGTTATTTTTATATCGTGCTTTATCCATAGACGTAAAACACTATAGATCCAGTTTGAAACATCGGTAATCGGTGACATCACTGGTTGATTTAAGATGCAGATATACCTACACCAGGGTTGCGAAGGTAAAATACCTAACGTAATTTACTTGGTTTTCTAGACGTAATTTACTATGTATATTACGTGGAGGTTTTCTACACGTAATTTACGTATATGCTAGACTTGAAGTTTTGGCCGGTGCGCAAGCTAACCTAATTTTTGTTTATAATTTAAATATAAGTAAGAGTGGTAGTCCAATGTACGAAAATTACTTTTTTCCAGGAAAAGATGCATTGCCATTGAAAATGATTTGCTAGCAGATGAGCAGATGCATATTGACAAAAGGCAAGATAGCACTTGCACTTTAAGTATGAGTCTTGTGCTCAATAAAAGCAATATTTCTTCAGAAGGAATAGTGCTGTTAAACAATAACGCTAAAGTAAGTCTTGTGCTTAATGCTTATATGAAATAAAACTTCAATATGATGTCAATTAAAAAGAATTTACCGTGGCTAAAATTATTTAATAGTAAAGATGGTTCACAAAAGAAATGACAAATGTTCTCAATTTTGCACAAATTATAATATAACTATTAAATTTAGTTTATGTCTTTTTAGTACTTTTTTCAATGAACAATTTTTTTCTTGAGTTAGAAATCGAATGATATAGACTTTATAAAACTATTTTTCTAAATCTCAAGACTCAACAACTAGCTGACATGTCAAAAAATTAAGCTTATAAATAAATAGGATACGTTGCCGATAGGTGTCCTCGTAGACAATTTCAAACTCTTATATCGCAAATAAATGCAAATTAAATTCAAATTTAAAGAATATATAATTTTTCTGTGGAAAAAAGACGCCTTCGACTGCGCTGGGATTCGAGCCCAGGTCTAGCAGTCGACCAGCAATCTAAATACCTGGGCTCGAATCCCAGCGCAGTCGAAAGCGTTATTATTAAAGCTATCAATATTATTTTATTTTGCTGTAAATAAAGGATCACTGAAAAGCTTATAAGCTTTACTTTACGATTTTTAAAAGGATTATCTATTTCTGTAAGGTCCTCTTGAGATGGATGATTGTTATTCTCAGAATTGTATATTTTCCTTGATTTCACTTTACAGACGTTTCTTAACATAAATAAAACAATAATTTAGTATAAGTATAAAGCAAAGTGATCACAGCATTAACATACATTATGAAGTCTGTATATTACTATAAAATTTAGTGAAAAGAAATTTACGTTATCCTGAATATAACATATTACAGTAGTTCGGTAAATATTTATAACTTCTCTAGGTTTTCTATTAAAATTATTGATATTCCAGTGATTAGCAAAAGATAATAAAAAATTATTTATTTACCTGTGACCTAAAAGCCGATCGTAAGCACTGTTTTTTCAAACTTTGTCTCACTGTAAACATTTTGCCACAATTTTATCAGTTTCTTTTAAACACTTGAAATTCAATTCTGACCATGGGATTTTATTTGCGCATTTCATTATTTTTCCTCCTTCAGATTTGCTCATTTTATATTTTGATTTTAATTTCGACACTTGCCGAATTAAGAAAAATGCAAATTTAAATTTTAACTATAAGTAATTGCATAAACAAACACAACAAGAGAGATTATACATACTCTTTTGAGGTTCGCTACCTTGAATATGTAATTAACTACAGTTTTCGACGTAAATTCCGTATAATACGTATAATACGTAATTTACATGGAAAGCCTCGAGTTACGCGTAATTTTGCAACCCTGACCTACACTGTAAAAAATTTCAGCGGAATTTTACATCGCCAGACGAGGGACATAAAATGCGACCCTCGTTAGACGGTGTAAAATTACGGATGGAACGAAAATTACAGACATTTTGTAAATTTCTATCCTTGATCGTAAAACTCCATCTAGTCGTGAATTTTACGAACTGTTACTGTATTATTCCTAACCATGTCCGTCATTATACGTAACGTGGAACGAAAATTCCGGCTTTGGATGGAAAATTCAATTAATGGGTGGAATTTCCCATCCACATCCTGGATTATTTTATATATATATATATATATACATTATCAAAATTCTGTATTGAGAACTTTAGATAATCGTATTTACTTAATAAATGAAATATTTTCAATTTAAACTGACAATAATAAATCTTAAACTGCAAAATTGAACACGGAGTAATCATTGAAGTTTTAAACGATTTTTACAAACCTTTTACGATTTAATTTCGCACATTTCTTATTTTATAATTCAAAATTAAATCATGTAGGGTTTATATAAATTGTATCAAATTTCAGTTATTACTTGATTTTGTGGTACAGGATGTCTCGGTACTAGTTGGAATTAAAAATATGAAATGTATTAAATAAATGATGATTATGTAGAATTATGTATTTCCAAAATGTCGGGTTTATAATAACGACATGAAGAATTGAAAACAACCGAACAGCGAATGCAGAGCTCGGAAACGCAAAATTTCGAAAGTGAACTGAAAATTACGAACAGCGAAATGAAGATTAAATTCTCATCCGAAAATTTACAGCTAGGCGGTAATTTTGCGCAAACCTCAAACAAAATTTCAGTTCACGTTTGGAAAATTCATACGACAGACGATGCGATTTTACATCGCTTAACAAGCGTCATTTTATGTCCAACGCTTATCGAAGTGATTTTACACACTTGTCGGAAAATCACATCCTCCATCAATATAAATTTACGGAACTAAGTAAATTTACACAGAGAGGCGCTGTGATTTTACGAATCTTCCATAATTTTCCCTAGATCAATTTTTACAGTGTAGTGTCGTAAAGCATCATGAAACATTGGGAAAATGATACGTTTCTTAATGGTGCATTTATACCTCTGTCTGACTAACTGATGCGGACAGAAAATACATAAGAGCAAAAAAGACAGACGTTTTCTTTCTGTCCAATTTTACATTGTCTGTCTTTTTTGCTCTTATGTATTTTCTGTCCACACCGTTCAGGCAGACAGAGGTATAAATGCACCATAAAACTTTTGAAACATTTCAAAGTTTCCAAAGTTTCAAGCATAATAGCGGGAAAATTCAAACTAATTGAATTTTCGACATTCATAAACAAATTGCATAAATAATCAAATAAATAACTAATTTATATAGATAATTTGAATAAATAAATAATTTTAATTAATTAGAAAGATTAAATCATGTGATTCGAATGTAAATTATATAGTATTTTGGTTTTTTTAATTGATTGTCTTAGAATTAATTTGTGCTTCTGCACTGGGAAAAAAAACATGGTGAAATCAACGGGAAAGAGTCCCGTCGCCAATTTCACGTTGGCGTAGCGTTGCTCTCCCGTTGAATCGCCGGTGCTATTCAACGTTGCACTGACGGTAGAGCCAACTTTAAATCTCCCAAAAATGATCAGCTGTGGCAATACCGCAATACTCGCGATTGTTCTTTTCAGTTCTTTTGTTTTCCTAATTATATGTATATTGGTATTTAAAAGCAAAGCACTGCCAATTTCCTTATCTAACCTAATGTTGTAAAGGCGCCGATGCTCCTTCCCGTCAATGCAACGGGAATTTCCGGATAACCTGACGGTTTTTTTTTCCCAGTGTGGTGACCCATTTTCCAAGAACTCAGGTTATAATCTCTTCTCCTATATCTATCATTCCCCATGATTTTAAGAAGAAAATTTTAACACTTCCCAATAGTGTCGTTAATGCTTATGTCTGATAGCCATAAACCACGGTAGTATAGACAGGTCTGGAAACTCCCGTGGTGAGGGATCTTCCCCTCTTGTAGTCGGAATGTTTCATATTTTCGAATGACTCCGAATGACCGCACTATATCATGTATGCATATAGCATGGAGACTAGATATAAGGAGACCAATCTCTTATGGCCGTACTTCACAAAACACGAAATGAAGTTCTGCCAAGTACTTAGTTAGGAAACTTCCCGATGAGGGCATATGTGTTCCCTGAGTGCAAAATGGCGGCATCCACGGTTTATAAGCATCGTGTATTAGACGTCGCCATTTTGCACCCAGGGAACACACATGCCCTCATCGGGAAGTTTTGTATCTATGTACTTGGCAGAACTTCATTTCGTGAATGGATATATGGAGATTGGTCTCCTTATATCTAGTCTCCATGGGTAGTATAAACAGGTGTGATCGCTTGGGCAGCGCTGCAATCGAGTAGTTGAAGTAATACCCGTGGTTTACAGACAGCTTTCACAGTTGACTGCGTTCTGGGTATATCTATATACATACATGATATAGTGCAGCCATTCGGGCCACTACTCGATACTAGCGCTCTCCGTGGCGAAACTATGAAACATTCTGTCTACAAGAGGGGAAGATCCCTCACCACGGGAGTTTCCAGACCTGTCTATACTACCGTGGTTTATACTTCCGTGCCATAAACTTACAATATAACCTAGAGTCGAGCGCTATACAAAATATTAATCCAGAAATTCAATCAAAAAGTAAACATGGTACTGGAATCTGGAAAGGGAATCGTACCTTGGGCTTGGTATGAGACTATGAGATAGATTGAGTACTTTCCTTAAGTTTCTTACTTTCTTGCCAGTTTCCTTTCTTCGCCTATTCAGCACACAAGTCTGACATTAGTGAACGGAAGGTGTTGTTACCAAACTAATCAAAACACAGTAATTGTTTTCAAGTCTAATAATTCCATGACTGACAGTTCTCTAACAGAGGAAAAATAGGATCATGTATTAGGTATGAATTAAAATTCACGGATGCACAATTGTACATTTAATTTTTCTATATAAGCAATGAACGCTATATATATAATAAAAACATTTAGTACAGCGTGAACAAATCAAAAGTCGCTAACTATTTTTCAGTTAAATCTTTAATTTCAAATTAGTTAATACTCATCAGATTTTGCTCCTGACTTACCTCTGTTTTTTATTGGTAGTTTTATTCACCCCTTGATATAAATACTAATATCGAAAAACATGCTGCGCCGATAATTTGTATTTATAAAGGGTAACTGAAAATATAACTGAAAATAATAATCTTGTATCCAACTCAAAATTGAAGAAGTTTATAGAAATTTAAACAAATTAGAAGCCTATTTTAATAAATTAACACTCTTTTTATAGTTATAATAAATTCATATAAAGGTGGATACGAAGGTCGTGTGTTATCTCCTGCACGATTATTCTTTATCATATTGAAATGGTTAAATTGTGAAGCTAAAAGATAATGTATTTATACTGTAGAGTCACCCTAGGTTGTGATGCTGCACATGTAGTCTTAATAAGATTTCAAATCAACTAATAAAATTACGTTCTAAGACAATTAATTTTTTTAATTAAAACAATTTATAATAATAATTTAAAATTTTTAATGGTTTTATAGTATTTAACTAAACTTATGCTATTAAATATTAACGTACACTCATATCTTATAACATGCGTTTGATTTAAAGCTATTAAACCATATTTAGATGCTCCAAAATCAATTGTGTATTATTAAGGGCAGGTGATACTTAGAAAATTAGCAAATTTTATTGATTCCAGGTTTCTACATGTTTGTGTATAAATGAAACCGACTCCGAAAGTTTTAGGTAATTTGACTAAGAATTGGTTTGTTTCGATTTTATTTTATAATGATGCAGAGTTATAATTAAATTTAGTTCATCTCGTTTCGGTCAATGGAAAAAGGTTTAACGGCCATGTCGCTAAAGTAGAGCCATATTAGTATCTTCTTGTCCATAATCACATCCCTCATACAGCAAAGGTAAGCAAGGATAAAAATTGTAAAGACCTAAAAATATTTGACATTAAACTACATTATCTTATTGGTAAATACTCATTTTCTTCAAATTCTTTTGTTAAAAAAGAGAATAAAACCGTGATAAAAAATATATCAAATCAATTATTATCGGAACTTTATGCTTGAAAATCAATCCTAAATTTAAATGCGTTTTACTTAGTAATTATTCAATAAACGTTAAATAAAATTATCAAAAAGAACGTTATTGAATGGGATTGAGAATTTTAGTTTTCAGTTATTTCAGAAAGTATTGAAGAGTGTTCAGAAAAATTCGTCAAAATGTTGGATTGAAATATATTGCACTTTTTTCATTTTATATCTTATTTCATGGATTCAAAAAATGCACAATCAAGAATTTGTATGCATTGAATAATTGCTCTATTCATATAAGAATAATAAATCTGTAATCTATTTGAATGCAAACCTTCTTGCACAGGATACAATATGAAAGTTATCACTATTCAATAAAATTCAGCATTTTCAGATAAAAATCAACACATTTAAACATGTAAAAACATTTTCATTTAATTAAAAGAGATTCTAAATTCGATTTTTTAATTATCGCTTACATCTTATTCTTGCTTACAACACAAAATCTTATTTGCTAACAGTGTTTGCAAAATTGTTACCGTCATGAATGACCTAACGATCTTCTATCAGCAGTCCACAACAATTACGTTTTTGTAATAATTGTCTCTTTGTTCTGAGACATACAAATGGAAAGTTTTAAAAGTTTTATTAACTTTTATTTTCTTTCTAACTTTTCAAGCTCTCATTCGAAAGCCTCATATTATCTATTATTGGATTTTAGTACCACGTTGGAATTTAATATCTGTAAATGGGGCAAACAGACTTACTCATATCATAATCACAATCGCAAGAATTTTAGGGGCGTTTTTACCTGAAAAGGTTCAATAGCAGTAAACTTCTCCAGCTTTCCTTTTCCGTACTTTTCCACTGATCTCTGTTGGAATGATACAATACTAAAGTATCGTTTTCTTGTAATGCTTTATACAAATACAGATGCGGGTGCAAATGTAATCAAACTTTTCCATGATGAAAAGAGGAGAAAATTATATGAAATGTACATCTCTTTGAAAAATTTTTTAGAATATTTTTTAGGATTTGATTAGATTCACTCTCCCTACGTATCGTAATCAATTTTATGGCAAAATATCAACTCGACAAAAATATTCCTTCGAAGAAAAGTATAGATTTGAGAATGTTCATAAAATGTATAATTGCAAAACTTGAAAAGTCATAGACGTAGATATCTACTTAGTGATTCACTAAAGATTATAGGTACAGAAAGTAAATGATGATCATGACTCATTGGAGAGAACGCTTGCAAATGACACGATCGATAATTGAAATGCAATCTCGTTGAAAAATGTAAAAAAATGTCTGAAAATAATGTCTTATTTTTTGTAGTTATCAATGTTTGCAATTATTTAATTAGAACCTTGTTAAAATTGATACAAAGTGATAGCTCTCTTTAATCAACAGCCATTTCTGGATACATGGAAAAGCATTTTTAGTTTTCTTTAATTTCTTTAAGACGAGATACTTAATTGATTAGCAATGTAGATATTGTTATCTAAAGGTCACTCTGTTTTATTTCATCAATTTGTATACTAATTTCTTCAATTGCGAAAGTTTTATTATATCACAATTTTATTTTTTTGACATGGGTTTCGTTGACTTTATCTAGTTTCTTCTTTTTATTCATTTCTACACTTTTTTACATTCTCATCATAAATGAAGAGGTATTAGTTTTATGTGAAAAATGACTTTCGAAATTTTCATCAAATCTTTACGTTTTGAGACCCCCTGAGTCAGAAAAAACGGTTTTTATGAAAGTGACTGTCAATAGAATTATCGGATTGAATTGAGCTTTACTATATAAAAAGTAAGAAGTTCGTTGAACCGCCACATCCGACCAAAATTGTGAAATTAAGAGCATATTTTGTGTTTTTGAAAAAATTCAGAATTCCTATACTGATTTCTGATAGAGTTCATAAATCTCTACTAACTATACTAATAACATTTCTGAATTAAACTAAAATTAGGAAAGTTACAGTATGTTAAAACCTGAAAAAATCAATATCTAAATTCCATTTTTTAGTTAAATTATACGGGATACGAAAAAAAAGTTATGATACCAAATTGTTTACTACATAAAGATCTACAACATTTAATCGCAACATTTTCTCATAAGATCTATATTTTTCTTTTTAATTTAAAATATTAAAAATCAAGAATTCCATTTTTTAACCAAAATATGCGAGATACGAAAAAATGAAATGCAAAATTGTTTGCTTAGTTAAAGTTTACGATTGTTCATCCTTTTAGAGATATTTGGAAGAAAATAAATTTTTTAATCTTGTAAATTATTAGAAAATTACAGAAATGTATAGAGAAAATCGAGCGCGAATGTGATGATGAGACAAATTAAGTAACTTTGAGAAAATGTAATTCACATTTACAATATTATAAAATTGACTTGAGCTACAGTATCAAATTACAAGAAATTAACTTAAATTTCAGAATCTACACAATTGTAATTTGTAACTGTTTGTGTGATATATTCCAGTGGAGTGAAATGAGAAGAATTAAATTTTAAGGGTACTGGCGATAAGTATAAATAATTGTTTGAAAATGTTCACTGAAAAAGGAATAAAATGAGCCGTGCCCCTTCGACTGTAACAAAACTTTTCCAATATCTTATAGCCTGGCAAACAACGATAACCAGGAACACGTGCAAACAGTATTCGAGTCAGCAAAAACACGGTACAGTAGCACTTATGCCGATAAATCTTTGACTTTCTGATAGAAGCTCGTTATTATGGTGCCTTTATCTAAATCGCATTTCCCTACTGTTCTTTAGTTATCCGAGAATGATAGAAAATTCATGATTCGCATACGTTGCACCGATTCATTCGTCAAGAAAAAGAGGACGAGTCTGTAACTCATCAATCACAAACGCTTTGCAATTATCATAATCTTTTCTTTTTCTTCTTTTTTTCCTTTATTTCGAAAAACAATTCCTCACTTTATTATTTTATTCTCTATACACTCTACGTTTATTTTACATATTTTATATATTTTTCAGGGAATCTAGAATTCTCGATGCTGGGATAATAAAGGACATTTCATCTAAGATCTAATTCTTATTATTCAATTATCCTTTAATCAAATCAATCAACTCATCCATAAATTTTCCAAATCTAAACTGATAAACAAGAATCTTCGAGAGTATCAATTCTATGAATCAAGCATCAATTTTTTTCAATAAATTGCTGTGGCTCATAAATGAATTGTTAACATCTCTATATCTCAGATTTGAGTCTGTAACTCCAAATTTCAAAGGACTTATAAATAGTGAATTTTTAAATTCAGGATATTCATCTTTCAAGCAGAAGGCGGAAATTTGAAAATAAAATTGAAAATTTGAAGGATATTCAGGGAGAGAGTCATGAAACTACCAGGAAATTTTAAATCTTGATCTTGCTGAACACCCTGATAATATTTCACGCAAACAGCGTCACCTCCAACCTACATCTAACACACAATTGCAAAATGTCTCGACGACCATTGATAAGAAATCGAGCACCCTCGTATATAGTGTCTTATGAACGGAAAATCGTTCGGCACGGGACTTGGCCGCTCTGATAATTGTCCGGGCCACGTCCCGAAGTTATCAAGTCTTCTGTTTAATGCACATTACGTACAGTACTCCTATAACCGTCTCCCTGGCCACTGCTCCCTCGCTTTTTTTCCCCACAAAGTTCATCTTCTCACTTGTTCTCCTTCAGTGGAGCTTTGACAAAATAAAAAATTGATAGGCTTAACGAGAATGCGAGGATCTTATATAAGCTAAACATATATACAACTTGCGGTTATAACACGTTACATCTGTCTCAGGTTTCACAAATCTGCGTCTTAAACTCCAAGGTTCTGAATACTCAGGTGATTCTGCTAGTCTTAAAATTTCGAAATAGAATCTTTACTTCTGATTATAGTCTCTAATTTAATCTTAGTTACTTTTAGAAGATTGAATTTGTGGAAGGAAAAGTGAATTTAAGGGAAGTGAGATATTGGTCTTATTTTTAAAATTAAGCAAGCTTTAAAAAATATTTCAGCAATTTACTTGAAATGTAAAAGACGAGACTTTTGAGATATGGAGTTTGAAATTAAAGTTTATATCAGAAATGTGAAAGTGTCAGTTTATAGATAAAAAATACTGAATTAAAAAGAAAATTGGATTTAAAACACATTGATCGAGTAGAGAAAATTAAATATTTATAAGACTGTTAATGTAATATATAGAATTGTGTTCGATTTATAATTAGTGGAGTGAATTAATCTATAGTAGAATTATATTTTCTGTACTAAGGCAGGATGAAAACACCCAACGAATGATTGAGGATCTCATCCCATCAGGACCTTGTGGCAATGACTACGACCCAGACCAATAAACTGCAACTTCTGTGGGACCATTTCATCCACGCTGAACCACAGAGTTACGAGGTATGTGAAACTCAGATAAAATCAGCATTCCATTAATATCATATAACCAATTTTTATCAGACAAAATGTGTCAGAAACCGCAAAGTGTTCGATTCCTTAAGGCCATGGATCAATCGGACCACGTGACTAAATTATCCATTAATTCGTTCATGTAAGATAACTTTTTTAATTTACAAAAAATCTTCATGAAAAATTGGAAAACGTTTCAGAAATGTGGTCGCGTGGTCTGGTTGATCCATGGCCTTAAGAAATAGAAGACATTAGTTCAAATATCAAGTGAGATAAAAAGCATTTTTTTCTTTAATTAAATAAATATTTCCTTTCTCCAAATGAATTCTATTTAAATGGAATCTGATTATTTAACTTTTTTGAAGGAGCTTGCATAATGAGTTATAAGAAAATTACAATATGCATAAATAACATTGAAAATCAAGCGAAAGAAACCGTATAAAAGTTTGATTCACACCAATTTGATAAGAAAAAAACTAATGTTGCAAGTAAAACATAAGAAAAATGTATTTAATAATACAAAATGTATAATCTTTTTATCCTCTTTAACTGTCAAAGCATTATTAACAAAATGAGTGTCCCTGGTATTTACTGACCTACATCAAGATATTGTCAGAGTAATAAATAACTTAGATAATCTATATTGTAAATTAAAATCCAAAAAATTTGTTTTGAAATTAAAACAGCGCAAATTTGTTTATATTTCTTACCACGCGATCATCAGTACTGAAACAATGTTCGTATACTCATTCAATATAGCTCAGTTTCAAACAAGCTATAAAGCTAATATGATTTATTTTAGAAAGGAAAGTTATTTTACTTATGAGGAAAGTACTTGAATGAGTTTTTCGTTCTCGATTTAAAGGATTCACAGCCAACAGTTACTTCTATGCAACAAAACTTATGAAATGAAAATACTGGTATTCAGAAAAAGAAACGATTAAATGCCATCAGTAAATAATTGATAACTTTTAAAAGGTTTAAAATCTGTTTTTCACTATTATTATTATTATTATTATTATTTTACTCTTCCATAACATTGATATGACGGTTATTTATAAAATACTTCTTTCACGCGCTATTAAAGATTGACATTTTAATTTGAGTAATCAAAACGGCAACATTGTATTGATGTAATAAACGTTATCAAATTAGCATTATCAAGCTATAGTGTTTTCTTGCATAATATGTTCAAAATTTCCCTTCAATTAGTCTATTATCGATGATTAGAATGTAATAAAATAAACATTTAATTCATTCAGTATATTAGATAAATATGCAGTTGAATTATTTTATTTGTTTCAACAATATATTAATTAACAGATTTTTTCTTTTATCGCATTTTATTTAAAAAATAAATAGGATATATTAAAACCATAATAGAAAGTACATTTTCATGGACTAAGAATACAAATAATATTTTTGTGTACATTGGATAAAAATATAAATAAGCATTGTTTATCTTCTGATTAAAGGTCGGCTAAATGCGTCAACTGAAAAGCCAATATTGACAAAACAATTAGGAAGGCTTTTTTATTGTTTGAGGTATGAGTAAAGCGCCTAGGTGGTGCATCTTGTTTTGATTTTTCATGTAATATCGCCCCGATTCGATCGCACACAATCTTAACTGAGCAAATGTCGAGAATACCTACAAGTTTTAGAAGTCAATATTTCAGAATGTGTGTATTCCATCTCATTTTAGTTAAAAACTTTCATATTGGAATGGGATTTATCTCTAAATCGATGCATATAATTATTTAACAATGAGAAAAATCCCATCGAACGCTTTATTCGTTTTTTCAAATTGCAAATATATTTTAAATGAATTTTTTCAAAGTACATTAGCGTCAAATGACAGTTTATTAAGTATATATTTTTATTAAATCAAATAATACTCTCATCTAAGAAGTGTAAATAAAGAGTTAATTTAAATTGCCAATTATGACTGAGTGCCTTTCGTAAATGCATTCATTAAACGAAAATGAATTTCCGCTATGCTTATGTGATAATGCCGCAAGGGGAGTTGCGTCAAAAAAGCCAAACGAGATAATATTTTATCCATATTAATTAAGTCGCTACTTTGAGCAAAGTCCCTCCAATTACGGCCTAATGAAACTTTTATCGAAGCTCAAAGATTTTTAGAAAATAATTTGATGATTATTAATATATACTATTATTTATTAATGTCTATTAAAAATTATTATTTCTAAACATTCAAATTTTTCAATATTCAAATGAAAAATTTCTAATTTTCAAATTAAAAAATCAAATTTTGCTGATGATTAATATTTTATATTTATAGAATTTGAAAATCTTTCTGTGGAAAAAATGACGCTTTCGACTGCGCTGGGATACGAGCCCAGGTCTTTCGATTGCCGGTCGAGTTTTTCAATATTTAACAATATAAAAATCCAATATTTAAAGAATTTGAAAATATTTCTGTGGAAAAAAAGACGCTTTCGACTTAATATCTTTTCCTTTTTATCAATTTGCAGAAATCGTCTTGGCTGAACGTTTTTCTTGCTGAATTACTAGCTGAAGTAAAAAATGGACGAGATGTCAAAGAGGCTGTTTCATTTTGGTAAGTACAATTAAAAAGACTTTTAAATTTAATTAAATAATGTCCGACTTTGCTTACAACACAACTCAAAGAAAGAAACTGAATTAATAGAACAGAGTTCTTCATTTATGAAGATTTATTATTAGTTGAAAATAATTTGATTCTTTCTTTGGATACAAAAATTGCAAATTTAATACATTTATATCTGAGTTTTTATTCTTTATTAAAAAACGTGTAAGATTTAACATAAAAGTTTCTAAATTGTAGGCTTAGAACCTTTGTGTTCGGGTATGTGGTATTAGTTTCTGGAAATGTAAGCCATATACCTACGAGATTATCTAAAGTCAAATCTCATTTTCTAAGATACAATGAAAAACTTCATAATAGTACATTTCCGGTACTTTTCCACTATTCATTTAGTCTTCTTTATGAATAAAGCATTGAAAGTTTATCTCAAAATTTCAAGAAATCGAAATCGCTCGAATCCTCAAAATACAAAAAACACAACCAAATTTGGACCAAAATCACCACTTTAAACAAACAACCATGAGAAAACAAACAAAAAAGGAGGAAAGAAAAAAGAAGGTAACCTTCCAAAACCCCTTCCTTCTTTTTCTTTCTTTCGTCCTCTTTTGTCTTTATTACCCACAACCATTTACATAAAAAAAAAAACAAAAAAAACTACTCGCCGACGTTCCGGTACTCTTCCAACACCCTCTTCAGGGCTGAAATTCTAAAAAATGAAAAAATTATGTCTCCTATCACCTTCCATGGGGACGTAGAACCTTCTCCATGGACAGGAAAAACCAGAAAACTGTTGGCGTCCATGGAAAAGGTTCTACGTCCCCATGGAAGGTGATAGAGGATCCGAATAGGTAACGACCTTCACCCATCCGTTTACACAATGAAAAGTATTTTATATCAAATTTAATATCTTGAAAAATATATCGCGAGTGGCTGTCTAAAAATTTCTGTCAAGACTATGATTAATTAAAAATTCAAGAATGACTCTTTTTTTAAATTGCACTTATTTGTTTACGAAACAAACTATATACCAATCGAAAGTATGAAGCCTATAGAATATGCAAACCTTAGGTTGCCTACTTTTTCCCGGCATAACTATTGGGTTGGGAGGTATAAACAGGTAAGTCAATACTAGTAATTTGCACTCGTCTGTTTACTCAATAAACCTTATATCAAAATAAAGATAATTTTATTGCGAACACGGTAATATAAGGTTGTCCGCGAAAAATCTGTTTTGAATTCCGGTTGTCGAGCTTTAAAAAGCGAAATATTGGTGTGAATGAAGATGAGCAGCAGAGAGGTCCGAGCGAACTATCCGGTGCTATAGAAGAGGACGCAGCATTGCAGCTGCGCATAGCTCGTCCATCGGATGAAAGAGAGTGCGCATGCTATTTGTCCGTAAAATTGAGAAGGATAGCGATAGACTAGTAAATGCTGAGCATCATTTTCGAGCAACTAGCAATAGACTTAAAATGAAATTATATATATACAAATACAGGCCTCACAGACCGGTCCCTATATCCCCTATTGTCCTCTATATTCAGTTGAGGTCCCTAAAGTCCCCTATTTACACGATTTGGTCCCTAAAGTACCTTATTTTCAGCCATTAGTGTGCATTTTTTAAAATTTGTATAAAATCGAAGTATACAAACATTGCATTCTTCTAATGACCCCACTATTTTGAAACTGTCATTAAATAATATTTAAATTTCGAGCGCTTTTATTCAAGAAATTATGATTAGTCGGTGTACGCACTGCCTCAGCCAGTAACATCAGCGACGAACGACATGTTAATGTTAGGTGTAATAGGTAAAACCATCGCAATAATGATATAAATATCATTCGGAATTTAAAAGACCTAAGAATTTAAAAAGAAGTCTATAGATGTAACCGATACAGTAGTTTTGTATTAGTAATTTATTTAAACTTAAAATTAAGTCAAGAAAACTCATATTGTGTTATTAGAAGTATACTTATTAATGAAAAGACTGAAATTTAAAGAAATAACATTCATTCATTAGCCAAACTATAAAACATATAAAAAAAAAGAAATTTTGTTGAGAGTTAATTGAAATTTAATTTAATTAGTCTTACATACTCTATAAATCTGAATCAGTCAAAATCTACTGATTATTAGTGAAATTTGACTGATTCAAATAGCTAAAAAGAGGTTACTGTAAATCAGTCAAATTTCACTGATTACTTCAGTGGAAATCAACTGATTTAACAGTGAAAAATACCCTTTTCACTGATTCAATCAGTAAAAATCAACTGATTTGTCAGTGGAAAATATTTTTGAACTAATGAATCAGTGAAAAGGAAAATTACTGATTCAATCAGTGAAAATTCGACTGATTCAGATTTAGAGAGTACATAGTCGTGATATGTAGGTGATTTCCTATTTAATACTCACGTCCGAAAATTTGTGAAATACAGTTGTGTACAAAAATATGAATATATTTAAAAAATTTGAAAATCTTTCTGTGGAAAAAAAGACGCTTTCGACTGCGCTGGGATTCGAGCCCAAGTCTTTTGATTACCGGTCGACTGCTCTTTCAAACTCAACTAATTAGTTTGAATATATTTATTACTTACTAAAATAAAAAGTATTACGTCTTTATTTACATTTTATCAAGAGTTTATTCTTTTCAATAACTTTCTTTTATACCTAATTTTTGTTAAAAAATATACCCTATGAGCGTAAAAAAGGTCCCTATACACCCTATTTTTTATCCCAAAGGGACTGTGAGGCCTGCAAATATATAAATATATAATATATTATATTCATAATGCTAACCAACAAAATCGAGTGATGCATTGGTTACCTCAACATCATTGTATTTAAAGTTCTTTATTTTACGAAAAGCCAACTTCAATGAACAATTTTTAAAAGTTTCATCGTTAAAATCAGTTACAGAGTCGTCCGAGTTACACAAAAAACACTTTTTAGCCATTTTTTATTACAATATATTGTTTATTACAACGATACATGGTAGCACGTTTTTTCTATTATTCCGAAAATTAAGGCCAGTTGCTCCAAAATGATGCTCAGCATTTACTAGTCTATCGCTGTCCTCAATTTCACGGACATATAGCATGCACCAATTTTTCGCTTTTTAAAGCTCGACAACCGGAATTCAAAGTGGTTTTTCCCAGACAACTTTATATCACCGTGTTCACAATAAAATTATCTTTATTTTGATATAAGGTTTATTGAGTAAACAGATGAGTGCAAAAAAAAAATCTTAGACTAGAGAGAAAGAAAAAGAAGGAAGGGGTTTTGGAAGGTTACCTTCTTTTTTCTTTCCTCCTTTTTTATTTGTTTTCTCATGGTTGTTTGTTTAAAGTGGTGATTTTGGTCCAAAATTGGTCGTGTTTTTTGTATTTTGAGGATTCAAGCTGTTTCGAATTCTTGAAATTTTGAATTATACTTTTATTTGGACGTTGGGAATAATTTGAGTTAGTAGTGATACGGGTTCGAGTTCAGGTTTGAAAGTTTATCGATATCTTGGTAAATATAAGTATCCAAATGCAAATACTCTGTTTAGGTATTTTCCTCCACATTAAAAGAGATCTAGATCATGATTGACTTTTCACTTCAGCGATTAGAACATTCTATTGTCAAATATTAAAAAATGTATTTATAACTATATAAAATACTGTTTTACAACCCTTTTGAATAAACTGTCTACATGAAAATGGGTACTTTGTTTAAAAAGCTTCTTAATTTTTATTTTAGATCACTTTTTGAAATAATATTTCAATAATTTCTCAAAACTCCTTTGTTTAGTAAATATTATAGTTTATTTGAATACAATATTTTCCATCTTAATGGCAAATCTTTGATTAATTGAATAGATTCGGTAGATTCGGTTTCATTTATACACAAAATTGTTTCTACAAAAAGTGTTTTTTACATAAAATACAAAGATCTAGTTTAATCAGGAACCAAAATTCGGAAGATGTTTTCCGATTCTTGTTTCGAATTAAAACAGATCTTTATATTTACTGTAAAAAACACTTTCTGTAGAAAAAATTTTGTGTATAAATGAAACCGACTCATTGAATATATAATATTTAGTAATAAAGCTCTTTTTACATAAATGAATATTCTGATTTGATAAGGAAATAGAGATAAGTCCTACGAGATACTTTTATTTATAGGTCTCAAATTTATCTCCCCTAATGTTGAAATTTCAAGCAATAAATGCATATCTATTTTTTCAAAGAAACTATTTAAATTATCGAGTTTTGTAATTAATTCAAGTAAAATATTTGTCATTTCTTAGTACTGTTGGAATAGGAGGTGTGTCCACCCTCATCGCCTGCGAATTACTCTCTGACGTTCACGCAATCTGTGCTTCAAGAGGAGACGGCAGTGAATTAGTAGGTTTACGAAAATACCTGGTTCAAGATCGAGGTTGGAGGTGCCTGGCTGTTCTTAACTTACTTGGGGTTCGTGGTTTGTCTTGCGGACGCGAGTTGGTTGCCTTACTTCCAGCCCTATATCCGGTTGCGTTTCAAGAGGGTGCTGAGTCAGTGCCACCAAATCCCTATGTAAGGTTTCACTGCAACGATGACACGGTCGATACATTCGATATTATCTCTCACGTCAGAAAGAAGAGTTCGAAAATCAAACCAAGTACAGAAAATGCTGCTTCCCGACGTAAACGAGCCAGGAAGCACAGTACTAGTAGTACAAAGCAAAAACAACAACCACAGAAGCATCCTGCGGTGACGAAAGGAACCCAAGAGAACATCAGCAGTGAATCGGAAGTTTTCTCCGACGGTATAGACCAAGCGAGATCTCTGACGCTGAAGATGCGTCTTAATCCAATGGATTTTGAATATTTTACCACCGTAGTTCGAAGTGACGAAGAACGAAGGTGGGAGGGAACTTCTCTCTATGATCTTTCTTCGGTGCGAATTCCGAAGAAAGAAACCTGCCAAGACTTTATTAACGAGAAAGTAAAAGCCGTCCTGGATTCCAAAATCGGACACTTTGAACTGAGTCTCTTGATTCTACAACTCCTGCAAGGTTTACGAGATTATGATACACCATTGGAACAGACTCCAGCTGTTCAAATACTCAAATTCGCTCTGGATATTCTCTGGGGTCTACAGTTCGGAATTGATATTGTAAATTTATTACCTGCGGAGTGTGCTACACTTAAAGCAGCAGCAGCTAGACTTATGCTAACTGCTCTAGAAAGAGTTTTGAAAACTGATGAACCTACTACGGCTGTGATTCACAATGGATTGATACCAATGACTTTGAGGCTTTTGGAAGACGCGTGTGGAAAGTCAGTTTCAATCTCGACCCCCGAGGAAGGGTCGTATTTGCAGGAATTTATATTCGCTACAACTTATGGGATTATAACATTTTTGTATTGTCTTCTACATCAAAGAGGATCAACGGAAAAGTTAAAGGATTTTCTTGAATTATTTCAATTGTTTGCGGAGAGTCAAGATGGGAAGCTTGTGGAGAGAACGGTAATGACGATCATATCTTTGCCAAGTTGTGATAAGGCGAAATCGTTGATGAGAGCGCGAAAGGTTATTGATATGATTGGTGCGCTGATTGGTGCCTTGAAGAGAGTGAGGCAGGAACTGAATCCAATCGAAGAGAATAGAAATACGAGACAAAAGTCTGGTAGGATTGATACTCATCATCATTTTCTTGATGATTTCGGTATACCCTTTTGTCAGCAAGCTATAGTCAGCACCGTCACTGAACAGGTAAGTTCAGATTCAGATTGAATTGAAAAAAGAGAATAAAATTGATTAAATTTAAAATAAATATTCTTTTTCAGGTTTGTTGCATTTCTTCCCTTTTCATGACTCTAAACGCCCTTTTAGCTGAAGCTCATGCATTTGGAAGTGAGCTTCAAATAAGACTCCTAAAAGTAATGACAGCAGCTGGAAGCTGTTGTTGTTTTCCACCCAGGACTCTCGTATGTAATGTTGTAGGATTTCTAAAAAAACGAAACAGTCAAACCTACGGACCAGCAGTCGCACTGCTCGAACGAGTCCTGTTTAGGCAACTAGGAGCTTATCCAGTCTCAATGGAGGACTGCGAAATGTGCAGTAAACTTAGAGGTCATCGCTGGGAATTCATAGAACTTTATAGCGATCTTCTATTACCAAATGACTTTAAATTGTGTTGCGCTGTGATGGTACATTTATTGAAAGTGACCCCGAATTCCTGCTTTATTGTGAGAGAGGCTCTCCTTTTTAGAGTATTCCACAACACTTTTCTCAGGGCAAAAAATCGCTATTATCAGAATAATAGTAATACGACGGCCAAGTTTCTCATACAAGTTTGCATATCTATGATTGCGAGCTTGATTGTAAATGCGCCTATGTTTGAGAGATTCATGGAAATTGGTGGATTGCAGGTAGTGTATTATTGTTTTTAAAAATTTGAACACCCTGTTGCAATGTTTGACATTATTTTAGTCTTCGTAAACTCTTATATATACTGTACATCGAAACTTTCTATTTTTCAGGACGCTTTAAAACTTCTTCCTAATCCGACCTTTATCAGAAGCGTATTTTCTTTGCTTGAAGTCTCAGTTGTAATGGAAATTTGGAAGATATATTGCGAGGGTCGTAATGAATTCGAAGATATGAATTCAGAAAGACCTGCTCTCTCAGCATTGATAGGCGCTCTTGAAAGGGAAACTAACAGCCTTTTAACTATCTTAGAAACTGATGCGAAGGAGGTGGCAGAGAACCTAAAACAGGATTTTGAGAAATTGAAGAATCAAGATTTGGGTGAAATTGAGAATGATATTTTTCCTTTGAACTTGGCTGGCACAAGTGATGTGCCAATGGATTTGGTAAATTACGTGGATTTTTTAGAAGAACCTCTTCTAGAAGAAAATACAAAGATGACAGAAAAAAAGAGCGGGTATAGAAAGATTAAATTTTACCAAGCGAGTGCTGCTTGGCGGGCTGCTGCTGGTGTTGCTTTGTGCAGCCCTAATTTTCAAGTAGAACTTTCGAAACATCCAATTGTGAAAAACTTGACGAAGTTGCTCAAGCTATTGGCTGTTTATATTGCCACTGACAGACCAAAAGGTAATTTCAAAATTCCCAAAATTTCTTCACTTGCATTTGCTTCTGGATTTTTGAAAATTATTTACAGACTAACATAATAAATCTCTTTTTCTCCAGAAATAGGAAAATCGGTGCAGAGGTTGATGGAAGCTTTAATCACGTGCGGATTAACATCTCCTTTGGGTAAGTACTACTCTCTTTATATAACAATTCTCTGAATTAAAACGCGATTGGCATGCCTCAATATGTACAATATCAATTATTCGCAGCTGTGGATTAAAGAAACCGAGAATGCGAATCTGTTTTAACGAAAAGTAGTTCTTCGAAGATTCTCTGCCGGTAAACAACGTACCACAAACTTTTATTTTGCTGAAAATTATTCTTCCGTCGAGTCTTGAGACTTGTTATTTCACTTAATTTTATTAGTTCATCAACTGACTTGTTAGACGAAAATAATTTTTGGTGCAGGTGAATGCGACGTGGTGTCGGAGCTTGGTAACGCGCTGATGGATCCCAAGACTCAATTGGGAAGGGGAATCGCGATGCTGATCGAGTCCCTTCTACGAGTTTCCATACTAAGACCCAGTCAGGAGCAAACTATTCCACAACCTACACGTCCCAGAGTTAGTATAAATATTTTATATATAGCAATTTTGAAAATGCTTAAATTAATGTATAAATAATAAAAAATGATCGCGGCTTTTTTTTAGTTACCAACATTGACTTTAGACGCAGTGCCAGATTGTGTGGGAGAAGAGAGTAGTCCTGGAGAATACATAACTGCTGATGACGGCTATGAAGCTGACATTGAAATTCCTGGAAAGACCTCTCATGAAAATCAAGCCAAAAGAACTAATCAACCTGGACCTGTTATAGAACCGAGGGGACATGCCAATGCCCACCCAGCTTTATGTTCTCTTGCTGTTGATCTGCTTATTCATTTTAGCAAACAGTAAGTTTTATACTTTGTTATTTCCTTTTTAATTCCATAAAGATCAATAACTCCCATTTTTAAATAAGATGGTTGTAAACAAAAATATTTTCTGCATGCTTTACATACCTGTCGCTGCCTTCTGCAAAAAAATTGAGTAGCTAGAGCATAATCCAGATGACAAATGTAAATTCTGAATTACTACAAATGTCCATTGAAAGCCTGTTCAAGAAGAGAGATAATAACTGAAGCAGAAATTTAGCTTCTGCGTAATATAAAAGATTTAGAGTGTAGTGAATGAACGATAAACAAGACCTTCTTAAAATGCAAATTTTATTCTTATCTTTCGTAGGGGCTTAGATAGTGAGAGAAGTGTTATCGTAACTGGCGGATTAAGAAGAGTCGCTACCACCTGCAGAGACAGTGCGTCAAGCTGCGCTGCGCTCGCAGGCTCTGGGGCTATTACAAGATTACTTGATGGATTCAAGGACATCCTCGTCAGCAGAGATCCCCACCACGAAGGTATTATCCATTCTGAATCTTAATCTCTGATATATTAGATTTTAAATACAACTCTAATTTGAAGACGAGTTGTTTATCAGTATGTCAATTCTTTGGATAAATTCAAATTCCTGGCTTATTTTTATTTATTTTTTTCTTTTAAAAGAAGTAAATAATTATCAACACTTCCAATATTTCTTGATTGTTTTTAATTCGATCTCTTCTCTTTCTGTTTGTAGATCTTCAACATGCAGTTTTGGAAGTCTTTACTCTTCTCGCCACCCAATCAATTTCTTCTGCAGAGTTAGTGTCCTATCTCAACCTTTTCAAAGTCCCTGTCCCACCCTTATCATCTCTTCTAGAACCTCTGTTCCGCCTCGTACTTTTTGCAAAACCCCAACCAAACTTTATCCTTTCTTTTCCAGTCTCGTCAGAGCTAATGATATCTGCAAAAACTCACAATGAGGAAACCAAGAATGTCGAAAAAGCGGAAAATTTAGTCAAAAATTTTCGTAAAAGACATCTTTTATGCGGGATTTGTAGTCCTTGGTCCATCCATGCAGTCTGTCTACCAGTAGGTCCGGAATTATCATGGCCAGTTTGGCTACATGGAGGTTCCGCATCGATGTGGTTAAGAGTTGAAAGGGGACTCGCTATTGGCCACAGAGGATATATTCCCAACTCTAGTCCTCTACTAAACTCAGAAAGTGAAAGCTTATCTGATTGGGGAGTTCTTACTGACAATTGGAGTCGAGAAGTTGTAGAAGGTTCTTCAAACCCACCATCGCCTAAATCAATCGTTCATTTAATGTCCGTGGGTTTCGAATCTCTCGTTCTTGAACTATGGATTGATCTCAGATCTGACAAACTCATTCTAAGACTGACAAGACCAGACGATAAAACGAATCGCACTATTTCCGAAACATCAATAAGTGGTTTACTTCCATCTGGAAGATGGCACCATTTGGCTTTAAATTTTAAAGACACAGTTCTCAACAAACGTAGCGCAGTGGTAGAAGTTGTTTTGTGGATAGATGGATGGAAAGAAGTTAGCGCTCAATTGCCGTTTGACGGTCTACTCGTGAGGAAACCAGGAACTACTTGCATACTTTTAGGACAAATCGGACCCAACGGTGTTGGTGCTTGGTATCTTGGAAACCTAATGATGTTTCGGTGTCCAGTTTTCACTCGGGAAAAGGCTTTATATCTCGCAAGTCTTGGTCCGAATCACACAAACCTTGCTGAGTGTATACTAAACAACGATAAACCGAACTTCGCGCCTCTGATTGCCTCTGGAGCTCTTAATGGCATTAGAGAATTAAAGTTCGAAGGCGGAAAATTTGACACGAGTCGCAGAAAATCTTACGGCGGAACGTATTTGAGACATGCAGTAGAAACAAAAGTTTCAGATACGAAAATCGATTGGGATGCTGTGATGGACGCGACCAGTGCACAGCTTAGCGAATTACAAGATAATCTGCTTCTTAGTTATGAAGCACAGAATCCCAACATTGTTCATTTGTACCCGCAAGCTATAGCCAGTCCTGGTGCAGTCGTGAGAAATCTCTTTCCTGGTCAACCTGCATTTAGAGTAATTACAGCACCGGAGCATCGAGTCTCCCAACAACCACCACTTTCAATTTCTCCTATTGTTTCTATATGCTTGGAATGTAAACAATACAGAGGACTCGTTCCAGCTGCTAGACAAATTGGTGGAATTCCTATTTTTCTCTATCTATTCGCTAGGGTTGTGGAGCTTAATTCGACAGAAGTGGAACAAGCCTTGGCGCTTTCAATAGTTTTAAATCTGGCACGAAGTGATTCAGTTATGCTGAATCAGTACCGGTCAGAAGGTGCGCCTTCACTTCTGCTGAGGGTTTTGGAGTCGCAAAGATGCCATGCTGGAAGGCATATCTTGAAAGCCATTCTTGATGCGGCATGCGACACTTCAGTATTGATTAAAGATATCGGCAATGGAGTTCACTCTATTTCACAAGACTGTGAAGCTGTAATTACAGACCCTGAATTAATCAAGTGCGCTTTGGAAGCTTGGCGAACTTGGTCTAAGTTTGATACCTTAAATTTACTTCTACAGTCTTTACTGCTTTTGTTGCGAGATCAGCACTCGCAGAGGGAATTCAACGCCTCGCAACTAAACAGAATTGGATTTGTTGACACGATCTTGACCCTGTGCAAGGAGTACTTTATGTACGAAGATGTGGAGGCTTTGCTAGACCCAACGACAGGCAATGCGATAGTGGAATTAGTACGTGCATTGATGGGCGCTCCACCTGAATTTTCACACCTTGTAGCTATTACAGATTATTTGATACTTGTTCATCAAGCTTCAAATACTTACGTGACACACTCAAAACACAACATTTACTTTTTACTTCCACGTTTGGAGGAAGCGTCAACTACGGCTAAAGCCAATACAATGTCTATTAGTTTTTCGGATGAATCTATCGGAACTGTTGAAAGCAGTAAAATGAACAAAGCTTTGACGAATAACCAGATAAAGAAAGGCAGGCTGAAGAAAAAGGATAGACAGAATGATTCAAATCAAGACACCAGTACTGGTGAGGATTCTGGAATAGCTGCTAGTGATGGTTCAAATCACCAAAAGAATGAGAAACAGCCCGTTTGGACAGACGAACGAAGAGCTTGTCAAGGATTAGTTTGCGAAGGTTTACTTTTATTGCTTAGAGATGCTCTAAGAGTTTTACCAGACAGTCAAGTCGGTTCAGTCCTCAAACACGTTCTGCGTGCTGAACTTCTTCTTGTCTTGGCGAACAACCCAGACGCCAGAGTTCGTACAGCCCTGATCAAAGTTATCCAGACTTATCTAGAACGAGCGAATGAAGAAGAGGTGAATAAGTTTATAAAACAAAAGTACTTTATGCATCTTGCAAATCAAATATCTCTGTGTCCTGGTAGCGAACCTTTAACAGTTTCTCTGGCAAGTTTAGTTTCACGGGGACCAACTCTAGCAGCAACGCCACTTCTGCTAGCTATGATTTCAAAAGCAGCAGCCACTGACCCTAACTTAGCAAGACCAATGGTTTCCTATTTAACGGATATAGTATCCAAGAACCCTAATTCCTTGAGAATGATTTTAGAACAAGGCTTGATGGAATCCCTAGCGCGGGCGCTGATAAACGCAGCGCATAAAGGTAGTTCAGCAACTCTCTTCCGGGACATTCATGTTTTACTTGTCACAGTTGCAACAAGGCTTTTGGAATCGCCAGGCTATCATCATATGCAGGCAATCTCAGATTTACATCTAATATTAAGTCACGTGGAATTAGGAGAAAGGGCCCATTGCGGAACTGAGAAGTCTTGTGTTTTGGTAGCAAGAGATGCTCAGGTTGCCCTATTTGATGGAGAATTGGACGCTTTAACGACGAAAGTTTCAAGTCATTCGGGTTTCAGGCTCAGAAGTACTACATCTTATTTAGCATCAGCGTCTTATCTCACTTCGGTGCTCACAACCTCAAGTGAGCAAAGCGATCATGGTTCTAGATCATCAAGCTACGGAAGTCTGCATGCAACTTTGAATACGTTATCAAGAGAACCAGGAAAAGGAGAACTTAACGAAAGATTTCGTACGGTTTTGAATAAAGCTGTGGATTTTATTACAACTGCAGATGAGCCACCCTCAAGTAATGAACTCCAACTGACAAGGCGGTTATTCTCTATTTTATTACATGGATTATCTGGACCTTTAGAGAAGAAAAATCATTGGGGTGGTGTCTGGTCATCAAGACCAGCTTTAAGGAAAAACACTGCAAAAATTATGATCTGGTTATTAGCACCACATCAAAGCATGAGTACTAGAGTTTATGCAGTTAGATCTTTAATGGAAGAACCAAAAGTTCGAGAAATATTAACTTCGCTTTTGGATATTCATCCCCAGGTGGAGCAGAAGTTCACAGTTTTCTTGTGGGATTTAATATATCGTAGAGACGAGATGCCTAGCGCTGATGGCAGAGTCTGTGCTGAGCTTAGAGAGGCTCTCAATTTTTGGAATTTAGCCAAAGGCTTGGAAGATGGGGGATCAACTGTGTGGTCCGAGGAGTTGGACCTTTTACGCAGAGAATTGGCCAAAGATCGAGATATATGGATAAAGAACCACTTTCCAGCGATTAAAAGAAGTGGAGGAAAGTTTGAGGCTACGGCGAGACAACTTATGGAAAGCGCCATGACAATAACTAGAACTGTTGTAGAAGAACAAAATCGAGAAAGGAAAGCACTGATGGAAAAGTTAAAACATTGGAAAGCAATGGAGGCCCAGGCGATGGCAAGATGGAAGGACCTAACAAAGCGTTTAACTCATGAAAGAGCACCCTGGCATTTTCCAGATAGCTATCCCACAAGCTGGGAACTTGAACCTACGGAAGGTCCAGGCAGAGTAAGGATAAGACTTCAAAGGTGTCACTTGAATATTGATGAGAGATTTTTCATGTCTCACCATCATAAAAAACTAGATGCTGCGAAAATAGAAGCCCCTTTATCGTACTTATTTATTAGCGATCGTCAAGATACAAATGCAACTGCTTTGATCGAGAGACTCCACACGAGTGAAAGGATTCAGAAGATGTCTCAAGCGAGTGTTGTTACGCCCCGAGCGGAATTAGCAGGAGAAGCCCTGATTGGCGAATCTTGTCTTTACTTCATTCCTGATAATCCTAACATACCATTACAAACCGATATCGCCCTGGGGGGTCTAGACCTTGCTATGGCTGGAGGCACAGCCTGGAGACTAGAAGATATCCGAGAGCTTCATCGAAGGAGATATCAGCTACAAGAAAGAGCAATTGAAATCTTTCTCGTTACTGGCAGAACCTACCTTCTAGCCTTTAGCTCTTCAAAGGAAAGGGACGAGTTTGCAACAGAATTATCCGCTTGCAATCTTCCAAGACGAGTTCCTGGAGACGATTTAGGAGAAGCCTTAACTCTTTGGCGGAACGGGGCTTTAACGAATTGGGAATATATTACGTGTTTGAATAAATTAGCTGGTCGTTCTTACAACGACTTGATGCAGTACCCTGTTTTTCCATTTGTATTATCAGACTACACGAGCGAGAAAATCGACCTTAACAATCCAAAAATCTACAGAAATTTTAAAAGGCCAATGGCAGTGCAGGATAAAAAAAATGAACAGCACTACATTAATAATTATAATTACCTCAAACAAGCTTTAAATGAAGGGTTGAATCTCATTGCCTTGAATCAAGAACCTTTCCATTATGGTTCTCATTATAGTAACTCTGGTACAGTTTTACATTTCCTGGTGAGGCTTCCTCCATTTACAAGTATGTTCCTCTCTTATCAAGATGACAACTTTGATATTCCCGACCGAACATTCCATGCCTTGGCCACTACCTGGAGACTGACGAGTTGCGACTCGACGACAGATGTGAAGGAGTTGATCCCTGAGTTTTTTTACCTTCCAGAATTCTTACTCAACACTGAAGGTTTTAACTTTGGAGTAAGGCAAAATGGAAATAGAGTTGGAGATGTGGAATTACCACCTTGGAGTGGAGGTGACGCAAGGCTTTTTATTCTAGCTCACAGAGCTGCTCTGGAGTCTGACCTTGTGAGAGAAGAATTGCCATATTGGATTGACCTAGTCTTTGGATTTAGACAAACTGGAAAACCAGCCGTAGAAGCAATAAACGTCTTTCATCCTGCGACCTATTACGGATTCAACGTCGAACAAATTGCTGATCCTTTGGAACGCCAGGCTTGGGAAACTATGGTTCGGACTTATGGTCAAACACCTGCTCAGTTATTCAGAGCTGCTCATCCTCTACCTACCCAAAATCTTTCAGTTTTGATGCAAATAAGTAATATTCCTCCAGTTATTGAGGGAGTTGATGGTATAAAATGGGGGAATTATGTTGGGGCACCTGGAAATGAACCCGTTCTTTGTTGGAAACACAAACATAGGACGCCTCTGGCTTCTCTGGTACCATTGTCAACTGGCGATGTTTTTGGGTTACCGGGTAGTACAACTCTTTTGCTGGGATACAGCAAAGAAAAAGGTATTGGTTCGTTTTCTTAGAACGCAAGAATTTTCTTCAGTTCTATTGGTATTAAAATTATGAATTAATTTTTAGGTACAAGTATGCTGAGTAGCACATCGGTATTGGGAGCGGCTTTAGTATCCTGGAATAGTAATGATGGCATTGTGAGGCTCAAGTCTAAAAAAGAACAACCACCTCGTCCTCTGATTAATTCCTCTGGACTCGATCCTGTAAGTATCACAAAAAGAAGAAACATACAAAAATTTAATTTGAAATTTTTATTACTTAGAGAATCTCTAATGATCACTGTTAATCTTCAATAATAATGTTACCTCTTACTGTTTATTTTTTATTCAATAAAATTATTCTTTTTTCTTTTGCAGATCACAGTAATGAGCTCAGCACCTGATTCCAATCAACTTTGGGCAGGTCATTCATCCGGTAGAATTGCTATTTATGCTTATAGCATTACATCCGCGGGCAAAATAGAATTTAGTGTTTCTCCAGCGACTGTTCCTTTGGCTCATCGCAGTTCAGTTACAGTGATTTCTCTAAGCCGAGCTTTCAGTGTCGGCGTATCAGGTGATACCGAAGGAATTATCGTCATTTGGGACTTAAACAGGTTTGTAATCTTATCCATTTTAAGGCCGTGTGGTAGGGTCTGACGTCATCAATTACTTACGACCACTTTATTAATGAAATATTAATTTTAAAAAAATTTTCAGAGAATACATCAATATGTTGCATTATTTTGCATTGCTGTCTTCTCTTGAAAATTTTTTAAAATTATTATTTTATTAATAAAGTGGTCGTATGTAATTGGTGACGCCAGACCCTATCACACGGCCTTAATATACATTGTAAAGAATAAATAGAAAAATTCTAGGTTTTTCATGTCTTCCAGTTCAAAAAATAGATTTTTTCTAGGAGAATATTTCGATTTCTTTTGTTATTTATGAAAATATTTTTACCTTCCTAATGTTCTAGTTTATAATGTTTAAAGATATCTAATTTATATATTTCTATTATATCGATAAATTTTGTAACAACTTGGTACCTGGGAGACTTATTATCGATGAACGAAATGTAAAAAAATAATAAAAATTGTAGGTTCTCAAACGAAAATTCAAATTAGGCATTTCTTGGTTTACAAGATTAAAAATATTTCAAACCGATTGTTGGTTTTCGAAATCGTAAACTACTCTGTATTTATCCTTAAGCCTAATACAATTTATGTAAATTGAATTCTAATTGAATTTCACATAACAAATGAATTATTTTTTACAGCTTAACTTACGTCCGTTCTATTGAGTGCGGTGCAGGACGCCCGATCACTTTGCTCTCTATTAGCGAAACTCTTGGAGACATCGCAGCCGTTTATGATAACCCAAGTAGTTGTAAAGAATATTCTACATCAGAGTTGAAAGTCTATACAGTCAATGCTCGACCCGTTGGCTCTGTCAGGTCCCGAAGGAAAATTACTGCTTTATCATATAGCAATGCACCTGAGGGTGTTTCCGTGAACGTTATCGCAACGGGATTAGATAATGGAGTAATTCGGTAAGTGGAAAAAAATCTACAAGGAATAATTAAGAAAGTTACTTTTACACAAGTTCGTAAATAAATAAAATAAAAATTTGAATTTATAGAATGTGGAGTAGTTGGGATTTAAGGCTTGTACGAGAGATGTTCAATGACACAAAAGACTGCGGAGCCATAATCGCAATTGCGTGGGCTCTGGATCAACACCACTTATATGCTGCGACAGATAATTCAACTGTAATAATTTGGGAAGGTACAAGACGTTTAAACAATGGAACTCCCAAATTCGTAAATCTTACGTCGCTATAAATGAAGTGATATTGTACATAATAATTATAAATATTTTTTTAATCATACATTTGAGATGATATAAAATATTTTAATACGTAGAACCTGTTACTAGGTTTTATAGTACGTAGTTTATAAAAAGACTATCTTGATATTATCCATTAGGCATTATCACTACATTTTCAGTAAGTCTGAATTGCGCTTCATAGCGTTCTTTCAATATACGATATAGATTTAAGAGTTAGTATTTTTTCAATTTAAAATATCAAAATTGATAAATCGGTGATTTTTTAAAAATCTTAATCAGCTGCGTTTCCATGAAACAGCAGTTTTTTTAAGCTATTATTAGATTTGTATATTATCAAATTGAGCCTATTGTACAAAAATGGAGAAAGGACTGAAGTATTATTTTATGATTCATAATATGTTATAAATAGTTTATTATTTTTATTACTATACAAATACTTTTTTCTACATGCCTGTTCTGTATATCTGTTTTTATGAAATATATATTAACTTCAACCGTTTTCAATTGTATTTTTTCACATACAAGGATTGTAATAGTATCGAGACCAAATTTGAATAATTCAAATATTTGACGTCTTCAAAAATTGTAAAATTACAAATCTTAATTAAGGGTAAATTGAAATAAAGCTACCTTTACCTTGTTTATATACAAATTTCAAATTTCATTTAAGCAGGGTTCGGTAATTTCGAAGAGCGGATAATATTTTCCAGTTCTCTTTGCAATTTGCTCGGGAGTGTCGCCACTTGAGTTGAGAAGGTGAGGATTTGTATCCGGATGTAAAAGAAGAAGCTGAAGAGCAGGCGAATTATGAGAACTAGCACATGCCAAGTGGAGAGGTGTTTGATCTCCTTCACTTTTAGCATTGACATCAGCTCCGTGCTGAATTAAAAGAGCTGCGCACTCAACATTATTCCAACAACAAGTACAATGCAAAGGCTGCCAACCATCTTGAGTTCGGGCTTCGATTGATGCGTTGTTTTTAAGTAAATACTGCCAAAAGAAACCGGATTTTTTTATTACAATTTTTTGTATTCAAATGTTACAATTTCATTTTTTTCAAAGATTACTTCTGCGCCCGAAAGGAGACGGATGTTTTGGGCACCACAGTACATATCCAGGTAATAGGTCTACTGTTTGCAAACGTTTTTCTCAAATTCAGTTTGCAAATAGATTTTTTCCTACCAGTAAATTTTTACTTTTAATTTCTTTCTTCGTGCTTAGAGTATTGTATTATTAATTGGAGCGAGATAAATCTCCGTAAAGCTTTTGAGAATGATATAATCCCAGGAGTGAAAGAGGTCCCGCAATCATCCCTACACTGTAAAGAAAATATTTTTGTAGAATTACAAAAGCAAATTGTAAATGTATAAAGTGATTGTAAAAGTGTACTACGTTGCACGTTGTAAAGTTATTTGTATTCTTTGAAATTAAAATCAAATTGTAATTATGCTACGTGACGTGTTGTTTAAATTTAAGGCGAAATGTAATAATGCAACGTTACCCGTAGAATCCCAAAAGACCGTGAAATTACTACGTATCACATTGGAATTAAATAGCTTCACGTGAAACGTAGTAATTTTATGGTCTTTTGTGATTCTACGAGTAACGTTGCATTATTACATTTCGCCTTAAATTTAAACAACACGTCACGTAGCATAATTACAATTTGATTGTAATTTCAAAGAATACAAATAATTTTACAACGCTTTATACATTTCAATTTGTTTTTGTAATTCTACGAAAATATTTTTTTTACAGTGTACACCGGTCCTTAAAAGAACAGTGGTAATTTTTAAATGGTTTCTGGACCCGGCGCGTAGAGGAAATTGATTAAAATATCCAGAGCTTTGTAACAACACAAAGGACACGCTTTTGAATTATATGCTATCAACTTTTGTTCACTATTTTGGGAGGGGAACTGATTGGTATACTGGAATTTAATAAAAATAAAATAAAAAAGCGATTGCTGAAATCGCTGTAAATTGCGTATTTTAAAATTGCAGATTCAAAATATTTTCATTTAATTGCATTGGGGACATTTGAATCGGTAAGCTTTTTCAATCGTCAATTTGGTTCCAGACCGATTAAATCATTACTTTGTTGAATTGCTTTTACGCTTCTTTCATTCGTAAAAATTTGTTTTACTGATGTTAATAGTAGTTTCACAATTGAGATAAACAATTCATAAAATGTATCTTAACGATTAAATTTTATAGGCTGTGTCAATTAATCGTAAAACTACGATTCAATGTCATTGAAAAAAATTTATACGATTGAAAAGTCCTAAACGCAATTCAACAATGTTTCGATGAAATCGTTTTCAGATAAAACTGCAGATTCAGAAACCTCTAATCGTAAATTTTAAGATACGCAATTCACAGAAATTTCAATCAATCATTTCTTTTTTCTTGGGTGGGTTTTATTGCCACACGCTCCAGGACCAAAATGAACACTTTCCTTTAACTCGATGGGGCTAATTACCTTTACAATTTCTATATGATTTCCGTAACAAGCTCTGTGAAGAGGTGTGTAACCATCATTATCGGTAGCTTGGATTAAGGATAGATTTTTGGCTAGCAATTTCATCACCTTATTCAGTTCACCCTTTTCTGCTGCGTGTAAAATAGCCTTTTCATCAGGTTCTAAAATATAAAAATTGCAATATCAAAATCGTGCATTTAGATTATATTTAGTATATTTGAGCTCATAAGACACACAAAGTAGTCATAGTCCTGAAAAAGAATTACTTTGTGCTTAAAATTGACAATAAGAAACAAATAATAAAAGTGACGTTTGTGATTCTAACCTTTTGGATTTCGTTTATCTTCAACTCCATCATCGTCATCTTCCCATGCACTTACTTGCATACGATCTGCTTTTGGTTGACTCAAAATTTTATCACGGATTTCTTCCAAGTTTGTCAGTTCATCGTATTCTTCATCTGATGACATATTTTGCTATTTTTTGTGTTTATGTTTGTCAAAAGTATTTCGCGTTTCAGAGTTTCACGGGTTTCACGTGACAACAAAAATTGTGACGAGCGACTATACCACGCTCGTTCTCCACTAGAGAGCGGCAGCTCTCAGAGACTGTAACGATGAGCGATCGTTACGCAACGCACCTAAAGAGGCAGCACCTCACGGTATCTGTAACGAGCCGCGGAACGTCCAACTTACGCGAACTCGGTGATTGGTTGGTTCACTCTCGGTGTTAATCTTAGAGAAGAACCGGGGAAGTAAGAATCCGGAAGTTTAATGAAAATCACACCAGATAAAATAGAATGTTTGTTAATTTATTGAATTCCATAAAGGTTAAGTCTGGTTTAACGCACAAATAGATTCCAAACGCGTCGAGAACTATCACAAGTTACAAAATATAAAATTCTACGAGTTCGACGAGGGAACTTGTAGAACGTTCGGTTTTGTGAAAATCTAAGAACGAATCTAACTGACTTACACTCTACAAAAGCTCAAGCATCCCTTTCACAGATCTCCAGCACGCATCCCCCGTACGCATCCCTTCTCTCTCAATTTCACATTTAGGCCCTCGTTAGGCCCAGCCCAACTTCCCGGAGAAGCTCGACCAGGGAAAACCGAGCCCGGAGAAGCCCGATTCGGAAAACCCCAGTCCCAGCCTCTCTCCTCTCGGCTGCAAGTTTTTTATGGTGCTTGCAGTGAAAGCGCAAGAGAAGGCAGTAAAACAGTAAATCTTAAAGGATTACTTTTTACTTCCTTCTGGCGGCCAGACATTCTATTTTAATTCTTTTTAGGTCTACGTGACTAAATAGTTTCTATACTTATTTACCTAGCCATTCGATTTAGTTTTTGCCTATCTAAAATATAAATGCATATTCCCTCTATAAATCCCTAGTCCTATTTTAAATTTAATTTATTTAAATCCTATAGTCCAGACTTAACCTTCCTTATCCTTAAAACTAGTATACATAGTATTCATAATAAACTTACAAGGAAATCTTACAACTAATTTTACAATGTAGATGTTTCTAAAGCCGAACCAAATGTTTTACGGCTACAAAAATATACAAATAGAATCTTATATTTGAACTACGATTTATTACTAATATTTCTACTTAAAGAATTTCTACGATTTTCCCAAGGTCTTTTATGATTTGCAGCTGTGTGTTGTGGGAAGTTTCATTTCTTTAAACAAGATGTGAATTTCCTAAATTAAACTATATTTTTGTTTTGAAATTAAAAATGCCGCGAGCTAGTATCGAACATTCGATTAAATTAATCGACTTCGAGCGAGACCCTATCGTCGCTCGTTACACCTTCACCCTTATAAAAAGATTTTTCGTCAGAAAATATCTTATTTTACATAACTAACCGTATTCCTACTTATTCATATTTTCGGATTTGGGGATCTTTATTTAAATGAAGAGTCTATGGACAGAAAGAATATCGAAGTTCGAAAATCGCGCCTATAGTTCGATTGTTCGATATGGTTCGATATGCAACGAGTTCTAATGAGCAGACGACGTTACCGCACCACGTGACAGTTTAACCGGGTTGAATGTGACAGGTGTCAACATTTAGGTTAGTGAAAATGGAAGAGCGACTAAGTGAAAAAAGATAAGTGACTGAATTTAACGTTTGAGAACAGAAGAGGAATTCTCGTCTATGTATTTTTGTTAATTGTATTGCATCTGATTGTGATTAATGATGTTAGGATTGACTAGGATGCCGTAATCGATGGTAAGTCTAACCTACAATATTATTTTTTTTTTTTTTTATCTTACTTTGTTAATTTTTATTTGTATAATAAGGTCATGTTTTGAGCGAGGCCTAGTCGCTCGACTCTCACCCCCCTCTTATTTAGAAATTTAAACTAAATATAACAAGGAAATAAAAATAATAAAAATAAATAATGGATATATAAATATATGTCCCAACGTGACTAAATGTTTGTTTACAAGGTAATTTTCTATCTTATTCCTAGGTAATTCTACTTTTTAGGGTTAAGTGGAATGCAGTTCTGGATTATTTATGGTTGGAAGCATTTATTTTGAATCGGGAAAAATTTTGAGCGTTTGTGGTCGCAGGTGGTTCGTCATGAAAAATAGGAAAACATTGGTAAGTATCTTCAGCAATTTCATTTTCTTTTATTCTCGAAAGGTTTTTTTCTTTTTGTTTAAATATGAATGTTTTTTGCAATTTAGGTTCGGAATTAGTTTGTAAAGGATCTTTATCCTCAAAGCTGTCTTCAGTGTCTTCATCATCTGGTTCGATTACTGTGTTATATTTTCCCCTGATTTCAGTGAAGAACTCATTATCTTTAAGGCGGTCGTCATCGGACACAGGTGCGGGTAGTGCAGTCCAGCTGGCATTGCCAGGGATCGCCCCAGGACCTGCCGAATCCAACATACAATCCAACTGAGCCTCACCCTCGGTGCGGGATGTGCAGTCACGACTAGCTATACTAGGGATCGCCCCAGGACCGAGAGACATATTGGCATCAAAATAATCATTGCTTCCTGAGGGATAGCCCTCCTCGTGGCAAGCATCAATAAAGAGCTTATCTAGCTCATCACCACTCTCCTCCGTGGCCGTCTCAAATTCTTCCTCACTGGAATCAGGTTCGTATATTTTCTTTCTAGTAAATTGACAATTAGAATTATTATCATAAAATGTTGTGTGGTCCATTTTCAGGAATGCATTCTCAATACAGGCGTCGTAATTTGTGTCTTTGGTCAAGTGTTGTGAAGATTGAGTCACAGGTGTTTGATTGGAAATCAACACCTCGTGTACCCGGTGGAAAGAGGGATCGAGAGGATCAAGTTCTTCGTCTAATGTCATGTCGTCTTTGACGTCGCACAGAGTCTGCATTCCCTCATATGGATTCCGAGATAGGGCATCTGCGTTTGAATTAATGATTCCCTTTTTATAAACAATAACATAATCATACTCGTTCAAACGCAGTCGCCATCGAATCAGCTTTGAGTTTGGATTCTTTACATTATGAAGCCAAACTAATGGCCTATGGTCGGTTTCTAGAGTAAATTGTCTACCATATAAATAAGGTCGGAATGTTTCGACAGAAAATAAAATTGCGAGAAGTTCTTTTTCGATAGTTGAGTAATTGACTTCTGTATCTGACAGGGTTCTGGACGCGTAAGCAATCGGAAGGACTTTACGATCGAGTTCTTGGCTTAACACCCCCAACACCATAGTTAGAAGCATCACTGGAAACGATGAAAGGTCGGCTGAAATCGGGATATTGTAGAAGAGGGTAAGTATACAGTGTGTCCTTTAATTTATTAAAAGCTTCCTGTTGACCTTCTGTCCATTTAAATAAAACATTCTTTTTCAGAAGGTAACTCAGCGGTTTTGCAATGTTTGATGATGCACGGGCTTACTTTGTTGCTCTGAGGGAGATTGAGTGTAATGTTTGTGTTACTAAATTTTAATGAGGCTAAATTCTCGCTTAAAAATTCCATTGTGTCGATTCCCCGGTATTTTGCTTCATGCAAGCAATTTCGGAGTGAATCTGGAAAAGAGTTTTTGAGGCCATGAAAGCAGTTTCGAGAATATTCAGAAGTTCTGAAAGAGTTTCAAATCGGAGATTTTTAATATATAATTCGGCTTCTCCTTGGATTTTTGTTCGTAATAATTTTACAAACAAAGGTTGGAGATGAGGAGCAATTTACATTCACTAGAGAAGGCCTGTACTGAGATATTATTCCGAGAAAAGATGGGAATAAGGTTTACGATTACCTTAAGAGCAGTTATATCACTGCCTTCAAAAAAGATTGGTGAAGAACGTGAAAAACTGCTAGATTCTGCCAAATTATTTACTGAAGGGTTTGTGACTTCCTTCGATTTTTCTAATTCGTGCAATTCTATTTGGCGACGAACAATTTCATTCAAGTCATGCATGTTATTTGTATTTATTTGTAAGGATGTTCTGTTCAGACCTTGGGACCCTACATTATCTCTACTCGCAACTAACCTATCAAAATAATCGATATTCGACGATAGACCAGATTCGTTTATATCATTAGAGTCTTGAATCTCGTCAATAGTGCGCAGTGATTCAGCGTCATTGCCTAAGTGCTGGATTCGGATTTTATATTCGCCAGTCCCCTCTGAATTTTCCATCTTATATTATATTAAATTTAATTACAAAACAAGAAAATATACTAAGTTAATTTGTAAGGAATTTAAAATAATTAGATGTGCTGCAGAAATTTGTGTAAATGTAAAAATTAAATAAAAGGTTCCTTCTCAAAATGACTTGAAAATTATCGTGTCATTAGAAATCTACTTTATTTCACTCCTCAAAGATTGATATTAAATTATTATTTGCTGAAGAAACGAGATAATTTGACATTTTACTTAAGGGATATAGAAAATTTATCAGTATCTGATAGATTTTACTGACTTGAATTTAACAAAATGAAATATAGAAATAGTCTCCTAGTTAGTATTATAAATGAGTCTAACGAAAAATAAGTGGTGTGCACCAACATGATTTGCTTCGTCAAAGAGAAAATTTCATACTTAATAAAAAATAGAAATTTTTAAAACTTGAAAAAGTTTGTATATGAAGATAAACAGAGAAAACAAAATCAAAGTAAAACTAAGTACTAAAAATAATTATGCTCAATCCCTCAACTTGTTATTGATGAATATATATATATATATATATAAATAGTTGGTTTGCACCAATATTATTTACTTAGTCAAAGGAAAAATTTCAATATTTAAAAAAAAATAGGAATTATAAAACTTTAAAAATTTGTATATGAAGATAAACAAATGAGCGAAAAAAGGTCAAAATAAAACTAAATACTAAAAATAATTATATTAGATCCTTCAAAAAAAAAAAATTTAATTAGTGCTTATGTATTAATGTATTATGTAAAAACCCTTATGTATATATATTTTTATTTTTAAGTCCCTTTTGAGTACTAAAATTTTTTTTTCACTTTTACGTTTTTTTTGTTGTTCCAAGTTCAGACCTTTTCAGAATCTAAAGAGCAAGGAAAAGAAATGATTTATATATATGTTTTTCAGAGAACATAGGAAATTCGAGAAGACGGGTGAATACAATAATAATAATGATATAATAATAATGCTTAATCTACCCAAACCTTTAGAGTTCATGTACCATTAGTCCTGGGTAATAGATGATTTGCACTGATAAGTCCAATTTATTTGCACAAGACTAAGAGCGAAAAAGGCCAATGGTTCACTCCCGCACTATCACAATCACTTAGTGAAGAAAGTTCCAGCTGAATTTCCCACGAAGTTACCCTCGATGATCCTTGATGAAGTCCACCGTTGAATCTCAGGAACCGGAAGTTACTCGAAGATCGCTGATGTCCTTTGACGATGAAAATCCCTCGATGACCATAAAATAAAGAAAAATCGCTTTTTTTTAATTTCCCTCAATTGGCTACTCGATCCACCAATATCAGAAAATTACTCAAGTCGATCTTGAATTGAAGTAGAAGTCGTTGAAGCACAGCACAGGAACTAGTCAGGAACACAGGAACTCAGCAGTAATCAGCAGCACAGGAACAAATCAGGAACTCGGGAACTCAGAAACTCAGGAACAAAAGGGCAGCAGCAGAAAGAATCCTCGAAACGAATAGAAATCGGGAAACTTGGCGAGACAGCAAAAAAAAATTTGGTTTTTCAAATATGCTTCTTGAAAAGTTGGATAGTTCAGCACTCGTTGAAACACGCACGAAAAGTTAGAATTTTCTTTAAATCAAGTTTTCACAATTATCACTGCAATTATCACAAATGTCACTGCTTCAATCTGAAGCGTTCGCTAAATTATAATTTCGGGTGAGACTTTTCGTGTTGAAATTCTAAGGAACTTCACTTCTTCGAGATTTTTACTTGCACTCCGAACATATTATTTTTCAAAAGTTTCCGGCTTTCCCGCACCAAGATCCCGGTTTACGAGCCCCCATATATGTTACGAGCCGCGGAACGTCCAACTTACGCGAACTCGGTGATTGGTTGGTTCACTCTCGGTGTTAATCTTAGAGAAGAACCGGGAAAGTACGAATCCGGAAGTTTAATGAAAATCACACCAGATAAAATAGAATGTTTGTTAATTTATTGAATTCCATAAAGGTTAAGTCTGGTTTAACGCACAAATAGATTCCAAACGCGTCGAGAACTATCACAAGTTACAAAATATAAAATTCTACGAGTTCGACGAGGGAACTTGTAGAACGTTCGGTTTTGTGAAAATCTAAGAACGAATCTAACTGACTTACACTCTACAAAAGCTCAAGCATCCCTTTCACAGATCTCCAGCACGCATCCCCCGCACGCATCCCTTCTCTCTCAATTTCACATTTAGGCCCTCGTTAGGCCCAGCCCAACTTCCCGGAGAAGCTCGACCAGGGAAAACCGAGCCCGGAGAAGCCCGATTCGGAAAACCCCAGTCCCAGCCTCTCTCCTCTCGGCTGCAAGTTTTTTATGGTGCTTGCAGTGAAAGCGCAAGAGAAGGCAGTAAAACAGTAAATCTTAAAGGATTACTTTTTACTTCCTTCTGGCGGCCAGACATTCTATTTTAATTCTTTTTAGGTCTACGTGACTAAATAGTTTCTATACTTATTTACCTAGCCATTCGATTTAGTTTTTGCCTATCTAAAATATAAATGCATATTCCCTCTATAAATCCCTAGTCCTATTTTAAATTTAATTTATTTAAATCCTATAGTCCAGACTTAACCTTCCTTATCCTTAAAACTAGTATACATAGTATTCATAATAAACTTACAAGGAAATCTTACAACTAATTTTACAATGTAGATGTTTCTAAAGCCGAACCAAATGTTTTACGGCTACAAAAATATACAAATAGAATCTTATATTTGAACTACGATTTATTACTAATATTTCTACTTAAAGAATTTCTACGATTTTCCCAAGGTCTTTTATGATTTGCAGCTGTGTGTTGTGGGAAGTTTCATTTCTTTAAACAAGATGTGAATTTCCTAAATTAAACTATATTTTTGTTTTGAAATTAAAAATGCCGCGAGCTAGTATCGAACATTCGATTAAATTAATCGACTTCGAGCGAGACCCTATAGTCGCTCGTTACATATCTGTAACGAGCGACTATAGGTTCTCGCTCGAGGCCGAATAATTTAATCGACCTATCGAATTAAGCTCGCGCGATTTTCAACTTTCAAATAAATCAAATCGCGTTTAAGGAAATTCCCATCCAATTTAGATAGATGAATTTCCCACGGGACACAGCTGAAAATAATAAAAAGACCCTGAGAAAAGCGTAGAAATATCCTAGCTAGAAATATTACTTATAAATATTAGATTTAAATTTATTATACGAATGGTCAACATGTGCCGTCGGCAAGGAATTCATCAATGTAAATTAGTTTTAAGATTTCTCTGTAAGTTTTATATTTCTTCTGTGTATACTAGTTTTAAGGATAAGAAAAGGTTAAGTCTGGACCATAGGATTAAAATAAATTAAGATAGAACTAGGAATATAGAAGTAATATTGATTTATTTAAGGTAGGCAAAAACTAAGCAGAAAAACTAGGTAGATAGGTATAGAAACTTTAGTCACATAAAGTTATAGAAATTCAAAATAGCATGTCTGGTCGCCAGAAGGAAGTAAAAAGTAATCCTTTAAGATTTACTGTTTTACTGCCTTCCCTTTCGCTTTCACTGCAAGCGCCATAAAAACTTGCAGCTGAGAGGAGAGAGGCTAGAACTGGGTTTTTCCGAATCGGGCTGCTTCGGATTCGGATTCTCCTAGTCGAGCTTCTCCGGGAAATTGGGCTGGGCCTAGCGAGGGCCACCGTGTGAAAATCGAGAGAAAGGGGATGCGTGGGGGAGTTGTGAAAGGGGATGCGTGAGTCCTGTAGAGTGGAGGAATGAACAGAATGTACGGGGCTTTCGATCGGAACCTATTTCTGCCGTTATATAAAGTAAGTCGAAAACTTCTACAAATTCCTTCGTTGAATTTGTACAGCATCGAACTTCGGCAACAGTTGTGAAAACCGGTAGTATATTTTATAAAGGTCCTGATTTAACAAGGTTTTATCTATACCAAGTCGATTAAATATTAATTTCACTCTAACCTGTGTGTTTATTCATTTATAAAGTTTGAATTTTCCCGGTCCCTATAAAGGGTTAACACTGGAACGAACCAATCGTTCTAGAGTTTGACCACCCGTGATATCACGCGTGCGCGGCTCGTAACATATCGAATAAAGCGGGAATCAATCATAGGATTTAAGTATAATCTAGGTAAATGTGGTTTGTTGATTAAAATATAGAGAGATTGGTACTGCTAAAATGGGCAATTCGATATAAGTATACTATAATATAAAGAGAGACTGAGTTAGAAGTATAAGAAGGATGTTCGTAGTAAAACGTGACTAGCCTTGCGATAGAATAGAATAAATAGAATAATAGTAAAATATTCTTTGCATTGGACATGGAGTGTTCAACAGATGTTTAGTTTATTTGTAAAGTTTACTTACCAGGAAATTTATGTTAATATAGGGATTGAAAAGAGGACTTATTTAGTCCGAAGCATGCTAGTTTAGGGTTTTAGATTCTGTAGGATTAGGAATGACAATTTATATAAAACAGAACTTCTTAGAAGAGCGTAGACTGTATTTCTTTACTATTTTATTTACGACGTAGAAAATAAAGGACTTTCAGCGGAAAAGGACTCGAAATGTAATAAATCACTCAAACAACCCTAAGTGTTCAAAAACTATAAAACTATGGGCTTAGAACGGTCTAAGCTGCATTGTGCCATAAAAGAACGGTCAGAACCACTTGGACACAAGACGTTCCATATGTTAAGGGTCGAGCGATGCCCATCAAATCATGCCTTAAGTTTGTCATTTAACAAATAGTTAAAGAGTCGATAGGGATTGAAATAGAATTAAGAGTAGGGGTTAGATGTAAAAACTAATTGGCTAGTCACGAAAGAGTGGGAGAATAAAGGCGGATCTCTGGGCGCTGTGACGTGCCAGGATCTGACCCTGATGACAGATCGACGAACAGAGAGTCTTCGACAATTTGGGAACATAGACCAAAAAAAAAAACGACTCTTGAGTTTTTATTTTAATTTTCCATATCCTTTTTGAGAATAAAACGTATTATTAAATTTTATCCACTTTAATCAGTTCTCTTTTTTTTTTTCACTTCAATTGCCCGATGTCCTTTAGTCTAAACCTAATAAACTAAGTTCATTCGCGGTCGAGGTGAATTTTAATTCTTTATTGTGGAAGAACAAGAAAAGGATCAATTATAACTTTTAAATTTTAAGTGCTTTCCCGCGTGAACGATTTGGGCGCGTAACAAGACTGTTACGAGCCGCGCACGCGTGATATCACGGGTGGTCAAACTCTAGAACGATTGGTTCATTCCAGTGTTAACCCTTTATAGGGACCGGGAAAATTCAAACTTTATAAATGAATAAACACACAGGTTAGAGTGAAATTAATATTTAATCGACTTGGTATAGATAAAACCTTGTTAAATCTGGACCTTTATAAAATATACTACCGGTTTTCACAACTGTTGCCGAAGTTCGATGCTCTACAAATTCAACGAAGGAATTTGTAGAAGTTTTCGACTTACTTTATATAACGGCAGAAATAGGTTCCGATCGAAAGCCCCGTACATTCTGTTCATTCCTCCACTCTACAGGACTCACGCATCCCCTTTCACAACTCCCCCACGCATCCCCTCTCTCTCTATTTTCACACGGTGGCCCTCGCTAGGCCCAGCCCAATTTCCCGGAGAAGCTCGACTAGGAGAATCCGAATCCGAAGCCGCCCGATTCGGAAAAACCCATTTCTAGTCTCTCTCCTCTCAGCTGCAAGTTTTTATGGCGCTTGCAGTGAAAGCGCAAGGGAAGGCAGTAAAACAGTAAATCTTAAAGGATTACTTTTTACTTCCTTCTTTCGACCAGACATGCTATTTTGAATTTCTTTAACTTTATGTGACTAAAGTTTCTATACCTGTCTACCTAGCCTTTTTCCGTCTAGTTTTTGCCTACCTTAAATGAATGAGTATTACTTCTATATTCCTAGTTCTATCTTAACTTAATTTATTTTAATCCTATGGTCCAGACTTAACCTTTTCTTATCCTTAAAACTAGTATACACAGAAGAAATATAAAACTTACAGAGAAATCTTAAAACTAATTTACTTTGTTGAATTCCTTGCCGACGGCACATGTTGACCATTCGTATAATAAATTTAAATCTAATATTCATAAGTAATATTTCTAGCTAGTATATTTCTACGCTTTTCTCAGGGTCTTTTTATTATTATCAGCTGTGTCCCGTGGGAAATTCTTCTATCTAAATTGGATGGGAATTTCCTTAAATGCGATTTGATTTATTTGAAAGTTGAAAATCGCGCGAGCTTAATTCGATAGGTCGATTAAATTAATCGGTCTCGAGCGAGAACCTATAGTCGCTCGTTACACCTCCACCCTTATAAGAAGATTTTTCGTCAGAAAATATCTTACTGTATTCCTACCTATCTAGATTTTTGAATTTGTGGATCTTTATTCAAGCAGAAGTCTGGGGACAGAGAGAATATCGAAATTCGAAATTCGCGCAAATAGTTCGATGTGTTCGATATAATTCGATACGCAACGAGTTCGATTAAGCAGACGACGCTAACATACCACGTGATCCGTGATGATCGTACATGACTGCATGTGACAGGTGTCAACATTTGGGTTAGTGAAGAAAAGAAGAGTGACCGAATGAGAAAATATAAGTGCCTGAATTCAACGCTTGAGGAGAGAAAAAGAAGTCTTATCTATATTTATTTGTGGAGTGTATTCGTCTGATTATGATCAATGGTACTAGGATGAGGCAAGATGCACTTGTAGATGGTAAGTTTAACCTGAAAATTTTGTTTTACACTACTTGTTTATGTTGATATTTATAGTAGGGGCATGTTTTGAGCGAGGCCTAGTCGCTCAACTCTCACCCCCCTCTTATTTAGAAAACTAGGATCAAATCTAACTTTAAAATTAAGATAGTGTGTATAAGTATGTGTGTGTTGATTCTAATTTTTTATTTTATTATATTTTTACTAAGGTGGTTTGATTTCAGGGTCGTATGGGACGCGATTCTATTTAATCAATGGTTCTTCGTTGATTTTGTGAATCCGTAAAAATATATGACGTTGGAGGTATTACAATTACCAAAAAAGGTTACGATTTGTTTCAAGGAGTGATCGGTGAGTATTTATTGCTCTTTTTCCTGAGCGTTCGGAAATATTTTAATAGTTTGTGGACGCAGTTTGTTCATGTGTACGATTTTTGTTTTTCCTTGACCTAATTCTAGCTCTACGTTGTTATTATCAAAAATATTTACGATTTTGAAAGGACCTGAATATTCCGCATCTAATTTTGTTATTTTATTGCTTTTTTGAAGGTACACGGGATCTCCGACGCAATAAGTTTGGCCGTTTAATTTCGCATCGTAATATCTTTTCGCTCGTTCTTTTGCTGCACAGAGTCTTTCCCTAGCTTCGGCCTGAGTTTTAGTTACTTTTTGCGTTAAAGTGTTCAAAAATAAGTCGTATGTTAAGGGTAGTTCGTGTTTCATAAATTCGGATAGCATCCGGGCCTTTTTTGCAAATATTAGTTCGTGAGGAGTGAACCCAGTTCCATCGTGTCTGCTTGTGTTATAAGAGAACAATGCAAATCGAAGCCACTTGTCCCAATTTGATTTCTTGCAATAGATTTTTAGATACTGGATGAGCTCATAGTGACTCCTCTCTAACGATCCTAATGATTGCGGATGGAATGCTGTCGACCTAATGTGTTTAATTTTGAATATTTTACAAAATGTTTAATTACAATTACATTTTTGATTTGCAAATTTTCAGGATTTTCATTGAGGAGGTCTTCATATATAAGCCTGTTGGCTTGTATGAGTTCCCTGCCAGTTTGAGTTGTAATTTTTAAATCAGCGGGGATGAATAATACAAGATTATCGTCGCGCATGTGGAGTTTATCTTTTGACGTTTTTATACAAGAAAATTCCGGATTTATTAATTCGTTGGTACTATGAAATTTGGACGCTGGAGACAGACCAGAGGTTGAAGGAGTAGGTTCATCGTTAACAAGTACTGGCTGACAAAGATAAGTATTATTTAAGATTTCATGTTCTGATTCTGAAAAATCCGTGTCATAATTATCATCAAATTAATTCTCAAGATTACTCGTTTTTTCTTGAATTTTTAGATTAGTCCCCTTGCGATAAAAAACCCTGACCTCAGTGACTTGCCTTTTCTCAACAGAATTACTGGGCCTATCGTCCTTATCGAATACAGGTGTGAGCACTGCAACCCGGCTTTCTCCCGAGGTTGCCCCACAACCTGGCGACTTGGACATTATACATTTGTTCTTTGTCTGATGAGGATTCGAGCACTGCGACTTCCTTATTGTGGAAATTGCCCCGAAATCCTGCGGTTCAGACGTATGATTATCAAAACAATTACTGTGCCTATCGTCCTTATCGAATACAGGTGTGAGCACTGCAAGCCGGCTTTCTCCCGAGATTGCCCCACAACCTGGCGACTTGGACATTAGACATTTTTCTTTTGTCTGATGAGGATTCGAGCACTGCGACTTCCTTATTGTGGAAATTGCCCCGAAATCCTGCGGTTCAGACGTATGATTATCAAATTCTGCCTCATCCTCGGTGTGAGCACTGCAAGCTGATGTTTCAGATCTTGCCCCACACTCAAAGGTCTTTTGGCGATCAAAATTAATATTACGGATTACAGGTTCATTCTGTTCTCCATCACTGCCCTCGTCTGCTGTTTCAAAGGCATCGTCACTGTCAGGTTCGTATTTATTTGTTTTTTTATGTATATTCCGACATGGATAATATTTATTTTCTATGTTCTTATCCACAGGCAAAGAGTTTAGTCCTAGGAAAGCGTTCTCGTCACGTGTAATAAATTTTTGATTGCTGGAGAAGGGATAAAGGCGTACAGGTGTTCGATTCATGCAGGTCAACACCTCGTGCGTTGTTAGTTTGGAAGAGGAATCAAGTGGGTCGAAATCTTCTAAAGAGGTTTTATCTTCAATATCGTGTCGAGACTGCTCTCCATCATAGGGATTACGCGATAGTGCATCGGCGTTGAGATTACTGATACCCTTTTTATAGACTACCCTAAAATCATATTCATTGAGACGGAGTCTCCAACGAACAATCTTGGAATTAGGTTTATTAAAACTATAGAGCCAAGTCAATGGTAGATGGTCTGTTTCCAGCGTGAATTTTCTCCCATATAAATAAGGTCGAAATGTTTCAACCGAGAACAGGATGGCAAGCATTTTTTTTTGTGTGGTTGAATAATTTGTTTCTGACTCATTTAATGTTCTAGAAGTGTATGCAATAGGGAGAATTTTACCATCAAAGTCCTGACTCAAAACCCCTCCCAATCCATAATTCGAAGCCTCAGTTGAAACGATAAAGGGCCTAGTGAAATCAGGATATTGAAGCAATGGTTGGGAAGACAAAATATTTTTTAATTGATTAAAAGCTTCACTTTGACTTTCGGTCCATCTAAATGGAACGTTCTTTTTCAGGAGAAAGGTCAACGGCTTCGTAACGGTAGAAAAATCGGGTATAAAACGACGGTAATACCCAGCAAGGCCTAAGAACTGTTTGATGTTCTTTTGTCTTTTTGGCTGAGGGAACCTACGAACTGCCTCCACCTTTTTAGGATCAGGTTTCACGCCTTCCCGACTGATGACATGCCCTAGGTAACCTACTTCCTTTCTTAAAAATAAACATTTTTCAAGTTGAAGGGTGAGGTTCGCTTTATTTAAACGTTCGAGCAAGTTTCGAAGTTTTCTTGTGTGTTCTTCCAGGGTTGCAGCATATATAACTATGTCGTCCATATAGACGAATAACTCTACACCCTGGAGACCTGTGAGGATTTTGTCCATTAATCGTTGGAATGTCGCGGGGGCATTTTTTAGACCAAAAGGCATTCGATTGTAATGGTAATGACCATACAATGTTGAGAATGCTGTTTTAGCTTTTGAATCAGGGTGCATCTTTACCTGGTGGAAGCCCATGGCAAGATCTAAGGTTGAGAAATACTGCGCGCCACCCAGCTGATCCAGTATGTGCGTAATGTTTGGTAGAGGGTAGGCGTCCTTTATCGTCTTGTCGTTCAACTGGCGAAAGTCGATGACCATTCGCCAGCGCTTCATTCCGTCTTTGTCTGGTTTCTTGGGGACAATCCACACTGGTGAATTATATGGTGAGTTAGAGTCTTCAATAAAATTGTCAGTTAATAATTTTTGTGATTGAGCTAATATTTCTTTGTTATGGATTTCAGCTAGTCTATACTGTTTGTGAAAAATTGGATGGTCGTCCGTAGTGTGGATCTGGTGGGTGATCACGTCAGTGGCTCCGAGAACGTCCCCTTCGAGAAAAAATCGATGTGAAAACTCAGATAGTGGGCCGCGAAGACTACTAATTTCATCATCATTTAATTCCGAAAGGTTTAAAGTTTCCATTAGTTTAGAATAACGGTCACTAAGTTTTTTAGAACCGGAGATTTGGGTTTCAGTTCCTGATTTTATTTTATCCGTTTCTGAAAGGGTTTCAAATTCATGAAGTTCTACAGGGGGGATTGTCAATTCAATGTCGTGAAGAGTGGTGTTTATTGCGTAGGTTTTTGCCTCGCCATTAATACACCTCACTAAGCTTTCACCTAGAAAAACCCCTTTCCCGGCTTCAATTCTCTCTAGGTAACCTTCAAGTAAATCGCGATCTTTAACCTTTAAAGTTACGAGTGTTTTCGAACGAGCAGGCAGGTATTCTACACAAGGGTTCATTTTATTAAGGTCGGATAAATTTAATGTAATATTATGATTTTCAAGATTAAGAGACGCCGAATGTTCGCGCAGGAACTCCATTCCTATTATCCCACAAGTTTTTATAGGAAAATTTGCTGGAATTAGATGAAAGTTGGTGACACGGTTGAAAATTCTAATAGGTACTACGCCATGTGTCTGATAGAACCCTTGGCCGATTCCCGTCAGATGGAAAATTTTAGTTTTGTCTCCTTCCAATTTTTGATGAAGACAAGATTCCTTAAGTAAGTTTAGTTCGCTGCCCGTATCGATAAAAAATTCGGCACTTTTTTCGTGAAAATCAACGTTTTCTACTGAAATAGTAGATTTTGCAATCGAAGCTGAGGAAGACTTGATACAGTGTAAAATACAGCGAGGAGAAAATAGTGAACCCTCAAAATTATTATCAAGTCGAACCTCGAGCAATTTCTCCATCGAGGAGCCTCCTTGTAAAAAGATGAAAACCATCTACACAGTCACCACGTCGAACCCCGAAACGAGAGAGAGAAAACTTACTTGTTATACGTGCGGTAAGGAAAATCACTTATCTCGAAACTGCCCTGATAGATACAATAAACGAAGACCACCAGCTCACAGCAATCCATATCCCGCAAAGGAAAGATCAAAGTGCTCACACTGCCAAAAATTCGGCACTTTTTTCGTGAAAATCAACGTTTTCTACTGAAATAATGGGATTAGTATTTAATTTCACGGTTGAGATTGACAGGATCGTTTGTCTGACGGGCGAGAGGTTTGATTGCTCACCATCGCATTTGGACGGTGAGCACCTGAGAAGTTTAAATGGCTAGGACCTGCTTGGTGAGACGAGGATTGCGGTTGCCGTAATTCCTGCAGCTTCCTTTCAGCTTCTTCCAATCTTTGCAGAAGACAGGTCGAAGCAACGTGGCCTAATTTTTGGCAGTGTGAGCACTTCGATCTTTCCTTTGCGGGATATGGATTGCTGTGAGCTGGTGGTCTTCGTTTATTGTATCTATCAGGGCAGTTTCGAGACAAGTGATTTTCCTTACCGCACGTATAACAAGTAAGTTTTCTGTCTCTCGTTTCGGGGTTCGACGTGGTGACTGTGTAGATGGTTTTCATCTTTTTACAAGGAGGCTCCTCGATGGAGAAATCGCTCGAGGTTCGACTTGATAATAATTTTGAGGGTTCACTATTTTCTCCTCGCTGTATTTTACACTGTATCAAGTCTTCCTCAGCTTCGATTGCAAAATCTACAGCCTCTTGTAATGTGGTAGGTCGCCTAGCGGTAACGCGATTATTTATTTCCTGTAAGAGTCCTGTACGAAAGTACTCCATGATTTCTTCATCGTGTTCCCTAGTTTTCATTATCGCTCTTTCCCGAGAGTAGCCCTGAGACTCTGTGACTTCTACCATTTTTGAGTAAATGTCCATTGCCTTGGAGCTATAGCTAACAGCGGATTCGCCTGGTCTTTGTTTAATGTGGGCAGCTTCGGAGCGGAGCTGCCGAAGGTTTCTCGAAGTACCGTAGGTTCTAGTTAGAAGCTTTAAAAGATTCTCGAGATTTTCGAAATTTCTATTTCGGATTAACAAGTCGGCTTCACCCGTGATTCTATGTCTTAAAAATTTAATTAACATGAATTTTAGATTTGGTGCAACTTGCTGATCAACGTATTCGCATTCTTTTACAAATCTATATACGGAAGTGTTTCTACCCGAAAAGGTGGGAATCAATTCTACGAGAGCTTTAACGCAATTAATATCACTACCCCTCGGAAACGTGGAAACCGAAATTTGACTCGATTGTATCGACTCTGAGTGGCTAGCTGAGGCTCTATGAAATATTTGTGGGTCCTGACTTTCCCTTCTGTCAAATTCCTGTTGAATCATTCTTTGTAGTTCGCCTAGACCACTATTAAATCCTAATGTAGTTGGAGACCTAATAAAATTCCGACGCCCTGATTGTGCAGTATCATTAAAAGAATTATGTGCCCTGTTTAAATCTATAGCTTGACTGACATTATGCAATTCGGGGTTCCTACTTTCGTTGCCGATTTCATCCATAGTTAAAAGCGATTCTCTATCGTCTTCGTCTCGGTAAGGAGAATACGCATGTTCACTTCTTTCCTCAAAATAATTCGACATTTTTTCAAATTTTTATTTTAGCTGTAAATATTGTGGTAAAACCGAAAAAATTTAAATTTATTTAGGTTTGATTGGCCGTATTCAATGGCAACAAAATAAAAGATTATACCTCGATTCAAATGTGGAGTATTTAGTAATTAAATGTATTAAATTTGAACTTTTTATAAAAATAATAAATTTTTAATTAGTATTTTATGCATGAAATATTTATCATAGAAGTTTTTTATTTTGAAGAAAGATGTGAGATCTATATATATATATATATATATGTATAACAATAATAATCTTGATTATTTTTACAGATTAACCAACCTTATTTGTCCTAAAATGTATCCATATATGGTAAGTATGATCACTTGTCACCTTTAAATTTCACTATATTCGGAAATGACCATAAAATTGTCCTTTTAGAAAGGACCACTCCGCACTTTTCAGAATAGAGTCTTCCCTCGATGTCCCTCGATGTTCCTCGACGTTCTTCGATGTTTCTCGATGTTCCCTGATGTTCCTCGATGTTCCTCGATGTTCCTCGATGTCTAGATGTTCTCGCAGGTAAATCCGAAGAAGCAGCAACAAGCCCAAAATTGAGAACTTCGATGGAGATAGATATTACCTGTTAAAACCAAAAAACCCCCTCTCTCGAACCAATACACCACCCGCGGAACCGCCTTTCGGCTTTAAACTTCACGGGTGGTTGGTTCCATTAAAGTCGCGTACGACTCTTCCGTCATCCGTTCGCTCGGAACGTCCACCCGCGGCCACACGCCCACTAGGATAACCGACCAGCCGCGCCACCCAGGGGAGAAACAAACAGATTCCTTCCCCGAACGACGCGGACAGTCAAGTCTACCCGAGACGCAGGACCGCGGGTGCCGGCCCCGATGCGATTTCTACTGGCCCTCCCCGTTGTTTCGCTCTCGACGCCCATCAAGTTCTCTCGTCTTCATCACAAGTGTGACGAATGACTCGATGAGCGTCCAGAACCGTTCAGACTGGAGCATGAGGGGGACCATCGTGTCAGGAGTAAGTTCGGAACCCACCGCCTGACCGAGGACCCCCCTAGCCACACCCCATTTTGCGCAGACGAAGAGTGCGTGCTCTGCGTTATCCACCGGGGAATCGCAGTAGCAACACGTCTCCTCGTCTCTCTTCTTAAAGCGCCTCAGGTACGCGTTAAAACAGCCATGGCCCGAGAGCGCTTGTGCCAAGTAAAAGCCGACTTCCCCGTGCTTTCTGTTCAGCCAGGTGGCGAGCTCCGGGATCAGGCGGTAGGTCCATCTCCCTGTCTGCTCACCATACCATCTCATCTGCCATTTCTCGACGAGTCTGCGCCTTCCATCCTTGCGGATGGCCTCCTTCGCGCGAGCGATTTCCTGCAGGTCGGCGCAGGTAAGCTCCTTGCGAAGCTGAAAGGTTTCCTGCCTTTCCTCCGCCAATAAATCTATTGGCGGGACGCTCGCCAGGACCAGCACAGCGCTCGTCGAGATAGTTCTATATGCCGAAACTATTCTCAGCACGACAAGTCTCTGCGCCGAGAACAGCTTCTTCTGGATAGCATGGTTTTGCAAGGCATTGGCCCAGACCGGAGCTGCATAAAGCAGCTTCGAATGGACCACGCTCGCCACCAATCTTCTTTTCGCTTCCCTGGGTCCACCAATGTTTGGCATAAGCCGGGCCAAGTTTGCTCCACATTGGATAGCTTTGGCGGCTGCGATCTTTAGGTGTTCGCCAAAGCTGAGCCTACGATCCAGCTGCACCCCCAGGTACTTAATGCTTGTTTTCCACTCGACTTCGTGCTCTCCGAGAACGATCCTCGGGTATTGGAAGGATCTCCTGTCCGTAACGAGCAAAGCCTCGGTTTTCTCAGGGGCCATTTTAAGACCTCTGCCATCCAACCAGCGCTTCGCTCGCCACAGACTTTCATTGATCCTCAGCTCTAGGATTCCGACGTCGTCAGCGGCGCACACGACAAGTGCGTCATCCGCGAAGCCGACGCGTCGTACATGACGTTCCAAACGAGTGGACCCACCCGCGACCCTTGAGGGGCGCCACATGTCATCTCCTCCTTGAGAGACCATGTGTCTGGAACCTTTTTCCGCACCATCGCCTCGATGCAGATGTTCCATCTCGCGGTATTGAACGCATTGCGTATGTCAATGCTAATCAACGCACAGAATCCCTTACGCTTACCAGTTCCTTTTCTTGCATTTGTGGCGATGTTAACCACAGCTTGGATGGCGTCCACAGTGGACCTGCCTTTCCTGAATCCGAACTGGTTTTCCGAGAGCCCGTTCTCCCCGACCAAGAGAGCCTGAAGCCGTTGTAGAATCAACTCCTCCAGGAGCTTCCCCATCGTATCCAATAAGCATATTGGTCTATACGACGAGGCAACCCCTAGAGGTTTGTTGCCCTTCCTCAGCAGGACCAACCTCTGCTTCTTCCAATCTGCGAAGAACCTCCCCTCCCGAAGACAGGAGTTAAAGGCTTCTAGGAGGATCTCTGGGTACGCCCCGATCACCTCTTTGAGGATCTCGTTCGGCACCCCGTCGATACCCGGTGCTGTATTTGCCTTAAGCCTTCCACCCGCTCTCTTTAGTTCTTCGAGAGTGAAGAGTTCTTCGCGCCGGACCACGCAGGAACTTCGGTCCTGTCTTTGGAACGGCTCCACGTGTGGAAACAAGCTACGCACAATGTACTGGACTCGATCGGGATTATCCAGGCCCGGGGTCTTTCTTCTAGCCACCAATCTCTTGGTGACTATTTTGAAGGCGAGACCCCATGGGTTCTTCTCGACCTCACCGATCAAGTCTTTCCAGCATTGAAGTCGGCTTTTCTTTATGCCTCGCCTCAAAGCTGTTTTTGCCCCTTTCCATGCCTCGTGCAGCGTAGCATCCCCCTTTGAACGGGTGAATTTTCGCCGCGCTGCGAGGCATTCTCGACGTAGGGCTGCCAACTGGTCGTTCCACCAGTACATCGAACCCTTGGCTTGCCTGCGCTCACGGCGAGGCATCGAGTAGTCGCAAGCCGCGACCACCTTCTGCCTCACCGAGCGCACAGCAGCTTCAAACGACCCAGCAGGGCAGACCCAACCAAGCTCATCGATGAGCCTGGTTTCTTCGAGGTTTTCGCGAAGTCTTTCCCTGCTGAGTCGTCTCGTGTTCCAGGAGGGGCTCCTTCCTTCGCCGCCCCTACCCTTATCTACCGTCTGACACCGTTGTTCTAGTGTGAATTCGATGCACCGGTGGTCACTCAAGGTTATTAACTCGAGGACCGACCAGTCGCTTATCCTTGAAGCGAGGCGAGGTGCGGCAATTGTGAGATCAATTATTGACCCCCCCGCTCCTCGTCTGAACGTAAATTCCCCGCCCTGATTCAAGACGATCAGTTCGTTCCTAGCGACCATCTCGCCAACCAAGATTCCCCTCCTATCTAGGCGGGCTTCACCCCACTCGGGCGACTTACTGTTGAAGTCACCCCCTATGAGGGATCGCCCAATGGCCTCACGGAGGCTTTCCTCACCGGTCTCGTCGAGGTCCCTAATTTCGAGGGACCTCGTCGAGACCAGGGCCGAAATCTCTGCCCTCTCCCCGACCGCCAGGTCGAGCTCCTTCCGGAAGGCCGAAACGTCTCCCCCCTTTTTGAGGACCAGAAGGACTTCTTCCTTCCTGGTCCTCCGGATAGACAGGACCTCAAGTCCTGCCTTCCGGGGGTCGACTTTCGCCTTCATCTCCTTCAAGATGTCGGCGTAGGACTGGCCGTCCTTCGCCGACACCTTGATGGCGTCGCCCGACCTGGCGGGCGAGGAGCGCTTCGAAGTTCTCTTGGCGTTTGTACCCTGTGCTTCTTGCACAGGGTCCTTCGCCCTTCTCTCCGTATCCACTTTTTTCTTTTCCTTTTTTTTTTTTCTTTTTGGTGACCACTTGCCAGTCCCCATCTTTAATCGGGGCCTGGCTCTTGGCCACCTGTGCATACGACGGTGACGGGCCGCCCTTCCCCCTCTTTGGAGTTCTTTCCTGAGGGGGGGAGGGGGCTGCCCTCTTCTCACCTTTATTTCGAAGTTTTGGGATGTCTCCCAGAGACGCAGAGCGCGGTCTCCGGAAGATACCCATTTTTTTCGAGACGGGGTGGGTCTCCAGCCTCTTCTGGAGTTCCACCCCGCTTTCAAGTAGGCACCTGTGGGTGTTGAGCATACCGCCCAACACCTCAGCTGCCTCGTTTACTGAGTCTTTTACAAAGCCAGGGTTGTTCCTGAGCATACCCTTTTGTATTACGCTCAGGGCCCTGGCTAGCTTCTCCATTTTCTCATTCTCCTCCTTCAGGAGCTGAAGGACGTCCTTCCCATCCTTCAGCTCCAGAAGGAGCACCCAAGTCCTCTTTCCCCACATTTTTAAATTTTTTTTCCATAAATCTTTTTTACCAGCGCATCGTGCGTAGAGGAGCGGGTCGGAATAGTTGGGAACGGGTGTACCCTCGGACCGAAGTCCTACCCCAGTTCCCTGAGGCCCAACCTCCGCTTAGCCGGTCCCGGAATACACGGACAGACCGGACTCGCTCGAGGCAACACACGCTCCGACACCTGTGTTCAATACGCACTACCTGATCAAGGTCCCGAAGGGGCTGGCTTCTGATCCCGCATGGCACACCACCTCGGCAGAGCTAGGCTCACAGCAGCCTCGCCTCCTCGTGGGCCGGGGAAGACACCACTCGGCGACGAAGCACTCCCAGTGGGGCGCCATACGGAAACGATCGTTTGGACTGCTCTTGGTCACAGACTGCGGAGGCCTTGCAGTGTCCCCCAGGAGATTCCATACACCAATTCGCTCTTAGCCTCTTTCAAGAGGGAGACCGTCTATAGGTTCTCCTCTCACATTCGAAGGACACATATCACAGTCATGCGGCGCTGACATTCGTTCAGTTCACTCATTCCTCACAAGCACTCTCAGACTCTCTCTCAGCGCCGCTACCTGGGGCATACATCCTTCTCCATGCATGGGCATGGACGCGTCTATAGCGTCCCCCACTTTCAACCTGGGATAGACCCGTTTATAGGGCAACCTTCACGCAATGGGAAGATGCCCGTCTATAGAGCCCCCTGCATTTGTTCACCGATTCATCGGGACACTACAACCTCTATGGCCCAAGGGCTGTCTGCTAAGCCTCCCCACCTGCCCTTTTTTGGCATAGCCAAGAGAAGGACTTCATCGAGGTACCAGTCCAAGGGGAGGCACTTGTGAGTCGAAGAAGATGATTAGTCGGTATTGACCGATCAGTCCAGAGGATAATTCCATAAAAGCTTCCTCCCTTTATTTTATTTCAAGTATTTAAATCACTTCAGGTTAAATACTGGGTTTTTATTTTCAGATGAAGCTTGAAGTTCCGGTTCTCGATCCACGTCTGCTCACAGTAGGAAGGTATTGAGGCTTCCTTGAAGAGTGAAGACAGCAGTATTTCACCAGGAAGTTGATGAGGATCCTTGAAAGTCACGGATAATCCGATTCCATAGGTTTATTTTTCCCTCCGCTGATGATTTCCTCGTCTGATAAACAAAGAGCTGAGAATATTCGACCCCGAAGTTACGATAAAGTAGCTTGATGTGTGTCGCGTTGCACTCAGTTCAAATTGGATGTATTTCACTTGAAAAAAAAAATCAATGAGAATAAATAAAATAGACAATGATTATTTCTGATGTGTCCATTGCACTGCCACTAATCATTATTTTCACTAAACGTTGATTTATTTATTCCTTCCTTTTGTAGGTTTATATGAGTCTTCCTTCCTTCCACTATTTTGCACTCGCGAAACACACGGAATTTTCAATTAAATTTTCCCGCACTGGATCCCGGCTGAGTCCCCAAATTATGTTACGAGCCGCGCACGCGTGATATCACGGGTGGTCAAACTCTAGAACGATTGGTTCGTTCCAGTGTTAACCCTTTATAGGGACCGGGAAAATTCAAACATTATAAATGAATAAACACACAGGTTAGAGTGAAATTAATATTTAATCGACTTGGTATAGATAAAACCTTGTTAAATCTGGACCTTTATAAAATATACTACCGGTTTTCACAACTGTTGCCGAAGTTCGATGCTCTACAAATTCAACGAAGGAATTTGTAGAAGTTTTCGACTTACTTTATATAACGGCAGAAATAGGTTCCGATCGAAAGCCCCGTACATTCTGTTCATTCCTCCACTCTACAGGACTCACGCATCCCCTTTCACAACTCCCCCACGCATCCCCTCTCTCTCTATTTTCACACGGTGGCCCTCGCTAGGCCCAGCCCAATTTCCCGGAGAAGCTCGACTAGGAGTATCCGAATCCGAAGCCGCCCGATTCGGAAAAACCCATTTCTAGTCTCTCTCCTCTCAGCTGCAAGTTTTTATGGCGCTTGCAGTGAAAGCGCAAAAGAAGGCAGTAAAACAGTAAATCTTAAAGGATTACTTTTTACTTCCTTCTGGCGACCAGACATGCTATTTTGAATTTCTTTAACTTTATGTGACTAAAGTTTCTATACCTGTCTACCTAGCCTTTTTCCGTCTAGTTTTTGCCTACCTTAAATCAATGAGTATTACTTCTATATTCCTAGTTCTATCTTAACTTAATTTATTTTAATCCTATGGTCCAGATTTAACCTTTTCTTATCCTTAAAACTAGTATACACAGAAGAAATATAAAACTTACAGAGAAATCTTAAAACTAATTTACATTGTTGAATTCCTTGCCGACGGCACATGTTGACCATTCGTATAATAAATTTAAATCTAATATTTATAAGTAATATTTCTAGCTAGGATATTTCTACGCTTTTCTCAGGGTCTTCTTATTATTTTCAGCTGTGTCCCGTGGGAAATTCTTCTATCTAAATTGGATGGGAATTTCCTTAAACGCGATTTGATTTATTTGAAAGTTGATAATCGCGCGAGCTTAATTCGATAGGTCGATTAAATTAATCGGCCTCGAGCGAGAACCTATAGTCGCTCGTTACAAGACAAACTTTGCGCACTAAAATTTTAAATCGATTAACAAAATAAAAACTAATAATGATGAAATAAAGTAAAATTCTATATAAATGGTTATTTAGGAAATGTGGATGGTAATCGGAATGCATCATCGTTTTAACTGCGTTTTAGTTTGAACTTCGAAAGGGAACTTATATTCATAAATTTACAGCTTCGAAAATATTGCGTAGCAAAGTATAAATTCCTTGCGTGAAATATTTAGTAAATATTTTTATCTTTTGGAGTTTGTGCCGTGAGTCGGGGCTTCAGAGAACCTCACACGTGCACGTTAGAATAAGGACCTTATGTACGATAGATTGATAACGTTTGTTTATAATTTAGGTTAGATAAAGAGAGCAAGTCAGATATAAAGAGTCGTAGATTTAGTATGAATGTAAATATTAATTATAATTTATGGCAAATTTTATTTATATCAGTGTCACTAGAATAGGAAACTGAACTGCTTGGAAGCTAAGAGCGACGCATAAACAATATAATGTAGGTGCTAGAAAAATGTAGATAAGATTCGAAGCGATAGGATAAATGTGACTTGGTTTAAAAACTAGGGTGAGAATTAATTACTTTTCTTGGAACATCGGTCGTGATCAAAAAGAAACATTGATCCCGATATGATATGCACGGTGTGCATCAAAGGGTAGAATAGGTGGGATCGAATTCGAGTATGATTGGCTTGTGTGACTGCTTGATGTGTGAATATGTAAGAAATTGTAACGCGATAATTGGATGATGTGAAGTGTGAGGCGTTTTTCTAATCGCTTGAGATGAAATCACAGCAACGGAGCGGGGGTTGAGAAGCTGCAGACTTGAACTTCTCTTCTCTGGAGCTCAGAACAATTTTTACTACGGACATACAACTTGAAGTGACTATTCGTCGAAGTCACTCCAAGATATCGGTGTTACTTAAAATTATTTGTCTTTTCACGACGCGATCGCGATTAATGTTGTAAATCTGACTTGCTCAGAATTTGATTATTAAATTCTAAATATACTTTCAAGTTGTGTGAACTAAAAGTGTTTGTGTTTATTTTAAAAAATTCAAATTTCCCGGCTCTACGTAGTAGTTAATTGACCGATGGACCCGACAAATCATTGTTCGACCTGAAGGAGCGAATCATCTGGCTCGTAACAAAATCTGACATTGAGGATCCTTAATCTGACAGTGAACCTTTTAAACTAGTCCAATAGAGGCGCTGGAAATGAAAAGCGCGAAAATTAGAAATTTCTCTATATATTTACATAAATTAATTTTCAAAAAACTACCTGCTAGTTAATAGGGTGACCAGACGTCCTTCTTTGGAAGGACATGTCCTTCTTTTTCGATGGTTGTCCTTCCATCCTTCTTTTTCAAGATTTTCATGCTATACCACTGTCCAATAATGCCTTCCTTCCGGTTTCTTGGCCATATTGAAAATTCGCTGACTTTCTATATAAATAGTCGTTTGTTTCTGTACGTTTATGATACAAAAAATATAGAATTGAGACAGTTAAAAATATTATAACTGTTCAGTTTGACTTTAAAAACCTGTCATGTCTCGAATTTCACCAATATTTGAAAAATAAAATAAAATGTGAATTTGTTAAAAAAAAATAGGAAGTCCTGAGAAGTATATATAATAACGTACATATTATATTACTATATTGTTTCAATAAAAATTTTGATCTCGAAATAGTTATTTGTATTATAATAATTTATAATATTATTTATTGTTAGTTGTATAATTTACTCATGTATGAGCGTAAATTTGATTGATTTTAGGTTTCTACATGTTTGCGTCCAAAATACATAAAATTTTGTTCTCAAAATTTGAAAAATGGTAGATAAGATAAAATGGACGCAAATATATATAGACTACTTCTGGTTTCAAAAATGTAAAATAGTTCCATTTCATAGCAAAAACTATCGAACTTTTTTTTTTATTATCAAAACTCTACCATTTCTCAAATTTTAAAAACAAAATTTTATGTATTTTGGACACAAAAATGTAGAAACTGAACCAAATTGCTCAAAATAAAAAAATATAAACTGACAGAGCTTGTAAAAATACAACTTTTATTCCTTAAGTATTTTTTAGTCTAGAATGATTATTACGAAAAAAGAAATATAAAAGGTATTTTTTGAATAACCTAAAATCAATGTTGCAAAAAACATAAATTGCGATTTCTCGGTAAGTACTGCACGCAATGGATTAAATTTTACGTATTTTTATTTAGTATTCATTGCTGATGCTGAATAGTCATTTAAAAATAATTATACTTAAGTGTCTCGTCCTCAAGATCACTTGTAGTAGCGCCAGCTGCTCGGTTACGACCACAAATTTTAAAGAATAAAAAATTGAAACCCGTTTCCATGTGGAGACCCCATCCTTTATAATGCGCCAACTTCATTCGTTTTGTTGTGCGGTTACGATCAAGACGTGTTTTTTTTTCATAAATTATTGGGAAATTGTAAATTGTTTTCCGGCATATTCAAGAATGTCAGAATTGCCATCCCAAAAGGTCGGTGAAACACCGGGTTCACCGATAAAGGCTCAAATTCTTGCTCAGATGCAAGTTTTCAAAGAAAAAATCGAGTAACTTGAGCGTACCGACGCGAACCTCAAAAAGCTCGCGTCGCTTCAAAAAAGTTCGGATTCGTACTATTCACGTGTAAGTTCAGTGTCTGATTCAAGAAGTCGCGATCGTCGTGATTCTTCCTCGAAATCACGGGGTTCTTCGAGGGAAAAGATCGCGATCGACAAAAGCGAGAGGGCAGACGGCAAGAGCGATACCCTAGAGGACCATACCCTAGAGGATCGTCCGCCGATCACTCGAGGTCCGAAAGGTCTCGATCTCGCTCACCGTGGGAGAAAAGTCGCTCCAAAGGACGACACGGCTCAATAGCCAATGAGCCAGACATAGATCCCGAACCAGTCAAAAAGGCCGAAGATGCAGTAGATCCGGAAATCCTCAATCTCTTGGGCGAGATACCCGAACAAAGGGTCTACGGTCCACCTCTACACTCGTTTTTAGCGAAGCAATGGTCGAATATTTTGTAAAAGGGCTTGCCGAAGGAAACCAAGACGGAACTTCTCAAAAAATATCCGACACCATCCAATTGTTCCTTGCTCTCGGCCCCAATTCTCAATGCAGAGGCCAAGGCATTCCTGGTAACCTCGGCGATACGAAAGGACACTTTTCAAAAAACTGCTCAGGAACAGATTGCGTCGGTGTTAAATGCCTTAGGTTTAGCGTTATCGGAAGTAATGTCAGGCAAGAAAAACGAAGCTGGCGCTCTGATCGTGGACATCAATCGAATGGTAAATTTGATGGGAGACGCAGGACGGCTGTGTGCTGACTCCTATTTCTGCGCATCAAGGACCAGAAAATATTTCGTAGCCCAGGGTACCAATTTATCGCGAGCGGCGAAGACCCTAATAGAAGATATTGAGACGGACAACTTTCTATTGGGAAATGATTTCAGTGAGAAGTTAAAAGCAGCCAAAGCGTCGGAGAAAGCCGGCAAAGAGATGTTGACGTCAGACTCGCCAAAGCAGCCTAAGTTCAAAGGACACTACGGGCAGCCAAGGTCCGGTTCTACGAGGAACTTAAACTTCCGGGCCCCAGCCAAGAGATATTACTCGAAATCGACTCAAAGGACTGGGGCAACGAAATCTTGGATTCGGAGCAGCAGCAACAACAACAACAAATCCAAACACAGCCAGAATCCTCGACATCAACCGTGAGTATAGCAGGGAGATTGGAATATTTTTTCTCCTCATGGCAAAAAATTGCCACAAACAAGCTGGTCCTCCAAGATGTCAAGGGATATAAGATTCCCTTTGCAAAGAAACCATTGGGATGCGGGGTTTTAAAGGAACCGGCCTTATCGACCTGTGATCAAAATCATTGTCGCAAACAAATCGGTAAGTTTTTGAAGAAAGGGGCTATTGCGAAAGTCGAACCCTGCTCAGACCAATTCCTTTCTTCGTTCTTCCTAATTGACAAACCCAATGGGGAAAAAAGATTCATATTGAATTTAAAAGCACTTAATAAGTATGTCGTTACAAACCATTTTAAAATGGAAGATTGGAAAACGGTAATTCGCCTTATGTCTCCAGGTTGTTTTCTAGCTTCAATAGATTTGGAGGATGCCTATCTCTTAGTTCCGGTGGACAAGGATGACAGGAAATATCTGAGATTTCAGTTTCATAATCAACTGTACGAGTTCAAGGTCCTTCCTTTTGGATTAAGTTCTGCTCCTTTCATTTTCACAAAGATTTTGAAGCCAATAATGACGTCTCTTAGATCAAACGGCTTGGTTTCGGTTAATTACCGGGATGATTTCCTGCTTTTTGGAGACTCAAGAGCGGAATGTGCAAAGAACGTAGAAAAAACGAAATTGTTATTGGAATCCCTTGGATATACAAATATTAGCTCGTCCGAAATCCTGTTGAGAATCGACAACACGACAGCACTGAGCTACATCAACAAGATGGGCGGAATCCAGTTCCCGAAACTCGCTAATCTAGCGAACGAGATTTGGAAATGGTGCGAGGGACGAGATTTATGGATTTCGGCATCATATATTAAATCTTCTGACAATGTCGAAGCCGATCGAGAGTCGAGAATCATTTCGCAAGAGACAGAGTGGTCTCTTGCTCCAGACGCCTTTGAAGAGATCGACAAAATCTTTGGAGGATTCGAGATTGACCTTTTTGCAGCAAATATCAATGCAAAATGTTCACGTTTTATTTCATGGTTCCCCGATCCAGAAGCGGAAAGTGTCGACGCTTTTACACGATCCTGGGAGAACGATTATTTTTATGCTTTTCCTCCCTTTGCATTAGTCCTGAGAACACTAAAAAAGATTAAGACCGATAAAGCAGAAGGGGTCGTAGTTCTTCCAGTCTGGCCTTCGCAACCGTGGTTCCCTTTATTCAATCAATTACGAATTTCTGAATCAATTATCCTCAAACCCGACATTAAATTGCTCTCTTCTCCTTTCAGGAAGATACACCCCTTATGGAAGACCCTTTCCCTGGTTACAGCGAAATTATCAGGAAAGCTTACGCCTTCGCGGTAGATGGAATCTCCACCCCGGCCCTTCAAATCATCCTAGCTTCTCTCGCACCCACAACGCTGAAGCAATACGCGAGACCAATAAGGTTGTGGTGGGAATTTTGCCAGAAGAAGAGAACGTCACCTTTTGAACCTTCAACTTCTTTGTTACTCGAGTTTCTGGCTCTTGCATTGGAAGGAGTGAATGCCTACGGCACACTCAACTCTTACCGATCCGCCGTCGCGTTAATTGTGAACAACTGGGATATTGGAAACAATCCCATAATCAAAAGATTTTGTAAAGGTGCGTCTAATTTGAAGCCTCAGAATCCGCGATACAATTTTACATGGGATCCTACGTTGGTTCTTACCCATTTGAAGTCAATTTATCCAAATGATAAGGTTTCACTCAAAGACCTTTCGTTTAAATTAGTTGCATTGTTAGCCCTTGCAACGGCACAAAGACAACAAACAATTTCATTAATGAAATTAAGTAATATGACGCAACAGAAAGACGCGATAAATATAAGAATTACAGATAGAATCAAAACCTCGGGTGTCAATAAGAAACAACCCTTGTTAACACTCCCCTTTTTCAAAGACCAGCCGGAGCTCTGTGTCGCCTCGACCCTTTTGAGTTACGTCAAGAGAACCTCCCGAATAAGGCCGGAAGGTACAGATCGTATATTAATCTCATTCAAAAAACCTTATAAGCCTTGTTCAGCACAGACCTTAAGTAGGTGGATAAAGGTCATTCTTTCAAAAAGTGGAATAGATACCCAAGTTTTCAAACCATACAGCATTAAACACGCTGCTACTTCGGCCGCCCTACGTAACGGCGTTTCTCTCGACGTGATTCGAAGGACGGCATGTTGGTCGGATTCATCAAAGGTTTTTGCCTTATTTTATAACCGACCGCTTATCGACAAAAGGAATTTTGCTCAGAAAGTCTTGAGTCAATAAAAATCTAATATATCCTTAATGTAAGCTCGCAAAGACCTTATATATTTTTTTATAATTACGCAAGTGCGAAAAGTTTGTTTTCAAAGTTAGAAATCTCAGGATGTGATATCTGAGACTGTAATAATGAGTTATATTATTCTATGTCCACTCGAAATAAAATGTCTTGCCTTGTTTATAAAATAGGACTAATATAAATAATGGAAATACCACCGTTGAAGCTTTAAACAACTACAAGTGATCTTGAGGACGAGACACTTAAGTATAATTGTACGATCAAACGAACTTACCTTAGTGAAGTTCGATCGTAATTATACGATGTGTCTCGTCCGAATAGATCACTTCCCTTTCCCACCCATAATCGTTACTTCTCTCATAAGTGATCTATTCGATTACGGTGATATTTCATCTTTAAAAATAAATGAAGTTGGCGCATTATAAAGGACGGGGTCTCCACATGAAAACGGGTTTCAATTTTTTATTCTTTAAAATTTGTGGTCGTAACCGAGCAGCTGGCGCTACTACAAGTGATCTATTCGGACGAGACACATCGTATAATTACGATCGAACTTCACTAAGGTAAGTTCGTTTGATCGTACAATAAGTACCATCAACATTTAATAATATTCAATAACAAATTAATACCTGTCAATTCTTTGTTTTTCGCGATTTGGAGTGAAAAAGTGACGAATAAATTTTATATTTCGAAAAATATGAAGTGGCAAAGTTATTTATTTGTATTTAAGGAAGTTTTTCGGAAAATTTCAAATTATTGGTACTAAAAATAAAGAATTCAGAGGGTTGTTAATAAAAAGCGCGCGACGCACGAAGCACTACAGTGGAATTATTCAACAGAATTCCGCGGTTTTCTTAGTTTATTTGGATATTCGTTTAAATATTTGCCACTGAAAATCATTAAAATTCATAATATGTAACAATAAAATAAAATTATTTAAGTTCAAACTTTTCCCACCTCTAAAACCTTATATCTTATATATATGATGAATTGTGCGAAACACCTCAGGCCGATTCCATTGGAATAAGCGCGGAAAAAATTAAAGATGTTCGAGCCTTATTAAGATATTTGAGTCCAGGCGGAAAAAAATATTACGAAGATATATTCACGAAAGTCCCAGTTAAGAAATCCAAATGAAATAGTTTCTTAAGATGCAAGATTAAGGTATTATTATTGAGGTAGCATAGAATGATGTTTTGATAGATATATTGTGTACAATTGTAAATTATTTTCATTTTTATAATAATGAAATTTATATAAAAAATACAAAACGTCAAATTTAATTTCACGATTAACTGTTTACGAAAAAATTATGTACAATCGCATGATTTTCAGTAGCAAATTCACAAATAAACTAAGAAAACCGCGGAATTCTGTTGAATAATTCAACGGTAGCGCTTCGTGCGTCGCGCGCTTTTTATTAAGAACCCTCTCAATTCTTTATTTTTAGTACGAATAATTTGAAATTTTCCAGAAAACGTTCCGGAAACAGCCGAATGCTTCCGGTGATACGGTGACGTCATATCGTTGTATACGATCGCTCTGTGTCACATCTTTGTATAGAAGACCAATTGAAAATTGTATAAAATGTCGAAAAAAAGGGCTTATAAATGGTGTTTTGTCGATGAGTGTCATAATTCGACAACCAAGACACCCGATAAAATTTTTTTTCCGGTTCCGGTAAATCCGATTGTGCGAAATAAATGGTTTGAAAGTGCACAACGGCGAGATATGCCAGGAAATAGTAACATGTTTTGCTGTCAAGATCATTTTGACGTAAGTATAGTTTCTTCTTTTGTTCATAATATTATGTTATCTGTAAATAAACTGTAATTGAGAAAAGATATAGATTTATTTATATTTATAATTATAGTAGTAAAAAAAAATCTAACCTCAATTTGTCGATGTGTAAATGATAATATGATTTAAAAAGTTATTACTTTACGTCTAAGGAGCAGGTTTTATAGAGAAAATCATGATCATAAATTTATGTGATACAAATTAAGAATGTTAAACATAAAACTTGCTGTTATTACTGTTTTCAAATTTTTCAATAAAGAGTTTTCACGAGGTAGCTTCGAAAAAATTTTACAATAATAATGCGGTTAAATTAATTTATAAATTATGAAATAATAATTACGTGAATGAATTATTTCGGTTAAAAGAGGATATGGAAAATTACGTAAAGTACTCTTTAACTGGGAAACCAATAAAGATTAAAAAAGGTGTTTTTCCGCATTTTTTCGATTGCCAAAAACATCGTAGTAATAAGGAAACTCCAACTCCTCGACCTGCTTTTGTTAAACTCAACCGGAAAAGAGCAATTTTGGAAATTTTATCATTATAATGGTAAACGTAACGACTATCACTCTCTCAATGAAACTTTATTGGATATTATACTATTTAAATATTAAAAATTCAAGCAGTTAACAAATAATTTATGTCATTAAAACTAATTAAGTTAAGAAGCAAATGAGCTAATATTTATAATGACGAATAATTAATTATTTATAAATCATTCAAACGAATTAATTTATATTTATATCATACATTTTACCAATAATATACTTGTTACGTACGGGTGGTAGGGATAAATTAATAATTAAATATTATAAATAATAAATTAATATTTATTTAAAAGATGAAAAAGTGTACGCGGAGGCTTCACAAACTGTAGGACACTTTTGTGTCCCTTTTTTTATTTTTAAGTAGGATCGTTTTCGGAATCTTTGCTTTCTCTACTGGCTACTAGAAAGGAATATAAAATGCTAGAATTTCGATGAAAAGAAAATATCTACTAAATTTCGGAAGGGCTCAATCAGGAGATTTTGCTTCTATGTTCAAATAAAATATTATAAATTGAGAACGATACAGCTTACCGATATTTGTAGTTAACTCTACCAGTTGGTAGGACAAGGGTTGGTGAAGAAGGCTGTCTTCGATGTCACCCTTGATTTTCTGACTCAACTGGGCTTTTAAAAATTCTGTGATGCGTGACTAAAACTAGTCACTCTTGTTCATTTTTCACCGATTGCACGTGTTTGCAATTAACAGACACACACAAATTCTCGACACTTTTGCCTTGTTAATTTTATAAAAATTAAAAGATGGATGGTTTCGAACCAGAAAGAAAACAGTACTTTTAAATTGTGTTCTTTCTCCACTTTTAATCGTTTATAACCTTAATGTGGCTTCTCGAAAAATATCTTCTCGTCGTTTTGAGATTCGACGACAGAATTATTTTTCGGAACTTTGTTTTTCAACGCCAGGCTGTACACGCACAGTTAACTCTCGCGGCTAACCGACCACCGACGCACTCAAAATATTATTTCAGAAGCGTAGTGATAAAAATTTTACTTGTATAATTTTTTAGCGCGACAACCCCGTGAACGGCTTTCGTCGGAGGAAAGATTTTAGAAGTATTTACGTCCGCCCAAGTAAAATCCCCAATTTGTGGCCCTGGCTAGGTCTTTTCACGAATCTAGGTCAACTATCCAGGTGATAGGACTTACTTGTTCCGAACCGCGGACGGGCGAATGCAAAGAACCGTGTCTTGCTCTTTAGAGTTCTTACCCGGAGTAAGAAGCTCGTCAGACTGCGTTTTTGATTTCAAATTGATTGATTTTTATGGAATTGTATCGATGTCATACAGGTGGGGAATAGTGATGACTTGGAAATATTTCTATGTGGCGTGATTTCTGTGAAGAGGAATTTTTGCTGAGAACAAATTTGGAAATATTGAAGACCTAAATACTTGGTAGTTTTGAAATTCTTCATGTCTATTGCCAAGTGAGAATTTTTGTTGACTTGGTATTTTATTAGTTAATGATAATTTCTGGATTATTCCAGAATTTTAACAAGTCGTAGGTCAATATCAGGATTTTAGATTGACCTTTAGAATTTTTTGGAATCTGACATCTTTTCGATTTTTCATATTTTCAGAAAAATGTTGGTTCAGATTCTGTTGGTAATGTATTACTCACTGGCCGACAATTTTTCAGCTACTCAAGCTTTAGGTATAATAAATAATAGGGACAGTGATTTAATGGATTGAGGTGGTTTCAGGAATACTATTGTATGCATAACATCGATACCAGCGGTCAAAGATTTTAGCGCGTGGTCTCTAACATGCGTAGGATCCGTCAAAGTCGGTGCGTACAGGCGAGCGTAAGCTGTTTACGGCAGGCGTAAGGTGTCATGACGTCACCGCAAGGGTTATACCTGCGATTGCAGCCACTAGGGTCCAGCTTACGTGTGTGTGAGCATTTTCCTTTTCGTTTTCCTTTTCCTTCTTTCTCCGTTATTTATCCTACCTACGTGCGTTCGCTGTTTTCTCGCATTCTCTTCTCTATCGTTCTTTACAATTTTTAAACTTCCACGTTTTTCTTAATCTTCATTCATTCCATTTACATTATTTTGATTCATTCTTCCATTCTTACTTCATGCCTGCTTAATTTAATTTTATTATATATTTACATGCATACATTTAGGTGCCAATATCTTTTGTCATAATTGGCACGTGAATATATGCACACACATTCAAACATGGACACAAATCTAAACGCTCAAGTTAGCGTTATTATGAATAACCCATGTTATATTATCTATAATAATACAACAAAAGTATACAATACATATATATATATATATACATTATATTATAGATCAGACATATACACATATATACCTATAACCTTATTTATTATTATAAACAATCTTTCCCATTGCATGGAGATTGTTGTTTTAATTTTGAGTTTTCTTAATATGTTTAGGTCCTTGAACCGACCCCTTTACCTGCCTCTGCTGAGCGTGCAAAAGCGCTCAGGTTACGAGAACCGTGAATGAACTATTTATTGTTTATTTGAGTCTTGCGTAAATACTTCGCTTGGGTAATAATAAAATATTTTTATGAAATTACAACTTATTATAATTTTTAATATTTTATTCACGGTTTGCTCGTAACAATACTCATCTTCTTTAATAACGTAATAATAATTCAACTATGTACTAGATACATTAACTTATACATGAGTGATTTTTCATTATCATCAATTAGTAGTTTTTTCTTTTATTTTAATTGACAGAGTAGAATAATTATAATTTGTAACTTTTACTTACAAAGTGGCTTTGACACCACGGATTTCTGCTGCGGCATATTTAGGGTTAGATGTAAAATATTCCAACACCATAAACATAGAAATTTTTGGAAGACTTTCCGAGTCTGCTTTTACGAAGCCACTATCCACCTTAGGAGGCATTTTTAACTAAATAAACCAGTTTATTTATTATTTAGAACTTCACTTGCACTTGGTTTGCATGTTGCCGATACGAAAATACAACGGTTTGACGTCAGAGACGCTTGACCGCCAAAGCGGTCCGTTTCAAACGCTCATTATCATTGAATCCATCGCAAATCCACAATTAATGAGTAAAAAGAAAACGCTATTGTAATTATTTTTTATTTAATATAAACTTTAGATTGCAGTTATAAAATTGCATAATTTTTTTGCATGCAAATTCCCAATTCGTCTCCACCTCATTTTTTACTGAGCTATTGATGTGCAATATATCCGCTCTCTACCCTTGCGAAATTATCGGAAAGTAATTCAATCCGATCTATTCCTAGCCATTCCGAAATCTGTTTCTGAGCCATTCGGATTCATTCCGATCCAATCCGAAAAACGTTACGTACCTTGCTCGATGTAAAGCGGTTGAAAATCAATCCGACTCAATCATATTCAATCCGAGGTGTCAATCCGGTTCAATCCGGATCTATCAGAATCAATCTGAATCCTTTCCACCACGTATTCATTATGATCAATTTGGATTGAAAATTCGATTTTGACCAGTTTAAGTTCGGATTGATTCGGATTGAAAAATGAGTTTGGATTTATTTGGACTGAATCAGATTGACACCTCGGATTGATTCTTAACTGTTTTAAATTGAACAAGATTCATAACGTTTTTCGGCTTAACCGATTTCAATAATATTTTTATCAATTTGAAGGGGATAGCATTCTTCATAAAATGATGAAACTAAATTTGCAAAAAAAAATTTTTTTGCATTATTTTTTACAAATAAATTAACAAAAAAAATAAACTACAACAATCTTGAATTTCATGTTCCCACAACAAATACTTTTTTTGCAATCCACGCGCAAAATTGAGTCGCGAAAAACGCCGTCTATATGAAATGGTCCCCTTAAGTCCATGTCCTAGGTGGGCCACGTGATCAAGTCAGTCCTTGGATTGATTATCATGACAGATCTTGCTGGATCGTGCGCATACACAGTTCTGTGATGACGGTCGGTGTTCGCACAACTATCTTTATTCATTGAAAATTTTATATTTTATATTTAATTTCTTCGGAAAATATTTTTTTTAAGGCCATGTCCTAAGTGGGCCACATAACCAAGTAATCAATTTTTTTTTCTCCTATGTAACTTTTTTTGTAATGATTATACCATTATAAAACTTTGGGAAATGGTAGAGAGAATAATAAACTTCGTTTATCTGCTTCATTTGGGTAAAAATTTCCAAAGAAATTAAATATGGATCATTTTTGTCGTCTGTCGCATTTCCACACGAAATGAGATATCGATTTGAAACTTAGAGAAATTGAATAAAACACAATAAAGAAGGTTTATCTGGTCCTAAACATTTATAAGTGTAAAAAAAAATGTCAATAAATAAACAGTTGTGCAAACACCGACCGTCCCCATAGAAATCTGTAAGCGCACGTGAAGCGCACGATGTAGCAAGATCTGTCTTGGTAATGCAGATTACTTGATTTCTTCGTAGCACAATAACTTTCCTGAACGTTTCCATGGAACGTTCGGCAGGTTCCATTGGAACGTTCAACGAACGTTTCTATAGCTAAGAAAATGTCCGGCTTTTTTAAACAGGAATATTGAGAGAACCTTCTGCAGGGACATTCAGAGAATATTCGAAGAGAACGTTCCTGGAACCTTCCATAGGAACGTTCAGAGAGCATTTATAGCGAACGTTCGTAGAACTTTTTGCAAGAACATTAACCTTAAAGTTAGAGATCAGATAAGTAAGATATGTCTTAAGGGGAGAGCCTCATTTAGGACTGCAAAATTTACGATATTTATAAATTTTTTTATGTATGAGTTCATCGAATGAATTGATCAAATAACCTTTTAGGTATATGGTGAGAAATATTAACTAACGTGAATTTTTTTTTTTTATTGTCCAATAATTATGTTTCACAACATAAAAGCGTCTGTCGTTCACGGCACCTTGCTGTCAGAGGGCCGCCATTGCGGGCATAATAGCGGTTGCTCTTTTAATCTGAAATATTTGAACCAAAAAATTTAGGAACAACATTATAATACCCTTTTATTTAAAAGGTAAATAATATAAATGTTACGGGCGGTCCAAAGTGCGCAATATTTTTTGGAAAAAGTTTTTATTAGTATACAAAATCTAATTTATGAAATATCAATTGCTTTAAAAGTGAATGAACTGCACACTTTTGAACGTTCGTAACCTGATTGCATTCCAGTGGCTAATGCAATTCAGCATTTTTGGTCATGCGAGCTGGTCTTGAGACGTAGAGTAATTCATATTCTAGTTATTTAAATACATTTAAATTAAACTTTAAAAGTTTGAATAAAACTTTTAAAAATAATACTATTTCCCCCTTTTGTTTTTCAGATACATTAATGTTTTATAATCTAGATTAATTGATAGCGAGAGTGCATAGGCACTCAATCGCTATGATCTAAAAAGTATGAAATAAGAGAAAAGCGAAGAATGAGTGTAAGGTGAGAGCGATGATATAAAAACTAGGATGAGCGGAGAAAGAATAGAATAGGAAAAAGAATAAGCAATAGCAGACTCACAATAGAGTGTACGAATAGAAGAGTAAAAAGAGAACGAAGGAGAGAGAGAGAGATATCTAGTACACGTACACCCATGCACTGTTTATCGCCACAGCTTTCTGCCGTTTGTCAATTCCTCTTTTCGTTCGCCTACGCACATGCCTAATATACTGGTCTCTTTTAGAAAATCTTGATGCGCTCTGCTGTGCATCGCAAGGCTAGCATACATCTCATAATTGCATCTCCTCCTCACACACCTATCCTTGCTCAAATGGTTTAGCCAGCTGATCTCCCGCCACAAAAGCCACGTGCTTTTTGTAACTAAAACCCAACGCTCATCTGAATACTTAAATAATTATGTCAAAGCTTTAGTCCACTTAAAGATTATAAGCCTAGACTAATTAAATATATATATTTCGATTTACTCTGAAATATATTGGAAACTAAAATTGTTTCTACAATTTGATGACCATGCATCAAATACTAAAAATTGATGAGCACATTTCCTTTCTCACGATAGGAGTAGAAAGAGGGGAGAAATAATTGCATTCTAAAAATCAGCAAATGGCGCAATAACCATATCAGCACTTGTGCAAATTCCTAAATCCTCCCTGCCATTATTACCTCTGTCCAATCATTAATTCCTTAATCATCAAAAAACCCTACCATGCTCACCTCGCGATGAACTAGTAAAACGGATCAAGGCAAAATTAAATTCGCAGTCTTCTGAGTGTCTTGACCGGATTCAGACCTTAGAATAATAAAGAAAATATTTTTCTTTTATCGTGCCCGTCTGCGGCCCAGATCGACAGTTCCTAGATCCTCGTTAGTTGATTGAACCCGTAAAACTCTTTCTAACGAAATTATATTTGGAATCGTGTCGGGCGGACGTAAAAGACAAAAGACTTCATCTGGACAGAAGCAACAGAATTAAATTCTTTCTTCGGAGGGCTATTTTTAAAGTCCAATTCGTTTAATAAAAAAAAAACGGCAAAAGGTGCGCGAAATCGCGGAAAAATTAATACTACCGAATCTCAAAACGGTAGTGATAATTTTTCATAAAATATTGTAATTAGATTTAATAGGAAAATTCTAGCGGCGAAAAGGGCGAGTTTAAAAGCACTCAACCCTTTTCTGGTTAAAAGCCAACCGTTATTTTCTCTTATTAAGCCTAATAGAAAGTGGCAAAAACAATATTTGTGTGCGCGTGTGCTATGCGCGACTCACAAATCGGACAAAGTGTGATTTTGAGCAACACTCAACAGAAAACCATTGCCCAGTCTAGGACGAATCAGGAACTAAGGGAAAAATCTCTCCCTCTCTCTCGCACTCTCCTGGGACTGGTAGATGTAAGGAAAACTAATAGTAAGGTATCGTTCCAATATATGTATTTATTTGTATATCCTTTTTATACGGACATTAAACACTAAAACTGGAAATCTTCCTGTGTTCAAGTTTTCTTTTCCAAATATCAAATAGGGTTTTCTTAAAAGCAGGGTATAGCCTCCTCAGTCAGAGGAGAGGGCAAATACAATCCCAGATTAAAAACAAATTTTGGTTTATTTAATTTATAATTTCCTAAATTGAAATTTGGCAGTTTGGAGCCTCAAACGGGCGTATAATCGAATTTAATATTTTATTATAATAAATTTAATTATTCGTACGTAACAAACTGATGGTGGCAGCGGTGGGATATTTTGTCTCGCGCTGTACCCAGCCACGTTACACGTTGCGGAGTCACACTCACTACCCACTTGTAACTGCTAATATTATTCCTGAATTGAATAGTTTGTGCTTTTCATATTGATATTGATCTGTCGAAATTTCCTGTTTTAAATTAAACCTCCTTTCCAAAAATAATTAAAAAAAAATCCCTCCTATCCATAAAAAAAAAATTTTTAGTTTTTGAGAATTTGCTTTTGTGCTCTTTAGCAGAAAGCCAATTCTGAAATTCAAGCTCTTGTGCTCTTTAGCAGAGAGACTGAATTTTAAACTTCAATTTTTTTTTATCACATTTTCTTTCATTAAAGATTTACTCTTGTGCTCTTTAGCAGAGTGTCAATCTTAGAATTAAATCTTTTGTGCTCTTTAGCAGAAAGCCTTAATTCGACAGAAAGAAAATAATCCCTTCTTTCCAATCAAAAATTGAGTTTTTGAGAGTTTGCTTTTGTGCTCTTTAGCAGAAAGCCAATTCTGAAATTCAAGGTCTTGTGCTCTTTAGCAGAGAGACTGAATTCTAAACTTCAATTTTTTTTTATCACATTTTCTTTCATTAAAGATTTACTCTTGTGCTCTTTAGCAGAGTGTCAATCTTAGAATTAAATCTTTTGTGCTCTTTAGCAGAAAGCCTTAATTCGACAGAAAGAAAATTATCCCTTCTTTCCAATCAAAAATTGAGTTTTTGAGAATTGGCTTTTGTGCTCTTTAGCAGAAAGCCAATTCTGAAATTCAAGCTCTTGTGCTCTTTAGCAGAGATACTGAATTTTAAACTTCAATTTTTTTTTTATCACATTTTCTTTTGAATTCTAATTTTCCTTCTGGACTCTCCCATATGTCCCCACCTATCGCTAATCAAGATTGTAAGCGCAAACATAGATCGCGTGCGGGTCGACAAGCAAGAGAAAAATTTGACCAGAGGTTGGATAAGGTGAAAGTGACTCCTCGTGATTCTAGGGAACCTCTTAGCAGCACTACACCCGAGGCTCCAACCCAAACTTTCAAACCGCAGGAATTTGAAATAAGAGAAATAAATAATTTCGACGAATTTTCATTCTTTTTTGAAAATCTGCTCGATACGGCAGAAATTAACTTAAAAAAATTCCAGCAGGCGAAACGAGAGTCTCAAAAAGCGTCCACCTCCAAGTATTGAAGATACTCATTTATTAGTCCTTACCACACACGTATTGCATATTTCCCTTTTTAAATCATTTATTGTTTCTCTCATAATCTACAATCAATCTGAGGCCTACAACAAATATTTGTTGTCAGGGTTTTTTCCTGTAAATCTTACATACCGGCGGAAGGAGAATAATGTAACAGAATTTTGATTGAGTTTTTATTCAATCAAAATTCTAGTGGTTCTTTCGCTCTGTAGTGCGTACGTGAGACATAGGCTCTGTTGCCAACGTTGAGCGTTTGAATTAATTATTCCCCTTTTTCCATAGAATAAGGAGAGGAAAATTCAAATCAGAATCTCTCTGTTGATTTGAATTTTCTGAAAAATTCTTCCGCTCTGTGGTACGTACGTGAGACGTAGGCTCTGTTGTCCACGTCGAGCGTTTGAATACTCATTATTCTATGTCCTAGTTGTTACAACCTCAATCCAAGTATATATCTAGTCGATCTTTATATTTTCGATTGAAGATATATATATTCCATACCATATACCGGTGGAAGGAGAATAATGTAACAGAACTTTGATTGAGTTTTATTCAATCAAAATTCTAGTGGTTCTTTCGCTCTGTAGTGCGTACGTGAGACATAGGCTCTGTTGCCAACGTTGAGCGTTTGAATTAATTATTCCCCTTTTTCCATAAAGTAAGGCGAGGAAAATTCAAACCAGAATTTCCCTTTTGATTTGAATCTTCTGAAAAATTCTTCCGCTCTGTGGTACGTACGTGAGACGTAGGCTCTGTTGTCCACGTCGAGCGTTTGAATACTCATTACTCTATGTCCTGTCAAAAAAATGCCATTCTTCGGGAACTACCCAAAAGGGGAAAACGTTCCGGTAAGAAACATCAAGGCACACCTAAATACTCATCATTGTATCAAAATCTAGTATTTCCTGTCGAAAGAAACATTCCAGTGTGTGTGATCTTACCTGACCGACGGACAGAAGTGCCTGCACCTGAAATCACGTGCGAAGTCCCTCAAATTACAATAATAGATTTGGAAATCAGCGAGGCCCTTGAACAAAGGAGGCAAGCTTATAGAGAGGAGAATCACCCCCCACGTGAAAACAACCAAGTTAATATCGGAAGAGCCCAAAATAGGGGTCAATTTCGCTCAATTTCGGAGAACGAAATTTCTGACGCTGAAACTATCATAATTGATTCAGAATCAGAAACTGAACAAATGTCAGAGTAATCCGATTCTTGCACCGTCGAACTTTAAGACGCCAGACAGGGTTCAAAGTCACCCCTTTCGCTTTTTTTTTCCCGCTCCTAGCGAGGACAAAATTTTGAGGCTCTTGAATTTGCCTCAGCTGAAATAATAATAAAACAAAGGTCACCGCAAGCTGAAGATTCCCAGTTCTAATAACAGGCCACTATCAAGTACATTTTTTTTTTCTTTTCTCTCTTTCTCTTTCACCTGTATATTGTTCTTGTTTATTTTTGTGCATAAGTGTCCGTGTATATATATTCTATTATAGGCATACCACTATACTCATAAGTTGTCCACCCATAGGAACACAAAAACCTATTTAAAAATAAACGTTTACAACCTTTCAAAATTTACGTCGAATTTTCCGGATTCTCAGCACATTTTAAAATGTCGAACGACAATCGAACCCGTAATCTTAGGGAGCCAATCGGTAACGACCCTGACGAATCAAGTACTGAAGCATACCCGAGTATCACTAATTCATTATCCGGACCCAACCCTAATATCGCGCCTCCTAATCAATCAATGAATTTAGATGCTAGTGCGGCTATGGCGTCGGTATTAGAGTGCATGACTCTTCAACAAAGCACCTATCACATACCACAATTTGACGGTAAAAATCCTCCACTAAAGGAGTTTTTACAGGACATCGCAAACGGCGCAGTATACATCACGGAATCCACCGAACCCGGTTTCATAAAAGTTGTTTTAAGTAAGCTCAAGGGTGTCGCGCGAGAAAGCGTTAGGGACAAAAGATTTAATCGGGTAAACGACTTAATGGCACATTTAAAAAAACGTTTCGCCCCTTCGAAGAAATATCAATGGTACTTCGAGTCTATCGTGAACCTACGGATGAAACAAACGGAAACCGTAAGCGACTATTACGACCGAGTACAGGGTTTGCTGAGTGGGGCAAAACATGCAATCGAGGATAAGTATACGCAGGTTCATTATGCCGGTACTCCTCATGAAGTAAGTGAGAGTACCATCATGATGAAACCGGTAGTGGATTGCGCACTAGACGCCTTCATTAAGGGTCTCCCGGACGAAATGTCTACATTTGTAGACACCAGAAATCCGAAGGACCTTAGTGAAGCCCTCGAACATGCCCTCCACATAGAGGAAAGACTAAGGCAAACGGAAAGACTAAGGCCCACCGCTTCATCTTACCACATCATGCGGCAAAACGAGAAAATCCCGGAACGCGCCCGATCACCTAGCCCTTATACCAGACAGATGGTTAAGCCAGATAAGGCAGAAAGGGAAAAGGGCGAGGTTGCACCAGAAGTCCCCAACCCACGCAATCCAACACCTCCACATCAACCATTTCATCAATACCCGCCACAGTACCCTTCATACCCACCACAGTTCCCCTACTCTTATCCCCCCCATACCCTCCAACCTACCAATACCCCTACTCATACCCACCCCTTCCACCTATGCCGCAGTACCTTTCTGAACCCCCGAATAGAAACGGACCCGGGAGTAATCAACCATGGCGCGGGTATAGTAGGCCGCCAGGAGCCATGACACCTCCTAGATCAACTTCACCAGGGCCTCCGGAGAATTTAAACTCCCAGCAGGTTCATCGCTCGGACGTGGCAACGAATCAAACTCACCGAGAGCGTCCGAAGACAGTCCACTTCCAAGACAGCTCAGTAGGATCTTTCGAACAAGATCCAAAACCAAAGACTCACCCGTTGTTGAGTTGAGTGCCCCTGAGTTCCGCAACAGCAAAGCTAGTTTTCTTGTGGACCCAGGTTCGGACGTTAATTTAATTAAACTGAGCGCCTTGCGTCAAGAACTAATTCTTGATCCAAAAGGATCAGTCCCGATCACCGGTATAACAAACCACCCCGTAATCACGATAGGCACCATCAACCTTTCGATACTAAACACCCTAGTGGAATTCCATGCCGTGGAAAATAGTATTCCTATTTCACCAGATGGAATTCTGGGGAGACCCTACTTAAGGCAAGAACAGGCTCAAATTTCCTTCCGGCACAACGCATTAGTGACTGCTTCTAACCCTATCACACCGATTCCATTTATCGATCAAGAATCACAGGAAGCCAGAAAAACACTTAAAACCTAAATCAAACCTTTTTCCAGAATATTAAAAATTAGGGCTAGAACGAGGCAACCTATTGCTATAAGCGTCACGAACCAAGAGGTTGCTGAAGGCTACCTGCCTAAGCTAAACACTCCTGAAGGGCTCTACCTTGGAGAGGCAGCAGTCTCGACATACAATGGCGTCTGTCACGCAATTGCCATCAATACCACTGAAGACGATATAGATATAGAAATTGCCCCCCAGGAGGTCATACCGTTCGATTTTTGTACATTTCCTGGTGAAGAAACCTGTGACTCAGAACTCAAGTACTCTACCCCAGACATACAGGAACATCCGAGCTCTTATGCAGAGCGTGCCGAAAGAGTCAAAAGGAACCTGCGCCTTTCTCATTTAAATGATGAAGAGAAGGATTACGTCCTCAGGTGGGCAGATGACTACGCTGATATTTTCCACCTAAATGGCGAGAGACTTAGCAGCACTCATCTGATCCAGCACCGAATTCCAACAATGGATAACGAAGTGATTGCCAAGAAACAATATAGGTATCCTCACGATGCGACAGACCAGGTCATTCTGCAAACTGAAAGACAATACGACAGCGGGATTATTGGCGACTCTAAGTCCCCTTACAATTCTCCACTTTGGATTGTCCCAAAAAAGCTCGATGCCTCGGGAGAGAAGAAGTGGAGAGTTGTTATTGATTTCAGAGCCCTCAACGAAAAGGTAATCGGGGATGCCTACCCCTTGCCCAACATCACAGATATTTTAGACCACTTGGGGAATGCACAGTACTTTTCTGTGTTTGATCTGGCCAGTGGCTTCCACCAAGTAGAAACGCATCCCGACGATCGATCAAAAACGGCGTTCTCGACCCCCCGTGGACATTTTGAGTACCTGCGAATGCCAATGGGGATCAAAAATGCTCCTGCTACCTTCCAACGCCTCATGGACGTCGTTTTGAAGGGCATGCATGGGACCGAAGTTTTTGTCTATCTGGATGACATTGTTATTCATTCAGAAACCTTGGAAGAACACGATACAAAAGCCAGAAGACTGTTCAATAGACTAAGAGAAGCGCATCTGAAGCTTCAACCGGATAAGTGTGAATTCTTACGAACCGAGGTAGCTTATCTGGGCCATATAATCGGCCGTGATGGAGTAAAGCCCAACCCTGCTAAGATAGCCGCTATTAGGAAATTTCCAAAACCGAGGACAGTCCGGGCTATTCGACAATTCCTAGGCCTTTCATGATACTATAGAAGGTTTATAAAAGACTATGCAAGACTAGCAAAACCCTTGTCCAATCTCCTGAAGAAGGACACAAAATGGGAATGGGGACGCTCACAACGGAAAAGCTTCCGAAGAATACGCAGATACCTCTGCAGCGAACCCGTACTCCAATATCCCGACTTTAACAAGCCCTTTAAGCTAACCACAGATGCCTCTGAGCATGCTGTCGGGGCTATGTTAACCCAAGAAAGGGATGGAGTAGACATGCCCATCGCCTACTTTTCCAAGGTGATGAATTCCTGCGAACAAAACTACTCGAAAGCAGAAAAGGAATGTCTGGCGGTGTTGTACGCTGTCACTAACTTTCGCCCATATTTGTATGGAAGGGAGTTCGTGCTGGCCTGCGACTACGAACCAGTTCACTGGATGACTTATATTAATAATCCAGGAGCAAGGTTGCTGCGATGGCGACTTAGACTCCAGGATTACCAATATAAGTTTGAGTATAAACAAGGGAAACTGAATAGAGGCGTTGAAGCTTTGTCAGGAAACCCTGTGGCTAACGAACAGTACTCAGAATCTTCTGACTCAACTGACTCCTATGATTCTGACGATTCCAATAAATCCTACAATTCTTCTTCCCTGCAAAAAACCTCTGCAGACATTAAGAGCTCCACATCAGAACCTCCAGACATCCGAAAGAAATTAGTAATAACGCGTTCCGGAGCATCGCGGGCAGAACCTAGTCGAGGTGAACCTTCCTCCACCAGCCAGGAACCCTCAGATTCTACTGGACGCATAACTCAAACAAAGAAATTCATACAGTTAAGGAACCAATCCATTTCCAGATCCAGTGTGGAATCTGCGTTGCCACTAAGGAACAAAGGAAAACCTTCTGTACCCCGATCCATCCCCTTCAATGCAGTAAGGACTAAAACCACAGTTTCTCCACAACCGTCCTCCTCAGCCGGAGCAATGCGTAAACGACAGGGAAGGACAAGAAAGGATTCGGCTCCTGAAAATCCCCAAGCAGCTCACAAACCCCAAAATGAACCGAAAGCAATCAACCTTGACGAAAGTTGCATTGGTAAGAGACTTTCGAGAAGAAGAGGAATTAATGAGGGCCCATTGTTAAACGAAAACTCTTCCAGTGATCCATCGTCAGATGACGAGGATAGTGACGACTCCGACCCCCCAGTGTTTCGCGAATCGCGTAGTGTTTTGCCGAAATTAAAGCCAACCCTTGTAGCGAAAACGGACAACACTGCCCCTAAAAGTGCACCCCCTAAACCGAGGGCTCGACAGCTCCAACATCGTTCATGAGTCTCTATGGTGGGATCATGAAAATATGCAGGACGATCATCGACCTCAGTGCACCTACGTCTCCGAAGGCGAAGAAGACCAAGAGCTCCTGGAAAACTTAGAAGCTCTCGATCCCTGTGGAGAATATGACGGCGTCGAGTTCTCCAATAGAGTAAAGAACTTTTTGGAAAAATACGAAAAGGAAATAGGCGAGGAAGCATGCACACCGCAAGATCGGAAAACCACACCCAGTTCCTCTACAAACCCAGCACAAACCACAGGCGAATCTAGAACCACTGGGCAGATAATCAAGTCAACGGAATTTCCTGACAAAAATTCCGGGGTGGCGAGGAAAAGCATGGTCCGATTTAAGGATGCTCCTGAGGAAATCGAATCTTCCTCAGAGTCCCCAATAATTGGGAAGCAGCCCCCCCGAAGGTCCTTGCTCATGACACCAGCAGCCCCTGCGACGCCAGGAGCCAGATCAACGCCCTTCACAAGGTCATTCATCGACCCAGATGACGGTAGGAAGGACTCGATAGGAAGAGGAGCAGGAATGAAACCAAGAAGACTGGAACAAACAAAACCATTTCACGAACCCGTCGAAGGTCCCATATTCCATCCTAGCTCCATCATTGACGTTAAGATGCCGTATGTGGACGACGCACCTACCTCTATCGGACCCTACAAGGATCTCCCAAATACAGACCAAAAAAACAGGACCTCTGGGGATGCCGCCCTAAGAAGGGACAAATCCTTGTCACTCCGCACGGCCGACATAAAACATATTCCGTTGTCATAAAAAGACGACACGTCGACAATGTCGACTGGAAGGATGTGGGGCAAGGATTAAGGAACCTTCGAACAGCTTTAGAAAAGGACAGTCAAACCACCTGCCGTATGGCTAATTCAGGAGATTTGCTGGGATCGTTACCGCAAAATAAAATGACGGAACTCGTGGCAGAAATATTCCGGGGTGGTAACATCACCATTACGCTTTGCCACGGAAAAATCGAAGTTCCACCTGTAGAAATTCGACCCAAAATTATCGCCGAATATCATGGCAGCCTTATAGGTGGCCACAAGGGCATTACGAAAACTTACCGCCGTATCAGAGAGCGATATACATGGCCTGGTTTACGGGACGAAATCAGTGAGTTCATCCGAGGATGCAGAAGCTGCCTTGAACAAAAACTCGTCCGAGCTCGTACTCGTGAACCAATGCTCATCACTGACACTCCCGCTGAGCCATTCGAGAAGGTATCACTTGATACTGTCGGAAAATTGCCCACAACTCCAAACGGGAATAGACACATCCTGACAATGCAGGATAATTTTAGTAAATACTGCATTGCAGTTGCCATACCGGACCTAAAAACGACTACTATTGCTCATGCGGTTGCGACAACTCTCTTCTCCCAATATGGCGCTCCGAGATACATCCTAACAGACAGGGGAGGGAGTTTTATAAGCAAACTAATGAAACACCTAGAAAGACTATTTAACGTGAAGCAACTAACTACTTCCGGATACCGACCACAAACTAACGGATCACTCGAGAGAAGCCATATTGTATTGACGGATTACATAAAGCATTATGCTGATGATTATGACGATTGGGATCGATTGCTCCCTTTCGCCATGTTCGCATATAACACGTCAGTACATGAGGCCACTAATTTCACACCTTACGAGCTAGTTTTCGGGCGAGTCGCTAGGACGCCCAGCTCGTTTCCTCAGGGTACGGAACTCGGAACTTATGGATCTTACTTACAAATTTTGGTTTATTTAATTTATAATTTCCTAAATTGAAATTTGGCAGTTTGGAGCCTCAAACGGGCGTATAATCGAATTTAATATTTTATTATAATAAATTTAATTATTCGTACGTAACAATAAAAATGTTGAAAATTGAAAAATTTGGCAGCATGAAGAAATTTTTTTTCCACACTGAGAAAAATAGATACTAAAAATGAGATACTAGAATGTTGGATATTACCTTTTATATCATCTAGATTATACTACATATAATATCTAATATATTCTTTTAAATATACAAGATATTAATCACCAATAACAGTTTATATTCAAAATTTACAATATTAGATATTAAACTTTAATATCTAAGATTTTTATAAACAGTAGCGTGCACGTGCCCGAGGAAAAGTCACGTGATCAGAGTCTTTGAATTCCATGTAATTTGTCTATCGCGCTCGCCCATAGTTTTGCCGGTCGCATGGTTTTTGGTTTCGACACTGAAATATTAATGTTGTGTCAATATGAAGTTTTGAAGTGTGATTTTTGAAAAATTTTTATATTACCAGTACTGAAATCAGTAAGTATCTATCTATATAAGTATATCATTTTTATACCTTCAATATTTGAAATGAATTTTCTAACCTCTCATTAACTCGTTCTTTATGTAGCCGTTTTTAAATTCAACATCGAATCGGAATTTATTTACTGGAATTCGTAATAGTTTCCAAATCTTTACAATTATGTTGAACGTTTTTATAATCTCCATTTATTAACAGGTTGCCTTGACTTTGAGAATAATAATCAACAAAATATGGAGTTGCGAAAACTCTTAGATCAGGGAATTCGAGAAAAAAAGGAGATTATAAGAAAATTTTGAATTCCTTGATCAATCATTATTTACATCATGTTATATTTTCTTAATTTCATTTTTTCTTTCAATATTCAATCAGTATTTTTACATAATTATTAGACAATTGCATTCAATGAGATAAATATTGACTTTAATTATCTAAGATATTACAGTTTAATATCTCAAATAGTATGACCTGATATCTAATGTATTTCAGTTTAACATCTGAGATATTTCAAATTAACATATTGGGTTCTTTAATTTAATATCTTAGATATTGCGAAATAACATATTTTTTTTAAATATCTACAGATACTTTGTTTCAGTATCTAGATGGCTATCCCATAGTTAAATCGCAAATACATTATCTGCTAATATCAAGATATTGCGGTTTACTATCTATTTTTCTCCAGAAAAAATTCAAAGTTAATGTGCAAGAAAAAATTGTTCAATATTTCTTTTCATGTAATGTTTTTAGTTCAAACAGAAGACTAATTTGTAATTATAATTATTTTTATTTTACCTATAAATTAATGTCCAAAATTAGTTATAAAAAACATTACACTTTCAATTCTACTTTATTAACGTTTTCCCAACTCTTTTCCGCTTTCTTTTAGCTTTCAATTTTAAATGTGGAAAAAAAAAATATCGTTCCGAGGACTGACTTGCTCATGTGACCCACCTAGGACATGGCCTTAAATGCGTTTTCGAAGAAAAACTAATGTAGATTATAAACAAAAATTTCATCCTTCTAGGTGCTGTCTGGAGATTGTTACCCTGCAAACCGTTTATCTCCTCGGGAAAAAAGTGTCCTTACGTTACCTACTGCTACGACGTCATTTTGTAGCTAAAATAAAAATAAAGAATATCTTCGTATACCTTAAGACACATATAATAAATCCTGAAAAATTCTACTTTGATTGTTTCATTAGTAGCAGAGAAAAAAATTTCCTAAAAAAGCCTCATTTTCCTCGGATCTGTTTAAAACATTGATTTTTTTTCTTCGCATATGTATTTATCAAGTAAACAATATAGAAAATGTGTGTGCGAAAGCGTTTTCCTCAATAACGAATACTTGTCATGTTTTGCAGCCATTAATCAAGCGAAGCACGGTTTTTCGCGAAACGATTATTTTCAGAATAATTTTTCAATTAGGGAGGTAGAGTTGAAATGTCACTATCTACTTTATAACAGGACACAATTCTCAGTATCAGATAGGTTACTTTCCCGACAGGTGTCCTCGCAGACAATTTAAACTTTTAAATCATGGAAAGCAGTTAATAATTTTCAAATAATTTAAAATCTTTCTATGGAAAAATAGACTTTTTCGACTGTGCCCGGATTCGAGCCCGGGCCTTTCGATTGCCGGTCGACTGCTCTAACCACTGAGCTACATAGGCATCCGACATCCCTTTCTTCACAGGAAGACCTCGTTATATCTTATAACACCATTTAATAATTTTTCAATTAGGGAGGTAGAGTCGAAATGTCACTGTCTACTTTATCACGACACAAGTCGTGGTATAGGATAATTTCCCGACAGGTGTCCTTGCAGACAATTTAAACTTTTAAATCATGGAAAGCAATTAATAATTTTCAAATAATTTAAAATCTTTCTGTGGAAAAAGAGACGCTTCTGACTGTGCCGGGATTCGATAATAATTTTAAATTAGATGGTTTAGTTCAAAATGCTGTTAAGCGATGTAAAGAAGTCTTCATGTGGAGAAGGAGATGTCGGACGCCTGTATAGCTCAGAGGTTAGAGCAGTCGACTGGCAATCGAAAGAACCGGGCTCGAATCCCGGCACAGTCAAAGGTGTCTCTTTTGCCACAGAAAGATTTTAAATTATTTGAAAATTATTAATTGCTTTCCATGATTTAAAAGTTTAAATTGTCTGCAAGGACACCCAAGCGAAAAAGTCGGACTTATGCCGGATCTTCCGAACAGCATGGTACCGCGCCAGTTGTAAATGGGGAGCAATGCCAGTACTGATCATTAGTACCGCGTCGAGCGTTGGCGCGGTACTGATTAGTACTGCCCCAGTATGGACTCCATGTGTACTATTTTTACATTCTCATCATGGATGAGAAGGTATTGGTTTTATGTGAAAAATGACTTTCGAAAATTTCATCAAATCTTTACGTTTTGAGACCCCCTGAGTCAGAAAAAACGGTTTTTACGAAAGTGTCTGTCTGTCTGTCTGTCTGTAGGTCGTGTGCGGCATAACTCTCGATAGAATTATCAGATTGAATTGTGCTTTGGCACACTTTATCGGAGCCGAAAAAGTAAGGACAAGTTCGTTAACCAGCCACATCCAATCAAAATTGAGGGATTGAGCACTACTTTTGTGTTTTTGAAAATAGTTTTTTGAAAAAATCAAAAATTTTAATACTGGTTTTAGATAGTGCTCATAAATCTCTAAAAATTATCCTAATAACATTTTTTGATTAAATCAAAATTAGAAATGTTACAGCATATTCAAATTCGAAAAAAGTCAATATCAAAATTCCATTTTCCAGTTAAATTATACGAGATACGAAAAAACGTTATGATACAATATTATTTTCTGCATAAAGACCTACAAATTTGAATTGTAACATTTTTTCATAAGATGCATATTTTTTTTTTTTTAATTCAAAAATAATCTATTGAAAATCCAAAATTCAATTTTTTAACAATAATATGTGAAATACGAAAAAAACGTAAGAGTACAAAGTTGTTCGTTTCAAAAAGATCTACAAGTTTTGTCTTACACAGTTTATGAAAAAACATATATTTTTCGTTTCAATTCCAAAAAATACGATGAAAATTCAATAATTCCATTTTTTAGATAAAATATATGAGATACATAAAAAAAGTTTAGATGAAAAGTTATTTGCCTGAATGAGGTCTACACATTCTTATTAAAAAATTTCTCGACAGGATGTATATTTTATGTTTTGATTTTTAATATTAAAAAAATTCGATTTTTTTCACCAAAATATGCGAGATACGAAATAAGCGTTGTTCTGCAAAATCGTTTCCTTAAGGTAGTACGATCGCGAAAATTAGACCTCAGACTAAAATAGATAATTTTGCTTTCAAGAATAGCAACATTATTATTGAAAGGCCAATTTGAATGAGAAAAGATTATTTTTCATGAAAAAAATTTGAAACACAAAAAAATAATGTTATTAATAAATATTTAAAGAATTTGAAAATCTTTCTGTGGAAAAAATGACGCTTTCGACTGCGCTGGGATTCGAGCCCAGGTCTTTCGATTGCCGGTCGACTGCTCTAACCACTGAGCTACACAGGCGTCCGACATCTCTTTCTCCACAGGAAGATCTCCTTATATCGCCTAGTGGCTCAGCCTTGCGGCTGTAAATGATTTCAAATTAATTAGTTGAGTTTGAAATTTTTATCACTGCCTACATTATCGGAGGATCACTAGTCGCGTATCAGATAGGATACGTTGTCGACAGGTGTCCTCGTAGACAATTAATTTGTTATTAATAAATTTTATTTTTGCCCAAACTTATTTTCTTATCGCTTCGAGTCAAATTTTTGAAAATGATGCGATTCTAATAAATTATGGTTCATTTTTTTAGAAAAAAGATTCTCTACAACTTGACCGTTTCCTATTTTTGAAATTGAATTAATTATTATCAAATACAGCAATTTGTTTATAAAAATTTTGTTTTGAAAAATTGTTTTTTTATAATTTCAGCCATTAAAGAATTCATTTCCAAAAATCGGAAACGGTCAAGTTGTAGAGGATCTTTTTCCTAAAAAAATGAACCGTGATTTATTATAATCGCATCATTTTTAAAAATTTGGCTCGAAGCGATAAGAAAATAAGTTTGGGCAAAAATGAAATTTATTAATAACATTATTTTTTTGTGTTTCAAATTTTTTTCATGAAAAATAATCTTTTCTCATTCAAATTGGCCTTTCAATAATAATGTTGCTATTCTTGAAAGCAAAATTATCTATTTTAGTCTGAGGTCTAATTTTCGCGATCGTACTACCTTAAATAAAGTCTACGATTATTTTTTCTTTTTGAGAGATTTGGAAGAAAATAAATTATTTTAATCATGTAATTTATTAAAAAGTTACTGAAATGTATACAGAAAATCGAGCGCGAAGCGCGAGTGTCATGATGATGAGAATCTACTGATTATCATGTCATGATGATGAGAATCTGCTGATTATCAGTGAAATTTGACTGATTCAAATAGCTAAAAAGAGATTACTGTAAATCAGTCAAATTTCACTGATTATTTCAGTGAAAATGGACTGATTTGACACTTCTTACACGGCCCTGCAGTAGTTGAAGGTTATAAGCGCTATTTTCTTTCTTGTATTCCAAGCGTGCGCAGCCGAGAGGCTTAGACGTTAGGTTAGTAATGCGTTAATTGTAAGTAGAGAGGGTTCGAACCCGCAGCGTTAAGAATAATTTTTAATACTACCTAAACGAGCATTTATGTAGTGTAGAGGGGAATTTGTGTTTGTAGGTAAGTTTGTATATAAAAATAGTAAGTTAAAGTCTGCTTGAAAGTAAATAAAGTTTTGAAATGTACTAAGAGTATTCATCGATTCAACTACTGCTCTTATTTGATTTACCTATGTTCCTGCAGTTTACTTAACTTCAAAAATGACACTGGGGCCTTTACGAACTACGGAAAGTGAGTTAAAAAGTAGTCAAACCTACTGAGATTGTTTTTCGGTGTACGTGTAACGAAAAAGTATTGTCAATTTACTCGGAAAAAATTTTCTAGCTTGAAAACAGATATTTTACTGTGAAAATAGTAAACTTAACCTACCAAGCGAATATCCCTCCGTTGCCGTTAAAACGGTAAATATTAGAGTCTTAACTCGAACTTTTCCTGTACTTTTTATCTTAGTACAATACAGATTTTCGGTACATTTCCCAGTACCGCCCCAGTACTAAAAGACAACTCCCAGCCGAGTGACATTTTGTACTAATGCCAGTACCGTGCCAGTACAGTCCTTCGGTACAGGCATACTACTATTTACAGTACAGCGCCAGTACAGATATTTGGTACAGGCACGGTACCATCTTGAGAACCGCTTCAGTACCGACAAACAACTCCCAGCCGAGTGACATTTCGGACAAATACCCGTACCCAGCCGTTTTCCACCCGGTATTGTGCCAGTACAACGCCAGTACAGACATCCGCCCGGCGGTACTGGCGCGGTACCAAGCCAGTTGTAAATTTCCACCTGGGCACCTGTCGGGAAATTATCCTATCTGATACCACGACTTGTGTCCTGATACCCCCATAGCACAATACCTTCCCGGAACGTTCTATGGACGTTACGTGGAATGTTCGGAAGGTTCCATCGGAACGTTCAAGGAACCTTCCTAGTACTAAGAAAATGTCCGGGTTTTTTAAACGTTCCAAAGCAATGTTCTCTGAATGTTCCTGTGGAACGTTCCAGGAACGTTCAAAAGGAATATTGAGAGAACGTTCCGCAGCAATATTGAGAGAACGTTCCGCAGCAATATTCAGAGAATATTCAAAGAGAACGTTCCTGGAACCTTCCATAGGAACGTTCAGAGAGCATTTGTATCGAACGTTCGTAGAACTTTTCGTGGGAACATTCAGGGAACATTCGCAAAGAACGTTTTGGAACATTCCGCGGGAACATTATTTTCTACGGCATTCAGGAAACTTTCTTTATAGATAATCAAATGTTATTTTTATGGAAAAATGTAATTTATTTAAATATTTTATTAAAAACATGTTTCAGTAAACGTTATAGCATCTTCCTCTTTGTACTTAAAGTATTTTAAAATATACAAACCAAATATTAATATCTGTAATTAATTCTTTTCATTTTACCTATAAATTAATGCCCAAAATTATTTATAAAAAAAATTCCCTTCATTAGTTTGTTTGAAGCTGCAGGATTATCTATAAAGAAAGTTTCCTGAATTCTGTAGAAAGTAATTCTAGGAACATTCTCAAAAAATGTTCCCTAATTGTTTCCACGGAATGTTCCAAAACGTTCTCTGCGAATGTTCCCTGAATGTTCCCACGAAAAGTTCTACGAACGTTCTATACAAATGTTCTCTGAACGTTCCTATGGAAGGTTCCAGGATCGTTCTCTTTGAATATTCTCTGAATATTTCTGCGGAACGTTCTCTCAATATTCCTTTTGAACGTTCTTGGAACGTTCCACAGGAACATTCAGAGAACATTGCTTTGGAACGCTCAAAAAACCCGGACATTTTCTTAGTTCTAGGAACGTTCCGATGGAACCTTCCGAACATTCTATGGGAACGTTCATAGAACGTTCAGGGAAGGTATTGTGCTATGGGGGTAACGTAGACAGTGACATTTCAACTCTACATCCCTAATTGAAAAATTATTAAATGGTGTTATAAGATATAACGAGGTCTTCCTGTGGAGAAAGGGATGTCGGATGCCTGGGTAGCTCAGTGGTTAGAGCAGTCGACCGGCAATCGACAGACCGGGCTCGAATCCCGGCACAGTCGAAAGCGTCTATTTTTCCATAGAAAGATTTTAAATTATTTGAAAATTATTAACCCGAATTGTGTGCATTGGCACATATTCTATTTTATGTGACTTCGGTGCGTATACGAGTTTTTATGCGTACACTCAAATCTAATCTAGTATTCATCATGATTCTCGTCCATTGCACTTGGTATTTCGCGACTAATTCCGGCCATTTTGATTTTTTCGAGCTTGTGTAGTAGTAGCGTATTGTAATAGACGCATGGGCAGTTCAAATGTACAAGGCTTTGTCAGTACGGTGCCAACGCTGTACGAAAAAGAAGAGGAATTAGAAGAAGATTACGCTCCGCTGTATAGTTATAGGCACATGCGCAGTTCAATTTTTACATTAAATTCATCTGTATCATAATACACAACATTACGCTACTCTCAACTGTAGCGTAAAAACGAGTTTACGCGCCAGAGGCACATAAAACAGAGTAAAACGTTTACAAATCGGCTTGCAATTTTCAATCACTTTTTTTACAGTGTAGTTTATATCTTGTACAATAACCTACAAAAATCACAATTCAAAATGTTGGACTTGTTTCAACAATAATTTGAAATATCGATCTTTTTTCGGCCGCTTGAGTAGAATACCTCTTTAGTAATTATCTATAAAAATATTTGAAAAGCAAGTTTATTCTTTTCTGCGTGTTTTATAAAAAATTGCATCTCCTTAAAAAAATTATAATTTTCTCTCACGGTTTTGTCTTTAAAATTTTCTATTTACACAAATGTGAGAGCAATAGAATAGTCTCGCAAATTGACATAGATAAAGTCTTTTAACTTATCTAGAAATACAAAGTGACAATCCTTATCATAATCTTTGACATCGTAATGATCACGTGCCATATACCGCATGAAGGGATGGTGAACACTAGGCTGATGAAAAGTTGATCAGTCGTCGTTTGATGCCGGTTCTGTGTGATTAGTCTTATCCTCTGAAAGAGAAGTCCCTTCTTTCTTTCTGAGTTCTGCGACGATGTCTCTAAAGCTGCTCGATTAGATAAGACCCTCGGTTCATAGTGCGGCCGAGATGCAGTCCTCATAAGAGACCGAGATTCCACAGAATCGTTCTCAGTTAAACATCGCGTGTGCATACCGGCTAATCTCATAAACGATTGTTCTATTACTCATTTTTATTTTATTCCAAGCCGGAATATGGTACTAAATGCAATCCATATATCAACGGTGTGTTAACGGATGTGAATTTTAAAAATTTGTACTCTTCACTCTTTTCGCGAAAGATAATCTAATCAGTGATAAGCCCTTAAGGATTTTATCATCTCTGATGTGATAAAAGCTTGGACCTGGACCTCTTATAATATTTTGCCCTCGATCTCAGACCAGTGATCTGAGATTCCAGTGATCAGGACTTTACAGTGATCAAAAATCTCTCAGTGATTAGTTTCTGTAAGTAATCAAGACATTCGTTGAAAAAATATTTTCTAATGAGACTCTCATGAATCATGCACTCAAAGTTGAGCAAAACTCTAGCTTTAATATTATGAGTCAGCTTGAAAAAGTTTAAGTCTGTCAGACTTGAGGATCAAACCCAAGAATTCAGCATGCCTGCCTGTTCAAGTGAGAGCTTTACAAGGTTCTGGTCTTCGAGTCCACCAACCTCGAGGAGTTGTAGTGCTTCACCACCTCTTCCAAGTTCGCCAGTTTCAACAACACCACCCCACGTATCTCCAGTTTCAACCCTAAAAAGGACCACCTCCAATGTATCAAATTCTTCAAATGTCTCCACTTTCTCTCAACACTCGAACTCTTCAAACGCCTCAACAGTTATCTTCAGCCCCAATCGTCGTAGCCAGCAGATAAATCATAGTCCTTACTTCCATTATCAACTGGAGATACAAAAACCTCAAGGAGCTTTTTTTCCTTCGAAGGTTCTCTCCTGGTACTTTGGGTTTATTGCAGGAATAATGCGTGGGCTCTTAAACACATTGAGTTATGCTATCTGGGCGCCAGGATTGTGGGCCTCCGCTTGGGTCTGCATGCTCTGGATAATTCTCCAGCTTCCACTAACCATGCTCAAGTGGTTCATTACGATATTACACACTCCAGCATCTGAACGAGCTCGGAACAAAAGGTGTGTTCTAATCAGCGGTGGTAGCACAGTCCAAGCAGTTCGTCTGGCCCAGAACTTCTACAAAGTAGGCGCCAGAGTTGTGGTATTTGATCTAGAAGGTCTCTTTGCTTTAGCGAAGTTCTCAACAGCCTGTTCGAAATACTACACAGTGCCTCGACCTGGTCCAGGAACTACAGTAGAGTACATCAAGGCTCTTAAGGACATAGTTCAGAAAGAGCGAGCAGCTTACTATATTCCAGTAAGTGCTACTAGTACAGCTTATTATGACGCGTTGGCCAAACAGTACCTCGAGATAATGGGATGTGAGTGTTTTGTTCCTGGAGCTGCTGAGGTGACAGCTTTAGATGACCCTTTGGAACTTTTTAGGAGGTGTAGATCCTTACGATTACCGACACCTAGCCACTCTGTCCTCAAGTCAGAAGAAGATATTACAAGGCTCTACGAAGCTGGAACTCTGAGAACTGGAAGGCACGTGATGTTAGCAGCAGGACCTGCAGGTATTAGGGACCGGACGAAGGTAACTTTGCCAACAAGCGTGAGAGAGTTTAGAGAACAGGATCACGAAATCAGTGAGAGGAGACCCTGGGTAGTGATAAGAGATCCAGGTGGTCGCCATTTCATTACCTGCACGACGGTCAAGGACTCGAGGGTGATAGCCAACATCACGTGCAAAGTAGATGAGAGCAAAGGACTCATTCCTGAGGAAAGGACAGATGTGAACCAGTGGTTGGAGAGGTTTTTCGCGAGGACCTTCGGCAGCAGAATCAATGGTCACCTCAGCTTCAGGCTGGCTGTGTCTAAAGACAGTGGGGATTTGGTTTCTATTGGATGTCGGGTTGGAATAGGTCTGCCTTACATCTGCCACACAAGTGTGCATCCTAGGTTGGTTTGGCGACCCTGCAGACATTTCTCCAGACAGAACTCTGGACCTTTGCTAGTGGGGGAGAGACATTTTATGCAAAAAGCAGTTGCTAGTGCCATTAAACGGCCATCTAGTGAACCCACTAGTCGCCTTTTAGGAACTGTTCTTGATAAAAGGGAAGCTCTTTTTGTGTACTGGGATCCTTTGCCATATTGTGCTTATTATTACCTCCAGTTGCCATTCAGGCGTGTTGCTGGAGCAATTAGGGCCCAACGTAGACAACACAATCCACCTCTTGCAGTTGTGCAATAGATTCATTTATATTAGAGTCTTTAGAGAGAGAGAGAGAGAGAGCATTAACAGCTGAACAATTTGAATTTGGTAGATTGATTGAATGTACTTTATACTTGTTGAGTGACTTGATCTTTCTAGATTATTCTTAGATACTCTATTCAAAGTGAAAGGATTGAATTTAGATTCATCTTAATCCAAATACTCCAGGGTTGAAATTGATAGACGTAATTTATGCAGTTCTATCTTTTTCAATAAATCTACTTTTATCTAAGTCTATAATTGTCAATTAATTAATTTTCGTGATATATAAAAATGGTTAATATTTAGATGCTAATATTTTAAAAGCCGAAAAAATTTGAAAGCGTGCATCTTGCATGTGCAATTGAAAATTAACTACCAAAAACATTTATCCAAAATTGTCGATTCACGGATGTGTTTGCAATTAAAACCTAATAGATGTCACCTCAAGTCCTAATTTCACTTATTCTATTGTCAATTATCATAAAAATGACTTACTTTTCAGCACTGATCTTTAATTTGGCTTTTTTAAGATTCTAAAGTTTGAAAAATGATGCAAGATGAGTTGAGATTTTTCTTCAATTGAGTCAGACCAATTCACAGATTCCCTCTTGCAATTTAAAAAATATATCAATTAGATTAAAGATCTTGAGACTGCTCTTGTAATTTAAAAACGGATTAACGTATCAAATTAGTCTCTGACTTTTTTGGTAGTGCATGTATAACACAGGCCGACAGTTTTTAGACCCTGGGACCAGACTATACTTTTCTGAAGGTTTTTGGTGCGCTGAATCCGAATCCGACCTCAGAATTCCTCCATCACGCCAGGATAGAGAGAAATCCTAACCCTAAAGTGCAAAAAACACTGTTTTCTCTTTTTCAGATATCTTTTTTTATTCTTGGAGATATCGTTCAATGAAGTTGAGTTTTTTGCCGGAAATGGTGAATACAATCTTACCGAAAAAAAGTTCGTTCGGAAATTAGAAGAAATAATATGCTTCTATGTTTCTTGGGTTGCTAAATCCAGATGCAACCTCAGAAATTCTCCATCACCTCAGGTTTTTATATTTCCTAACTCTGTATAGAATAACCCCTCTTATAGCGAAAAATGTTGTATTTTACATTTTTAGGTTAGGAAATTTAAAAAACCTGAAGTGATGAAGCAAGTCTGAGGTTTGATCTGGATTTAGCAACCCAGGAAACATAGAAGCGTATTATTTCTTCTGCTTTGCAGACGAACTTTTTTCGGTGAGGTTGTATTTAACCCCGAATATAGCAAAAAACAGTGTTTTATGCACTTTTAGGTTAGAATATCTCAATAACCGAGGTGATGTTCCCAGGGTCTAGAGTTTCGTCAAATTTTGTGGGCCTGTGTAATTCAGAGGCCGCTATATAATATGAATATTATCTCACTGCATTAAAAATTGAAGATACTATAATATTTCATGCATAAGATTTATGTTGATTCTGCAGACTTTAAGAATTTGCATAACTTTGACAAGGATGTCTAACAATTAATGATAAGTTCTATTTCTTATTCATTTTTAATGTTTTTTGACCATCGACAAATAAATAAGAAATTTTATTGATTTAAAAGCCAAGACTTAAAATCAAATTCTCAAACGAAGAGAGAATCTTCGCCATGCGACGATATTTTGTGGATTATTATATTCAATGTGATTTGGATCCATAGAGGATCAAAAAAAGTATGAGTGTATATTTGATGCGTGCATATTTCTGATGGAGATAATTGTCAGACCAGGAATATTATTTAATATGATTATTTAGTATGTTCTTCTAACTTATATCAAATACTTCTAATTATTATTAATCAGAATCAACTTATAACACTTGTAAATATCATCACTATCGTTAGCTATATGATCGAAATTTCATAATTAGAAGATTGGCCGCTTCATGTTAGTATTAAGATTTATAAACGTAGATATCGATCGTCCTGAAGAATAAATTATTCTTTATGACAATCAAATATATAACGTTTGATAATAATTTCCTAGAAAGTAAGAACATTTTAAAGAACTTTTGTGTTATAAATTCTGAAATTGCACAATTATTTTCGTATGCAAACTTGCTTTTACTTGTTTTATAGTGAAAAATTTGAATAAAAGCTAAACTTTCTGCAACTTACAGATCTGTACAAATATTTCTTAAGATTCATCACCTGTTAAGGGGATCCGCCACTCTTAATATTTTTATTTGTTGAGTTTAGACCATCCATACGATTTTTTTATGTTTAGTACCTTTATTTAGAAAGGTTTCGATTTTTTTTTAATTCCAGCACCTTCATGTATTTTCAAATTCCAGCACCTTTATGTATTTTTAAACTAAAAATTTTGAGTTTTTTGGGCATTTTTTTAACATTGAATAACTTTTTTTGTTTGTAAACCAGTTGTCATGATTCTTTTTTTATTTTGTTCCTTATAATCTGTAGCAACTTTTTGGTTATGGAAAAAAAGGTAACGTGACTGGAAAGAATGTTGCGAATAAAATAAATTAATAAATAAAAATATCCCAAAATATAAAACAAAAAATTTTGTAGTTATTTTTTTAACTAGAGTGATTTCCATTACCGAAAAGTTGCTACACATTGTAAGGAATAAAATAAAAAAAGAATTATGAAAGTTGGTTGAAAAACAATAAAGTTTTTCAAAATCAAAAAATGGCAAGAAAATGCCCAAAAAACTCAAAATTTTTAGTTTAAAAATACATAAAGGTGCTAAAAAAAAATTATATGGAAGGTCTAAACTCAGAGAACAAAAATTTTAAAGATGGCGGATCCCTTTAAGATAGAATAAAACATAAGATTTAACATTTATCTATTTATGATGTCAATTGAATAATTAAAAAATATATATTTTTTATATGTATATTAAGATAAGTACATTCACTAAATAGTATTTTACGACTGTAAGGTTCTGACACCAATTTGCAATACGTAACTGTGATGATACATGGGATAATCAATTCATGTCACTGTCGTTTTAATAAATTATATTCTGAACAAACTATTCTTGTCTTTTACTTCAAACCAGTTCTTCCCAATAACCGTAGACAATATTTTGATGAGTTTAAGGCCATGTCTTACTTGAGTCACGTGATCAAGTAATCGATTTTTTTTCATCTGCATAACTATTTTGTAATTAGAAACAAATCTGTTTATTAATTGCATTTTTTTAACATTTATAAATATTTAGGACCTGATGAACCTTCTTTATTGACATTTATTTAATTTCGCCAAGTTTCAAATCGATATCTCATTTCGTGTGGAAATGTGACGGACGACAAAAAATTCTCTATACTTGATTTCTTCAAAATTTTTACATTCTCATCATATTAGAAAGTATTAGTTTTATGTGAAAAATAACTTAGAATTTTCATTAAATTTTTAAGTAATTAATTAATAGAATTATCGGACTAGATTGAAATTTGGCATACCTTTTGAGGGCCCAAAAAGAAAGGACGAGTTAGTCAACTAACCATTTTTGATCAATGATTCTGGTTTTATCCACAAAAAAGTTTTTCTACTCATAAAAAATTCCATTTTCCCGCCAAAATAGACGAGATATCGCAAAAATTTTAAGGAGCAAAACTATTTTTTTTATCGGAAACGTTGTTTTCGTTTTAATTGTAAAAAACGTTATCAAAAATGAAAAATTCTATTTTGCACCAAATCCATGCAATATACGAAAAAAATGTCAGGAAAGAAAATTGTTCGCTTCAAAAAGATCTACAAATTAGTCCTGATTTTTTCAGATATTTAAACTCATACTTTTTTTGCAAAATTCAATACCTAATCAGCGAAAAAGTATTAGGACTCGTGATATGAAAACTTTAAAGTTTGAAAAATTAACTTTTAGACCTTAAAGAAAAATATGTGAGCCCGAACAGGAATCGATGATAGTTTCCTTATAGGATTCCGTGTGGAATATAAAAAAGTACGCATATATAGGTACATTGTTCCATGACAACATACAGGAACCTTGAAGGAACCTATGTGAACCGGTAGAGAAACTCAGAATCGTTTCCCTTATAGGATTCTAAATGCAGTAATAAATAGAAGAACCCATATAGGAATATTGTTTCCTAACAACATACTGGAAATTCGAAGAACCAATCTGAACCTATAGAGGAATCTATAATAGTTTCTCTTATAGCATTCCGCATGCAGTACATACAAGAACCTATATAGGAATATTGTTCCGTAACTACACATGAGAACCTCAGAGAAAAATATGTGAACCCGTATGGGAATCGAGAATAATTTCCTTTATAGTATTCCGTATGAAATATATAAAACTACGTATATAGGTACATTGTTTCATGACAACATACAGGAACCTTGAAGGAACCTATGTGAACCCGTAGAGAAACTCAGAATCGTTTCCCTTATAGGATTCCAAATGCAGTAAATAGAAGAACCCATGTAGGAATATTGTTTCCTAACAGCATACTGGATCTTCGAAGAACCAATCTGTACTCATAGAGGAATCCATAATAGTTTTTCTTATAGGATTCCGCATGCAGTACACACAAGAACCTATATAGGAATATTGCTCCGTAACTTTATACACTACCGTCGGAAATTGTGCGCACGGTGCTTGTGAGCGCTTTTAAAAATCACTGCTGACTTTGAACCACGATATCTCGGTGAAAAAAAGAGATAGGGCATTTTTAAAAAAACAGTTGGAAAGCTTATGAAATTCCACGCCTAGTGATGCTCAACAAATATTTTTTTGACCTTCTAAAAATAATACAGCAAGGGGGGAGTTAAAAAAAATTCAAGATTTTCTCAAATTATCTACTTCAGCTTTTAGCATGACATACATACGACATAGAGTCTAAAATGTTATCTTTAATTTAAGCCAAGAAAACTTAAAAAATATTCATGGGTACCCGAGATACGATTAAAAATGTTCAATCGTATCTGAGTTGAATTTTAATCGATGATCACGGTTCTCGGCCGGTTTGTTGCTCGCCTCCTTCGTTGAGGCAGGACTGAATGGCCACGCACAAAGGTGGCATATCATTGTTCTATTCGCTAATATGGGGATAATATTGAATTTAAATAATTGTTAATAATCACAAATAACAATAAATATTTTTTAAAATTTAGAATAATTAGAAATAAAAAGGACTAATGAACAGAATCAAAAATACATATAAGAGGGTTCCACTTAAGTGCCACCTTTGAGCGTCGCCTATTTGGTCCTGCCTCAACGACGGAGGCGAGCAATAAACTATCCGAGAACCGTGATCATCGATTAAAATTCAACTCAGATACGATTGAACATTTTTAATCGTATCTCGGGTACCCATGAATATTTTTTAAGTTTTCTTGGCTTAAATTAAAGATAACATTTTAGACTCTATGTCGTATAATTTTCAGATTTTGGAAAAATTTTCCCTAGGTCATGCTAAAAGTTGAAGTAGATAATTTGAGAAAATCTTGAATTTTTTTTTTAAGGAGTTATTTACCTTTTTCTGGCTCAAAAAATGAAAAAAATTTGTATTGCTTATTTTTAAAGTACATACTTTTAACAATGTTTCTGCAAAATTTCATCGAGATCGGGGCACTAGAACCTAAGATACGGCCGTTCATAGCGCGCAGTTTCTGTAACTACTTTATGTCCACCTAAAACTTTAAACGCGATTATCTCGGAATCGTATTTTTGAAAAAATGCCATCGCGGTGAGCACGTTATCTCACTAACCACTACATCGATCAATTTGAAATTTGGAGGGGTTGTTTGTGCTTACAATAGCTAGTTCGTGAACGAAGGAATTTTTTTTCAGACAAATCCTACTGTTTTTTTTTTGCGGAAAACTCAATTTTTCGACCTTAAAAAATCGACTTTTTTGGAAAAAATATCACTGTTACTGCAAAAAATTTTTTTTTGTGAAATTCTTCGTTCACAAACAAGTTCACACTATATACTAACGCAGTTTTTTTTTCAGCTAAACCGTTACCATTATTTCATGCTCACAGCAAGCCATTACAAACAAAAGGAGTTCTGCGGCAAGGAGTGTACCTTCCCTAATTTTCCGAATTTTCACTCGAAATTTTATGCAAAAACACAATAAGAGATGTACTTTTTGAAACAAATATTTGTTGAGCATCACTAGGCGTGGAATTTCATAAGCTTTCCAACCGTTTTTATTTTTTTAAATGCACCCTGCGCACAATTTCCGACGGTAGTGTATGAGAACCTGAAACAAAAATATGTGAACCCGTATGGGAATCGAGAATAGTTTCCTTTATAGTATTCCGTATGAAATATATAAAACGACGTATATAGGTACATTGTTCCATGACAGCATACAGGAACCTTGAAGGAACCTATGTGAACTCGTAGAGAAACTCAGAATGGTTTCCCTTATAGGATTCCGAATGCAGTAGATAGAAGAACCCATATAGGAACATTGTTCCGTAACAACATACGAAAACTTTAATGAAAAAATTATGAAACGATACAGGAACCCATTATAATTTTCCTCATGGAATTCCGTATGGAGTCATATATGGGTTCCACATGAGGTATAGATTTCCTTTGCATATCTATGTATGATTTCGCATGGGTTCTCACAAAGGTTCTTATGTGGGTTCTTGAGTCTAGATTTTTAACATGGATCTATCGCATGAATTCAATTGTACTAGATAAAATTTTCAGTTTAAAAAATAATGAAATTTGGTTTAAAAGAGAAGAGGCAATAAGCAATTTTTTTAATCAGCTTCAGTGTAATCAAGAATAACTTTTTAGCCCGGCAGAAGAGAGGTGGAGAAAAGATTTTCGCAGTTGCATGCATGAAGATTGCACATGAACGCAAGAGGCTGTAAACAATACTTGCTATAGATGATGGTAGGATGACCCGAGGTTGCCCGGACTGACGGACTTTGACAGGCAGAGGTCGTCTTCCAGCGATGCCCGCACTGCATATCGTTTTTATTCCTTACCACTTTATTTCCTATACCTCGACTCTGCTCTATCAATCGGCGTCAATATTTTCAGGACTCTCTTCGTATACATATAGTCGTAGTCGCCCCCATTCTTAATTTCGCGCATCGTATAAACTATAAACGAAGACAGCCAACAAAGTCCAACTGCAAGCAAACGATAAAACATACGAGAAATGAAAGTCACTCGACTGCTTGTCATTAGATAAAAAAATCAAGGAGCCACTCTTCTCGGTTTAATTCTTCTAGACGCTCGAGTAGAAATCTCTCAATGAAACGATTAATTTCTGGATTTTTTTATCGAATGTATTTCATACATATATCTCTCGATTTTGTGCAAATCTTTTCTCACTTTTTCCAATCAAACTATAAATATGATCGAAATTTGTTGTTTTTGATTTTGTTCTCATTCAATGAAAAATTGAATAGAGAGTAGAAAACAAAGTCGAACTGACTATTTCCTTAGTTTTTTTCATTTATAATTTTCTTTTTTTCAATTTTTATTTAGTAAAAGTGCGGAAAATGTGGGAAAAATAAAAATTACAATCATATGATCTTAAAACAATTAGAAAGAACTTAAATTTATATCCAATTGAAACTTAATAGTTGATTTTATTCGAGACAAAATTTTCCACATTTTTACTAGAAAATACTCTAAATTAAAAAAAAAATCTGAAGAAATAGTCACTTTGACTTATCTGTTCAATTTAGCCTCAATATAAACTTTTCTCTGAATGTTCCTTTCATAAATATACATGTGAACATTTCAATTTATACGCATAAAGAAAATACTATTATTCGTTTTTTCAAATATTTCACATAAAATTGATATGAAACTGTCGTCTTCTCCTCAAGTCATTTCAACATAATCTACAAATTGATAAAGAATGATTGGCAAATAATATTGTCTAGGATTAAAACTGACTTCGAATTAAAATTGGAAATTTCCTTCAGAATAAAAATTTGTGAGAGGTATATATTTATATCAGAGGCTGCGTTCTATATTCAAATATGTTCTGATTTGCTTTTAGGAAAGGATATGATAATTCAAGTAGATCGTATGTATTTTAAAATGACTTATAACTGAATCTTGTCATGCGACAATTTATTGAAATGTAGTTGCTTGACAACAAGCTAGTAAAATAAGTCGATACGACGAAGCATGTCATTTTCTCCTTGTTTTGTAGAAAACACGTAAGACAAACATTTATTATTGTTCTCTATAAGCTTTTTCCTGCTTTCATACGACCTCCATAAACTTTTATATTAATTCAGCTCAATTATTTATCTACATAAAAACACTGAAATTGAAAAAATAATTTTTAATTATTTAAAAATTATTTTGAATTAAAAATTTAATTTTAAAAAATTTGAAATCTTAGTGGCAAAATTTTCAAACTCAACTAATTGATTAAAAAATTTCATATTTGTTTTAAAAATCAAAAAGTCTAGTTAATCTGTTTCTGAGTCGGTTTCATGAATAAAAAAAAGTTTCCAGAGAATGTGTTTTCTATAGCAAATATAAAGATTTCTTTTAATCAGAGATGAAAATCGGTAAAGATCTCCCGAACATTAAATCTTAAATGAAACCGACTTGTCTCTGTCGAAATGATATATGTAGGATTTTTAAATTTTATCATTCAAATATTTTGTCTTAATTCGAAAACTTTAAGAAGCATGTATCATCACATTTTATGAATGATTATTATTATCAGATAAATATGTCGCGACTGTTTTTTAATCTTGTAATACACTACATAGGTTACATAATGGAATAACTATAATTAGATATGACAAGTTTAACAATATTACCAATCAGATGCTTAATCATTGCAGCAATGGATACATGAAATATTTTGGATAAAGTATAATTAGAGGTTTCTTATTCTCGCATAATTAGTGATTATTTTTTACACTTTTAATTAGTCTGAAAACCTATAAAAAACAAAATTAAACCAGAGCATATCATAAAAGCGATAAGAATAAATGCATAGGTTTATTTTCATGTGGGATATAAACACAGGTAACCAACTATAATATGTACTTCGTGCTCCCAGGTATGAATCTGTGAGAACTGATTCACCTGTTCGACATACCATTGCTCCGTTTACCATCAATTTAAGCTTGTAATGACGAAATTTAAAAATTCCTCGGATTCATATCTCAATTTATGATAGATATGGTAAAGACAATTTCAAAGTACGAAATACAACTATCATAGATTATGTAAAAAAGTTTCTATACTTATATATTAGTTTCAATTAACTCTATTTGCCTTTTATATACTTTGATTCACTTCAAATAAATCTTTTTATTTACTCTCTAAACCTGAATTATACTGTTAAAAATATTATTTAATTTTATATGAATTTGTATATGAAATTTAATATTTCTGTATAATTTTCTTTTATTCAATTTTTTTGGATAAAAGTGTGGAAAATGTGGAAAAGATAAAAATTACAATGATATTTAATCTAAAAGCACCTAAAAACAACTAACATTTTTATCGAATTGAAACTTAATAGTTAAATAGTTAAAAATATTATTTAATTTTATATGCATTATTTGTATATGAAATTTAATATTTATGTATTGGATCTATAAATTAATTTGTGCGGTTTTTTTTTCAAAATTTGAACGTTTATTTAAGAAAAAAATGTACAATAGTATTATTCAAAGTATTGCCCATCTGAAGCTATGACTTTTTCCCATATTTCTGGCAATTTGTGGATTCCATCCCAAAAGAACTGCGCTGGCTGGGCGGCCAAGAATGAATCATGCCAATTTTTTATACCCTGTTCTGATGTGAACCGTATTCCAGTGAGGGCGTTCTGCATCGACAGGAACAAATGGTAATCAGAAGGGGCAAGGTCTGGGCTATAAGGCGGGTGGGGTAAAACTTCCCATCCACTGTTCTCCAAATAGTTCTTAACCGGAATAGCAACATGGGGCCGAACGTTGTCATGATAGAAAGTTATTGCCTCGTGTCTGCACGGAAAAAACAGTATAGCTGTTCAACCTATACCGGTATGTAGTGTCTCGACCCATGCGGTATAGGTGAGAAAACTATACTGGTTTGCCGCGCGACCTATACATTGCTTCGCATGCACGCGACTCTAACCTCGAAATGAGAAAGAAGTGTCATTTTTTCGAGGCGTTTTTTCGAAGCATTTGTTGATTTGTTTGGAGCATTTTTTCTTTCTTTGAAAGATCATTTTTGCGTATCGCGTGTTATTTTATCACACGCGAAAATTCACAAGAGCGATAACGATGGCATAATATTTTGTTTACGATCGCTATACATGGTATTGTGATATCAATGAACTTGTATAGTTGGCTCACCAACACTCGTATAGTTCTGAGGTTCATACCGTAGCATTGGTCTGATAGCAATATTTTCTGGTTCTGAGGACCAAAATATAGTTCTCTTAGCTATACTGTTTTTTTAAGTGTGGTCGCATATTCCGGGCGTTTTTCGGATATTTCTCTCTTCAAACGGATTAATTGTGTTCGGTAGCGTTCTCCATTGATGGTTTCACCCGGTTTTAGCAGCTCATAATACAGCACACCCTTCTGAACCCACCAAATACAGAGCATTACCTTCGCACAATGGATATTCGGCTTTGCCGTTGATTTGGCTGGTTGGCCGACTTTCACATATGATTTTTTGCGCTTGGAGTTGTCGTAATGGATCCATTTTTAATCACCAGTAACAATCCGATGCAAAAATGACTTCTATTTGTGGCGTTTCAGCAGCATTTCGGACATGCAAAACCGCCTTTCAACGTCTCTCGGCTTGAGTACATGTGGAACTCAATTTCCTTGCTTTTGAATGTATCCGACTGCTTGAGTGACTCCCAAAGATTCTGCAAGCTCTTCTTGTGTTTGGCAACAATCTTCATCGAGTAATGCTTACAGTTCTTCATCTTCAAACTTTTTTGGCTGCCCAGGACGTTCTTCGTCTTCCAAGCCAAAATCACCACTTTTAAATCATGCAAACCATTTTTGGCACGTTCGCTCAGCTAAAGCATGTTCACCATAAACTTCTACCAAAATACGATGACTTTCGGCAGAAGTTTTCTTCATATTAAAGTAATGAAGAAGAACTCCCCGCAAAAACACTTTTTCAGGCACAAAGTTCGACATATTTCAGTGAAAAAAAATGATTGTTGTTTACGCTACAAATGAATGACATATACTGAAAAAGACGCACAATGACAGTAGCTTTCCAACGCATGTTCGGAATATTGGAACGATGGAATAATAATCAAGTTACGCCATCTCTTAGCAAACCGCACGAATTAAGTGATAAATCCTATATATTATTCGTGAAACAATGCACTGCTATATTTTTAGGTTAGAACCAAGTTTTTGATCCAAATCAATTCAATCTGGGTTTAATCGAAACCGAATTTTTAATGCGAATCAATCCGAATGTAATATATTATATTGATGATTGAATTGATTTTTCCTTGGTGAGAGAAGAAATCTTTTTATAGACGTTATACAGGAATCTCTTAAGATGGGTTTAGAAATACTTGTTAAAACCAAAAACCACCCTCGAACCGCTCGCGGTACCGCCTGTCGGCTTCAAACTTTGTGAGCAGTGGGTTCCGGCTTAAAGTCGCATACAGCTCTTCCGTCATCCGTTCACCTGAAAACCGTCCTTTCAGCCCTGTTGCCGGCAGTTGGTTCATTTGAATATTAGAGGGACCATCGTCTCGGTTGTGAGTTCAGCTCAGCCCGGAACATAGCCTCTCTTGCCACGTTCTACCTGTCGTCGACAAAAAGTGTATGCTCCGCATCGTCCACGGGAGAACTGCAGTAGCCACGCTTATCTTTGTCTCTTTTCTATAAGCGCTTCAGGTATGCGTTGAAACAATCATGATCTGTAAGCGGCAGTTCTATGTAAAAGGCAACTTCACCGTTCTTCCTTTCCAGCCAGGTCGAGAGTACCGAAATTATACGGTGTGCCCTACCCTGTCTGCTCCCCAAGCCATCTCGCTTGCCATGTTTCGACAAGCCTGCTTCTAGCCTCCTTGCGGTTGGCTTGCTTCATGTGGGCGTTTTTATGTTCGTTGTTGACACAGGAATTCTCTTTGTGGAGTTGAAAGATCTCCTGCCTTTTCTTTGCCAACGAGTTTACTGACGGCATGCTCGACAACATTTGCACTGCGCTCGTCGACTATTGGTAAGCTGAGATGGTTCTCAGTGCAATACCTTTCTGTGCTGAAGACAAGTCGTTAAGATAGCATGGTTATCAAGGGTAGATGCTCACACTGAAGCTGCATAAAGCAGCTTTGCGTCCGTTACAAACTCTCATTGATCCTCAGCTCTAGGATCCTACGTATTCATGTCATATCTTCTTAAAGAAACCATATGAAGCCCTCGTTAATCAGTCATCTCTTGCATAGATAGTTGTCTATCATTCGCAACAAGCAGTCTGAAATATTCTTACGCATCATCGACTTGATACAGTTCTTCCATCTCGCGGAATTGAACGCATTTCATGTGTCAATGATAACACAGGTCTGCAAATAATGGGTTTGTACTTGTACTTGAGACTGCTGTGCCCCGATCCAACACAATCAGGTCATTTCTGGCGAGCATCTCGTTCACTAAGTTTCCTCTCCTGTTTTTCCCCGACTTTCCAGAAGGGCGAGAATCTCCAGATGGAGATAGTGTAGCTACGAGACATATGGTATCGGAAACACCGGGCGACCTTGGCATGCTCCCGGATGTAGCAGTTTACTCACCCAAATCTGTCCTTGCCCAGCCAACGGAGATGCTGTGTGTCCGCCTCAGTCTGACGGACTACTGCAGCCCTTACCCTGCCAAAGCGATTTTAAAGCTTGCATGGCTCTTTAAGACCGGACCTAACCAGTGCTCAACAGTGAGCAGCTATAAGCTCTTCTTTGGTCATGGTTTCGTCAAGGTCCCTGATTTCGAGGAACTTCTTGGTGACGAGGACCTTACTTGTCCCCCGGATTGACAGGACCTCGAGTCCTTCCTCCGAGGGGTTAATCCGCGCCTTCATTTCCTTCAAGAGCCAATCGGCTTAGAAGGTCCTAAAATACGGGGACGAACCAGACTTGCTCGAAGCGACACTCTTCGAGATTTGTGCGTACTACGCACTTCCTGATCAAAGCCTTGAAATTGCTGGCTCCTGATCCTACATGACATACACTACTACGGCAGATCTAGGGTTACAACAGTCTCGCCTCCTCATGGGGCGGAGAAGCACTACTCGGTGGCAGAGCACTCATAATGATGCCATACTGCAATGATGATGCCCCTAGCGGACCCGTGTGAGAGAACGGTCATAGAATACTCTGACCGTTCTCTGACTGTTCTATGACCGTTCTATGACCTCGCATTATTACCGCTAAGAACGGTAAAAAAGACATTAAAAGCTTTGCAATTATGACTCTGTGGCGAAATTTGGATTAGAAGGTGAAGCAATAAATACAATTATCTTATTTTTCAGCGATAAAAACTAGGAATATATCATGTACCTGTCATTGAAGGCAGTGCAGTGGTTCACCATTTTCGGAACGTCTCCACCAATAATAAACCTTCACGGTGGAGACGTTCCGCCAATTGTGAACCACTGCACCGCCTTCAATGACAGGTATTATGTTTTTCTAGTTTTTATCGCTAAAAAATAAGATAATTGTATTTATTGCTTCACCTTCTAATCCAAATTTCGCCACAGAGTCATAATTGCAAAGCTTTTAATGTCTTTTTTACCGTTCTTAGCGGTAATAATGCGAGGTCATAGAACGGTCATAGAACAGTCAGAGAACGGTCAGAGTATTCTATGACCGTTCTCTCACACGGGTCCGCTAGGGGCGCTGCTTTTTTGTGGGACCTGGGCCGATGTACCCCCCGGTCTTTATTTTCTAACGCCGAGACGCCTTCCCGGGGTATACCCCAAACATACGGTGAGTGCCCGGATCAATGGGATCCCGTACAGTCACTGGTAAGCGCCTGTCTTGGGCCAACAGGCCACGACCAAGTCTGGCAGCCCCTAGGAGGGGTGATTAAATTGATTTAAAATATCATCTAACAGTTTTAACGAATTACGAGTTATCAATGAATCTTGAAAATATCATCTCTTATCGACACTTTGATGTTCATATATTAAATTCCATAATTGCGTATATGAAATTTTATTTTATTTTATAAATTAGTATGATATTTTATTTTATAAATTAGTATGATATTTTCTCTATAAATTGGTTAAAGTTTTACTATGAACTAATCAAAATTTCCCATGAATCAATTGAAATCACTTATCAATTAGTTAATTAATTTTAAACAATGTTATTTGACTCAAAGCAATGTTTTGTTAAACCTAAGAAATTATCCAATCTACAAAAAATTTGATTAAAGCACTCTTAATTTTGTTTAAGACAACTATATATTCAAATGAATCAAACAAAACTCTAATTGACTGTATATCAATTCATTTGTTTGATTGGTCCAAACAAATTGTTTTTCAATTGGGCTAACTTTTACTTGAGTGTAATCTTTAGTTATATGAAGTTAACCGCTGAGTTAAAAGTTTCGGGTTATGAATAGAATAACATTTTTGCAAAAATCCAAAGATCTTGAGACTATTTTTATTTGACAGTTACGATAACTATTCAATCTTATACAATGTGCTTGTGCGTACAGAAAGCATGATAAGACTACGTGTCAGTCTGCACAAACAAAGTAGATATATATTTATCCAACGGCAGTGATAGTCTAAACCCACGCTTTGAAAGGTCAAGGTTATTTATCATGATCATTTTCAATGAATGCTGTGAGTGTAGAAAGAAAATGAACCATTATTATTTTAATTTCTTTCAAGAAACGATGGTCCAATTTTCAAAATCGAAAAAGTCTTGGGAATTGATTGAATCCACCAAAGAATTTGCTCTTTAGACGCTTGAAAAATTGTTGGGTTAATTTCACCAGGAAATTGTTTTTATTTAATTTAAGATGATTTATTTAGTTACGATTTGGTAATGCCAAATAAACGTTTCAACTGATCAAACCAAATTTTGCTTGACTGAACCAATGATCTTGGGTCATTTAAAAAAATGGTCATATCCTCGATGTAAAATGCCGATCTAGTTGATAGTATAATAAAAAATACACCTTGCTTGCAAATAAATACTCCAATATTTGAAATTGTAAGTTGTTTTTATTATTAAATTATTAATAATTTTTAAATTCAATCAAATGTTGTCTTCATGATATGCACCTAATAATAAATATTATTATCCATCGGAAATGTTGCGTGATTTACGACTTTGCAATCTGCTGGAAAACTTTCGTAGACTCAGCAAAATAAATTATTTTCACTCTTGTTAAACTTTGAAATCGTGACACATCAAAACCATTTGTATTAATTGGGTTTTTATGCTCGCGTGAAAATAAATGTAGCACTTTTTGTTTCAGAACTTTTTACTTAAGAGTTAAATTAATTCTCCACTCAGGGAATTCATAATTTAAAAGGTTGTTCTTGATGATGGTATTGTTAATGAGAATAGTAAATAGGTGGTAGTTCAATTCCTATTAGGTTGTAGATCGACTTGCTTACACGAACAGGAATTAACACCCAGGGGAAGTTTTAATAGCAAATCCAAGGAAACTTGAGTAGGTAAAGCGAAGATCTTCATGGCGTTGATTAATGATAGCTCTTGTGTTGATACATTGTGATCGATCGATAAGTATTTAACAAATTTTTAAAGAAACTCGTCAGCGATTTCTAAGGCGACAAGAAGTGGACCTTCAGTTACTATTTGCACTTTGATGGAGTCCGTGGTGCAAGTTTCGATCTGAAAAAATCTGAGCTTAAATTATAAATTGAAACGCGCATTCAAGTAGTACACGGAAAAAATTTGTTCTTGAGAAATTCCCGAATTTGTTCCGAAACTGAGGATATGAGAAAAATTCCATAGAAATTACGGACTTAATAGTTTTTAGAAATATTATAGAACTTTTTATAGAAGAATTAAGAATAGTTTAGTAAAAATTCCCGAACTGTGCATTAATATTTTTAACGAGAATCTATTGAAAATTTCCAGAAACTAGTGCAGCACAAATTATAGCAGTAGTCTCTGAAACCTTACGGGTTTACCCAGTAAGAAGGTGGGCATTGAATGGCATTGAAATGTCAAGATCTGGAAAAAAACGGAATCGAGAATGAAAATTTTGAATGCATTTTAATTCCTAGGCATTAAAAGGCATTCAAACGTTTCATTCTCGATTCCGTTTTTTTCCAGATCTTGACATTTCAATGCCATGTAATGCCCACCTTCTTACTGGGTATGTACATGGAGAATTCCACTCTTAACAACAGTAGAAATTGCGGCGTAGTTCGGGAAAATTTCTAGAATTCAGTTCAGTGATGATTACAGTGATCGTTATAGATTTTATGGATCTATACGGTGAGAATTCCACCGAGTTTGGAAAAAGCTCCTGTTATGTTTGCCTTCTAACTTATGACGTCGAAAAAAATCTAAGATAGATGCTATAACCATTAAAAACTTGTATTTTGTAAATGCTACCTTCTTATTCATCTAAACTTATACATCTGAAAATTATTTTCGTGATTTTTTACCTCTTCTTCAAAATTCTCCATGATATGTCTGCAAAGAAACGATAAGATAGTAGCAACATGTACTACGCGATAGCATAACCTCTCTTACTGCTAGTAGTGCCCTAAGTCTTAGATTTAATTTCAGTCGTTATACTTGTACGAGACGATCCAAGCCGGTAAAAAATGGCATGCCCATTCAATAATAATTAAATAGATAATGTAGAAAAGTACTTATTCAATGCAGTTTTCCGTGAGTCGAAATTATTTTTCCGGTAACGCAATTTTACACTTTATACTATATATATATATATATATAACAGTTAACAAAGCAAATGACGGTCCGCGGCGAGGTGCTGCGCAATAACGATTGCGCATTCTCATTTATTTCAGAGTTCGGGAATTTTTACAGACTAACAACCGTAATTCTCACGGTTAAAGAATAATGGATATTTATTTTAGAGAACCATAAATTTCCTTGAGGCGTCTTGTAAGAAATAACGTACTATTTTATATTTTCTCTCGAAGACATTCGTAATATTCGAATAAAAGCTTTACTGCACAGTTCAATAACTATATTAGAACCGTTCGAGTTATGTCACTGAAAAATCATTGTAAATCGGTCGAATTTTTCTCATATCCTCAATTTCTGAACAATTTGGGAATTCTTCAAGAATACATTTTTTCCATGTACCTCAAATTTTAGTCTCAAATTCACTCGGATTGAATTTAGAGTGACGCACGGATTCTGACGGATTCAAAATTGTGCTTGGGGTTGATGCCGGAATCATTCTGAATGAATTTGGAGTGGATATCAAACACGAACGTATTAAAAAAATTTTTTTGTTTGTAAACTCATAACCATTCAAAATTAGATATCCAGTTCAAAATTTGTGAAAATAAAGCCATGGGCCAAGCAGGTCACGTGACAAAAATTATATGTTAATCCAACCGTGTAAGATAACTTTTTTTGTTTATAAATTATCTTGCTCAGAATTTAGTAAATATAAAATTCTGGATTTTTTTTTCATTTTGCAATATAAAACTGAAGTGTTATCGGCAATTACAGTTCTGTAACTACATTTCCACGGAGAATGAAATATCGTCTTGAAATTTTGGGAGATGAATAAAAAATCACTGAGACAGGTCTGTAATGTCTTGAATATTCATAAAGATATGAAAGATGTTTGATAAAAATAAGTAATTTTAGCAAGTTTGCAGAGTATATTACCACCAGTGTTAGATCAGTGCAGCAGAACTCAAGAGACTTAGTTGGTATTATTGATAACATTTTTAAAAAAATTTCACTCTTATACGCTATGCCTTCCCCTATTCCTTTCATATGCTATTATTTATCATTTCTTGAATTTTGATCGATTTATGTTGATTTAAAATTTTACATATGGAGAAAAAAATCGATAGTCAGTGACTGAATCGGTAACGTGACCTTCATGGCCCATGGCCTTAAAGAAAAAACACTAAAAAAGGTCTGTCAACTCTTAGATTCTTATAAATATCAAAGAAATATTTTAAACAAAAAATTTTCTTGTAATTATAAAAATATAAGAGTTGACACACCTTCCTCAGTACCTTTTTTTTAATATTTTAAAAATTTTGAACTAGATACCTCAATTTAAATGGTCATGAATTTACAGACAAAAAATGCAGATAAAGTAGGAATTCAATCATGTAGTCCGGTTCATCCATGGCCTTAAGATGGTTTAAAAAAGTCCTATGAATTCGTGCCGGATTCTTTAAGATAGATTTTTGAGGGGGTATACGGATTAAGTCAGTTTGAAAAAGTTTTCGATGTTGATTTGAATTCGTTTGGATAAAATTTGGAGTGCACGCTCGAATAGAGACGGATTGAAGTAGTGTCTCGAATGTTGGTCTAGGATTCAAACTTATTCCATTCTGGGTGGACGTACGTACTACTGTGAGCAAAAACTAAGGTGAATTTTGTTATAAAATGAAAAATCTTTATTTATTTATCCAAATCAATTTCATCCCCTTCAAAATAATCCCCTCCCGATATAATGCACTTATGCCAACGTTTTTTCCAATCGTCGGAACACTTGTTAAATTCGATTTCCGGAATTGCCTTCAAAGCCTTCTTCGATTCGGCTTGTATCTCTTGAATCGTGTCAAAACGGTGTCCTCGGAGTGTTCTTTTGAGTTTGGGGAATAGCCAGAAGTCACACTGAGCCAAATCAGGCGAATATGGTGGTTGTGGAACGATATGCGTTGAGTTTTTGGCGAAATGGTCACGAAGAACGAGTGCAATGTAAGACGGCGCATTATCGTGATGCAAAGACCACGAGTTTTCTGCCCAAAATATCTTTTGAAACGGTGTTGAGTGATCATCTTGAAATGCTCAAATCACCGAAGGCCTTCTGCAACATTCTGAACGTTTCCGCAACTGAATCACTTTTAACCCTCCGTTACCAAACATATGAGGGATTCCCTCAGTCTGGTCCGTTTGAATACCTTTCCACCAATTATTCCTGAAGCTTTTCGTAGCAATAAAAAATGTTCAAGTAGAATACTCATTCAATAATCACTTTTCAAAACCAAAGGTGACGTGAATTCTGAAGGAATCCCTCCATAGTTTGGCTTTCGTGCAATGGAAATAGCTTGAGTTCTTGAATGCGGTGTTGCCACATTTTGATGTTACATGTTCAACCAAGTAGTCGCAACATTTGGCAACACTGCAGATGTTCTAACACGCAGAGGGAAATCCTCTAGGGTTTGGTAACCGTGTAACAATTTTTAAGTTTGGTAACGGAGGGTTAATCGTTTAGAAAACACAAGCGTAACTATGTAATAAATGATGACATTGACATGAAATTTGGCACAGATGTCAGTAACAGTAGGACCAACATAAAAATAAAAGAGTTTGCCCGAATCGGTTAGCCCGCGAAGTTTAAATTTAAAATTCACATTAGTTATTGTCCACAGTAGTATGTCAGTGGATTGAAATTTTAATTCAGATTGTTTTTGGAATAACTCTTATTTGCGCAGAAAGAAATTTTGTATTGGGCAGAATTGGACAGAATATAGCGAAGAATAAAATCCTATCCAAAACTTGCACCAAGGGTCTGAAGTATCAAATTAATTTCAAATTAGGTGGTTGAGTTCGAAATTTTTGTCACTGCCTATATTATCGGAGGATCATTAATTTGAAATTATACCCAGAAAACAGTTGCATTTGAATCAAAGAAACATTTCTTTTATATACAGCCAAAGAACAAATTTCTTTGAATTGAAAAAAGTTTTGTTGATTCAAAAAGATGTACTTTTATTGTAAACAAATCTATTTCTTTGCATTAAAGAAATTTTTTTAGAATCAACAAAACTTTCTTTAATTTGAAGAAATGTTTTTTTGATTCAAAGAAACTGTTTTCTCAGTTTTCAAGTCAATGTATCTTTTATGTTTCTTTTAGAATAGTAATTCAAATGTTATGGAGAGGAAAGGATAGTTATAAATTTTGTATTTGAAAAGTCCAATTTGAATAGCGTGACAGCGGGAACTCCTTATAAAAGAAATTGAGCTGAACTAGAAGACTTCTGGTCGCGTGCATAGCGATACACTTCCAGGTACGAAATGTATCTTCGTGACGATAAAATATTGTCTGTCGGAAAAGTTTCCTTGAGTTATGAGTTTTTAAAGGAACTGTATACATTTTAGGTATAATCTAGGAAATATCTTGTAAATTGACTGCTTTAATGATCCCCTAGACTTAATATAAATATCAGGATGTATAATCAGGTATATTATACAGGTTGTCCCACCACTTATGGAACAGCCGTTAATGATAAATACAAAACCGAAAAAGAAGTTAGAACATCCTCTTACAAAATTTTTTAAGGTTTTCAGAAATGTATTCAAATATGACGACGTTTCGACGATATTATGGCTTCCTCTTCAAATCTTGACATATATAAGAAAAATGACAAAATTAACGATTATTTATGCGAAAATTGTGACAAAAAAAAAACAGAATTTTTGACATGCAACTTTTAAAGGACAAAATTATAATCACAGGTAATCTTAGATAATATAGTAATTAATGAAATTGTTTTTTAATCGTTAATTAAACATGATATATTATTATTATAGAGCAATGTGAAAATCACATTGTGTAATTTGAAGAGAAGGACATATTCTCTTCGAAACGTCGTCATATTTGAATAAATTTGTCGAAACTATTTAATCCTAGGTTCGTCATTTTTAAATTTCCTATGAAATTGTTTTTTGTTTTTATATTCTTCATCAATGCACCCAGAAAAAAGTTTCTTTGATTTAAACAAAATTTCTTTGAATCAAACAAATTTGTGCACTGCTATACAGTGAAAGAAGTTTCTTTGATTTAAAAGAAATTTCTTGATTTTTTTTCATTGAAATAAAGAAATAAATGTCTGCGCAGTAGCATAGTACATACGTAATGTGACTTTATTTTAAAGAAAAAATTGTTATCGTTCAAAGATAATAAAATTTAAAAAATTATTTCTCAATTTTTTGCCAAAACTGTATTTGACTCGAAAAATATTTTTTTAAATCAAATAAATAATGTTAAAAAAACAATTCCTTCTCTCTAAACCGGAATGAGTGAAACAGTCACTGATTATATCAGTGAAAATACATCAACTGATGAATCAGTGCCCTGCTTTGGTTTCACTGAGGAATCAGTGAATGCATCACGTGAACATAACTTTTGAATTCGCAAATTCAAAACTTTCATCTACACTTTACTGATTTATCGTCCCTAGAAAATAATAATAATTACATAATTTCGTTTTAGTGTTGTTTAACCTAAAATAAACGAGTTCATCGATCGTTAAAATATATTGCTGGTTTTATTACTCCCACCTGAAGCTTTCACTGATTCAATAAGTGAGTTCAATCTATTTCACTAATTCATCAGTCGAATTTCACTGATTCTCAGTGAAAGACTTATAGCTGCTACTATCAGTGAATAGTCACTGCGAATTAGTGACCGTTCACTGATTCAGGTTTAGAGAGTTTTATTCTAAAAAGGCTAAAATGTGATTTCTTAAAATCAAATAAATTTAGATTTGTTCAAAAGGTGTTTTTACTTCGAATTGAAAAAATGAAGTTAAAACAATGATTTCTTAAATTTAAATAAAACTTTTTTTTTGAGTGAGGCTGTTCCACAAGTAATGGGACATGCTTTATACATATATATTTATATCTACATTAACTTTGTATTATTTTTCATATCTATCCTGTTCTATTTTTCTTGAATCAGAATAATTTTCGTAATGCTCGTAGAAGAAGTTAAATTAGTTGTGCCTGTTGATGCTGCTATCGCACAATGTCTTCCTGCCCGATGCAGAACTCCTATCTACAGTCCCAACGAGAAAGAAATTATACTCACTGTAGCTGGTTTACAGAGAGGGTATATTTATCGAAATCGGTGAGTTTACAATTATAGCTGTGTAGAATTTCATAAATTCAGTTTATTGCACCGAAAAAAGATATCAACTTAAGTCAATAGTTACACAGAAAAAAAGTCTTACTTCTATACTGGTCTTCTTTTTAGTTTTGGCTTAAATGAAGCCGATGACTAAAATCAATCACGAAAATTGTCTTAAAAGAAGTCTATATATCTTCAACTAAAAAAAAGACTCAAGTATGGCTAATTGTAAGTGCATTTAGCTTTAAAAAATCCCTACGTGTCTTAGAACATAAAGGAAGATCTTGTTAGCTTAAAAGAAGAAGTTCGCAAAAAAAAAACAAATCATCATTAAGGGCATGTGATACTCAGGAAATTAGTAAATTTTATTGATTATAGGTTTCTACATGTTTGTGTCTAAAGTATATAATATTTTGTTTCCAAAATTTGGGAAATGGTACTCTCTAAACCTGAATCAGTGAAATAGTCACTGATTATATCTGTGAAAATATAACAACTGATGAATCAGTGCCCTGCTTTAATTTCACTGATATAATCAGTGAATATTTCACTGATTCAGGTTTAGAGAGAACTAAGTCATTTACACACTGAGAGAAATCCTATTAGTTGTGCTGACTAAAAGGTCACAACTATATATTTTTAGTAAGCAGTACCAAAAATTTTGTAAATGTTACTAATTTTTTTTGTAAAATTGACCAAGCACCAAGTTCATTTATTTTGAGAAATATAAATATTTTATTTCCATATGCAATATTCTGTGTGTAAACATGACTTGCAATTCTTTGGTAATAGTAAACTTCAAGAAATAATTGTACAGACGAATTAGATGTTACCTACTTATCAACTGTTTTGAATCGTTTTGAAATCGATACATACATTGATTTCTTAAAATTTTGCTTTTGTTCTTCATCAAAATGAGAAGAATTATATCATGGTAATTTTAAAGTATAATTGTAAACTGTTGTGCAGTTTTTGATGAAAAACCTCTCAACAATTATCATCCTCTGTTACATTTTAAAAAACAATAATTAGAAAAGTTATTCTCCTAAACAATTCTAACCTAAGAAAGTTCCCATCGACATTAACAAAAATAAAATAGATAGAATGATAAATTTAACATTAACGCAATTAGTAAATTTTACAAAAATGTATTGGCAACATCTATTATAAGCTCGATACAATGTGGGAATGCATGAAAATAGTCGCGGCTACAAAACGGACCGACTAATCGGATTTTGTAAGTTTTACTAAAAATTTTAATCATTGCTACTCATTTAATATTGCTGTAAGAACTAAGGTGCTTGGATGATACAGAATAAAAAACATACTTGTGACCCTTTTTTACAAAAAAAAAATAGGTAACCACGACTAATACTTTCTCTCAGTGCATTAACTTACTACTCTTCTAAACTATCACATGCCCTTAATTATAATTGTTCTGATTGGCACCATTCCACATCTTTTTAGGCCTTCCTTGTTTTGAATAGTTTAGTTATAATGTAAACATCTATATTTCAGACAACAATATAACAAGGAAGGTCACGAAAATCGGACATCATATCAACCGGAAGGGCATCAACGACGTCGACAATGTCAGCACAAAGAAGTGCCACTTTCGATCTGGACACCAGCCCACAACGTAGGTGGTTGTATGAAAGAAGTATTAACCCTGACACGCGATCATCATCATCCTCGTGGTGTTCAGGTTCCGCAGGACGACCACGACGGCGCCGTAAGGATCAGCGTTATGGCCGCCACCTCCACTGCGGTGGTTAGTGAAAATCCGTCGGCCGCTGGGAACACACCCCAACGTTCCCTCGTCGTGGCAAGACCACCTCGGAAAGCCCCGAGAACCGCTTCGCCGCCTGCCCTCCCCAGAGATTGTTGCGTCTTCTCCAAAACTTCTCCAAGAAAAGCACACGACAAGGCAGCAACTACTTCCCTTTCCATAATGCCGCGGGTGAGTTCAGTGACCCCGATTTTTCGTCAGAACAAAAACCCTTATCCATTTTCGTATTTAATATTCAGTGTCAAAATAAACGGATTTTTTAAAGGCATGTGATACTAAAGAAATTAACAAATTTTTTTGAATTTAGGTTTCTACATACTTGTGTCCAAATTAAATAAAAAATTTCTTTTTAAATTTGGGAAGTGCGGTAAGACGTATTTTAACGATTCGCGATTCGCTCACGCGTTAAAATAAGTTCCGTACGTGATACGAACGATATTTTTTATTCGCTGTATAGCGAAAGTTAGCCGAGTCGGTGTTGTTTTGCGCGCGGAAAGTTAATTTTCCCACACTGTTGCGGTAAAATTTGAAGTATGCGGAAAGTTGACTAAAAAGAAGACCAGTATAGAAAAAGTTTTTATCTTCTTTATCATTTCCCAAATTTCAGAAACAAAATTTTAGGTATTGTCGACGTAAACGTGTAGAAATTAGACCAAGTTGTTTCACATAAACTTACCACTTTTTTCAAGTATCACATGCCCTTAATTCTAATTTTTTAAGTTTTTTTTTTAATAAAACTTAAAATAATGTTTTCAACTATTTCTGCTTGCCTTCGTTCTGAAAGAAGGATTTTGGCGAAAGTTTTGGATTGGAATTCAATCCGAGCAAATCAAAGCTAATCCGGACCATTTGGAATCATTTCAAACTAATCCGAAAAGCTTTATATCTCGTTTGATGAAAAACGGTCAAAAACGAATGCGGCTCAATCCAAGCTTGGATTGGTCCAATCCGAATCTTTTCGACTGCGGATTACAAAATTTAGTTTAAATCGGTTCGGAATGATATTGAATGGTTCAAAACAGATTACGGATTGGTTCGGATTGAATTCCTTTCTGAGACTTTCGCCAGGGGTATTTTGCTCTCAGTTTTTATTTTCAAAATTAAAGAAGTACACCCAGAAACATTTTTTATTTAAATTGGAGAAATCGTTTTTTTTAATTAATTTTTCAATTCGAAGTAAAAACACCTTTAAAACAAATATAATAATAATAATATTTTATTTTAAGAAATCATGTTTTTAGCCTTTTTTAAATGAAAGAAATCATTTTATTAATATTATTTATTTGATTCAAATAAACATTCTTCTGATTCAAATATAATATTGGCAAAAACTCAAGAAATAATTGATTTAATTTTATTACCTTGAACGAAAAAAATATTTATGTGAATCACATTATGCATGTACTGTGCGATTGCGAAGACATTCATTTCTTCCATTCAAAGAGAATAAAAAACAATCAAGAAATATCTTAAAATCCAAGAAAATTTTCTTTAATCGCATAGCAATGCACAAATTTGTTTGATTCAAAGGCATTTTTTTTTGTATTGTAAAATTGATATTGCCCGTAATTTGTTTAAATGGATAGAAACATAAGTGGCCTTTCCGATAGCTACTTATGTTTCTATCTATTTAAAGAAATTTTTTTTTAATCAAAACTATTTTCTGGGTGTATTCGGAAAAGTGATTTATAATAAAATGAATATTAATTATAACGCATGTTTAGAAATTAGAATACTCTTTCTTTAAAAATCTTCTACTTGGATATTTCTAAAAACAATTAAATTAATTTTTTTTCATGACAAAAAGACCATGTATTTTCTTTGAAATAATAGTGAAATAATATTTGTATTATTCAAAACATTTATTTTTCATTCAGTTGTATATACGCATTGAAAATAATTTTACCCTATATATTTGTAGGCATTGATCTCTTTTTTACGAGCTATGTGACGCACTTGTGTCCAGGGGAACATTCAATGTCATGATTATTATGTGTCAATGTATTCAAGAAGGGAAGGGTGGTCAGGTGAAGTCACGTGTATACCTTCCATTCACCCCTGGTATCTATGTTACACGTGACCAATGTCCAACTAGACGCATTATATTCTCCCATATATACAATTTTTACATTCTTATCATAAATGAGAAGGTATTAGTTTTATCTGAAAAATGGCTTTCGAAATTTTTATCAAATCTTTACGTTTTGAGACCCCCTGAGTAAGAAAAAACGGGTTTTACGAAAGTGTCTGTCTATCTGTCTGTATAGATCGTGGGAATTTGCATGCAAAAAAATTATGCCATTTTATATATGCAATCCAAAGTTTATGTTACATAAAAAATAATTACAATGGCAGTTTTTTTTTATTCATTAATTGTTGATTTGCGATCGATTCAAAGATAATGAGCGTTTGAAATGGATCGCTTTGGCGGTCAAGCGTCTGATTGGTTCTTGAAACTGTGACGTCATATTGTTGTGTTTTCGCATCGGCAACATGCAAACCAAGTGCAAGTGAAGTTCTAAATAATTAGAAAACTGGTTTGTTTAACAAAAAATGCCTCCTGAGGTGGATAGTGGCTTTGTAAAAGCAGACTCGGGAAATCTTCCAAAAATTTCTACTCTCTAAACCTGATTCAGTAAAATAGTCACTGATTATATCAGTGAAATTATATCAACTGATGAATCAGTGCCCTGCTCTAATTTCACTGAGGAATCAGTGAACGCGCCACTTAAACATAACTTTTGAAATCGCGAATTCAAAAGTTTCATCTACACGTTACTTATTTATCGACCTTTACAATATATAATAATAAATACGTCATTTCTTTTTAGTGTTGTTCAACCTAAAATAAACGAGTTCAATGATAGTTAAAAAATATTGCTGGTTTTTTATTCACCCCTGAAGATTTTGCTGATTCAATAAGTAAGTAGGATCTATTTCACTGATTCATCAGTCGAATTTCACTGATTCTCAGTGAAAGACTTATAGTTGCCGCCATCAGTGAATAGTCACTGCGAATCAGTGGCCCTTCACTGATTCAGGTTTAGAGAGTATATGTTTATGGTGTTGGAATATTTTACATCTAACTCTAAATATGGCGCACCAGAAATCCGTGGTATCAAAGCCACTTTGTGAGTAATATTTACAAATTATAATCATTATTCTACTGTGTTAATTTAAATAAAATAAAAAACTACTAATTGATGGTAATAAAAAATCTCTCATGTATAAGTTAATGTATTTGGTACATAGTTAAATTATTATTACGTTATTAAAGAAGATGAGTATATGAGTCTACAAACTCGCAGTAGGATACTTTTGGACAAGAAGTATATTTTATGTTTTGGTTTTAAATATTGAAAATCAAAAATTCCATTTTTATATAAAAAATATGTGAAATACAAAATAAACGTTAAAATAAAAAATCGTTTGTTTAAGGTAGTACGATCACGAAAATTAAACCTCAGGCAAAAATAGATAATTTTGCTTTCAAGAATAGCAATACTATTATTGAAGGGCTAATTTGAAAGAGAAAAGATTATTTTTTATGAAAAAAATTTGAAAGACAAAAAAATAATGTTATTAATAAATTTTATTTTTGCCCAAACTTATTTTCTATCGCTTCGAGACAAATTTTTAAAAATGATGCGAAATTTGGCTCGAAGCGATAAGAAAATAAGTTTGGGCAAAAATAAAATTTATTAATAACATTATTTTTTTGTCTCAAATTTTTTTCAAATTTCGCGTTGGATGTTGTCTTTGAGTTCGTCTAAAGTTGCTGGCTTGTTGGCATAGACCAGTGACTGGATATGGCCCCATAAAAAGAAATCCAATGGCGTTGGATCGCATGAACGAGGCGGCCATTCGACCGGACCATTTCTCGAGTTAACACGTTCGCCGAATTTGCCTTTCAATAAATCGATTGTTCGGCGTTTCAAATGATCAAGTGGCTTTAGTTCTTGAATCAATTCAATCTTGAAAGCATGTAGGCCAAGATCTTTTCGCATAATACGCCACAGTGTCGTTTGAGCGATGCCCAATTCTTGAGAACGACGTGGAATCGACTGATTTGGCTCATTTTGAATCGAGGCACTTACGGTTGCGATTATTTCTTCGCTTCGAGCAACACGACGTCTTTTTGGCACCGGAATGTCCAATAGTGTAAATTTGGTCTTGAATTTATCCATTATAGTACGCACAGCCTGTCGGGTGGGACGATTATTACGGCCGAAAATTGGAGTAAGCGCTCTTAAAGTTGCGACCACCGACTCAGAATTTCGGTAGTAATTTTTAATAATTTCCAAACGTTGCTGGTTCGTGAACTTTACCATGATCAAAATGTTGACTTTAACTAACGTTTTGACATGGACAGTTCATTAAAAAAGTTTAAGCACAAAAAAATAATTTTATGAATAAATTTTATTTTTGCCCGAACTTTTTTTCTTATCGCTTCGAGCCAAATTTTTAAAAATGATGCGATTTTATTAAATCATGGATCCATTTTTCAAAAAAAAGATTCTGTACAACTTGACCGTTTCCAATTTTTGAAAATAAGTTCTTTAATGGCTGAAATTATTAAGAAACAATTTTCCAAAACAACATTTTTATAAACAAATTGATGAATTTGATAATAATTGATTCATTTTCAAAAATTGGGAATGGTTGAGTTGTAGAGAACCTTTTCCCTGAAAAAATTTAATTTTAAAAATGTTAAAAATATGGATTTTAAGATTTATTTCTCATATATCAAAGTGTATTAGAAATAATAAAAATTTTAACAGTGTAGTGTTTGAATCTTCATATTTTTACTGGCAAAAAGGGCCTGGCGAAATGAGCATGTATAATCTACCCCTGCAAATATCGTATTCAAATTTATGCCACAATATCACATTAATTTGATATAAATTTTCCCCAATAATAATTTAATATATCCATTTTTTAAGGAGATATGAAAGGAGAAGGAAAGATAAAAAAGTTGATTTTATTGAAAATCGCTTGACCGAATCTGATGAAAACGTATATCCTATGAATATTATTAAGACAATGGTCCGAAACAATTAAGAAATACTTTTGACCAAAAATAAAAATACATTTTTTTATGGCCATGGATCAATCGAACCACGTGACTAAATTATATATTTATTCGTTCATCCAATATAACTTTTTTAATTTAAAAAGTATCTTTCTGAAAATTTGGGGAACGTAACAAAAGATAATAAAGTACGCCTGTTAACTTCTTTTAGTAAGGATTTTGAAAAAAATTCGAAAAATTATCGACAATTACAGTTAACTGTAAAATTTTCGCAAAATTTGCACTCAAATGAAGTTGACAGACATTCCGTATCGTGTTCTGTAGTATTTTCAAATTTCCAGGAAGATATTTTGTAAAATAAAAAAGTTATCTTAAACGAACTTTTACAGGAATTTGGTCACATGGTCTGGTTGATCCATGGCCTTGATTTTCAAATATTTTTTGAGCATATCTTCATTCTAATTTTCCCTAAATGACAGAAAGACATTTCACAATTATTATTACATGGTTAAAACTGTAAACATTAAACTTTAAGTGCGCGAATAACTTTTCATGTGTATATTACGCTGTCAGGACGTATCAAAAACACAACCTCAACAAAAGTTTAAAAATCAAAAAATATTCTTATCCCTATTTTTGTAAAAAAAAAAATATATTTATTTTGGAAGTTTGTCTTATTGATATTCACGACATATATTATTTTCATAAAAATCGATCGAAGCCGCTTCGAGAAAATTACCTTTTTTATTTTTCCTTTCCCCTCCATATACCTTAAAGAAATGCAGATATCAAGTTATCATTTTGGAAAATTTTATATAACATTGATGTGAACTTATGTCATGAACTTGAACCCGATATCTGCGGGGGCAGATTTTTCATGCTTATTCCGCTAGGCCCGTTCCATTATTAGGACATTTATTTTCCCTAAGTTGAAACGTAGTTTTGTAAAAATTTGTAATGCGTGTAACTCTGTGTATAGTATACCTATAGGTTTTAAAGAAAACAATCATAGTTCAATTTTGATTGACATATCTATCTTCTAATGAACAAAAAGAGTGAATTTGAATGATTAATTATTTCTACAATGTTACCGCCGTTAATTAATTGTAATACACTTTAAAGAGAGTATACCACTTAAAATTAATTAAAAAATGGAAAATTATCTATACGCTGCCCTCAATTAGTGGTTCATTAAACTTTATTGAAGTTAAATCTTCTCGCCGTAGAATAGAATTTTAATTACTGATATGAGCGTTAGAAAAACGAGCAATCGGTAGTCGAGTATGGAAAAGGAAACTTCCATCACTTCATTGATGAGTGATTTTGCACGCGAATACGCGTATGTGTCTATAAGTAATTCCATATCGCGATGTATTGTAGGTTGGAGGGCCATATGGTCTATACTCAGTGCTCACCAGGCGAGTCAAGTCCGCTGAATCGATTTTCGATCTGTTTTGGATCCTATCATGCCATTTTACTTTTATTAATTAGTATATATGGGGCGTTCCATGACTAATCGGACGGGTTCAGGACTCCATGTTTCCGATTTACTTGAATTTTCAAGGAATGCTAGACTAATATAAAAAATAAAGAAACCGAAAATATGAGATTTTTTCATGCATTATTTAAAAAGTTATGGGATAAACAAAAAAAAAATGTTTTTGTTCTTTTTCAATTATTTAAAAAATGAAACAAGGAAAAATTCTGAATAAAATTAGACAAGCGTATTTGTAACTTTTACTCCAAAGTTAATAACAAAAAATTTTTGTTTTTTAAACAAATTAAGTTTGTGGAAAAACGCCATTATTGAACTCGAAAATTGCGTGAAATATGAATTTTTTTGTAAAGTGATGCACGTGGAATTACGATCTTCGATCGACGGCGTCGAGCGTAACTTCCACTAACTGTCTACTTTCTCGATAACGTTATTATCAAAAAGTGATGGGAACTGATTATTTATTGTTTTATGATCGCTTTATACTCATAACATATGAATACTGTAATGAGTTTTATGATTATATATAAATTATAAAAAAAATAACAGAATTTCGAATTTTTTTTCAAAATTTTTACTAAAATATTATTTATATATTATTTTTATGTATATTTTTCGCATATATTCAAATTTATTTCTTGTAATTTGATATTGAAGCTCAAGTCAATTTTATAATATTGTAGATGTGAATTACATTTTCACAAAGTTTCTAAATTTTTTTATTTCAAATGAGAAAGGAAATTTAATTTACTTAAGGCTCTATCAGCCTTAAGGAACACATTCTCATCATGATACTCGCGCTTCGCGCTCGATTTTTTGTTTACATTTCTATAACTTTCTAATAATTTACATATTTTGATTAAAAATGGCATTTTCAAGAGGTTTCGGCATTATTAACGAAATCCCCCCCCCCCCCAATTTTTGAAAGTCTTGCTACGCCCCTCTGTATAAGATACATAAAACTAATGGTCAGAAATAAATTTCAATGTTTTAGAACATATATACATATATTAATACCTTACTTATAAAAATAAATCAGAAAATATTTTTTATTAAGAGGATCCACCACCTTTAAAACAATGTTATTTTTTCATTCTGTATACTTTTCTGAGTACGTGTGTAAATTTTCAGGGCAATTTGATTCTTCTTTCTTAGAAAATAAATAAAATTAAAAGTTACTATGATTTACGAATAACGCGTTTTTAGCGAAAATTAGCTTTTTATACAAAATAGTTCGTTTATTTATTTACTAATATTTCTGAATTATATAAAAAATAGTATATAACAGGTATCCTTATAAAAACACAATATATATTGCCTTTATCTATATACATATATGATAGTTTTGATAGTGAGTATTAAGGCTTCACTACACTGAGAAAAAATCCTGGGCATAGTGACGTGATATATGTAGTTGAAAATGTCCTTAACTACTTTTTGTGGCTGAATTCAAGCAATGGTTGACCCGTCAATGTAGGTATTAAAAGTGATCGCAGTGACTAAGTAATGTAGTCACAGCGACTATGTAATGTTGTCACAGTCACTATATGTAAGTGTAAACTATAAAGTTATGTTAAATCAAATTCCTAAAATCAAATGCATGAAATCACTACGTGGAACATTGTATTTTTCATAGCACCTCTTTTGAAAATCTGTTTGTCGGCATCTGTAGAGCGGGTTGAAACTTTAAAAGTAGTAGGATTTAAAATCACACTTTCGAGCCGCTCGACACTTCAAATCAAATTCTCAAAAGAGTTGCTATCAGTTGCTATGAAAAATAATATGCATTACTCGAAACAATACACAGCGAATTCAACGAGTGTGAAGTTTGCTCCACTGGTTATAGCGACTACGTTATTCTAGCTATGACAACTCAATGTTTCAAGTTCACATAGCTAGGTTTAAGAGTTAAGGACAATTTCAACAGTGTTAACTAGTCGCCACGACCAGGTATTCAGAATCAATTCAGAATATGGCTACCATGGCTACAAATCATGTTACTGTAGCCATGGGTCAAGTAGCGACAACAAGTCTCCCTCGTTACAGTCACTTTTTTATTTCCAACTACATTATTCCTAGTCATTATGACCAGATGCTATTTTTCTCTGTGTACAAGATTTTACTTTAAACTCCGTTTCCGTAAGTTGTGATTTTCCGTGTTTGTTGCAACGTATGTTTATGAATAAAATATAAAGTATTAGACACAGGCCTTTGAAGTTTTTACCACTTATTCTTTGTTATATTATCAATATTTTTGGCTATGGAAACCATTATAGCTAAAAAAATAACTACAACATTTTTTTTTTATATTTTGGAATATTTTTATTTATTTTTTTATTTTATTTGTAACTTTTTTTTCAGTCATCTTACCTTATTTCACATATCCGAAAAGTTGCTACACATTGTAAGGAACAAGATATAAAAAGAATCCTGCCAATTGGTTAAAAAACAAAAAAGTTATTCAAAGTCAAAAACTGTCAAAAAAATGCCCAAAAAACTCCAAATTTTTAGTTTAAAAATACATAAAGGTAGTGGAATTTAAAAAAAAACCCAAAACCTTTCTGAATAAACATACTAAGTATAAAAACAATTATATGGAAGGTCTAAACTCAAAAAATAAAAATATTAAAGGTGGCGGATCCCTTTAACAATCAATCATTAACTGAAATGACTTCGGCATACGAGGTTCAATATGACATTATTTCGTGCATAGTCAATCAATTCATAAAACAGAATCAAGATTCTATATTTAGAAAACACAGTGAAGTATTAAGGCGACATATAATATGAAAAATGTATAACTAGTTCTCGACTTTTCCGGAGAGACGTCAACATTACGTACATTAAGTTACGTAATATAATAGAGAAGAACTTTGATGAACATTGACCGCGGTAGTTTCCGCGGATGTAAAACATTGACTTCGTCTCGTCATTTGGACTTTGTACCATTACTTTCAGAACAGTGAACTCTCCTCTTCCCTTCTATTACATTCAATTACGACCGGACTTGTTCGATATCTAGTTATGACCGAATATTGTGCAATTAATCGCTAATCGTTTGAGGAAAATTGTAAGAAAATGGGCACCATCATCGAGCATATAAATTAAATATACTTTATAAATCTGAATCAGTCAAAATCTACTGATTATAAGTGAAATTTGACTGATTCAAATAGCTAAAAAGAGCTTACTGTGAAACAGTCAAATTCCACTGATTACTTTAGTAAAACTTAACTGATTTAACAGTAAAAAATATTTTTTCCACTGATGAATCAGTGTAAATTAACTGATTTGATAGTGAAAAAGATCATTTTCACTGATGAATCACTAAAAGGGCAAATCACTGATTCAATAAGTGAAAATTTGACTGATTCAGATTTAGAGAGTATATAAGCAATTTAAGGTTTTCAATAAAAAAAAAAATCTAACTAAAATTTCCGAAAAAATTGATCTCTTATTGAAAAAAATTAAATAAATAAAATAAAATTATTTGATGTTACGGAAATTTGTTGTGAAAAAAAATTTGGCGAATAAAATTTTGTTTTTGTTTTAAAAAAATATTTTTTGATTTGACAAAATCGTTTTTATGAATAATATAATTAAGGAAAGATATTGAGGGACCTAAAATTAGAATCCGAAAAAAATCCTGTTTCAAGATATTCATACTTAATTTCTACAACACATAATTTGAACTTCAAGTGTAAAAGGATGAGAAAAGTATATGAATTTTTATTGATTATTTATCAATAATGTAAGTCTTGCGAAACATTCAGCTTTTATAATCATAAGAAAATATATAATTGAAATTAAGAAAATGTTGTATAGGCACACGTAATTTGAACTTTCCGTACAGAATATAAAAATGAAGTTCCAGTGAATATGAAATCTCATAGATATTTAATGAGTTTGAGTAAAATCACAATTTAAATAAATATATACCATTGAAAAGGTAAAATTATATTCCGCTTATTTTTATCGTACACGTACATTCTTAAAAATCTTATGAATTTTAATACACTTTAATATACAAGTGGTAAATTAAATTTAATAGATTTGTATACTATGAAAAATTAATACATATTGATATTAAATTTAATAACTTTTCGATTAAGATATATTAAAATTAATAAACATTATTAAAATATATACACATGTGTATTAAAATTCAAATAAAAGTTTGTATTTTCCAGATGAAAGAATTTTGAATTTAATATATACGTTACTGGAAAAAACTTCCATTATATGTAATGGAAGTTTAATACAGAAATTTCTAACAGTGTATCGACCAATCGAATTTGGAATAATCAAAGTGGATAAACGTAGTGATTTCCTGGCAAAGGTTTCAGGTTGGAATCCAATCCAAGCAAATCAGAGCTATTACAAATTATTTCGAAATCTGTTTTGAAACTATCCCGAATCAATCTGAAAAAACGTTATGAATCTTGTCCGATTCAAATCGGTTAAAAATCAATCCGACTTAATCCGATTTATTCCAGTTCAATCCGAGACTTCAATATAATGAACCCAAACCAAGTTTTTAATTCGAATGAATCCGAGTTCGGAATGATTTGGATTGAAAACTTGATTTGAATTTATTCGGAATGAATTTTGAGTTTGATAAATAAAATTCCGATTGAAATAATTCTACTGAAATAAACATACGAAAAAATCTTGTAGATAAAAAACAATAAATTTAAACTGTGATATTTGAAAATAGTAGTCTGACACAGGCTAGGTTTGTTCTACTGAAAATAATGCATTACATTATGTAAATATAAGAAATTTCCCTAACACGTCTAGTGAAAATTGTATTTTTCCCGTTTGTTTTGAGACGAGAAAATGACTAATTTTACAACTGTTGCTATTTTCCCGTTTCAAAACAGATTGTGGAAGTACAATTGTCACTAAACATGTCGGGGGAAAAAGAGTGTTTCATTTGTGGGGAACAAGCGATTGTCAATTCGTGTTGCAAACTTCACACTCATTGGCAATTGCTCGTTTTCCCCACTAGTAACACAATAGCTATTTATTTTACTAGTGGGGAAAACAAGCAATTGCCAATGAGTGTGAAGTTTGCAACACGAATTGACAATCGCTTGTTCCCCACAAGTGAAACACTTTTTTTTTCAACAAGTTTACACTCAGAAAAAAGATTCGGTTAAATTTACTAAAACTAATCGGTTAAAAAATTTCCGGTTAAAATGACTAAATTTTTAGTTAATTTCACCAGAAAAATTGTTTACTTATTATGGTTATATATATTCTGGTATTATTATTCCAGCTAATATTACAGGAAAATATAGTAAAAGTAGTTTCAAGATACGCCGTCGGCAGCGTTACTGTCTAGACAAACTGGCTGCCTCTTAAGAGTCAAAATGCCGAGGCTTGTATACATGTTGATACCGGTTTCCTGTTAGTTATGTTGTGTATTAGGCCGATTGCAAAAACAAGTGAAAACGAAAACAAGGTAGAGTCCAAAGGAATCTTAAAGATCTCACGTCTTGTCTCGAATTATGTTTACAAGGTTTCAAAGAAATGCAGAATAAAGTGTACAAGCTGTTAAGGTGGTTTTATCATGAAACGAAATCCATGCTATAAAAAGCTGAAATTTTTATTATAGCTTCTTTAATTATTTTAGAATACACCTGCAAAGTTTTAGGTTGCTTGACCGTCTAGTTATAGAGGAATAATTAATTGAAGTTTCAATGGCAATGACAAGTGAACCCAAGTTTCAAATGAGCATTATGCTTACAAAATCCATGCTACGTATTCAAAAAACTATAAAAATATTTGCCGCGAACCTTCAAAAATTCGACTGCGTTTTGAAAGAATTTTTTACCGTACAGTAAGTTTGTATTGTCTTTTCAAAGATTATAACTCTGTCGACTTTTATTGGCAGCCATAATCGAAGAAATCAAAAAACACTGAAATTTGCTGTAAATTTAATTTAATTTTTCTACTAGCGGGACATAAAGTGGACTTTATTGCCCCGTGCGGGGCAAACAAATCCACTTACTGACCCGCTAGTAGAAAAAAAATCGTGTGCAACACGGGAAAAACATTTATTTTCCCTAGTTGCACAATGTACTATTTCATAACTCAATAGATGATATATTACACTAAAGTGAATGCTTCTTTTTACATTAATAATTCATTTATAAGGTGATATTTTAGTTTTTAGTTTACTATGCGGTTTCCAGTAGGATGGGCCGTGGCTCTCGCACTCGCTTCAGCGCGATTTTTGTCAACAATATTTTCACGGTTTTGCTTACTTCGCTCAATATTTGCTTTCCGCACATTTTCTCTCCTTGTTAATTCTTTTTTCTTTATGAATCTACCTTTGTGTCTCACCTCATCAGACATTTTTACAAACTAATCAAATAACAACAACAACCGTAAAGTAGATTAGATTTCTATAAATGTGCACTTGAACATGGCAGACTAGAGGAGTGGAGAGAGTGCGACGTTGCCACATTGCTTCTTTCGAAAGTCATATGGTCGTGCACTAAGAGAAATTTCGGGTTTCACGAACCAAAGTTTTTTTGTTAAAATCGTCTTTACAAAAAATGTTAAAGTTGTCATGACAATCATGGTAGTGGCTGTCATACTTTGGAAAAGTGTTTACTCCAACTGCAAGGAACGTTACTGAGACCACGATTCTGGTACTTGAAATACCGTAAGCGCTGCGGTTATAGAAACCAAAGTCCATCGTAAAGCCGCGCATAGAGTTTAGTTAAAATGACCAAGTAATGAATTGTCTATGGACAGTAAATATCCAGCCAAAATTTTTTTTGAGGTTATAGGTATGGTTCTCCTACTTATCAAAATACGAATTCAATTTGATTAGAAAAAATAAAGTTTCACCGAAAAGATCTAGAAAAATAATCCGGTATAATGATATTTATGATAACTTTCGTCGGTTAAGTTAAAACATTGTCACTTTTTTCACCACCATAAACTTTTTTTGACTGATTATAGTTTTCACAAAATACGACGAGACAGCAACATTGGAACGCATTGCATTGTCCCCGAACAAATTCATTTATCATTTAGAAAGAATTGTCAAACTATATTTATAATAGAATTATTTACCTGATGATGCTTGGCACGGTGAAATATAGTCCAGGAATCGAGAACGAGAATCGGCAGGATTCAACTTAGACTGCATATCTTTTTGGAAGTAACTACTTATCTCCAGTGCAGTGCAAGTTAAATTGTGTGACTATTACAAGATTTAATAGTTGTCACGACAGGCTTACCTCGTTGTAAAAAATGAAAGTTATACTTGATTTGTCTAGCGCAACAGCGAACGCTGCGGTTGTAGTAACCAAAGGAGCTTGGCAGTACATATAAAGAAAATGTATGTGTACTAACCGTTGGGGTACGTATAAAGCTGATTCTAATTATCAACTTTGGTCCCAACAACCGAATACACAAAAAAGTCCAAATTACTGTCATGATAACTATAAAAGTAGTAGCTTCTCTGAACTTTTTTGGTCAAGGCAACTACTGTACAAAAAATTTATATGCTATGTGCACAGGAACCAAAGCCGATTTCTCTCAGTGTGAATACGCAAACCGTTGATAGATATCTTTTTATTAATTTATTTATTATTCTCATTTACATCGCGGAGCGGTCACAAATGTCAATCTTAATTAATTTTAGGATTTTACAACACAAAAGATTCGATGTAAATCAAGAATATTTTTTACACTCTTACATAACTCACTGAGTTAATAATAATATAAACAAAACAAAATAATTAAGTTGGTTTCATTTATACACAAAATTTTTTCTACAGAAAGAGTTTTTTACAGTATATATAAAGATATTTTTTCATTAGAAACAATAATCGAAAAATATCTTCCGAATTTTGGTTTCCGATTAAACTAAACCTTTGTATTTTCTTTAAAAAAAAATTGTGTATAAATGAATACGACTCAAATAATTCAACAATAAATATATATTTTTTCATTTTTAAAATTATAATTCCCACGTTTTTAAATCATTATTTACGTTTAAGGTTATGTTAGCATTCAACCAGGAAATTTTAGTTTTGACTAGAAATATGGTAATCTTAAATGGACTAAATTAGTTAACTTTACCAGAATATAAAACCATGAATGTAACGAGAAATTTTTTCTAGAAAAACTACGGTGATATCAACTAGAAAATGTTATTAAATTAACTGGAATAAAAGATCAAAACAACCGAAAAGTGTTTAATAGAATTTCTTACATTTTTAACCGGACTTACTAGTATGACTCTTCGTAACATTTTTTCCGGTTGAAATAACCGGAATTCTGGTTTTTTTAACCAGACTTTTTTTGAGTGTAGTGACAATTGTACTTTTACCATCTGTTTTGAGACGGGAAAATGGCTATTTTCACCCCTAGTGTGAAAAATAGCAGCAGTTGTGAAATCAGCCATTTTCCCGTCTCAAAACAGACGGTTAAAGTACAATTTTCACTAGACGAGTTGGGAAAATAGCTATTCCTTATTCTTCAAATTGTGTCAACGTCTGCGTTTTAAAATGGAAGTGAACGAATTCTCAGTATAAATTATGATAAATTACTTAATCGTTCCACATTTGATAATAATAAAATACTTCTTTGTGAAAAGGTTGAGAAGAAGAAAAAGTGTTGGGTTTGGCATAAGGGCTACTATCTTAGCCGAGCTAAATTAATAAAAAAAAAGACATTCAATGATCAATACAAAGAAACTGTTTGTAAAAAAGTGGTTTTGATATCGACAAACGGTTCGATCCAGTCCATCGTGTTGCTAGGTTGACAGCTCGGATTCCACGGCCGTTGGTTTTTATAAAACGCTCACAATTTGTCATTCTCGATATAAATTATGTAAATTATGTTGTATTCTAAAGTTCAATCTGAAAAGAAAGATTATAGGGTACTTCCTATCAATCAGTCCAGTTTCGATTATGCTAATAAAAATAAATTCAAATTTGTGTCAATTATAGAGAAAATCGGCAGTCTCTCCTGGGAATATCACACCTGAGTTAATTTAATGGAGAGATAAGCCCAGATGGGTAATGATGCCAGCACTACTTAAAACAATAGATCAAACTATATATTGCGCGACTTCATTTAGTTTACGTCGATTTAGAAAGCAAGATAATTTCGTTCATATCGATAAGTCACACGTTCTTATAATTACTAGAGTCAACATGATCGAGGTTTATTTTTACTTGTGGCTCAAGATAGTAAATAATTATGAATTGTAGATAGGGGGATATTTATGACGGAAAAGACAATTACAATTGTTTATGCAATTGCACACCGTCGCGGACGATATGGTTGGGATAGTGTTGGAGTTCACTACTGAAATCACTTAAATTGTTTGTTCATCTGACGAAGTCGACACGACGTGCCAAAAGTCATGAAATTTCAATAAATTTTAAGGATAGTTCATGCTTCTAATCGACAACACGATTTTTCACAGAGAAATCCTTTTGTTGATATAACTTTTGATTTATAGATTTATTACTTATAATCGGTAAAATAATAGAATGTTTATCATAAAAATGATAAATTATTAAGTGAATTATGCCCTCAATATCGAATTTTTAAAAAACGATTGTAAGCCTTGTTAAAATAGTAATTAGAACATATTACAATTTTTACATTTCTTAAAGGCCCCAAAAAAAAGGAAATTTTCGTTAACCAGAGATTTCTGACCAACGGTTTTGATTTTATCTATCAAAAACGTTTTTCTGGAAATCAAAAATTCAATTTTTCTGCAAAAACATACGAGATAAGGGAAAAATGTTGCAAAAGAAAATTCTTTATTTCAAAGAGATCTAAAAATTTTCTGGTGACCATTTTTTCACAGGAGTTATGTTTTTTGTTTATTACTGAAAAATGTTATTAAAAATAAAAACTTTTGGTTTCCAAAAAAGTTATACGAGATACAAAAAAATGGTTGAAAACAAAATTGTTTATCTCAAAAAGACATACAAATATCATTCAGATCATTTTTTGATGGGACAAGTAATTTTCCTTTTATCCGTCAAAAACGGTTGAGCAAAATTTAATTTTCCTGACAAAATATACGAGAAACGGCAAAAAGGTTAGAGAGCAAAATTCTTTACTTCAAAGAGATCTACAAATTTCCTGGTGACCATTTTTTCATATATAGGAGTTATATTTTTTGTTTATTAATGGAAAATTAATTTCAACCTGATAAAGTAGGCAGTGGAAATTGTTCACTTCAAAAAGATTTGCAATTAGCTTTCGACTAATTTTTCATCAGAGTTATATCCTTTGATTTATTTATCAAAGACGTTTTTATGAAAATCAAAAATTCAATTTTTCCTTCGCATAAATTTAAGTTTACTTCTTGTAAATTGATACTGAATCTCAAGTCAGTTTTATAATATTGTAGATGTCAATTACATTATCTTAAAGTTATTGAATTTATTAATGATTTCTAGTGAAAAAGTAAATTCAATTTACTTAAGGCTCTATCAGTCTTAAGAAACACATTCTCATCACGACATTCGCGCACGATTTTCTGTATACGTTTCTGTAACTTTCTAATAAATTACATGATTAAAAAATGTATTTTTTAAATTGAAACGAAAATTATACATTCTATCAGAAACTGTGTCAGGATGAATTTGTAGATCTTATTGAAGTGAACAATTTTGCATTCCTACGTTTTTTTTGTATTTTACATATTGTGTGGTTAAAAAATTGAATTTTGGATTTTCAAAAGTATTTTTTTAAATTAAAAAGAAAAATATACATCTCATTGAAAAATGTTGCGATTCAAACTTGTAGACCTCTATGTATTAAACAATTTTGTATCAAAACTTTTTTTTCGTATTTCGTAAAATTAACCTGAAAAATGGAATTTAGATATTGACTTTTTTCAAGTTTTAACATACTGTAACTTTTATAATTTTAGTTCAATTGAAAAATATTTTTGTGATAATTGGTAGAGATCTATGAGCACTATCGGAGATCACTATTGCAATTTTTGATTTTTTCAAAAATAAAAAAAAATGATTTTATTTTCACAATTTTGTTCGGATGTGGCTGATTAACGAACTTGCCTTTACTTTTGCGGCTCCGATAAAGTATGTCAAAGCTCAATCTAATTTGATAATTCTATCCAGATTTATCAAGTATACGACCTACTACTGTTATAGACAGATAGACAGTTTCGTAAAAATCGTTTTTACTAAAGGGGGTCTTCAAACCTAAAGATTTGATGAAAATTCTGAAATTGATTTTTCACAAAAAATCAATACCTTCAACCAGAAAAAAGTTTTATTTAAATTTAAGGTGGCTTAAGCGTTTTTGAAAAAAATTACAGATTGCTCTGAAACTTAGAGATTATCTTAATAAAATATGCTAGATTCATTTGGAAAAAAGAAATACCGTGGTTGACGATGTGAATGCCGAAAAAATCGCTACACGGAAAAAATTTGTCGCTTAAAATTTAACAGACTATTCGAAGAGTCGTGGACAGAAAGTAAAATCGGAGAAAGTCTTGTAAGGTTTCAATGACTTTTAGGAAATAGTAGAAAAAAGTCGACTAACTTTTAGAAAACCAGGTCGAAGAAAAAAAGTCGCGTATTTAGTATTATAAAAGTATTTTAAACACTAACTGATCTTTTCTAAGAAGTAATGAAAAGTTTCATAATCTTTGGATTCATTTGTCATAGATTTTAAAAGACTATCGAATAATTTGAAATGAAAGTAATTCAAACAAATAGTTTTGTAAATTGTATTCTAAAGTCCATCAGATTTTATATGCCGTCTTCTAAAATTTCTTCGACAGTCGCAAAAAGCGATGCGCAGAAACGTAATTTGTAGCATCGCACAGCAGACAATGCAGCTCAGCTTTATGTTTTTGTAATAATTTTGGTTAGATTTTGAGATTACGTGTCGTTTGGTTTCGTTTGAATCTGGATTGAAGCGTACATTGAAGAATTAGTTCCGAGTAAGTATATGTTTACCTTGATAAAGTGTATTACGTCAAATTTGAAATTTATCTATTATTTTAGATTTGCCTTCAAACTCTGAATGTGATCCAAATATTTTACACAAGTCTCCATGACATGTAACGGATATGCGGGTTAAGGCGTGCGATTAGAATTAGGTTAGGATGCGTGCGTGCGTGCGAGCGTTCGATTCTCGGTGCTGCGAAGTGTTTATAAAAAATTGCGTTTCTGTAATGTGCAGTGTTAAATATAATGGTAAGTTCATATTAGGATTATATAGGTAATGTAAAAGTGAAAAATAATTAACTATATAAGTGCAGGATCATATCACAGAAAATAATATTTTCCTTTTTACACTGTTCAAAATTTTCTTCGACTGTCACTTAGACTTTCGATGCCTGGTTTAGAGACAATGGAACCCAACCCACGGTGTTTTAAATTTTCCGCGACTGTCACTTAAACTTTCGAATTTACGTTTTACATTTTCAGCGACTATCTATCATATTCTTCAATAAGGAGGCTCATAATGTTTAGTCGACTTTCTAACCTATCCACGAGTATTATACAAAGTCGATGACTTTTTAAGCGACAAATTTTTTCCGTGTACCCAAAAAATGTCAGTTTAACACGTAGTCTTATGGGATTCCTCATCAAAATCGGCGAAACTCTGGAACAAAACACAAGTCCCCATAAATCAAATATATAATAGTACTTTCGATTTCGAGGAATCTATTAGTATTATAAAAACAAAGGGTTGACGACTTCAATCAAGAGAAAATTGCGAGAAAAGTACAGAATATAAAAAACCGCCTCGAGGTGAAACTAATAAATTTTTACTATCACTTTTTTCAGGGGACATTTCCGTGATTTCTTACCCTTCTACTCAGATGTAACTATAATAAAAAAGTAAAAACGACGTCAAAAATGACGTAAAAAAGGACGTCAAAAATGGCGTAAAAAACGACGTCAAGAATTGGGATAGTTTTTTACGTAATTTTGTATGTAAAGTTTTTCTTTAAGAAGCCTAAACAATTTATATTTAATCGCCTACCGTAAAGGAGTGACATAAAAATGTAAGAGGAAAATAAATAGTACAATATTTTATGGTTAACTTTAGTTTACTGATTCTATAAGAGTATATTCAATTAAATATAATGAATCGACTATATTTTTCTGATAAGAGTATAAATTAGGTACCACACACAAATACTCAATGCCATTATTTGCAACATGCACGCACACTTTTTCAATATCACTTGTCAAGACAACAGATTCTTGACGTCGTTTTTTACGTCATTTTTTACGACATTTTTTACATCAAGTTTTTCAATAGGGCAGTTCACCAAATGGTGATGAACTATAATTTGACACCCTGTAAATAAAATTTGCCCAAAAGCCTTTAATGTAGATCTAGCGATAAGTTTCGTTTACCATTCGTGTTGATGGATGGAAGTGCTTCGATAAGAAATTTAAAAAAGAATAAAGTTTCCGAGCTAACTTAACCAGTTCGATCTTCGATCTCCATTCTATCCTCAAACTAAAAGGGTAACATTATACTATCTTTTAAGCTGCAACTCGCTCGTTGAACCCATTTCTTGGAGAGCACACGATCGTTCCAAACTCGGAACTCCGATCCCATTACACCACGATAAGAAAGTCGTATGTGCAGTTATTTGAAAGGGGTGTGGGGTGTTGGGTGTGGAAGAAGGGTTAAGGGTTAAGCGAACGCCTTTAGGAAGAGGTTAGCTGGATTTGCCTGGGGAACAGGTTGGGCATATATAGGTGTATTATTGATTGGTACCGCCTCGTGCCAGGTGTTCTAGCTTCTCAACCCCTCGTTTACAAATCACCCAACTCGACTCTTCACGGAAGTTCCTGCAGGAGATATTCGCCCCTCAAGGTTCGCGATTTCTCGCAATCGAGAAACACGCGTTGCCTTTCACTTCACTCAATATTCAAAACTTCCCAATCAAAAAAGAATTGCTTTCGATTATAAACTTCATATAAATAATTATATATCTGGTATTAAATAAATAAGCATGCGCATCATTAATAAATATAACTTACTGATATATTGTACCTAGAAAAAAAATTTAGGTGGCTGAAAAACACATTCAGAAAAAAGTCTGATTAAAACAACCAGAAATCGGATTATTTCAACCAGAAAAATCTGCCCGCTTCGCGGGCACATTCTCATCGCGCGCTTCGCGCGCGGCTCGCAAGTTGGAGCGCGCCTAGGGCGCGCAATTTGATCGTCGCGCTCGATTTTCTGTATACATTTCAGTAAGTTTTTAATAAATTACATGATTAAAATAATTTATTTTCTTCCAAATCTCTCAAAAAGAAAAAACAGCCGTAGACTTTATGTAAGGAAACGATTTTGCAGAACAACGCTTATTTCGAATCTCACATATTTTGGTGAAAAAAATCGAATTTTTTTAATATTAAAAATCAAAACATGAAATATACATCCTGTCCCGAAATGTCTTAATGAGAATTTGTAGACCTTATTTAGGCAAACAAGTTTCCATCTAAACGTTTTTTTTTGTATCTCACATATTTTGTTTGAAAAATGGAATTTTTGAATTTTAATCGTATTTTTTGGAATTGAAACGAAAAATATATGTTTTATCAGAAACTGTGTGAGACAAAATTTGTAGATCTTTTTGAAACGACAAACTTTGTATTCTTACGTTTTTTTCGTATTTCGAATATTATTGTTAAAAAATTGAATTTTGGATTTTCAATAGTTTTTTTTTGAATTAAAAAGAAAAATATGCATCTTATGAAAAAATGTTACAATTCAAATTTGTAGGACTTTATATAGAAAATAATTTTGTATCATAACGTTTTTTCGTATCTCGTATAATTTAACTGGAAAATGGAATTTTGATATTGACTTTTTTCGAATTTGAATATGCTGTAACATTTCTAATTTTGATTTAATCAAAAAATGTTATTAGGATAATTTTTAGAGATTTATGAGGACTATCTAAAACCAGTATTGAAATTTTTGACTTTTTCAAAAAATTATTTTCAAAAACACAAAAGTAGTGCTCAACCCCTCAATTTTGATTGGATGTTGCTGATTAACGAACTTGTCCTTACTTTTTCGGCTCCGATAAAGTGTACCAAAGCTCAATTCAATCTGATAATTCTATCGAGAGTTATGCCGCACACGATCTACTACAGACAGACAGACACACTTTCTTAAAAACCCTTTTTTCTGACTCAGGGTGTCAAAACGTAAAGATTTGATGAAAATTTCGAAAGTCATTTTTCACATAAAACCAATACCTTCTCATCCATGATGAGAATGTAAAAAAATGTTACAGAGAGCCGTATTATAGTAATTCCGATTAAAAATGTTAGAAATTTTAGTAAACACTTTTTGGTTGATTTGATCTTTTAGTCCAGTTAATGTAATAAAATTTTCTAGTAGATATCATAGTAATTTTTTTAGTAAAAAATTTCTTCTTACATTCATTATTATATAATGGTAAATTTAACTAATTTAGTCCATTTAACATTACCATGTTTCTAATTAAATTTACTAAAATTTCCTGGTTGAATGCTAACATAACCTTGAAAATAAATAATGATTTAAAGACGTGAGAATTAAAATTTTATGTGCCTCAGGCGCGGAAACTCGCTTTTCCGTTACAGCTGAGAGTAACGGAATGTTGTGTATTCCGTTACAGAGGAATATAATGTAAAAATTGAACTGCGCATGCGTATATAGTCTTACAGCGGAGCAGAATCTTCTTCTTCGTACAGCATTAGCACCCTACTGACAAAGCCTTGTACACTTCAATTGCGCATGCTCTATTACAACAATAATATACTATTATGTACCTCCGGCGCGTAAACTCGCTTTTACGCTACAGTTGAGAGTATCGTAATGTTGTGTATTACGATACAAAGGAATGTAATCTAAAAATTGAACTGCGCATGCTCATATAGTCTTACAGCGGAGCGTAATCTTCTTCTTACTCTTCTTCTTCGCACAGCGTTAACACCTTACTGGCAAAGCCTTGTACATTTGATCTGCGCATGCGTCTATTAAAATCCATTACTACTACACAAGATCGATAAAATCAAAATGGCCGGGACTAGTCGTGACATATCAAGTGTAATGACTAGCGCCGCAAACAACTACAATACTAGATTAGATTCGAGTGTACGCATAAAAACTTGTATACGCACCGAAGTCACGGCTTTGTCTCGGCTTTGACCTCCTGCGAGCATTGTCACTCGTCACGCAATAACCCTCATTGTGCGCCTAGGCACGTAATATACCATTATTGTTGAATTATTTTATTTTGTTTACATTATTATTACAATTTAGGTTTGCAAATGATCAAGTTAAATTTTTGTGAACCAAAGTTGCTTTATATAGCAAATATCAGTAATTTAGGTTTTATAAATTTAACATACATTCTTATGGGGAAATGTGATTTTATATTATTTTAATTATTTATACTATTAAAAGCATATCTGAGAATTATTTGTTGCCTTTTAAATTATGCCTTGGTTGCTGCTAAACACATAAAAACCTACTTTGCTTCATTTTTGAATAAAACTCATATGATTTGAGAAAAAAAATGGAGATCTATAATCATCTATAATAAATAAGGTATAAGAAATAAGATGAATAATTATTGTTTGTCTATATATATATACGGCTACAGCGTTGCCAAATTTCTACCACACTAGTCAAATGGGAGAGCGCGCACTTGACTAGCGTGGCAGGGATAGAACCTTTTTAACACCTTGTACACTTTATTCTGAATTTCTTTGAAACTTTGTAAAAATAATTCAAGACAAGATTCCTTTGGACTCTACCTTGTTTCCGTTTTCATTTGTTTTTGCAAACGGCCTAATACACAACAAAACTAACAGGAAACCGGTATCAGCATGAATACAAGCCTCGGCATTTTGACTCTTAAGGTATAGTTCGAGTGGAAACCCAGTCGTCCCAGTCAGTACAAGATTGTTCTGCAATAGACCTTTTCATTTACGTTACGTAGTATCTAAATTTGTCAACGTCGCATAAGAAAGCGACTATAGATGTGTGTATAGCAGATGACTTCACTGGGGGAAAAAAACCGTCAGGTTATACGGAAAATCCCGTTGCATTGACGGGAAGCAGTGATCCCAGAATGCGTAAGATTTTTGCTCCCACCATGCATCCCACCAGCTCATTGCGTCTTCCTCATTCAACCAACTTCGTGCAGTAGAGCGAGGAAGAAACCATGAGCTGGTGGGATCCATGGTGGGAGCAAAAATCTTACGCATTCTGGGATCACTGACGGGAAGGAGCCTCGGCGCCTTTACAACGTTAGGTTAACGTGCTGCGACCGCCAATGTAGCGTTCAAAACTCACGTTAATCCAGCTATGTCAGCCCCGTCAATTCACCGGGAATGTTAACGCTGGAACGCCGTGTGATTTGAAAATATTACACGATGACGCAATTTTATATCCATAATGAAATTGGCAGTGCTTTGCTTTTAAATACCAATATATAATTAGAAAAGCATTTATTAGAAAAACAAAAGAACCGGAAATTTTTTAACCGATTAGCTTTAGTAAATTTAACCAAACCTTTTTTCTGAGTGCATGTATGGTAGGATTAAAAAAATTTTAATAAAAAATCAGAGATCTTGGGAAGTTATAACATAATAAAAAATTTTTGGCCAACATTATATATTTGAAGTCATTAAATTATCAAAAGGTTGTTTTATTAATGTTCAAACTTTCCATACAAAAACAATGGACTATCAACTCTTTTTGAAGTCAAGGTTATTAACTTGAAATAATATTTTTTATCAGCCACCTTGAAGATAAACTCTAAATTCTCCTGATACGAGGATTCTGAATGTAGACAGAAAATAATCTGTCCAAAACGTCCAATAGTAAAAAATAATCATTGAGTTTGATGCAATTCCACATTTTCCCTGAGAAAATCTACACAGAGAAATCCAAGTTTAGAATGTTTACTGAATTTTTTGGTATGGTAATTTACTATAGGGTAAGTGTGGGTATTACTGTGGATGCCCCAGTTACTGCGCTTTCAAATAAAACTAATGATATACAATGTTTTAAAGATATATAACGCTACAGAACAACTAAAAACAATCAATTTCTAATCCAAGCATAATAAGTATCAACGAATTATCAATAGTTACGATATTTGTAGCTAATTGATTTCAATTTGAAACTCTCATATTCCCGATTCCCATAGTTTTAATGCTTAGATTTGTTGACAGGCCATGAACACGTTCTGAAAAACTTGTTATAATTCCGTTTCTGAAAATAAAATATTTATCGTGATATTACTTTCTGCAAAGTAAATATTTTATTTTTCTAAATATTTATGCAAAATAACAAAAAATACGTTTTTTAATCATTTTTTTACCAAAACAGTATTTGGTACATGATTTTCATAGGTGTATAAATTACTGCGATCTGTCAGGCGGCACTGCATAACCTTTCAATCTATTACAAATGCTTCGTTATGCTTACTTTTTATAATTGAGATTAAACAAAATGTTGAAAATTCCAAAATCGTTGCTAATGGGGCAAGAGGAACTTAAGTAATATAATTTTAAGGTAAATTAAATAAGAGTTATAATATTATTTAATCTTAATTTGTTAAAAATGCTTTATGTTCACTTTTTATAATTTAGTTTAAATAAAATGTTCAACACTCCTTAATCGTTGCTAAAGATGCAAGAGGAACTCAAGTGATATAATTTTAAGTTAAATTAAATAAAATTAATAAAATTATTAATCTTAATTTGTTACGAATGCTTCGTCGTGTTTACTTTTCATAATTGAGATTAAATAAAATTTTAAACACTCCTAAATTAATTGTAAGTTCACTCAAAATAATATCGCAGTATTACGCGCGCAGAAATTGGGGTTTCCACAGTAATTGGTGCGCAGTAATTCATGCAAACCCGCAGTAATACCTACATGGAACATTTTTTTTAGATTCGCATTTTCTAAGTAAATCTGGTTTCTTTTCAGGGTTTAAGGACTGCATGCTACTTACTTAATACCAAATACTGCTTTAAAAATTAATTCGTGACGACTTTTTTATCTCAAAATCTTTTTTTTTAACTTTAAAAGCCGTCTTGATTTTCGATCCGCAGTAATTGGCACACTTACCCTATATGATATCCTGGTGAAAAATTCGGATTGGAATTCAATCCGAGCGAATCAGAGCCAGTCCAAGCCATTCCGAAACCTATTTTCGAACCAATCCGAAAAAGGTTTTGCAGCTCGTTTGATTGAAAGCGGAAAAAAATCAATCAGACTTAATCCGATTCATTTCGCTTCAATCTGAGGCATGAATCCGAATGAATACGAATCAATTAGAATCAATATGAACTCGGATTAATCCAAATCGAATTTTAAATTCGAATAAATTTGAGGTTGGAACGATCGGATTGAAAACTTGATTCGCATTCATTTGAATTGGTTCCGAATGGTCGAGAAACAGATTTCGGAATGGCTCGGAATAGCTCTTATTTACTCGGATTGAATTTCAATCCGAAACCTTCACCACGGGTAACATATAGTAAATTATCATATCCAATTATTAGGATTCGTGCCTTGAATTAATGCGAAATAAATTCAATTATTTCGGGTTAATTTTTGACTGTTTTTTATCAAACGAGATACGAATCGTTTTTCGGATTGGTTCGAAAACAAATTTTGAAATAGCTCGAAATAAGTCTGATTCGCTCGGATTGAATTCCAATTTGAATTTTCCGACAGAATATAGAAAAGTCTACAATAAATCTAAACTATAATTACATATAATTTTTTAAAATTTTAATATTTTGACTGTGAAAAACTTCGAGTCTTCTTGGAATAATCATAATTGCGTCTCAATTTTCTTAAATTCCTTGTATTTTATGGAATTATCATTATAAAATAAAAAATTATTTTCCTATAAAAAGTTTCATCGTGTTCAGTGAAAAATCCACATTTAAAGAAAACCATTAAACAAAATGAAGAACTAAGAAATACACATTTTTTTCAAATTTCTGAATGCCTGAATTACAATTTTCTTCTATATGTATATAATAATCTACATTTCACTCTAAATTTATAGTCATGCGAGACAGTCTTTATATTTTGCTCATTCATTACATGACTATATAGTCGAGGCTATCAAATAAGTGGTGCAAAGAGTTGATGCAATTACAGACCAGAGAACTTGGGGTTCAATTTGTCTACTTCAAAATCAAAAGTAAACTCTAAACTATACCAGGGTCTATTGATTCAAATTTAAAAAAGAGATATCCTATAATAGTAAAAAATTACTCTCTGAATCTAAGTCATTTAAAATTTGATTAAATTAAAACTAGTTCCGAACATACATAAAAGAATCATTTTTTATTGATTTGCAATTTTTTTTCTATGATTGCAATTAATGACTTTATTTTAACTATTTAATTAGTTGATTTCGACTGATTTCCTACTCTCTATATCTGAATCAGTCAAAATCTACTGATTATCAGTGAAATTTGACTGATTCAAATAGCTAAAAAGAGGTTACTGTAAATCAGTCAAATTTCACTGTTTATTTCAGTGAAAATTGACTGATTTGACAGTGAAAAATATTTTTTTCACTGATGAATCAGTGAAAATTAACTGTTTTAACAGTGAGAAATATTTTTTCACTGATGAATCAGTGAAAAGGCAAATCACTGATTCAATCAGTGAAAATTTGACTGATTCAGATCTGGAGAGTAGTGAATATGACTAAAAACAACTAATTATACAGCTAGAAATGACACCTAAATTATAATTAGTAAAAAGCTACATATTTAAATTAAAAGAGAATTACTTTAGTTGATAGAAACTGAACCTAATTTCTTTTAATAACATTAAATTTCTTGTACTTCCTTATAATTCTTTACAATCATGTTTCATTAATCAGAAAACTTTTTGCCTCGTTTACCTGGATAATTAAAGGACTTCTACCACCTCGTGGAATAAAATTAACTTCTGACTCATACGTGAGTCATAAAATCACGCGGAGAACAAATCTCAAATTTTAAAATAGTGACAGCATACTTAATTTTCTCAATTTTACATATATTTTTATATTTTTAACAACATTTCTTTTACTGTAAATCTATAAATCTTTTTTGAAATATTTACAGAAAATTAGTCAATTGTACTGAAATATCTACAAAATTTATATAATCAAGTATGCTATCGACTATTATGAAAAAGTGAAATGATGGTTTTGTATCTCGTTTGATGAAAAGCTGTTAAAAAATCCGACTTAATCCGATTCAATCCGAAGGAAACCAAATGAATCTAAATCGATCCAAGCTTGGATTTATCTAAACCGAATTTCCAATCAAAATGAATACGAGGTCGGAATAATTCGGATTGAAAATTTGGTTTAGATCCATCCAAACTCAGATTGATTCGTATCAAAAACTTGGTTCAAATTAATTTGGATTAATGCCCCGAATTGAAGCGGAATGGATCAGATTAAATCGGATAGATTTTTGACCGTTTTTCATCAAACGAGTTACAAAACGTTTTTTAGATTCGTTTGGAATGATTATAAATGTTTCGGAAACCGATTTCAGAATTGCTCAGAATAGCTCCGATTCGCTCTGATTGAATTCCAATCCGAATGAATCCGAATCATTCCAACCTCGAGTTTATTCGTATTGAAAACTAGCTTCGAATTCATTCAGATTGGACTTCAATCCGAGCAAATGATAGCTATTCCGAGCCATTTCGAAATTTGTTTCTTGAACGTTTTCAATCATTCCGAACCAATTCAAAAAACGTTTTGTATCTTATTTGATGAAAAATCAATCCGATCCACTCCGAATCAACTCGAGCTCAGATTGATCTAAAACGATCGAACGAGTCACGAAACGTTTCTTTTATAATCTAATGTTAAAAAATAGCACCATCTATAAGAAATGATTATTCTTTTAATAAACTAATAAAAACTGTTTTTGTGTAAAACTGAATTTAAAGTTAAAGTTGATTTGTCAATGAGCAATTAATGAAAAAGTTATTTTCTTTTTAGTTAATTATTTTTTAACTATTTTTTAATTGTGAGATTTAAAATTGAATAATTTTTGTGTTAAAAATGTTTACAATTGAATATTTTCTATACGAAATTCAATAAAAGAATTACTTTTGGTTTTAGACTCCTACTAATAAAGGCACTTCCAATTTGTCATTTCGTGGAGAGATGGACAGGCGGCGGCCACCGTTTCTCAGGGGCACGTCAAAAGTTAAAGAGGTAAAATTTTTAAAATTACACAGGAAAAGAATTAAAATTGTGCAAGGCTTTAATTTTCTTCTTCAAAACTTCGCGCATTATATAAATCCTACATTAGCGACACTACCGTAAGTATTTGGAACTGACCACGTAAACAAAATCTGACAGGACAAGATGCCAGAAATTAGAGACGCTAAAACATAACCTCTCAAACACCTGTCACAAAAATATGAATTTCATAATTAAATGCATTAGTTTTAATTGTAATTTTTTTAGTAATTTATATAATAAAATTATTCTTATTTCATAATGTTATTTTAAGTTTTAAACTTATTATTTTTTCGGATTTATTAGCCGTCAACTGATTTATGTACAGAAAATGATAATTCAAAGACATAATCCTACAAAACTTAATTCAAGAATGAAATTATAAAAAATAATGTACGTCGAAGACAAGGTATAAACTATTCATTTTTTATTTTGTTGATAGTATCATTAATTTTTATTAAATTCGTAAATTGATTATGCCAATTATATTTTTATTTCTGGTATATATTAATGTAGTTAGAAATATTTTCAAGATGCTAACTTTAAAAAATTTAATTATAGCCAGTGAAAGCTCGAAGCGAGAAGATGGATTCGAGACATACAGGAGTTAGTGGAAATAGTGATGGGGAAAGGATTAGTGATGAAGATCCTACAGCCGATGGTTTGTTAAGACAAAATTATGAATTGCGCCACCGATTAGAAGAAGAAACTGCAAGTTACAGAAGGCGTCTTGATACCTATCGACAAGCCCAGCAACATCAAGCAGCTCTTGTTTCTCGTTTACAAGCCAAAGTAAGTGTCTAAAGTATTGTAACTTGTTGACGAATACCTAATAATAATAAAACACTTGAAAACAATTTAGTAACTAAAAATATTTCATTATAATATATATTAAAGGAGCTTACTTTATTTAGAGTTTTCAGATATGAATTTTAATGTCTTACTTTTTAAAATATTAAAATATAATTCTAGGTTCTACAATACAAACAAAGGTGTTCTGAATTAGAGAGTCAAATGGTAGAATCCCTTCCAGCCGATATGGGTAGAGTTCCATCCTCTTCAGCAAGAGCAAGTTCTGCGCTGGATGCAGCCCAACAAACGCTTCGAGAGTTACGAGAAGAACAAATTCATGATTTGGAAACTGCTCTGAAAAAATTAGCTGAAGAGCGAAGAAGGTCATTTATTATACATTTATATATATATATGTATTGACCAAGATCCCAAAAAAAGAGTATCAAAGTCTTCTATTTTATTTAAAATAATTTCAAAATTAGAAAAATTTTAAAAGCCAACATAAATTTCTAAAAAAAATGTTTAATACTTAGATGTGACAAGCTTTTGCAACTCAACACATCCCTAAAGGATCAGCTAGAAGAATCTCATCAAACAAACGAAACCCTCACTAATGACCTCCAAAAACTCAGTAACGAATGGGATTCCATGCGTGAGGAATTAGCAATCAAAGAAGATGAGTGGAAAGAGGAAGAACATGCTTTTAATGAGTACTACACCTCTGAGCACAATAGACTACTAAATTTATGGCGAAACGTTGTCTCTGTAAAAAGGCTCTTTTCTGAAGTAAAGTCATCAACTGAAAGAGATCTTTCCAAATTGAGAAACGAAATAAGCATGGCTTCCAATTATATGGTTTCTGCATGTACTAGTACAAAATTCGCTGTTAAAATGCAAATGGCTGCAGCTCAACCACTAGTAACTACACATTTTCTTCTTTATCAATCTATATGTAATTTTTTAAAAATATTACTTAATTAATCAATTTTAAGATTTCTCAGCCATTTCAACAAATGCAAAATACCTCTGAATTAAAAGTGGAAATGACAGCACTGAGACAGCAATTTGAACTAGCTCAGAATGAAATTCGAGCAAAGGAAGAGAAAATCAATCAGTTGTTGAAGGAAGTACATTCCTTGGTAAGAAGATGATATAAAGTCATTAAATATATTGATCATTTGATTAATAAATGTTGTGAGTCCCAAGTATTAAGAAAATTTAAATTAAGTTAGGAATATAATTTTAATCTCAGGAGGAACGATGTGAAGAAGCAGAATCGGGCGTGACTCAGGCAGCTCGAATGCAAGAAGACGTCGAAATTTTACAGTCAGCATTAAAAGAAATTGCTCATGCTGTGATCCAAGATGCGGAAACTCGAAACGCAGAAAATACTCAACCTCCTCCTCATGTTCATTTATCTCCTTCAGTTCCTATTCCCCCAAAATCTCCAAAACGTGGTGCGAGATCTACTGCAATACCAGCCTTTGCCGAAACTACTATTAGTGCCGTTCAAGCTGCTTTACATAAGTATCAACTGACCATTCACGAACTTCAGGTATTTTATTTAAAATTTAAGATTTTAGTTGTCCTCTTGATCCCATATCTAATATTATTCAGAAAACACTAACAAATTTTTATGAAATACCTATAAGGTGAAGCTACAAACTAACAAAGAACAATTATCCCTCACTCGGAAACAATGTGAAACTGCAGAAGAAAATTCGAAACAATTAGAGAACAAAGTTACAGAAATTATGTCACAACTGGATTCTAGTAGATCTCAATGTTTACAGCTTAATCAGGAGAAAGATATTTTACAAAAAAGTTTAGATGCACTTCGATCTGAGAAGAATGCATTGGATAGAAATAGACTTGAAATCACCAATATGGTATGTTTTTAAGTTTCCTGCATATTTACGTTTTTTTTATTGTTTATTTTTTTATAGATCGAAGCGCTGAATGCTGATTATGAGAAGTTACAAAAAGGAAATAACAAATTGCAAAAATTATGTGAGAATCTTGAAGACGAAAAAATGTTTCTCCAGGATGAACTCGGAAGAGTCAGTAAAGAAGCGGAACTCAGGTATGTACTATTTTAATTTTTAAATGAAATAGAATTAGAATAAAATTTAAATTGTTCATCTTTTAAAGGGAACAAAGCCTTCGAATGGAAGAAGAACGCTGCAGTAAAATGAGGGAAGAACTTTTAACATTAAGGGAAGAACTCAGTAGAACTGCTCTTGATAAAGATATGTTGGAACAGCAAAAACTAGAAACAGATAGTTTAATTTCACAGATCGAGAAAAGCAAAGGTAAGTAAAAGAAACTTTAATAATAAAGAAATAAATTAAATTGTAATCCAGAAATGTATTTACTGTAAAGTGAAAATAATTTCATAATGTTTAGGTGATGTAGAGTTGGAATTGGAACAAATTCTTTTAGAGAAATGTGATATTCAAGAAATGTTGGCAAAAATGGAATCAGTTTGCATGAACCATGAAGAAGATAAAGCAAGATTACAAGAAGAAATTAAAAAGGTTTCGACATTTCAAATTTATTTCTTCTTAATTCATAATATTGGCATTGAATAATAACTAACATGATTTCTCTTGAAGGTAAATGAAGAAAAAGAAATACTTTCAAGTCAGTGTGCTGATCAACAGGGAGATTTATCTTCTTTAAAAAAGGAACTTTTGCAAGCCGAACAGAACAGACTTGACTTAGAGTCTGAAAAAGTTGCTTTAAATGAGAAACTTAAAGTATTAGAAATAGAAAAGGAAAAAGTGGAACTCGAATTGGGACAAGTGGTTCGAGAACGTAGCGACTTAAGTAATCAATTATCCGTTTTATCTAGAAAGAAAGAAACTTTAAACGAGGAACTGATCAGGTTGAGACAACGCCTGGAACAGTCTAATGAAATGAATGCAAGAATAAATAGAAATCTGGAAGACCTTGTCAAGGACAATGAAGAAAAGCAGGTATGCCATTTTTAACTCTCTTAATAAACTGTGTTGTTTGAATAGTAGATAATTAAGCAAATATTTTTCATACAGGTAATTTTAGAAGCAAGCGAGAAAGAACTGCAGAGACTTCAAGAACAACTAGCATCAGTTCGGAGTGAAAAAGAAACATTAGAAGGAGTATTATTTGACACACAAAGTAATCTTGAAACGATACATGTCAAGAAGACACAATTAGAGAAAGACCAACAGGATCTATTGATAAAACAGGAGAGCTTGAAAGGAAACATTATCAGACTAACGAAGGAATTAGAAAATAGTGAGAAACGTGCTCGAGATATAAAACATACTTTAACTCAACAAATTGAAAACCAGGAAGCTGAATTTCAGCAGATTATTCTGAACTTGAAGAAACAAAGTGAGGATAGTATCAGAAAACTTAATGAAGAAAAGGTAAAATGAATACGAATAAGACCCCCGTAAACCCCATTTCCTGATTCCACGTTACATATGCCTATAATATTTTTTTGATTTCAGGAGCAAATGCGGATTTCTCTAGAAAAACGACTACAGCAAAATTTAGCGCAATTGAATGGCGAAAAAGATAAGGAAATTGCACAGTTACAAAAAAGTATAGAAGATCTGCAAGCTCATGTTGAAACTGTTTGTCAACAACATGAAGAAGTTCTCCTCAGAGCTGAAAATGACAAACAGCAAGCTTTACTCATCGGTAAATTTTTTTTCATAAACTTTGTTTCTTAAAAAATTAATTTAACTGATTAATAAAATTAAACAATTTTTCAGCTCATCATGATCAGCAAGCTTTGGTGGAGAAACTTGAGGGCGTGTATAGAGAACTGGAAGAGGAAAAAGGAAACCTAGACCGCCTTCGAAGGGAAGCAACTTCGCGTGCAGATCAAGATCGAAACAATATGAATCAATTACGTGATGAGTTTAACCGTTTAAAGTCGCGATTGGAAGAAACAAAGCTGAAAGCAGACGAAGAGAGAATTAAACTGGAAGTGAAAATGGAGGAAGTTCTGAAGGAAAGAGAATCTGCTCAGAGAGAAACTGAAGAATTACAAGTTCAGCTACACATGGCTGAAGATAAAGTCGATGGATTACATAGTCAGCTTCATGAAAACAACAGAAAACTTAAAGAATGTAAGCAACTTTATTCACATTTCATATTTTAAAATCATATTTCGATTTTTATAAATAGATAAATAATATTATCATCATAGCTGAAAATACAATCGAAGCACTTCGCAAAGAATTAGTCGACGTTCGCAGACAATTGACTGACTCCACTTATGAAAAAGATAAGTACAACAGTACAAACAAAGACTTGAGGGAATATGTAAAACGTATTGAAGGTGAGAAACGGGAACAAAGTCGAGCGTTAGAAGAAGCTTACCAAAAAATTGCAGGTAAAATTTAAAAATTATCTTTACCATAAAGATTTTTTAAATGATCTTTCATTATAAATTTTAATTAAATTTAGCATTAGAAGATATGAAAACGACACTCGATGCAGAACGAACTCGTTTTCAAGCAAACATCAGAGACATGGAACGAGAAATTGCACAATTACAACAACAACTTCGCTTCACCCAAGATGAACTGCAAAAGTCTCATGCTATGAATTCAACAGCTCAAAATGAAGAAAAAGAATTGCAAGGGCGTTTAGCAAACGAAATTGAGGAAAGAGAGCGATTGCAACTTCAACTTCATCAAGTTAAGAAACAGGTGAAGTGTTATTCACTGTTAAACGTCGCTTTGGATATACGAAAGAAAGATTAAACGTAGATGTATTTGAATCTTTACTTATGAATTTCTATTTAGATGGTGGATTTAGATAATAGTTTGGAAACTACACGACAAGAATTGGCGAAGTTACGTGCTCGTGGAGATGAAGAGGATGAAAGGTGGAGAGGTAGAGAACAAAATTTGCTAATAAGATTGGAGGACAGCAGATGTCGAGAAAGAAAACTTGAAGATCAGAAACATAATTTGGAAGTGTGTCTTGCAGATGCCTCTCAGCAAATTCAAGAGCTGAAGGTACGCAAAATTTTTAGTAACTAGATTTTAAGCCCTTAAAATTTTAAAGAACGTAAGTAAAATTGTTCTTTAATATTTTTATTATAACTTGATTGAATTAGGCTCGTTTGGGTGGATCAGAAGGTAGGGTTAGAGCCCTGGATGCCCAATTAGGACAACTAGAAGTTGCAAAGAAAGAAGTAGAGCAAAAACTGAACAGCGTTGGTACAACCCTTCGTCGTATTGCTGGAATTCAATTAGATGGAAGTGTCAGTATTCCATTTAAAATTACAAGTCCTTCAAGAAGATGGAGTCCCGTTCGTAGTATGTAAAATTTGAAATATATATTAAATGGAAATAAATAAGAATTATCATCATTCCGATTTGCATTTATAGATCATTTAAATCATTCTATCTTTCCTTTCAAGTTCAAGATCACGGTGATGGTGGACGAGACATTATACTCGATGTCGATCCTGAAGTGGTAAGAAAAGGAATAAGATCTCTCATGCAACAAGTTGCGCAAATTGAAAGAGAAAGAGTGAGTTTTATACTGTCAATAATTATTTCTAATTCAATTCTAAAGCTTTCAAAAAAACATATTGCTATCTTCAATTTTAGGATGATTACTACACTGAAATAGAAAATATGAAAAAGCAACTAATGGAAGCTAGTGAAAGTTCAAACAAGGCAGATATGAAATTAAATACTTTACTTGTTAACATGAGAATTGTTCAAGAAGAGAAAAATACTCTTGAGTCGAAACTTTCGCAGAAGGAAACTATTTGTCAGGCACAGGTATGCAAAAATAAATTTTATGACCGAAATAATAAGAAAAATATGAACAGTATTTTTTACACGAATTAAAATCCTTTTATAATAATTTGAATATTATAGATGGAAGCTTTACAACAAAAGACTTCAGAAGTAGAACTCTTAAGGGAAAAAGTTACTACTCTGGAGCTAACGGTTGCCAGTGAGTCTGAAGAAAAAGGACAATATGAGGTAAACCATTTCCATTATAATTTTATGGAATTGATTTTTTAATTCTGGAGTTTTTCATTAAGATAATTATTTAACCATCTAATTTAATAATAATTAATCTTCAGGAAAAATTAGAAAAAATGAGGCAGAATGTAAATAAATTAGAAAATGAAAAGCGAAGCCTGCAGGAAGAACTTGGTAAGACCGAAGCTAGAACAACTAAATTGGAATTACAGCGTATGTCTCTTGAAGGAGATCTTCAAAGGTTACAGATGATTCTGCAAGAAAAAGACGCAAATATACAGGCAATACTTATTGTCTTTACACATCATTATTCAATTCGTGAATTCTCAAATTAATTTTTAATAATGAATATTTATTTTAAAAACAGAAACTTCAAGATAGATTGGAGGCACAAACTCGTACAATAACAACTTTAGAAGAACGTTGTGGCTCATTAAATTCGACAATAGAAAAATTAAATCTAACTCTGCAAAGATCGTCGAATACGGAAAGTGATTTGAGAAACGAAATTAGTTCTTTGCAGAGAAACCTAATGGAAATTAGCGTAGCTTCGCAAAGCAATAATGAGAAACTTAAACAAGTACGTGTGGAATTTAACAATTATAATATTTTTAAAACGCATTTTTTCTTAATGAACTATGGGAAATAATTAAGAATAAATGTTTAATTTCAGTTACAGAAACAGGTATCAAATCTCGAAAATGAACGTCGCATTTTAACTGAGCGACTGGAATCTGCTCAACAAGCCATTAACGACCTAAGGCGCGTTAATCAAACCCTGGGGGATCAAAATGCGAGACTACAAAATGAAATATCAAATAACGAGGTGGTTCGATCTGGACTCGAGGCACAATTAAGATTATCGAGTTGGCCTCACGAGGAGAGGACTAATAAAGAAGAAGAACTGGTGCGACAACTTCAATCTGCTCAAAGAGATCGAAGTGAATTAAAAGGAAAAGTTGATGCTTTAAACGATAAGGTAAATTGCCAAAGGAATTCTAAACCTAAGGTGGCCATTACAATAACGTTTTCCAGTAGTTTGGAAAATCCTAGACCATTCAAATTTTAGAAAAACGTAGTTGGAGTATAAAGAGCTGATTTATTTTTTCTAATTAGGTGAAACTTTTGGAAGTTGACAAACGCAATTTAGAGCGACAGTTAACATCAATGAGACCTGGGAATGTTCGTAGTAAGAGTTACGAACGACCTGAAAAGGCTCATATTGAGTTATTGGGATCAAATACTACAATTGAAAGTTTAGAGCAAGAAAACAGAGAATTGCGGCTTAAGATCCGAAGATTGGAAACGCAGTTGGCTGAGAAAGAAGCTGAACTGATGCGAATAAAATCTTTAAATATTCATTCGCATTCATCCCTAGAATTATCTCGAGGTAGAACCAGTGAATTAGAAAGGCTTAGGGCTGCCCAATTGCAAGCAGAAAAGTTATTGGAGGCTAGGGAACAGAGTCATCGTCAGCAAGTTCTGCGACTAGAGAATCAGGTAAATTATTTCACAGTTTATGTCGTTTCTTCAATAAACACAATTCACAAAGATGCAGGAAAAAGAGGCAACCTTCAAAACGTCTTTCTCCATTTTCTTTTAGTAAGATATTTCTATTACAGATTCAGTTGCTCAGAGATCAACTAAATCAGGAAATCAAACGTCGTCAATTATATGTTTATCGCAGCACTAAAGCAGGTCGAGAGATGCAACAATTAAGACAAGCATTGGGAGATTCTTTGAGAACAGTAGCTCAAGATCCGTCTGTAGACGCTGTTTTATTGGAACACGAGGCTCGAAAATTAGATTCGACTCTTACGAGCACTGCCAGTTTACCGCCTTCATTAGTTCTTCCTACTGTTTCTTCATACGATATGAAATCTTCATCTCCATCACACTTAAAGTAATTCGAAAGAAGAGCCTGACTACCACAAAAATAATTCATTCTTTCAACATACCATAAAAAATACGTTTATAGTTCCTTAGATCGATCAGATCTCATTTTTTATAAATTTTTTTACATCTTGATCTCATGGAAATACCTCTCGAAAAAACAGTATTTATTTTTAGTTTTTAATTTTATATACGAACTCATGAGTACCTTTGAAACTGGTTTCTCTAATTTTTATACATTTTTCTAATGTTTTGTGATAACTATCCTTGCATTTCTTTAAGGATGATTTTATCAATCAAGTTTTCTAGAAACTAGAAATATTTCTCTGAAAGTAATCAATTTTGTATTTTTGCTTCAAACTTTTGTATACCAGAATACTTAGGATCAAACAATTTAATAAGGTTTTAATATTTACTTTTTTTATGTATTCATTTTTTTTTATTTTAAGTTTTTTTAACAACAAATCGAAATATGACTCGATTATGAAAAATGCGACCTTCGTGAATTCCGTCCATATTTATTCTACCAGTTTGACGAAAGTGATATCTAGTTATTTTAAATAAAATAAATATTTGTGTTGTGGAAGGACAGAGAAACCTTTAAAGTATGTCGAAAATGGTAAAAATGCTTTGTTTAGTCTCACCATGAGACCAAAATGAACTACCTAACAAGAGCAGTCTAGAAAAATGCTTCTAGGGTTTACTATATTGGCGACCGGTGAAAATTGACACGATGTAAATTATAGAGAAAAGAGATAGGAGTTGCAAACGTAGATGGCAGAAAGTGGATTGTGTCAGTTCTCTATCATTGAGAATATAGACATGCAGTCCAGCTGTATTATCCGCACTTAATTTCCGATACCGACAGATCCACAGATTAATAATCTAATAACAGTATATCAATAATTTATTTATTAGTTCTTATTGTAAATTTATGTGCAAATTACGATTTAGTTCGTTAATATATTTAATATAAAGATTAATTATATTGTCAGATCACATAAAAAATTTTAAGTAGAACTGGAAGAAATTATGGTCAAAATGATTTAATTGTCATTGATTGAACATTAAACATTTTGAAATATATTTTTAAACAGTTCGTGACTTTAAATTAGTCACATGACAAAACAACTATATGCGTATTCTTCAATGCAATTTGTTAGTGCACCGCAATGCAGCGCGAAATCGAAGATAGTGCAATAGTTTTAAAAAAAAGTATCGCTGTTTTTTGCGATTATAATGTGGATAGCGAATATACACTGTTCCTCGTGTATTTTTACCTGAGTACAAAAATTACATAAAATGGTATCTATAATCGACGTATTTAAATTGTTTTCCATCATTTGTGTTACATCGATTAATGTAAGACGCATCCAAACACAATTCAAAAGAAAAAATTAATATACTGTATGAGCTACCGCACATTTCTGGTTTTATTATTTCAATCATGGTGACTAGTGTTTTGGAACTTGCATTGCAATTTGTGTGAGATGAAATTAATCTTTTCTTTAAAAAGCACTAGACTAAAAAAGTTTTAAGAGAAAGAAAAATTTGACAAATTTCTATAAAACATTAAAATGTTTATGTTAACAATTTTAAACCAATGAGTAAGATTTGGGATGAGCGACAGAACTTATTTTTATGGTGTGCGAAATTCTACATTATATTACATTATATTGATTTTACAACATAATTTAATCAATTGGCTTCCGTTTTTACCGATGATTCGGTAATATCAGAAAACAAAGCCTTCATTTTTCCTTCTTTTCCTTGAATTTCAGTCCACTCTTTTTTGTTTCTTGCGAATAGAGGCACATTTAATTTAGAATATATTACTCTTCCAGACTTAGTAGTACGAAGAGATTCTCCTACTTTTGCCAGTTCTTCCATAATGACCATTCTTTGATTATCCTTCGCCTTTTCCCAAATTTTGTCCAAGCTTCTAGAGCCATGAGTACTGGAAGCTAACTGGAACCAATAACCTTGCAACTTCTTTGCCAGTTTTTCTCTGCTTTTTTCTCCAACGTATTCACTATCCATAAAAGCATCTACAATCCGACTGCCTTTTGTATCTCCAAATAAAAATACCAGATCCTCACAGTCAGCCGCTAAGAGGGAATTAACGATTTTAATCGGCTTATTGAAATTCAGTATTGCCTGGAGGATGAGACTACCATGTAACTGAAGAGAAATTTCTTTTTTCTCCTTCCTAGCTTCTTGTAATTTTTCATAAGTTGCAAGACTCACAATGAGACGAGCTATGTGAATTTGTTTTTCAGACTCTTCACAGTGTAAGCTTTTTGAAATTGTGTTGATGAAAGGTCCTTGCTTTGAATGTAACCTGGAACAAGCATTGGCCAAACTAACTAATACTCCGGTGTAACCTTTCTGCAGAATCGAATCAAAATGATTTGCTATCTCCTCGAAGATCTCTTCGAAAACTTCTTTTGTACTGCAGTAGTCAAGTAATCTTTGAACGCAAAAGTTTGCACTTTTCATAAGACTTAGTTGTCCTAATTTGTTGGCGAAAAACTTTTCATAAATTTTACTGAAAGTTTTCGGATCTGAGACTGAAAGACAGCCTTCAATTAATCTAGCTGATGATTCCACCTCAAGGTAGTTTATTATTCTTGACTCATCATTCGAGACGAAAGACTCTGTTATAATTTTAATGATGATTGTAGAACATAATTCAGGGTCGATATCTTTTAAGGAATAGAGGACAGACTGTAGAAGTCCTGACGTGAGTTCGTCGTGTCCGAATTCCAGAAACTGCGGCCATCTGCAAAGAAAAGCTTTATAGTTACAAGTTATAAAACCATTATTGTAAAGTATATAATAATATCCTCACCTATACATTCTTTGACAACTTTCTAAAAGTAAATCGGTAAAACTCTGAGCAACTTTTCGCCTGGACTCCAAACATGGCCCAGATTTTCTTTTATTCTGATCTTCAGGTTTATCAATTAATCCTCCCAAGCATTCAATAACCGTTCTGAGGACATGATTAGCGTACGTATCCCAGACAAATTCTTCCATATTATTTATCATATACTTACACATCTTCAAGGCCATTTCTTTATATTGATCAAGCTCCTCTTCTTTTACTTCAACAACATTCGTGTTTTTTGACTTAAGGGAATCTTTTGTTCTATTACCTCGATCAGCGCAAACACAAATTAATTTTTGCAAAACATGACTTGCAAATTTATCACTACACATAGGTCTTAAATCGTCCTTAAAAGAATCTAAAATTCTTTGAATTGACTCGAAATCCACGAATTGCATGAGAGATTCCAGGACCCTAGATCCAACCTGATTTCGCGCATAATTAACTTCCTGGCCTATAGTTTGTTCGTAAACATTATTTGCGAAAACTAATTTTTCATCCATGGTAGGAAATTCAGTTCTTATCATTTCAGAAACACGTATCATATATTGATACGAATCAGATTCCAGCTCACCAGCATAACGTCTACTTCTTGCCATTTTTTTCGCCATTTGGTTAAAAGATCTCTTTTTCTTCCGCTTCATGGTCTTCTTGACACTTTCGTCTTCATTTTCTGACACTTTGGATTCCATTATCACGGATGCTCCAGTAAAATATTTAATATTTTCCTGGATGTCGTTTGGATCGTTCACTTACAAGTTTTTATTTTGTGGTTTGATACATAACCTATAAAAACACGTGCGAAACAGCTGATGTAGCTATGACATATGTTCTATCTCTTTCATGAAAGGGACAAACCGGACATAAGGCGCATACACGCATTGTCTCGTATGTTGCGTATTAATGCATGTATTAATAGGAATACAAAGAAATTAAATAAGTTAATGTTTATATAAATATATGCTCTTATATAAATATATCAATTAAGTTTAAGATAGAGTTGGGATTTTACAGCGGTAATTTACATATAGTAAAGAAAGGAAAAAACTAAGCGTGAAACAGCTAAGTAAATCTATTTTGAAACTAGTTTAGAATTTTGTATTGTTAGTACACATTTTTTGAATAAGTTTTTTGAATAAGTTGCAAGTTATAATTTCCCGGTCTCTTTTAAGAGTTACGCCTCGAAGAATTAGCCAATCATCGTCGTTCGCGTATTTCCGACGTAAGCGGTTCGTAACACTAAACATGCGCGATATCTAAGGGTGCCGTCCAATGTTGGCGGAAAATGCAAAGCAGAAAACGAACAGCCAATTACAGAACATCTTTAAGAAGAAAGAAATCTTAAGCTTTTCGGTAAATGGGTGTTTGTTTTCTGCTTTACATTTTGCGCCCAAATGGGACGGCACCTTGATAATCAGTTGACGCAAGGAAGTTCAAAAGTTGATAAGCGCCAGTTTTGAAATTTTACAGGAGCGCACAGTGGTCTTAAATCCCAAAAAGCTGGCCAAAAGTCGAAAAATGAAGTTTTTTTGTTAGGAATTTTAGGTTGTAGGATCATTAGCAGTGTATTTTGTAATATTATCAGTGAATATATGCATGAACAATCGAAAAATCTAGCGATTTTCCATCAGCGTAATGGATTCTACTCTCGAAGGTATGTTTCCTTCGATAATATTTCTCAAAGTTGGATGTGAGTGTGCAAGAATTTTCTTTGTTAATGTTAATTACGTGAAAGTGCAGAAAAGTTGTAATCGTACGATAACTTTTATGTTGATCAAAACTTTATTGTTCTAGAGTGTTCCGTTAAAAATCTTAAACCTTAAATCTTAAATCCTGATTGTGAGAAAGAAAATGTCACGGGAGATCATGTCGAGATTTCGGATGATGATAAAGATGATGATTCTAGTGAATAGTATAATTTTTCTAACGATCTCGTCAAACCCTAGTGAATCGCGAAAAATGTTGTTTACGTTAATATAGTTGGGACTACGTAATAAAAAATTTCTGCAACAGATACTTTGTGTAATCAATATACCTTAATGAAATCGCGAAAATGTCTAGGTATATGACAATGACTCTTTTAAATTTCTAAATTGATGAATCAGATTCATCATTAGCGACAAAAGAAAAGTAAGGATGCAAAAAAATAAATAAATTTAGTGAATCATCCACGTTTTTGAATTTTTTTCGAATACAGTAAGCCATTTCGAATCTGCAATTTTATGTTCCGAAAAACTAATATTGGATTCGTAATTAAAGACCCTACAAATCCCTGAATAATCGATTTTTTTTTTTAATAATATCAAAATTTTTGGAATTTCTTCTACATTTTGTATCATCTATTTTGTTTTCCCATAAAAGAATATCAGATTCATCATCAGTGATCTCGAAAACCCCTGAGTTCTTGATTTCGTTTGAAAAAATTCGAAATTAATGCAATTTTTCCGCAATTTTGTATCGGCCATTTTGATTATATCAAAAACGATATCATATTTGAAATCAGCGACCCCAAAAACCCCCAAGTAACCAACATTTTTTCCAAATAATGACATTTCGACTTTTGGCCAGCTTTTTGGGATTTGTGACTACTGTGGAGCGCAGGAAAACGTTCGTATTTCGGTTTATATCATTATAAATTTCAATCGATGCATAGAATAAGTAGTAATCCATCATGTTCGTGCTGTCCTAAAGTTTTAGACATGAATGTGTTGTTATAAAGATACACGCGATTAAGTTATTTCCAATGATAACTCCACAGCTGGTGTTGGCAGTTAAAAACTTGATATCTCCAAAAGTCTGTTTATTATTCAATCAGGAATTTAATTAATCGATAATTCCAATGATTGGTCAATTGATTGATCATGCAGAAATCAGATTGATAGATTAATCAGGATTGTGATTTAACGAAAACCCATTTTCGAATTGCTTCGCTGTTATTAGGATTAGGCAATCAATGAAAGCGGCTACAAGTGTACCCTATTGAAAAACTTGACGTAAAAAACGACGTCAAAAATGACATAAAAAACGACGTCAAAAATTACGACAAAAATGACGTAAAAAACGACGTCAAAAATCACGTAAAAAACGAGGTTAAAAATTGGGACAGTTTTTTACGTCATTTTTGTCGTCGTTTTTTATGTCATTTTTGACGTACTTTTTTGTCTTTAAGAAGCCTTACATTTCCTATTAAATTTTTGTGACTCCTTTACGAAATGCCCATTCCACTTTGAAATAAATTATTTTATTATACAATAGTTCTTTTACTTTTAAGCATTTCTCAATTACGATATCCAATGAACGACCGAATATAAATTGTTAAGGCTTCTTAAAGTCGAAAAAGTACGTAAAAAACGTCGTCAAAAATAACATAAAAAATGACGTAAAAAACTAACCCAATTTTTGACATCGTTTTTTACTTAATTTTTGACGTCGTTTTTTATGTCATTTTTAACGTCGTTTTTGACGTACTTTTTTGTCTTTAAGAAGCCTTAACAATTTATATTCGGTCGTTCATTGGGTATCGTAATTGAGAAATGCTTATCAGTAAAAGAACTATTGTATAATAAAATAATTTATTTCAAAGTACGTCAAAAACGACGTCAAAAATGACAAAAAACGACGTCAAAAATGACGTAAAAAACTGTCCCAATTTTTGACCTCGTTTTTTACGTCATTTTTGACGTCGTTTTTTACGCCATTTTTTGCGTCATTTTTTACGTTATTTTTTACGTCAAGTTTTTCAATAGGGTAGTAATGATCCGCCAACACTACTTACATGCAATTTTGTGATTTTTTTACTTTCGCACTACTTCTTTTAACGCAAAATGGAGCGCGCGTCATTCGGAGTCTCATTTGTCCCCAGAAGCTGGCCCGAGGGCCCGAAAAACATTGAACGCCCAAAGACTCAACAGGCACTTGTCAAGTTTTGAACTTCCGATACCAGTTGGGTTATCAAAAGTGCGAAATGGACCATTCTGTTTTGTACATTAAAACACGATAAAAAATCGGCAATAATTGTCCCGTGTTGGCGATTGATTGTAGATCACAAAAATGAAAAAAAATCGATTTTGAAAAAATGTCGCTTATCACCTTTTGAACTTCTATGCTCTAGTTTATAAACTGACGCCGCACTTTAAATTTTCAAGGCCAAAGAGCCTAAACACAAATCTTGACACAAAGTATGTACTGGTAAAGTTTTGGTGGTTTCTGGAAGGATTATGACCTTGTGGTAAATGCCCATAGTTGATTTCGCAAAACATATTTCAAAATTTCAAATTTAGTCTTGCTGGAATGCACGGTATTGCCAGGTATAGCTTTTTTATACGGAACTATATCAAACAGATGGAAAATAATCTTATTTTTAAATTTCTGCACTAAAGCATTTTTTTTTAAAATGTCATTAGTGGAAATAATATCCACACTAATATTATTTAGAAAAATGTTTCTTTTTATTGAAGAAATTACAAAATAATCTTAGTTTTTTATAGTCCCATACATCTGTAATAACAGCAATAATAACATATCCCTCAGAATTCAATGAAGTAATTTACGGGCATGTAATACTTGAAAAATTAGGAATTTTTATTTATTTTACGTTTATACATGTTTACGTCTGAAGCAAATGAAATTTTGTTTTAAAAATTTAGAAAAAGGTAAAGCAGATAAAAATGCATGTAGACTGTTTTTATTTTGGATGATGAAAAGTTTAGTTTGAATAAAATTTTGAACTAAACAATCCAATTTAAAAATCTATAATAATCATATAGAAATTGAACCTTGTTGCTCACATGAATTTGCAAACTTCCTAAGTATCAGATGCCTTTAATATTTTGTAATATTTTTATCTGAAACTGGCGATGTATATCAACTTTGTATCTACAACGTGACGAAGATTCATACAAATCGTTTACCCTATTTGGAAAAAAAATAAAATCTTTCCTGGACTCGAATTTTTCAGAGTTAATTATGATGATAATCTATTTTGCAAAATTTGAAGTTTCTGTAAATGTATAAACCTTAAGATAGAAGGAAAAGAAATTCTTCAGATCATTAAACTCAAATTTCTTTAAAAAAAAAGAATTTTATTTCATCGTCCACCAAGACGCCATTATTTATATTTTTGAGCTTAGTCGGGAAATATTCACCTTTCATTTATAATGAAAAACGTATCTCCCTCCTATTAATTCTCGGCATATAAAACATTAATAATTTTATTACTCTGCCATGCCAGCGGAAAGGTCCACTTAAAAATTTGTATCTTTTTTAATCTACAAAGGCTCTGGAATATGTTTTGAAAAATTGATAAATTATCTTTTGAAAAAAATGTGAATCCTTGAAGCCTAAACAGTTCCAGTGGTCATGGCAGTTTTTAAACTTAAATATAAGAGATGTTGTACAATGTTTTAAAAAGCGTTTTACATTCGTTTTGAGACGAACAATTCTCTTAAACATTTTCATTTGAACTATTAGAAAAAAGAATAGACTGTTACTCATTAATCTAAACATTCCAATCTTTTTTCCTGTATTAAATATACAATCTATGCGAATGGCTAGGTACTAAGTATCAAGGTTTAATAGTAGTCTATACCCTTTTCGACTTTCTTATCACTACAACCCTATCACGATTAAAAAAAAAGTAATAATAATTTACATTCAAAATTTCTTGTAACAACAAAGTATGGCCAGCCCGCAACGTTGAATAGGGCAACGGTATTTGGTGAAGGGTCGAAGTATATTAGAATTCTTTTTACGTATGCTTCTTTTCTTAAATTAGCATCCATTAATTTTATTTATTCTTTTTACTTTTATATCACTTGCACGCGCAGTACTGCGGATCGTACTGTAAACAATTGACGGAAATCGTGGCGACGCGCTCTATGGAACAGCTTGGTTCGATTTCGAGAGTCATCAGAGAAAAGAAGAACTCGCAAGAGACTTCTTTGGAACTCACTAGCCATGTTGTTCGATTAAATTCGAACGCAGTATTATAATTTTCACACACTTTCGACATCTCTCTTCAATTTAATTACAAATAAAATTCCATTCCAAAAATGCTTTTAGCTAAAACCTTATTCAATTTTAATCTTTCAAATTTAGAATTAGAATCGTTAAATTCGACATTGAAGTTTCATTTTAGGAAGAAGAGACGTAGAGACAGCCAGCTTCACTCCATTGAGATCAATCCAAAGTCGTTGGACAAAATCTAAGTACTACTAAAGGTACACGTCTTCTTCCTGCCTATTTTCAAGTTGAGAATTTTTTGGCAAATGCGTCAAGTGTTCAGCGGACGAAAGAAATGGAGACTCAAGAAAAAAACCAAAATCACATTAAACAGCTCCATATTCTTCACTGGACGGAGAATCGTCGCTGGGAGGAGGTTTGGGAGCTCTTGAAAGTCTCGAAGGTCTGTGGTGATGTAAGGTTGGCGCAGGTCTTTTCGGAGGAGGTGGAGGATGAGCTCCATAGGAAGTATCGTCTCCTTCCTCGCTGCTTGGCGACGGAGAAGGCGCTCTGTCTTCCTGTTCCTGCAGGAGTTGTCGAAACTCTTGTATCGATTCGTTCAGTGACCAGAGTTGAGAAAGCAGTGAAAGATCCAGTTGTCGGAGACCAAACTAGAAAATAAATTTCAAATGTTAAAGGTTGAAATTCTCTTTTAATTTAGATGCACGAAAATTGCGAGTTAACTTTTAATTAAATCTTGTTGATGTTAGTCTGAAATCAAACTTGTGTGAAACAATAGTTCATTAAATTAAAATTACTGCAACGATAAAAATGGTTTTACAGCAAAAATAGAGATTAAAAAGAGTTGATTGAATTATCAGCAGCGAAATGCCTAAATTATTGAGTAATGCGCGCTTTAAGTAGTCTTATCACGTTATTAATATTGAAAGCACACACTTCTGGAATTTTTTATGCTAACAACCTATTCATGAGACTTTTGTGAATTACAGAAACGACTGGCCACTTCTTAATTGAAAAAGACCGGTAATTACCAAATAAGCGAATAAAGGAATAAATAATTGTTTGAACCCTGAAAAGAAATTATTGAATCAAATTAATTCAAAAAATAATAATTCCGGAAATGAAGATATTAAAGAAGCAGTGTCTATCACAATTAAGAGAAATTAAAGAGTATTTGTAAACTTCAACTTTTCGATTAGAGAACCAAGTTATGCAAGACTAGTCTTACATAAAAACGAACATCTCTTTATACAGATTCTCCTGGTAAGATTAAAAACTAAGATTTCTGCGGTTTCCTCTTCCGATTTCCTTTCTAGACACTCTATTAGAATTCCATTAAATTCTGGTTGGATTGTCAGACTTAAAATTGGTCCCTGAACTAAAAAAGTCTCGTGTTTCTAGATGACGAGTGCCTTACAACTCTTCTTCTCTTTGGCGAAACGTTCACTTTTTCCAGTTTCATCAACGTAAAACACCGACTCATGATTTACGACTAAAATAATGCAACCGCCTAACATTTTTAAGCAGGTCTCTGTTGATCGTGGGAATGCATAGAGGGAACGAAGTGAGCGTAAAATGAGAATTAGAATGAGTCAGAGAGAAAGAGATAGATAGATAGATAGATAGAGTTGGAAGGTATAGTAAAATCGTGAAAACATACTGCGAAGTTAGAAAAACTAAAGGCTTCAAGAGGAAGAAGAGAGAAAAGGAAGGGGCACTGCGAAGGAAAGGTAAAGAGGGAGAGAGTGGCACGAACTGAAGGGTCACGCCTGAGGGAATGCAGCGTGGGAGCGGCTAAGGTAGTCTGTTCATGTCTGGTTTACCTATCGGTCTATTATATTATTCGCCTGACTTTGAAATCAAGAGAGTAAAGTAAGCCTTTCTGAACGATTTCATCGTGACGCGCTCCAGTTACATTTGAAAGATGCATGGCAAAAGCAAAACATGTTCTCTCCAGGAGGAATTAGTACCAGTCGTGCGTATGTAATTCTAGATCCAAAAAAGATAAGCAATAAATTAAATCAGCATTATCGTCATTTATAAATCATCTATTCTAGAAAGGCTTCGATCATAAAAATATTTTTAATTGTAGGGACCCTCTTTTTTTAACTCAAATGTTCTTTTTAAAAATTCCTCGATATTTTTTCAAAGGGATTTTTGAAATCTAATGATGGAATTAAAATTTCTGTGTGACCGTTTTCATCGACGAAAATCATTCCCGGTCATCGAAAATTTTTTCCCGGGCATTAAAAAAATAATTTCCAATGAATAACAGTTGATACAATGGGTTTTTAAAGTTTTAAAATATTTTTTATTTAATATTCTGAAATGAAATATCTCCTAGTATACCGAAATCACGAAATCATACGAAATGGACAATTGTTAAGTTCGCTGTCACAGTCGAGAAGGAAAAAATCTCCTACTCCAATGGGCATAATATAATATATAAGTAAATCACTTTATGTAAAACATTTAAAAGAAATTAAAATCGTTTTTTATTAAAATTTTTTAAAAATTCCCGGTCATTTCCTGGTCCAACGGCCACCCTGAATTTAATAAGGCAATATATTCTGAAAAAAAATCTCGTATTATAAATGAGTTAAGGTTGAGGCAAGAAATAACGCGGTTCTGGAGGATTAATGCTTTACTAGAAAGTTTTTAAAAAGTACGAAAAAAGGATTTTGATTTGAAATAAATTTCGAATCAAAATCTATAGACCCTACAATAGTTGAGGATCTCTCTGATGATCTTTTATTTTCTTTTTCCGAGTGACATAAATATTCACCGAGCTCCACAGTGCGCCTACGCATCTATTAAAGTTAACTAATCGACAGTTTGTGAAAAGCGGATACGGAAGACATGAGAAAAGGGAATCACGATTGACGAGGTCGAACGAAAATAACGCAATCTGGTACTATATAAAGAAGCGATTCCACTCTTGACGAAACTTTCCATTCTAGATGCTTGGAAAGATCATTGCTTGCAGAGAAATTGGAGAATCTAACTCGAATTTCACAAAAAAACTTGAGCGGCATACCTGTCTGCATTCGCGAATGGTTATTTCTCAGATTACCAAGCCTAATGAAAATTCCAAGTTTAAGGGCTAACACAATTTCAAATACGGAATATATAATACAAATTGATTTACACCAAAAAACTAATTAATAGACTTCCCACTGAATTTATGCATCCATGTCGTCAAAGTACAAAGTACATATGCAGAGTTGCTAGCAAAACAGCTTTGTTATTCCAGACATGTGTATCCTTGATTCAGACACACTTTTCCAATACGTGTTCTACTTGCATTGTTAAAACATCACTTGTTAGATAAAGAGGATTTGGAGTGTTATTATTTTTAAATAAATTGAAGTTATATTTTATTTGAATTTTAGAAGAAATAATTAAGCTTTTGTAAGAAATACACGTTTCAAATAATTCAAATTTGAAAGACTTTATAATCAAAATTTCGGAGCTATAAAATTTGAAGAAACCTTTGAAGCTAGAAACTAAATCAGAAAGCTCCAAACAAGACATAATCAAAGTTATGAATCCTCCCAATTTGAAAGAGGGTCCAAAATTATTGATAAAATCAATAACAATATTTTACGCCTGAGGTGAAATTATGAAGTAATTTAACATTAAAGAAAGGTGGAATTCTTAATGTTGGATGAATCGTTCAGACTATTAGTAATAATATATATCAAATTAATAAAAAAAAAAACTTAACGTTTCGCATGCCTCTCTGGTAGCATTTTCAGGAGAATCTATATAAAAATATCATAATTATGTTTGTAAAATAACAATATAAATAATTAAACTTGAGTCATATAAAAAATATGTTACAGTTACCTTGGTCTAAAAATAATAACATTTGCAAACTTTATCAATTATTGTCCACAGTCAGTAGTCACATCACTATTCAATGCCCGGCTCGACTAATGGGGGACGACGCTTAAACTGGACAGTACTTTCCCGATAATCAATAAAAAGTCGAAATACATAAAAATCCGAAATAAAAAATGTATGCTTGCTCTTCGCGTCGAGGTGCATCTTTTTCTTATTTGAAATTTTTTTATTCGCCAAATAATTTCGAGACAAAAATTAAAAAACGTCGTTTTTGCATTGATCAAAAATGAATGTTTTTTAAAATATAACTCGCGATTACTCGCTCAATTCACAATGAAATGATTCGAAACATTCACCATTATAAAAATGAATTTATTCACACAAATCTGACTTGTATTTCGTACAATAATTTATACATAATTTACATGAATGCAGCATAGTATTAGCCATGTTTTTGTATTTTGATACTCAGTATATTATTTCCAGTATTAACATTTATATTATTCATATGAGTTTTATTCTCTTCAAGTTTCGGAGGCCCTGAGTTTATTATTAAATATTTTATAAACAATAGTGATTTTTATTGTTTTTTAAGACTCGACGGCTCCGCTAGAATCAGCGAAATAAAATGGTGAATGTTTCGAATTATTTCATTGTGAATTGAGCGAGTAATCGTGAGTTATATTTTAAAAAACATTGATTTTTGATCTATGCAAAAACGACATTTTTTAATTTTTATCTCGAAAACTATTTGTCGAATAAAAAAATTTCAAATAAGAAAAAGATGCACCTCGACGCGAAGAGCAATCACATATTTTTTATTTCGAATTTTTATTGATTATCGGGAAAGTACTGTCCAGTTCAAGCGTCGCGTCCCCTTATTCGATCCGGACATTGAATTATTCATAATTAAAATTTGAATATAGTGTCATCAAAACGAAGTCAATTATAAAATAAGAAATTTAAAAACATTATAAAATTTTTAAGTAGTCAAATATAAAATTAAATAAAATAGATATGGGAGCAAGAGAAACATTCTCTGCTCTCAAGTTAAAATTTAAATATTCATATTCTGGACTTACATTGACCCTTAATTAATAATTGAAGATATATGTTGATGTTGGTAATTGGCTTTAGGGTCCAAGGTTGATAAAAACTCAGAGTTTTACATAATCAGACGTTTCGGCTCTGATCGGAGCCCTCATCAGTGATTTATTCAAATCTAAAAATACAGAAAAAGGGTTTTGCTAACATAGGATATTTTGCATACAAAATTTTTTGTAAAAATTTAACAAGTAATTATAATTATGTTTTTACATGTAGGTAAATAAATTTTGATATTACTTTGAGGTAAATATTTCATTCACATAACCTAACAAACTAGATACCAGAAAGCATTTTTTGGAAGGTTGGAATTAAGTGTCTAAATATAAAAAATATTTTTAATTGACATTCGTGCATGGAATTGTAGATTGAAATTTTTGTGGTGTAGTTTTTAATATACATACATACACAACCACACACACACACACAGACACACACACATACATACATACATATATATATATATATATATATATATATATATATATATATATATATATATATATATATATATATATATATATATATATATATATATATATATATACACACATATATACACATACATACACATACACACATACATACACATATATACATACACATACACACACATATATACATATACACACATATACATCACGCATGCAATATATACACATATATATGTGCAATATACAATGTACATATACTATATAATATGCATACGTACATACACACATACATACATACATATGACATGCACATAACATTATATATACCACACATATAAAATATTTTCAAATTCTTTAAATATTATTTCTTTTGGTATGAAGTGCAATCTGTAAATTTTATTTAATTTAACATTTTTTTCTTTGGCATATTTTCCTTAGAAATTTGTCCGCTGTGATACTTTTTTAGCAAGAAGAACTGAAAAATTGATAGTTTTTTTGCAATGACTTAGAACATAAAGAGTCCGTAGAGTTATAAAAAAGGCTTTTTCCCAATCGTGGGTATAGACAATGAGGCTGCTTATTCGGAATGTACACAAAAAGGCCATAAATTTTCATATAATATTGCACATAAAGTTTTCTTTGGTTTGAGTCTAGATCTAAAATTACCTATGTAAATATTTCTTATGTGTAAAGCAATGAGAATAGCACTGTGTAAAATCCAGTTTTTTGGAAGTAAATTGCCGATTTTTTGGTTTGACAAGTAGATTTAAGAAAAAATATTGTAAAAAATTATAAGTTGTGTAAAGAAATTTAGATGCGATTGTACATAGAAAGAAAAAAAATTTTTTTACATAAATAAAGGTATGAAAAGACGTAGAGAGCCGCGAAAAAAATTCTAGGAGTAATTTTATCGAAATCTAATAGTAATGTCTTAGTGTTTAATGTGTAGTACTTTCAAATGTGTAGGTATGGTATTTTTTATTATTAAATTTGTGCACAATTCTATCCAAATTTTTAAATCCTATCACAGACTATATATAGAGTAAAAAAGGAGGACTAACCTTGATTAAAATTACGACTTTTTGTATAAATGTTATTATCCAGTTTTTTCTTTTTCCGTTTTTTGGGAAGACACATAACTTAGACTGCACACACCTCTCCCCTGGGAGGTTGACTCGTAAACTGAGTTATGTTTTGGTTTTTAGGCATGCATATTGGGATGAGAGTGGAGGGTAAGATTTTTTTCCCCTTTAGGGATTTTTTTGGAGAAAGAAAAGGATGTGCTGGAGGTGGCTGGACTGTTAGGACAATGAGAAGACCATAAATTGTAACCGGAGACATAAAGGTTTCGTCGGCATATTTTGAGTGTTTCCAGAAAGTATGTGTATTTATGTATTTCAGGACTTTCAGGATTTTTTAATATTATGAATTTTGAATGGAGTTAGGCTTGGTTGTTTAAGAGAGGGAGATAAAAAACTGATAAATTTTCTGTATCAGTCCTTTGATTTACAGAATGTGAAGTACTGGCTATGTGGGTCATTTCTAGAATCATGCGTTTTTTGTAGTTATCTGATCTGTCTATTATTGTGACTTCATCAAAATTAAATTTGTGATCTTGGTGCCATGCGTGTTTCGTTAGGGCAGTCCATTTTTCTGGAGGGTTAAAGACATCTTTTTTATGCTCATGGATTCTGGTTTTTAAGGGGCGTTTGGTCGTGCCTATATAAGTAGCTTTACAATCTGAGCAAGGTATATTGTAGACGACATCAGCGGCATCAAGCAACGGGATTGGGTCCTTGGCTGATTTGAAAAGGTGTGATAGGTCGTTAATATTACGGGGAGCTATTTTTATATTAAATGGTTTTAAGATACCCGAAATTTTTTCAGTGAGTCCTTGTACGTAAGGTAATGGTATGTACCTTGAAAGTTGACCCGCCGTGTTGGAGTGTGTGTCTGTGATTGTGTCGTTCTTGGGTGCTTTTTGTGTGTGTGCGTTTGTAACAGAGGCTTTTTTCGAGAGGTAATTTAGTCTTTTTTGAATCGTTGAATTGATGATTTTTCGTGGGTAATTATTTTTAATCAAAGTCATTTTTATTTTTTGAATGTTTTTTGTGTGAAAGCTTTTGTGTGCTAGAGTAATGCCTCTGTCGACTAAATTATTAATTATGTTGATTTTGTATTTGAGCGGGTGATGTGAATGAAAATTGAGAAGGCGGCCGGACCATGTTGGTTTCTGGTACCAGTCTATTTTTATGTTTTCTCCGTCTCGAATAACGAGAACATCAAGAAAACAGATTTTGTTTTCCGATTCTTCTTCTATTTTGAATTGTATTTTATGGTTATGGCTGTTGAATGTATTTTTTATTGTGTCGATTTCGTTGACTGGTACCGCTGTTAATATGTCGTCCACATATCTGAAATAAAATGGGACTTGAAATGGGAGAGAATCTATGCATTTCTTCTCGAGGTCGTCCATGACGATATCGGCGGCTATAGGAGAGAGTGGGGAACCCATTGGAAAACCAGATTTTTGTTTGAAGAACATACCCTGGAAATTGAATGCTGAGTTTGTGGAACATGTTCTGATACCTTTTTCAAATTGGTACCAGGGCATGTTAACGTGTGGTTGAATTTGGGACCACCTAGCCTTGATACCTTTCATAGCAAGACCAATTTGAACGTTGGTGAAAAGTGAAACAGCATCTAACGAAATGATTTTGTAACCAGATGGAATTTTGGTGTTTTTGACCTTTTCAATGAAATCAAAGCTGTTTTTAATTCGTGACATAGGAGGAGTTATGTTTTTTGAAATAATGTTATTGTAAAAGGATGCTAGATTATAGGTAGGGCTGCCACAGAAAGCAAATCAGCCAAGGACCCAATCCCGTTGCTTGATGCCGCTGATGTCGTCTACAATATACCTTGCTCAGATTGTAAAGCTATTTATATAGGCACGACCAAACGCCCCTTAAAAACCAGAATCCATGAGCATAAAAAAGATGTCTTTAACCCTCCAGAAAAATGGACTGCCCTAACGAAACACGCATGGCACCAAGATCACAAATTTAATTTTGATGAAGTCACAATAATAGACAGATCAGATAACTACAAAAAACGCATGATTCTAGAAATGACCCACATAGCCAGTACTTCACATTCTGTAAATCAAAGGACTGATACAGAAAATTTATCAGTTTTTTATCTCCCTCTCTTAAACAACCAAGCCTAACTCCATTCAAAATTCATAATATTAAAAAATCCTGAAAGTCCTGAAATACATAAATACACATACTTTCTGGAAACACTCAAAATATGCCGACGAAACCTTTATGTCTCCGGTTACAATTTATGGTCTTCTCATTGTCCTAACAGTCCAGCCACCTCCAGCACATCCTTTTCTTTCTCCAAAAAAATCCCTAAAGGGGAAAAAAATCTTACCCTCCACTCTCATCCCAATATGCATGCCTAAAAACCAAAACATAACTCAGTTTACGAGTCAACCTCCCAGGGGAGAGGTGTGTGCAGTCTAAGTTATGTGTCTTCCCAAAAAACGGAAAAAGAAAAACTGGATAATAACATTTATACAAAAAGTCGTAATTTTAATCAAGGTTAGTCCTCCTTTTTTACTCTATATATAGTCTGTGATAGGATTTAAAAATTTGGATAGAATTGTGCACAAATTTAATAATAAAAAATACCATACCTACACATTTGAAAGTACTACACATTAAACACTAAGACATTACTATTAGATTTCGATAAAATTACTCCTAGAATTTTTTTCGCGGCTCTCTACGTCTTTTCATACCTTTATTTATGTAAAAAAATTTTTTTCTTTCTATGTACAATCGCATCTAAATTTCTTTACACAACTTATAATTTTTTACAATATTTTTTCTTAAATCTACTTGTCAAACCAAAAAATCGGCAATGTACTTCCAAAAAACTGGATTTTACACAGTGCTATTCTCATTGCTTTACACATAAGAAATATTTACATAGGTAATTTTAGATCTAGACTCAAACCAAAGAAAACTTTATGTGCAATATTATATGAAAATTTATGGCCTTTTTGTGTACATTCCGAATAAGCAGCCTCATTGTCTATACCCACGATTGGGAAAAAGCCTTTTTTATAACTCTACGGACTCTTTATGTTCTAAGTCATTGCAAAAAAACTATCAATTTTTCAGTTCTTCTTGCTAAAAAAGTATCACAGCGGACAAATTTCTAAGGAAAATATGCCAAAGAAAAAAATGTTAAATTAAATAAAATTTACAGATTGCACTTCATACCAAAAGAAATAATATTTAAAGAATTTGAAAATATTTTATATGTGTGGTATATATAATGTTATGTGCATGTCATATGTATATGTGTGTATGTACGTATGCATATTATATAGTATATGTACATTGTATATTGCACATATATATGTGTATATATTGCATGCGTGATGTATATGTGTGTATATGTATATATATGTATGTGTGTGTATGTATGTATACATATATGTGTGTGTGTGTGTGTATATATGTGTGTATATGTATATATATGTATATATGTGTATGTATATGCATGTGTGTGTGTCTGTGTGTGTGTGTGGTTGTGTGTGGTTGTGTATGTATGTATATTAAAAACTACACCACAAAAATTTCAATCTACAATTCCATGCACGAATGTCAATTAAAAATATTTTTTATATTTAGACACTTAATTCCAACCTTCCAAAAAATGCTTTCTGGTATCTAGTTTGTTAGGTTATGTGAATGAAATATTTACCTCAAAGTAATATCAAAATTTATTTACCTACATGTAAAAACATAATTATAATTACTTGTTAAATTTTTACAAAAAATTTTGTATGCAAAATATCCTATGTTAGCAAAACCCTTTTTCTGTATTTTTAGATTTGAATAAATCACTGATGAGGGCTCCGATCAGAGCCGAAACGTCTGATTATGTAAAACTCTGAGTTTTTATCAACCTTGGACCCTAAAGCCAATTACCAACATCAACATATATCTTCAATTAAAATTTAAAACTGACAATAGTAACTTATAAATAGCGACTAAGTGAAATTGTTGTGAATTATATTACAGAGAGCAACAATGATAAACAGAGATAAACGAATAATAATAAAAATCGAGAACTAATATTAATTTGAAATTGAAATAAAATTTTGAAAAATTAGTCTATATTGATTGTTAATTAATTGTTATTATTTATTTAATTGTTAAAATTTTTTATTTTTTAAAGAAAAAAGATCCAATAACATATTGTAGGATTTATTCAGATTTTCAATATCTGTAATTTTGTTAATACTATTAATGCCTGATTTCTTTTCTAAAAATTAGTTTCATGATGTAATTTCAAACTCAACTAATTAATTTAAAATCGTTTGCTAATAACATTATGATATTTTTCATTCAACTTAATAATATCAAAATGTTCCTATCTTCGAATTCCCAAGGGGCGTTTAGTTTGGCCTATATAACATTTTCCACATTTGCAATTAATTTTGTAATCTACGTTTTTTTTATCCATCCTATCTAATGGATCCTTACCCAATTTTATGAATTTACTCAATTTTGTACCACCGTGAAAGACAGTTCCCAATCCGAACTTATTAAGCAATCTTTTAATATTTTCAGAAATATTACCATAATATGGAAAATAAATAATTGGTTTTTGGAAAAGTTGTGAGTTAAGTCATCAATGACCTTTGAAATTGTCCAAGAAAAGCAAGTCAAAAACTGTCTAAATTATCCTGGTAGAATCCTTTATCTGAAAGTAAAATTGCCGGATCAACCAAGTTTTTAATAACCCTAATTTTTTGGTGTGTAGGGTGTTTAAAAAAAAATTTAGAAATCTACCAGAGTCCGTATCTTTACGATACCAATTAGTTATAATAAAATTATCGTGGTTTCTAACGTTGAGTTTTTTCAAAAATAAATTCATATATATTATTATTAAAGTCTGAACGATTCACCCAACATTAAGAATTCCACCTTTCTTTAATGTTAACTTACTCGAAAGAGGGTCTATATTGAAAATCTATAAACTAAAAGTAGAAAACTATTACTGGTTTGGAGAAAAGGGAAGGTAAATTTAGAAAACAAGTTGACAGTCACCATTTCTCTTCTGAGGATGGCCAACTGGGTGTCAAGGGTGGTGAGCTGTCTTCCAGGTGGTGAGGGTCTGGAGCCGGATTGGGTTACATTCGTCGGTGTTTTTATGCTTCTCAGAGCTTTACTCGATGATCTCGTCGGAGGTGGAGGTGGTTCACCTGCTTCCCCCCTTCCACTGTTGAGATTGAATCCACTGAGGCTTCGTGGCAAAGGCGGCAATCCTTGCAAAGAAGACATCGCTATCCTCTCAAGTATACTGCAACAGAAATATCGAGGCTGCATGAGATTACCGTTATACTCGTACGAAGTGGTCTGTTCGTTTCATTCAAATTAATTGCTCTTTCTCAGAAGGAAAAACAACTGAAACAATGAGTCATCCTGCTTAGCACGTTATCTCATTTTACGAGTATTTCGGTCTTATCGTCCTTCACTTCCGTTTGCTATTTCAAAAAATTGATCTTAAGCTATAGCCAGACAGAAACTGATTTAATGATTTTCAACAACAAAGATAAATATGATAATCGTATTATAGTTCATACATATGCTTGTTATGTTGACATTGGCACATTTCCTAGACGAACTTGCAGCCCGAAATACATGTCATTATTCTCAATGGAACATACTCCGAAGAAAAGTGGGGAAATGGTGTAAAATTACTTTGTTATTTTTGTCCTTCGAGAGTGAAGGGCGTTTTTAAGTTTAGCTTTAAGGTAGTTTGGCCATAAAAATTAGGCCTCAAGCAAAAATACATAATTTTGATTTAAAGAATAGCAATATTATTATTAAAGTGATTATTTAAAAGAGAAAAGATTATCTCCTATAAAAAAAATGAAAAATAATGTATTTAACAAATTTTATTTTTGCACGAACTTTTTTTTATTGCTTTTTACCAAATTTTTAAAAATGATGCGATTCCAATAAATCATGAATTATTTTTTCAGGGAAAATATTCTCTATGACTTCACTGTTTTTAATTTTTAAAAATGAGTCAATTATTATCAAATTCAACAATTTGATTATAAAAATTTTGTTTTGAAAAATTGGTTTTTAATGGATTCAGCCATTGAAGAATTTATTTTAAAAAAATGAAAACGATAAAATTGTGGAAAATCTTAACCCTGAAAAAATGATCCATAATTAATTAGAATCATAGCATTTTTTAAAATTTGGTAAAAAGCGATAAGAAAAAAAGTAACATTTGTTAAATACATTATTTTTCTATATTTCAAACTTTTTTCATAGGAAATGATCTTTTCTCTTTTAAATTATCCCTTGTATAATAATATTGCTATTCATGAAAGAAAAATTATGTATTTTTGCCTGGAGCCTAATTTTCGTTACCGAACTACCTTAAACCATGTTGTAATGTGCCACTTGTTCTTGGGAAAATATGCCTAGATCATGAATATTAATGCAGTTCATGCTAATCGTTTGTAAGATAATATTTAATAAAATATTTCATTGAAAAATAAAATTATTAAATTTGTTTTGATATGTAGTGCACAGTAGAAAATTTTTGCACAAGTCACTAAAGTAAAACTATAATATGAACCAGTATAAAAGTTCATATTGCTGTCTCACTTTACTCACTTCTGTGAGAACGTTCTTATTGTATATTATGTTACTAGAAAGGATTACATAAGTGTTATTCAGGTGTGCGCAAGAAAATAGTGAGAAATAGAGAAATTTCTCATGATTAATAAGTGAACGAATTCTCCTGTGACCTTTATTGATATATGTATATTAAACTTTACGAACTTTAAGTTGAAATCTAACAAATTTACAAATTATTTCTTTTACTTGCCCACAACTTAGAAAAAGATAAATTTTGATTATTCTAATTCCGTTAAAATTTTTTTTTTAAAAATGCCTACTTTTCATTATTTGTTATTTTTTTCTGAGTCGAATATTTTATCAAAATTTGCAATGGAATAAATCGTCAAAAATCCATATTAATGAAAAATCTCTAGAAAAAAATCCAATTTTTGTCCACTAATGGTTACAAGATGATGTTTACATCTGATAATGATGACCCAAAAGAATTTAGTCCAATGCAAATCTTTGATGACAACTCATTCTGACCCATGCGAAAGTTCCTCTCCGATCCCAAATTCGCAGTCGCCTTCTAACGATCAAGAACACACGTCACGTCCCCTTAAATCGCCGCTCTCCTTTGTCGCGTGGCGAAAGTCGTTTTACGCTGGTAACCGGCAAGTTGTACTCTCTCAGTGTATACCTGGAAAAATCGAGGTCACCGAACTCGACCTCGTCCTCGAGGTGGACGAATCCGTTGACACGATCGCTCGCTTCGTCTCCTGAGAGGGTAATCTGTGTGGAGGAGTAACGGACCCCGGCTTCTAGCCAGTCCTGGTGATGAATATTATCTCCGTCTTCATTGAAAGCAACGACTTTCCGCTCTGCTTCATCAACAACCACCACCGTCGTTCCGTCATCACTCAAAATAGTTTTATTTATCTCGCTACCGGTTTTATCATTCGTCATTGCACTATTCGACGATGATGAGTCGATCCTCGTTCTCGGCTTCAAAGGCGGTGCAGGTCGAGCCTCGTTACCAGCTCCCACCCCTAGCTTCGATTTTCCACCCTTGCTCTCTCTAATTCTAAATTCTCTCCTCTCCTTGCCCTGAACCAGATTATTCCTCGCAGGAACTGGTGGTCTTACCAAATTTGTTCGTTCTTGAGGCTTAGGAGCTTTAACCAAAGGCTTCTGACTCTTTTCCACACGGGAACCATCTACTAGATCTTTATTTTTGATTTTGGCATTCTCTCTTTCTGCGAGGCTCATTTTTTGAGAACGTAATCGAGGCCTTGAAGGGTCCAGGTTAATATCACCCAACCTGATCTCCTTTGGCCCTTCCGTGCCATCACCTTTCTCTAGGTTTTTTAGTCGACATTCCTCTACAAGTTCATAGATCTCGTTTTCGAGAAGGCTCTCAACACTTGGACGTCGACTCTGAGGAAGTGGGCACTTTATACTTTCTTCTTCCTCTGGACAAAATGTCTCGATAGATTCTTTTTGGGTAACATTTAGTTCTTGGGTTTTGGAATCTAATCTGGTAAGGGATTCTGGTTCTTTCTCATTTTTAAGCTCTTTTTCTGTTTTTGTTTCTGCCTCGAATTTTGATTCATTTTCGATTTTCAACTCCTTCTTCATTTCTCTACTTTTGGAATCAGATATTATAATAGATTTTGGTTCTTTTTCAACCTTCGATTCATCCTCCTTCACCTTTTCCTCTGAAGCTTCCTTGCCGGATTCGTAAACAAGAGTCCTTCCTGTACTTTTGTTTGAAACTTCCTGTTCTCCAGCCTTCCATGGTTTGGTATTAGGAGGAGGAGGCGCCTGCCTCGTGGGACAGGGAGGTCTAGGTGACCTTTTCAGGGCTTCAGCGACAACCTGTCTGCTTGGCCTCGGCGGCACTGGAGGAGGATGTGGTCTTTGGGTCGCTGCGAGCTGCATTCCGTGAGAAAGATAGCACTCATCAACAAATCCGACGGCAGGAGTTGAAAACACGGAGCTGCAAACGTTCTGCCTTTCGGAGGAGACATAAAACGCTTTTTTCACGACTCACTGCTTCTAGCCTTGTCGATCGCTCAACACCGAGGAACATAACGAAAGGAACCTTTATTCGAACTTTAGAAAACACAACATAATTCCACACTGATAAAGATTCACCATTCTAAAATCGTTATCTCACTTGATAAGAGCGACGTCATTATAATCACAATATTGGAATCTCATGTGTCTTTGTTTACCGTAAAAACCCAGATTAGTCACGTTTAATATCAAGCTGCTGCGCTTGTAAGGAGAACGGGCGATTTCTTAAGAGTTTATAGAAACTGAGTATCATTCAGATTTAGAGGAAAGCAGTCACTCAAATTAAAATGGTTTTGTTTTTGGCTTGAGTTGTTTTTTTGCAGTTAAAGGTCTTATTTTGGAGCAAGGAGACTTTTTCCAGGACTTTTGAGATTTTCACGTTTCCTTTTTTATTCGTGTTTTCACCCGGCCGAGTTTATCGCTCTCATTCTCGGTGGAGAGACCGACTTGAACTGACTTTACGATCCCACAAACATCCTTCGCGTTCGAGAGACCACGTGACCACCGAGCTCGCGTTCTCGGGCATCAGGTAGTCGCTACGGAGTGTGTTTCTCATTCCGGGATAGACGTGTGTGTAGGTGTGGGTGTAGGTGTGTATAGCTGTCAGTATCACCGTAGTATCGCGTGAGAGAGTAACCTGACGGAGAAGGGGAAGAGTCCCATTAGGTATCCCTGCCTTCTCTGCATGCTGGTTTTACATCCACCAGGATCGTGACGTGCAACAGTTGAACCCCGTTTCCGACTCTGGGTTTAATTTCTTAAAATTCAAGATTGATTTTCCATTTATTAATGTCTGTTAATATCTCTTTCCAGTTACAAAATAGATAAATTTCGACTAAAAATTATAAAGCATTTTAATATTTTAAACATTTTTCAATTGTCAATTTAAACTATAATTCTATCATATCTTTTGATTAAAATCTTCATCGCTTATTTTTATTATGAAAATTTGAAATAAAATGCTCAAATAATTTTTAAAACTCTCATTCGACTAAATGTTTGACAGTTTAACTCGGACCATAATTGAGATGATAAACCATATTGGAAATGGGAGGTTAATATACTATTAGTAAAAAAATACAACCTTAAATAAACTTTGACTTTATTATAATTTAAAGCACAAGAAAGGAAACGTCTAATCGGTACGAGTGACCTGCCAAGACTAAGAGAAAAATCATGGACAAAGACGCGTATGCGTTAGCCCTTACTCATATATATCTTAAAATAATTATCGCGATACGATAATTGAGTTAAACTAACCACTTTTATAGTCCCTTGAATTTTATGTTCATCGATTCATTTTTGCCGCCAAAAAATAATGTTATGGCGACACTTAAAACGTTAGAATGCGTCGTTCACGCTTCAACACGTGATTGTATCATTATGTTATTGTTGAGAAATGTAAATCTCCAACAAACCAATATCGTAGTCCTATTTTTCATACTTGTATGTTTTTAGTTTTGGTACTTATACGAAAAATTCAATTCACAATATTTTATAAATATTTTGGATTTTTTCTTCATCTGAGAAATAAAATTCAAGGAAATCTTGTTTTAAAACATTTAAAATCGTCTGTGCTTTAATGATATATTTTTCACCATTGAGTGTATTCTTCAAATTTTTAAATTTATTTTAAAATGCATTACATTTCTTCTTAATTTTAAAGCCAACCTTGAGAATCTGCATCATTTATCTAACGTTGCATAAGTGACTGATTGTATTCAGGATATCAAGTCTCTCAGGGAAAAGCGGCAAGTTCTTAAAACATACTGATTTTTACGTATTTCAAATAAACGTTAAAGAAAAATAACGTTAAAAAAATCAAAGCATTTTCCAATAGATTGACATAAAGCTTTTGTAAAATATATTTATATTTTAAAAAGCTATATTACAGAAAAATTCAGTAGAAAAAAATTAAGTTTGTTTGGAAAGATCAAAATGACTGGATGTTTGCAACTTAATGAAAGTTGAAGTCAATTACATGTTTTATTGTGTAATGCAATGTTGTTTTCTTCAGATATTGTCATTACGAGCAATCATGACGAAGCGATACGAAACATACAACATTGATAATACACGAAAAACGTAAAACAGTCTTATTTTATAAAATACTAATTCTTTCAATCAAAGATTTACGTAAACTTCTCTAAATATCACTTAATGATTTTAGTACTCTTCCAACAAAGTATACAATTTTAGACTAAACATAGAAATTGATTGTTTTAAGCATTAAATTTATCATTTTCTCAACTCTTAACATTTTAATCTCATGAACGATATTTACCAGCTTTGTAAAGCCTAAAATCAATCACGTTTCAAAGAAAACCAGTTTTTATCTATAGTTTAGAAAGAAAACCCGTTTTCCTATCGTAATTCCGAGCAGGTTATTAAATAGCAATGATATTTTAATTGACAATTTCGGGAAATTCCTGGACTGAGAGGCATGTATTGAAGACAAGGTGACGTAATTCAAAGGGAACGACTATTGCGATCGCTTCAAGATTTTTAAATAAGTAACTACGTCAATTTAATTTCTGATTACCATTTCAATTAAACCTTAATATTTGAAAATCAAGATTTTTCCCATTCATTCCTTTTTACTTTAAACAAGCAAAAGAATCCAGATTGGAGCAGAAGATAATGTTCTGTTGGCTTCGCAATCATTGGTTCATCAACAGCGGCGAGCCTCGTTCATAATTAGCATAGCGTTGATAATTACGAATTATACGCGACAATAATGGCACTCTTGTTAGTACGTGATTCAGGCTCTCAGTTTTTCAATTGAACTATAAAATGTCTTTCACTATGCATCTCATGTAAATTTTAGTGTTGAAAACCAAAAGTAATTCTACATTAGAGAAATATTTTCTCTTCATTTTAAAAACTTTTACTTCCTAAAATGCGAAATAATATTTTTTCATTTCAAACTCTATTAAATTCTAGATTTACAGTTTAAAAAATTTAATCTACTCGACAGATTTTATGTTTGATTAGGACCAACGTTCAATCCTTTTTATTGAACAAATTTTAAAAAGATCGCTGTCAGCGAAGTAAAATCATAAAAATTCAAATAAGGAGACACAGACGTACCGTTATGTTATGCGGTGACACCTGAAGGGTAATGTGTATGTCAACTACTCCTTGAATTTCCACTCTTGACGACACATTGGACAAAGATGACTCGCTTGTTGAGAGTGTAACCACTTCATGATGCAGTGAATGTGGAAACAATGGGAGCACTGGCCCCAGACTGAAACATTATCAAAATGCTTACTTCCGGGAGATGTTAAATTAAAATAGTCATCACGCATCGGGATACCTGGCTCCCGGTTTGCCAACAAACGCAAAGCCACGTCCGTCGCTTATGCCCACGGATACATGTTGACATTTGTATTTGAGTGTCCGTGTGCAGAAGCGAGGGGAGGTCGAAAACAATCCACACTATCCAGTACGAAGGGTCGGATGTCAGATCGATATTTTACTTCCAATTGCGCAGATGCAATTTTCATTCAGGCTACTGTGCCATAACGAGGTTTTATTATTTTTTAATGAAAATTAACAATTTTAGTCCTCGTGATTGAGTATTCGGATTCTACAAGATAATTTTTTTGAAAACAAAGTTAGATATTTATATTTCCACTTGGATTTGAATCATAAGAAGCAGACGATTTTTTTTAGATTGTCTGTTAGCAGTCAGCTCATTATTATCGCACAAAGGCAACTTCTGTTTCTCGATATGATTTTTAGCTAAGTAAAGAATAAAAAATTTGTAAGAGTAAGTTTAGATAAGAAGTTGACAGTTTATTATAACGTAAGATGGCTGACTTGATATGGTGGACATGTTAAAGATTTTTTTTTAATTGCGTACTTATTTAAAATAAGCTATTAAAAGATAAGTTTTAATAATTATGCTATACATATTAGATTATTGTTCAATATGATTTTTTACTTCATAGTTTAAAAAAACTTCAAATTAATGGTAGAAAGTTGTGTGCAAAATGACAAGTTTCCATTAGAAAAATTAAATATCAATTATTATACAGTCCCTTACCTAAAGGACAGTCATCACCAGGAATTTTACAATCTGGACAACTAGCGTCAAAAGGCATTCGACAAATTCCACAATTATCATCGTTAGCAATCCAACGCCATGTAGCTACACCAGTCCAACCTGCAAAATGAAATAATTTTTATGAATTCTATTAACAAATTTTTGTAATCTAAGGTACAAAATTCTGGCCAAATATATATATTCTTGCTAGGCTGAAGACAAACGCTGTTTAAATTCAATCATTTAATGATAGATTGAACATATTTTAGTAAATTTAAATGTTGAAAATTACCCATTTGGGATTAGATGGTAGGTTAGGTTTCAATTAACGGTTTCTAATGTACATGACAAAATAAATTAGATTACAACTATACAAATAATTTATAATAGACGAAAAGTTTGTTGTTTTTTTTTGGAACGATTCCACAAATAAAACCATACCTTCAGAAGAAATTTTGGAAACAAATTATCAAACAAGGATATGTATAAACAAAACATCCATCTCTCTCAAATACTTACTTTTGATTGTGACTTTCATCTTGTTTTTTGCAACACACACCTTGCTCACAAAATTGTAATCATGTGAGACAACAATTAGCTTATTACTGGAAATTGCACTCCATTAGAATACAAAAAAATGTCAAATTGAATCACGTTTTATAAATTGACTTTTACAAAAGGAAGAAAATAGAAGAAAAACCGCACCGCAATTGTGCAATGGAAAATAGAAGAGCATCTTAGAATTTAACCAGTCCTATCCAACTTCCAACTTCATCCAACCGGATCCAACTTGAAGAAAACCCGCGGTCCCATGCATCTGAAGCTTATTCGTTCCAGATATCTTCAGTGCAGCGCTAGTTGTCCCATCACTTCGGGCTAGAGTTCAAAAATTCTCGGTAAAATAAAATTGAAGAAGGTAACCATGGAGACTAGATATAAGGAGACCAATCTCTTATGGCCGTACTTCACAAAACACGAAATGAAGTTCTGCCAAGTACTTAGTTAAAAAACTTCCCGATGAAGGCACGTGTGTTCCGTGGGTGCAAAATGGCGGCATCTACGGTTTATAAGCTTCGTGTATTAGGCGTCGCCATTTTGCACCCAGGGAACACACATGCCCTCATCGGGAAGTTTTGTAACTATGTACTTGGCAGAACTTCATTTCGGGAATGGATATATGGAGATTGGTCTCCTTATATCCAGTCTCCATGAAGGTAACAATGAAAATTACTGTATATTACCGTTAGGGCGAAAATTTATCGAGAAAATATGAGAAGATTCTTTTAAAACACTTGTTTGTAATTATTCTTCAGCAAGGTTGTGAAGGTAAAATACCTAACGTAATTTACATGGTTTTCTACACGTAATTTACTATGTATATAACGTGGAGGTTTTCTACACGTAATTTACGTATATGCTAGACTTGAAGTTTTGGCGGGTGCGCAAGCTAACCTAATTTTTGTGTATCGTTCGCGAATCTTGTCAATTCGTTAATAAATGTCAAAATTATAATTTAAACATAAGTAAAGGTGGTAAGCCGATGCACGAAAATTACATTTTTCCAGGAAAAGATGCATTGCCATTGAAAATAATTGGCTAGCAGATGAGCAGATGCATATTGACATACATACATTATAAAGTCTGTATATTACTATAATATTTATTGAGAAGAAATTTACGTTATCCTGAATATAACATATTACAGTATTTCGGTAAATATTTAAAACTTCTCTAGGTTTTCTATTAAAATTATTGATATTCCAGTGATTAGCAAAAGATAATAAAGAAATAAATTAAAAGATTTTAATTTTTATTTACTTACCTGTGACCTAAAAGCCAATCGTAAGCACTGTTTTTTAAAATTTTGTTACACTGGCACTGTAAACATTTTGCCACAATTTTATCAGTTTCTTTTAAACACTTGAAATTCAATTCCGACCATGGGATTTTATTTGCGCATTTCATTCTTTTCCTCCTTCAAATTAGCTCATTTTATATTTTGATTTTAATTTCGACACTTGCCGAATTAAGAGGAATACAGATATAAATTTCAACTAAAATTAATTGCATAAACAAACACAACAAGAGAGATTATACATACTCTTTTAAGGTTCGCTATATTGAATATGTAATTAACTACAGTTTTCGACGTAAATTACATAAATTACGTAATGGACATGGAAAGCCTCAAGTTACGCGTAATTTTCCAACCCTGATGGTGGGGGCCGTTTACGTCCACGTTCTGCGAACACTGTCGCAGAATCTTTGGGAGTCACTCAAGCAGCCATTTCAAAACGTTTAAAAGCAGCCGGATACATTCAAAAGCAAGGAAATTGGGTTCCACATGAAATTAAGCCGAGAGACGTTGAAAGGCGGTTTTGCATGTCCGCAATGCTGCTGGAACGCCACAAAAAGAAGTAATTTTTGCATCGGATTGTTACTGGTAATCTGAATATCAATATTACTTGAATATTTTTAATTAAATTTTCCCCTCTTTATTCATATTAATCTCGTACAAAAACTATTTTGAAACATTCAGCTAATAATATTGATATTTAAATATTAATATCTCTCATTTCTTTATGTCACTGAATAATAACTGTTTTTTAAATTTTTATATTTAATTGTCAACATATCACTGCATTTATATTATTTTTGTGAGGCAAAATTAAGTTGAAAAATGTAAAAAAATGAAGAATTCCGAACAAGAAACGAATTCGATTAGAATTGTAATTAGTTGGAAATCATTATGAATAATTGAAGAATATAGAATATAAAATAAGGTGATTATTAATTCATATTTTTAAAATAGTTAACCAATATTAATAAAAACAGTATAATAAGAACAGTAAAAAGAATAATGATTATATTGTTTTAAGGGAAAAATAAACATACAAATATATCGATTTAGAAAATATAGGTATTTATTATATAAATAAATATAAAATTTATTCAAAACCTCGTATTTATAATTCTGACGGATGCATTCATTAACATATTTACAACTAGGTTTTAGGGAGTTAATAGCTCTTCAAGTCGAAAATATAATTAACATTATTTAAATTTGCACGTAACTTAATTTTTTCACGTTTTGCTACATTTATCTTCTTCTCTTATTTAAAAATTAATTAAAAACCGTCATCTGTCCCATAAAGAACAACAGAAAAACCGGAGTGATGGTACAGTTAGTGCCGCCCGTGAGTATTCGGTCAATTAACTTAAGAATGCAATTCGACACATTAACGAGGTCAAGTTCACTGATCTCTATAATACACTGGATGCACAATCAATGCAAAGTCGTGCGCATGGAGACTAAACATAAGGAGACCAATCTCCATACATCCATTCCCGAAATGAAGTTCTGCCAAGTACAAAGTTACAAAACTTCCCGATGAGGGCATGTGTGTTCCCTGGGTGCAAAATGGCGACGCCTAATACACGATGCTTATAAACCGTAGATGCCGCCATTTTGCACCCACGGAAAACACGTGCCTTCATCGGGAAGTTTTTTAACTAAGTACTTGGCAGAACTTCATTTCGTGTTTTGTGAAGTACGGCCATAAGAGATTGGTCTCCCTATATCTAGCCGCCATCTTCACTTAGGTTGATTACAAAGAATGTAGCAGTAAATTCAAATATAGTAAAAAGGGAAAAGTGTAAATATTAAAGAAAAAATATGAAATTCATGCTTTTTTACCGGTATTAGTATTGATAGTATCCATAATTAAACTAATGAAATAAAATTCATTAAATTATACTAGAATATAACTCAGTAATATTTATTATTATGGTATATAATTTTGTATATATTTAAATGGGCATATGTATTTATTTCTTAACTATAATTAAATATAAATTTATTATAAATTTATCAAATATAGATTACAGAATTCAACAAGTAAACGTACCTTGGAGTAGTGTAAAAATTATCTCACGTTCTGAACGTGAACTATTAATAATAGTCACATATAATAACTATTTTTAGTATAAATTAATTCGCGTTTCATAATTCAACCCTTATGTACCTGTATATTAACGGTTTTGAAAACTGGAAAAAAGCTCCATCCCCTTCTATTTAAAAAAATGTTGAATTACTCGATCCTGTTGGCGTATTTCATCATACTTTTAAATTGCTCAGGAGTAATAATTTGCTCCAACTGAAAGAAGTAATAGAAATAATTTTGAATATATACAAAAATTATAAACTATTGTATTTTGGTCGTTTACGAACATTTTAATTTATTAGAAAATAATAAAATTGGAAAAGAAACAAACCCTGAAATATAATTAATACTGCCCAGTAAAAAAGAAACGATTGATTGAAATTTCTGTGAATTGCGTATCTTAAAATTTACGATTAAAGGTTTCTGAGTCTGCAGTTTTATCTGAAAACGATTGCATCGAAACATTGTTGAATTACGTTTAGGACTTTTCAATCGTATGAATGTGTCTCAATGGCGTTGAATTGTAGTTTTACGATTAAGTGACACAGTCCATAAAATTTAAATCGTACTCGTAGCTTTTAAAATTTTGCGCTGATATGTAAGAAGTTAGCAGCGGTTGCTAACGGCTGCTTAGACATCCCGCGTTTTCTGTGCTGCTCATGCGCACAAAGCGCGACTAGTCAGATATTCTGCTGTAAATGGTAAGTTGTACACCTGTCGCGTTGTTTTAAATTTAATTTATAAATAATTCGACGATTTGCGTTAATTTATAATGCAAATGACTGATTTGTAACTGATCTCTGAAGATTGTATTGTAGGTTTTGTAATAGGTTCTTTATTGTGCTATTTATTATCTTCTTACTGAGGTTATTTTAATACTAAGTGTTGTATACTTGTACAATTTTTGAAAACATTATATTGGACTGGCAAGTAAGTCGCTACTGTTCCCGGTAATGTTTCTACTTGTAGCTATAAGTTTGGTTATCAAAGCAGCTCACGTTTTATTCGTATTCTTGAAAAATTATGCTGTGATTAAGGTTAGAACAGAATCAGTTTTTTTTCGTTTTTAATTTTGCAGGTTACGATATGTCGCAAGAAATTAGTTGTTTTGATATTACTTGCCAGCAGACTTTTGTGAGTATAGAAGGGTTATGAGATCATTTTTTTCTTAAGCACCTAGATGTAACTGTATTTCAATGTAGGTTTGGAAGTTCAAAATCAATGATTTTGAGTGCTACCTCTATTTGCAGCAATTGCTAATAAAATTAACTAGTACTTCAAACGCTGTTAGAACAGGAAGATAACACGACCGATAGGCTACTGCTCACAATCGTTGTTACCAGTGCTAACGTAAATTAGCTGGCATCGCTAAAGTACTGTAGCAAATAGACGTTAGTATTACCAGCTAAGAGATTCGCTGTCCGTATATCAAGTAACTTTCTTAGCTGTGGTAGCGAATATTTAGCTAATGCAGATAATTATTTTTTTCTGTGCACTTAATTAAAAATCACCAGAGTATCACAAACAAGAAGTTTTAAATGTTAAACTAAAGTAGTGACTAATTCAAAACCTTAATTTTTAAACTACATGCAAAAGTAATAAATAAACAATTATAAAAGAAAAAAATCAATAATAATTACAATAATAAACAAAATAATAAATAAATAATAAAAAAATAATAAATAAATTCATTTTTTTCTCTTAAGAATTGTTTATTTATTACTTTTGCATGTAGTTTAAAAATTAAGGTGTTGAATTAGTCACTACTTTAGTTTGACATTTAAAACTTCTTGTTTGTGATACTCTGGTGATTTTTAATTAAGTTTTAATTAAAACTCCGCCATTGCCGGTCCCAAGCCCGGATGAGAAAGGAGGAGGGTGCACACAGACAGCAACATGACACAACACATTACAGCGACACTAAACACAACACACCTAACAACCGAGAGAGCGTTCTGTGGGCGGGCAGGGTCTCGCCGAGGTGAACGCATGAGTCCTAGCACGGAGCAGACGTGTCCTGCAGCCCACCAACGGTAGTAGCCGCAAGGAATCTGCCAGCAATGGGGCTGTCGCCGTCAGGATGGCTGCCAAGGGCGCCCTATAGACGGGCTTTTCCCTAGTGATGGGCCTCCCGGGCGCACGTGCCACGACGGTACGGCCACGGGTCCCGGGGCTGCAGCAACCCCGACAGGAAAAACGCCTGTTGGAGATGCGGCGCCACGGGACACTTGGCCAGGACTTGTAAGGCGCCACCAAGGTGCCTGTCATGCGCAGACAGGGGCGACAAAGATGTCGCCCATGTATCGGGGAGCGGCTCCTGCCCGGTCTTCCGGGAAGAGCTTCGGAGGTTGAGAGGCAGGAATTGAAGTTCCTGCAGCTCAACCTCGGAAGGGGGAAGTATGCCCAGGACCTCCTGATGCAGACTGCCAGGGAGAGGGGGGCTGATGTGCTGCTCATTAGTGAGCAGTACAAGTGGTCCGATAACTCTGCTTGGTATCAGGATGCATCAAGGAGGGCCGGCATCCTTGTTTGTAACCCTGATTTGGGCGTCGGGGACTTCCTGGAGACCGACGCAGGGTTCGTCTGGGTGGAGGTGGCGGGTGTGCGTGTGTACAGCTGCTACTTCTCCCCCGGCGATCCCTTCGATGTCTTTGAGACCCAGATCCTCCTCCTTGAGGAAAGCCTCCGTGAGGCCATCGGGCGATCCCTCATAGGGGTGACTTCAACAGTAAGTCGCCCGAGTGGGGTGAGGGCCCACCTAGATAGGAGGGGAATCTTGGTTGGCGAGATGGTCGCTAGGAACGAACTGATCGTCTTGAATCAGGGCGGGAAATTTACGTTCAGACGAGGAGCAGGGGGGTCAATAATTGATCTCACAGTTGCTGCACCTCGCTTCGCCTCAAGGATAAACGACTGGTCGGTCCTCGAGGTAATAACCTTGAGTGAACACCGGTGCATCGAATTTACACTAGAACAACGGTGTCAGGCGGTGGATAAGGGCAGGGGCGGCGAAGGAAGGAGCCCCTCCTGGAACACGAGACGACTCAGCAGGGAAAGACTTCGCGAACACCTCGAAGAAACTAGGCTCATCGATGAGCTTGGTTGGGTCTGCCCTGCTGGGACGTTTGAAGCTGCTGTGCGCTCGGTGAGGCAGAAGGTGGTCGCGGCTTGTGACTACTCGATGCCTCGCCGTAAGCGCAGGCAAGCCAAGGGTTCGATGTACTGGTGGAACGACCAGTTGGCAGCCCTACGTCGAGAATGCCTTGCAGTGCGGCGAAAATTCACCCGTTCAAAGGGGGATGCTACGCTGCACGAGGCATGGAAAGGGGAAAAAACAGCTTTGAGGCGAGGCATAAAGAAAAGCCGACTTCAATGCTGGAAAGACTTGATCGGTGAGGTCGAGAAGGATCCATGGGGTCTCGCCTTCAAAATAGTCGCCAGGAGATTGGTGACTAGAAGAAAGACCCCGGGCCTGGATAATCCCGATCGAGTCAAGTACATTGTGCGAAGCTTGTTTCCACACGTGGAGCCGTTCCAAAGACAGGACCGAAGTTCCTGCGTGGTCCGGCGCGAAGAACTCTTCACTCTCGAAGAATTAAAGAGAGCGGGTGGAAGGCTCAAGGCAAATACAGCGCCGGGTATCGACGGGGTGCGGAACGAGATCCTCAAAGAGGCGATCGGGGCATACCCGGAGATCCTCCTAGAAGCCTTTAACTCCTGTCTTCGGGATGGGAGGTTCTTCGCAGATTGGAAGGAGCAGAGGTTGGTCCTGCTGAGGAAGGGCAACAAACCTCTAGGGGTTGCCTCGTCGTATAGACCAATATGCTTATTGGATACGATGGGGAAACTTCTGGAGGAGTTGATTCTACAACGGCTTCAGGCTCTCTTGGTCGGGGTGAACGGGCTCTCGGAAAACCAGTTCGGATTCAGGAAAGGCAGGTCCACTGTGGATGCCATCCAAGCTGTGGTTAACATCGCCACAAATGCAAGAAAAGGAACTGGTAAGCGTAAGGGTTTCTGTGCGTTGATTAGCATTGACATACGCAATGCGTTCAATACCGCGAGATGGGACATCTGCATCAAGGCGATGATGCGGAAAAAGGTTCCAGACTACCATTTGCGAATGATGGATGACTATGTGGCGCTCCTCAAGGGTCGCGGGTGGGTCCACTCGTTTGGAAAATCATGTACGATGACTTTCTGCGCATGGACTTGCCTGCTGGAACGACCATCGTCGGCTTCGCGGATGACGCACTTGTCGTGTGCGCCGCTGATGACGTCAGAATCCTAGAGCTGAGGATCAATGAAAGTCTGTGGCGAGCAAAGCGCTGGTTGGATGGCAGAGGCCTTAAAATGGCCCCTGAGAAAACCGAGGCTTTGCTCGTTACGGACAGGAGGTCCTTCCAATATCCGAGGATCGTTCTCGGAGAGCATGAAGTCGAGTGGAAAACAAGCATTAAGTACCTGGGGGTGCAGCTGGATCGTAGGCTTAGCTTTGGCGAACACCTAAAGATCGCAGCTGCCAAAGCCATCCAATGTGGAGCGATCTTGGCCCGGCTTATGCCAAACATTGGTGGACCCAGGGAAGCGAAAAGAAGATTAGTGGCAAGCGTGGTCCATTCGAAGCTGCTTTATGCAGCTCCGGTCTGGGCCAATGCCTTGCAAAACCATGCTATCCAGAAGAAGCTGTTCTCGGCGCAGAGACTTGTCGCGCTGAGAATAGTTTCGGCATATAGAACTATGTCGACGAGCGCTGTGCTGGTCCTGGCGAGCGTCCCGCCAATAGATTTATTGGCGGAGGAAAGGCAGGAAACCTTTCAGCTTCGCAAGGAGCTTACCTGCGCCGACCTGCAGGAAATCGCTCGCGCGAAGGAGGCCATCCGCAAGGATGGAAGGAGCAGACTCGTCGAGAAATGGCAGTTGAGAATGCATGGTGAGCAGACAGGGAGATGGACCTACCGCCTGATCCCGGAGCTCGCCACCTGGCTGAACAGAAAGCACGGGGAAGTCGGCTTTTACTTGGCGCAAGCGCTCTCGGGCCATGGCTGTTTTAATGCGTACATGAGGCGCTTTAAGAAGAGAGACGAGGAGACGTGTTGCTACTGCGATTCCCCGGTGGATAACGCAGAGCACGCATTCTTCGTCGGCGCAAAATGGGGTGTGGCTAGGGAGGTCCTGGGTCAGGCGGTGGGTTCCGAACTTACTCCTGACACGATGGTCCCCCTCATGCTCCAGTCTGAACGGTCATTCGTCACACTTGTGATGAAGACGAGAGAACTTGATGGGCGTCGAGAGCGAAACAACGGGGAGGGCCAGTAGATATCGCATCGGGGCCTGCACCCGCGGTCCTGCGTCTCGGGTAGACTTGACTGTCCGTGTCGTTCGGGGGAGGAATCTGTTTGTTTCTCCCCTGGGTGGCGCGGCTAGTCGGTTATCCTAGTGGGCGTGTGGCCGCGGGTGGAAGTTCCGAGCGAACGGATGACGGAAGAGTCGTACGCGACTTTAATGGAACCAACCACCCGTGAAGTTTAAAGCCGAAAGGCGGTTCCGCGGGTGGTGTATTGGTTCGAGAGAGGGGGTTTTTTGGTTTTAACAGGTATGCCTAGACCCGTCCTAGGAGAGTCCTGTACAACGTCTATAAAAGATTTTGCCATTTTTCCTCCTCATCAAAAAAAAAAAAAAAAAAAAAAGTTTTAATTAATTCCAGTTTTCAAAACCGTTAATATACAGGTATATAAGGGTAAGGTACGTTTACTTGTTGAATTCTGTAATCTATATTTGATAAATTTATATTTAATTATAGTTAAGAAATAAATACATATGCCTATTTAAATATGTACAACATTGTATACCATAATAATAAATATTAACGAGTTATATTTTTAGTATTATTTAATAAATTTCATTTCATTAGTTTAATTATGAATACTATCAATACTAATACCGGTAAAAAAGCATGAATTTCATATTGTTACTTTAATATTTACACTTTTCCCTTTTTACTATATTTGAATTTACTGCTACATTCTTTGTAATCAACCTAAGTAAAGATGGCGGCTCAGCCTTCAATTGAGCACACGACTTTGCGGACTTTCCCATTGACATTGTACATCCAGTGTATTATAGAGATCAGTGGGTCAAGTTAGAATCGTGAAATACGGGTTGATGCATACTAATTAATAATAATAATTACTAGGTATTTTACCCCACTAGTTCTCTACATGATGTAAATTACGCGGTTCTAAAATGGTGGATGATCCTGCATTTTCCTAAAAAATTAGATAATTTTTGATGTCAAGAACAGTGTAAGATGCGAATACAGCAAGTATGGTTTACTTTCTTGAAATTGTCAGCATATTTAGAAGACCACAAATAGATAATTTAAAAAAATAAAATGCAGAAACATTTTTTAGCACAAAATAATACAATAAGGAATTTTAAAATCATTTATTTAAAAAGTTTCGATAAATTATACCTACTAATCAAATTTTACCTGCAAATAGTATTGCCTCTTTAAATAATCTATATTTTCAATAAATATTATCAAAATTAAGAAATATAAAATTTAAAACAAAAATAATAATTTTGTTCAGTTTTTAAAAAATAGGTTTAAACTTATATCAATAAAGAATATATTTTGAAAAAGAAAAGAATAAGAAACCACAAATTGACACCCAATATTCTTAAATAATTTGAAGGACTTACTTGAGAATTTCCATTTTTTAGTTCAGTTGTAGAAACATCATTGTCCGCAATTATGATGTCCTCACTAATTGGAGTATTATTTTCTTCACTAGCATCAATGCCGCTTAGTCGACGGCAACATTCCTTAAATAAAATGTTTAAAATAATTCACATAAATTTATTTATGTGAAATTTATGTTTATTTATGGAAAAATAAAAGAAAAAATTAATTCCTCAATAGGGTATACATCATTAAGCACAAAACTCCTCCAAAATATGAATAAAAAAACATATGAACAGCTTTCAGTTTTATATATTAAACAACATTTTACAATAATGATAAAGTATGATCGTGAAAAATATTTTTTAACCACAGATAAAACGGAGATACACTAAATGCAAAGAAAATCTCGAAAATCTATAAAAATTTACGAATTTGCGGTTAGAATATTAACCGGTATACTCAAGAAAATTGTATTAATACATAATCGCACAAATATTTGAATGAACAGAAATAACAATATTTTACAATTGCTTACCTGTACAACTACATACCTGTGTCCCAAAAGGCAATTATATCCAACATTTTTTAACACTTTACTACAAAATAAACATTTTGCAGCATTTTTATTTTTCTCTTGCAGGCGCAGAAAGTTCAATTTATTCCACGGAATATATGGAAGCCCGAAGTGGGATTTTATTTTCCCCCGTTTATTTTTAGTCGACATTGATGATATTCATTAATTAACAATGTTCACGTTTAAAACAAACTTTTCTCTAACAGAACTTTGTAAAAGTGAGGTTATATACAGTTCTATAAGGCCGCCATCTTTGCACGTATTTTATTAGGTATTTTACCGGTTTTCTATGTAATGTAATCCCTGATGAGACTAAAGGAGGAATTACAGCGCTGCCTGCAGGCATTATGCATGCAAGTTACCATGGTAACACATTAGTGGGAAAGAAACAGGAAAATTGACGGTCTCTTTCTCTCTTCTATGTTACCATGGTATCCTGCTGCATGCAGAGGTCTAATTTCTGCTTTATCAAACGCGCGTGTCTGACTCAAGTTGAAATTCCATGACAGCAGAAAACGCAAAGCAAAAAACGGACAGCCAATTACAGAAGATCTTTAGATTTCTTTCTTCTTAAAGATGTTCTGTAATTAGCTGTTCGTTTTCTGCTTTGCGTTTTCTGCAGTCACGGGATGGCACCTTTACGAGCAAGTCTGCAGTTACAATTAATTAAATTCATTATCGTAATCGTCAATTTAAACTGTGAAAAACCTGTTTTATTTTGTTTAAAAATTTTACATTTGTTAAAAGACCCCATCCATTTTCACATTTCCGAAGACAAAATGCACTAAATTGAAAACATTTCAAACAATAAACATAGACATGTGTACTAGAATAGACTGCACGCAACAAGGCCGAGAAATCGATACAGCGATAGAAAGAGAAAGCAGCATATGGGACCCTTCTATCCTTGTCTAACGGTGCATACGCGGGGCGCGCGTATGTAGGATTTGCGTCATGTATAGAGTTCTAGAATCTTAGGAGATTTCAATTTCGATAACGTTTGCTCACGTTCTCGTGACTATGACCGCGTCATTTTAGAACAAGTTTAGCATTTAAGAAAATTTTCCTCCGACAAATATTCCCTCCACGTTTAACGTTGAAATATTGCTTATTACATATTCTTATCATAAATGAGAAAGTTTAGTTTTATTTATTTTTATTTTTATGAATTGTAATAATAAAAGTTTTGGAAAAGTTAAGCTATAAAAAAATTAATTATTTTGAAAATTCAAAGCAATATACAGTAGCTGACACTATTCCTAAAGCCAATTTATACATAATATATTGAATATTATTTATTGAGATGAGCAAAAGTATAGTTTAATATAATAAAATTTAATATAATTCATTGTTAGAGGTTCAAATAAAATTTAATTGTTTTATGACATATTTGTATTTATATTGAAAATCAAGTCATATATTTTCAAATATTTAAGCAAAATTAAAAAATTGTATTTATTATATTTTTAAACTGATCATCAACTTAATTTAATTGATCGATTATTAACTCAATTTAATTAATTATTTTATTTTGGTTCTCCAATAATTTTAAATAGCAGTTATCAAAACCGGTAAAAGAAACCAAAACTAGTAACTTCGAAAAAATATTTAAGGGACATAATGACAGAATCATGTTATTTTTTTCCTGTCATTATTTTCCAGACATACTTTTTCATAAGGGTATTTTTTGCAAGTAATAAACATTACCTTATTTCATTATTAATTATTATGCTTCAAAACTAATTTCGAAAAATCCCAATTCTTGGTAAGAAATTTTTCTAAATTTCTAATTTCAATAAAAAGATTTAAATTGTCACTAATTACATACAACCACTTTATTATTAAAATAATAATTTTTACCAATTTTTGGGAGAAGACAGTAATGTGTTTCATTTTTCTGCATTGCTGTCTTCTCCGATAAATTCGTTAAAATTATTAATTTATTAATAAAACGGTCGTATATAAATAGTAACGCCAGACTACAGGGCCATAAATATTAATTTTCTCTATAGTAAATGCTTGGAATCTCACAAATTTTATTTAAATATTCCCGGCTCATTTGATAAAATTTCTGCAGCCAATAAGTACATATAATTTGAAAAACTAACCCTACCTGTCAATGGAAGCAATGTAGCAAATAGATACTAGATTAGATAGCAGAAAATATACATTCACAGTCTGGCTGACTGGCTCTAGCTCTGTCCCTCTGCCGCTTTGCCGCTCTGCGCTCTGGCAGTCGGCACCCGACCAGTCGGTCAACGATTGAGGTTGAGAGCAGACGTGGAGGGTGTAATTTTCGTGCTCTTACACTTGTGTGTACGTGCTTGACTCTCCAGTGCCCGGAGGTCAAAAAATTTATCAATGAAGAAACACCATGATGTCCAATGAATCGCGATGCCTCGCGCTTATCATATTCTCTGCATTTTTTTCAATTTCCACGTGTGCCAGGTCTTGGGGTAAGTTTTTTACTAACCGGTATTTGTATAACAGATTCGGTATGGTCTGACTCCATTCGCGCGGTTCAACTGGTCACGTACACCAAATCCGTAGGAAATTTTATGTCAATTTGCAAACCTTGCATTTTTTGACTGAAACTGACTGTTAAGAAATTAAGAATTAATTCACAAACTTTTTGTCAATAGAAAGCGATCAAATTAAGGTCATTGTAATACCTGTTTATGTAATGAATGTCAGTAGAAGAACTTATCGCAAAGTACGAATCTAATAGTAAAGGATGGGAAATAATTGAAAGTAATAAATGAAAATTAAGATGAATCTTGTTTCTCGGTCAATAGACGGCACGAGTTGATCTTACATTCCTTGTGATCTTTAATCGATCTTAATGAGTTCGTCTGCTAGATTTTCAAATTTTCGCTCACAGTGTCATATTGGTTCATAAGGTTCAAATTAAAATTATAATTACAATATAGTTTCTTATAAATTTTCATGACAATACTGATGAAGATTCACTTTTTATAATTTCACACAATTGTGTAAAATTAAATCAGAACAATATAAGGCTAGTACAGGTTTTTTTACAGTGCGCGTCTTATCTCGTGACAAGTTAGCAGTGTCAACAGTACACTAAATATATTTTTAAAATATATAAGAGAAAATATAGTGATTACAAGGAGTTTGTCACATCGCTAATTTAAAAACTGTCAAAAACGAATGTATTTTAATTTTTTCAAGAATAAAAATTAAAAATAATTTAACTTACATTGAAATAAATACTTTTTAAATAAAAAATTGATGAGTTTATTTATTATAAATACATTTTTATATGTAAAATAGTTGACAAGAGTTTTTTTTACAAATGCCCAACAAGACTTCGTAATAAGATCTGAGAGAAATATAAGACATGTAAATCTTTTGTTTAGACTTTTTGATGAGATAAGACATAGAAAACTGAGAAATCATAACTTGAGATTATTGAATATAATTTATTTGCTGACTACATAAGAACATTGAATATTCATGCATTAATAATTTGTAAAACAAAATCTGTTTGGCGTTGTAAAATTAGTAGATTATATTAATTTGTTGCTTCTACGTGTTTATTTTCAAAATGAAAAAAATAGGAAATGGTAGAGTACATGATAATGAAAGTAGATAGTCTATTCTTAGTTGAGATAGTCAAACAAAAGTTCAATTTTAGCAAGTTTTTTTCTCCTTATTGAAGCTAAAATAGGCTATCTGCGTTCGCTTACATCTGCTTTAGATTGAATAAAATTGTTATTTATTATTTCAATGATATGATATGAATTTTCTAATTTATCAAATATTACATTCCCTTTAATTTCATTAATTCAACGTTAGTGTAAGGGAGAAAATAGAAACTCGACACAGTAAATTATTGTTATGGTGAAAAAACAAATTATGTTATTTTTTGTTATTTTTCTGATGACTAAAAAATGTATATGTGCTAGCTGGTTAATATTCAGACCGATAAATTGTTTAGCTAATATTTTAAATTGAATTTTAATGTAAAAAATGAGAGTTAACTAATCGAATATCGTAATATTTCCGAAAATAAGTTTTTCAGCTAATTTTTAGTACATGATTTTATGATTTTTCACTTCCTTCTTGTACACCTGTTATTGTTAAACCTTGTTTTATTTTAATGACGTTATTCTACCCGGAGAAACTTATTGTGATTAGCTAATGAATGATCCATTAATACATCTATTTACATAAGTTATGTGCGTAAGTTTTCATATTTCAGCAGTCATGCACATTGATTAAATGAAAAATAATGAATGCTGAGATTATTATTTAAATACATAAATTATTAAAATCAAATGATTCAAACAATAAAACAATCGTATAATCAAACAATTTCCATTCATTCAATGAAGTATCTTTAACTGATGTATAAAGTTTGTTTACTAATAACAAACGAGAATTTGATGGGAGAATAAAAATCTTTCATAAAAATCAATACACTATCTGTAAAATACAAGTGAACTTGACTCTCAGAAAATGATTGAGAGGAAAACTGATCTCTTTGACCTTTTCTAACCCGCGATATTATTATTTATGTTGCCCTCAGATTATTTTTTTTATATTTACCACATTATTTGTGTTAATCAGCTTTAAAATTTAAAATAATACCTAAATGGAGTTATTTTTGTTACAGATATTGCAGTAGCCATTGGTCAAGAAATCGATTTTCTTGCGAGTAACGGAACTTTATTAGGACAAACAAAAATTGCAAATGCTAGGGTACTTACTGGACTCGCTTATGATGAGAGCACTCACACAATATTTTTTAGTGATAAAAAAAACACGAATGGTTCTATATTTGGTCTAAATATTACCGACAAAAACATTGAGCCACAACCACTATACAAAAGTAAATATATTTTAATATAAATATTATTATGTTTATTATTGGTTTTTGAGAAAATATTAGAAATTGTCTAGAGAAAATAATAATGTCAAATGGTTTAATTTTTCAGCAACAAGTGGGACTTACGCTATAGCTTTAGTTTTTGATCCCGCTTCTCGCACATTATTTTGGTCAGATGCTTTAAAACAGACTATTATGAAAATGCATGTCCTATTAAATGGGTCTGTTGAGGAACCAATTCTTGTACATGATCTAAGTGGAAAAAGTCCGCGAACTGTGACCATAGATTCATGCAACAGGTATGTATTTGAAAATAGTAAAAACTTGCGTCTCTACACATTTTTAATTCTAAACTTCTATTAAAATTTTAATACATAATTTGATATTAATTTTTAGAAAGCTATATTGGGGGAATGCAAACACATCAGTTGCTAGTATAGAACGATCAAATTTTGACGGTAGCAATCGAACTACAATAATCAAAGAGAATCTTTATGAAATAGTAGCAATGGCAGTAGATCACACAAGTGGAAAATTATATTGGATTGACGACGAGGAGGGAATTCATTACAAGATCGAAAGAAGCAATCTTGATGGATCTAATCGTGAGTTTATATTTCATGGAAAGCATCAACAACCTGTGCATATTTCAGTAGATGCGGAAAAAGTCTACTGGATTGACTGGGTTTATAATGCCCTCTGGACGATAAATAAAAATAAAACAGCTGGAGATACTCCAAAAGAACTCAGATCTTACTATGATTCATTTAAGGATGCTAATCCTACTAGTGTAATAACTCGTGATAATAGTGGAAATTTTAATTGTGAGGTCATCTTCAAAAAGAATGTAGTCCAGCGTCCAGCAGCTAACTTAGCGATTTTGGAATCATTTAATAATCTTACGACAAGTACAGAGGAAAGTGATTCAAAACAGGACATTCTGATAAGTTGCTTAAATAATGGAATATACATTGAAGTGAATAATACGTGCCTGTGTATACCAGGGTGAGTAAAAATGAAAAATATTTCTCAATGTAAATATTGTGAAGTAAAAGTTCTAAATATTCAATAATCAATAATTGCATCATTTGCTCACAGTTTTAGTGGCTCCAATTGCGAAGTTTCCGCTTGCTATAATTACTGTCTAAAGGGAGCGTGTAAAATAAATGAAAATGGTCTTCCCGTATGTCACTGCAATGGTGCATTTAGTGGATTGCGATGTGAAGTGAACGATTGCTACAATTACTGTTTGAATAGTGGACAATGTTCAATAGAGAATGGCAAACCAACTTGCATTTGTAAAGATTTTGAAGGCGAGCGTTGCGAGTCCAAGATCGTCGAACATACAACTAATCAAATGAGTGTGGAATCTAATCTAAATAGTGTAGAATCTAGTTCTTGTAGGTAAGTCTGTTTTGTCCGATAAATATCTTTCCTGTACTATTTATTATGATCTAAAATTTTTGTTCTATTTCCGTAAGAAAAGAATTATCTTTTTAAAATTTTTAAAGTAGGATTATTACAACTTGATTACATGTGATTAATTTAGTTTATGTTTATACAGATTTACTGAAACAAACCAAACTTTAGAACAATTGACGTCATACAATGGTATTTTCAACTGTGGTCTCATCGTTCCTATCTTGTCATCTTTAGCGGGGGTGCTAACAATTTTAGTAATCTTGCTAAGCTACTATGTGAATAAATTACGACGTAGGCCGCGAATAAAAAAGCGTTACGTCGTCAGTCGGGGTGGAAATACGCCTCTGACCTCCAGGCCGCAAATTCCGAGCGATCAGTGTGAAATAACGATAGAAAACTGCTGCAACATGAATATATGTGAAACAGTGAGTCAACCGTTCAAGTAGATATTCGTTTGCACAATATGCAAGTTTAAAGTCGTGCAACTCAGAATTACATTACATTGACATCAAGTTGACCTGTAATTCATGTTTGCGCGATTCTTTGAACTTTTATCCATATTTAGGCACGAAAGATAGTTTAAAATTTTAAAATTGTCTTCCATGGCATGCTTTATTCAACTCGCTTATTTGTGTTAATTTCAAGACTCACAGCCTTTTATTTACCGTTTTTTGCCGCCCTAAAGTGACTTTTTCTTAAATCCAAATATTATTCAACTTTATTTTCAAAATAATTTGAATTTAAAGAGAATCAAAAATAATTTTACGTTTAGAGTTTTATTTATTTAAAACTAGATTTGAAAATTGGAAAATTTATTGATAGAAAAATAATAAAAATAAGATCTGTGAGGCTTGTAATTTGTGAATGCTGTTTGGTTTCTTGTTTTTTTGTGTTGTGATTATGTGCAGCTAGAAGTTGAACCACAAAAATACTTTATTTCATTAGAATATTTGTAATCGATCAACTTAGAAATTAAAACTAGACATTCCAAAGTAAATATTATTTTTTTGTTATGCTTTGTTTCTGTTAGACTTGTTATTTCATTATGAACAACCGAATTTCGGAAAATACGTAAAGTTTAAAGAGTTAGAATTAGCTAAATGCTTTAAAATATTAATTAGTAAACAAAAGTTCTGCCACATAGGAACAATAAATGAGTATTTGTGTGATAGTATTATGATAGGAATTTGTACTTTTTTATGTTCTTAATTTCCACTAGAATCACCAAATATTATTAAAAAATTAATTCTTTCAGTATTTTGAAGAAAAGTATTTCGTCGTATTCTAAACTGTGATTCAGTTGTTTTGAATAAATATAAACAGTTTTAAATTTTATCTTTTTTTCATTTTTCCTTTCATGATTTTTGAATATGATTTTGTTGAACAATTGTTTAGATTAATGAATTATCTTTTATTTTTTCACTTCTCATAAAATCAAGTAAAATATTGTTTCCTATATCATACAGAATAATAAAGTTCGTTCAGATTCCTTGATTTAGGTAATAATTACAAAAACTTTTTTGTTTTGCAGCCCTGTTTTGAGCCCAAACTGAGGAATCAAACGTCTAGAATATCAAGGAAAGAAGAGAAGAATGGCCTGTTGGATAATATGGAAGGTAATGGTTGCTAGCACATATTACAAAATGTACAAACACTTCCGTATAATGTGCGGCGAAGACGCAAATGGAACTTCGACCACGTTTTTTCCAACTGCGTTTTCATACCTCAATACGTTTAGACTTATGAGAAAACGTTGTTAAGTATTGTTGTTAAGTTTGGTACAGCCAAATAAATCTTTGTTCGTCTTTTCTTTACACTAAGGACAAAAGCCAAAGGTTTCTTTTTAAGAAAGCCAAAAAAAGGAACCCTCGGTTCTCTTGTCTCAAGACAACCGGGGGTTCTTTTCATTCTTTAAACAAAATCTTGTTATGCCATGACTTACTGGCAGCTTTATTAAACGACAAGTGAAATCGTTTAAGAAAACCAGGTATATTTTTCAAAACTAGGAATCTATTATTTCTAATATGCATACCGTAGATAAAATATAAAAATCCTTGCAAGAATTGAAGTCAGTTAAATAATGTAAAAAGTAATTTATAATACTATATAACAATGTAATAATTGCATTGTAAGCCAACTTTAAATTTGTTTAAAATCTTTTTCTCTAAAGAATGAAGAAATTTAGTTTACAAGAGAGACTAAGTACTTATTCCTATTTCGTTTCTAGTGCGGAAAATTGGTCAAATACTTAATTACTGATGCAGAGTTTTATTTATTTTCTAACGATTTAACTGAAAATTTAAAAATATATATAGTTAGTAAGGCAAATATTCGTTTTAGAACGAATTATAGTCAGTGATGAGTTTTACCTCGTATTTCCAGGTAGGATTATTTTTACCCAATAGTACTTACATGTAAGATTGTATACAGAATTAATGTTTCATAAAAAGAAATGGTCTTTAATTAATTTAAAAGATGGCGTCAATACAATTAATTTATGAATATTATAGAAAGAATTATAAGTAAATTCTAATTTTTACAAATTTACCAATGTGAACCAAAGACAAAATTAATACACTAACAAAAAGTTATTATTTTTCTCTTTTTGCCTTTTATAGTGAATTTTTACCTTACTTTGAATCTCATATCAATTCAAAGATATATCTCAAAATTGATGTTTAAATATAGAAATCTTTTGAAATATATCGATAATTAAAAAATTATTTAATAACTTGAATTTGTTTTCCGTAGTTTGATTACCGACAACCTTGTAAAACAGTTTGTTTCTTTGAGTCTTTCAAGGAAGGATTTAATAGGAACAGCTTTATGTTTTGTACTATACTTTATAAGTAATTTTTATTTAGATCTTTAATTCTATAGCGTTTTTAGAGTAAAATCCCGTTGTGATTGGAAAAAACTGACTTTAATATGTTCTTGCCTTGGAATAAAGCGCTTAATTTTAAGTACCGAATGCGATGAACCAAGACTTAACACTCCGAAGGGGTCAATGAGAGCATCGAATTTTAAAGTTTATTCCTTTACTAAAAGAAAAATTATTTTAAAATCTCTTCATAAATTTGAATTTACTGTGAATTAATTTTACATTAGATCAAATTGAGTCACCAAAAAATATAAAAAGTTTGTGCGAAAAAAAGAGTCATTAATTAAAGGAATGAATTTTAAAAGTAAAAGTTAGAGCTTTAATTTTTAAAAAAATTATAAAAGCGACCCCTTTGAGGATGTAGCATATAAATTGTATATTGTAGATTTAGAACGAATGATCGTATTTGTCAACGTTAACGTATAAAGACTTGCGTTAGCAAAATATAATGTACTAGAGAAAAATCTCATTTTCTCGATAAATCGGAAAACAGCCCTTTCCCACACACTGATCTCCAGAGATAGTGGATTTATGGCGAAATGGCTGTTTTTCTCTATCAAAATACAAACTTATCTGTTACGTGCAACTTTATTATTAAAATCAGTGTCTTCATTTTTTTGTCTTAAGGCAACTGGACTATATGATGTCAGTGATTGCAATTAGTCTATGAGGTTATTTAAAAATTAATAACTGATATGGATTTTCTCTACTAAACAGACTTCAGTAAAAGAGCAAAGTTCTATCTGATAAAGAAAATCTATTTTCGTTATTTATTTTTGAGTAACCTTATAGACTGTAATTGCAATTACCAATGTCATGTCTGGTCGATTCATTGCCTTAACTCAAATTTTATCTCTAAAGAATGCTTAAATACTTGGAATGAAATAATACGAAGCATACATTGTAAATAAATTAATCTTCTAAAATAATACGTATTTTACATAAATAATTTTTGCAGCAGTCGTTCGTTAAGAAATTTATTAAATTATGCAAAATGTATAGAAGGAATGCTTTAAAATTGAAGGAAACACAATTGTTTAGTTTTTATTTGTTTTACTTATCGACAGCTTAGTCAACAAATTTTTCATTATGAATTTAAGGCTGATTGCATGTAGCACACCATTCTAGAAAAATCCATCATTAATAAACTTGTATACTTGTATTGAATAAAATGGGTCTTGTACTTTTCAAATGCGTGTACGACTTTTGTTTGTACCAAATATGGCTTTGATTTTCCATTTTTAAATTTTTGACATTGAAATTATATAAACATAAAAAGCAACTTGGTCTATATTGCGGGAATTTCAAGCAATCTTGAAGATTTCGGTTAAAGAATGCAATACTGATATTCTTTTGTTAATGAAATCATAAATGTCTATTTAATAAAACATAGTTAAAACTTAAAGATTCACAAGTTGGGAGTCTGATAGAACGATCTTTTCTCCTGGTTTGAAAGCAGGCATTCCTAAGTAAGGACAAGTCCCACAGCGGAAAGCATCGCCAAGGTAACACTGAAATAAAATTTGTTTCAAATTATGACTGCTGAGTATAACAACATTTACTTTCAAGAGAAAAATAACATATATAACTTACGCTTCCACATGAAGACTTTTCAACTTGCTTAGCAGCGGTACCATTTAATTCTTCAGCTAATCCACAAGAACAGTCTTTGCAGGCCTTGCGTTTTCCAGTTGTGTTACAAACTGAAATAGTTAAGATCAAATATTTCAAAACTTTATTTCTTTTTTGTGTTAAATACAACTTATAAATATCAATCACATACAATTTTTCACAAAACGTTCTTATATGTATCAGACGGGATGTATTTGGAGTTAAACTAATTCTTTCATTAGGAAAAAAATCCTTGCATTTTTATATTACCTCTCAATGAAGAAGCTTCTGGCTTCTTTATATCGTTTTCATCTAAAAGATCATCTTCATCAATTAAATTGTCGTCTAAATCATCATCTAATTTCCAAACATTGGCAGAACTTTTGGCAAATGAAAGTGGAACACTAGAACCGATCTGATAAAATTGATATAACTATTAAAGGTTACTTTAAAGTAGTATTCAATTTTATACATTTATTGATAATAATGTATAAGAAATTTAATTATAAGATATAACAAATGCAAAGTTAATTATTTCTTGAGCTTAATGATATTAATTATTTGTTAGTGATTAACATACTTTTTAATATTTCTTACCTCATATGAAGGTTTTTCGGCTATTACTTCACACACATCCGTTTCGTTTCCATTGATATTTTTATCATAATCAGAACTTTTAAGAAGAAACCCATTTAACTTAAGTTTTGAAATCTGATCTATGTTTGACTCTTTTAGTGCCTTAACAGATTCGCGAAGAACAATAATACCTTTCGGTTTTAAAATTTGCAGTGTTTTTTTCAGAACTTCACTATTCAAAACAAACGGATTCCCAAATCCAGAAAGGATGACGTCTATTGATGATGGACTGTGGTTGGCTAGATAACAAGAATCAATACAAACATTTTTATTTAAATTTTTAAAACTTTAAAATTATTAACTATAAATTGTCTTTAAGTAAAAATAGTCCTTAAATTTAGAAGTGTACTTTTAAGTTTAAATTATTCAAATTCGAAGCATTGGAAATACTCCAATTAAACATTTTGATTTTTGAGCTAATCAATTTATAGAAATACGTACAATTCAAAAAGTTATCAACATTTTCAACAAATGTTTCTCCTAAATCTCCCACCGCCTTTCTAACCTCTAATATGAAATCTTGTAAATTATCAGTCACTTTATCTGCTGATAAAATTAAAACTTTGTCATCGTGTTTTACGAATTCACTCATGTTTAATACATGTGAATATAAATTTGCGAAAATTGACAATATGAACGTTAAACGTAGAAATAAGTAGAATCAGTAAATTATGATATTCACGATCAGCTGAGTCAGATAATCACACAATAATCACATTAAGTCACATAGTCAAATCTTCTTCTTTCTTAATGGCTTCTTGTCCAAAGAAATAGGCATGGGAAATAGGGATGCAAAGGCTGAAACGTTTCAATGAAACTTTTCAATTAAATGAAAACTTCAATGAAACTTTTCACATTTCTGGAAACTTTTCATTTCATATTGAAAAGTTTTTTCCACCAATGACGAAATGTTCCTTTCGATTCTAGCCTACGATTGGTTCTTTTTAAACGATTTTTTAAAGGCTCGAGTTAAAGCAAGTTTCCGCGATTAAAATATACAAAGCGGGTTTGAAATAACTGATGTTCTGTTGGTTGCTATATGTTTTCTGTCATTTTTGTAAGTCAAATCTCAAAAATAATAAAAAAGCGATAAAAAACGTTATGACAAAAAATGTAAACCGTATTTTTCTCTACAAAAATTATATAGGGTGGGGATACGGAAATTCAGTTCTAAGGGCATGTGATACTTTGAAAAGTATCAAATTCATGTGAACAATTTGGTCCAGTTTCTACATGTTTGTGTCCAAAATAAATAAACTTTTGTTTGGTAAATGGTAGAGAATTGGTAGGGAAGATAAAAACGGACGTAGATAGACTATACTTTTGGTTTTAAAAAATGAAAACAAATTTCCGATATATTTTGCTAAAATTGAACTTTTTTTAAATTTCGAAACCAAAGTAGTCAATCTACATCCGTTTTTATCTTCTCTACCATTTCCCAAATTTTGGAAAGAAAATTTTATGTACTTAAGCCGCAAACATGTAGAAACCTAAAATCAATCAAATTTGCTAATTTCCTAAGTGTCATATACCTTTACGCTTTTGTAATGACCCTTTAAGCAATGGAATTAAAAAATTCCACTCACCCCAAAAATCCCTAGTCAATATCCCTATTGACTGGACTAAATCAGACTAAACAGACTTAACCAATCAAAGTTCATAGTCATCAGGTTGGTGGGAAAAATTTCGAACAACAAACACTCCTTATTTTTATCTCTCTGATTATGTGCAATTGTGTATGCTACTATGCTGTATGCTCTATGCTGTAGTCTGTAGTGGTAGTGCCGGTAGCAGAAGTCCAAAGAGAAGAGCGAAGAAAGTGCTAGAGTGTGCCAATTCTAAGTAAATTGATTGTTTGATGTTATTTGTTGTTAAAAATGGAGTGCATAGTGGCAAATGTGGATCATATGCGTTTTGACATTGAAATTGCTTTAGACGAACAATATGGAGCCTTACCTTTACCGTTTACAGGAATGGACAGTGAGTATTTTTTGTAACTCATGTAAAGTATAGGTTAGAAACGATCATCAACAAAATTTTGCTCTCGTGTCTCATTTAATTTTGCTACTTTTATTCATAAACAGTAACAGTAATAATGCATTATATTTCTCATTTTAAATAGATACCTTTTGATATGATAATAAAAAAATTTATTTATAATTCGATATATGCTATCAATTTGTTAATAATGCTGATATTTTCCAGTAGGGTTAATTGATCATATGTGATAAGGGTAATTTCATAGTTCTATTCAGTATGTAAATGTTCTAATTGATAATTTTTATTTTAGAATCCATTGCGGCGGTATGCCAATTTTATCCAAGAGGGACTTGCGTTAAAGGTGCTTCATGTCCATTTAGACACGTTCGAGGCGATAGAACTATTGTGTGTAAACATTGGCTACGTGGGCTCTGTAAAAAAGGAGATCAATGTGAATTTTTACACGAGTATGACATGACCAAAATGCCGGAATGTTATTTTTACTCTCGATTTAGTAAGTTTCCTTCATTCCTTCAATTCAATTTACTAATTCCAATATTAGGTCAAGTTTATGACTAGATTAATAATTATTTTACTGGAATGTAAATTAGAAAGTATGTTCTTCATGAAATAAAGATATTTATTTGAAATATTTTTAGATGCATGTCACAATAAAGAATGTCCATTTTTACACATCGACCCAGAGACAAAAGTTCGAGATTGTCCTTGGTATGACCGAGGATTTTGTAGGCATGGACCTCTATGTCGTCATCGTCATGTTAGGCGAGTTCTCTGCATGGCTTATTTAGCCGGATTTTGCCCAGACGGAATAATATGTAAATTTATGCAGTAAGTGTTCTTTAAAAATTTATTATTTCATTAACCAGGCTATCAACTAGGCATAAAATCAAAAAAATTTAATGTGAAATTAATTCGTTTATTCTCAAACAAATAATAATTCGTACAATTTTTTAGCCCACGCTTTGAGTTACCAGCGATTCAGGATATGCAGCCCAAGGAAGGGAAGAAAGTCATGATTACATGTCACTTTTGTGGAGAAACTGGTCACAAAGCTATATATTGCAACAAAATGCCACCAGATATGCGAGAAGCGCAAGTTAGACAAGATATGGATGGCGGCCTTCATCCTCATCATCACGGTTCCCTGCATGGTAACGGGCCAGCATCTAGAGGTCCACAAAAACCTCTTGAAGAAGTTACGTGCTATAAATGTGGCACGAAAGGCCACTACGCCAATAAATGTCCCAAAGGACACCTTGCCTTTTTGAGTCACGCTGGGGCCGCAAACCCTGGAGGCAATACTGGAGCAGGGGATAGGAGATAAAACTGTAAATAGTTATTTATATATATTTTTTTTATTTTAAACTCATTTACATGTAAATGTCATTATACAGTAGAACTAAGATCATAGGCGCGACCATAATGTCTCTAGGTTTTACTAGAAACTTAACAGACTAAAATAAACATCAACTTTTTTCATTCACCCAGTATTTTTTATATTCTCATCATATGAGAAGGTATCAAATTCGTTTCTTCTTCATTTCTATTTTAATTTTAGCCTTTAGTTTCACATGATATGAGTAAATATAATGGTGGATTAATGAAACTTTGTTGTGATGAAATTCAAAAGATTACATGATTTTTTGCATCACAAAGAAGGTAAGTTATTGGATTTGTTTTTTTTTTAAAGCACGAAAGCTTTTTTTAATTTTTAGTTTCTTAACAAATTTCTAAGTATTTTTCAGTTTCTTTAATTTTTATTTTTCTCAATACCTCGCCCTTCCACAAAATATTTTCTGTTCAAGTTTAAATAATATACTCCTAATACAAATAAATTCTTTACTTTTTCCTATTTTTAAGGAATCAAATTTCTAACCAATGTCTATTTATTTTTATAAATTGAATCTATTATTTTTCAACTGGAACTAGATTTTCCGAATAGTTACACTTAACCAAGTATTATATAACAGAACGCTCGAACATCAATACAAAAATTATACAGTTAGACCAGAAATAAAAAGCACCAACGAAATAAAACTACACAAAGAAACATACATTTACTTAGAAAAAGAAAACGTGAGATACATAATAGTTTCAGATAATATTAAGCTCTTTGTTAACGCTACATGTTTTATAAATTAATGATCATTTAGAATGAATATGGTTTAAAGAAAATATGTGTCTTACGCTTTACATTATTGTAGCATTATAAAATCTTTTAAAATAAGTTTTGGCATGACTTAAATAGCAGTTCATATGCTCATAGCATTTTTAATGCCTTTATAGTGTATAAGTGTAAATTAACTGTAGAAAAATGTATTTTTGGTATCGATTCACTTCGGAAATGTCTTTCAGGAATCAGAAATTAAGAGCGTCTGAAATATTCTTGTTATAGATAAACACTTGGGAACTTCTGTCTTCTAAAACAGAATTTCCATAACGTTGGCTATAATTATTTGTTTTGTAAAAACTTAAGATTAACAAAAACTTCGTTTAGTCTTATCCCATAATAAGCACCAGTTTATTGATAACGCGTCACTTTGTTACGAGCTTGAACGTGCAATAAGTACAAACGAATGTGACCTGATCATCCGTGAACTGCGTGCTTTAAATTTAAATTTTAAATTACTGAAATAATTTATAAAATATTAAATCAGTCGAAATCGTATTTAAAAAAACTTCTATAACAAACATAAAAATGAAGAATGTTAAAATAGAAATTCGCGTAGTTTTTAAAAATATTTTAATAAAGCTATAAGAAAGCGATATATTTATTGTTAAAATGAGAAATTCTTTGAAAATATATTTCAAAAAACGTTTAAAACAAAAAGTAATACTTTATAATTTTAACTTCAAATAAATTAAAATAAATTTCTTGCAAACATTTTTTTTTACAATAATTCTAAACTTTCGAGTTTTAAAAGTCCCGTTAAAAATCTAGAAAATAAAGCACGCAGTAATTGAAATTAAGCATTATTATGTTAAAAGCTGAATGATAAATGATGAAATGGTCAGTGGGGATCTTATTGTTAATAGATTTGAACGTAAACGTTTCATCGAAATGAGCATAAATTGGGAAACTTTGTAATCTTCATCGTGCGGAGCCGTATTCAATGACTTCTACGTGATTAGCTGGGAAAAGACCGTAAGTTCCATCAGGTCCAAGACCTTGCCACCAACCCTCGTCAATTGCGTCGATATGCGTGATAATATCACCAGGATCGAAAGTAATTTCCGTGTCATCAGCAGCTTGATAATCATAAAGAGCTCTTGCTTTCATTCCATCATTGTTGGGATCCAGGTACAAGTATTCTCCTTCTAATTGATTATATAATTCGTTCTCTGCTTCTTCGACTGTTTTTGTCGTTACTTCATTTTGTACTTGATTCACCTGGTTCACTTCATTTACTTGATTCACTTGATTAACTTGACTTACCTGATTTACCTGGTCGACATAACTTACTTGATTTATCGTCTCATTTAGCTGATTTACTATCTCTTCGCTTTTCTTTTCTATATTGTTAGAATTACTGACTTTAGGTTCTTCCTTTTTCTGTTGTGCTTCTTTTATGATATCGGGTTGCACTTTCACTGCCTCTTCTTTAAGCTGAGTTTCTTCAAAAGCTTTTCTTGCAGCCTCAACGCTGCTGTTCGTTTGTCCCACTTGCTGTTTAACTCGAGGCATTTTTAATTGGCCAGCGCTCGAATTTTGTTCAAATATAGCTCTCGCATTTATAGTTCTTTGAGCGATTAGCTGTTGAGCTTCTTTACTACGTTCACGACGTAATTCCTCACTTCGAGACTTGGGTTCATCATCGAAGTCACTGTTATGAGAATTTTGGTTTGCTTGTTGATTTCGAAGATTTTTCATATCCTCCGAACGTTGTTCGGCTAGCCTGTGCTTATCATTTATGTTCTCCTTTACGGTAATCTAAAATATTAAAGAATTTCTTTATTTTGTACCGTGCGGCTCAGGGACCTTTTTACAAAAACAGTAAACTTTTAGAAGAAAAAAATCAAAGATAACCTTAGAAGACAGTAATATATATAATAATGAATCAAATATTCTTTACCTTTTGTTCTCTAATCTGACACTCTTTTTCTTCGCGCATTCTAATTTCCTGCTCCAGTTTTTGCCGGCTTTGTTCGCATCGAGCGCGTTCTTGCTCCAATCGTTGTTTTTCTTCAATTTCTTCCTTTTGCCAGAACTGGTCACGTTCAGTCGCATTTATTTCTTGTTCAGGAATAACTCTAAAATAAAATCTAATATTTACAACAATTTCATTATACTTTTAAAAGTTTGTTTTATTTTCTTAAATTGAAAGAACTATTTCTTCATTTCATAAAGAGTTTAAAACAAACCTAAACGTCTTGAATTCAATATTATTTTTAACTGATCGACTTACCTGCGATAGGTAGTTCCAACGGGGGTTGCATGACCTCCGTTTTCTCCTCGTGGTTCATTAAACTTATAAGCTGATGCTGTGGCGCGCGCCAATTTTTCCATAATCAAATCTACTTCGACTTCCTCTTCAGATCGTGCATTTATTGTAATATGTGCTCCTTTCAGCAGTCGTTCTATGTCTCGTATATGATTCGCGCATGTTCCTTTTCTTACGATCGGAGCTCCGTCACCTTGCTGTAAATAGGTCAATTATAATTACAAAAGATGACTTTTAAAATTATTCTTTTCAGATTGAATGCTATTTCAAAGCTTGGTTGTTATTTTAAGTTATTAGGCTTGCGAAAAAAATTAAATTTTTATTCCCAAACAATTTTAACTTACCCAATTGATAAGCAGGCATTTCGGTAAACTAGTTTTTGTATCAATCACTCGACAAAAAGCGTACATTATAAGGCCGCTATTGAGTTCTTCGATCATTTCCTCCAGTCCTCCCTCGCCAGTAGCAACTACTTTCAAATTATTAGTCTGACCTTCATAACTGAATAAAGACCTGTAATTAATATCATTTTTAAGGGAATTAATTTTTTTTTCTTCTTTTGACAGTTTAGACCTAAGGAAGGTTACATAAAACAAGTTAATTTCAATTATTTGTAATTCATTGAAGTGTTTTAAATCAATTATTCTCAGCAACTCAAGATAAAAATCTATATTTTGAACTTTGTTGTTCATTTTTTAAGAATTCTTTCCTCCAATAGAGAACAGAAACAAAAATCAAAAAGAAGATAAGATAGTAAATTACAATGTAAATACATTTGATTTGGTCCTGATGACAAGAAATAAGAAGTCCAATAGGAAAATTATAGACTGCGAAAGTGAACATGAAAAATATATATACAGAGATGTATAAGGACATTGACTTACCAATTGACGGGAGACTTGTCGTCGACCACGCTTTGCCAGGCAGCGACCAGCGAATCTTTATTTTTAAACAGATTAATAGACATCTTGTTAACAAAAAATACAATTCATATTATATAAATTCAAACACAATAGAAAAAAAAATCCGATTCACGCCAATTAATTTCGCATTCTCTAGACACTTCTGTCAGAAAACCCTCATGATACCGATACCGATCAAAAACTGTGAGAGATGTCAACGCCCGAGTGCTGCCAACCTCGAAATACCGAATTTTTCCTATGATGATATTTGAAATTCAAAAATTATAATAGCACTAACAATTTTCTAAAAAGAAGAATCAAAACATTTTATACTGATTGCTGGCTTTTTTATTTCAGGTTACTTTCTAAAATGTAGTCTAAGTGTTTCAAGGTTCAATTATATGGATTTCACACTTTTAAGTTAACAGCACTGATGCCTGTCAGTCGTTCCGGTAGTTCGTGAATGTTCGGGTTTGATCGTTTCTGGTTTAGGAAACACGACAAAGATTATTTTCAGTCTTTCAGTGTTTTAATTTTTAGTGCATTTCAGGAAATTTTCTGCAGTAGAAGCTTATGTACTCGTTAGATATTGTTTTTTAATTTTTGGCTCATGTTTCATAAAAACATCCGACGTGTGTTTGAATCTGCGAAAATTAGAAATTTAGTTAATCAGAATGCTGAAAAACGGAAAAGGCATTTGTGCCTTAATTTATAGTAAAGAGATTGTATCATGATCATGTTGATAAAGGTTATGAAGATCATAGACGAGGTTCGTATATAATTATATTATAATAACTTCACAAGTTCTTTTTATCCAATATTTTTTTACGTTCCAAGCAATTTTAATGTTAGAAAAAAGGGAGTAAAGTAGAGAAAAACGTTAATTTACTGAGAATTGTCGTTTGACATTGGTGTACTCACACTAAAAACTTCGTGTGAAATTACCTTTCTGGTGTAGTAAATTTTTTGCTGCAACTCCTAATGTGATAATTAGATAAATTTAATGTGAATTCATTTCGCAACAGGACTTAATGAACATACAAATATCATTGACAGAAAAGGAAAACCAAGATTGTAACAAAATAAAACTAAATTTCTATGGATAATCATGTAAAATGACATTATTATAATTCATCAATTTTCCTCAGTTAATATAATTGGGGTATTCTTATCTCATAATTTTGCTGTAATTTTAAATCTACTTTTTTTTACAGTGGCAGTTATAAATGGGACTATTGACATTAATCAAATTTTTTTTATTGCTTCAAAAATCAATGTTGGTGCACCTTTTACGTCCTGTGAAAAATTGGTCATTGAGTTGTTGATGGAAAAAAAAGTGATATAAAATAGTTCTATTCTATTCTAGATATAACGTTCTTCGTTTAATTTATGTTTCTAAAAGTATATCTGACTGGAGTAAAATTTTAATCAAAGCATCTTTTACAGGTTTTGCTCAAAATTAGCTGTTTGGTGTTCTATCGAAAGTATATAACGGCAAGACACTCAGAATAATAAAAGGAATAAACAATGTATTGCATACAGTGGTTAATACCCGTTTTGCTGATACCAAAACCTGTCAATCCTGCACTGATGCAAACACATGTTATGTTTATGGTGCTCTATTTAATCGGATTCTTTCTGGAGCAAAAGCCATGTACCATGTGTACCGTTATCTTCCTAGCTGCAGTTTTTCTGATTTGTTACAGTGGCATCGGAAATTGCCTCTTCTGGAGCAATAACTGCGACTCCGTGAGATGTGACAATGGTTGATACTTCTATATTTAATGTAATTTCATCTTACTAGAGTTATTCTGCTATATTCTCTTAGAATAACTTCTTTAATATCACGTCTGTCATGCGCGGGCGCAAAAACCAACATTAGATTTTTTACATTATTACATTATCTAGGTGAAATAATCATTCAATTTGTATTGATTTCTCTTTGATGGAGTTTTAGGGAAGTAGTTGATTTTTGGAAAATTTGGAGAAATTATAATTGTTTATGGACTTCTGATTACTATAAAGTATAAACATGCTTAATCCAAGTCTTCCAAAAAATTGTTTCATCGTAAAGAAACATTATTCCTTTGTAACGTAATGACAGTACGAAGATATTCCCACTTGTAAATACTTTATAGACAGTATAAATTTTGAGATTGCATATCGATACTGTACATAAAATTGTTTGTTAGAGTCAGTATGTTATTTATCTTTTAATGATACAATACAAAAAAGTAAAACAAAGACTAGGCATATTTTCAAGGTAGTCTTCATAGAGCAGAATAAGTTTTGTATTTATTAAGTTATCTGGATACCTTGATCGTGATATGTAAATTTAATAGCATGAAATACAAATGCTCAATAATATTTTAGTGCATTTATCTGTCACCCTTTTCTCTTATTAATTACTTTCTCTACAAGAAAGTGATATCAACAAATTATCTTCAACATCTATAAAATTGTAACTACTGAGATTTTTTTGTAGAATTTACTGAAATAAACGCCTTTGAAAAATATTCAATTAGTGAATAATAATTTTTTGGATGATGGAAGTATCACTATTTTTTAAAAGGAAGAAAAACACACAAGCGTTGATATAGGACTATATAAAAATCATTTATTGAGGAGCTTTGCCACGTCCAAAACCACCACGGAATTCTAAATCTCCCGTTCCTGCACCTACATCAGCCTTTTTATCACCTGGACCACCTAGGCCACCAGGTCCTCTCCTGTATCCAGCGCGATCTTCCGCAGGTCTAGAAGTTTCACTTCTAGGGCCGGCAGCAGGTCTTGGCCTTGCGGTTTCAGATCTGGCTTGCCTCTTCAATGTAGAAGGTACAATTTCAGGTGGAAGGTGCAAATATCCACGCAAGAATTCAATTCCTTCGTTCGTAAGATACCAGTAAAAATGTCTCCATGCAAATTGTTCCTTGACGAAGCCTCGTGATTTCAAAGACTAAAAAAAAAAATTTTCTTGAAAATTCAATTCTGAATTAATAATTAAAATTATGTATTTTATATTGGGATTGCATGTCGAAAGCGTCTTTTTTTCCACAGAAAGATTTTCAAATTCTTTAAATATTGCATATATTTTTACTTTTAATTGTTTTCCAGATTAAAATTTGAATTAATATTGAAACGTGCTACTCATGTTTATACATACGGAATGGATTTTCAAATATAGAAACCAACAAGAAAAAAGATTAAACTTTGAAGTAAGAGCTATACCAACGATTTCATGATTCTCTAAATTAAATAAGCAGAATAAACTTGATTATGATCAGAAATGGGTTGTGACGCGTCACTCGAGATTTTTTACGTAAAATACATGGTTTTATACACGAAGTAAAACACATATTTTAAGAAATTTACCTCCCACCACATAAAAAATACATTGAGTAAAAAACTAAGGACGCAATATACGTACCCATCTCCGATTAGGATTAGGTCTTAACTTTAAATCGATATCTTCTACCGTTCAATTATGAATAGTAACGTTAATTTTTATAAATAAAAATGTAAAATAGAAAAAACAAACCTGCATAGCTTTAATAACGTGAAGGTTAGGAATCGTCTCCAATTCAGGATGTTTAGGTGCATGATAATCCTTCATCGCCACCATCACACCCTCTTTAAAGAGATATTCATAAATGGCAATTCGATTCTTCTTGGGCATCAACATGCTGTAAATACGCAAATGTTAATTAGATAATTAAAATATGATAAATGTTAATTAAATCAGTCTCACGGTGTTCACTTTAAGTTAAATTTTTGTTATAATAACGACAAACTTATTAAAAATTAGGTACCAAAATCACATGACATTGAAAATTATGATAAAGTAATATTTATAAATATATAAAGCCACCCGTGTCCGGATAAGAAGTTTAGATGTAAATTTTTAGAGGTTAACTTTGAAAATCAACTTTAAATTACACATGATTAACACTGAATATGAGATAAATATTAGACTTCAACAGTGTTTGTCACTGATTTTAACTACGTTTTTTGAAATTTACAACGATTAATTCAAAATTTTTCTTTAATGATTAGGCTTGATACTGTCATTTAAATAGGACAGATTTCAAAAGAAAAAAGCTAAAAACCACACACTACAAACATATACCCATGGAAAAAACATTTGAATACTTTGTTATTAAGTTATTTTATGAGAATTTTAAAAGATGCATCAAATTAAAATCGATTTTATATAAAATTAAACGCACATGAATATCACAAGTTTAACGCCAATTTGGAAAAGAACAGTCTAGGACTAAAAAAATGATAGATTGTTGAAGCAGTGATCGTGATCGTAGCCAGCCCCCTGCATCTCTGAGTTGAAAATAACATGAATTGTGCCTGGCTGCCATGGTAGCGCTGACTGTTCATTGGGCCGACTTACACGAAAATCACATTACAAAACATAGTTTTTTAAGCTTTTCTCAGTAAATTTTCAAATTTTCGAGTTCTTGAACGGTTGTGAGATAAAGTTCGCGAGTTTAGAAACAAATTTCCAAAAAATTGGTGTAAAAATGGTGAAATGTGTGTGTTTTGGGTGCAAATCCGGATATAAGTCTTGCTCTGACAAAGTTCGTTTTTTCATTGTATCGAAGGATGAAAATACGATAAAATTATGGCAAATTGCTATCCTTCGCGATGACATCAAATTAAAAGCAGGTCATGCGATTTGCGAAAAGCATTTTAAGCCAGAAGATATTCTTCAAAAGAGGTTAACCTATACGCCCGATGGAGTAACAGTTTTGGGAAGAGTAAGTACATCGAACACATTGTTTATTTTCTTAATTAGTTTAAAATAAAACATTTTATTTAATAGAGATATTAAGAATTAATTTCATAATATAATAAAGATTAATGTCTCAATATTAATTAATTGTATTTACCTGTGCAATTAATTTCTTTTGCACTGCAATAAAAGTCTCTCAAATACTTATCGCAAATAAATTCAGTTGCAAATATTTTGTGTGATAAAAGCTAAAAAATAGATTAATGAAAGTGATTGAAATAAAAAAGAGATGAGGAAGAATATTTTTTTACATTCTGAATTGAAGTTAATGTGAGCTTGTTAAAATTGGATTGTGTTGAAGTGGAAAAAAATTTCTGATTTCTAACAATTTTGATATTAGAATAAAGTTTTGGACTTTATAAAAGAATATGTTTAGATTTTTTGTTAATTTAGATTCCTTACTTTTTATAGCTCATAGTTTTACTGAATTACATAAAATTCCTAAAGTAATAGGAATTGAAAACTTAAATTTATAATTTAAAAAAATTAAGATGGCTGATATAAAGAAAGCCAATCTTGAAAAGAAAAAGGCAGCAAAGCTGACTGAGGCCTAATTTAATAATGTGCTCACATACCAAATATTATATTTATGAGATGTTCAAAATGGATGAGAACACCGTATCATCTAAACAAAAAAATTAGACGTTAATATAAGTTATCAGAGAATTACTTTTATTAGATAAACTCCAGTCAATAATAAAATCACTTTTACTCGATGTTATTTATACAATAATCTAAGTGCAATTTGTTTTAAAACTATTTCACTTCTTTGAATTATAATATATTATAATAATATATTATTAATATATTTCATAGTATAATATTAACAAATTTTAGTCCAAATTCCAAACAGTATTTTTGAAATGTTTTTTTTTTAAAAGGAGTTTCATTTAATTACAGTAGTAATATATAGTATATGTATTATATGTTTTTGTTATATGTTATTTTATATATGTGTCATATAATATGAAAAATTATCAAATTTTATTGTAACGAGGTTAATTATTAGTATTAATATTTAAATGAACGCAAAACAATAATAAAATAAAAAACATGATACAAATAATGCAATTCCCGCCAGAATTTAGAAATTAGATTTTCTGCCTAAAGTGAATTTCTTAACCTTTTCGAAGAGAATAAATTTTTGTGAAAAATATGAAGATCTTATTAGGTTATTGTCATGTATAAGAAAATGCGATAAAATAGTTTTTATTAGGAGAAAATTAATTTTTCTAGAGCATAAGACGTGTCGTTACCCAACCCTGATCTTGGCTCAACACTCTCAACAGCCGAAAGCGTGAAATCGAAGCGAGAAAGTGGAGACACATCGACACGCCGAGTTTGGTTGTGTAAGGATCCACACAGATCAGTAGTGGGGGACGATTACGTCCACGTCAGCGAACACTGATACCAGCCGCTTGTACCAGAAAAGAAAATGGTGCCCCGTTAATGTACCAAGTTGAATTCCTAAGTTAGTTTGCCGAATCGTCACACGCGACGCTAACTGTACCATCGCTCCCAGAAAATTCACAGTAATATACGGAAAATTTAATATATAAACGAGTATAAAAAGGATAAGTATGGTAAAAAATGTTTACCATATTTATCCTGCTAGACCCTCTTTACATTAAATTCTCCGCATTTTACTTAGAATTTCCCGGGAGTGATGGTAAAGTTAGCGTCGCGTGTGACGATTCGGCAAACTAACTTAGGAATTCAACTTGGTACATTAACGGGGTATGACGGGGTACCATTTTCTTTTCTGATGCATTTCACTAAAACATGAAAAATATGTTTATTTGATTCTAGCGCAGCTGCAAGGTTACAATCCTTTCATAATGTGATGATAATTCGAGATGTGACGCAATGTGACGTCACTCTCAATAATGAAACAAATAGAAGGGATAAAACTAACTGAGAATATCGCAAAATGTTTCCTTCATTTTCCGTGTACCTTATAATCCCTTATATCACTCGTGCACGTGACAGCATCGATAGCATTGACAGTTGACACTCAGCAGCCAGGCATTGCAGTGTAGTCTGTGTAGTCAGTGATTAGCTTAATTTATGCGAACGTAGGTAACGGTAATAGTTTTGTAACATACGTTCAAGAACTTTCACAAAATTCATGTGTATTGTATATCAAGTCTCAAGTTTTAAGAAACCTTTAGCTTTTGACACGTGCAAAAGAATGTAAGAAGTTTTTTTTTATTAACAAGATTTTTTTACTTTAAATAGAATGTCGATGGTACGTAAGCTACATGTGCTTTCAAACACTGTTCTAAAATCTTCTTTTTTGAGGCCGACAGCTAAATGTGATAGAAATAGGACATTTTTTCTGGCTAGAGGAACTTGCACAACACAACCACTATGCAAAGAACAAGAGTAAGAAATTAAAAAATAATTCGTATAGAAATTACTTTTTAGATATAATCTTAGGATATTTTAAGACTACAAAAAAATATATGTATCTATTTTCACCTATTTTTCTATATAATTTATTGAGTAAACGTCAAATTAATTTTTTTTCTAACAACAATTTTTTCTTTGCCTTTTCTTGATCTGTTACCATTGTTATGTAATATTTAAAGAATTTGAAAATCTTTCTGTGGAAAAAAAGACGCTTTCAACTGTGCTGGGATTCGAGCCCAGGTCTTTCGATAGAATGTAGGCAGTGACAAAAATTTCAAACTTAACTAATTAATTTGAAACTAATTAATTGTTATGTAATATATATGTGTCACAACAAAGTAAATAAAGGCAGATAATACTTGTGCAACAGAGTTATAATAAATTAAAATGTTCCTGATGGTTAATTTTAAAATGTAAAATAATAAATCTTGAGAAAAATTTTAAATACTGAATTCTAGATGTTTCTAGAACCTACTCTGACTTAACAATTTCAGAAGCGTAACCACATATTAAATGGATCATATCATTGCACATTGTTCTCATCATTCTATTACTACATATGCTGAATGACCACGTCACAACGCTAACTGTTGTTTCATCTATGGAGTATTTTAAAATGATCGGCCAATTTCTGGATTAAAAAAGAAAAACATTGTGCAGCTCAAATAAAATAAAAATTTACTTCCTCGATAAAATATGTAATTGGAAATCTCAATTTTTCAGGGTGAAAGTGACGTTTATTAGAGCGAGTGGAGAGAGAATAGAAGCAAAAGGAAAAATTGGTGACAGCTTGCTGGACATAGTTATAAATAATGATATAGACTTGGATGGTTTTGGTAAATAGACAATTTTAAATTGAAATATATAACATTAAAAAAATGTTTATATAATTTTCATCTGAACAAATATTTTAATAATAATTTTAGGAGCTTGCCAAGGAACAGTTACGTGTAGTACGTGTCATTTGATTTTACCAAAAGATGTTTACGACAGTCTTCCAGAGAAGCCATCAACTGATGAAGTGGATATGTTAGATTTAGTAAAAGAAATCACCGAGACGTAAGTATAATTTGTTATATGTCAGAATATTAAAAACAATTTAAATTTATACAATAAATTGGTCAACTTTTTTAAACAATAGTTTTAATTTATGCAATTCTTGATTTCAGTTCTAGATTGGGTTGTCAGATCACGATAACAAAAGAACTAGATGGACTTGAAGTATATGTTCCATATAGCATTAATGATGCAAGGTCGATAGATTCGTAGTTGGTCATTACCATAAATAGTTAAATGCAGGTGCACAGCAAACTTGTTAAGGATAGCGAACATTTTTAGCTAATTTGTAATCATACAAGTATAGCTAGTTAAAATAAGTAACGAAGAGTAGAGTACAATGATCAAGTATATGGTATTAATCCTTTATATTTTTACTCATAAAAATACGCAGCACTATCAAATATCCATTATTTTCTCGAGTTTTTTCTTTGATTTGGTTGAAATGTAAAATAATATTTTTATCAACTCATTCATTATCTCATTTTTAATTAACTAAATTAATTTTTTTTACTAATTTTACAGAAAAGAATAAATGCATTTAATGGAGCTTGAGATTAAAACAATACACTGCTCATTGTATCTTGCTCTTTCCTAATAATTTAAATATATATATATTTTTTTTTAATTAAAAAGAATCAAAATCTCGTTGACTTATCAAGAAAATTAAGTTTAAATCAATTGATTTCTGGCAAATTTAATTATTTATATAGAAGTATCTTAGAATCAATTTAAAGAAAAATGGTCTAAGGATTGCATTCCAATTGATCAATCGTTTTGTCTCCCTTTAAGGATTATTTTTCATTGGAAAGTGAACTTTAAAAATGTTTACATTTAATAAGAATTATTTAACATAAATATCTCTTCTTAAATTTAAAAATGTCGAGAATTACATTCTGAAACTGAATAAAATTGTGGATTAAAACCAGGAACAATAAATTAATTAATATGTAAGTCTAGGTATAATCTAGAAAATTTAAATAATTTGAAATTTTTCTGTAGAAAACGAAACGCTTTCGACTGTGCCGGGATTCGATCCCAGGTTTTTTGTATTGCGATATGAGAGTTTAAAGTCATCTATCTAGGAGAGCACCTGTCGGAACATATCGTATCTGATATTAAGACTTGTATTTCTCCGATAAGGTAAATAGTGACAGATTACAAACTCAATCATCTAATTTAAAAATAAACTACAAATAGTAAAATTTTTATCCATGACAACTTTGTACTTCGTTCGTATGGAATTTTACCGTTCAATAATTTGTAAGTAGTTGAGAAATTGAGATTAATATGAAAAGGAAGAAATCATTGTCGAAAATGATCGAAAATGTCATAGTTGTTTTTATGAAATAATTTTAAAGTAAAATCGAAATGCGTCAATTGTCTAAAGCTTTATTTTTTTAACAATAGTTGATATTAGTACTGTATAATAGAATGAATCTAAAAACACTAAAAATCGTTGAATCTCTACAAACTTTATTGAAGTAGCGAATTTTATGACTTTCTCGACTCCTTATAGTATATGCATGATAAGTTGAAAGTTATGTAAATATTTATATTATTATCCAAGATGTATAAACATAGATTCATTGATTTATGTACATAATGAATGTACAAAGTATGTAAAATTTTGTTGACACTCCCTTACATTAAATTAAATAAAGCAAGAAATATGAATGCATTGTTAAAAAACGGTGTTTATTATTTCTAAGCGACTTTTTTATATTAAGGAAAATACTTTAAATGCATTCTGTATAAAAGTATTGGATATATTGCTCTCCATCTTATAATTTCTAAATAACAATTTATTATATAAAGTAGAGCAGTACAGACATAAAGTTAAAACACTTTTGTACTGAACACTCAATATTTTGTATTCAAATAATTTAATTTCATTAGCGTCTCTTTGATTGGCATAAAATATACCTACTGATACATTTTTACTACACTACTTACAGCATGCCAGAAATACTATATAGTATAATGCAATTTACATATTTTCATTTTTATTATTTCATTATTTTTAATAGGATACCTACAACAAGGAAGGCAGAAATACAGAACAGTTGTCGATTCAAGAAATAATTAGTCGATTTAATTAAACGCATTTTGACTTATACAATTTTACAGCAAACATTTTGGTTATTAATTTAAATCGATAGTATAATTCTTCAAGGCTGATCGAATTATTTTATGTGATAAAATGACTGCAACCAGTCGTTTATTCAATTTCAGTAATATATATTAACAATTGTAGGGTTTCGCAATTTTAAGGCAGAAAAATGGTCATTTATTCGCAACCTTAATTGGCAAGATCGTGGATTTCTCTTCTTCGATAAAGTTTTATTTTTTAAAAATGTATAGGAATATATAAAATTATGAAATCTGCAATTAGCAAGAGCTGGTACATTTTTTTATTAAGCTCTGCATAAAATTTACTACAATCTAATTTTCGTGTAAATTCGAACTTTTATTATTTTTATCATAATATATGTTTATTTCTTTCTTATATACTTCGATATATATTTTTTATTTTAATAAAATCTTTATTATACAGTAAGAAGCAAAAGTACAAATTGTAAGATAGATAAAATCATATAAAATGCTTACGAAGATTTTTGTGTATCTTTCAAGCAAGAAAGGCATGATTCTAACGATATGAAAAATTAAATAATAAATAATACACGTAACAAAATAATTGCCATATCTATAAAAAATAAATGCCATTCATTGCAGTAAAAAACTTGTATTAAATTAAATTATTTCTTTCTTTCGCTCACATACATACTCACATTTATACACATTACTAATAATACGTTAAGAATTAAAAATCTGTACAGTAATTAAAACCCTAATAGAATTGGTATCGCACCTGGATAGACGATATGTGTACCCCTTTTATAGTGTCTTCCCTTATTAAGCAAGGGGTTCTCTATTATTATACCATTTAAATTCAAATTTAAAATCTTTCGGTGGAAAAAAAGACAGCTTAATCATCTATTAATTGCTTATACATTTTAATCATCTTATTATATAATACTATAAATCTTTGTATTAATATTTTATACTTCAAAATTCTTGTTCTTAATATATTTTTTTTATTGGTATACTAAAAGAACCCCCCCCCCCCCCCTTGGTTTAAGTTATAATCAGTCTGGACGTGGATCTGATATTTTTTTTTAATATAGGGACTGCTCAAAAACCATGTAAATTCGTTCGGATTGCTAGGTTCGGAAACATATTTTGGAATCCCTGGTGAACTATTCCGATTCATTCTGATATCCATATCCGGGCCAATGCGAATCATCCCGACCCGATTGATTTGGATTTATTCAGACTGATGTTTCGGATCGAAGCGGATTAAGCCGAATCGATTTTTGACAGTTTTTCATCAAACGAGTTACAAAACGTTTTTCGGATTGGTTCGGAATGATTCGCATTGACTCGGATACAGATATGGGAATGAATCGGAGTAGTTCTGAATAACTCGGAATTCGTTTGGATTGAATTTCTTTACGAAACTTTCGCCAGGCAGGGTAACATAGAATTTTGAAATAATAAATTTAACAAAGTTATAATTTAAAGTAATATAGAAAATTATGAGATACAGAAAAAAGGAAAATTGGATTCATAATTCTAAAACATAAATAATTTAAAGCCTTACGTGAAAAAGGTTTTTAACCTCTTTAAACATTTAATATGAAATCCCCTTAATTCCTAGAGAACTCTGGCGATTGCTTTGGAAAGGAATTCAATCCAAGTAAACACAATACGAATATAATGAACATTTTGAATTTCAGCCGATTCAAATCAATTAAAAATTAATCTGACTAAATCCTAACCAAGTTTTCAACTCAAATCAATTCGAATTCGGTTTTATTCAAAACGAATTTTTATTCCGAGGTCGTAGGTAATGATTCGGACTGAAAATTCGGTTTAGATCAATCGTAGCTCGTATTAAGTCGTATTAATTTTCAACCTATTCTGATTCGTTTGGATTGAATCCGAATCCGAAACTTTCACCAGGGAATTTACGTAATTTCTGAACAATCCCATATAAAAAATTTATTGAATACCAGAAACATTAAAATCTAATAAAGTTTTTAGTAGTCCTACTGAAAATTCCAACATAGGATTAGTCATTGTTTTCTATGTCGGTAACTGTGTCAGAACCCTAGTGAAAGTTTCAGATTGGAATTCAATTCAAGCGAATCAGCTATTTCGAGCCATTCAAAAATCTGTTTCCTAATCATTTGTTATTATTTCGGAGCAATCCGTAGAACGTTTTGTATCTCGTTTGATAAAATCAGTCAAAAATCAATCCGAATTATTCAGATTTATTCTGCTTCAATCCGAATTGATCCGAGTTAGGATTGACCCAAACCAAATTTTCAATATTAATAAATCCGTATCATTCCAACCTCGGAATCATTCAGATTAACTCGGATTAAAAAATTGGTTCGAATCCATTCGGCGTATTGATGTCTCAAATTAATTAAAGCGGAATTAATCAGATTAAGTTAGAATGATTTTTGACTGATTTTCATCAAACGAGAATGTTTCAGATTGGAATTCAATCCGAGCTATTCCGAAATCTATTTCCGAATGAATTCGAAAAACGTTTTTTACTTAGTTTGATGAAAAACGGTCAAAAATATATCTGACTTAATTTAGTTCATTCCGCTTCAATCCAAATGAATTCGAGTTCGGATTAATCCAAACCGAATTTTCAATCTCAACAAATCCTAATCATGCGGCCTTGGTTACATTCAGTTTGCCTCGGATTAAAAACTTGGTTCGGATTCATTTGGATAGAAAGCAGAATGAATCAAATTCAAAATTTCAAGAATACAAAACCTTTTTTACCCTCAAAATATAAAAAAAAGAAGGTAACCTTCTAAAAACCCCTTCCTTCTTTTTCTTTCTTTCGTCTTCTTTTGTCTTTATTACCCACAACCATCTATATAAAAAATAACACGTCTAACCTAATATGCTAGATTTTTGACCCATTTTCATCAAACGAGATAAAAAACGTTTTTTGGATTCGTTCGGAATGGTTCGAAAACAGATTCTGGAAAGGTTCAAAATATCTCTTATTCGCTCGGAATGAATTTCAATCCGATAATTTTGTCAGGTTTCCTAACAATTTGGAATCATTTCGAACTAATCCGCAAAACATTTTGTACACATTTTAAAGTGACATGTTTGATAACATGTCTGCTATTATATTGACCTAAAATTCATAGAATTTTTTTCATTTCTCGTTATTTTGGCATAGGGGCAAATTCTTTTTATTTTCTGTTTCATGAAAAACGGCCAAAAATCTACACGACTTAATCTAATTCACTCCGCTTCAATCCAAATGAATCCGAGGTCGAATTGATCCAAACCGAATTTTATATCTCAACGAATCCTAATCATGCCGATCTTGGATACCCCGGTAAGAAGGTATGGATTAAATTAGATAGAAACGTTTCTATTCAATTCAATACCGTTTTTGAAAATTACGTTTCAATCCAGAAGAGTATTAAAGAAGAAAAGAAATGGATTACCGCTTTAGTGCAACGGGATTGAACAGAATTAGCTTCAAAAAAGAAAGAAAAAAGTTGATTTATTCATGTTAAGTTTACACGTCATTTTAATTTATGAATTAAATTTATTCTCAATTATGTATAATTTTGAATTGATTAAATCAATGTGCATTTAATTTTTACAAGAGTTTCACACTTTCATGCTTTTCATAATTAGTAAACATAACGTTCATTGTATTATTTGACAAATTTATTTAAGATATATTAATTTCATATTTATTATTCCTCTATTGCATTTTTTAAGGAAATTTATCTAAATTATTTAGAACAAATTTGCAAAATAATTAATTGGAATTCAAACTACAGCCATTACAGTAGTCAAAACGAATTAAATTGACTTCAATTTTAGACGAGAAACAACAGAATTAGTTTGTTCCACATATCCACTCACAGGATCAAATTAAAATGACTTCAACTTCTTATGTTATCCTACGTAATTAAATTGAATTTCTTTCTTTCACATTTTGACTCATAAAAACGAATTAAAATGTCTTTAATATTATAAGTTTCTTTACGAGATTAAACAGAATCAACTTTACTTCAAATCTTTCACCCTTGTCAGAATTAAAACGTATTCATTCTTTGTCGTAGGATTCAACAGTATTGCTTTTAATTAAAAGAGATGAAAAATCGCCCATATTCAAGCTACTTTTAATTCAATTTAATCGAAACCTTCTTAACGGGACATTCAGTTTGCCTCAGATTGAAAACTAGATTCGGATTCATTCGGATTGAAGAGGAATATCTGCTAGATTTTAAACCCATTTTCAACAAACGAGATACAAAACATTTTTCGGATTGGCTCGGTAACAGATTGTCTAATGGTTTCAAATTCGTTCGGATTGCATTTCTTTTCGAAATTTTTCCAGAGAAACGTTATCAGATCCTATATCGAAAATGACATCCTATGTCAGAATTAAGGTAGTTCATCCACGAAAATTAGTCCTTAGGCAAAAATAGATAATTTTGCTTTCAAGAATAGCAATATTATTATTGAAGGGCTATTTTGAAAGAGAAAAGATTATTTTCCATAAAAAAAAATTTCAAATACAGAAAAATAATTTTATTAATAAATTTTATTTGTAACCCAACTTTTTTTCTTATCGCTTTTTACCAACTTTAAAAAAATTATGCGATCCTAATAAATCACGAATCATTTTTTCAGAGAAAAGATTCTCTACAACTTCACATTTTCCAATTTTTGAAAATAAATTCTTTAATGGCTGAAACCATTAAAAATCAATTTTCCAAAACAATTTATGAACAATTTTTTTCATGCAAAATAATGTTTTCTTTCTCAAATTAGCCCTTTAATAATAATATTACTATTCTTGAAAGCAAAATTATCTATTTTTAGCTGAGGTCTAATTTTCGTGGATAAACTACCTTAAGTGTAGGGAGGAATTGTGAGTTGAAAGGAGTACGTATAATAATCGTTTTTACACGAGTGTAGAAAGTTCGTGAGGGCTATTGGTCGTGGCTGCGCTGCTGAGATCCAGGGTGGCAGCGGGGATGCCGGGGCTAACACTGCCCGTGGCTTCGCGCGACAGGTGTTGCTGAGACCTGTTGTGTTTGTTGGCAGGACTGGTTGGCGAGCGGTCGCCAGGAGAGGCTGGAGGTGTTGTTGGAACACCTCTGTGTGTAGAAATATTAAGGTGGTTGTGCGTCGCTGCGAGTCCGCTCGGCGACGATAGCAGCAATGGCGGCGACATTGAGATATGTCGCAGGTGATGATGATGGTGGAGATGATGAGGCTGCTGCTGATGCTGTTGCTGCTGTTGCTGCTGCTGGTATTGAGAACCACGAGAGGGAGCCCCAATAGAATGCACAGTACTCATGTTTTCAAGTTTATGTGGGCAGGCTGTCTGCAAAGAAGGGATGGATCGTTGTTGCTGCTGCTGATGGTGCTGCTGTTGTTGCTGCAGATGTTGTTGATGACGTTGTAACTGAGCAGCTGCTTCGCACTGTTCGCGCGCCAAGGCCTTCATCGCGTTCGTTTTCTCCTGAAAGCGCATTTTTTGTTACACATTTTAATTCTTCTTCATATAAAACTCTGATGAAAAATATCTCTGGCGGAAATTTCGGATTGGAATTCAATCCGGGTGAATCAGAGTCATTCCCAACAAATCCGAAAAACTTTTACAATCTCGTTCGATGCGCTCTCTAAATCTGAATCAGTTTAAATCTACTGATTATCAGTGAAATTTGACTGATTCAAATAGCTAAAAAGAATTTACTGTGAATCAGTCAAATTTAACTGATTAAACAGTGACAAATATTTCCTCTGATTGAATCAGCGGAAATTATCTGATTTACCAGTTAAAAGTATTTTCACTGATTGAAACGGTGGAAATTAACTGATTTACCAGTGTAAAGTATTTTCACTGATTCGATCAGTGAAAATTTGACAGATTCAGATTCAGAGAGCAAATCCGTTTAAAATCAATCCGATTTATTCCGGTTTAATTCAGACTGAAAATTCGGTTTAGATAAATCTGAGCTCGGATTTATTCGGATTGAATCGGATTTAAGAATGGCTCGGATTCACTCGGACTGAATTCCTTTCCGAAACTTTCACCAGACATTTTATGAAATATTAGAAACGTTATAAATTTGGTTTTTCAGAATAAAGGCAAATAACGGTCTTAAATGATTCTATATGGAAATGAAATTTTGTAACGTTATCAGTGGCAGTTGGTTATGTTAATCGCCTTACCTCGATGCACATCGCTTGACAAAGTGCTATTGTAGAAACGATAAGGTATAGATCTTATACTTTTCTTAGAACACTTGACAGCGCGTGTAAACCGAGTCAGAATTTTTGCAAGCGACAAAAATAACATTAGTGCATTTTACATCAGTTCATATACATATAGAAAAAATATTGTAAGTTTCGAGTCATAGATTTTTATTAATAAATCAGTTCAATTAAATCGATTTAAATTTAACTTTATTTTTTGGTCAAATTCTGATGAATTTGAAAAGAATTGCAATTATGAAATAAACTTTATTGGAGTTCTAAACAAATAAGGATTCTCCAGAAAAAAAATTTATATTTTTTTCTATTTACTCACTCTTTGCCATACGAAGACGTTATGCACCATGGCGCAACCACAAAATACGATGCCCAATGCAATAAAAACCGACGTTACTATCGCTGGCGTTGTATGAAATTGTGTGAATGTGTACAGGATCATTCCTAGAAAAAAGATACAAATTGTAAAAAAATGGATTGAAAATAAAATAAAAAATATTAGTTTTAATTATCTTTAAAATTCTTATAATCTCCTTATATCCTTGTCAGATTACACGTAAATTGTATCTGATAAAAATTCTGAGAAAATATTTTTATTGCATGCAAATCAGCAGGTTGATGATTAATCTCTAAAACCTTCATTTGACTCAAATTGAAAGCTGTTAACCTCGAGATGATTTTGACGGTCGGATTTTCGTTTTTCTTGGTAATGATTATTGTATAGAAAAGTATGAATCATTATGTGGATTCATTCAGTTGAAAGTTGTAAATATACTTTTTATAAAATTCTTTAGAGACTTACAATTGTCACTGAATTCAAATAAAAAAATACAAATTTCTAATTTTAAAATTTCAAGTGCACTCTCTAAATCTGAATCAGTCAAGTTTTCAATGATTGAATCAGTAATTTGCTTTTTTACTGATTCATCAGTGCAAAAATATTTTTCATCGTTAAATCAGTTTATTTTAACTGAAGTAATCAGTGAAATTTGACTGATTTACAGTAACATATTTTAAGCTATTTGAATCAGTCAAATTTCAAAGATAATCAGTAGATTTTGACTGATTTAGATTTAGAGAGCAAGAAAGAGGTTTATTTCTGGTTCATTCTTACCTGTTAAAAAAACAGGAATGCTAATGAAAAACCCTCCGACTGCACATACACGGCTGATCGAAGATTTTTGCAGGTACTTGTTTGTTCTGAAAAAAAATATTCCATTTATGTCATTAAATGTATAGATAAATACATTTTCAGTAATAAAAGTTATAAAATTCAGATCGTAATATAATTGGATATTAGAACTATTGCAGAAAGAAAAATGAAATAAAAGTATTGTGTAAGAATAATTTACAAGATCACTCTAAAAACAGATTTTATTAAACCAAAAAAATTTTCGTCACGTGACAAAATTCCTGTAAAAGTTCATGTAAGATTACTTTTTTTATTTTACAAAATTTCTCTCTGTGGAAATTTGGAAAATACAACAGAAAACGATAAAGAACGTCTGTCAACTTCGTTTGAGTGAAAATTTTGCAAACAATTTTGCAGTTAGCAGTAATGGATCAACTAGATCATGTGACTAAATGCCTGTAAAATTTCACGTAAGATAACTTTTTCATTTTACAACATATCTTGCTGAAAATTTATAAAATACAACAAAAGACAGAAACAAACGTCTGTCAACTTCGTTTGAGTGAAAATTTTGCAAAAAATTTTACAGTTGACTGTAATGGATCGACCAGATATGTGACTAAATGCCTGTAAAATTTTATGTGAGATAACTTTTTCATTTAACAAAATATATTACTAACAATTTTGAAAATACAACAAAAGACAGTAAAAAACGTCTGTCAACTTCGTTTGAGTCAAAATTTTGCAAAAAATTTTATAGTCGACTGTAATTGTTGATAAGTTTTCGAACTTTTTTTAAAATTCTTGCTAAAAAGAAATTAACAGAAGTGTTTTATCGTCTTTTTTACGTTTCTCGAATTTTCAGAAAGATACTATGTGAATTAAAAAAGTAATCTTACATTAACAAATAAATGTATAACTTAGTCACGTGGTCCGATAGATCCATCGCCTTAACCGAGACAATTTTTTGGTGTGGTTGAATGATTTTGTTGGTCCAACCAACCAAAATAAATTTATTTGGTGAACTAACACAACTGAACAAAAAAAACTTAACATTTAAAAAATATTTCGTAAAGTTAACACAAATTCAGTTCATCCAACCAAAATATTTTTTTAAATTAACAAAATGCAGTTTAAAAAAAACTGAAACAAAGAAAACTTATCATTTAAACAATATTTCGTAAAGTTAACAAAAATTCAGTTCATCCAACCAAAATATTCTTTTAAATTAACAAAATGCAGTTTAAAAAAAACTGAACCAAAAAAAACTTCACATTTAAACAATATTTTGTAATGCTAACAAAAATTCAGTTCATCCAACCAAAATATGCGCCCCAAGCCCTCTTGCCTCGTAAGTCTTGAACACCTTGTATTAAGAACTTAAGTGCCCTTCTACCCATATTAAGTAGATCTAATCGTAAGTAAATTTCTTTTAAAACAAGCCAGAAATGTTCGTCATCAAAGGCCGCAGCCCTGAAAAAATCAACGCATCGTGAGACTTTTCAGCCAATTTTGCTGTTCACGTACCTACATATCAGATTGTGGTTCAAACTTGAAATAATGTTAAATAATCATTCTCAAAAGAAATACCTGAGGAAGTTACTCAGGTCAAGAAAAAGAAGCAGGAAATCATTATTCTAACTTTATGCGTATTATACAGGGTGAGTTTTTTATTATGAGACATCGAAATATCTCAAGAAATACGCATCGTACGGAAAAAATATTCGAAATAAAATTTTTTTATTTTCAAGGAAGAAAAGCGACTCCGCAAAAACCTACCCCACACCCTGGGGAAGTGGGGTAAAGTTTTTTTTTTAAATTAGAAAAAATTTCCAAACAAAACTTCTGTATTATTTAATGGAGAATACAAATCTGCAATAAACAATAGAGGTTCCTATTTAAAATACCCCCCCCCCCCCCCGGGTGTGGGGTAAATTTTTGCAGAGTTGATTTTACTTCTCGAAAAGAAATTTTTTTTATTGCAGACCTTTTATTCGTACGACGCTTATTTCTTAAGATATTTCGTTGTCTCAAGATAAAAAACTCACCCTGTATAAAAAAAGGAAAGCCCCTTTTCTGAAACACATGTTACGATTTTAATGAATAAACTAAGATTTTTGGTTAAGTTGACTAAAATTTATTTAAATCAACCATAATTTGGTTCAACCAACTGAAATATTTATTTGGCTTAACCAAATCGCATCTAAAGAAACCATATATCTTTGGCTACATAAAATAAATGGTTGGTTGATGGTTGGAAATAGTAATTGGTTGATCCAATTAAATTTTGGTTGCATTAATCAAATATTTTTCTGAGAGCACGTAAGTGACGATACACTCAGAAAAAAATTTGTTTATTGAACAAAATTGTTTTTTTGAACTCACACATATTTTATTAAGTAATCTAAATTTCTTGGTTGAATCTAATAAATACTTAAAATTTATTAAAAGTAACTAAAATATATGGTTGCATCAACAAAGTTTTTAGTTTAATCAATAAAATTTTACCGAGCAGAAAATTTTTTTGAGTCGAAGAAATAGTTTTCTTGGATGAACAAACCATTTTGTTGTCAGTATAACCAAAAATACTTCTCTTGAACCAATACAAAATTTTGTAGATCCAACCAAATCTTTCTCTGAGTGTGGATATAAGTAGTTAGCTATCTTAACATCTTTACTCAGACAAAAAATGTTGTTCATCAAACAAAATCGTTTCGATGAATTTACAAAATATTTTATTAACTCAAGCAAATTTTTTGGTTGGATCAACAATAGTTCAATCAACCAAATTTTACTAAGCAAGAAATTTTGTTGAGTCAACGAAATAGTTTTGTTGGATCAACTAAACATTTTGTTGTCCGTATAACAAAATACTATAGTTGAACCAACAAAATTTTGTTGATCTAACCAAATATTTTTCTCAATGTATCTTAACATTTGTAAAAGGATTTTATGAAAGAAATTTTTTGCATTTCCGCGCTCAAAATGCAAGATTTTCTTTGCAAGTAAATGAAAATTTTATATTATGTGATATCAAGATGATTTTTGATTATCTGAAAAAAGGGCTTTATCTTATAACGACACATTGTCTACTTCCATGACATGATTCATGATACAGGAAAGTCAAGCTGAGTCATCTTTCAACGACTAAAAGGCGTAGGATTTGACAAATTACACACCTATAAATAAAATTGCAATCACATTGGAGCATAAACTCATTTTGTAGTGCATCTGAAATGGATAAGATAGAGGGAAAAATGTAATTGACATCGCAAGTGATTTATTAACGTCCCATTATATCTAACACTGGTCAACAACCATTTTGCTGCAGGGTAGACAATAACTTTTCTCGGGTAATTTGGGCACGCTGAATCCAAAATTGACCATAATTTTGCTTAATCAGATTTTGTTTTTACGATATTGCAAAAAACTGTTTTTATTGATATGCCAACATTTAAATTTGTATATTTTTTTTCATTGAATATTTCAAACAAAAACCATTCATAATGTAGTCATGGGAATTAATTGAACTTAAAAACCTCAAATTACACGCATTCATTAAGTTATTCCCTTCGAAAATCATGTTTGAAAGAACTAAAATCGAATTTTTCGCAAAAATTCGGCATTTATCAAAATTCAAAGCGCTCCTACATAAACAATTTTAGTCTAATTTTAATTTACTGAATTTGTAGCTCTATCTTTTTTATTACGTTAAAATTTTAACGTTACCGAATAAAAACTGGCGAAATGGTACTAGATATTAAAAACGCTTTTTTGCAATATCGCAAAAACAAGAGCTGATTGAACAAAATAATGGTCAATTTTTGATTCAGTGTCTCCGAATTGCCCTAAAAAAGTTGTTTTATACCCTGCAGAAAACTGTAAATTTCTTTTTTGTCGGCGAGTGTAGTATGTCTGAACAGATGTATTAGATATCCAATTATTGACCTACTAACCAATAATATTTTGAATTTTCAAATAATTTAACATTTTTCTATGGAAAAAGAGACGTTTTCGACTGTGCCGGGATTCGAGCCCGGGTCTTTCGATTGCCGCTCGACTGCTCTAACGAACTGAGCTATACAGGCGTCCGGCATCCCCTTCTTCACAGGCAAACCACGTTATATTGCGTTTCGGCATTTAATTATTTTATGTGCCTCCGGCGCGTAAACTCGTTTTTACGCTACAGTTGAGAGTAGCGCAATGTTGTGTATTACGATACAAAGGAATGTAATATAAAAATTGAATTGTGCATGTGCCTATAACCATACAGCGGAGCGTAATCTTCTTCTTATTCTTCTTCTTCTTCGTACAGCGTTGGCACCGTACTGACAAAGCCTTGTACATTTCAACTGCGCATGCATCTATTAAAATACGCTACTACTACACAAGATCGATAAAATCAAAATGGCCGGGACTGGTCGTGACATATCAAGTGTAATGACTAGTGCTAGCGCCGCAAACAACTACAATACTAGATTAGATTCGAGTGTACGCATAAAAACTCGTATACGCACCGAAGTCACTTAAAATAGAATTTGTGCCAATGCACACAATTCGGGTAATTACGAGACTCGCTTAAAATGCTCGCAGGACTGATCGCGCCTCGGCTTCGTCTCGGCTTCGTCTCGGCTTTGCCTCAGCTATATCTCGACTACGCCTTGGCTTTGATCTCCTGCGAGCATTGTCGCTCGTCGCGTAATAACCCTCATTATGCGCCTAGGCACATCATATACTATTACAAATTTCATGGTAGAGTTGAAATATCACTGTCTACTTTATTAGGACACAAGTTTCGGTAGCATTTCAACTCTATGCCATCAATTCTGCCATAAAAATTGTAAAATTATTGAATGCAGAAAAGCAATATAATGAGGTCTTCTTGTGAAGAAGGGGATGCCGGACGCCTGTATAGCTCAGTTCGTTAGAGCAGTCGAGCGGCAATCGAAAGACCCGGGCTCGAATCCCGGCACAGTCGAAAACGTCTCTTTTTCCATAGAAAAATGTTAAATTATTTGAAAATTCAAAATATTATTGGTTAGTAGGTCAATAATTGGATATTACTGAGACTTGTGTCCTGATAAAGTAGACAGTGACATTTCAACTCTACCATCAAAATTGTAAAAATATTTTGAATGTTTTGGAGATATCCTTAAGGACATGTGATACTTAGGAAATTAGCAAATATTATTGATTTTGGTTTCTACATGTTTGTGCCCAAAGTACATAAAATTTTGTTTCCAAAATTTTGCTAATGTTAGGGAAGATAAAAACGGACGTAGATAGACTACTTTTGGTTTTTAAATTTAAAAAAAATTTAATTTTATCTTTTTCTGCCATTCTAGAAATTTTTTATACAACGCTTTATGTATTTTGGACACTAACATGTAGAAACTGGACCAAATTATTCATATGAACTTGCAACTTTTCCCAAGTCTCACATGCCCTTAAGATATTTTGTAGGATATTCTAAGAACTTTTCCTTATTGTTAACGAAGTTTATTCGTTTGTTCGTCAATTTAGGAACCAATGAAGCGTAACGTTATTGACAAGCGCATCAATTGATTTAACGAGGCAATTCTATTTGTCTCAATAAAAAAACAATTGCCGTATACGTAGAACAATATGAAGGAAAAAATGTATTTAATGTATGGTCGTGCGCAGTCTGTTTTAGATTATATATAAATTATTCATTGAAACTTTAAGGTAGATTGATCCACGAAAATTGGACCTCAGGCAAAAATAGATAATTTTGCTTTGAAGAATAGCAATATTATTATTGAATGGCTAATTTGAAAGAGAAAAGATTATTTTTCATGAAAAAAATTTGAAATACAGAAAAATAATTTTATTAGTAAATTTTATTTTTGCCTCAACTTTTTTTCTTATCGCTTCTAACCAAATTTTAAAAAATTATGCGATTTTAATAAATTACAAATCACTTTTCCAAGAAAAAGATTCCCTACAACTTAACCATTTCCTTTTTTCGAAAATGAATAAATTATTATCAAATTCAGCAATTTGTTTATAAAAATTTCGTTTTGGAAAATGTTTTTTTAATGGTTTCAGCCATTAAAGAATTTATTTAATCAAAAACGGTGAAGTTGTGGGAAATCTTTTCTGTGAAAAAATGATTCATGATTTATTAGAATCGCATAATTTTTTAAAATTTGGTAAAAAGCGATAAGAAAAAAAGTTGGGTTAAAAATAAAATTTATTAATAAAATTATTTTTCTGTGTTTCAAATTTTTTTCTTGTAAAATAATCTTTTCTATTTCAAAATAGCCCTTCAATAATAATATTGCTATTCTTGAAAGCAAAATTATGTATTTTTGCCTGCGGTTTAATTTTCGTGGATGAAAACTACCTTAAGTACCCACGCACATCACACTCTGCGTGACCCAGATTGTCTCTAGACACTTTATTCTTCAGTGCGCCTTGAATTAGAATGTCCCTAATAGAGTCAAGTAGTTATTAGGCATTCCTGTTGGAAGTATGAAAAAATAGAAAGAAAGGAAGTTTAGATTCACTGAGAGAGGAGTTTGTTTTAATTGAAAAAGCATATTGTTTCAAAGTCAAAGAGAAAATTAGTTGGAGTCAAACAAAGTTTTTATGATTCAAAAAAATTTTCTTTTATTCAAAGAGATCGTTTATATTTTTATTTTAAGGCCATGGATCAACCAATGCAGCCGACTAAATCAATACAATCAGTTTACCCTAAGATTTTTCCTCAATAATGAATTTTTTAGCTGAAATTTTAAGACATTAACGGATCGCTGTAGACTCCAATTAGTTTTGAACAATCAATTGAAAATCACTCCTGTTTCAATGACACTAAAATTTTTACATTCTCAACATATAAGAAGTTATTGATTTTATATGAAAAATCACTTTCGAAATTTTCATCAAATCTTTCCATTTTGAGACCCTATGAGTGAGGAAAAACGGTTTTTACAAAAGTGTCTGCTCTCTGAATCTGAATCAGTTATAATCTACTGATTATCAGTGAAATTTGACTGATTCAAATAGCTAAAAAGAGGTTACTGTGAATCAATCAAATTTCAGTGATTACTTCAGTGAAAATTAACTGATTTAACAATGAAATATATCTTCTTCGCTGGTGAATCAGTGAAAAAGCAAACCACTGATTCAATCAGTGAAAATTTTACCGATTCAGATTTAGAGAGTGTCTGTCTGTACACAGAAAAAAGGGCTTAAATTAAGTCCAAAATAGGCTTCTTTTTAGGTATGATATAAAGTAGGCAATTATAGAGAAGGACATACTTTGAACCACAACTTTTTTTCATAAGATGTATATTTTTCATTTTAATTTCAAAAAATACGATTAAAATTCAAAAATTCCATCATTTAACAAAAATATGTGAGGTACGGGAAAACCGCTATGATGGAAAGTTTAAACAAAATACTATTGAAAATTAAAAATTCAAGTTCTTATGATCCAGTAATTTTATCCAAATTTATGCCAAATCAAAAAAAAAATTGGCAACAGCGCAATTCTTTTTGGGTTCGATTTGGGGGTTTACAGGGAGCTTAAATTCGAAAATTAGTCACCCTGCCCCCTTGGGAAATTCCGCCATCTTGAATTTAAGGGGTGAGTTTTTATTCTGCATGTAACTCTCTTTCTATTCATTTTTTGAGAAAAATGTAAGAGTAGAAAGTTGTTGAGAAAAAAACTCTACAGAAATAGTCCTTTGACATTTTGTGATTAGTGCATAATAAAATTAGCATTGTTATAAACAAGTTAATCTGAAAAAATCGTATTTCTCTCCTTTTTTCAATTGTTCTTGGGTATTTTTATTATACTATTATATTACAGAGGATCATAATACTTTGTCACTTATTGCAAAATTGCATAATCATAATTGTTATAATCAATTAACAGCAAAAAAAATTTTTCACAATGTATGATTTGTTGCAACCAACAATTTTTTTTCTTATTACTTGTTTCCGGGTTTAAAAATGGTTTAGAAACAGAAATTCATATCATTACTTTCACGCGTTTCTTGAATTGAAAAAAGTTACAAATACTCGAAGCATATTTTAATTTTTTTCGTCTCCGATTTTTTCAGATTAACTTGTTTATAAGAATGCTAATTATGCACTAATTAATAAATGTCTGAGGACTATTTTTGTAGAGAATTTTTTTCTCAACAACTTTCTACTCTTACATTTTTCTCGAAAAATGAATAGAAAGAGAGTTACATGCAGAATAAAAACTCAACCCTTAAATTCAAGATGGCGGAATTTCCCAAGGGAGAAGGGTGAATAATTTTCGAATTTAAGCCCCCTGTGAACCCCCAAATCGAACCCGAAAAGAATTGCGCTGTTGCCAATTTTTTTTTTTGTTTATTCCTAAAGTTACTGGATCATTAACCAAAATATGTGAGATACAAAATAAGCGTTAAAATAAAAAATCATTTCTTTAAAAACAGTCTACTAATTTTTTTCCTTTTAGAGATATTTAGAAGAAAATAGATTTTTTAAATCATCTAAATTATTAAAAAGTTACAGAAATGTATACAGAAAATCGAGCACGAAGAGCGAAGCTGTCATGATAAGAATGTTTTTCTGAAGGCTGATAGAGCCTTAAATAAATTGAATTTCCTTATTTATTTGAAACCGAAAAATTTAGTAACTTTGTGAAAATGGAATTCACATCTACAATAATATAAAATTGACTTAAGCTTCAGTAACAAATTACAAGGAATTAATTTAAATGTGTCGGAAGAATATGAGACCGATCGCGAAGCGCGCGATGAGAATAAGCTCGCGCAGCGGTCAGATTTTTTTAATAGTTAAAAACTAATTAAAGTCTACAGCCATCCGCTAATATGTTCCAGCCATATGTAATATGTATAATAAAATAAATAATCTTTATTATGTCCTAAAGTTTCAGCTGAAAAAATTCATTATTGAGGGAAAATCTTGACGAAAACTGATTTTATTTAATTGAACTTATTACTTGAAATATTTTTTTATTAAAGATAATTTGAAAAGAAAAGAAAATTATAATTTTAAGTGTAGAACGTTATTGTGTTTCATTATTTTTTATATCGTACATTCAATATTCCAAAGTGAATTTTTTAGAAAGAAAATGATTAATAATGTAATTTATTTTTAGATTCAGAAGAATCAAATAGTTCTACAGACTACGAAGATGGGTTTGAAGATTATACTGTTTGTATACTTTTGATTATACTTTTGCATCACTAATCTGAATTTATGGAAAACAAAATTTTGAAACAAGTATTTACTGTAATTAAACAAAAACCTTTTAAATTTTATTATATTTATAGAAATAAAAAATTAGAAGGGGCCATATCTGGGCCAAATCGGGCCCCCATTTTACAGGCCCAGATCTGGGCCCGATCGGGTTGGGCGTTTCATTACTGGTCTGGCGCTAGACAGATTACCCTATCACGGCCACATTTTTCCCGATTGGGGCCCGATCGGCGCCACACCACTATTTCTGCTATTTCAAGAGATAGAAAAAACTGAAATGATAAAGAGATAGACAGATTGAGGACTTAAGGTATAGTTCCTTCACAAAAATTAGACCTCAGGCCAAAATAGATAATTTTGCTTTTAAGAATAGCAATATTATTATTAAAGGGCTAATTTGAAAGAGAAAAGATTATTTTTCATGAAAAAAATTTGAAACACAAAAAAATAATTTTATTAATAAATTTTATTTTTGCCTAAACTTATTTTCTTATCGCTTCGAGCCAAATTTAAAAAAATTATGCGATTCTAATAAATCACGGTTAATTTTCAAAGAAAAAGATTCTCTACAACATGATCTTTTCCTATTTTTGAAATTGAATTAATTATTATCAAATACAGCAATTTGTTTATAAAAATTTTGTTTCGAAAAATTGTTTTTTTATAATTTCAGCCATTAAAGAATTTTTTTGTGTTTCAAATTTTTTTCATGAAAAATAATCTTTTCTCTTTCAAATTAGCCCTTCAATAATAATATTGCTATTCTTGAAAGCAATATTATCTATTTTTGCCTGAGGTCTAATTTTCGTGGATGAAAACTACCTTAAGAGGATAGGGCTTTATTATAGACTACAGATGAAATGAAAATAGATCTTCAATCATAAAAAAATAACATTAGAATTGAAATAATATGGAAAGTTAAATTTTTGTTATTTGTAGCTGTAACGATATTTCAGACAGAGTTTTCACTATCTTTACTTCAAAGTAGTTTTAATAGACTCATGAAATCTGAAGAATAAAAGTCGCATAAAATCTTGAGAAAAGTTACACAACAGTCGTATAAATTATTATCGTTTTTTTAATTATACAACTTCCCAACCGTCCATATTCAGAATGAGAAAATTAGGCAATCTGAAAAATATTCGACATAATAATGGTAAATTTTAAAACGTAAATGTTAAAAGTCATTGCTTAATAAAAACACGCAACTAAAAAACTATAGTTAAAGCATAGAAAAACTGAAAGATCAAATAAACAAAATTAAAACATATTTAAATAATAAATAAATAATGCATTTTTTAAAATTGATCCTATTTAATTAGGACTATCTGTATAGCCACATTGCCAGACTTCCAATTTTTTTTATCTAAACTCAAATAAAATATATCCTTGTTTCAACTATATATTATTTAAAACAAATCACGTTGTAAATCCGCATTTTGTAGATATTCCAAATATCAGTATGGTTTATTTTCAATGATATATGTAAAAAAATCAGGGACAAATATCGCTCATTCGGATCATATATACATATATATTTTTTCCGTGATAAGAGATAATGATACTTGAAAGCAGGTTTCATTAATCTTATTGGATATAATGTTTCGCAAATTGGGTAAACGATAAGCATTACTTATACTATTAAAAACGTCTAGATTATATTGTAAAACCGCAGTTATATCTGTTCGGAAATAAAGACCATGCACGCAGGGCAGTGACCGAGCTGCTTTTAGTAAATTTGTATACATTTATATATGACTTAGTCGACGATGACTCGAAGTTTGCAGTTTCATTATAGTGCGCAAAATCAGGGGGGAATGAATATTTCCGAAATTCTATATTTCCAATTCATTACAAACCCTAATGTTTATATTTCCAAGTAACTACTCTTTAAATCTGATTCAGTCAAATTTTCACTGATTAAATCAGTGATTTGCCTTGTCACTGGTTCACCAGGGAAAAAATATTTTTCACTGTTATATCAGTCAATGTTCACTTAAGTAATCAGTGCAAAAATATTTTTCATCGTTAAATCAGTTTATTTTAACTGAAGTAATCAGTGAAATTTGACTGATTCACAGTAACATATTTTCAGCTATTTGAATTAGTCAAACACTGATAATCAGTAGATTTTGACTGATTGAGATTTAGAGAGTAAGTATCTGAATTTGTATTTCTCCGAATCATTATTTGACATAATTTTCATATTACCAAAACATCTCGTCTGGAAAAAATTTTATGGCAGCTTAATTTATGATCTGGCCAAGGTCTGGATATTTCTAGACAGTCTAGTTTGTACCAGATCTGGTGCGGACTAGCCTTCCATGACATTAAAATTTTTCAAGTATCAATGACTTGAATTTTTTTACCATTTTAAAAAAATTTACCGGGTCTTCTCTCTAAATCTGAATCAGTAAAAATCTACTAATTATCAGTGGAATTTGACCAATTTAAATAGCTAAAAAGAGGTTACTGTGGATCAGTCCAATTTCACTGATTAATTTAGTGAAGAGTAACTGATTTAACAGTAGAAAATATTGTTTTCACTGATTGATCAGTGAAAATTAACTGATTTAACAGTGAAAAATATTATTCCCACTGATGAATCAGTGAAAAGGCGAATCGCTGATTCAATTTGTGAAAATTTGACTGATTCAGATTTGGAGTTTGAAATGGTCGAAAATAAAAAAAAATTTGGAATTCATATTAAGAAGGGAATTTAATTTACTTAAAGCTCTATCGACCTTAAGGAACACATTTTCATCATGACACTCGCGCTTCGTGCTCAATTTTCTGTATGCGTTTCTATACCTTTCTAATAAATTACATGATTATATGATTCTTCCAAATATCTCAAAAAGTAAAAAAATTCACATCGGTCGAATAGTATTTTTCAATTTTGGGAAAAACGTATCACTTTGAGAATTTTTGTTAGTAAAAATACTAAACTTTATAATAATGATATGAAACTTCAGCACTCTCTAAATCTGAATCAGTCAATTTTCACTGAAATAATCAGTGAAATTTGACTGATTTACAGTAACCTCTTTTTAGCTATTTGAATCAGTCAAATTTCACTGATAATCAGTAGATTTTGACTGATTCAAATTTAGAAGCATAGTTCATAGAAAATTTTACTATAGTTTATACTAAAGTTTCATATCATTATTATAAAGTTTAGTATTTTTACTAACAAAAATTCTCAAAGTGATACGTTTTTCCCTGAATTGAAAAATACTATAGTAAAAATTGATATAAAAAGTTTCTCCGTGTTGAAGAGCCAGAGTCCGGCCCATGGACGGCACATTACTGGGCCATGTGTCACTTTTACCACGGCAAGTGTTGGGCCGTATCTAACTTCGCACTTGGGATAAAACTAATAACTTCTCATATGATGAGAATGTAAAAATAATTACTATTAGAAAAATGTTCTTTTTCTTATCATCTTGATAGTCTAGTTGAGGCTAGATCTGATGCTAGTTAGCCCTACACGGAAAAAAATATCTAGCTGTCACAAGGACTTTTTAGGTTTTATCAACTATATTTATAGTTATGATAGTTAATAATATAGCTGGAACAGCGAATGTTTCTTTGTCCTAGTTACACATTTTTTTCCGTGTATCAAAAATTTCACAGTCTCTATTACTTAAACTATTTCCCTAATTTCAAATACTCAAGAAAGTTTTTTGTTTCTTATCGTATTAACAGTCTAGTCTGGCCCAGATCTGTCGCTAGTTAGCTTAGTATATATATGATATAAAAATTCCTAAGTAATGTTTCATCACGACACTCGCGCTTTGCGCTCGATTTTCTATATACTCTCTAAATACGAATCAGTCAAATTTTCACTGATTAAATCAGTGATTTGCCTTTTCACTGATTCACCAGTGAAAACATATTTTTTACTGTTAAATTAGTTAATTTTCACTGTTCGAATCAGTTAGAGAAATATATTTCACTGTTAAATCAGTTAATTTTCACTGAATTAATCAGTGAAATTTGACTGATTAACAGTAACCTCTTTTTAGCTATTTGAATCAGTCAAATTTCACTGATAATTAGTAGATTTTGACTGATTCAGATTTAGAGAGTACATTTGTTTAAATTGCTAATAAATAACATGAAATTTATTTTCTTCCAAATACTCAATAAGAGAAAACAATCGTAGACTTTATTCAAGCAAAAGATTTTGTATTTCAACGCTTTTATCAAATCTCACGTATTTTGGTTAAAAAATGGAATTTTTAATTTTCAACAATATTTTTAAAAATAAAAACATAAAATATACATTTTATCAGATACTTTATAAAACAAAATTTGTATACCTCATTCAGGCAAATAATTTTTCAACTCAACGTTTTAATTATATATTACATATTTTGTATAAGAAATGAAATTTTTGAATTTTAATCGTATTTTTTTAAATTGAAGCAAAAAATATACTCTCTAAATTTGAATCAGTCAAAATCTACTGATTATCAGTGAAATTTGACTGATTCAAATAGCTGAAAAGAGGTTACTGTAAATCAGTCAAATTTCACTGATTAATTCAGTGAAAATTAACTGATTTAACAGTGAAATATATTTCTCTAACTGATTCGAACAGTGAAAATTTGACTGATTCAGATTTAGAGAGTACATTTTATCAGAAACTGTGTCAGACAAAATTTGTAGATCTTATTGAAGCGACATTTTGCATTCTTACGTTATAATAAAATGTAGCGATTCAGATTCGTAGATATTTTTGTAGTAAACAATTTTGTATGATAACGTTTTTTCGTATCTCGCATGATTTAACTAAAAAGTAGAATTTTAAAATTGACTTTCTTCAAGTTTTAATATACTGTCACTTTTTCAATTTTAGTTTAACCGAAAAATGTTATGGGAATAATTAGTAGAGATTTATAAGCACTATCAAAAACCCATATTACAATTTTCGATTTTTGAAACAAAACAAAAATTTCAAAAACACAAAAATGCTCTTATTTTCACAATTTTCACACTTTTGTAAAAACCGTTTTTTCATTCAGGGGGTCTTAATACGTAAAGATTTAATGAAAATTTAAAAAATTGTTTTTCACATTAAACTAATACCTTCTCATATGATGAGAATGTAAAAAGAATATTTAGTTTTTATCGTTCAATAAACGTTCAGAACTGTAAGTACGTGCACAATGTCGAATTCAACTAAAGGCTAATCAATGTTGTTAAAGTTCTATTCATTCTCCGCACGCTAAGTTGCCGAAGAGGCATTGTAAACAAACACAAGTGAACCGAAACCGTAGTTATGTGGTGCACTTCCTGCTTGAAGCCACAGAAATATATGCGGGAAGATTGCAAAACCCTAACTATACTATAATTAACCTTCTATAATTTCCGTTTTGGAAATTCATTTATATATATTTAAGTATGTAAATTCCTCTCTAAATCTTAATTAAAATCATTTTTATTACTTTAATTAATATTCTAATACTTAATTAATGAATTGCTCATTTTTCCTAGTTTGAATAATTGAATTAATAGATATTTCTACTCTGTTATGAGAAAGATAATTTTAATAATTCATTTGGTAAAATGATTGCTATGGCACAGACCGGCATTTGTTTATCGTTAGTGGTTCTTTGATCTTTTCGTCGAGTTTTATTTATGGACCAAGTATCTATACTTGTGTACAAGAATTTTTACAGAATTTTTAATGATTTCAGCTATGTAAACAGGGCCGGATGCAGGGATGTGGGGGCCCGGGGCAAAGAAAAAAGTGGAGGACCTTTCAATTAATAAATATCTATTGATAATTTCATTTTTACGTTTGAAAAAAAAAAGTGACGCGATCTGAAGAAAGACCCCTAAGCGATATACACGCGAGATTCCCTATATCGAGAAGCTCGAGCATCGGAGACCTCTCTGCAACGAGAGCGAGAGGAATCCCCTCCATATCCTACTTGTTGCTACGCGATGTTATGCGCATTATATAATGCGCGCAGTCAGTCTGACAGTGAGGCTATGTGAATAATATATTTACATAGTTAAAAGCGCATAAAAAAGATTTCTGTGAGTATTGAACATGGAATTAACTTATTTGACGGTATGTACTCAAAATACTAAAAAAATAATAATATAATAATAAAAATATCTATGCTTATCAGGTGTATTTTTGAATATTTTCAAAAAAAAAGAAAAATCTTGACAATGAATAAAAAAATGGCAATTTTGGCAAACTTGGAAAACGGGATGAAAAATTGGAAAATTTCCCAAAAATACAACGATTCAAATTCGAGCGCGCTTCATTCCGTAGTAGTGGGGGAAGAGGGGTCGATCGTCTGCTCGTTATAGGGAGGCGTGACGCGCTCGTAATAGGGAGGCCTTGTTATAGGGAATCTCGAGTGTACTAACATTTCTGAACGTTCATTGAACGATGACAAATAATTTTTTTTCAAAACAAAATTAATGATTATGTTCATAATTAAGGCCCGACAAATATACAATCCGTCATAAAATATATGCCACTTTTTAATTTACTGAGGCTACAACTAATCATTTAGTTTTGAAAACAAATATTTTCCATCGTTCAATGAACGTTCAAAACTATAAGTACATCCCTAAGCAGCCAAACGTAAATTTTAAAGAAGCAGGAGAAATGGCGACGGGCCGATAGGACTCCTCCGATATTTCTCTCTCTTTCCATCGCACATGCTTGAAGAGGTCTATTGTGTGTACGTGTCGAGAGAGAAGTCTCGAGTGCACTCCCGAACGACAATGTTTAAACGCTTGTACTGAATAAAATATTAATGATGGAAATTTTTTAACTATAAGGTAAATGTACCAGTCGTTGCGCTGTCGAGCATATTTTACGTAAAATTAAGAAAATTACTTTATATTTTTGTGTTCAAGTTGAAGATATCGTTGCACATAAGGTTATTATTCATCTCTCATAACAAATTTTTAATGTAAATGCTTACTCAAAAATGCTAAAAAATAAAATATTCCGGAATGTTCAAATCGTAGTTGATAAAATGACTGTGCTTATTTTTTATGCAAATGGAACTCTTCTCGCATTTAAGTATTTATATCAATTTATTCGACATCAATTTTGAAAGTTTTTGATTTATATTTGTGATAACCCTTATATAACAATAAATAATACAATAATAAATTTCTTGCGCAAAGACTGGGCCAAACGCATTTTTTCATATTTTCGACTATTTTTTAATAAGTGTTGAAAATTTTCAGAATAATAAGCTTTGCAATACAAATCAAAAGTGTCTTTCAAAATGTGATTCGATTAATATGACGAAAAATTTAATTTTTCTATAATTAAATTCAATAATCCTCGAAGGCTTTCCTTAACCGCGCAATGACTGGTACATTTACCTTACCATCTTAAAGAGCAAGTTCGAATCTACGTAAAACATTAAGAATCAGAGAATCGATTTTTGGCCGCTTAGGGGTCTTTCTTCAGATTGCGTCACAAATTTACACTATTAGAATACATATTTTTTTGTCATTTTTTGAAAATCTTTATTGTAGTTGATAGTTTAGTACATTTAAGTGTCCTACTAGTGCAAAAACATCAAAAATCGATGCGTGGAGGAAATTTTCGTCAAGCACACTGCTAAGCGGTGCGTCGCTCACTGATCCTCGGTGTGCTCAGCTCTCAGTGTATGGTGATATATACTTAATTTCTCATTAATTTTTTTAAAATGGAAAATTTTATTGCTATAAAATTTTTGAATCCATGGTTTGTGGAGGCCCTCAACATGTGGGGGCCCCCCGATTGCCCCGCCGTGCATCCAGCCCTGTATGTAAAGTGTAATAGAAATAAGAGAAATCACTTTTTGGAACGGTACTAAATTCAATTACTATTTAAATGTTATTAGAGTCCACTTGAATTGACAATTGAGGTAATAACATATAATAACATATACACTCGAGATTCCCTCCAACGAGAAGCTCGAACTTCGGAGGGTTCTCTGCAATGAGCGCGAGAGGGAACCCCTCCATACCCTACTTGTTGTTATGCGCGTTACTGTTTTAAATTCGAACGCGCTTTACCCCATAGTAGTGGGGGAAGAGGGGTTTATGAACTGCTCGTTGTAGGGAATTATGAGACGCTCGTATAAGAGAACCCTAGTTGGAGGGGAGCTCGCTGGAGAAAATCTCGAATGTACTAAAAGTTCCTATTAGGGACGTTTCACATGAAAGGCAAAAGATAAGTCATCGATTTTCTTTATTTTTTGTTATTTTGTAGTGATTGGGGTACTAAGCAATGGTGCCAAATTGCTTTGCATTATTTTCAATATTTTTAATTTTATTAACAATTGAAAATTTTTGACCTTTTTTTTGATGATTTTTTAATTTAAAATCTGTATTATTATTATTATATAATACACTCTTCTAATGATCGACATAATTGACTGAAATGATTTGGAAAAATCAGAGTATAATGAATTTCAAAATAGCGTAATTAAATTTCATATACTTTATACGCAAATTACTTTATATACTTTGATATTAAATTTAATACAAAAATTTCTAACAGTGTATTACTTCAATTAATAAATAACGACCTAATTTATAAATATTATCTTATAAATATTAATAATATTAAGAAAAAATTATTTTTCATTAAACATTTTGAAAAAAAACAAGCGAAATCTATTTTTGAAAGTGCGTTTATTGAAGAAATAAGCAAACATGTAGACCGGAATGGTCTTTCCATCGTTGAAAACACAAATAAAACGTTTTTCACTGCAGGCATTTGATGCACCAATTTAGAATGAAGGAAAAAGTATAAATACATGTGTCCATGATCGCGACGATCAATCTACTGCATTAGCAGTTAACTGACAGGTGTTTTTAATTTCCGACGTGAGAACCTCGTTTTGTGTTGTACCTATTAGAAGAGTCTTCTTGCCTCGAAAAACTCACATCCGGTCGAATTTTAAGTTTAAGGTTTAAGCCATCCTTTAATCTTTAAGAGGACTACGACCGTTACAGCAGGACGAATTGTGCCACACCTGTTCTTCTTTCAGGTCGGATATGCTTCGGGCCTATTAGTTATATGTTATATTACTACAGGGGTTGACGACTGTACAAAATTGACTTCATCCATAGTAAAAAAAATGTCAATGGGATCCAAAAACCTGAATTCCTTCTTCAAACAACAAATTAAGACTTATGATATCTTTTTTACATTCTCATCATATGAGAAGGTATTGGCTTTATGTGAAAAATCACTTTCGGAATTTTCATTAAATCTTTACGTTTTGAGACCCCCTGAGTCAGCAAAAACGGTTTTTTACGAAAGTGTCTCTTTGTCTGTCTGTACAATGTTAGAAATGTTCGGAAATTTAGAAAATTTTTATGTTACAAAGGTAACGGAAAAGTTAACTATATTTGATGTTTTTGATTAATAGTATCTTAAAATTGCGAAAATACGAGATACGAAAAAAAAGTTATAAGGTAAAATTGTTTATTATATAAAGATCTAAAAACTTGAATCGCAACATTTTTTCATGAGATGCTCTCTAAATATGAACCAGTCAAAATCTACTGATTGTCAGTAAAATTTGATCGATTCAAATAGCTAAAAAGAGGTTACTGTGAATCAGTCAAATTTCACTGATTACTTCAGTGAAAAGTAACTGATTTAACAGTGGAAAATATTGTTTTTACTGATTAATCAGTGAAAATTAACTGTTTTACCAGTGAAAAATATTGTTTCCACTAATGAATGAGTGAAAAGGCAAATATTTTTCTTCATTATTCAAAAAAACACTTTTGAAAATTGAAAATTCAATTTTTTAATCGGAATATGTGAAATACGATAAAAACGTAAGAGCGCAAAATCGTTCACTTCAATAAGTTCTACAAATTTCGCCTGACATAGTTTCTGATAAAACGTATATATTTTCCGTTTTAATTTCAAGAAATACGATTAAAATTCAAAAATTCATTTTTTTTTCAACAAAATATATAACGTACGAAAAAAACGTTGAGATGGAAAACTATAACGTGACATGTTTGGAAACATGTCTGCTATTATATTGACGAAAAATTACATAACTTTTATTGATTTATTTTTGTTTTTGCATTGGGTCAGTTTCTTCCTATTTTCTTTATTTAAAATTATCAATGGTAGTTATAAAAAAATGTAAAAAAATTTTAAATAAGGAAAATAAGAACAAACTGACCTAATGTCAAAACAAAAAAAAAATCAATAAAAATTATATTGGAAAATGTTTTTAGAATTTTAAAATAAAATATATTTAAATTTAAAGAATTCAAAATTTTTCTGAGGAAAACGCGACTAATAATGATCCTGCGATAATGTATTGACAGTGGCAAAAATTTCGAACTCAACCATCTAATTTCAAATAAAATATATTATTTAATATTTTTATAATATATAAATTTATTTAAATCAATATTTAATTGTATTGTGAAAGATAATTATTATTATCGTATAAAATAATAAATTAATTTGTTTTACCTTTTGTCTCAGGGTTGATTAAAATATTCTAATTAGTATTAGATTCAGAGTTTTTAATATTTTTCAATAGATCGAAATTTGACGTTTTTTGCAATATATTCCTATAAAATCAACATTTTGTCTTCAACTTTGTGTCATTAGATGAAAACTTTTATTAACTTTCATGACATTCTGGGGAAAAAATTAAAACTAATTATAACAATTATAAAAATTATATGTTAAAAAAAACTCAAAGCTTTATGTGATCAGACGTTTCAACTCTGATCAAAGCCCCTTGTCAGTGATTTTTTTTATTATCTTACGCGAATTATCCTACATTGTTTTTTTTTTACATGGAACTTTCGAACAGTACCTTTTTTAAACGTAACGTATATTAATATAGGTTATTTATCAAAATTTTCCTGTAATTTCGAAAAAGATAGAATAAATTCAAGATTTTTTGAAAATACACCATTCGAGTTACGTCTCAAGACATTTTCCAGTTGCTGAGAAATCTCTCTAAGTGTCAAGCACTCGGACGTTTCTTTGTCAAAAGCTTTTACGTCTAGGTGCGAGAAACTTGAAAGTCCGTCCAAGTCTTCCCTCTCAAATAAATAATTAAAGAAGAAACTCTTTTCTCTGTACCAATTCATCAAAGTAGTGATTATACTTTCTATTGTTTAATATTTATCGAAGGAAAATTACTCAATTTTTCAATAGTGTTTTCAGGAAAAAATTGTTTAATTAAGGTAGTTCATCCACAAAAATTAGACCTTAGGCAAAAATAGATAATTTTGCTTTCAAGAATAGGAATATTATTTCAAATTAATTAGTTGAGTTTAAAATTTCTGCTACTGCAATATTATTATTAAAGGGCTAATTTGAAAGAGAAAAAATTATTTCCATGAAAAAAATTTGAAATGCAAAAAAATAATGCATTGAATAAATTTTATTTTTACCCGAACTTTTTTTCTTATTGCCTTTTACCAAATTTTTTAAAATGATGCGATTCTAATAAATCATGGATTATCTTTTTAGGGAAAAGATTCCCTACAATTATTTCACTGTTTCCAATTATCCAAAATGAATCAATTATTATCAAATTCAGCAATTTCTTTATAAAAATTGTGTTTTGAAAAATTGTTTTTTAATGGATTCAGCCATTAGATAATTTATTTTTAAAAATTGAAAGTTGTGGAGAATCTTAACCCTAAAAAGATAATCCATGATTAATTAGAATCGCATCATTTTCAAAAATTTGGTAAAAAGCGATAAGAAAAAAAGTTCGTGTAAAAGTAAAATTTGTTGAATGCATTATTTTCTGAATTTCAAATTTTTTTCATAAAAAATATTTTTTTCTCATTCAAATTAGCCCTTCAATAATAATATTGCTATTCTTTAAAGCAAAATGATCTATTCTTTCCTGCTCTCTAAATCTGAATCAGTCAAAGTTCCACTGATGGAACCAGTAATTTGAATTTTCACTGATTTATCAGTGCAAAAATATTTTTCACTGTCAAATCAGTTAATTTTCACTGATTGAATCAATGAAAAAATATTTTTCACTGTTTAATCCGTTTATTTTCACTGAAGTAATCAGTGAAATTTGACTTATTTACAGGAAATTCTATTTAGCTATTTGAATCATTCAAATTTCACTAATATTCAGTAGATTTTGACTGATTCAGCTTTAGAGAGTGAGGTCTAATTTTCGTAGATGAACTATTTTTAACAATAAAAAAAACTTTATTTCAGCAACTCCAAACATGAACTCTATTAATTTTTAAATAGAAATTAAACATTTTAAAACGAAGCTTAAATTGAGATAATACCAAAATAATCTTACTTATTAAAAATCAGTGTAGAGACGTTTATTAAATTTTTATGTGCGCACTATAAAAAATTCCTTCACATGTGCCTTATGTTTTATGCAGATTCTTTTTTAAAAGAGCCTTATATTCAAATAAATACTTTAAAAGACTTTTATTTTAAAGAAAGGATCTATTAATACAAAAATATACTCAAGATAGGTTAATTAACTTGCTCATAACAATGGACTTGCCAATTAAGTATTTAAATTAATTGCAAGTGATGCTGAGCATACTTGGACGGCTCCTATTTATTTTATCGTATACGTATTTACTTTTCAGCGTAATTAATGAAGTCATGCGAAGGCCAATGTCGCAAACCACAGAAGTGCACTTGCGTAATTTCCCCGTTCGTTCCCTTAGTGAAAGTTGACATTGCGTATGACTCGTCACGTTCACTCAAGCGTAGTATACATATTATAATGAAAAACAAGGAAAGTATGTTTATCCCAGAAATGTTCGAAAGACTCTAAAGAGGAGTGTGTACTCTACTTCATAGTTTAAATTGCCGAAGAAAGTTTGAGTTTCAAGATTTAAATGCAGCTGCATTATGTTTCTATATTCTTGAAATTCCACTTTCGTAAACTTATTCAAACCCAAAAGTACTTGAGATCCGAGAAAGATTGAATTTTTGATACAATACTTATCCAGTGAGGGATAACCTGCAGGCTTTTCTCATACGCCACACCCGAAATCGAAGAATGCCGAGTGCCACTTGAAAAGTCGACGGACGTGTTTGACTCTCACGGTGCATACTATGCGGCACGTACAAAATGCCACCAACAAACTGATGGGGAGCAAAACTTTGACATCTTCTGAAGATGAAGAGTCACTTTTCAAAATATATTTAATCCTTTCGTGAATTACTTTTTTCTACCATAATCAGAAACTAGACAAATATGTTATACTCTCTAAATCTGAATTAGTCAAATTTTCACTGATTGAATCAGCGACTTACCTTTCCACTGATTCCCTAGTGAGAAGGATATTTTTAAGTGTTAAATCAGTTTATTTTCACTGATTTATCAGTGGCAAAAATATTTTTCACTATTGAATCAGTTAATTTTTACTGAAGTAATCAGAGAAATTTGACTGATTCACAGTAACCTCTTTTTAGCTATTTGAATCAGTCAAATTTTACTGATAATTAGTCGATTTTGACTGATTCAGATTTAGAGAGTACGAAGTATAAAATATACAAATTTTAAAAAACAAGCATCAATATTTTTTAAAAACCTTAAAATAACACGTTTTGCATGAAAACCGACCCCACAGAATAAAAAATATATTTTCTACGATGCGCCACCAGAACTCAGAAGAAAACCCACAAAATGAAACTAAAATAACCTGCCCGCTTAGCAGGCAGATTCTCATTGCGTGCAGCTCGCTTCGCTCGCAAGTTTAAGAGCGCCTACTCTCTAAATTTGAATCAGTCAAAATCTACTGATTATCAATGAAATTTGACTGATTCAAATAGCTAAAAAGAGGTTACTGTAAATCAGTCAAATTTCATTGATTATTTCAGTGAAAATTGACTGATTTAACAGTGAAAAATATTTTTTCACTGATGAATCAGAGAAAAGGCAAATCACTGATTCAATCAGTGAAAATTTGACTGATTCAGATTTAGAGAGTAGAGCAGGCGATTCGATCGTCGCGCTCGATCTTATATTCTTCGTATACATATAAGTTTATTTCTTGTAATTTGATATATATATATATATATATATATATATGTAATCTCTCTCTGGTGTTATTTAACCAAAAATAAATGTGTTCATCGATCATTAAAATATATTGCTGGTTTTATTATTCCCACCTGAAGATTTCACTGATTCAATAAGTGAGTTCAATCTATTTCACTGATTCGACAGTCGAATTTCACAAAATCACAATTTTACTCAAGATTCATAATAAATCACTGATGATTAATTAAGGGTCAATGCAAGTCCAGAATATGAATAGATCTTCCTGTGGAGAAGGAGATGTCGGACGCCTGTGTAGCTCAGTGGTCAGAGCAGTCGACCGGCAATCGAAAGACCTGGGCTCGAATCCCAGCGCAGTCGAAAGCGTCATTTTTTCCACAGAAAGATTTTCAAATTCTTTAAAATAAAAAATATATTCTGCAAAAATATTTAAACAATGTTATACAAACGATGAGTGTTATTTAATAAAAAAGGAGTCATTAAAATATTAAAATCTATTTTAAACTTGAATAACGTTACTAGTTTTACAAACTACATAATCACGAAGCATCAATAAACCTATTACCAATTGCTCCTATGTGGACTTTTTCGCAGCATTTACATTTTATGAAGTAAACTACGTAAGATAAATTTTCAATTTTTCGATTCATTTCGAGTCAATCAGAACTATTCCGATTTTTTCCAATATCTGTATCCGAGCCAATGCGAATCATTCTGAACCAATCCGAAAATCGTTATTGTATCTCGTTTGATGCAAAACGGTCAAAAATAAATCCGACTTAATCCTATTAATTCCGAGACATCAATCCGAATGAATCCGAACCAATACGAAACCAAATTTTCAATCAGAATGAATCCGAATGAATCCAAGGTCGGAATGATTCGGGTTGATTCGAAATGATCTGGATTGAAATCTTGGTTTCGAATTGGTTCGGATTCATTCGGATTGATCTCGGAATTAATAGGATTAAGTCGGATTCATTTTTGACCGTTTTTCACCAAAAGAAATTCAAAACGATTTTCGGATTTGTTCGGAATGATTCGAATTGGCTCGGATAAATATCACAATGAATCGGAATAGTTCTGATTGACTCGGAACTAATTTCAATCCGATACTTTCGCCAGGGGACCTTATTCAAGCAAGCAATTTTTCAATCTAATGGTTTTGTTGGTATTTCGCATATTTTTATAAAAAATTGAATTTTTTATTTTCAAAAGTAAATTTTGAGATTAAAAATAAAAATATACACATACAACTTTGTATCATAACGTTTTCTTGTTTCTTGTATAGTTTAACTATAAAATGAAATTTTGATATTGGTTTATTTTCAAAGTTTAAAATACTGTGATTTCCTTAATTTTAGTTTGATTGAAAAATTTAATCAGGACTATTTTTTGAGATTTTTAAGTTTTTCCTTAAACATGTGTCAAAATCGTTTCAAGATTTCTGATCGGGTTTTCGAGAATCAGAAGAAATAAAAAAAAATCATTCATAATTGGAAAAAGATTGTTAAGGCGCTTATAGTAGAGAATGGCAAATACAGATTTAAGTTACTTTCAAATTTATGGACATTCCTGATGAAACAGACGAAGGAATGTTTCCCTAAGGGGCTCAGGTCCAAAATGAGGACCTTGTGGATGTGGATGTATTCCAAGAGAAAAATACGAGCGTCATTATGATGGCGGCAGTGCAGTCGTACAAAATGGTAAATGAAAACGCAAATGGGCCATTCATTACTGTGGCGATAAAACTGATGTACACAATGGATTACAGACCGACCGAAGGTCGCAATTTATTTGAAGGCATCTAAACCGCCTCAGATATCTGATATATCGACCACTTTACTACCTTTTTCTAAATTTCATTTCGTTAAATATAATAGTCAAGATTTAATTACGATGAGGACGCTAGAATATCGCAATGTGATATAAACAAATTTTCCTATTTTTTGATTTTTATGCTTTTAACAATAAAATTATTGAAACATGAAAAGGTCCAAGGAACTGTAAAATTGAAAAACTTACAGTACAGATCTTTATCTTGTTTTTTAGAAAATTTCAAGTTTAATATTTTTAGTCCCCTCAAATCTCATAAAAAAGGGTAGAAAAAATCTACTTACAGTTCTGAACGTTCATTGAACGATTTTAAATATATATTTTTTTAAAACTAAATAATTAGTTTTTGCCACAAAAATTTTTAATATAGTGTATTGTTTATGACAGGTTGTATATTTAAATGGCCCTAAATATAAACATAGTATAGTATAACATAGTATAAGTATATTGGAAAAATTCAATTTGTTGAGATTTACTTTACAAAAACAGAAATCCTCAAAATGTCTTAAAATCGTTGGGGAATATCCTAAGGATATTTTCAGGATATCCAAAAGAGAAAAATATTTTTATCTTTAGTGTTACCTTCGGATGTCTTGAAACATCTAAATTTGTAAAAATTAAGATATCCTGGAGATATTTTTAGGGGTATCCTGCATTTTAACTTATTGATTCGAAAATTGAGTAACTAAGTCAAAATAATAATACTCTGTTGGTAGTAAATATATTCAAACGGATAAGTTGTTTTTCTTTTTAATTAGCACTTTATATTCTCTCCAGTCATTTCGTATTCGTTATTCCATTAATGTATAGAAATAGATAAAAATATATAGAAACGAATAGATAATGAACAAAACGAATAAAGTTTTAACAGATAAGATAGAGGGGAGGGGAGGATAGACATCAGATAACATACGGACATCAAAGCATTAGGAAGTATAGAAGAAGAATTGAATCGTACAACTGTTGATAACTGACGGATTCGAACGGATAAGGTTTCAATCTTTTTACTTCCAGCAGGGTATCAAAAATGAATGTGCGAAGAAAATTTTGATTATGCAAACCGAACTCATTAGTGAGATTTTTTATTCATAAAAATTGGTTTCTTTTAGAAAATTTGTTTTATATATTTCTAAAAATGACTTATAATATATTGGATTTCATTCTGTCTAATTCCGGTCCAATTAAAAAACTTGGTTCAAATCGGCTGCATTTAATTCAAGACTTATAAGCTGAAAAATGTTTTCAGTCCGAGTTAATCCGAGACTTCTAATTCGATAATTCCTACCTCGAGTTTGAATCGTATTGATTCGGATTGAAAACTTGGTTCGCATTTATTCGAATTAGAAGTCTCAAATTGATTTTTATCCAGCTTGTATAGAACGAGATTGAAAGAATTATTTCGGATTGGTTGAGAATGACTGAAATCGTTGCGTAAATAGGTTTCCGATCGGCGTCCAATAGAAGGGAATAGCGCGGAATAATATCCAATATGACTCTTATCAGGAGAATCCATGAAACGTTTTCAAGATGTATTCTGAGGATATTCGTGGTCCTGACGAAAATTTTGAATTGGAATCCAATCCAAGCGAATAAAAGTTCTTCAAAGCCATTCTAAAATCTGTTTCCGAACCATTTAGAATCATTCTGAATCAATCCGAAAAACGTTTTGTGTTTCGTTTGATAAAAAACGGTAAAAAATTAATCCGATTCATTCCGCTTCAATCCGAGGCATTTATCCGAACAAATTCGAACCAAGTTTCTAATCCGAGTCAATCCTATTCAATCCAAGCTCGAATCTATCTAAACCGAATGTACAATCCGAATGAATCCGAATGAAACAGAGCTAAGTATGATTTGTATTGATTCAGATTGAAAATTCGGTTTATCAATCCAAGGTCAGATTAATTCGGAATTATTCAAATTTAATCGTAATGTATCGGATAAATTCATATAGATTCGGAAGCAGATTTCGGAACAACTCGGATTCGCTTGGATTGAATTCCTTTCCTAAAATTTCGCCAGGGGAGATATCCTAAACGGGATATTTTGTGGAGCGGAAATCTCGAATCCTTACGCTATTTGGGTGAGTATTTCCGTTTTTTCTCAATATTATTATACACTGCACAATCAAATATTCATCACGTCTCATGGTTACTTCGATCCATCTTAATGAGACTTCTTTGGGTTGATGGAATGTTATGTATTATTTCAACTCTTTGTTTCTTTTCAATACGTCCTCGTGTACATGTGATGATGTTTTATACTGTGGTCGTGTGTATTGCATGTATGGAACTTAAATTTTTTACGTTCCGCATTCAGTTTTGCTTCGTGAGAAGAAACGTTACACGGTCATGGAGATGTAGCGTAGAGTAGCGATTGCGTAGGAATACAAGGTATGCATACGAGAATATAGATATCCTACGCATGGATGAATGAGAATTTTCTTTATAACAGAAGGATAGAGTTAATTGAGGCGTTGAATGCAAATAAGTTCTATCAACATCAAAAAATTATACTAACTTAAATAGTCCGTTCAATGCATTTCCTTCATCCTGTTCATTTTACTTAGACTGTTAAAATTTTTCTAATTTTATAATACTTTAATAGAATTTTATTACCACAATCTAATGAAAAATTACATTCGAGGTGTATTGTAAAGTACAATCAGAGTTCTTGTAAACTCATATTTAGGAATTACAATACATCATGTGTTGTAAAATTACATTACGTTTTGGTAATAAACTTATATTACAGTATTGTGAAAATACAACAGACATTTTTTACAATATAACGTAGGATATGGTATACGATACTTTGTTCTTTTGTTTGTAGATAAAAACATACTGATGATCCCCTGGCGAAATTTTCGAAAAGGACTTCAATTGGTTGAAAACCAATAAGATCCAATCTGAAAGGTCCAATTTTTTATTGGGCTGAAGTTTGTGACGTCTTACGTGACGAATTTTTTTCCTCGTATTATATCGTAAACATAAAAAGAGACATATATATGGACTTCGGTTTTTGATTTATATTTTTTTTTGATGTAGCATTATGTGACTGCAATCAAAAACCGAAGTCCATATATATGTATCTTTTTTAGTTTACGAGATAATTTGACGAGTTCGTCCACTTGCTTGGGTCAAACTTCAAAATTCTTTTTTGCAATAAAAAATGTTTTCTTTGTCGAAAATCACTATTCTGCATATTTTTGATTGTTTTAAATTAAAGATCATACGACGAAAAAAAAAATCGTCACACGAGACGTCACAAACTTCAGCCCAATCAATTTCTGAATATTTTAGATTGAAAATTTGGTGCACCTGTGAGCCTCAAAATGACTCTCAAGTTTAACAATTTATTTCAGGAAAAAGATCGATTTGATGTAAAAAAGAGTAATGAGGGCTTTCCCAAGTGCGAAATTAGATACGGCCCAACACTGGCCCAGCATCCCCAAAAATTTGCCGAAGATCGGCTGCCAATATCGTGCCGTTGCTGGAATGATAACTCCGGTATGCACTTGGCGGCCAATGCTGGCCCAAACTCTGGCCGCCAGCACTTGTTTTCGGCACAGCAGCGGGCCAATGCTGTGCCGAACCCTGGTTTTCTCACTTCCAGGATGGTTTGCCGTGGTAAAAGTGACACATGGCCCAGTAATGTGCCGTCCATGAGCCCGACTCTGGTTCTTCTACTTTCAGAACTGGATGCCATAGTAAAAATGACAATCGGCTTGGTATAGGGCCGATACTGGGCCAAGTTTCGGCTGAAGGTCGGTAAATTTAAACAGTCGAAAAAGGCCGCCGTCGTCGGCCCAGCACTTAACCGATGCAAACAGTGACACTGGCCCAATAACAATGGCCGACTCTTGGCTGCCGAGATTGGGCCAATATTGTGCCGTATTATCACCTTCGGCAATTCGCACTTGGGTTATTGTCTTAAGTTAGAATGAAGAAAACATTTTTATTTATTCTAATTTCTTTAAAGCTATATGGGCCAAGTAGGTCACGTGACAAAAATGATATGTTAATCTAATCGTGTAAGATAACTTTTTTTGTTTATAAAATATCTAGCTCCAAATTTGGTAAATGTATGAGAAGATAATAAGGAACGTCTGTAAACTTTATTTTAGTAAAAATTCTGTGATTTTTTTCATTTTAAAATATGAAACTGAAGTGTTATCGGCAATTATAGTTTTGTAACTATATTTCCACGGGTGATGAAATATCGTCTTGAAATTTTGGGAAATTAATCACAAAATGACTGAGACAGGTCTGTTATGTCTTGAATATTCAGAATAATATTAAAAAATTCTAATAAAAATAAGTAATTTTAGCAAATTTGCAGAGTATCTTACCGACAGTGTTATATCAGTGCAGCAGAACTACAAGACACTCAAAACTAAATTTGAACCCGTATCACTACAAACTCAATTTCATCTCAACGTCCAAAAAAACTATAATTCAAAATTTCAAGAATTTGAAACTATTCAAACCCTCAAAATATGATAAAAACGACCAAATTTGGATCAAAACAGGTTCTTAAAATAAATGATTATGAGAAATGAACAAAAAAAGAGGAAAGAAAAAATACAGTCATATAAAGGATTTTAGGAAATGCACTCTAGTTCGTGAGTATAAACGCACTCTAGTTCATTAGTATGGAACGTCAAACTTTATGTTTAACTCCGTAATTTATGTTCAAGGGGGGAGCCTCGTTTATAGCGCCGGAAAAATGCATGTTTTGCGAATAATCTCAATCAATAGTAGGCATATCCGAAAATATTTTTCTTAAGTTTCAGATCAAAATTCGAAATACTTCCTCAGCTATAGCCTCTGGTGGTCCGAGCGTACACGAGGCAGGTGAGCGCGCTCGGGATCTTTGAAAGCGAATTTCTCGAATCGGTATTTTTTGACAATGCGGGCAAAAGAAAAAGAATGTTTATCAATGGATCTCAACAACTCAGGACTACTTTATTTCAAGCTTATCAATGTGTCTTTCATTTGAACTATTGTAAAAAAATTACATGAAAAGTAACATTAAACCATTTTTTGTGGAAAAATGGAAAAAGAAATTTTCATGTTGCTAAATTTTTCAATTTTTAACAATTGTATATTATTTTAAGTTCAAATAGAAGGTATTTTAATGTAGTTCCTAAATTTTCTTGGTTCACATGTTTCAGACCGCTATTATGCCCGCAGTGGAGGCCCTCTTGTAGCAAGGTACTGCAAATGACAACGCTTTTATGTTGTGAAACATAATTATTCGACAATAAAAAAAATTTACGTTAGTTAATATCTCTCAATTAATTTGATGTATTCGTAAATACAAAAATTTCTAAATATCGTAAATTTTGCCGTCCTAAACGAGGCTCCCCACTTAAACGCATTTTCCCAAAAGTTGTGTTTCTCCAACTGGTTGGTAAGATTGCAAGTAGAACTATTTGGAGTATCTGGTTAATTTTAAAAAAAAATTGTTAAGCTGACATGTCGCTATGTTTAGACAAGAGCTTTTTTGAAAATTTTGGTTTGTCCAATTTTCACAGCTTTTATTAGCTCAAAAAATAGGAAAACATTTTTTTGTAAAAAATGTCTGCAATTTTGAAAGATTTCAAAATTATCAGAAAACCCCGGGTCTAAACATAGCCAAGGTAATATCAATTAAAGACATATTTCACTTTTTGTTTTAGGCAACCTAGAGGGCCAATGAGGGGCTATTCACTCTTGAGTAAAGTTTAATGAAATGAAATATAAGAATTATATTCGAAGTAATTCGAGGTATTTCATCTGTTAAATAAGCAAGTAGTAGATCCGAGTAAATCACGATTTCCATATTACTATTCATAAAAACAAATCATGACTTTGCGCTATTCAATAGTATTTCAGCGTCAACGCTTGAAATACTCGATTACTGCAGTGCATTCGGAAATACTGCAGGATACTCGGAAATATTGCTTTCTACTCGCTTCTTATTTTCACGTACTACAGACTGACTCGTGACACGTCTTTTAACAAGACGTTTGTTCGACGCAACCACAAGGCTTTGTTTAATCCGGTTTCTATATCGAGAGCGATCGAGCGCATGCGCGAATATTCTCTGCGTTAGTGTGCAAGCTACTTACGTGAGTACTGCGTGAATATTTCGTCTTACTCGGTTATACTCGATACGACTTGCTGTGGCGAGTTCAGACTCGTCGAATACCTCAGCTATTCCTTTTTCACTCGTACTTTATTTTCAGTATTCGCCTGCATTCGTTTACATTTCAATCTTACGATGCTATTCAAATAACTCTTATGTTATTTTTTTAAACCTTTTATTGTACCTTCCACTCGCTCATACTTTCTCCTGTAATTCCGCGTTAATGTCGAAGTACTCGAGAGCGAATAGCCCCTCGAGGGCCAAAGTCTTACCATCCGACTGACTGTGACGTTTCTACAGATGCGCGGTCAAGGGTGCCCTAAGGTCGCGGGTGTAAAAATTATTTTTTTACAAATACATATTTTAAAACTCAAAGGATGTACGAATAAAAGAAGAAAACCGTTTTTAATCATCTTGTGTAGTTCCTTCGCAATTAATTCCCGAAAATAGGCACAAAATTTTGGCCCATACGCGGAAGACCCCCTTAATTCGAGATAATTCGGAAACACATTTTGGAATGGCCCGAAATAGCTCTGATTCGCAAGATTGAATTCGAATCCGAAACTTTAGCCAAGGGGTATCTCCCAAGTAACATAAGATCATCTATTAGATGTCTAAAACAGCTTTTTGGGGAAAATGGGAGAGCTCTAGAAGACGTTCCGATTTTCCGCCGAAGGTGCTATTAGACGTCTAGTAGAGCTCAAATTGGCCGCTAATTCAACTATTTTTGGCGTCTAGAAGACGATCGAAAAAAAGCATCTACACGAGGTCCTTGTGCCGTCTTTTAGAGGAGTGTCATTCGATGAGCTTTAGATTGTTTGAAGAGCTCTATTAGAGCTCGCGATAATCTATTCTACAAGACGTTAAGAAAATCGCCTTTTAGACAACAATTAAAAACTCTGCTAGAACAGGTAAGTAAATATTTCCTAGAACTCTAAGTTGAGAGCTCTAGAAGAGGTATCAAAAATTGTATTTTAGATATTAAAAATAGGCTAAAAGTGATATTTTTACATGAGATTTTCTACAAATAAAAGCCGAAAAATGTAGAACAAATATTTCTCTTGAGACCGATATCTAAAAAAACAATAGATTTTAATATTATTTTTAATATTATTTTTAATATTTAAAATACAATTTTTCATACCTCTTCTAGAGTTCTCAACTTAGAGCTCTAGGAAATATTTACTTACCTGTTCTAGTAGAGTTTTTAATTGTTAAAATTTTTTATTTTAATTGTTGTCTAAGAGACAATTTTCGTAACGTCTTGTAGAATAGATTATCGCGAGCTCTAATAGAACTCTTTAAACAATCTAAAACTCATCGAATGACACTCCTCTAAAAGACGACACAAGGACCTCGTGTAGATGCTTTTTTTCGATCGTTTTCTATACGCCAAAAATAGTTGAATTAGCGGTCAATTTGAGCTCTACTAGATGTCTAATATCACCTTCGGCGGAAAATCGGAACATCTTCTAGAGCTCTCCCGTTTTTCCCAAAAAGCTGTTTTAGACATCTAATAGATGATCTTGTGTTACTTGGGCTGTTAGCATATTTATTTCTCTGTCATGTAATAATGTTCTTATCTTGTTGAGTAAAATGATATTAAAAAATGAAAACTCACCGATGCCCTTGGTATGAAGACTTGACGAGTTTAACGGCGAAGAGAAATTGAATGGCACATACGAGGAGGCAACAAAGATTGAGAGATAATGCAAGAGCGCAGAGTGCCAGGGTAACTTGATAAACAACAGCATACTCCTCAGGACTAATCAATGTACTCGTCGACACAGTAATAGGCGAGATTTTAAGAAGAAACGTTAGTGATAGCAAAGCCAAAAGTAACGAAACAAGGCACAATAGTCCCAAACTAGTTAGCATCTCCTTCACCCCCGTCTCTTCACTTTTACTCCTGGTCAATGTAGTAGACCAGGAATTGTTCAAGGGAAGAACATTTGGCCCCGTAGAGAGTTGCATAACAGGTTGGACCTGGACTGGTCCAGGTGAGGGTGTAGGTTGATTGGGATGTCTAGATAATCTAGAGATGTCCAATCCTCCATTGACTTTTGGCCTGTCCTGCCCGATATGAGGCACCAGTGTGTGGAGGACAGGCCCACCATTGTTATTATTTCCACCCACAACAGGACTGACACTATTCACAGAATGTTTTGAAGTCGAAAGTGTCGACAGATTGAGGGTATGCGAATGCTGAGTATTATTTAACCTCTGAGAGAGATTATTGACACTGAGCTGGGAGTGATTAAAGGGATGCCGGTGTCCGGATGATGGGGTAGTTGCTGTTGGCTGATGGAAATGCGTCCCCGTTGCTCGCTGGGCAGTTGGATGAACTACCGAGTCATAGACGTCACTTCCGTTACGTCCACTGCGTCCGGTGAAATGGTGATGATCTTGATGAATCGGATGGTGTTGCTGGTGCAAGTTGCTTGACAAAGGCAGCGCACCAGATCCTTGGTAGTCATTGTGATGATGCCTGGAGCCCGCGGATGACGGCTGCCCCGTCAGAATATGCTTCAGCATTACTCGACTCTGAATACTCGAGGCGAAGCTTCAACGTTCACATATCACCAAGGAACGTACCAAGAACCGTTAAAAAATCCCTTTTTTCATTTGCACCTGATAAAGAAGAAATCTTATTCTGACCATTCAGTTTGGCATCAATAAAATCCAACAAGTGGCAATTCTCTCTTAACTCTCAGTTCGACTTTTCAATCTTCTGATCCTCGCATAAAGATGAGAGTGAATAAGCCTAGATTGAAAGCCCAAGAGAATCTTTGCCAGGAATTCTTTCATTGGAACTGAGTTTTTCATTAATTGGTTCTTTGGCCCAAATCTAAGTACCCGGGCTTAAAGAGTTGCTACACACCAACTCCATCACGTCGGTCGATTATTGTCAACAATGCGTTAGATTACATTACCAATCCTGGCAAATCAGTTAGGTCACGTGTAAAAGGAAGCGAGAGGGCCCGGAACACGATCGCCATTCTGAGTTGACTGTCATTCTCACTACGATCATGTCCCGTTATTTAAGCGATCTCCACTTTCTTAGTTGGTCTTTCTCTAAGTCGTTGTTCGCCAGTGGGTGGATGTTAAAAGATAAGAAGCAGTTCCTCGCTATCGCGAGGAGTCTCTTGTCTCTTAAGGTGGCTGCAGCAGCACCGGTTTGCTCTTTTCTCCTCTAGCTGAATACCTAGCAGTCGGCATTGCTGCCAGGATCGTGCGTATTGGTCTGCAACAAAATCAAAGAAAAAGAGTTTAATGAAACCTGGCATGGTGATCAATGATCGGGTAAGAACCGGGCTTTCCTCAGGGTATTGAAATGAAGCTTATCTTACGGGAAATGGATACTTATCTTTGTAAGGTAGGAAATCAAGATTCCATCTAGCGTTGGGCGGATGCATCTCAAATTACGTATCCGGTCAAAGCGACAATTAAGATCACACGTATGATTAACTGATTCTTTATACTTTTAAGCAGAGTACATATATTTTTGAATAAATATTAAAAACATTGTTATCAAGTTGAAGAAATTTATAATAAATTACCGTGGAGAATGTTATGGAAAGGAAGTTGATTCAAGCCATTCCGAACCAAACCGAAAAACTTTTTGAATCTCGTTTAATGCAAATCCGTTGAAAATCAATCCAATTCATTTTGGTTCAATCTGATATATCAATCCGAGTTCAGATTTATTCGGATTAAGTCGGATTTTTAACCGATTTGCACTCTACGAGATTCAGAATGTTTTTTGGATTTGTTTGGAAAGAGATTTTGGAATGTCTCGGATTAGCTCTGATTCAATTTTAATCCGTAATTTTGTCAGTGGTAGTTAAGGTGGCTTCGGCGTTTGGTGTCGTATGAAGTGAGGGGCACCGTGGGGGCACGTGTTACATGAATGCTCATTGCTACTTATTTTTTAAATAATCATATGTATTATAGTTACATCTGAGTAGAAGGGTAAGAAATCGCGGAAATGTCCCCTGAAAAAAGCGATAGTAAAAATTCATTAATTTCACCTCAAGGCGGTTTTTTATATTCTGTACTTTTCTCGCAATTTTCTCTTGATTGAAGTCGTCAACCCTTTGTTTTTATAATACAAATAGATTCCTAGAAATCGAAAGTACTATTATATATTTGATTTATGGGGACTTGTGATTTAGTTCCGGAGTTTCGCCGATTTTTATAAGGAATCCCATAAGACTACGTGTTAAACTGACATTTTTTCGGTAGCGATTTTTTCGGCAATGACATCGTCAACACGCGGTAATTCTTTTTTCCAAATGCATCTAGCATATTTTATTAAGATAATCTCTAAGTTTCAGAGCAATCTGTCGATTTTTTTTCAATAAATTCATTTTAATCATATTCGAAAATGTGCCTGTAACGTTTTAGGTCAATATTCCGAAAATTGTCAAATATGTAAGTTATTAAAAACACTACTTTTTACATTTTTAAAAATTTTACCATTCGGATTTTAACTTTTGCTATTTGCATTCAAAATTTTACTACTCACATTGCAAGTTTCATCATTGGAACTAAAAATTTTACCATTCATCCATTATGAAAATAATTCAAATTGTAGAACTTGAAATATAAATAGTAAAGTTTGCAATCCGAATGGTAAAAGTTGCATAAAAATATCGCATTATTTATTATTTCGTTCCCCGAGGGTACATTTGTCGATTAAAAATGACAATATGTGTTATTCTTTTTACTCCGTCTATTTTTCCTTTCATGTTTTTCTTACAGTTTTTGAAGAAAATAATTCAAGTTCTAAAAGAATATTATATTTTTCATTTCTTGTTTTTTTGATTTCACGTTTATAGTAGTTTATACCATAATGATAATAAATTGATGAATATTAAAGTTATTTGGAATTAAGAGACTAACAATAAGGCGCATCCTGGTGTAGGACTCCACTAGCCTTGCCGGTAAAATGGCCAATGACCACCTCACTGGCATGGCATGCTGGATGTCCGGAATGCGAGCGGAACCCGTTTCTATGCGTTAAGCGTGACTATTGACATCCTCTCGTATCCAGCGAATTTCTATGGACCTATATATTTCGTTAAGAGTAACCTAGTCAGGCACGTGATGTTCGAACCTTCCTTGAATTTGGGGTCTTCTTTTTATGGGCACGTTTTCAAAACATGATTAACTGCTTATATAGGTATAAAAGATTTTATAGATACGTATTAATTCACAGATGAATGAACCCTGTAAAAGTTCGAGTATGACAACTTTATCAGTCTATCAACTCCATTTTAGTAAAAAATGTTACTTTCTAAATCTGAATCGGTCAAATTTTCACTAATTGAACCAGTAATTTGCATTTTCACTGATTAATCAATGAAAAGATATTTTTCACTGTTAAATCAGTTGATTTTCACTAAAGTAGTCAGTGAAATTTGACTGATTTACAGTAACCACTTTTTACCTATTTGAATCAGTCAAAATCTACTGATTATCAGTGAAATTTGACTGATTCAAATAGGTAAAAAGTGGTTACTGTAAATCAGTCAAATTTCACTGACTACTTTAGTGAAAATCAACTGATTTAACAGTGAAAAATATCTTTTCATTGATTAATCAGTGAAAATGCAAATTACTGGTTCAATTAGTGAAAATTTGACCGATTCAGATTTAGAAAGTAACATTTTTTACTAAAATGGAGTTGATAGACTGATAAAGTTGTCATACTCGAACTTTTACAGGGTTCATTCATCTGTGAATTAATACGTATCTATAAAATCTTTTAAGATTTTTTCAAAAATCAGGTCTCTGAAAAAAAAGTTTTTCTATGAATTAAAGATATGAAATTATATTATCAGTCGTGTATAATGAAAGAAAAAACATTATTTTTTCATGAACAAAATTAAATACTTAAGAAAAATAATACTTTTAATAATATGGTGTGACATGTTTTAGAACATGTCTGCTTTTATATTGACCCATAATTCATAGAGTTTTTATTTATTTTTTTATTTCAGACTCTTTTTAATTTCTCATTAACATTGTTATCATTGGCAGAAATAAAAAAAGTTTTATGTAATAGAATTTTTCTTCATTATCACTTTTTACCAATTTTTTAAAAATGATTGTATCTTCGCAAAGAGAATATTCTCTACAACTCTACTGTCTCCAATTTTGAAAATAGAGTTTTCAGTTACTAAAATTATTGAAGAAATTTTTTAAAAAGAAACATTTAAAAAGAAATCTATATTTGAAGATTTTTTACTTGTTTTCAAAATTGAAAATAATAGAGTTGTAGAGAATAATTTCCGCGAATAAATAAGCCACGATTTATAAAAAACCAAATCATTTTTTTCAAATTGGTAAGAAGCGATAGTAAGGAAAAATTTTATTACAAAAAGCATTTTTAAAAGTATAATTTTTCATAAGTTTTTAATGTTTTTAAGAAAAAACAAAAATATTTTCTTTCACTATAAACGACTCATAATATAATTTCGAATCTTACAATCATAGAAAAACTTTTTTTACAGAGACCTGACTTTTGGCATGATAACTACCTTAAATTTAATTGCCAATAATTCTTTGAAGTTTTTTCATTAAAAAAAAATATTTACAAAACGTTTACAAAAACAAAATTTGCAGAAATTCTATTATATTTCCCAAATATTTAGAAAGATTTGTGATAATTAATAGCGCATGGTGTCAGTTTTTCGGATTGTTAGGTGATAAAAAGCATAAAAATTAGAAAGAACAAACGTTTCGGCCACAAATAGCCCTCTTCTGTACCATAATTCGGTTTAAAAAATTAAAACTAAGTGCCAAGAGTTTTTTTTGAAAATCTAATGATCAAAAGCTGAAATGCGAGCAATTTTAAATCAATATAGTATGCTAACGGTATAGTATTTAATTTTTTTGTTTTTCATTGTTTTTGTCCCTTTCCCTTTACTTATTGTGATGGTATAAGTGAAATTTGTTAACTAAAGATTTTTAAACATGCTTAAAGAAATAGGACAAAAAATAACAAAATAAAACCTAAATAAATACGATATGCTTATTAGCGTAAAATTGCACGTTCTCTAAATCTGAATTAGGCAAAATCTACTGATCATCAGTGAAATTGGACTGATTCAAATAGCTGAAAAGAAGTTACTACTACTAATCAACCAAACTTCATTGATTACTTCAGTGAAAAATATTTTTTTTGCTAATGAATCAGTGAAAAGGCAAATCACTGATTCAATCGGTGAAAATTTGACTGATATATTCAGATTTAGAGAGCGCGCATTTCAGCTTTTGATTATCAGGTATTTTAAAAATATTCTTGGCACTTAGTTATCATTTTTATGCTTTTCATCACCTAAAAATTAGAAAAAACTAACCTGATGACAAATTAATAAATATAATCACAGAAATTTAATTAATATTCATTTTATTCACGTGATGCGTAGCCTCAATTATATTTTTTAATATTTTGTAGGGAGTGTACTTTTTTTAATTTGTGTCAAAAAATCTAAAATAATTATGAGATAGACCCAAAAGTATAATATATAATATGACACTATGAGTCGTATGAAAGATCAGTGATTAAATCTCTTAAATTCCTCCTTGTCTCATTAGAGAAGACATAAAAGAAAAATGATTATTGAGGGTCAATGCGTATTCAAGATTGTGAAAGTTAAGCACTCTTTCAAATATCTTTTCATAAAAATGTAAATGATAAATTTAATTCAGATATAAATTTAATTTAATGATAAAAATTGCAATTACTTGTCACATAATTATTGATTGAGTTCTCAGTTTCATAAATGTTAAGGAAGCGATTCAACTATTATAAATCGAGGTGAAAGTTCAAATAGTTCAACATTCTTAAGTGCCGAGAATATTGTAGGACACGCGAATCGATATTTCAGACATTTAAGTAAGTAGAACGCTTCGATCAATTCCTATATTTTATGTACATTATTGCAATGATCGAGATACAATGATTTCTGACATAAAATGTGCTACGAGAATAAAAGATGTATACGTAGAAAAATGATTCGTAAAATACATGAAGTTCTCGGTACTTATTTCTTAACTTGATTTTTTAGTAGATTTTACAACAAGTTCAGTTCAACCAACAAAATGTTCAGACCATTTCACTAAGCGTCCAGTAAAATCTACAAAATATGAAAATCCAAATTTAGTCAATTTTCTAGGACAAAAGGTGAAACGCAAAGAAAACCTGTTGACTAAACTGAAAATTCCAGTAAAATCTTAAATCTTTAATTGAACAGATTTTGGAAAATTGGGAGTTTATTCTCTGAATCTGAATCAGTCAAATTTCACTGATTAAATCAGTGATTTGCATTTTCACCGATTCACAAGTAAATAAAAAATTCACTATTAAATCAGTTAATTTTCACTGATTATCAGTGAAATTTGACTGACTCACAGTCACCTCTTTTTGCTACTTGAATCAGTCAAATTTCACTGATAATCAGTATAATTTGACTGATTTAGATTTAGAGAGTGCCGAACTTTTCTGTATTTTAAACATTTAAATGCTTTAAATATTTTAAAAATGACATTCTGTCCCCGTATTACCGAATTATTTGATAATAATTCACAAATAAATTTTGTCTCTGTAAAATCTACTAATAAGACAAGTAGTAAAAATAAGTACCGAACTTCCTGTACATTTTACGAACCATTTTTCTGAGTATATAAACATTTTTATTTTAGACATTAAAGTTTTACAACAGATTGAGTATGACATTTTTAAGTAGATAGTTCTTCGTATTTGGTGTCAGGAACCGTTAGTGAATTTATAAGTAGCTTAGACTTTAAGGAAGGCTTCCCTATCGCCGATGAAGACCTATACACAACCCTTTATTCAATTATAGAAATGTGCTTGCATTCATTGTTACATTATATGTAGTGGTCGTAAACACCCTCTTCCAATGAGATAAGCAATACCCGCATTATTGAAAAAAGGTCCCTCTCATGGATTATAGAATTTTAAAACTTTAAGGGGATGCGCCACCCTTAATATTTTTATTTTTTGAGTTTAGATCTTCCATATAAGTTTTTTTATGTTTAGTAGCTTTATTTAAAAAGGTTTTGGAGGTTTCCAAACATTCCAGCACCTTTATATATTTTTAAACTGAAAATTTTGAATTTTTTGGGCATCCTTTTGACATTTTTTGACTTTCAATAACTTTTTAGTTTTATTCAATTGTCATGATTCTTCTTTTATTTTATTCTTTACAATGTGTAGCAACTTTTTGGGTATAGAAAGCACTCTAGCTAAAAAAAATAACTACAACATTTTTTTTTATATTTTGGGATATTTTTATTTATTTTTTAAATTTTATTTGTAACTTTTTTTTCAGTCATGTTACCTTATTTTCCATAGCCAAAAAGTTGCTACATATTGTAAGGAAACAAATAAAAAAAGAATTATGACAATTGGTTAAAAAACAAAAAAGTTATTCAAAGTCAAAGAATGTCACAAAAATGCCCAAAATACTCAAAATTTTTAGTTCAAAAATACATAAGGGTGCTGAAATTTTTTAAAGCCCCCAAAACCTTTTTGAATAAAAGTAATAAACATAAAAAAATGACATGCAAGGTCTAAACTCAAAAAATAAAAATTCAAATTGAATTAAAGGTGACGGATCCCCTTGAGTTACCACCCGTTCTGAATTTCTACATATAATCCTGCCTTTAATTTTTATACCTCACGAAAAGTAAAAAAAAAAAAAAGGATGGGAAGGTAAATTTAAAGGGCCCGATGCAATAAGGGCACAAAATTTTGTCGTGCAAGAACGAAGTCCCCTAGAGGCTTTCAAACATATTTTCGAATTTTAATTTTTAAAGTATATATCTGGATGTGACATTTTATTGCGCATTTTTTCCTCTCTTGAAAAAAAGTTGTGGCTATTTGATCAGTGAAATTTCACTGCCCTGGCGAAAGTATCGGATACGAATTCATTCTGAGCCAATGCGAATTATTCTGAACTAATCCGTAAAACGTTTTGTAACTCGTTTGATGAAAAACAGTACAAAATCAATTCGAATGAATCCGAGGTCGGATTGATTCGGATTGGTTTGGATTCATTCGAATAGTTGCCTCGGATTAAATCGGATTAGGTCGGATCGATTTTTTACCGTTTTTCATCAATCGAGATACAAAACGTTTTTCCGATTTGTTCGGAATAATTCGCATTGGCTCAGATACAGATATCGGAATGAATCGGAATAGTTCTGTTTGGCTCGGAATGAATTCCTATCCGATACTTTCGCTAGGGTGATTCCAAAAAGAGTAGTGAATTCCCTGAAATATTTGCAAAACCTGAAAATAAGTAATTGTTACATGATAAATGAACAATAGTTAGTTATTTTCTTATCCCAGTAAAATCAAACTCTTTTTAAAGTGCTATTTACCATCGAAGTCATGAACGTGAGAAACACCTGCTAGTAGTACGGTCCTTATTAGTATGCGAGAATGAACAACCGATCCGATGAGCAAAAAAATCCTCTACAGTAACTCATGACGATACGATTCCATTTTTTTTTACTTCTCTTCCAATCGTGAAGCTCTTTACATATGTTTACTACTGAGACAGATTCTTATCCTAGAATTGATATAATCTTTATTCCTCTTTCTGGATATCTATGTGACCAGTTTAGATTTCGTATTGAAATTTAGAGGTTAAATTTCTGTTTTCCAACAGAGCTGCATGGAAAAAATTAGTTTTTTGGAAATTATCGAATTTGTTATAAAGTTGAGGATATGAGAAAAAATCAATAAAAATTACGGACTTAATAGCTTGGAAATGTTACAGAACATTCTCTAGGAAAATTACAAATAATGCTTGAATATTCTTGAATCTTGCAGTAACTTTCTAGATGGGAATCTATCTGAGAATTTCGGAACCCGAATCTGTATACTTTACAGACCAGTTCAGGAAAATTCTAAGAACTCGCTTGTCAACATAAAAAAAAAATTATTTGCTACAGAGTACGGATTCGAACCCCAAAGCTTATTTATAACTATGCCTATCTCATTCTTAACTACTTAAGCCTCGCGTATAACTAGCAATGTGCCGTTTCAGAAACTTATATTTTTTGGAATTTTTGAAACTAGCGTTTTTAGATATTTCTATAAGAGTTGTGAATTTAAAGTGCTTAATTTATGTTCAAGATACCTTTTTCAATATTAGGACTGCATAAAATAATAAAAAATTATCTTCATATTTAATCAAAACTGACATAACCTGAAACATATAGCTGCTAAAGGTGCTTAAATTTGAAATGTATATTATGCTTCACAATTCAATTAACTTTTTATGAATGTTTTTTAACAAAATTATTCATATTTTATTTTGAATAAAAAAGTATTAAAAAAGTTTAAAAGTTTTGTCAAAAATCTTGTGGATCGAAAATTTCATATCAGAAATAAACTGTCAGGTTTGGTACTTTTCAGGCACCAATGATCAGAGTTATTATAGTTAAGCAATTATAAAAAGTATCTGACAATGCGAATCATTCCGAACTAATCCCAAAAACGTTTTGTATTTCGTTTGATGAAAAACGGTCAAAAATCCATCCGAATTAATCCGCTTCAATCCGAGGCATTAATCCGAATGAATCCGAACCAAGTTTTTAATCCGAATTCTCAATCAGAATCAATCTGAATCATTCCGACCTCGGATTCATTCGGATTGATTCTGATTGAAAATTCGATTTGAATCAATCCGAGTTCAGATTGATTCAGATTGAAAATTGGTTCGGATTCATTCGGATTGGTGCCCCGGATAAAATCGGATTGATTTTTAACCGTTTTTCGTTAAATGAAATACAAAACGTTTTTCGGATTGGCACGAAATGATTCGCATTGATTCGAATATAGATATCGGAATAGTTCTGATTCACTCGAAATTATCTCCTATCCAAAACTTTCGCTATGAATCAGAAGAGTTAAAAAGAGAAATGAAAGAAATGTGCAAGGTCAATGATATTCCAAGCGGACTGATGAACCTGGATTCACCTCGAGATGAACCTTGGTTCCCGCGCGAACAAGAGTTCATAGACATGGATACGCGGTTATAGTACTTTTCACTAGTGCATAGTACGAGTTGGTACGAGTATGGAGTAAACTTGAGTAGACGAAGAGGCAAGGTCGTTGCCTAGATAACAGTTGCAAGGTACAGTTGGCTCGCATGCCAAGAGAGTGCGAGTAAGCAGCAGCCAACCAACAACAGGCTGGACGAAAGATTAAACGAGGGAGTAAAAGCAAACGACCAAGTAAGGAACGATCCTAGACCACATAAGGAGACAAGAGAGACAGAGCTTCTGCACTCTGCACTGTAAGAACAAAATATTCATTATGCATATGTAGCACGTGAACGTGTTGCATTGCTGTTATATATCTTTTAGTTTTATTTTCATTTTACCTGTCAAATATAAATGTCTGATGGAAGTAGAAATTATAAATTTTCCCGGGGCAACAACAGTACTCTGGCGAAAGTTTCTGAAAGGAATTCAATTCGAATGAATCCGAAGTCAGATTGATTAGGACTGGAAATTCGATATGGATCAATCCAAATTCGGATTGATTCGAATTAAAAATTCGATTTGGATAAATCCAAACTTGGATTGTTTCGCATTGAAAACATGGTTCGGATTCATTCGGAGTGATGTCTTATATATTTAAGCGCAATGAATCGGATAAAGTCGGATTGATTTTCTGACTGTTTTTTATGAAACGAGATTTAAAACAGTCCTGGCGTAAGTTTCGAAAAGAAATTCAATCTAAGCGAATTCGAGCCATTCTGAATTATTCCGAATTAATTAGAAAAACGTTTTGAATCTCATTCAATTTAAATCGGTTAAAAACCAATCCGATTCATCCCGAATGAAGTGGAACCAAGTTTTCAATACGAATAAATCGTTCTTCGGATTGGTTCAGATTTATCCGAAATGGATAATGACTCGGAATAGCTCTGATTCGATTGGATTAAATTCCAATCCGAAACTTTCGCCAGGGAGGTCACAGATTAGTTCTTTATAAGGACGTAATAAACTGTTAAGAACTATCGATTTCCAGCAGGATACGTAAAAGGCTATGTTAGGTTTGTAATTGGTAATGTTATTCTGAAATTTTATTTCCAAAATGTAATTTTGAAAATTAAGGGTTGTTTTTTAGTGATAGGAGTTATTTTTCCAAAAATAATTTTTGGGTATTTCAAGAGCCCGAAAATAGCCAAAATACTGGAGTAGTTTATATTGCCCAAAAAAGTATTTTTCAAAATTAAGGGTTGCTTGTCAGTGATAGGGGTTGTTTTTTCGAAATTGATTTTTGGGTATTTAGAGAGCCCTAAATGAGCCTCAAATTCTGCTATAGGTGATAACTTATTTAATTGTTCTTTTAACGTGTGGTTACTTCAGCTTAACGTTAGGCCAGCGTAACCCCTTTTTTTTTTAAAAATAACGGAGCATTAAATTCTGCAATGTGGTATTTAGAGAGCTCTAAATGAGCTCTAAATTTTGCTCTAGGTAATAACTTGTTCAATTGTTATTATAAAGTGTGGTTACGTCAGCTTAACGTTAAGCTGGCATAACCCCTTGTTTTTGTGAAAAATAACGGAGCATTAATTTTGCAATGCGGCATTAAATTAGCCTTGAATGAGCCCTAAATTCTGATATAGGTGAGTACTAGATTGGACGAAGTGGTTACGTCAACTTAACATACCTAACTAGAGGAAGCGTTGAATGTAACAGAGACAGTTTTTAACAAGTATGATATGAAAATAAATATAGGAAAAACTGAAGCTATTGCGTGTAGAACAAAATCAGGAAAGAAGCGCTTGAATTTTAAAATAGGCAATGAAAAAATTATGAAGATTAGCGAATTTTGTATATTGTAAAAATTTTAGACCGAAATATGAAACATTTACGAAGCTATAGCACATATATAGTCGAGAGCATGCCGGGACCGCACGCTGTGAACCGCGTGGCAACTGCAGCGGTCTTACTTCTCTAATGTTGTCACGTTACCCTTATTATGAACGTCTGACGCTTCAAAAATGGCCAGGTCATCTCACAGATCACAAAAATTAGCTGAAAACAATGCCTATGAAGAAACGGAATAATGCACCAAGCATAGCTGATTATTGCAAGTATACATTTCTTATAAGAAATCTAAAATTAAAACTTAAAACCCATTTTTCTCGAAACAACATTTTTGTAAGCGGTGCGGGTGATTTAAAAAATTCTATTCAACCTATTGCTTTCATTTTTGCACATGTTATTCTGCAAAACAATGGCTCCGTCGGGTACTAGAATTACTTAATTATAATAATAATATTGATTTTTCACCGATTTTTAACAAAAAAAATCACGTTTTTTCAATTTTTTTTTCTTACAAGTCCGCCATTTTGTTATTTATTAATAAAAATGTTTATATCTAGTACGAGACAGAGCCTCAAGCATTCAGAACAATAATTACATGATTTTTTTGTTTCAGATGACTCCAAGTGCCGTAGTAATCCGCGCCATCGACCTACCTCCTTTTAAAGGTGTCTACTTCAGCTTAAAAAATCAATTATAAAATTGTGTAAAATTGAGTAAACAAAATTTTTTTCTATAGCTTATGACGTCAATAAAAAAATGGAAAAAAACTGATCAAAACATACGTATTGAGCGTGGCACTCTATAGTTGTGAAGCATGGACTATAGGTAAAGAGGAAAGAAGAAGAATAGCCCAAGTGCGAAGTTAGATACAACCCAACACTGGCCCAGCATCGCCAAAAATTTGCAGAAGATCGGTTGTGAATATCGTACCGTTGCTGGAATGATAAATCCGGTATTTACATGACTGATGCAAACGGCGACACTAGCCCAATAACAATAGCCGACTGTTGGCTGCCAAGATTGTGCCAATATTGTGCCTTATTATCAACTTCGACAATTCGCATTTAGGAGATGTTTTCAAATTGTAGTGTAACCCCATTTCTGTAAAAAATGAGATAACAAGTTGAAAATTTATGAGAGTAAATGAAATGCACTAAGGCAAGTCTGTCTGGTCATAAATGTTTATAATTATAAAAAATAATAATTAAAAACATTTATTTATCTTAATGTTTTATAGAAATGGGGTTACACAAGCTGAAATGCCGGTAAAGTAGGAATCTATTTACGTGACCAGGTTGGTCTATGCACGGAAAAAACCGGTATATAGTGTCTCGACCTATAGGTGAGACAACTACACTGGTTTGCCGCGCGACCTATACATTGCTTCGCATGCACGCGATTCTAACCTCGAAATGAGAAAGAAGTGTCATTTTTTCGAGGCATTTTTTCGAAGCGTTTGTCGATTTGTTTGGAGCATTTTTTCTTTCTTTGAAAAATCATTTTTGCGTATCGCGTATTGTTTTATCACACGCGAAAGTTCACAAGAACGATAACGATGGCATAATATTTTGTTTACGATCGCTATACATGGTATTGTCACATCAACGAACTTGTATAGCTGTTTCACTTATACTCGTATAGTTCTGAGGACCATACCGTAACATTGGTCTGATAGCAATATTTTCTGGTTCTGAGGACCAAAATATAGTTCTCTTAGCTATACTGTTTTTTCAGTGTGGCCTTAAAAGAAACTATTAAAAAAAAGTTGGGTAGACAAGATGACAAATGAGGAAGTTTTAAACTTAGTGAAGGAAAAGAGAAGCTTGTACTCTAATATAAAATGCACCGCGACAGATTGATTGATTTTTGAAATTAGACAATGAGGGACTAGTAGGAACAATTTCTGAAAGTACAGTAGAGGTATGCAAAAGGAAAAGGATACAAAGATTAGACTACGTGAAACAAATTATAGATGATGTATGTTCTAGCGGATACTGTGATATGTAGAGACTTGTTTAGGAAAGGAACGGGTGGAGAGCTGCATCAAACCAGTCCCAGGATTGCTGGCCATAACATAACATCTGTATTGTTACCACAAGAATATCGGGTAGGAAAATCAAACTGAAAAGTGGTTGTGCCAGCCAATAAAGTAGCTGTGGAATATTTATTTTTTACTGTGAATGCTACTGTATTTCAAATATTGTTTTTCCAATAGGTTCTACAAGGTAAATACTCAGCAAACAAAACCATAAATTCATTTAAGAAGGCCGAATAGGCACCTCTATGAGATGCTAATAGGTTCCTGTGAGGCACTTCCTATTAGTAATGCCATTCAGTCTACAATTGTCTTTCTGATTGGCTCCAAAAGGTATTTTTGTGTAAACCAGAATCATTAATTACTTTCATTCCAAAAATATGCTAACAAGAGAATGGAAAGAACTTAATAGAGAAGTTTTTGGACGTAACCAAAGTCCTGATTAATATTTCATAATAACCTGTAAACAATACCAAATAAATACCCAATGGAAATCAAGTACAAAACTACTAGATGCCTTCTAAATTCAAAATAGAGAAGACGACAGAAACCCATTTGATGGATATTATAACATACTAGTACAGTTTTGAAAATCTACACATGCCGAACGGAACCTAAATGAAAACCTCATCAAAACCTATAAGCTGTCTAATCTATATCCAATAGGAACAGAAGAAATTCTATCTTTAACAGGGTCTAACCCGAGTAGAGTGATATTTTTACCCTATAATGGTAATTTTCACTCGAAAACATTTTAGTGAACAGGATATTGTCAAGACATCCCCAGATGCTTCAAATTTGAAGTCATTAGAGAAAATCTATAATATTTTATTAAGATTTCAAGATGTCCTTAGGGCAGTTGTGCCAAAAATCATATATCTGGAAAAAAAGTTTTTCTATGTTTTTAAGAGTTGAAATGATATCAAATGTTTCTTATGAAAGGAAGAACATTATTTTCAATGACAAATATTTAAAATTTACAAAAAATGATACTTTCAATAATGTTTTTTCGTCATAGAATTTTTCCTTACTGTCGCATTTTATCAATTTTTTAAAAAATGATTAGATTTTTTATAAATCGTGAATTATTTTTTTCGAGAAGAATACTCTATACAACTAAACTGTTTCTGATTTTGAAAATAAATAATAAAATATTCAAATATCGTTTTTTTTGAAAAAATGTTTCATTTAAAAAGATTTGTTTTAACGATTTCAGCCACTGAAACTTTTACTTTTAAATTTGGAAACAGTAATGTTGCAGAGAATATTTTTCCCGAAAAAGTAAGCCATGATTTATGAAAATCCAATCATTTCCCGAAAATTAGTAACAAGTAATAGTAAGGAAAAATTCTATTACACAAAACAGTATTGGAAGTATTATTTTTCGTAAGTTTTCCATTTTTTCCATTAAAAAATGTTTTTTCTTTTATAATACAAGGCTGATAATATCATTTCAAGTCTTAAAATCATCATCAACAATATTTTATATTAATTAACATATTATTATAATATAATTATAATAACGAAAAATGACTAATGTTTACGAAAAGTGATGATTGCCTTTGAATAGGATTTTCCATCATTCTTACTTTCCACACATTACACTCCTTTCGCCTTCTTTTGCTTCAAGTCTATAATTATATGTTTAGAGAAAGGAAAAGTTGGAAAGTATTCGTAAACTAATAGTTACCATAAAGAAGTTGCGAAAAGCTTATAATAGGGTTCCGACGAGTTTTTTCATGAAGGTCCTTTTTTTTATTCAACACTAGTCAATTTTTTGCAGTGTTATAAAAACTTTCTGGTGGAAGCCCAAATAGATCCATCATATCTGATTGAAACAAGCTTTTTCTCACTAGAGTCCGACAAGGTCCCTATCTCAGCCTTTTTGAAGTTGGGTTCTGTAGGGGCCATAATGATAATTTCTAGTTGAGAAAAAGGTGACAGACCCTCTAACAGATTTTGGTGAGAAATACCTTGTCTCACTCAGATACGAAAAGTTACAAATCTATCTACATCTAATTAAGACCCTCGCTAGAGATTTTGTATAAATCTTTCGAATCATCTCCACTGTTAGAAAAAAGTATTTATAGCAGAAATTAGAGAAGAATATATTATAAGAGATTTCATAATTATCTGGGACGTTCCAAAATATCAGAGAAAAAACGGGGTCTTTTAATTATTTTTTAATTTCTTTATAGTCTATGTTCAATCAAATATCCAAAAGAGTCAGTTTTTTAAGAAATTGATAGGGAAGTATAAGCTATTCCTTGTTTCTTAAAGTCATATAAAATAAAAAAGTTTTCTTAAATCGATATGAAAATCTATTTTTATAGTGTACTTGACATATACTTTACGAATATATGGAATAAAATGGTATGCCATAGATACATTATAAATTCCTGGGGAAGAAACATTTCAGCATTTTGTTTTTTTCTAAAAAAAAGTTTTGCGTATTCTTATTAAAAGCAATTATGTACCGTCACAAGTAGTACTTTTTGAGAGAAAATTCGTCAAAAATGCTCAACTTTTTCGGCCGTCACAATAGAATACCCCCTTAAGGCTATATATCAACCTGACCACGTGACCAAATTCCTGTAAAAGTTCGTGTAAGATAAATTTTTTATTTCACGAAATGTTTTCCTGAAAATTTGGAAAATACAACAGAAAACGATAGAGAACGTCTGTCAACTTCGTTTGAGTGAAAATTTCTTACAGTTTACGATAGGATTTCCAATTTTTTTCAAAATTTTTACTAAAGAGGACTTAAGGGGGGAGCCTCTTTTAGAGGGTCGAAAAAGTGCATTTTTTGTGGATAATCTTAATTAATAGTAGGCATATCCGAAAATATTTTTCCGAAATTTCAGAT